>CM059808.1:20380500-21654000 GCA_030435695.1 Brachymystax lenok tsinlingensis | reverse complement strand
GAAATGAGACATGGCAATCTGCACAACAGCAAAAAGGAAGTTTTTAAACAATGGATGAGCTTTTCTTAGTAATCTACTTGAGAACCATTTAGGGTTCAAGTAACTTTTGAATAAGTGAAACTTTTAGAGCGGTTTAGTGCTTTTATATTTAATAATCTCAACCCACCCAATTCATTATATACAGTTGAAGTCGGAAGTTTACATACACTTAGGTTGGAATCATTAAGTCGTTTTTCAACCACTCCACAAATGTCTTGTTAACAAACTATAGTTTTGGCAAGTCGGTTAGGACATTTACTTTGTGCATGACACAAGTAATTTTTCCAACAACTGTTAACAGACAGAATATTTCACTTATAATTCACTGGATCACAATTCCAGTTGGTCAGAAGTTTACATACACTAAGTTGACTGTGCCTTTAAACAGCTTGGAAAATTCCAGAAAATGATGACATGGCTTTAGAAGCTTCTGATAGGCTAATTGACATCATTTGAGTCAATTCAAGGTGTACCTGTGGATGTATTTTAAGGCCTACCTTCAAACTCAGTGCCTCTTTGCTTGACATCATGGGAAATTCAAAAGAAGTCAGCCAAGACCCCAGAAAAGAAATTGTAGACCTCAACAAGTCTGGTTAATCTTTGGGAGCAATTTCCAAACGCCTGAAGGTACCACGTTCATCTGTACAAACAATAGTACGCATGTATATGGGACCATGGGACCACGCAGTCGTCATACCGTTGAGGAAGGAGACTCGTTCTGTCTCCTAGAGATGAACGTACTATGGTGCGAAAAGTGCAAATAAATCCCAGAACAGCAGCAAAGGACCATGTGAAGATGCTGGAGGAAACAGGTACAAAAGTATCTATATCCACAGTAAAACTAGTCCTATATAGACATAACCTGAAAGGCCGCTCAGCAAGGAAGAAGCCACTGCTCCAAAACCGCCATAAAAAAAGCCAGACTACGGTTTGCAACTGCACATGGGGACAAAGATCGTACTTTTTTGAGAAATGTCCTCTGGTCTGATGAAACAAAAATAGAACTCTTTGGCCATAATGACCATCTTTATGTTCGGAGTAAAAAGGGGGAGGCTTGCAAGCCGAAGAACACCATCCCAACCGTGAAGCACTGGGGTGGCAGCATCATGTTGTGGGGGTGCTTTGCTGCAAGAGGGACTGGTGCACTTCACAAAATAGATGGCATCATGAGGACAGAAAATTATGTGGATGTATTGAAGCAACATCTCAAGACATCAGTCAGGAAGTTAAAGCTTGTTCAGAAATGGGTCTTCCAAATGGACAATGACCCCAAGCATACTTCCAAAGTTGTGGCAAAATGGCTTAAGGACAACAAAGTCAAGGTATTGGAGTGGCCATCACAAAGCCCTGACCTCAATCCTATAGAAAATGTGTGGGCAGAACTGAAAAAGCATGTGCGAGCAAGGAGGCCTACAAACCGGACTCGGTTACACCAGCTCTGTCAGGAGGAATGGGCCAAAATTCACCAAATGTATTTATTTTTATTGTATTTCACCTTTATTTAACCAGGTAAGTTAGTTGAGAACAAGTTCTCATTTACAACTGCGACCTGGCCAAGATAAATCAGTTACACATGGAATAAACAAGCGTTCACTCAATAGCACAATAGAAAGAAAAAAAGTATATATACAGTGTGTGCAAATGGTGTGAGGAGGTAAGGCAATAAATAGGCCATGGTAGCGAAGTAATTACAATTTAGCAAATTAACACTGAAGTGATAGATGAGCAGATGTGCAAGTAGAAATAATGGTGTGCAAAAGAGCAGAAAAGTACATTAATAACAATATGGGGATGAGGTAGGTAGATGGGCTATTTACAGATGGGCTATGTATAGCTGCAGCGATCGGGTTAGCTGCTCAGATAGCTGATGTTCAAAGTTAGTGAGGGAAATATGTCTCCAGCTTCAGTGATTTTTGCAATTCGTTCCAGTCATTGGCAGCAGGGAACTGGAAGGAAAGGCGGCCAAAGGAAGTGTTGGCTTTGGGGATGACCAGTGAGATATACCTGCTGGAGCGAGTGCTACGGGTGGGTATTGTTATCGTGACCAGTGAGTTGAGATAAGGCGGAGCTTTACCTTATTGTGGGAAGCGTGTGGAAGGCTACCCAAAACATTTGACCCAAGTTAAACAATTTAAAGCCAATGCTACCAAATACTGAGTGTATGTAAACTTCTGACCCACTGGGAATGTGATGAAAGAAATAAAAGCTGAAATAAATCACTCTACTATTATTCTGACATTTCACATTATCAAAATAAAGTGCTGATCCTAACTGACCTAAAACATGGAATTTTTACTTGTATTAAATGTCAGGAATTGTGAAAAACTGAGTTTAAATGTATTTGGCTAAGGTGTATGTAAACTTCCGACTTCAACTGTATGTATAAACATGTAGACAAAGACATTGAAAAGAGACAGACAAGAAACATATTCCATTATAGAACAGTTCTCGACAATCGGAGAGGGAGAGAAGAGAGCGAGATCATGTGTGTAAGTGAACATGTAATTGAGTATGTGTGTGTTCATATCCACTTCATAGTGTTCCAATATTTTTACAATTCCCATACTGCCTTTTTTTTCGTAACCTGAAATCCCTGTCGAATGTAATACAGCCATGGTGTTATGGAGCTGTCTCGGAATAGCTGTCCATCTATAAAGAGTTTGTCCACAATGAGAGAGGCACGCGTACCCCTCTCCCTCTGTTGCCTCTGTACAGGATAGTCTCTTGCAACGTTTGTTTATCTCACATGAAAATTGGTCATTGAGACCGAATTTGGTCCCTTTAAGCTCCCTTCCCCTGCTTTTGATCAGCTCCTTTTGTTGGTAGTGTTCGAATTTTGCGATGATCGGTCGGGGGACCCTTGGTCTTGTCACTCCAAGTCTGTGTACACGGTGGAAAGCCACCTTGTTTAGTCTCTAGAGGAAGTTAAGGCGGATTTCATGAATTCTCTGATCATGCCCTCTGGATTATTGGATGTGTCCTCAGGAATCTCAGAAAATATTAGATTTTCACGCATGCTACGACTTTGTATGTCTAGCAGCAACTCCTTCATCACCCTGTTTTCCCTGAGTAGACAATCCATGTTGGAATCGTGGATTTTTACCTTGGCTGTGAGTGCTTTGTTCTCTCCTTGGAGCATGAGAATTTCACTCTGGCTAAACTCCAAACTCCCCCTCAGCCCTTCTACTTCCTCACCCAACTTTTCCAGTGTTGCATGGATTCCAGCCAGAGCACTATCCTCTACTTCAACGGTAAGTAAATCGTCCGTGTCTGTAGATTTTCGAGTTCTTTTGTGAGGTAGTCGGCTCTTTCCATGATGGAGTATGGTGTTCCTCCATAGCGTAAAGCTGTTGGTACTCGTCGATTCCCCTCAGGATCTCCTTAGTATCCATGTTGACTCTTTACTGCAACCATTTGTTTTTAACAGTGCGTCTTTCCCACGACGACAGGTGTCTAGTACAGCCACCAAGCACTGTTGTTTGGTTAGCGGTGTTTCCTAGCTGTTAAGCTAAACATGTCGCGGAATCCACACAAAAACAAGTTGGTATTCTTAATTAATAGCGGTTTTGTTTTAATAAAAAATAACAAACCGGGTGTTTTCCAGCATAGTGTTCAGCTGCCCCTTTCTCTAATATGGAGTTGGTCCCCCCTGTGCTGCTATAACAGCCTCCACTCTTCTGGGAAGGCTTTCCACTCGATGTTGGAACATTGCTGAGGGGACTTGCTTCCATTCAGCCACGAGCATTAGTGAGGTCGGACACTGATTTGGGCTATTAGGCCAGGCTTGCAGTCGGCGTTCCAATTCATTCCAATTGTTCAGGGCTCTGTGCAGGCAAGTCAAGTTCTTCCACACCGATCTCGACAAACCATTTCTGTATGGACCTCGGTTTGCACATGGTGGCATTGTCATGCTGAAACATGAAAGAGCCTTCCATGAACTGTTGCCACAAAGTTGGAAGCACAGAATTGTCTAGAATGTCATTATATGCGGTAGCGTTAAGATTTCCCTTCACTGGAACTAAGGGGTCTAGCCCAAACCAGCCCCAGGCCATTATTCCTTCTCCACCAACTTTACAGTTGGCACTATGCATTCGGGCAGGTAACTGGCATCCGCCAAACCCAGATTTGGCCGCAAACTGCCAGATGGTAAAAATGGCGCCAATGGATAGGGCTGCCGTGCTTCTAGCTCTCATGAAACTTTGCAGTATTTAGTTTTTTTGTTTATTACATTATTAGCCCAGGAAATGTTTTGTGTTATTACATACAGCCGGGAAGAACTTTTGGATATCAAAGCGGCAGTAACTCACCAGCATTACTACCAGGAATATAACTTTACCGAAATCGGATCCTTTATTCGTACCCCCCAGGGCAGTTGAACTGATCCCAGAGGCTGTTCCAAAACACTGCCAGTGGGAAAGAGGTACTCTGAGTGGACTTATAGTATGACTCAGGAGGCACGCACACCACCCACCGCTTCAGAGTATATTACTCGCTAATGTTCAGTCTCTGGATAATAAAGTTGACGAGCTCGGGGCAAGGATTTCCTTCCAGAGAGACATCAGGGATTGTAACATACTCCGTTTCACGGAAACATGGCTCTCTCTGGATATACTGTCTGAGTCCGGTCAGCCAGCTGGGTTCTCAGTTCATCACGCAGACAAGAATAAATATCTCTCAGAGAAGAATTAGGGCGGGGGGTGTATGTTTTCATGATTAATTACGGTGTAATTGTAACAACATACAGGAACTCAAGTCCTTTTGTTCACCCGACCTAGAATACCTCACAATCAAATGCCGACCGTATTATCTCCCAAGAGAATTATCTTCGGTTATAGTTACAGCCGTGTATATTCCCCCTCAAGCCAATGCCACAACGGCCCTCAAAGAACTTCACTGGACTTTATGCAAACTGGAAAATGCATATCCCGAGGCCGCATTTATTGTACCTGGGGATTTTAACGAGTCAAGGAGCAGTGGGTCGCTAGCGGGCTCATCCCGACACTACCAGCGACAATGTAAAGCGCCAAATTCAAAATCCGAAAGTTGAATTAAACATCCACCAATATACAAGTGTTCCATACTCATCAAAAGCTCTGTTTCTTGGCAATATCACAGCGTTGTCAGATTTCAAAAAGGCTTTACGGCGAAAGCAGCACATTCATTTGTTTGAGGCTAGCACCTCACATATTTTCCAATAGCCATGTATCGATTAGCCATCATGGCACACACAACACATTTCACAGCGAAAACAAATCAATTACCTGTTGAAGAACTTCTGCTGAGGTCATCCTAAGTGTCCAACGAAGACAATCCATGGTTCTTTTGTTAGAAAAAGTCATGTATTTTATCCATAAATCCTCCATTTGGTTCGCGCGTTATAATCAGAAACGACAGCTTCCACTACTCCATTGAAACGCGGCGCGAACTCGTTCAACTTAGACCTATAAACTTGTCCAAAAACAAACATAGTTTTAAATGTATCCTTAGGAACACTTTTACGTATATTTACTATTATAAATCAGCCGGAATATAAACTGAACGCTAAAGACGATAAATAAGACACGGCGTGACTTCTCGTGCGCGCGCAATGTTTTCATGAACAGTTTTCATAAAGAGGGGTCTTCATTGTTTGCTGTTTTTCTATGCTCTAAATTCATCCAAAATGGAGGGAAACACCGTCTCGAGGCTGTTGACATCATAAGGAAGCGACGTGTACTGCATTCATATGCCTATATATGGTCATTTTCAATAGGGAGGGGTTCCCAAATGAGCAATGTGTCAAAATCACTTTTTACAGGACAGAAATTCCTCGGGGTTTTGCCTGCTATATGCGTTCTGATTCACTCACAGACAAATGGATGACAGTTTTGGAAAATTCAGAGTTTCCTATCCAATGGTACTATATGCATATCCTATTTTCTGGGCCTGAATGGGAGGCATTTTACTTTTGGCACGCCAGGCTCTCCAAAACAGTCACCTCTGCTGCTGCTCTTAGAGAAGTTAACAAAGCAAATTTGAGAAAAACGTTAGCGAAGTTCTATCAACACATTGACTGTAGTACTCACGCTGCTAAAACACTCAACCACTGCTACTCCAACTGGGATGCCTACAAGGCCCTCCCCTGGCCTCCCTTCTGGAAATCTGATCACCACCTAATTTTGCTCCTCCTGTGCTAAGGACTATTCAACGCTGGTCTGACCAATCGGAATCCACGGTTCAAGATTGTTTTGATCACGCGGACTGGGATATACACGGTGACTGAGTTGATCAGGAAATTTTATAGGAAATGTTGTATCCACTGTGACTAAACCCTACCCTAACCAGAAACCGTGGATAGTTGGCAGAATTTGCGCAAAATTGACAGCGGCAAGGTGACTGGGAATATGGCCGAATACAGTGTAGTTATTCCTCCGTAAGGCAATCAAACAGGCAAAAGGTCAGTATAGAGACAAAATGGAGTCACAATTCAATGGCTCAGACACGAGACGTATGTGGCAGGGTCTACAGACAATCACGGACTACAAAGGGAAAACCAGCCACGTCTCAGACACCGACGTGCTTCCGGACAAGCTAAACACCTTCACCCGCTTTTAGGATAACACAGTGCCACTGACGTGGCCCGCTTCCAAGGACTGTGGGCTCTCCTTCTCCGTGGCCGGCGTGAATAAGACATTTTAAGTATGTTAACCCTTGCAAGGCTGCCGGCCCAGAGGGTGGTGCAGTCTGCCCAACGCATCACCGTGGGCAAACTACCTGCCCTCCAGGACACCGACAGCACCCGATGTCACAAAGGCCAAAAAGATAATCAAGGACAACAACCACCTGACTTCACCCCGTTATCATCCAGAAGGTGAGGTCAGTACAGGTGCATCAAAGCTGGGACAGAGAGACTGAAAAACAGCTCCTATCTCAAGGCCATCACTTAAACAACCATCACTAGCACATTAGAGACTGCTGCCCCATATACATAGACTTGAAATCACTAGTCACTTTAATAATGTTTACATATTTTGCATTACTCATCTCATTACTCATATATACTGTAGTCTGTCCTATTCTACTGTATCTTAGTCTGTGCCGTTCTGACATTGCTCGTCCAAATATTTATGTATTCTTAATTCCATTCCTTTACTTTAGATTGTGTGTATTGTTAGATATTACTGCACTGTTGGAGCTACACCTGCAATAACATCTGCTGAACACGTGACAAATAAAATTTGATTGATTTGAAGCGTGATTCATCACTCCAGAGAACCCGTTTCCACTGCTCAAGAGTCTAATGGCGCCGAGCTTTACACCACTCAAGACAACGCTTGGCATTGTGCATAGTGATCTTAGGCTTGTGTGTGGCTGTTTGGCCATGGAAACCCATTTCATGAAGCTCCTGACGAACAGTTATTGTGCTGACGTTGCTTCCAGAGGCTGTTTGGAACTCTGTAGTGAGTGTTGCAACTGAGAACGGACGATTTTTACGCGCTTCAGCACTCTGCGGTCTGTGAGTTTGTGTGGCCTACCACTTTGCCCCTGAGCCGTTGTTGATCCTAGACGTTTACACTTCACAATAACAGCACTTACAGTTGATCGGGGCAGCTCTAGCAGGGCAGGAATTTGACGAACTGACTTGTTGGAAAGGTGGCATGACCTTGCCATGTTGAAAGTCACTGAGCTTTTCAGTAAGGCCATTCAACTGCCAAAGTTTGTCTATGGAGATTGTATGGCTGTGTCCTCGATTTTATACACCAGTCAGCGACGGGTGTGGCTGAAATAGACGAATCCAATCATTAGAAGGGGTGTACACATACTTTTGTGTGTGCATTTTCTATGAAAGGGCCTAAATTCTACTGTAGGATAACTGCATTTTTAAAGATTACCTAGCTTAATTTTCCTCAATTCACCGGTACAGTCATGTGGTCCACATTCAAAACCAAACTGCACCTTTTTATTCATATTATTTTTATTTTCTTCTCTCCCTGGACATTTTTGCGCAGCTTTGCCGGCTATGTGACCAGAGGTTGCTCGCAACCTGACGCAGTGAATTTAACCCTGAAGGTGCTTGTCTCTCCTGCTCCTGTTGTTCTGATATTCCTGGGGCTGTTTATATTCAAGACCTACCCCATCGATGAGGAGAGGAGGCAAGGCAACCGGAAACTACTGCAGGAGATGCGGTGAGTTAGACCAAACACGCACACACAATTAGGGCTGATTGGGGGTATCTAAGCCAGATACTAATTGTAAAACATGGTTCATGCATGACCCTAAGCTATATCCTCCTAAATTAAGTAACCGTATGCACTGGGGAGCTAAGAAATCCAGTGACCAATCTCTTCACAGGGGGACACTAAACTTAGTTCCGTTCTGGCATCTTTCTCTATACTTCAGCTAAATGCAAAGGACACACTTTAATCCTTAGCCGCTCTGCCATGAATAAGGACCCTCTTGAACAAGCTATGTCCTTTGTTTCTAACGCTTTGCTGTGTTCCCATTCTGAAACAGGGAGAGCGATCAGGATTCCGAGACAGAGTCCACAGAGCTTGGGAGCGTTGTATAGGAGCCCCGGGAGAGAAGGGCGACCAACCAAAAGGCCACCACTGTCTCGCGTGTTTGCATTGGCAGGCTGGAGTGATGAGGCCACTGGGGAGGCTGGACAGAGTTTGTGAGTTTTGGGTTTAGCTGGACTGATGGAGGAGAAACCACAGACCACACTACTGCTATATGAACACAATGGCCCTAGTCTCCACAGGATTCCACAGGTTACAGAGACCCCTAGTGGACATTCTGAGTCATCGCTCTCTGTAGAGTACCTACTGTACTATGTATGTGATTTGTTGTACTGGTTTATCTGTTTGTTTGTTTACATGACAAGCATTAGTTTGGGATTGTTAATCAGGCATTTACTCATCAAATTCAAGATTTTTATGGGATGTTTGTCTACCTGAACCAAGGATATTAGGTTAAAGGGTGGGAAAGCTTTCTCTGCACTAAAACAAGACTTTCCAAACAGCAGTATGGTCCTCATAGAGGGAAGATTGCAGCATAATTTTCTGGTTGGCATATCTAACTACACTGGATTTATATGGTTATTAAAAAATATCTCTTATTTCAAGAGGATAATACACCTCTTTAGGGATGTGGAGAGCACATAACTGTTACAATCTTATCCACTGGAATTATATTTGTCTCATGGGGAAAAGAAAAAAGGAACCTTGTAAAATAAACACTAACCTTAATGAACTCATTAACATTGCCAATAATGTGTCTGGGTTTCAGACTTACTACAGCTAGGCTAGCTGAATTCCACCTTATAATTACTGGCTTAACAGCGCGTCTTGTAGCGTTGTACTTTGTAAACCTTGTAGTCGCAATGAGATTTTCTGTATAAGTTTTAACTCCGTTCTATTTAGTCAAAGTTGTTTCTCCCCCACGATACTAAGACTTTCCTTTTTAAAAAGCAGTCTTTCTTGGTGAGGTCAAAGGCTAGTGGGGAGACTAACAAATGATCTCACACCCAACTTAATGTTTGCTGCCTTCAACTGAATGTACATCTTAAGAGGCCACAGAATTTTCACTAACTATTTAAAACTAGTTATGTTTTGATGAAAGCACACAGTACTAATTTGGTGATAATCATTGCAGATAATCTAATTCTAAATGCACTCGTCTGAATATGGATGTGTACATTTTGTGTGTGTACACATGACTAAACCCCCACACACACGTTGTATGATCATCAGAATGATTAGTTGACTGTCAACGCATGATAGGCTTAATTTGTTTACCATATTATTTAAAGTATTTTCTGAAGACAATGTGTCAGTTGAGGCTGTGTCCTGATCTTATGCTGTGTGCAATGTGACCAACAATCTGTTTTTTAATGTCTGTATTCTTGTATGAATCTTTTTGATCAGACCAAATCGAAGTTTTCTATTTATCAAACAAATCAAAATTCAGAACTCAAATTTTTTTTTTACTCTTGAATGTCTCAAGTACTGTAATATTGAAGAACTGTAATATTGAAAAATCCTAAACTGTACCTAGATATCAAAAAACAGAGTATTTTCTTTGGGTAGTAAGCCTACAATGGGTACATAACCTCTTAGATGTAAAATCCCCTATTTAGGTGACCTGTGTGGTTCTGGGACATTTTCGCTTGTAAATCGATCTGTGGACACCGTAGATCGAAATGGCTTGCATTGAGCGATGGCCCTGGTTCCCAGGGACACCGTAACCTGTGTGACATAGGATGTGAAATCTGTAACCACTTGGAGCTGGGATGTCCCTCCTACCATTTCATTCGCTCTTCTGAGTGTCCAACTCCTGCCTGAACCCTACATCACAGCCACTGCCAAAGCACATACCTGCCATCCTTACATCGTAGCGCAGCAGGAGACAGTGGTTTCATCACTATAGCACATTCAGAGATCGATTTATAGCCATTCATCTAAAATAATTAATAGATTTTAAACAAACACACTGCCATAGATGGACAAGATTTAATATGAGATGAAAGGCGCTTTCCTAATGAGTTCAGGAAGCCAAGCTAGAGCTCTGCGTGATCACAGCTGTGGAGGCACAGTTTCTCACACTAAACATACAAATATGTATTTTACAGTTATAAGGTGAAATCTTAGTTATTGGTTTAATAATTTGATTATACTGTTTAAAGCATGTTATTTCTAGCTTTATTCATATGATTTTGTTGAATAGTAAATGTTATATAATTGCATATTTTCAGCAAAAATCTACTTGAGCTTGTGTCCTCAAAAGTGACTACACCTCAGCAATTTATTTATATTTTTTTAATTACCAGAAAGTTGAGATTTCAACCTTTTCTTGGCGTATGCAGCATTACTAGTTATTTCTTATGGTCCTTGCATGATGAATAATTACTTTTGGTGATTATGTAGATTACATGAAGAGGATTTTAAGAGCCTTCTCCAATGTGCTCCTCACTCCAGCATGGTGCTGTTTTGGTGTACATGTTTTGGTATATATTGTATGTAAATTGTAAATATATTTGAAACTGGATAACGTTTACAGCACTGATGACAGCTGCTAAAAAAAATATGTACATTAATAAAATTACATTGGTGTAACTCATGAATCATTTCTAACAGAGTTTGAAATGTAAAGACTGTCATTCTTGGGAAAATATTTTCAGCCATACTGTTACTTGTCCTGACAGAACAATGTTTTGCCTTTCTGCAAAAGTTGAAATGCATCCTCTTGTAGGATGGGGACAAGACATGCCAATATTTCAGACATTCCTTCTCAGCTAATTGCACTCAATTAACTCTAAAAGGGCTGACCCCACATCCAATACCTAAAAGATGCATCCTTCCATCATTTGTTCCAATAATCACAGACCTCACATGACTGGATTGGTTTAATGGAACTCATACTTTCAGATACAATCGTGTTAGATCAGTGATTGGGCCTTTTATTAAGGAAGGAAGGACTCAAGCAAGGGTGTATATCTTACAGTTTGGAACATGGTCCCAGTTCAGCCTACCTAATGACAAATCACCTCAAGCTGTGTTCGGTTTAGAGGACACGCGTGTCTGCAGGAAGGTGGGAAACGAAACATCACATTTCTTGCGATGAAAATAAAGTGGTGGCTCTGTATTTTATGGAGGGTATTTTCATTTAGTATTGCAATATCTACATCGGGTATTTATGGGTCTCCGTCTGTTTCACGTCCAGTTGGCAGGAGAAAAATCCTCAAATTGGGCACATCACAAGGCGTTGGTGACTCGCTTACAACCCACCTGTCATCCACAGCAAATAGAAAATCAAGCCCGAGGATACTCTCTCACAGTATCTCATTCAGAACACCCCAACTCACACAAGAACTCAAACCAGCGCCTGCAAGGATATATTCCTCTCCACCACCCCAGATCAAGCGCCCTTTGCTTCTCGATAGGCCTGTACCAAAGTCTCAACGTGATTTTGCTGCGCTTCCGGACGTTTCGGTTACGTGTTCCAGTGGTGACTTCGTGGTCCGGGTCAAACGGGATTTTTATGGTTTTGATGCCGACGCCGATGAGTTGACGCTGGGAAGCACCTGCAAGAGTAACGGTGTTCTCATGCCTTATGGTGACTTGCTCTTCTCTTATCCATTGATGGAGTGTGATGGCAAACGGCAGGTAAGATTGAAGGTGATCACTCCAACAAGGCTATCAGTTTTAACTTTCTTGCTTGTATGAAATTATAACATTTGAACCTCATCACTGACAGATGCCACCGGGTTATCTCATCTATAAATTTGTGCTCCATTACACGCCTCTGACCCGGTTCCCACGCAGAGCGCATCGCTTTAACGTGCAGGTCGCGTGTCGGTTTCAAAGGTTAGTCGCCTCATCATTTAACGATGCAGTTCTATTGTGGATATCACTATAAACCGTTAAACCATCTTTCTATTGACAGATATCACCATGTTTATCAGCTGGTGGTGCGCCCTACATGGGAAACACCCACTGTGCTTAAAGAGCTGAAGAGGCGCGTTAACTTCCGAATCCAGCTGATGGACGGTGAGGATAATTATGTGGTTGGTTATGGGTGGTTCAAGATTTAATTGATTATTATAATCACTTTTAATTCAAACCAGTTGTGACATGTTTTTACATATTCAGTAATATGTGTGTTTTGTTTCATGTCTTTTAGATGCCTGGGCCATGCCAGCCAAGTCCCAGGTGTACATGCTGGGACAGACCATAAATGTTCAGGTTTCTGCACTTCACCTACCCCATGGAGGAAAGCTTTTCATCAACCACTGCTATGCCACAACATCTAAAGACTCCAAGACATCCCTCAAGTTCACTGTCATTGACAACTTTGGGTATGTATGCATGGCGAACAGAGATTCCTTTGGGTTGCACCTGATAATGACTTGGTTAGGAGGATTATAAACCTACACGTTACGCTGTCCTGAGAGCAATCTCATTGTTCTCTGATCCACAGCTGCATGCTGGAGAGCCAGAAGAACCCTGGTAGCTCTCAGTTTGTCTCCCCCAGGACTGATGGCACCCTCCGGTTCTTCCTCAGTGCCTTCCAGTTCACCTCTGACCCAGACACACCGGTGAGCATGGGAAACTTGTACCCTATCACTGAATCTCAATCACTCTGGACTTTTCTGTTGCATGTATGCATATTAACAGGGCTGTTTATTGTAAAGAAGCAAACAAATTGCGGCCTTTAAGCAATAAAATAATTGACATTAATTTTTCAATTTCCTGTATCAGAGGTAATCTTTTTATCTCCTCTAGGTCTTCCTTCACTGTAAACTGCATGTGACATCGGAGGAAACCGGCCCCATGCACAAGTCCTGCACCTACCAAGAGAACAGGTATGCTGGTACGATTAAGATGTTGCACTGTGGGAAATGTAGTCTGCTCTTGAACTTCCTTCCTCCTTGCACTCAAGACCTTTACACCCCTATCTACCTTTCTTGCACTAACACTTGTCTTTTCGTACTGACTTTGCTGATGGCTGCTTTATTGAGGAAAGTTTTACTTACTATGTCTGAGATGTGGTTGTCGTCGTACCGAGCAATCTTAAGATGAATGCATTAACTGCAAATTACTCTGGATAAGAGTGTCTGCTAAATTACAAGTATAAGTAGTCTCTTTGATTCCCCCTTCTGTAGGTGGAAAGCTGTCATGGGAGAGGATTCCATCTGTGACTGCTGTGACTCGAAATGTGTGACACCGAAACCCAGACGAGCCATGGTGGAGGGTAAGTGACACAACCTAACCCATAATCACTGGTTTGGGTATACAGCACTGACATCTCCCTTGAGCTCAAATAGGCCATGGTGATGAGGCTTCCAGTAGTGATGACACTTCTAACCCTGTTGCTTTCCATATTCTGTAGGGTTTGCCAGCAGCGGGCCTCTACTGCTCTTAGATCAGCCATCTGCACCAAATGGTGGTTTCCCACCAGTCAGTCCCTCACTAGTTGAAGACGCTGTCTGGTTTGTGACCAAAATGGATGAGTTTGACAACCCAGATGATCTACTGGAAACCTTTGATGTGGAGAAGTATCGTGATAAGGAAGAGCAGAGTTACACTCGTTCCACGGAGAAGGAGAAGCAACGTATAGAGGAGGATGAATCAGTGCCGTTGGAGGGTGAGGAGTCAGAGGTGGTTCAGACTGTGTTTAGAAAGGGGAAGATATTTGAGGGTACACAGGGGTCAGGTGTGAGGGATTCTGAGTTGATAAGGGGAGAGGGGTCAGGGTTTAGAGCTGAGGGGACAGGGTTGAGACTAGAGTTTCCATGGGAGAGGGCAGATTTGAGAGCGAGGAGTCCATGGGCAAGGGAGGGATCAGTGTTGACCGAGGAGGGCTCCATTGAAAGGCAATGGATGCATCCACAGGAGGAGTCCTCCCTGGGATCAGGGATGGGGGGAAAGTCTGTATCACAGGACGAGGTGATTTCCCAGTCCATGAAAGAATGGGGATTTGGGGTGGGTGAGGAGAAGCCAGCTGAGATTCCTGAGGATGAGGAAGGAAGAGTGGAGTCTGGGGGAATAGATGAGGATGACAAGAAGTTTCCATTCTTCTCTGAGGCTGGTGAGGAGATCCTTGGTGATTATGACAGACTGGTAGAGTCCGGGATTGACGGCGGGAAAGACTTGCCCAGGGTTTGGCATTTCAAGTGGCAATGGGGTCAGTGACTGAGACCGTACAGTGGTTCATTCTAATCTTAACCATAGATTTCTACTACGGTGCACCACTGACACAGTTGAAATAAAAACATTTGAAATAAAAAGTCAATGCAACTCTTGATTTCTTAATCACCAGATACAATGGAATGTCTTTCTACAATATTTGCTTTACTTTGACTTAAACATTTGAGGAAGTAGACTTTTCAGCCAAAATTACAAATCCTTTCCTTGTCTTTATCTCAAAGCAGGAAATACACATCATGGTAGGTGAAGAAAACTGATAAGGTAATGACATCCAATAGGCCCACTGTTTTCCCAGTCAGACATTAAATTAATAAATTGGCCCCACAATGTTTGTACATGCTACATGATTTACTAAGTGCAACCTATTTTCTGAGCACGCTAACTAGGGTCATTTTAAAATGTAAACATGGGAAAACGAACCAATCACTGGTATCTAAGCAGTCACCACAATATCTCCACTAAGTGCTTTGTAAGTGCTATGACGGAAGTGACTGTTTCCCTGTCACTATGACTGGGGAAACTTTGGTTGAAAATGTTCCAGATCACACCCACTGCATTGCCTCACCTCGATTGAGCAAATAAACAGAAAGCTGGGTTATCCTTTTTACAATTTATTAACATGACATGGAGACAGTCTGAAAAGTGAGTCATACAATTACTGTATTCTCATATCATGACCTATGTAGTGTACATCTATTGTTCATCCACTAAGGCAGATAATTTATGAGCTTAACATGATTTTGATACTTTATATCTTTTTGTGAGGCAACTTTTGTGTGACTTTAAGCAAGATCTCAATGCCACTGTTACTGCTCTACCAGCAGTTCCAGTACAACCACCATTACAATGCTCATTATAGTCAGTGAAACTTGGCATCATTTTATCAGTTTCAACAGCCTACTCACAGACCCAGCTAATCCATGATGCAATGAATCCATTGCATCCTGGATTATCTGTTTTTTGTCTTGTTCTCTGATAAATAAACATAACTACAAATATTGTCACACTTCTGTATCTGAGAACAGAAGTACCCAAATGTACATGGTAAACTATATAAGGTAATATGTCAGTAACTCCTTGGGAAAATATGCTGGGCAACATTGCAACAGTCTGTCAAAAATAGACTCCATTATGTATATATTCTTTTTCTCAGTGTTGAATTCAATAGTACAAGCAGCAGTACAAATGTCACTATAGGAACAAGAACTGTCCATCTCTTTCTGTTGTCTTCAGGAATTCTGCTTTTTTCCACTGACCTCTCGTTTGCTGTGAAGAAAATGTTTGAACATTGCTATTATATTATACGTCTAAACAACTGAACTCTATTTCGCTCTCTCTCAACATTCATGTCAAGGGTTTTTCAAACCCTGGATATTGTCTTTTTACCTGAGTGAAGTGTGATCGCTCTTCTGATCTCCTGTCTCAGGTCCTTGTTCTTCAGGACGAAGGTGAAGGTCTCTTTGACTTGTCCCTGTAGGGTCAGTGTACTGAAGACAGAGTATAGTCCATGTGTGTCCTCTAAAAGATGTATGACCGTTTTATTAGTGACATCATCACCGCTGTCATTCAGCCACTGCACCGAGGGTCGGGGGTATCCTCCCTGTGAGGTCAAGACTAGCTCCACATCGCTTGGAGATACTGTGAAGTTCAGGTGTGGCTCTGGGTAGTATGCTGAAATAAGAGGCCGTAGACACCGTTTAATGGCATGAAAGAATATAAAGTATCTCGGTAAGCATTTTACATCACAATGAACCCTAATTAGTGTGACAAAGAACAGTACTTTTCTAGGGCGTCAGTCATTTTCAGTCCACAAAGCGGAACATTTGTAATATGCTATCTCACCTGCTAATTTCAGGGGAAAAGTCTTCTTCTGACTTCCCAGCATTGTGTTCACAGAGCAGGTATAGTCTCCTTTGTCCCCCAGGGTTGTATGGTCCAGCCTGAGCGAGGCATTACCCCTCTTCATCTCTGAGTGGTACAAGCTGGTTCTGTTGGCATAATGTCTGCTCTGTCTTTCCAGTTGGTCCTGACTGTGGTAGAAGCTGTGGATCACCTCCAGGCCTCTCTGCCACGTGATCACACTGCTGGCCAGGTCCCAGACCTTTCCCACAGGAAACCTGCAGTCTAGTACCACATGCTGCCCCACGATGGCAAGCTGGGGCTCACTGGGAACCTTGATCTCAAATTCAACTAAAGACAGACAGGGACACAGACAGTCTCACTACCCCATCTAAGAAATCATGATTACAGTGACACTTTTGATCAGATACACATTACTCCTTACATTTAAGTAGTTAGTTACCATTGACAGTAAGAGAAGAGTACCATAGAAATGTGTGCTTACCAGAATAAGATCCCTTGAAGAACAGGTTTGAAACAAAACATAATTGAGTGACCCAGGATTTCCAACTCATGACAGAGTTTACTCTATTCAATCAGTATTTGTCAAATTCAAGTAAGTCCTTAAATGAATCAGCTGCAGTCCAGGCACTGGTGTCTTGCAATGTTTTTTGAAAATGAACTACTGCTCTTTTCAAATTACTGTACTTAATCTCACTGTGACTCCGCCCATGTCTGACACTGGTTCCATGCCAATCCATGACACTCAGGCACAAAGCAGGCAGTAGTTTATTGTATGACTTGTCTATTAAGTTACAATTGTAAATCCAGATTCAGACCCATTCTGTTTTGATTGTATAAAGGAATTTAGTTTTTAGCCCCCAACAGAGAGCCACATGAATCCATTCCAATCCCTTATTTCGCAAGGATGCCCTTCTACAGACATACACTTACTCATGTCTGAGCATGTTTCCTTTTTTTACAGCCTCCGATAGAGTTTCATAACAATAAACCTCTGGCCTTGTTACTCAACAGAAGCGTTTTGGCCTACTAAATCAGGGATGGTCAACTGGCCCACGGACCAATAAAAATGCATCATAGTATAAAAGTTTGGGGTCACTTAGAAATGTCCTTGTTTTTTAAAGAAAAGAAAAGCATTTTGTCCATTAAAATAACATCAATTTGATCAGAAATACAGTGTAGATGTTTTTTATGTTGTAAATGACTATTGTAGCTGGAAACGGCTGATTCTTAATGAAATATCTACATAGGCGTACAGAGGCCCATTATCAGCAACCATCACTCCTGTGTTCCAATGGCACATTGTGTTAGCTAATCCAAATTGATCATTAGAAAACTTTTTTGCAATTATGTTATCACAGCTGAAAACTGTTGTGCGGATTAAAGAAGCAGTAAAACTGACCTTCTTTAGACTAGTTGAGTATCTGGAGCATCAGCATTTGTGCGTTTGATTACAGGTTCAAAATGTCCAGAAACGAATAACTTTCTTCTGAAAGTCATTTGTCTATTCTTGTTCTGAGAAATGATGGCTATTCCATGCGAGAAATTGCCAAGAAACTTAAGATCTCGTACAACGCTGTGTCCTACTCCCTTCACAGAACAGTGCAAACTGGCTCTAACTAGAATAGAAAGAGTGGGAGGCCCCGGTGCACAACTGAGCAAGAGGACAAATACATTAGTGTCTAGTTTGAGAAACAGATGCCAAACAAGTCCTCAACTGGCAGCTTCATTATATAGTACCCGTCTCAATGTCAACAGTGAAGAGGCGACTCCGGGATGCTGGCCTTCTAGGCAGAGTTCCTCTGTCCAGTGTCTGTGTTCTTTTGCCCATCTTCATCATTTATTTTTATTGGCCAGTCTGAGATAGGGCTTTTTCTTTGCAACTCTGCCTGGAAGGCCAGCATCCCGGAGTCGCCTCTTCACTGTTGACGTTGAGACTGGTGTTTGCTAAAGTTAAGATATCGTTGTCACCGGCAAACTTCAGTAATAAGGATGTTTTCTGAGTGCCAGGTACTGTGCCCACAAAGCAGGTGTAATTTCCTGCATCTTCTAGGGTGATACTGTATGTTTCAGCCTGAGAGAGGTATTCCTCTTTTCTTTCTTAGAAAGGTACAGTCAATCAAATGTATTTATTTATTTTTATTTATAAAGCCCTTCTTACATCTGCTGATGTCACAAAGTGCTGTACAGAAACCCAGCCTAAAACAACAAACAGCAAGCAATGCTGGTGTAGAAGCACAGTGACTAGGAACAACTCCCTAGAAAGGCCAGAACCTAGGAAGAAACCTAGAGAGGAACCAGGCTCTGAGGGGTGGCCAGTCCTCTTCTGGCTGTGCCGGGTGAAGATTATAACAGAACATGGCCATGATGTTCAAATGTTCATAGATGACCAGCAGGGTCAAATAATAATAATCACAGTGGTTGTCGAGGGTGCAACATGTCAGCACATCAGGAGTAAATGTCAGTTGGCTTTTCATAGCCGATCATTCAGAGTATCTCTACCGCTCCTGCTGTCTCTAAAAAGTTGAAAACAGCAGGTCTGGGACAGGTAGCACGTCCGGTGAACAGATCAGGGTTCCATAGCCGCAGGCAGAACAGTTTAAACTGGAGCAGCAGCACGGCCAGGTGGACTGGTGACAGCAAGGAGTCATCAGGCCAGGTAGTCCTGAGGCATGGTCCTAGGGCTCAGGTCCTCCGAGACAGAGAAAGAAAAAAAGAAAGAAAGAAAGAAAGAAAGAAAGAAAGAAAGAAAGAAAGAAAAGGAGAGAGAGAGAATTAGAGAGAGCATACTTAAATTCACACAGGACACCGGATAAGACAGGAGAAATAGAGGCTTGTTCTGCTGGTCTTGGCTGTAGTAGAAACGATGGACAATCTCATCATCTATCCTCCAGTCAGTCAGGGAAGCTGCAGTCTAGGACTACATCTTCACCATGGATGGCAAGCTTGGACACACTGGGAACAGAGATCTGAAACCAGTAGAGCAAGCTGAGGGGAGGAAGGCTCATAATGGCTGGAAACCATGTGTTTGATTCCATTCCACTAATTCCGCTCCAGCCATTACCACAAGCTCGTCCTCCCCAATTAAGGTATCACCAACCTCCTGTGTCAAATGTATCTACAGACATAGGAACACACAGTTTTACTAACCACTCTGGATAGTGGTAAATTCAACACACATTTCATGTTTGAGAAAGACTTTGGGTTAACTGGTAAAAATGTATTATTTATTACCAAAACAGTCATATGGTAAATCATTGGCACTACTTGATGTGTTAACCCATAACAAAATAACATAATACTGTATATCTCAAATTCAACTATAACGACAGGGGCACAGACAGTCTTACTCTTACATCAATGTAGTTAGTAAAACCAGGAGTACCGTATTAGTGAGTTTTTAATCAGTGGTTCCCAAACTGGTTTGCGGGATGATATATTTTTTTGCATTTTTACAATGTCATTATTATATAGTATTATTTATTTTTTGTCTCTAGAACCCATACTCAAATCTACATTCACTAATGTTTTGATGTGAGTTTTATTAATACCTTTTCTATACTTATTCTATGGTCTGGGTATGTTATTTTCACCACTCAACCATTTATGGTGGGTCACGACTCAACAGCCACTTAAATTGGTGCGTCACGAAGCAAAACATTTGTGAACCACTGTCTTAAATAACTGGAGAGAAACAAAACTCCTTTGAGTGACTCATAATGTCCAGGTCATGACAGAGTTGACTGTATTCAACCAGCAATGCTACACAATAAAATAAGTCCTTCAGTGAATCAGCAGCAATCCAGGCACTGGTGTTTGACAGTTTATGCTGAGGAATGAATGACCTACTGATACTCCATGCGCTTACTGTAACTCTTTGTTACTTAGACTCCGCCTAACCCTGGTTTCCCTCTCCGTGAGGTGAAAGCCTGTGACAGAAGCAAAGTCCGCCAAATGACGCAAGGACGTTGCCAAATAAACTTGGAAGTTATTCTAGTATCTTCTATGACCTGCTTATTCATTTGTCATTGTAAATCAAGATCCACCCCAATTCATATTAAGGCATTTAGTTTTAAGCCCCAACAGAGATCCATCCGCTCACATAAATTCAATCCCTTATTCCCCATGGATTCTCTCAGACATACCCTCTAATAAAAGTTTATATAGCAGCTCAGCAACCATAATGCAATAAACATCTGGTTTAAAAATAAACCTCGACAGAGGTAACAGATTATTTTGATACCTCGGTCAAGGTTTGACCCATTACCCAGGAGACAGACAAAACACAAGCATTCAAATATAAACAATATATTATGTAAAATCTAAATAATAGCAATATTAAAAGGCATTACATATACGGTCAATCTATTTTATAATTAGTCTAAATTATGACAGTCGACATATAGATGTGTCTAAGATGGACACTGGAAAACCAGACGTATGTGAATGTGAGGTTTCAACATCCTGATAAGACAGAAAAGGTACAAACCTGGGGAAACCTGAGAGCAGGAAGTGTGTGTGTGTGTGTGTGTGTGTGTGTGTGTGTGTGTGTGTGTGTGTGTGTGTGTGTGTGTGTGTGTGTGTGTGTGTGTGTGTGTGTGTGTGTGTGTGTGTGTGTGTGTGTGTGTGTGTGTGTGTGTGTGTGTGTGTCTCTCACATAAATGGATCTGACAAAAATATTGACAGAACTTTTCTCAAAATGTTTCAGAAACAGGGTAGAAATAATGATATGGCTAAATTCATTCATTGGGAATAAATCAATTTATTCTGTTATATTGAAATAAGTGAAAATATACTTAATTTGTCATAATCATTGAAATCACTTCCAAAGCAGATTTCATTCAGTTGAGAAATATCCCAATTTCTGGACAATTTAGCAACATAAATGCAATGTATAATATAGCTCCTATCTGGTTGAAAGGAAATGTATCTAAATCTGACGGACAAGTAATTAAAAACAAGACAAATACCTATTTGCCCCAATACTCCTAGTGAAAGACTGTTCAGTTCATACATTGTGCTTTAGATTAAACCTGTGAGATTTGATTTATACACAGAGTGAGCTTCCAGTACAAGTCTATGTACATTCATATCAACAACAGAGAAACAAAACATGAACACGGAAATTGGGATTCTCATCATGAATATGATTCTCATCCTCAGAACAAGTGACATCATCCAGTTCTGATGACATCATTTTAGTGGTTAGGGAGATAAGGAAATATGATGACATCACATGACTTCATAAAACATTGACATATATTGAAATGTTGAACAACAAAAGAAAAAATAATTCTCCCAAAATGTAATGGATGAAATGGGAACTTAACACAATTTTATAGTGCATGATCCTAAAATGATATGAATATATAAAAAAATACAACATTATGGTATATAATCCAGACAAGTGGATTATAAAATTCCTCATTGTTTTGTGTACCAAACGGCAGTAGCTGTAACATTCCATAGTTGACACTAGAGGGCAGCCTAGACTTGTACCTAGACCAGCATGCTGTCCATGGCTGTCTATTGTTAATCAGACCAGTATGAAGTCCTTCTGGCAAAGAAAAATACTCTAAAATACAAAAATAGTATTAGAGAAATTAAAGACCAACACCATTTTCATATAAACTCAAAGGATCGTTTTTTTGTTTTGTTGAGAGGGCTACATTTAGCTATGTCCAGTTGCCTTGTCTTCAGAAGGCTCTGTAGATCTCATCCACTCACCCCTTGATCCATCTCTCTCTCCCTCTTGCATATTGTGATTGACGTATGGTGCTTGACTCATGGGGTCTTCTCAATTTACAGATACAACTCAGTCTGTCTTTGTGAATGATTAGTCCTTGCCAAGTGGCAGTGTTGCTCATGTGGATGATGATGGTGGTGACACTTCAACACTAACTGCTGTCCCGTTTGGAGCCTCTGGAGCACCTTTGACAGGAGAGAAAGATCAGTCAGATCAGATCAACATGAATCGTGAATGGACAATAGCTGTAACAAAGGAGGCAAGTATGGTTGTGTCAGAATCACAGATCCCTTACCCTCAGTGTTGTCTGCTGGCTGTGCTTCCTGTCCCGCAGTTTGCACATGCTCAGTCTCCACACTGGGCTCTGCATCTGTGGCCTTAAGCGTGGGTTTCCTTGCCACAGGTGGCGGCACCTTGACTGCCACCTCCTTCTGTGTTTCTGTGGACTTGGCTGGATTGGACACGGATGAAAGCTCAGCCACCAGGTTCTTTGTGAGATTGGCCTGGGCCTCAGGGGTTGAGAGGGTCTCTATGACAACCTTCTTTGTGCTCTTGGCGAAGATGAAACTGGCGGTAGATGAGGGGAACTTGAGACCTGTTGGTGAAGTTGGGGAGTGCAGGCTGAGACGAGAGGGAGGCCCCTCCTTACTTCTGGCCTCTGTCCTCAAGCGAATGGCCTCCTGCATCCTCATGGTGGCTGAGGCAGGAGGAGACTTACTTGTAGGAGAGGTGACAGTAGATGACTTTGAGGGTAAATTAACTATGCTGGGCTGGAACTTGGCTGTGGTTGGGGCTGAGGTTAGGGCTGCCTCTGGGACAGTGGCTGAGGTTAGGGCTGCCACTGGGACAGTGGCTGTGGGAAGTTGTGAGACAACAGTAGTAGGTGGGGATGTGACAGTGGGAGGGGGAGCTGTCATTATCAGAGACCTTCGAATAGGCTTCTGGGGAGCATCCCCGGTACTGGGTTGTTTGGCCCTCAAAGTGACCTCTGTCTGGTTCTGTCCCTGACTCTGGTCCTTTTTCAGACCCTGGTCACCATTATTGACAGACCTCAGCTTGACCATCTGCAGAAGGGAGGGGGTGACCACAGGAGTGGGGGCCTCCTCTGGGGGAGTGGGAGAGCTCTTGCTGAGGGACTTCTTCTCTTGGTTCTGGCACTCTGTGATCCCTGGACTGGGCTGCTGTGGTATTCCCTGGGGTCCAGATGAAACATCCTGAGGTGCAGGTCTGGCAGGGTTTGGAGCACTCACTGTCCCCTCTGAAACAGGGGGCGCAGGTTCTGTCATAATAACTCCCTCCTCACAACCACTGGGTGGTGGGGGAAGGGGGAGGTCAAGCTCATCGCCAAAGGTGGCCAAGTCCATGGGAGGTGGGGGAGGAGGCCAGAAGGATTCCCCAGTAGGGTAGACTAGTGGGAGCTCTGGAGCGGGCGTAGAATCTGAGGGGACCCCAAGTGGGGTCACTGGCGGGGTCTGTTTGGAAGGGGGAAGGGGAGGATAGTGTGCTGGGGGAGGAGAAGGAGATGGCGAGACGCGTGCTAGAGCAGGGCTAAGCAGAGACAACGTGTCCATTTTAGGTTGAGATTCAGTCCTTTTCTCTGTAGCAGGAGTCTGTATTTCTGGCTTTACTTTTCCTAGGCCCCTTCCTGGAGCTACTGACTTTTCATTTACCAACCAACTTGCCTGGACCTTCTCTAGTTTACCTATCAACTGACTTACCTTGACCTTCTCTGGTTCAACCACCAACTGACTTCCTAGTACCCTCTCTTGTTCAACTTCATGTGCCACTTCACTATTCCTTTTCGTACCTTCAGAAGGCTCTATTTGAGCCGGTCCTTTATCTCCCACTTCTATAATCACTGGACTCAACCCATCTTTGTCCTGGACCTTTGGACTCTCCTGGCCCTTTCCAGACACAGACGTTAGTGCTGCTGAATTACCGGTCTGGTCTTTAGACAGAGGCTCAGTGACCCTCTCTAGCACACCTCCTGCCTCCTGCTCTGGTGCAGACTCCTCACCTCTCCTCTCAGGTGACACGTTCTTAACTGAAGCCTCGCTTGATGTGGAAGGAGACGGCCTCTGCTGCCGTCGATCCTTTGGGTTCTTTCGCACCACCGTATCCGTGTTGTTGGGGGCCGGGGGACCTAGCAGCAGTTCAAAAGTGCGCTTGTTGTGTGCCCATACCTCCGGGGAAGGTGGGGGGGGGGCACACACTTTTGGTGGGGGCGGGATGTTGAACAGCTCTCTGAGTGCCATGACTGAAGGTGAGGAAGTTACAGTGTCGACTGGAGGGGATGGACGAGGCGCCTTGCTGCTGTCAGAGGCCTGTGGCTGAATAACAGGTGATGGGGCTGAGTCTGCCGGGGATGGTGCCCTGGGGAAAATTCTTGCTAGTTTGGCCAGGATGCCTCTCTTGTTTCCTGGGGATGAGTTATGGGTCTGTTTGGACGGGAGGGTGGGCGTGCTACCCGGGCTGGGGTAGCCGCTGGAGGGGGAAACAGTCTTCTTCAGGATGCTTTCCTGGGGGGTCTGTTTCTGGGGAGAGAAGCCTGTGGAGCCTGGCTGCTCGTTCCTCTCCTCTTCCCTGGCTGCCTGCTGTCGGGTGTTAAAGGAGTTGGTGGTCACAGAGCCCGAGGACTCATCCAGAGAGCTGGTGTCTGCTGTGTAGCCAGGGCTACTTTTGTTACTGGAGGGCATGGGAGAAGAGCCGGTCTCCCCGGCACTGACAGCCTTAGCCTCCCCACCATGGACTGGGCTGCTTTGGGGAGGGGCAGCAACCCTGATGTCAGTCAGGTCCCGCGAGCGCCGCTTAATCTTGTCCTTGTGTAAGGAGTAGGAGCGGCTGGGTGGGGCCGGTGCCTTCTTGGACTTCATCACAGATAGGCTCCGGATGAAGGGCCCCTCCTGTTTGCCATCATCCCCTCTGACTTTCCCCTTGCCTTTGGTGGTTGAGGTCCTGGAGGCCTTACTGACAGAGGAGTGGATACTCTCTCTGTCCAGGGCCATCTCCCTGGATGAGCCCTCCCCATCCCCCCCCTGTCTAGTGGTGCTGTTGGAGGAGACGGTGGAGGAGTCAGACACCAGGGTCTCAGAGGACTCAGAGTGGCTCCATCCAGAGCTGTCAGAGAAGTGTGGTGGGTTGTATCGGGAGGCGGAGGACATGGCAGAGGTGCGGGAGGAGGCTCTGGAGGAGGCAGGGCTGGCCAGCAGCAGTCTGCTCTTACTGACGGTACGGACACTGCTCCGGCTGCGGTTATGGCTAATCTCCACCACGTCGATGGAGGGTGGCAGCACGGCATTGGGGATGATCTTAGACATGTAGGTGGCCTGGGGGGACATGGACATGACGGGGCTGGGGGGATGGTGCAGCAGGCCGGACGCCGTGGTCATCCAGGGGACGGCCAGGGAATTGGGCCTCTTCAGGCCGCACAGCTGGGGGCCCATGCGCTGGAGGAGAGCCAGGTCATCTGTGTGACCGACCCGGGAGGGGAACTTCTGAACCTGGTCCTCACTGACGGGCTGCAGGCCTTCTACAGACTGGATATATATCCTCACCCCCTCCTGGGAATCAGCTAGGTGAGGCCCATCAATGGTGTGGATGTCCAGGCTCTCCCCGTTATGGAGCCTGTCCTCATCTATAACTTGACGAGTTGCCCATGATGCTCTATCCAGCCCTTTAGTGAGGAACAACAGGACAAATCATAATAAACAGCTACACAAGCAAATAAAAGCTTCTGTGCTTGTATTAAGGGTGAAATTATCCCCAGGTATCTTCACAATGGTCTATATTGACATTTCAATTCATTTAGAGCATAAATAATGAGTAGCGTACCCAGTTCCCTCTGGACGTGTTGTGGTATCCCCATAACTGTGGTTCTCCTGTGTCTCCTCCTGGCCTTGGCCTTCTCTGGCTTCTTCTCTGACTTCAGGGGCCTGAAGGTTGATGCTGGGGGAACGAGACAAAAAGCAGGAGAAATATTAGGTCCAAATTAACAAAACCAACAACAGCCGCTTTCACTCCAGTGTTTACTCTAAAACACATTGAAGACAAAGAAAATCAAACAATCACTGGTTGGAAAAGGTTTTTATAGTGGTTCCAGTATGAATTGTTCTCTGGTTATGGTCATGTCATGTTACCTTGGCGGGTCAGTCCTGACCGTGTGGAGACAGCGGAGCGCGTTGAGACCTGGGACACAGTGTCTAGTATAGTGCTGTCTGACAAAGAGCCTCTCCTCTCTCTGTAACTGTCACTCTCAGTCTCGTCAGGCTGCCGGGTCACTGTCGACTGTAGGAATCACCGAAAATTCCAAAGTAAATGATAAGTATGCACTTAATTAAAGCAGCTTTGGTGTGAATTTGTGACAGGACAATGTTTAGTGATGTAGCACCGTGGATGAAATATAGAATGGGAAACTTACAGCGATGCTTTGGTCATCCTGGTAATCCACCCCATTATTGGTTTCTGAAATAAAGGTCAAAACATTTCAAATACAATACCACACGGTAACTTCCCCTAAAGCATTAATCTTATCAGGTAGGTGTTGGAGTAAGTGTGAGTATTTGGAGGGATTTGGAGGGGGCTTTAGTACCTTCTTGCTGCTGCAGTTTGAGTCCCTCCTGGGCCTCAGTGTGCAGGTCCTCCAGGTACTTGGGCCGGCTGCCCTCGATGAACACATTCTCCTGGACGTGCGAAGGGACGTGAGTCCCCTCCTCCTCCTGCTTTGGGACTGCTGGGAGGAGAAAGAGAGAATGTGAGTGGATATATAATACAAAATAAAGAAATGTGTAAAGAAATGCACAATATATTTGACAAAACCACATTGCACCACGATAATTTGATATAAAAAGTGGAATGTGAACTGATATACATCTCTTATCATCAATCCTGTTCCAAAACAAGTAATCTAATCTTTATATAGATCACTATAAAATGGCTGCTTATGTGCAATAAAAATCAAGAGTTGATAAATTGGCCTCAACATTCAAATGGTGTTTATCAACTACATGAACCACAAGTCCCAGCAGGCTTCATTGACATAACCAGCCAGTATATTCCCCAAACAGTCCTACTCTCATATAATCCAGAGTAGCAGTGTCATAGGGTTATCATGAGGACAGAAGCAGGATAGTGCCCCCTGAGGACAGCAGTACTGAACAGATCTAGGATCAGTGAGGTGAGAACCATTTAAGTAATGCTGAGAGTGTGGGGCAGCCGTGGCCATGTGGTAAGCCTGCAATCTTTAGTTAATCAAAGCTGCTTTATATTTAGCCATGTTCTGTACATGTTCTGTGGGGCTAGGAAGACCATGCTGGAATTAGTCCTGTCGACCATGTGCTCTGAGTGATCCCTGCTATAAACCACCATCTCTGGCTGTTCACCCTGGAAATACACCCTCTTTGACCACTTTTAATTTGATCCTCCTAACGATAGCGAGTCCACACTTGAATTTTTCAGACAGTTACACAGTATCCCAGTTAAGTAAATACAGGCTCTCAGTGACAGTCACCAAAAGGCATTTAGACAACATTTTAACATCATAAGGGGAGATAGTTTAGAATGGTTCTTTGGGGCTTGCCATGCCTCTGTATCACACCAATAGCAAACGGTTTGACACATTTTATGACAACAGGTATTCACTAATGAATTCACTCTAACTCATAGCAACTGAACCAGTTAACCCACCCTGCCAGTATCACCTAAAGAAGGAACATTAGCTTGACCATAAAACTTCAAGAAAATAATCCAAGGTATGTATCATAAATGAAAACCCTGTCTGAGAATGTCCAGGACAGCCCATGTACTTAGCCTATACTGGAACTCACCTTTCCTCTTGAAAAGTAAAGGCACTGGCAGACAAACATTCTGAGTCAAAAGCACCACCATGGCTACTGAGATACCATGGTAATATAATCCCCCTAAATTTTGAAAAACAGATCTTATCCTTTGAAAAATGACAGGACTTCAAAACTATCCCAGTGAGTAGAAATAAAACTGCAGGGTAGATCAACATCCAATACAGACAAAATAATTCAGTGAATACGGGTAGAAAAGATCTTGCTTGATGTTGTTGTTATTCCCCAATTCTAGGGGTTCCACTTCCATCACTAGACAATGAGAGCTCAGACACTAATCCCAGCAGCCTAATTCTGCCCATCCCTCACGCAAACACCCCCCTCCTCATACCCCAGGCAACTGATCCCCACTGTTCCTTGTTTGTGGACATGCTGACCCTGGATTGGTCAGAATGTGATTATGACACCGGCCATGCTGGGATCAGACACACACAAAAGGGAAAGAGGAAAAGTGGTTAGACAGTTGAAGCTCTTATCTGCTTGAAGCAGCCATTTATCATACTGACGAGCTACTGTGCCATTTCTGAAAACTACTCTGGTCTAACTGACAGAGGAGATCAGGAGATCTAGGAATCCTTGAAGAACGAGTTCCTTTTGAAGTCTGACCACAAGGTGGAGTAAAGGAGCTAGAAAATATGAAGGTTTTAGTTATCAAACAAGATCAATCCTGTTGGGTGAGAATACACAATAGAATAAATGTTCCACAATGAAATCATGTACCTAATTACTTCTAACTATCAACAAGGTCAATGGGATCTAACTAGACTGAAGTAATAAACTGAATACATCATTCCCTGCGATTTACTGCTGGCAAGAATTTTTACTACTTTACATCCTTTAGCAAATCTGCAACTGACGCTCCTTACTTCCCATGGGGCATGTCTGAAGATGTGTACTACTGTAATGTACAAACTTCAATCTCAACCTGGGGAAATGGTCTATTTACCTCCTTGTGCAGTGAGCAAACATGACAAGGAATGTATAACACCGGAGCAAACATTTCCATGTTATCATCATGCTGTGTGACTCAGACCTTCACACAGTGCTACGGGTATTTCGGCAGGACGAATGGCACTTTCTTAGGCAACATGAATCACGTGGACCATCAGTGGCTCTGTCTGTGCTCTACCGGCATATTTTGCATAGATTGGTTGTTTGATTATGATTATATTAACATGACATTGTTATTCATGGATAAGTGAGAAATGAGCCCTTTGTCGACCGGAACAAAACAGGAGCAGGAACAGGAAATGGAAAAATGTAGGTACAGCCACAATCACTAATAGATTTACAATATGAATACACCAGATAGGAAATAGTAATACCATAAACACACAGACAGACACAACACTTGGAGGGGGTCTGATGATGGGGTCCCACAGCCTTTTGTTTGTTCCTATTGTAATTCAGTTCATATTCAATCACAGCAGTAACCCATCTGTCACTGGAGTCTAATAGAACACCAGTAGGATTTAAGAGGGGGGCTGATTCTGTGAGCCCCCAAACTGATGTTTACTCCAAGTATTTCAGTGCCAATACCCAATCTAACATGTATGATACCCAACAAGCTTAATGCTCTGACATCAAAGATCAGCTTACAGACTCAATGAAACACAAATAACATGTGAGATTGTGTGATATTATGAATGTACACTGAGAACAATGCTGAGCATTTAGCTATGTCCCTTTGCATTACAGTTACAGCTCTAGTCGATAATGCAAACTAATGGCACAGTGCCTTCAAAAATAATTTACACCCCTTGACCTTTCCCACATTTTGTTGTGTTACAGCCTGAATTTAAAATTGATTAAATGTAGATTTTGTGTCACTGGCCTACACACAATACCCCATAATGTAAAAGTGGAATTATGCTTTTGAACATTTTGAAATTACAAATTGAAAGCTGAAATGTCTTGAGTCAATAAGTATTCAACACCTTTGTTATGCCAAGCCTAAATAATTCAGGAGTAAAAATTTGTTCAAGTGGCATAATAAGTTTCATGGACTCACTCTGTGTGCAATACGTGTTGAACATGATTTGTGAATGACTACCTCATCTCTGTTCCCCACACATACATTATCTGTAAGATCCCTCAGTGGAGCAGTGCATTTCAAACACAAATTCAACTAAAGATCAGCTAGGTGTTCCAATGCCTCGCAAAGAAGGGCCCCTATTGGAAAATGGTTCTACAAAGTATTGACTCAGTGGTGTGAATATTTATATAAATGAGATATTTCTGTATTTCATTATCAATACATTTGCTAACATTTCTAAAAACATGTTTTCACTCATTATGGGGTATTGTAAGTAGGTGGGTAAGATAATTTTTTTAATCCATTTTGAATTCAAGCAGTAACACAACAAAATGTGGAATAAGTCAACTGGTACGAATACTTTCTGAAGGCTAGGTATTAATCTTTCAGGAATTAAGTCAATGACATGATTATTCAACCAGGCGAGAGGGAAATCATCAGAATGAGTTCTCGCCTGTTACCCAGGATCTAGCAGTTATCAAGGTGGCGCTGATACATTCTGACACAGGTAGACTTCATACGGTGCACACAAACACAGCTGACTCTGCCCTAACATGCCTCTCTGTGTTTTGAGAGAGCAATGGACAGACAGACAGACATTCTTTGCTGCTGTGAGTGTTCCATCTGCTGCTGTCTGCCAGCCCAGCCAGATCTTACATACTTTTAACCTCTTAAATGTAAAGTCCCCATATTTGGGGACCTTATTAGATTGCTTTATTCAATTCGGTCTGCTATGAGAACGGTAGCCCCTATCTGCAAAAGCAGAGTGTCTGCGGAAAGCTGAGTATCTTGGCTATTGATGTATGCCTTAAAATCTTTGGTGTGACTTACTACCATATATGGGCATACAAATATATAAGAGCAGGCCGAGCCGATGACCTAATTTCAAGATGGCTACTACCTATATTCCGGTTAGAGTTGTGGAGCATAAACAAAATAAACACGGAATATGTCGATACACACCGAAAGCCGGGACTCCACAGATCATGATGATGCCTTATTTGTCTGCCTGTGACCTACCGTTATTGATCACCAGCCCCGAGAGTTTTCACCAAACATCTTACAAGGTAAGCTTCAATGTGGTTTGAGCTATAGCTACATGCAGGTTATGAAATGAATCCTTAGGTCGGTAGGAACAAATCTAGCCTATTACCAATGTTATCTGATGATGTATGACTTAATAGCAACATTGAACGTCCACCGAGTGACTATATCTTTGCGCATCAAAAATATGACGTTGCCCACTTAGGCATCCATCACACATGGGATTGGCTACTATGGCACCTTGACAGTCTTGTAGCCAATGAGATAAGCTTTCCAGGGATATGCAGTTGGCTTGGGTGGGACAAAGCAAGGCCTGGAACCTTTAATGCAAACAATTGCTACCTGGCTAAGAGAAGAGACGCACCGAGCACGCTACATTGCGAACATATTTCATCGCTCTAGCATAAAAGATTGCTTCTCAAGGGGGAAAATAAAGGTAAAACTAAGAATATCAAACAGGAAGTAAAAAAAAAAAAAAAAAAAGGCAGCTATGAATAAGTGTTTGAATAAAATATTGGTCGGACTCTGATCAGGGGAGCGATTTGGACAACGAGTATTTCGACTTGGCCGACGAAGATTGCTTTCTAGAAGGATTGGATCCACTTTAATATCTGTAAGTAAATAATTTTCATGACTTTATATTAGCTAATTTACTATCTGGATTATGTTTTTTTAACAAAATAAACACGGAATATGTCATCTGCTTTTTGTGCTTTGGATTAAGTTCACATAGGCCTATGTAACAAGTAATTTCTATGTTATATAATTCCAAAGTAGTTATTGTCTATGTTTCATATTAGTTCATTGTTTGCTGTTCTCAGTTTCATCCTTGTAACTTTGGAGAGGCCACTAAACTCTCATAGCCGTTGTTTATTTGGTTCTCACCTCTGCCTTTGTCTCCAAGTGTTACTGTTTGCATTGTGTGTGTGCTTCACACCTATGTGAGTCACTGTACAGATAATGTTTAGGCTTGGTGTTTTTACTTTACAGTAATGTTGTTCTGTAAACTGTAATTCTGTGTGGCTTTACAACAATATATCCCTTTATTTTATTCACCACAGAGTGGAGGATGCAGAGGATTTGGATGATTATGTTTGGGAGCCACCCCTCCCCAGCAAGCACCCCTGCCGGTCACGATCTTCACCCCCCGCTGCTATGTCAATCACCCCGTCTGATGGTTCTACATCCACTTTTCATAGACCTCTTGAAAAAGAAATGATGGTCTTGTGGCACCGTTCGTCCTTCGTCCTAACAGAATCGGTTTCCCCAGGGGGACCATACGTTGGATCAGGACTTACAAGCTGCTTTTTGTGAAATGGAAGAACACTATGGACGTAACCATGTTCACCACACAGCATAAGGCATTCAATAACAGCCATGTCTCAAGGAGGGTGAAAAAGGAAGAATGTCCCCCTTCCTGTTTCTGTGAAGGACTAAAATGCCAGCATGGGGGGTGTCGACCTATCTGATGCTCTGATAGGCTACTACCAGGTCCTCCACTTTGTGGACATTGCCACAGTAAAACGCTTTCATTCCCCACAAGCAGATGGCCAAAGCAAAAGGTCAAACCCCTCTCTACCAGTTGGCCTTCCAAGAGCAGCTGGTGTTGGAAATGCCTGAAATTGGGGGCCCAAAGCAACCTCACAACCATCACAAGACCCCCCACTCAAGGTGAGCGCTACTATCCAACAAACATGACAAAAGGAAGAACTGCAAGCATTGCACAAAACACAGGGAGGGGGGGACTGTCTGAAATACCAGTTCGCTTTTTGTTTCCTGGCAGAGATGGACTGCTTCAAAGACTATCATGACATGCACAAGCAACAGTGAAAATGAAATCTAATCTTCTACACCTGGGATGTAAAACGAACACCATTTGTAAATAGTTCTGCTTATTTCTATTTTTGCAACTTTTTTAGTGAAGGACACGTGTGCAACCAAGTTTGTGTATAAGACATTTTATATTTTTTTTATGTACAAGTCAAACGTTTGGACACACCTACTCATTCAAGGGTTTTTCTTTTTTTAAAAAAAATTATTTTCTACATTGTAGAATAATAGTGAAGACATCAAAATAACACATGTGGAATCATGTAGTAACCAATAAAGTGTTTATTTGAGATTCTTCAAAGTAGCCACCCTTTGCCTTGATGACAGCTTTGCACACCCTTAGCATTCTCTCAACCAGCTTCACCTTAAATGCTTTTCCAACAGTCTTGAAGGAGTTCCCACATATGCTGAACCCATCTCAATTGGGTTCAGGTCGGGTGATTGTGGAGGCCAGGTCATGTGATGCAGCACTCCACCACTCTCCTTCTTGGTCAAATAGCCCTTACACAGCCTGGAGGTGTGTTGGGTCATTGTCCTGTTGAAAAACAAATGATAGTCCCACTAAGCACAAACCAGATGGGATGGCATATCACTGCAGAATGCTGTGGTAGCCATACTGGTTAAGTGTGCCTTGAATTCTAAATAAATCACTGACAGTGTCACCAGAAAAGCACACTCACACCATCACATCTCCATGCATCACGGTTGGGAACCACACATGCGGAGATAATCCGTTCACCAACTCTGCATCTCACAAAGACACAGCAGTTGGAACCAAAAATCTCAAATTTGGACTCATCAGACCAAAAGACATATTTCCACCGGTCTAATGTCCGTTGCTCAAGTTTCTTTGCCCAAGCAAGTCTCTTCTTATTGGTGTTCTTTAGTAGTGGTTTCTTTGCAGCAATTCGAACATGAAGGACCATAGTTCCCTCCAAGCTCGTCATTAAGCTCGAGACCCTAGGTCTCGACCCAGCCCTGTGCAACTGGGTCCTGGACTTCCTGACGGGCCGGCCCCAGGTGGTGAGGGTAGGAAACAACATCTCCACCCTGCTGATCCTCAACACTGGGGCCCCACAAGGGTGCGTTCTCAGCCCTCTCCTGTACTCCCTGTTTACCCATGACTGCGTGGCCAAGCACGCATCCAACTCAATCATCAAGTTTGCTGACGACACTACAGTGGTTGGCTTGATTACCAACAACGACGAGACGGCCTACAGGGAGGAGGTGAGGGCCCTCGGAGTGTGGTGTCAGGAAAATAACCTCTCACTCAATGTCAACAAAACAAAGGAGATGATCGTGGACTTCAGGAAACAGCAGAGGGAGCACCCCCCTATCCATATCGACGGGACAGTAGTGGAGAAGGTAGAAAGTTTTAAGTTCCTCTGCGTACACATCACGGACAAACTGAAATGGTCCACCCACACAGACAGCGTGGTGAAGAAAGCGCAACAGCGCCTCTTCAACCTCAGGAGGCTGAAGAAAATCGGCTTGTCACCAAAATCACTCACAAACTACTACATATGCACAATCGAGAGCATCCTGTCGGGCTGTATCACCGCCTGGGTACGGCAACTGCTCCGCCCACAACCGTAAGGCTCTCCAGAGGGTAGTGAGGACTGCACAACGCATCACCGGGGGTAAACTACCTGCCCTTCAGGACACCTACACCACCCGAGCCACTGCCTGCTCACCCCGCTATCATACAGAAGGCCAGGTCAGTACAGGTGCATCAAAGCTGGGACCGAGAGACTGAAAAACAGCTTATACCTCAAGGCCATCAGACTGTTAAACAGCCATCACTAACATTGAGTGGCTGCTGCCAACATACTGACTTAAATCTCTAGCCACTTTAAAAAATAGGAATTGGATGTAACAAATGTATCACTAGCCACTTTAGACAATTTTGTATATAATGTTTACATATCTGACATTACTCATATCAAATGTATACACTGTACTCTAAACCATCTACTGAATCTTGCCTATGCCGTTCGGCCATCGACTCAAATCTCGAGCCACTTTAATAATTAAATATTGGATGAAATAAATGTATCACTAGCCACTTTAAACGATGCCATTTATATAATGTTTACATATCCTACATTACTCATCTCATATGTATATACTGTACTCCATACCATCTACTGCATCTTGCCTACGCCAATCAGCCATCGCTCATCCATATATTTATATGTACATACTCGTATTCATTCCTTTACTCTTGTGTGTATAAGGTAGTTGTTGTGATTTGTTAGATTACTTGTTAGATACTACTGCATGGTCGGAACTAGAAGCACAAGCATTTCGCTACACTCGCATTAACATCTGCTAACCATGTGTATGTGACAAATAAAATTTGATTTGATTCACAGTCTCCTCTGAACAGTTGATTTTGAGATGTGTCTGTTACTTCAACTCTGAAACATTTATTTGGGCTGCAATTTCTGAGGCTGGTAACTCTAATGAATTTCACCTCTGCAGCAGAGGTAACTCTGGGTCTTCCTTTCCTGTGGCGGTCCTCATGAGAGCCAGCTTCATCATAGCGCTTGATGGTTTATGCGACTGCACTTAAAGAAACTTTAAAAAAAAAAGAAACATTGACTGACCTTCATGTCTTAAAGTAATAACGCTGTCGTTTCTCTATGCTTATTTGAGCTGTTCTTGACATAATATGGACTTGGTCTTTTACCAAATAGGGCTATCTTCTGTATACCACAACTACCTTGTCACAACACAACTGATTGGCTCAAACGCATTAAGAAGGAAAGAAATTCCACAAATTAACTTTTAACAAGGCACACCTGTTAATTGAATGACAAGACTGTGCAAAGCTGTCATCAAGGCAGAGGGTGGCTACTTTGAAGAAACACAAATCTATTTTGATTTGTTTAACACTCTTTTGGTTACTGCATGATTCCATGCGTTATTTCATAGTTGATGTCTTCACTATTATTCTACAATGTAGAAAATAGTAAAAATTAAGAAAAACCCTGGAATGAGTAGGTGTGCCCAAACTTTGACAGGTACTGTATATCTGTTGCTTTTATATTGTTTTTGTAAATAGTTAATTTGTATGTTGGACCAATACATTGGATATGCCTAGGCTAAACATTCAGGTTGAAATAACACTTGGATATACCCTGTATGTCCCCCGACACCACCACAAATGTTTGAGTGAGGTTGGTGTTGTAGAAATTTAGTTTTTATAGTGAACAATAACTTTTAGGCACATCCAGTGTGCAAAAACAATTACCACATTCTGACACTTTGGAGAGGTTGAAAGGACACTTGAATATACCCTGGATACCCCATAACACCTCCACAATGTTTGAGTGAGGTTGATATGGTAGAAATTGTGTTTTTATACTGAACAAATAGCATTTAGGGATTGCAAATATGTAATAGCACTGGAATTATCTAATATACAGACATGCCACTTTGGAAAGGTTTAGGGACACTTGGAACGTCCCGTGACCACTCCTATCTATATTCTCATCATTTCCTCATAATATCCCAGATGTCTTCTTTCCAAATATACATGAATAGCAGTTACTTTCGGGTATGTCTATTTAGGCAGAAATCAAAAATGTGCCATTATATTTAAGAGGTTAAAGGAGAGCAGAACAAAGCGGTATGATGACACAGTGGGAGACGGTTGTGACCTCAGAGTGACGGCATGGCCGATTTCAAGTTTTCATAACAAATCGGTAATCTGCATTTTTGGATGCCGATTATGGACGATTACACTCCACGATGAGACTGCATGGCAGGCTGACCACCTGTTACGTGAGTGCAGCAAGGAGCCAAGCTAAGTTGCTAGCTAGCATTAAACTTATCTTATAAAAAACAATCAAACAATCACTAGTTAACTACACATGGTTGCTGATATTACTAGTTTAACTAGCTTGTCCTGCGTTGCAAATAATCAATGCGGTGCCTGTTAATTTATCATCGAATCACAGCCTACTTCGCCAAACGGGTGATGATTTAACAAGCGCATTCGTGAAAAAGGCACTGTCGTTGCACCAATGTACCTAACCATAAACATCAATGCCTTTCTTAAAATCAATACACAAGTATACATTTTTTAAAACTGCATTTTTAGTTAAAATAAATTCATGTTAGCAGGCAATATTAACTAGGGAAATTGTGTCACTTTTCTTGCGTTCTGTGCAAGCAGAGTCAGGGTATATGCAGCAGTTTGGGCCGCCTGGCTCTTTGGGAACTGTGTGAAGTTCTTCCTAACAAAGACCGTAATTAATTTGACAGAATTTTATATCATTATGACGTAACATTGAAGGTTGTGCAATGTAACAGCAATATTTAGACTTATGGATGCCACCCATTCGATAAAATATGGAACGGTTCTGTATTTCACTGAGAATAAACATTTTGTTATCTAAATTATAGTTTCCGGATTTGACCATATTAATGACCTAAGGCTCGTATTTCTGTGTGTTTATTATATTATAATTAAGTCTTTGATTTGATAGAGCAGTCTGACAGAGGTGGTAGGCAGCAGCAGGCTCGTAAACATTCATTCAAACAGCACTTTCCTGCGTTTGCCAGCAGCTCTTCGCAATGCTTGAAGCACAGCGCTGTTTATGACTTCAAGCCTATCAACTCCCGAGATTAGGCTGGCAATACTATACTGCCTATAAGAACATCCAATAGTCAAAGGTATATGAAATACAAATGGTGTAGAGAAATAGTCCTATAATTCCTATAATAACTACAACCTAAAACTTTTTAACAAGGAATATTGAAGACTCATGTTAAAAGGAACCACCAACTTTCATATGTTCTCATGTTCTGAGCAAGGAACTTAAACGTTAGCTTTTTTACATGGCACATATTGCACTTTAACTTTCTTCTCCAACACTGTGTTTTTGCATTATTTAAACCAAATTAAACATATTTTGTTATTTGAGACTAAATAGATTTTTATTTATGTATTATATTAAGTTAAAATAAGTATTCATTCAGTATTGTTGTTATTGTCATTATTACAAATCATATATAAAAAAAAAAATCGGTATCTGCTTTTTTTGGTCCTCCAATAATCTGTATCGGTGTTGAAAAATCATAAATCGGTCGACCTCTACTGTGTGAGAGAATTTATGAGTCAAGGTCTAAGCTTGTGGCCCACTGAGTTTTACACAACACTTGGCCTTTGAAACTAGGAACAAACATTCAACAGTGCCCTCTTACGATGAAGAAGATATGAACCTGTGTAACAGATATACCTGCAGATGTCTGGTCTGCCCATTTCATCTTCAGACACTACAGACCATGACAATCCCTCAGGTTTTAACATGTCAGCACACATGAATGCCGTGAATAAACACAATCAACTACACACGCGCACACACCAATACACACACCCCTAATGACTTGAGCTCACACAAATTTCAGAATTAGTAGCCAGGCACAGTAAATGTGATAATCACAGTAATTACATCAATTAAAGCCAGAGATCCTGTGTACAGACCAGAGTACTTCCCTGTCGTTCTCTAATTAAAAACACGTAAAGGTCAGGAGTGTTCCCCACATCCTTGCCAGGCAGCACCACAGCAAGGGGCTTAGCTAGTGATAAGCACCAGATAAAATCCCATTAAAAAGAATGAAGGGGAATGTGAAAAATTCAGTCAGACTTGCTAGGGCACGCACATTTCAGCAAGGCGCAGCTATACAGGTCACACAATCACTCAGGAGCTCAACATTTACATTACTAGACCAGCAGTGAGAATTTTCCAGACTGTCAGGAGACACTATGCCCTCAAGGACAAGTGTTAGGCTTCCATGCTTTACAGATATCGTATGGCAAGCTGTTTTAGAAAAACATTCTGGAAAAAAATTACAAAATTATTAGTAATACAAAACAAAAAACACTGCTTGATCATAATTTAATGTATTAATGTTTATTGTAGGTCTGTGTGTAGTACAACACAGATACGTAATACACCGTTGTAGATAACCTAGACCTCCGTTTTAGTGTATCTGAAACAAGCAGAATATACTGATTTGGGACCATTGCTCCACCATGCACAATGCCTGCAGAAGCCAGTATTCTCAGTAACCTGCAATGGGTGTAGAAGCAGCAGCACAGTGGGAATGCTGGGTGGCGAGGCTCCACTGGGCAGGTCTCTCTCTGTGTGCACATGTACATGCTGCTTATCACTACCTCTTGCCTTGAGGGCATGAAAAGAACTGTGCGTTCTGGGATGGAAAAACAATTACCCCAGTAACCACCTTGACTTTAAGTGACCATTTTTGTCAGAGTGGGATTGACGTAAACTAAAGCTGCATTGCTCTATTTCTCTAGCATGCCATGCATGAAGTCGTGCATAACAATACATACATATTTTTAGATTAAAGTACCACCCCAATACCATTTGAAGACTTCCTATAATGCAATCATCGTGAAACTCGTTTGTGGACTGGAGTTTTAAATACATTTTCTGCCGTGACAGTAGTGTGTGAGAAGCCAGTGTAACGTATCTGTGTTACATTACAATAAATGCTGTATGATTTCATAAATAATAACGGTTGTTGAACGCCACGAGGCTTGGCCAGGTAATGACTTAAACTAAGCATTAGACTCAATGATTGATGAAATCCAACCCCAACACATCATACAAATAGGACTAGAGGGCATGCATGCTGGCAATCTGATCTCCTCAAAATCAGGGCGCGCTGACTAATATTCCCAAATATTCAAATGTAAATGTTATTACATGCTAAGCCATACTATTTTATTACGATCCCTATTAGCTACTGGTAAAGCAGAAGCTATTCTTCCTGGGGTCCACAGTCCATACAAAACATAAAACACGACATAATACAGAACATTTTAATAGACAAGAACAGCTCAAGGACAGAACTACATACATTTAAAATAAGAATAAAAGCTTTCATACACTTATGCCTTAACATTCTGTGCATCATGTACTCAATCATCATCAACTTGAACGGCTATACTGCAGCCATTCGTTTTTCCCATACATTTTTCCTGTACAACTGCTACAACTGCTTTCTCTAAACCGGCCTGGAAATTACTATATCACAATTCCAGTGTTCAGTAAGTCACACGATACAATAACCCCAGCAATCCCGGTTCTTGGTCCTTGTACCTTCAACAGTCTGAAACCAATACTATCAACAGACATGAACGTTGAGTCTAATGCCGCGTTCAAAACAACTGGGAAGTCGGAAATCTCTTGCTTCGGGCTTCAGTGTGTTCAAGAAAAAACTGGGAACTCCGACTGGGGAAATGAAATTTGAACGGTCATCCAACTCGGAATTCTAAGTCGAGAACTGAAGCCTCTTTCTAGAGCTCCGACTTTCCGACCTGAAGATCACCGATGTCATGAATCAATCTAGTTTATTCCCCTGGTTTCCCAGTTGTCTTGCCAGCACCATAACATTAGAGTCTAAGATCCTCAACTTCATACAAACAGACACTGCTGGAATCATTTCTTTACCATCCGTGTCCTTGGTCCTTCCGTCTGATGTCAATACTGTGCATAATCACGTGATGCATAGATGCTATTGATTGTAAACGCAACACATGAAAACACAAACAGAAATGCAATAATCATGTGGAGTTCCACCGAAGTTGTTAATTCAACTTTTTACCATTCATCTGTATTGTTATATTGTATAACAGGCGGGCAGCAAAATCCTACAAGCCAACTTTAACTCAGGGGTAGACGTAACATAGTAAATATAAATCCGGAACACTCCAATAAGTATGTTTGTTACGTATCATATGGTATGTATTCATTTATGTTTGTCCACCATCCACTTCATATATGTTATGAATTTTGCAAAACAAATATGTTGCAAATTAATGTTAGCTACGTGGCTAATACTAACGTTAGCTAGAGCTTAGGGTTAGGGGTTAAGTTTAGGAATAAGGGTTAAGGTTAAAAGGTTATGGTTAGCTAACATGCTAAGCAGTTGCAAAGTAGCAAGTAGTTGCTAACTATATAAAATGCTGAAGTTGTCTGTGTTGAGATTCAAACACGCAACCTTTGGGATACGCTCGACCAATCACCTTACTTTCGTTTTTTGCCTAAGTAACCGATCTTATGTAACCATACCAAACGTAACTTCGTACTCATTTGAGTGTCCCAGATTTAAATGTACTAGTCTATGAGACCAGGCTGTACAAGCGACAGACTGTGCTTGACCTGTTGCAGAGAAAATAATGGATACCTCCAGCTCAATGATTTTTTTTTATCTGACCTTTAATTATTTGCCCAAGAAAGTGAGAGAACCTGCCTAAATGACTACCGCCATGTAGTACTCACGTCGGTCAGCATGAAGTGCTTTAAAAGGCTGGTCATGGCTCACATCAACACCATCATCCCGGAAACCCTAGACCCACTCCAACTCGCATATCGCCCCAACAGATCCACAAATGACACAATCGCACTCCACACTGCCTTTCCCACCTGGATAAAGCGAACACCTATGTGACAATGCTGTTCATTGACTACAGCTCAGAGTTCAACACAATAGTGCCCACAAAGTTCATTACTAAGCTAAGGACCCTGAGACTAAACACCTCCCTCAATCTGGATGCTGGACTTCCTGACGGGCAGCCCCCAGGTGGTAAGGGTAGGCAACAACACATCTGCCACACTGATCCTCAACACGGGGGCACCTCAGGGGTGCGTTCTTAGTCCCCTCCTGTACTCCCTGTTCACCCACGACTGCGTGGCGTAGCACGACTCCAACACCATTAAGTTTGCTGACGACACAACAGTGGTAGGCCTGATCACCGACAATGATGAGACAGCCTATAGGGAGGAGGTCAGAGACCTGGCAGTGTGGTGCCAGGACAACAACCCCCTCCCTCAACGTGAGCAAGACAAAGGAGTTGATCATGGATTACAGGAAAAGGGAGAGCCGAACACGCCCCCATTCACATCGATGATGCTGTAGTGGAGCGGGTCGAGAGTTAAGTTCCTTGGTGTCCACATCACCAAACACACCAAGAAAGTTGTGAAGAGGGCACAACAATCAGCCTTCTTCCAAGATGGCGTAGCAGTCAGATGTCTTTTGTCCTGTCGTGTCCAGTGTATATATCTTTTTATATATTTTCTTCGCATATCATTTTATATATATTTTTTCTAAAACTTAACTTTAAAACACTCTTTTTCAAGTATTATCCACCTTGAATCCGGAATTCCCTAACAGAAGCTAACCAACTCACTAGCTAACGTTAGTATTTAGCTTACCATTGCTAATGGACAGCAGCAGCTAACCTTTAGCTCGGAAAAGCTCTCGCCATTCGTATAACGCGACTCAAACCAGAGCATTCCGGACCTATCTTCTCTCCACATCCCCGGATTCCTACCGCAAGCTCTGGACATTTTCACCTGGATCTTGCAGCTAGCTAGCTGCTATCCGTGTGTCTATTGGCTAACGTTGGTCCCGGAGCAATGTACTAATTAGCCTGAAGCTAGCCCGTGCTTGACCCATCGCCCGGCTGGCTGAAGAGTCCCATCAGCCACTCCTGGGCTACAACACCTATCCGGACCCGTTTTTACTGCCGGTGCGGAGTCTCACCGGGCCTTCATGAGTGGACTACAGACATTATCTGCCCGAGGGGGTTATTCAACCGGCCCTCCGTCGCGACGTCACCTGCGGCCCGCTAACGTTAGCTGTCTAGAGCATATCGGCTGCTAGCTAAACAGGTCCATCGGACAATTCCTTGGGCCACTATTACCTATTTTTGCCAATCGGCCTGGTCCCCTTCACCACACAGAACCCCACTAACCCATCACGACTGGTCTACCGACGGAAACATACGAGGAGGCTATAAACAGACTTCCTCCGTCTTTGTTAGCCGGCCTGCTAGCCTTTGCTAGCTTGCTATCCCCGGCTAGCTGTCTGAATCGCCGTGTCCCCAACCAGCCTCACTACTAACTGAACCCTTATGATCACTCGGCTAAGCATGCCTCTCCTCAATGTCAATATGCCTTGTCCATTGCTGTTCTGGTTAGTATTTATTGTCTTATTTCACTGTAGAGCCTCTAGCCCTGCTCAATATGCCTTATCCAACCCTTCAGTTCCACCACCCACACATGCGATGACATCACCTGGTTTAAATGTTTCTAGAGACAATATCTCTTTCATCACCACTCAATGCCTAGGTTTACCGCCACTGTATTTACGTCCTACCATACCTTTGTCTGTACTTTATGCCTTTAATCTATTTTATCGCCCCCTGAAACCTGTTCTTTTTACTCTCTGTTCAGAACGTCCTAGACGACCAGTCATTTTAGCCTTTAGCTGTACCCTTATCCTACTCCTCCTCTGTTCCTCTGGTGATATAGAGGTTAATCCTGGCCCTGCAGTGTCTTGCTCCACTCCTATTCCCCAGGCGCTCTCATTTGCTGACTTCTGCAACCGTAAAAGCCTTGGTTTCATGCATGTAAACATTAGAAGCCTCCTTCCTAAGTTTGTTTTATTCACTGCCCTAGCACACTGCCAACCCGGATGTCCTAGCTGTGTCTGAATCCTGGCTTAGGAAGACCACCAATAATGCTGAAATGTCCATCCCTAACTATAACATCTTCAGACAAGATAGAACTGCCAAAGGGGGCGGTGTTGCAATCTACTGCAGAGATAGCCTGCAGAGTTCTGTCTTACTATCCAGGTCTGTACCCAAACAATTTGAACTTTTACTTTTAAAAATCCACCTTTCTAGAAACAAGTCTCTCACTGTTGCCGCTTGCTATAGACCACCTTCTGCCCCCAGCTGGACACCATATGTGAACTGATTGCCCCCCATCTATCTTCAGAGTTCGTGCTGCTAGGTGACCTAAACTGGGACATGCTAAACACCGTGGCCATCCTACAATCTAAGCTTGATGCCCTAAACCTCACACAAATCATAATCGAACCTACTAGGTATAACCCCAAAGCCGTAAACATGGGCACCCTCATAGATGTCATCTTAACTAACTTGCCCTCCAAATACACCCCTGCTGTTTTCAACCAAGATCTCAGCGATCACTGCCTCATTGCCTGCATCCGTAATGGGTTTGCAGTCAAACGATCTCCCCTCATTACTGTTCAATGTTCCCTAAAACACTTCAGCGAGCAGGCCTTTCTAATCGACCTGGCCCGGGTATCCTGGAAGGATATTGACCTCATCCCGTCAGTAGAGGATGCCTGGTTATTCTTTAAAAGTGCCTTCCTCACCATCTTAAATAAGCATGCCCCATTCAAGAAATTTAGAACCAGGAACAGATATAGCCCTTGGTTCTCTCCAGACCTGACTGCCCTCGACCAGCACAAAAACAACCTGTGGCGTTCTGCATTAGCATCGAACAGTCCCCGTGATATGCAACTTTTCAGGGAAGTCAGGAACCAATATACACTAGCAGTTAGGAAAGCCAAGGCTAGCTTTTTCAAGCAGAAATTTGCTTCCTGTAACACAAATTCAAAAAAGTTCTGGGACACTGTAAAGTCCATGGAGAATAAGAGCACCTCCTCCCAGCTGCCCACTGCACTGAGGATAGGAAACGCTGTCACCACCGATAAACCCACAATAATTGAGAAATTCAATAAGCATTTTTCTACGGCTGGCCATGCTTTCCACCTGGCTACCCCTACCCCTACCCCGGTCAACAGCCCTGCACCCCCTCAGTAACTCCCCAAAGCCTCCCCCATTTCTCCTTCTCCCAAATCCAGTTAGCTGTTGTTCTGAAAGAGCTGCAAAATCTAGACCCCTACAAATCAGCCGGGCTAGACAATCTGGACCCTTTCTTTCTAAAATGATCTGCCGAAATTGTTGCAACCCCTATTACTAGCCTGTTCAACCTCTCTTGCGTGACGTCTGAGAATCCCAAAGACTGGAAAGCAGCTGCGGTCATCCCCCTCTTCAAAGGGGGAGACACTCTTGACCCAAACTGCTACAGACCTATATCTATCCTACCCTGCCTTTCTAAAGTCTTTGAAAGCCAAGTCAACAAACAAATTACCGACCATTTCGAATCCCACCGTACCTTCTCCGCTATGCAATCTGGTTTCAGAGCTGGTCATGGGTGCACCTCAGCCACGCTCAAGGTCCTAAAAGATATAACCGCCATCGATAAGAGACATTACTGTGCAGCCGTATTCATTGATCTGGCCAAGGCTTTCGACTCTGTCAATCACCACATCCTTATCGGCAGACTCGACAGCCTTGGTTTCTCAAATGATTGCCTCGCATGATTCACCAACTACTTCTCCGATAGAGTTCAGTGTGTCAAATCGGAGGGCCTGTTGTCCGGGCCTCTGGCAGTCTCTATGGGGGTGCCACAGGGTTCAATTCTTGGGCCGACTCTCTTCTCTGTATACATCAATGATGTTGCTCTTGCTGCAGGTGAGTCTCTGATCCACCTCTATGCAGACGACACCATTCTGTATACTTCTGGCCCCTCTTTGGATACTGTGTTAACTACCCTCCAGACAAGCTTCAATGCCATACAACTCTCCTTCCGTGGCCTACAACTGCTCTTAAACGCAAGTAAAACTAAATGCATGCTCTTCAACCGATCGCTGCCTGCACCTGTCCCCCCGTCCAGCATCACTACTCTGGACGGTTATGTCTTAGATCATGTGGCAACTACAAATATCTAGGTGTCTGGTTAGACTGTAAACTCTCCTTCCAGACAAACATCAAACATCTCCAATCTAAAATTAAATCTAGAATTGGCTTCCTATTTCGCAACAAAGCATCCTTCACTCATGCTGCCAAACATACCCTCGTAAAACTGACCATCCTACCGATCCTCGACTTCGGCGATGTCATTTACAAAATAGCCTCCAATACTCTACTCAACAAATTGGATGCAGTCTATCATAGTGCCATCCGTTTTGTTACCAAAGCCCCATATACCACCCACCACTGCGACCTGTACGCTCGTTGGCTGGCCCTCGCTACACTCGCCGCCATACCCACTGGCTCCAGGTCATCTACAAGTCCCTGCTAGGTAAAGTCCGCGCTTATCTCAGCTCGCTGGTCACCATAGTAGCACCAACCCGTAGCACTCGCTCCAGCAGGTATATCTCACTGGTCACCCCCAAAGCCAATTCCTCCTTTGGCCGACTCTCCTTCCAGTTCTCTGCTGCCAATGACTGGAACGAACTACAAAAATCTCTGAAACTGGAGACACTTATCTCCCTCACCAGCTTTAAGCACCAGCTGTCAGAGCATCTCACAGACCCCTGCACCTGTATATAGCCCATCTATAAATAGCCCAACCAACTACCTCATCCCCTACCGTATTTATTTATATTGTTCCTTTGCACCACAGTTTTTCTACATTGCACATTCATCTACTGCATATCTACCATTCCAGTGTTTAAATGCTATATTGTAATTACTTTGCCACCATGGCCTATTTATTGCCTTACCTTCCTTATCCTACCTCATTTGTACTCTTTGTATGTAGATTTGTTTTTTTTCTACTGTATTATTGGTTGTATGTTTGTTTTACTCCATGTGTAACTCTGTTGTTGTATGTGTTGAACTGCTCTGCTTTATCTTGGCCAGGTCACAGTTGTAAATGAGAACTTGTTCTCAACTTGCCTACCTGGTTAAATAAAAAATAAATAAATAAAAACAATGCCTTTTCCCCCTCGGGAGACTGAAAATATTAGGCACGAGTCCCCAGATCCTCAAAGTTCTACAGCTGCACCATCGAGAGGATCCTGACTGGTTGTATCACCGCTTGGTATGGCAACTGCTCGGCATCCGACCGTAAGGCACTACAAAGGGTAGTGCGTACGGCCCAGTACATCACTGGGGCCAGGCTTCCTGCTATCCAGGACCTAATATACTAGGCAGTGTCAGAGGAAGGCCCTAAAAATTGTCAAAGACTCCAGTCACCCAAGTCATAGACTGTTCTCTCTGCTACCCCACCCCCCTCACTTTATCCCTACCTACATTTACAAATTACCTCGACTAACCTGTACCCCCACACATTGACTCGGTACATAGCCTCGTTATTGTTTATTGTTACTTTTTATTTTTTACTTTAGTTTATTTATGTAAATATTTTCGTCTCTTTAACTAGATTGTTGGTTAAGGGCTTGTAAGTAAGCATTTCACAGCAAGGTGAATTTGGCGCATTTGGCGCATGTGACAAATTTAAATTTGATTTAACCAGAGTAGTCTCATTGAGATAAATCTATTTGTCATTAAGAGGCAAAGCTGCACCATACGAAAGTACGCACCCACCCACCACAGGAAGTTCAGTTGAACTCCTGCAGCAGTCTGGGGGCAACATAGCAATGCAGAGGAGGGCAGTGTGTTTGATTCCCACCATAATCTGTGGAAAGAGAAGCAGTATCCAGGCTCAAAAACCTGCTCTCCCCAGCCTTTATGTGATAACCAAGCTAAGGCTTAGAGGTTTATACACCCACACATTATGAAACTACATGTCATGGCAAACAGTGTATTAGCACAGCTAATCAACTTTATTAAACACAACATTTGGTATTTATTAGGATCCGCATTAGCCGGTGCAAAAGCATCAGCTACTCTTCCTGGGGTCCACATGAAACATGACATAATACGGAACATTATTAGTCAGGGACTGAAATACATAAATGTATAACGTCATGCATCGCCTACATATCAGTACATAAACACAATATCTAGGTCTAATACATAGTACAGTGCAAATTACAATACAATAAATATAAAATGGCTGTGGCTCTTTACAGTCCCTAAGGTGTTCTTTTTATTTCTATCTTGAGTTACCTAGGGTGGCATGGTCATGGCTCTATTTAATACTGTGCGTTTCCCAGCCTCTGTTTTGTACCTGGGGACTGTGAATATACCTCTGGTTGCATGTCTTGTGTTGTACCAATGAGTGTCCGAACTGTGTGCCAACTGCTTGAACAGACCGTTCGGTATCTTCAACACATCAACACCTCGCAGAAAGACCAATAGTGATGCAGTCAATCTCTCCTCAACTTTGAGCCAGGAAAGGCTAACTTGCATGTTACTGATACTTTCTCTCCGTGTACATAGAAGTGTCCTTCTATGCCGCACATGACCACACAGCTGGGTGCAATAAAACTAGGGCCTGTAGGACCTGTCTGGTCGACTGAGATGTCAAGAAGGCAGAGCAATGCCCTATAATGGACAGACATCTTCCCATTTTAGTAACCATTGAGTCTATATGTTTTGACCATGACAGCTTGCTATCTACGGTTACACCCAGCAGTTTAGTCTCAACTTGCTCAATAGCCACATTATTCAATAATAGATCTAAACTAAACTAGGTTTAGCATTGAGCGAGTAATTTATTCAAAAAGTATTATTTTAGTGCAGATATTTAGCACCAGCCTTTTGCTAGTTACCCATTCTAAAACTGACTGAAGCTTTGTTAAGTGTCTCAGTTATTTATTTTACTGTTGCAGCCAATGTGCATACTGTTGAGTCATCAGCGTAGACACCGGCTTTAAGGTCAATAGAAGGTCATTCGTAAAAACAGAAAACAATTATGGCCCTAGCCAGCTGCCCTGCGGTACACCACACTCTACTGTATTTGCATGGAATAGGCTTCCATTAACAAAAACCCTATGTTCTAGTAGATAGGTACCTCTCAATCCATAATAGGCAGAGAATGCAAATCCATAACACCTATGTTTTTTCAGCAATAGGTTATGATCAATGACAAAAGCTGCACTGAAGCCTAATAGCTCCCACAAACTTCTTACTATCAATTTCTTTCAGCCAATCATTTGTGTCAGTGCCGAGCATGTTGAGTACCCTTCCCTATAAGCATGCTAAAAGTTTGTTGTTAATTTGTTTTCTGTGAAATAACCATTTTTTGCAAATGTTTGCTTAGCACTTGTAACAAGCTGATTGGTCAGCTGTATGAACCTTTAAAGGGTGTTCTGCTATTCTGTTGTAGCGGAATGGATTTTTCCTCCCTCCATTTCTGAGGGCACACACCATCTTCTAGGCTTAAATTGAAGATGTTGCAAACAGAAGTCACAATTTATTCCGCTACCCACCTCAGTAATTTACCATCCAGGTTGTCAGTACCAGGTGGTTTTACCCCTTATCCACACCTACTTTGTGGAACTCAAAACTACAATGCTTGTCTTTCATTATTTGGTCCGTTATGCATGAAATTGAAGGCTCAGCATTTGTTGTTTGCATGTCATATCAAGTCTGCTAATCTAGTCAACAAAAAAGTTATTAAAGACGTTGGCAATATCAAAAGGTTATGTTATGAACAATCCATCTGCCTCGAAGGATGGAGCCTAGTTTTATTTTTTGCCTAGAATTTTATTTTAAGTACTCCAGAGCTTTTTTACTATCATTCTTTATATAATGTATCTTTGTTCCATAGTACAGTATAGTTTCTTCTTTTTGTTTAATTACGTGATTTCTCAATTTACTGTATGTTTCCCAGTCAGACTTATCTGCTATTCCCTTTGCCTCATCCCTCTCAGCCATACAGTTTTTCAATTAATAATTTATCCATGGGGATTTGGCAGCTCTAACAGTCAGTTTCTTGATGGGCGCATGCCTATCAGTAACCGGAAGAAGCAGTGTCAGACCAACAAATATTTTTCACATCTTCGACATAGGAATTATTGCAAAACCTCTTGTATTATTATTTATACACAATTTTAGGTCCAGTCTTTGGAACTTTGTTCTTTCTGGATATGGCTATTATATTATGACCATTACATCCGATGGGTGTGAATAGTGTTTTAGAGCTGATTTCTGCAACATTAGTAAAGATGTGATCAATAAACGTGGATGATTTAGTTCCTGTTCTGTTTTTAAATACCCTGGTAAGTTGACTGATGACTTGAACCAGATTGTAGGAATTGGTTACAGCTTAGAGCATCTTTTCTTAGTGGGCAGCTTGATGACAACCAATTAATATTTATAGTAGGTCACCCAGAAAATATACCTCTGTTGATATCACATACATTATCCAACTTTTCCCACATTGTCCAAATACTGACTTTTAGCACTTGGTGGTCAATAGCAATTTCTTACGAGAATAGGCTTTAGGTGAGGCAGATGAACCTGTAGCCATATTACTTCCACATTATCTAACATGAGATCCTCTCTCAGCCTAAAAGGAATACAACTCTGGACATGCATTGCAGCACCTCCATTTGCATTTCTATCTGTCCTAATTATTCTATAACCATGTATAGCTACTACTGCATCATCAAAGGAATTATCTAAGTGTGTTTCAGAGATGGCCAGAACATGAATGTTTTCTGATGTTAATAAGTTATCAATTTCATGAACCTTGTTTCTCTGGCTACATATGTTAATATGGGCCATTTTTTAAAAGAGTGCTGGTTTCTCCCACCGTAAGTCACAATTGTCACAAAAGGAGACATTCCTGTCTTTGGGGCAGCGAGGCGGCTGTAACGTTCTGAACCCCTTCTACAGCACAGCAGGGGCCAGAGATGACAGTTATCTTCCCTGTGCAAACAAGGGTGTTCAAGAGAATGTTGTAGTCCTTCAGTTCCTCAGATTGCCGAAAGCGAATGTCGTTAAATCCAAAGTGAGTGACGATAGTGCCAATAATAGAGTAGTTGGCTAGAACTGTGGGCAGGAGAGAGTTGATGTCTTGGACACGGGCGCCTGGGTGACAGTGGACCTTGGTTGGCCCACAGACCGCAGACACGCCAAAATCTTTCACTATCGAGCTGTCCACGACGGTGGTTATGATGGAATCCAATGGGGAAGGAAGAGGGGGAACAGAACGGGTTTGCCTTGGGCAGAAGGTGGTGTGCTTTGATTCATGCCAGCCGGACTCACCGCACATGTAGCAGCGGATTGTGTCGGAATCCTCGGGGAGATGGAGGGCCCAAGACCTTGATTCCTTTTGTCAGCAACCGGCTGAGCTGTGGATCGTGCCGCTGGACGGCTGCTGGCTGTTGGTGTACTCCCAGGATCAGAGCTGACTCCCGGGGCCAGTATGTCCGCTTCCACAGGGGCAAAGTTGTTTAATAGCTGGATCTGACCTTCTAGGATATATGGAGGCCGACCAGACAACCTCCCACCCGACTTCCTTTGCCTTGCCAGTGTCCAGTCTCCCACTGGCCGCGGAGTTGAGCTTACTATCTGTCCAGTGGATTGGAGCAGGTCAGTACTGCCTGACTCATTGAACCCTTGGCTGTAGGAGGCATTCAGAACTGACATTCTGTGTGCCTGGGCTGCATCCAAGTACTTAGAAAACACATCTTGTTTTTCCCGCAGCTGAGCTAGCAGCCGGACAATCTCCTCCCTAAGCTGCTTGATGATGATACATTTGGAACAGACAAAGAATTTACGTTAATTTATCAGTTCCACCTTATTTTCCACCTCTTGCGTAGATATCATCTCGCACCTTGCCTATTTGAGCCCAGACGAGCCCGACTACCCTTCCCGCCGACCACTGGTGTTTTGACTCTAGCACTGCTAGCGTCATCTTGCTCTGGTAGCATGATGGCTAACAACTAACTATTGTGTTTTTTGTTGTTGCAGGAATCCGGGATACAAACTTGCGGTCCCAGCCGAACAAGCTAACCGTGTTGCGGAATCCTTAGCTATCAGAACTTCTAAATGGTTAAGATGTTGTTATGATTAAAAACGATTTAATGAAAACTATTTCATAAAAACAACAGACAGTGTAGACATTGAGAGTCATAAATGAAATACTGTACAGCATTCCTCTGTAAAATTACAATACTGCAGGGCATGGCCGTGGTGTGGCAAAATCTGTGCAATCTTTAGAAGGACAAATCGCTGAGAACATTTGACCCTCCCTCTTTTTCTTAAACGAACACACAAACACACGTACAAAGGGACACCACTCCCTGGGCTCGAAGGGAAAGTGTGTATAGTGCTGAGGAATGCATGGAATCTCCGGAAGAGACTATAAAGTCTACAGATCAAGAATCCAGGTGACCTTCTACAGGTGCCAGGTTAACAGCAGCACCATATAACTCTGGCATCTCCTCAGTCTCCTTATGCCCCTCTCACTCAGCTTAATGTGAGCCTGCGGATGTCCCACTGTAGAGAACACAGGATATGAGAGACTACAGAAGCATTAGGCCGGCTAACAGCCTGGCTTGACTAGGTTACTTACAGGATCAACTGGGCCAAAAGCACTGCAGGCAAATAACACACTGTAGAAGTGCTGAGACACACGCAGGTGAAGCATGCAGGGCACACAAGTAAATCACACAGCCAGGAACCACCCAAAGGGTCAGTAGCCTATGTAATTGTGTGTCTCAGGCCCATGTGAGTCATTGTCCTGGTTATCACAGGTCATCACGAGAAGATGTGTCAACGCAGTTACTGGGCCAGTGGGTTTCCCCACATCACTATGGAGGGTCCAGAAGCACACCGTTATCTCTGCTAGCTACTGTGCACTCAAACATGATGTCTGGGTCAAACTCCATGGTCCATTTTTACCAACACATTCCCACCAAGAGCAAAGGTGGGGTAAACACTCTTCTGAGGGGGTTGCACTGGACGAAGGATTTGTTTAACAAAAGACATCCTCAATTTCTCACCGAAAGTTCTGAACAAGAGGCCATATGCCCGTGACAACCTAACAAAATTCTAAACCAACCACCGTAGATCCCCTCTCATTCCCCATTCATTGAGGATATTGTTTCAAGACACACATCAACTGTCTGTCAGACTGAGGTTTATAATATTAGCATTGTTTGGATACAGCAACACGCACAATCCCCAGTCAGACACTGATCTCTGATAGAAACCTATTTAATCTCATTCATAGTAGGGTGAGGAGGGAGGGATCTATGTGAAGGGAGGTTGGGTCATAAGAAACAGAACCCCTTGTTCCTACTTACTGTAACTGTTCTGGCTGGGGCTTTAATTAACTGGGTGCATACCAACAGCAGCCCTCTGCCCAGGCCAGGCTGAGGTGGGTGATGGGCCCCATCCTCTCTGGTATCACTGTGAATCACCATCAGAATGAGCTGGCATTCATTTTAATATGGTTTATCTGCAGGAATTTAAACGTCTGGGGGAGATTGTGAGCATTTCAGTATCTGATGCCTGGTACTATGCCTCTGGATGTTTTCTCATAGAATCGTCAGTTGCTTTCTTATTTGAGCCAGTCACGCTGTTGGTAAAAGCAAACTGCCTTTTGGAGTGACTTGCCAGCGCAAACACAGAACATGCCACGTGTTCATGGCTGAGGGCTCAATGCCCTGGCTTGCATAATAACATCTGGAATATAATGAATATAGAATAATGAATACTTCCTAGTTTATGATGAGATATATATATATATATTATAACCTGAAGGGAAGCTTTGTGGCCTACCTCTTCATTACGGCTGCATCAGTGGGTAATCTACTCACACAACAGCAATACCCAACCATACTGAATCAATAAAGTGTTTCAAAAGGTGAGTAAATGTATCAAATTCACTTCTAATTCTCCTTCACCAGATCAGTAAACATTATATCACATTTCCAGGTGTTACAGTTGTACACCACTGGAGAGCAGAAGTCCATTCAGTTAGTAGCCCCACCAACTGGTAACACCCAAATGGGAACACTAAGGGCACTCTGAACTGGATTCAAAGAGATCTGAGGGAAAACTGAGGAAACTCTTCCAGGGGAGGCCTGTGCCCTGCTGTGCACAATGTGGGAGGTAGCCCGTGCTGACCTTGGCAGGGGAGAAATACCTTATCTCCCCCCACTCACAGTTTACATTCTCTCACAGAACTCTTAGCAGCACACCACTAATATCACGAATAGGCACACCATCTGAGAGCCAGTGTGTATGCATGTGGTGTGTGTGTCAGGGCCGGCGTTATAGGCGGGCTTTAGGGGGCCTGGCCCGCCCTACCGTACCTCCTTGCCCATCTAAATAAAATATTGATCATTTATTTGACCGAGACGCACGCAGACAGATAGACGCATCAATTTAAGTTAAGGCATCCATGCGAGCGAAACAGCGCCACTTTGTCTCAGTATGTATAGACCATGTATCTGATGCTGTCTGGACCAAAAGAGTATGGCATGTCATACTATTTCTGGACAGAAAGCATCAGATACATGGGCTACATATAGAGGGCCGCTGTTTTGCTCGCTTGGATGCTTTCTCCGGTGATATAGTTTCAGCAGAGAGGAATAGGTGAAGCAAGAGGGCTCACTCTCGCCAAAATCCAATGTAAGCCCAATGCGTTTATATTAGAATAATATGCAGACCTAAGCCTGCCTTCCCACCTTTGGGACAAAGACTCCCATTGTTAGGGAGGAGACATGAGCATCTTGTCATTATATACAGATCTCTGGTTCCAGCCTCTTGCGAATTGGAAAGGAAAGTTGGCGGGTGCACAGGGCACTGTTAGGATGCTGGATTGCCCTAAAGTAAATTGATGTTTTGCCAAAATTATATAAAATAATAAAATAATTTGAAATACTTCACCAGGGAGCATGACAGCCACAGAGGATCATTAGCTTCTTTAAAAAAAAAAATCTGTGTTTTGTTTAAATTCGCAAGTGTGTGTTTGAGAAGCCCGCAATTTGGGTAGTGGTTGAGTTGCGGTTGTCAGTGAAAAGCGTCTACAATGTGTGTGAAAATAATGTGTCTTGAGTATATTTTTAAATGTTGCGTCAAGACGGGGAGAGGGTGTGGCGAAGATATGGTGCGTCTCTCTCCAGAATGCATGCATATGTAGTAAACTGCCCATTTATCAATGTATTATTTCTGATTGTCTTAACTCACCACGTACACCTCTCATTTTTCTCTTTGCCTCACAAGTCAACAAAGTCCATTTTTTTAACATCCATTGTGAATGATAGTTCCTCAGTATTTGAAAAATCTTTACACCACTCCCGGCCTCGATAATCACCAAGCCTCGGTCTGAAAGAGCGAAATATCATGATCTGATGATCCCATATATCCAGTGGAAACATCACAAAAAACTGCTTTCTGTCCCGAGCTCACTGGCGCAGGAAATTGAGGGCCCGGAATAGCCTAGTTGATACAATGTTGCACGTTTGTTAGTGACATGGTGGGACCCTGTGATTTGATACAATGTTGAACTTCACTAGCAATAGCTCAAGTCAAGACAGAAAGGGAGGCAGACAGGCGGAGAAGAGAGATGAATGTGATTGAAAGAACCAAAATTTATCAGGATATTTTCTACTGTTTTTATTGGTCTGCTTTAGGCCCATGTATTTTACGTAGTTGATGATGGACGTTACAGGCCTACTGCTGCATTGGCCCATTGTTCTATGCTCTCATTTCTTTAGCCACCAATGGATCACAGTGTATCAATATGTCCATATGTCAGAAGCTAGTGAGCTCACCATAGTTTAATTTTTACTTTTAGATTTTTATCGTTTTACTTCAGATTATTATGATTAACCACGTGACAATGATTTTGAGAAACGAAAACGTTATTATTGAAATGAAACTGTTCCATGAAAATGTGCATATAAAAATAATCATTACTGGCATGCAGATCGGTAGAAATGGTAGGGTAAATTGTAAGCTTGCAACTCACAAGCTGCATATGGTCTTTACTATTACACCCATACAAAATTTGTTAATGAGCATCACCACTATCTTTCCTTTGTGGTACCTCAAACTGTCGTGATTACCAGCTCAGAAACTTTTTATGAGTTGATTTTACTCCTGGCTCAGAGTTTGTCTGGGCAGTGTCTTAGCGTCCTAATACAACCTACTCTGAGCTGGGAGTTTATTTTGTCTTAAAACAGGTTTATTAACAGAATTCCTAGGACCTTTTTTGAGATGCTTTATGGATACGGGACATGGTCTATGGTGCAGTGTTGAGTGATTAACCAAAATGTCGGGGTGGCTTTCGGTTAATTAAACAACTAAATTAACCAACGTCGGGTGAATTACTTGAAAACCATTTTGTTTTTTATGAGAGAAATCAAATGATTCACAATACATAGTTCTTAAAAAATATGTGGGATGCTGGGTTGATTGGAAGTTGTAGTTTTCATTAAGTAAATATTCAATCTAGTTCAGCACAGAAATGTGGTAATTAACTACATTGACCATAATCAATTCTGCCAGTTCTTCCCGGCCCCAGATAGAGGTGGGTACACACAGACCATTTGAGTTATTTTCGACATAAAATATAAAAGACCGCATGAGAGAGGAAATGTACACAACGACGAGAGCGATAGAGACAGCTCGTGAGGTAGCTCTACCCAACTGATAGTTGGCAGTAGTAGTTGGCAATAAGCAGTCTTGAAAGTATGCCTCATCTACAGTTGAAGTCGGAAGTTTACATACACCTTAGCCAAATACATTTAACTCAGTTTGTCACAATTCCTGACATTTAAACCTAGAAAAAGTCCCTGTCTTAGGTCAGTTAGGATCACCACTTTATTTTAAGAATGTGAAATGTCAGAATAATAGTAGAGAATTATTTCTTTCAGCTTTTATTTCTTTCATCACATTCCCAGTGGGTCAGAAGTTTACATACACTCAATTAGTATTTGGTAGCATTGGCTTTAAATTGTTACCTTGGGTCAAACATTTCAGGTAGCCTTCCACAAGCTTCCTACAATAAGTTGGGTGAGTTTTGGCCCATTCCACCTGACAGAGCTGGTGTAACTGAGTCAGGTTTGTAGGCCCCCTTGCTCGCACAATCTTTTTCAGTTCTGCCCACACATTTTCTATAGGATGAGGTCAGGACTTTGTGATGGCCACTCCAATACCTTGACTTTGTTGTCCTTAAGCCATTTTACCACAACTTTGGAAGAATGCTTGGGGTCATTGTCCATTTGGAAGACCCATTTGTGACCAAGCTTTAACTTCCTGACTGTTGTCTTGAGATGTTGCTTCAATATATCCACATACATTTCCTGCCTCATGATGCCATGTATTTTGTGAAGTGCACCAGTCCCTCCTGCAGCAAAGCACCCCCACAACTTGAATCTGCCACCCCCGTGCTTCACGGTTGGGATGGGGTTTTTCGGCTTGCAAGCCTACCCCTTTTTCCTCCATACATAACAATGGGCATTATGGCCAAACAGTTCTATTTTTCTTTCATCAGACCAGAGGACATTTCTCAAAAAGGTACGATCTTTATCCCTATGTGCAGTTGCAAACCGTAATCTGGCTTTTTTTATGGTGGTTTTGGAGCAGTGGCTTCTTCCTTGCTGAGTGGCCTTTCAGGTTATGTCGATATAGAATTTGTTTTACTGTGGATATAGATACTTTTGTACCTGTTTCCTCCAGCATCTTCACAGGGTCTTTTGCTGTTGTTCTCGGATTGATTTGCACTTTTCGCACCAAAGTACGTTCATCTCTAGTAGACAGAACACGTCTCCTTCCTGAGCGGTATGACGGCTGCGTGGTCCCATGATGTTTATACTTGCGTACTATTGTTTGTACAGATGAACGTGGTACTTTCAGGCGTTTGGAAATTGCTCCCAAGGATGAACCAGACTTGTGGAGGTCTACAATTCTTTTTCTGATGTCTTGGCTGATTTCTTTAGATTTTCCCATGATGTCAAGCAAAGAGGCACTGAGTTTGAAGGTAGGCCTTGAAATACATCCACAGGTACACCTCCAATTGACTCAAATGATGTCAAATAGCCTATCAGAAGCTTCTAAAGCCATGACATCATTTTCTGGAATTTTCAAGATGTTTAAAGGCACAGTCAACTTAATGTATGTAAACTTCTGACTCACTGGAATTGTGATACAGTGAATTATAAGTGAAATCTGTCTGTAAACAATTGTTGTAAAAATGACTTGTGTCATGCACAAAGTAGATGTCCTAACCGACTTGCCAAAACGATAGTTTGTTAACAAGAAATTTGTGGAGTGGTTGAAAAACAAGTTTTAATGACTCCAACCTAAGTGTATGTAAACTTCCGACTTCAACTGTACTTTGAAGAACTAGTAAAATAATTGTCAGCCAGCTAGCTACTAGCCTAGCTATATAGGATGACTTGTTCAATGGGGTGAACAGAAATAACATTACATGGTTGTCTGGCTGGCTGCTACTGCCTAAGCAGGAGACGAAATGATGACTAAGGAATGGACAAATAATAAAGCCATCTAATAAAAACTAAGCAATATACACAATTGAAATATTTTCTTAAAGTAAACTAAGAAATGTGAATAAATGATGGTTAATATGTGATAAGCACAGTGGTGGGAAAAGTACTCAGTTGTCATACTTGAGTAAAAGTGTAGGTACCATAATTGAAAGTTACTCAAGTAAAAGTCACCCAGTAAAATACTACTTGAGTAAAAGTCTAAAAGTATTTGGTTCTAAATATACTTAAGTATCAAAAGTAAATGTAATTGCTAAGATATACTTAAGTATCAAAAGTAAAAGTAGAAGTATAAATCATTTCAAATTCCATCTATTAATCAAAGCAGACGACACAATTTTCTTGTTTTTAAAATGTATGGATAGTCAGGAGCGCACTCTCACACTCAGACATTATTTACAAAAGATGCATTTGTGTTTAGTGAGTCCGCCAGATCAGAGGCAGAAGGGATGACCATGTGCTGTATAGATAAGTGCGTGAAATAGTACATTTTCCTGTCCTGCTAAGCATTCAAAATGTAACGAGTACTTTTGGGTGTCAGGTAAAATTTATGGAGTAAAAAGTACATTATTTTCTTTAGGAATGTAGTAAAGTAGAAGTTGTCAAATATAAATAGTAAATTATAGATACCCCCCAAAAAATACTTAAGTAGTACTTTAGATAACGTCTGGGCCCGGCAGCCTTGCGATGGTTAACACGTTTAAATGTGTTACTCACGTTGGCTGCGGTGAAGAAGAGCCTGCAGGTTTTGGTAGCGGGCTGTGTCAGTGGCACTGTATTGTCTTCAAAGCGAGCAAAGAAGTTGTTTAGCTTGCAAGACATCGGTGTCCGTGAAGGGGCTAGTTTTCTTTTTGTAATCCGTGATTGACTGTAGACCCTGCCACATACCTCTGAGCCGTTGAATTGTGACTCTACTTTATCTCTATACTGATGCTTAGCTTGTTTGATTGCCTTGCGAAGGGAATAGCTACACTGTTTATATTCGGTCATGTTTCCGGTAGCCTTGCCATGATTAAAAGCAGTGGTTCGCGCTTTCAGTTTTGCACGAATGCTGCCATTAATCCACGGTTTCTGGTTGGAGAAGGTTTTAATAGTCACCGTGGGTACAACATAACTGATGCACTTGCTAATAAACTCACTCTACCGAATCAGCGTATACATCAATGTTGTTGTCTGATGCTATCAGGAACATATCCCAGTCCACATGATCGAAGCAAACTTGAAGCGTGAAATCAGATTGGTCGGACCAGCTTTGAACAGACCTGAGCACGGGCGTTTCCTGTTTTAGTTTCTGTCTATAGGCTGGGAGCAACAAAATGGAGTCGTGGCCAGATTTGCTGAAAGGAGGTTGAGGGAGGGCTTTTTATGCGTCGCGGAAGTTGGAATAGCAATGATCCAGAATTATGCCAGCCCGGGTCGCGCATTCGAAAATTTAGGGAGCCTTGTTTTCAGATTAGCCTTGTTAAAATCCCCAGCTACAATAAATGCAGCCTCAGGATATGTGTTTTCCAGTTTACATAGAGTCGAATGAACTTCTTTCAGGGCCGTCAAGGTGTCTGCTTGGGGAGGGATATACACGGATGTGATTATAATCTAAAATAATTATCTTGGTAGCTAATGCGGTTGGCATTTGATTGTAAGGAATTCTAGGCCAGGTGAACAAAAGGACTTGAGTTCCGGTATGTTGTTATGATCACACCACGACTCGTTAATCATAAGACATACACCCCCGCCCTTCTTCTTACCAGAGAGATGTTTGTTTCTGTCGGCGCGATGCGTGAAGAAACCAGGTGGCTGTACCAACTCTAACGTATCCCGAGTGAGCCATGTTTTCGTGAAACAGAGAATGTTACAATCTCTGATGTCTCTCTGGAAGGCAACCCTTGCTCGAATTTCATCTACCTTGTTGTCAAGAGACTGGACATTGGCGAGTAGTATACTCGGGAGCGGTGGGCGATGTGCACGTCTACGGAGCCTGACCAGAAGACTGCTCCGTCTGCCCCTTCTGCGGCGCAGTTGTTTTGGGTCGCCTACTGGGATCTGATCCATTGTCCTGGGTGGTGGTCCAAACAGAGGATCCGCTTCGGGAAAGTCATATTCTTGGTCGTAATGTTTGTAAGTTGACGTTGCTCTTATATCCGATAGTTCTTCCCAGCGGTATGTAATAAAACTTAAGATTTTCTGGGGTAACAGTGTAAGAAATAATACATAAAAAAACAAAATACTGCATAGTTTCATAAGAACGCGAAGCAACCATCTCTGTCGACGCCATGTAAACATCTGTGTTGTGCTGCTTGCATCAATTAGATTGTAGGTGTGATTTTCCAAACATTACATTAAGCAGGAATGAAAGTCAAACTGGTACTTACAGCGACTCTTAATCACTGAAAACATCTTACCCAAAAATGTGGCAATACCACGGGATACAGTACACTGATTAAACAAGGAATTACTGATATTGTTCAACATTCTCTCATATGCAGTACATTTTAGCTATGTAAACTTAAATCTCATCGCGGTGCCTCTGCTAGAACGCTCTTCAATGTGAATAAGCTATTCATAGGCGTGCCCAAAGTAAAATGCCTCCCACCCAGGCCCAGAAAATAGGATATGCACCTAATTAGTACTATTGGATAGGAAGCACTCTGACGTTTCTACAAGTGTTAACATAATGTCTGTGAGTATAACAGAACGGATATAGCAGGCAAAAACCCGAGGAATTTCTGTCCTGGAAAAAGTGTTTTTGACACATTGACTCATTTTTAACCCCTCCCTATTGAAAACAGCCATTTCTGGGAGTAAGACTGCAGTACCTATTGCTTCCACTGGATGTCAACAGTCTCTAGACAGTGTTTGATGATGTTATAGTTGCTATAGATGGTAATAGAAGAATAATTTCGAACTGGTCATCGGATGTAAACAGAAGAGGATGCGCGTTCACGGGCTCGCGCGCCGCGCTGTGGTTTTTTCCTTTCCTATCGTCCAGTTTATAATCCGGTTGAAATATTATAGTAAATATACATAAAAGTGTTCTGCTTACTCCTAGAACTTCCAGTCTTTGTATAAAGACTGTTGACATTAGTGGAAGCCATAGGTACTGCAGTCTCAGTCCTAGGTAAAATACAAACGAATAGGCACAATGGAGAAGGTCATTTACAAAAAAAACTGCAAATCCGGATGGATTTTCCTCGGGGTTTTCACCTGCTATATCAGTTCTGTTATACTCACATACATTATTTTAACACTCTTAAAAACTTCAGTGTTTCCTATCCAATAGTACTAATTATGTGCATATCCTATTTTCTGGGCCTGAGTGGCAGGCATTTTACTTTGGGCGCCAGACTCTCCAAAACCGTCACCTATGCTGTCGTTCCCTAAGAAGTTAACTTGTGTACGTTTCTGTATGTCTAAACATACATTTCTGTATGTCTAAACGTACATTTATGTATGTCTAAACGTACATTTCTGTATGTCTTAACGTATGTATATTTCTGTATGACAAAACGTAAGCAAGTGAGCCATATTCCATCCCTTCTGTGAGTCTACGTCAGTGTTTGACAGTTTGGAATCTGGACCTGTGTGTAACCTGAACACTGCTGGAGGTTGGTTGGGTATCACAGAACAGGACTGACAGTTCTTTACAGCAAACAATGTCTGGGGAGGTCAAAGGGTAGCTGGCGAGTCAGAAACTGTCCTCCAGAGAGCAAACATGCCTTGGTGCGCAAGACCAAGATATTGAACTGTTTCTGAACACCCAACACCACAATCCAGAGACTAGACTATAGCTACCTAGCCCCACTTGAAATTATATCAATAAACAAACAACCTGGTTCACAAACAGCAAGCTACAGTCAGCCATATCCTCTGAACCACATACAGTCTAGAAAGAGAGATACCAGTAAACATATTTTGATTGCTAAACAATGTTAAACATAGTGAGGATCCACATAGGTGGGTTAACGTTTTTCATCATGAATCTTGTTCTGGAGGCAGCTCTGCAGTGGTTACTAGCTGGAACAGCCACAACGTCATAAAAGCAATTTTAAACCTAGACTTAACCCTAACCGCATTGCTAACCCTAATGCCTAACCCTAAATGAAGACCAGAAATCTCATTTTTGTTTTCATACATTTTTTACAATATAGCCAATTTTGACTACAGCTGGCCCTTCTAGCAGAAATTGCTCAGTTCTTCCTCAAGGACAAGACTCATCTCAATAAACGTCAACCTGCTCCACATAGTGGATAACCTGTTAGGTTGTTCTTACCATGGCTGTGGCCCTGTGGGGAGATCTTGCCAGTCTTTGGACCAACTGAATGTAAGTCCTGGATCTGTCCGTTAGCATTGACCTTCTTCTTCTTTCCTTTGAACCAGCTGAAGGCCCGACCCAGGGAGCCCCCACGCTTCTTCCTACGCCCCCCTTTGGTTTGCCTCTCATGGGCAAACACCTCTGCCACGTCCTGGGGGATCAGGTCTCCCACAGACTCACGGCCAGACATCCCACCTCACACTGGACCTACTCCCTAAGAGAGAGAGAAGGAGAAAAGAGAGGGAGTCAATTCTAGAAACATAACCATATTTATGTAACAAAATACTATCTATTCCACTAATTTAAGGAAAACATTTGCATAAATACTTCTCCATTGTCCATCCAATTGCTACACTAGTAGTACACAAGCATTGCACCATTGGTTTAAATGGACTTCAACTCTTTTGATCATGCCCCTCTCTGTGTTAGGGTGTGGGGGAGCAGAGCCCAGACCACACAACCAGCCTACTCAGACCCATCCTGCGTGATTCTCAACCAAACTTCACTGCCTCTGCAAAGAATTGGCACTGCTCCCTTCATTCCTGAACATGTAGTCATAATGCACAGTGCCCCACCCGAAGCCACACACACACACACACACACACACACACACACACACACACACACACACACACACACACACACAGAATACAAACACATACACGTGTATACTCCAGCACAATACCAGAGAACTAACAGCATCGATCTACAACACTAGCTCACTTTCTTTCCCGCTGTCTCTTATTGTCTTTCTTTGGCTCCCTCTCAACACCCTGACACAATGAGCTCATCGCCCTCCCTCTCTTCCGCCCTGCTTTCCTCTAAGGCAGGTATCTCAATACAGCAAGATATGACTCCATCTAAGTTACAGTACATGCAAAGCATATCAGCCAAGTTTCAGTTCTTCAGAGAGAATGTGTGCTTGAGACATGCAACCAACATATAAAAATCCCCAAATCACTGAGTCTTGGCAAGATGCCCCACTACTGCCATCCATCCCTAATGCCAAAATGTCCAGGAGGAGCCTTTGGCCTCTGCAATCCCTCTCTAAGATGGGTCTCAAAATGATCATAAATGGGCTCTTCTCTAACAGAGCTCCATTATCAAAAGCTCCTTTTAAAGTATTGAGGGATTTAGGATGAGATGTAGTGTACTGTAACTAAGGCCCTGGTTTGGCTCTAAAACACTAGCTAAATGATTGCAGCAGATGCAGGCTGCCAGACACCCCTCACACTGGTCATAAATTAACCGTTAATCACTCCAATCTCCTAGAGGAATGTCAGCACTCAACCACTGGAATCTACAAATGCTCTTAAATGGAGGAATATGGGGAACATCATCCCCACCCACCCAGACAGACAGTGACCATCACTGAACTAACACTATCCCAAGCAGTGCATTTCACAAGGAATGTCAAGAGAGACAAGCTCATATCACATGAATGTCATAATAGGAAATGGGGGACTTTCCCAATGATGTTCTGTGAAATAATCAATAGGATGGCTGGAGACGAGCTCCTGAGTGTAAATTTGTCTAATTTGATTGATCCACCTTTGGTTCAGTCTGGTCGCAAGGAACTGACTCACATCACACCATGGTTACCTGATAACAAACCAATGACTTCCTGCTTCTCAAAATGAAGTACACACATTTTCATTAGGGTTTGGTGCGGTATACACTGTATCCCGGGGTATTTCGAAATACCCTCAGTATGATTTTCCAATACATTTGAATATTTATACATTTTAAATATACTAAACAAAAATATTAACGCAACATGTAAAGTGTTGGTCCCATGTTTCATGAGCTGAAATAAAAGATTCCTGAAATTGCCCATATGCACAAAAAGCTTCTTTCTCTCAAGTTTTGGGCACAAATTTGTTTACATCCCTGTTAGTGAGCATTTCTCCTTTGCCAAGGTAATCCATCCACCTGACAGGTGTGGCATATCAAGAAGTTGTTTTAACAGCATGATCTTTACACAGGTGCACCTTGTGCTGGGGACAATAAAGGGCCACTCTAAAATGTGCAGTTTAGTCACACAATGCAATGCCACAGATGTCTCAAGTTGAGGGAGCATTCATTTGGCATGCTGACTGCAGGAATGTCCACCAGAGCTGTTGCCAGAGAACTGAATGTTAATTTCTGTACAATAAGCCGCCTCCAACGCAATTTTAGAGAATTTGGCAGAAAATCCAACCGCCCTCACAACTGCAGACCATGTGTATGGTGCCGCGTAGGCAAGCGATTTGCTGATGTGAACATTGCCCCATGGTGGCGGTATGGGCAGGCATAAGCTACGGGCAACGAACACAATTGCATTTTATCGATGGCAATTTGATTGCACTGAGATGCCGTGACGCGATCCTGAAACCCATTGTCGTGCCATTCAACAGCCGCGATCACCTCATGTTTCCCATGCCTCAAGGATCTGTTCCAGTTCCCACCAATATCCAGCAACTTTGCACAGCCATTGAAGATCAGTGGGACAACAGTCCACAGGCCACAATCAACAGCCTAATCAACTCTATGCGAATGAGATGTCGTGCTGCATGAGGCAAATGGTGGTCACACTAGATACCGACTGGTTTTCTGATCCACGTCCCTACTTAAATTAAATAAATAAATAAATACAGGATCTGTGACAAGCAGCAGCTTATCTGTATTCCCAGTCATGTGAAACCCATAGATTAGGGCCTAATGAATTTATTTAAATTGACTGATTTCCTTATTTGAACTGTAACTCAGTAAAGTACTTGACATTTTTGCATGTTGCATTAATTGTTGCATGTGACTGGCTGTTTGAGCCAGTAGACGCAACATGTGTTTGTTTACAAAGAAACACAATGAGCAAAACGGAAGCTTCTGGCCTCTGCAATGAGATGAGTCACTCATGCAGTGCAATTTAAGTGAGGTGATCAAGTTACACTTGTATGAAATTCACTACTAATGTTTGCCAGCTATACATCTTATAACTATTAAATTCACTAAGATTGGGTTTCGCTAACTTGCTAGCGTTGGTAAGAGCAGCCGAGATCATCCCCTCCTGGATTAAGATCCCTGCTGTGCTGTCTATACAAAAATATAAACACAACATGCAACGATTTCAAAGATTTTACTGAGTTACAGTTCATAGAAGGAAATCAGTCAATTTAAATAAATTCATTAGGCCCTAATCTTTGGATTTCACATGACTGGGCAGGGGGGGGCAACCATGGGTGCACCCACTGGGGAGCCAGGCCCAGCCAATCAGAATGGTTTATTTTTCCAAAGAAGAGCATTTTTTTACAGACAGAAATTCTCCTCCGCAAAAAATACTGCCCCTTTTGTGCACTGTCGGTAATACCTTATATCCCGGGACGGCAGGCATGGTATGAAGATATGGAAATGTGGATACCGCCCAACCCTAATTTGCACACATTACACAAGATTAAGTTAGGTCCAACAATGGATCATGCATTTAAAAATGAGAAGGTGCTACAAATGAGAGCAACAAACACATTAGCGCATAATAGATCATTCATGACAACATTGTATATAATTCCAGTGCATCTAGCACAATGCTGTAGCTGTGATTTGCTCGTATTTGATGCATGGCCTTCCATAGATAAATAAATATTTGCCTAGTATACAACAGAGCACTTTGGTAACTTCCCAACAAAATTGTTCAGAATATGGCTAAGAGACCCTCTTTCTCACACACACAAATTAAGAATCAGGATGACAAAATTCTCACAAAGTTGCTCCTACTAAAATTACACAGTTGCTTCATTGGCACGGTAATTATAGGATTCCTAAACACTCATCTCAATGGTGGCTAGGTGTTGAAACACAAACAATACACACATAATAATACCAACAAAGAGAGGTTAAAGGACAAATCACATGTTCCTTGAAGGTATAAACATTGGGACTATTTATTTAACTGCAGCCACACACACACACACACACCCACACACCATTGGCTTCCGGTGTGGTTTTCCAGCCCAATGCTACTGAAGCAGGCCTGTGCTCTGACAGGCCGTTTACTTTTTCCTGTTTTGTTGCATTACAACCTGTAATTTAAATTGTTTTTTATTTGGATTTCATGTAATGGACATACACAAAAATAGTCCAAATTGGTGAAGTGAAATGAAAAAAAATTCTTGTTTAAAGAAAAATCAAAAAAATCAAAAAGGAAAGCGGTGCGGGCATATGTATTCACCCCCTTTGCCTTCAGAAGTCACATAATTAGTTAAATAAAGTCCACCTGTGTGCAATCTAAGTGTCACATGATCGGTCACATGATCTCAGTATATATATACACCTTTTCTGAAAGGCACCAGAGTCTGCAAAACCACTAAGGAAGGGGCACCCCCGAGCAAGCGGCACTATGAAGACCAAGGAGCACTCCAAACAGGTCAGGGACAAAGCTCCACAACAGAGATTGGAGAATCTTGTCCATAGGACCACTTTAAGCCGTACACTCCACAGAGCTGGGCTTTACGGAAGAGTGGGCAGAAAAAAATTATCAAGCATGATTGGCGTTCGCCAAAAGGCATGTGGGAGACTCAAACATATGTAAGAAGCTACTCTGGTCAGATGAGACTAAAATGTAGCTTTTTGGCCATCAAGGAAAACGCTATGTCTGGTACAAACCCAACACCTCTCATCACCCTGAGAACACCATCCCCACAGTGATGCATGGTGGTGGCAGCATCATGCTGTGGGGATGTTTTTCCATCGGCAGGGACTGGCAAAATTGAAGGAATGATGGATGGTGCTAAATACAGGGAAATTCTTGAGGGATACCTGTTTCAGTCTTCCAGAGAATTGAGACTGGGACGGAGGTTCACCTTCCAGCAGGACAATGACCTTAAGCATACTGCTAAAGCAACACTTGAGTGGTTTAAGGGGAAACATTTAAATGCCTTGGAATGGCCTAGTCAAAGCCCAGACCTCAATCCAATTTAGAATTTGTGGTATGACTTAAAGGTTGCTGTACACAAGCGGAACCCAAATCCAATTTGAAGGAGCTGGAGCAGTTTTGCCTTGAATAATGGGCAAAAATCACAGTGGCTAGACGTGCCAAGCTTATAGAGACATACCCCAAGCTGTAATTGCTGCAAAAGGTGGCTCTACAAAGTATGGACTTCAGGGGGGGTGAGTAGTTATGCACGCTCAAGTTTTCAGTTTTGTCTCATTTCTTGTTTGTTTCACAATAAAAAATATTTTGCATCTTAAAAGTGGTAGGCATGTTGTGTAAATCAAATGATACAAACCCCCCCCCACCCCAAAAAAAATCTATTTGAATTCCAGGTTGTAAGGCAACAAAATAGGAAAAATGCCAAGGGGGGTGAATACTTTCGCAAGCCACTGTACATACACTACCATTCAAAAGTTTGGGGTCGCTTAGAAATGTCCTTGTTTTTTAAAGAAAAGCACATTCTGTCCTTTAAAATAACATCAAATTGATCAGAAATACAGTGTAGACATTGTTAATGTTGTAAATGACTATTGTAGCTGGAAACTGCAGATTTCTTTTAATGGAATATCTACATAGGCGTACAGAGGCCCATTATCAGCAACCATCACTCCTGTGTTCCAATGGCACGTTGTGTTAGCCTTTTAAAATGATAAACTTGGATTAGCTAATTGATCATTAGAAAACCCTTTTGAAATTATGTTAGCACACCTGAAAACTGTTGTGTGGATTAAAGAAGCAATACAACTGGCCTTCTTTAGACTAGTTGAGTATCTGGAGCATCAGCATTTGTGCGTTTCGATTACATGCTCAGAATGGTCAGAAACAAAGAACTTTCTTCTGAAAGTCGTCAGTCTATTCTTGTTCTGAGAAATGACGTCTATTCCATGCGAGAAATTGCCAAGAAACTGAAGATCTCGTACAACGCTGTGTACTACTCCCTTCACAGAACAGCGCAAACCGTCTCTAACCAGAATAGAAAGAGGAGTGGGAGGCCCCGGTACACAACTGAGCAAGAGGACAAGTACATTAGTGTCTAGTATGAGAAACAGACACCTCACAAGTACTCAACTGGCAGCTTCATAAAATAGTACCCACAAAACACCAGTCTCAACGTCAACAGTGAAGAGGCGACTCCGGGATTCTGGCCTTCTAGGCAGAGTAAAAAGACATATCTCAGACTGGCCAATGAAAATAAAATATTAAGATGGGCAAAAGAACACAGACACTGGACAGAGGAACTCCCGGAGCCGCCTCTTCACTGTTGACATTGAGACTGGTGTTTTGCGGGTACTATTTAATGAAGCTGCCAGAGCATAAATTCCATGGGATATGTAGGTCTCCAGTCTTATATGAGTAAGCCTGGGGAGTTAAGACACTGGCACCTGCTTTGCCTGAAGTAAACATCAGACCAACACCACTTTGAACACTCCCCTACGTATTTATTTGGACAGTGAAGCTAAAACTTTTAATTTGGTTCTATACTCCAGCATTGGATTTGAGATCAAATGCCTTACATGAGGCGGCAGTAGTGTCTCCTTTTGTATAAGGGTTTTTAATATCTCTTTAACCGTTTAGAAATTAAAGCACTTGATCTAGTCCCTTTATTTGAAGGTGTCCTACGTATTTTGGTAACATTCACCTAGTGTGTTAATTACATTTTGTCAAAAGTTTAGTGTTTGGTCCCATAATCCTGGCACGCAACTACATCCAGCTTGTGAATCTATAAACTTGTTGGATACATTTGCAGTTTGTTTAAGTTTTGTTTCGGATTATGTTGTGCCCAATAGAAATTAATGGTAAATTATGCATTGTGTCATTTTAGAGTTTATTTTGTTTTAAATAAGAATATAATGTTTCTCTAGACTTCATTAATGTGGATTCTACCATGATTAAATATTTATTATGATTTAAATTGTGAATATTGAGTGAGAATGAGAGGCATAAATATCATACACCTCCGCTGCTATGGCAGACACATCCAGACCATTGTAATGCAACAGCACAATCTGTATATTAATTTCATAGTATTGTGCAAGTGAGGATTGGAATAAGTTTACACTACAGGAGTTGTTGCAAAAGTGACTCAGGGTGAGGAAGCAAACCTGGCTGGTACATGCGCCCATGGGGACAAGTCAAAGACAGGAGGGTGTGGCAGTGAAACAGACACCTTTGTTTAAAGAGTGAGTATAGCTTAGTTCAAACAAGAGCACATTCACATTTACCTCCAAGTCTGGGCTCCGGGATTTAAAGTGGCAGAGCAGTGTTCAAGGTTTTAGTCAACATTCAGTCCTCCTTCAGAGATCAGTGTGGTACATGGATCCCCCCCTCAAACCCAATGGCTTCTCAGGGTAGTATAATGTGGGCAATTCCACGATAAGGGAATTATGCTTTTACTCAGATTTTTTCACTTTAAAAAGTATGCCAAACAAAAACCATTGACTTCAAAGTTTAACAAAACAAACTCTATGCACAAGGACTACTTTTAACAATTTCCATTTTACTTTTTTTTTTTAAACTAAGTTTGTGGAAGAACTGTGCAGATGCAAACTTTGGTGACAGAATTACGGTAAAATCTCCCTCAGTGTTTTATGCGACCACGTTTTCCAGAAATTCTTAAAATATCTGCTCCGAATTCAAATTAAAAAGATGAGTTGTCAGCTATGACGTGGCGTCTTGAGTTTTAAAATAATATATATTTTGGTTATTGAACTACCTTAAGTGTTGTGGATTTACACCCGGTAATGGAATTACTGTAACGGAATTACATCATGGGTCCCTGATCTCTACGACACAGAAATGCATAATTATTCTTCTCATATTTCACAAGTTTGGACATCACAGCACAGCTCAGTAGTTCAGTTCAGTAGATATACTGTACTCGTGTATTGGACTACTGTGCTCACTGTACTGTACAGTACTGTATTCTACTCGCTGTACTGTACTTGTGCTATGCAAACTTGTGAAACATGTCTATGATAACGTCCACAGACAGACCAGACTGGACCGTCTGTGGACATTAACATCAAGGCCAGGGTGGACTGACCAAATCTTTACACATTTTCAACGTCAATGGAGGTCCGGTGTTAGTTGGTGCTCAGTGGGTGAGGAGGTTGATTACAGTAAATGGAAAGAGGGGGATCATGGGTAGCTGTCAGTAAGAGCTGGGAGAGGTGAAATTAACTGGAGAGAGAGAGGGAGGACTTGTCAAGACTCAGACGGTTTTAACACTCTTGGTTTGACCACCAGACAACAGAAATAGTCGTGAGCTGAACATAACAGTATGCTAGTGGAAGGGAGGACAGGAGCAAGTGACCCAACTGTGGTTGTGACCATTGTAGCTAATTCAGTTGCAGTGATTCCATAAAATTTTGGGGGTAATTTGCATGTTTTTACTTCTGTGAACTTTCGTTATCCTCTCTCCAGAGGAGGAGTGAGAGAAATTAGAAAATATCTTAAAGATGTGGGTTTATGGTAATGGATTTACAAGGCAAATTTTCTTAAACTTAAGGTAAAAAAATGTATCCAAAACCAAATATAAGTGTTGATATTAGTTGGCAGGGGTCTTTACGTCAACATTGTGTATTTATGATACATTTTTAGATGTTTTCTAAAAGACTACTTTTCCATCTGTTTATCCAGAAATCAAAGCCTTTAGTTATGCCAAATTTCTTAGATGGAAAATGGTTGAAAAATGTATCTATGCCTTCATTTCGCAAAAATATACTCTCAGCTTTCATTTGACACCCAATATAATATGCTGCTATGAGTTTCACATGTTGGTACTCATGGGCCGCTTTTGATGAAACTGCCCATGTACAGTTTTGAATAGAGTGAACGTTATGTGAAATAATGGCACGTGCTGCTGTAATAACAACTGATTAAGTGTCAACATTTTACTAGTATGAAAGGTGGCTTTACTGTACTTATCTTTCATAAATCAGGGTGTGCCTCTATTCTGTGGGCATTATCAAATAAAGAAGAGCAGAACTACTCAAGTGAAGGGAATTCTACAGTGAGGCAGAACACATGCCCGTTCTGAAACAGAGGCGCGGTGTACATGATGTATGTGAGTCACCACTAGGGGAAGACTGGAACAACCCAATGAAATTCATCTCCTAAAAAGGATTGTCACATTTAATAAGCAATGACAGAGGGTAAGACCAAAGGAATATGCCTATTTTCAATGTGATGATTTCACTCAGAGAAGTTAAAAACCGTTCTGAGCTCAAAGCGCATAGAGGTGCGGTGTAGAAGGCAAATGTCAGAACATTGCTGTAACAAATCATGTTTTTTCCAAATGCATTTTTTTTCAAAAACATTGTATGCACATGGCTCTGGATAGTTCCTGCTCTTCCCATGGACTTTTGTGAAATTAGTGGAAAAAGAGGAAACCTTTAAAAACATCCGATAAGACACAAATGGCCTTCAAAAGAGACCGTGAGGTTGAACGCCAGTATTTCAAGAATATATAGATATGCATTTTTCTTGAGGCAATACCTTACCTAAGTTTCTGTTTGCTATAATAAAGGATATGTGGATCAGGACATCGATAGAAGTTCAACACAACAATACATGCCAATACTAGACATACATAAAGAGTTGGATGTTACCCAACTGAAATGAGGTCAGCGGACAGTGAATCAGTGAATCAGGGTCATTGTTGCTGTAAGGGTGAATATGTGGAGCCGTGGACAGATCTGTTCAAGTCTGAGTACTGTTGGGCCACTGTAGCCATGCAGCAGCTTGTCTAAGAGTAGAGCCTGCATTCCTGAGAGATTGATAATTACTGAGGAACTCCTCTTTCCAAATCTCCTTCAACCCCTCTCTCCCTCTTGTCCCCCTCCCCTCTTTCTGCCTGACAGAGAACTTATACAGTAGCCTAGGAACCAGAGTCATAAAAACATAATGACAAGAGCCATAAGAGAACACCATTGTAAGATAAAGTTTTAAACCTAATGATACACAGGCTAAGGTTACCGGTACCCCTCATTACTCTCTCATATTGTTCACGTGTTTCAATAGTGAGAGACTCTTGAGTTTCTCCGACTGGGCCGTTGAATCTGCCCGTTTCTAGACCTCATATAAGTGTTGCCGTGGGCCTAAGCCTGGACCTCTGTATCTATGGAGATGAAGACCCTGGCCGGAGGGAACAAAACCAGGGGAGGTGAAGTCTTTTGACAGTAGTGACTTAGTGACTGCTGGGATAAACACAGCTGTGGCTTAAAAAACATCCTCTCCTGCTACTGGCATCTCTGAAGTCTGTTCCCTCCAGTCAAAACAAGCCCTCTGTGCCCCAACCACAATAACACACACTCACTCAGACTGCCATACACTAAGCACTATGTAGGGTGAGAAGACTGAGAAATCTTATAGTAGGGACTAGATGGTTTAGGGTTAGCAGACATGCAGACAGAGCAGAGCAGACTAATCCAGCAGTGGACAGATGCAAATGTACTCTATGTAAACTGTTTTGACATTTCAGAGTGCCTAAATAGGCTACTAAAAGAAAGCCTGTCCCGTTTGGCTACTACTACTGAAACACAGTCCGCCGACCTATACTTGTGCACCGTCAAGGAATGTTGGCCTGAGAACATGAGACACACGCTCACACACACATTAGCGTGGCTAACGTTTTGACTGATTGGATTTCCCATTAGTGCTGATCAATGGTTCAATGATTACAGATGAGTAAGTAAACCAATCCCACTGATTAAACATATTGTCTACCACTCTGTCTACACAAAGGAGGCTCCTCACTACACTACAGACCTGAGTCACTGCTGATTCCACCACACACTCACTCACTCACGGGACTGTCGTCCATTCCAGACTGAGGCTAGAATGTCTACAGCCCATTATAGTACTGAGATGTTACCTGTCCACACTGCTGTGAACTAAGTTCTACTGACTAGCCCTCCTCCCCACTGGTCACTGTGGTCCTTTTTCCCTGAGTTCTCCCAAACACTAACCACTGTCTAGACTGAGTTATCCTTCCTCTTGATCTGTCATGCCCTCATCCCTCTCATCCTAGGGGCCTGAGTTTTTCTAGGTCAAGTCCCATGCTGGAAGAAAAGTCAGGGCCCTAGTTGTGCAGAGGAATCTCCTCCTGGATCTGCGGTTACATAAGGCACCCGGCAGGCGGCAGGGTGAGAAGGAAGAAACACCAGTGCAGGACACACCCTTCCTAAACAAAAGTATATGGTCTCCACTCCAGTTCAGAAGTCATGGTGAAGTCATCAGGGGCAGAGGTTAGAGAGGGGTGTTCTGAAATGATCTGGACAATTTTGTCAAAGTAAGCTATAGGCCAATGTTCTTTAGCAGACTGGACTGGTTATTACTGGTAATGATCAGGTTTTAGTTGTCCACATTCAAATTAATGAGACAAAACAAGCAACTGACAACGTCTAGCACAACTGAAATCTGGCCAATTTGTCTCCAAAAGGACTCTTTATCCATAGAAAGAGGTCAATAAATTGGAACCCTGTTTCATTTCACAATTAATCTGCAGTCAAAACAACTTTGTTTGCAGCTTTCAGTTCTAAGTCCATGGACAGGCAATGTACAGTATGTCTACAAACAGAAGTCCCCTCTCGAGAACTGAGACTGTCAGGTTAATAAATAATCTTCACTCAAGATAAAGGAAATAGGAAATACATGTATCAGACTGCCATGTGGCCATTGACTGGGAGAGATAGTGTTATGGTGAGGTAGGTTGGCACTATGTCAGTCTCCATGAGTCCTGCTCAGATAATTAATAGAAAACGAATGTCTTTCATTGTAAAGATCTATTTAGTAAAACATGTTTAAGATTATATGTATTTTTACCTGTCTGTTTGACAGTGAATTCAACATTGGGTCTTCAGGCTATCCACCACCCTGACCCTGCATGCCAGGTTGGCTGTACCTGTACTGTACCACCGATTGCCAATCATGTAGCCTATGTCAAATTAGGCCTACCTCACATAGTTCTAAAAGCTTGATCTTGATTTGCCTGGAAACCCTATGTTGAATTGCATTGAATTCTACAAAGGGGAGAAATAAGCATTTTGAATCAGGAAAGTTTCCTTTCACGACCTCTACAAGCCAGAAAGTGTAATAAAATTATATTTTAATGTACTTTACCGTTTGGTCCTTTTGGAGGTAGGAATGTGAGACAATATATCCACAGGAAAGTATAATTACATCAATTTTTCGAAGTGCTGGTAGTGCATTCCGATTTCTATCATCTGAAGCATGCCCACAACATAAAAATACATGCAGAAGCCTCATGCATACTTTCTGAGCTCGTGCATGTGTTTACCAGGTTCAGCACACGCTCCAGGTGATAGAAATATGACTGCAATACCAGCCCTTTGAAAGGTTTATGTAATTATACTTTCCTGTTGAAATTGCCTATTGTCCGACATTCACACGACCAAAAGGACTAACCACAAGGCCAAACGATAAAGTATGTTAAAATAGAATTGTATTCAACATTCTGGCTTGTAGAGGTCGTGAGAGGAAACTTTCCTGATTCAAACGCTCATTTCTGCCCGATGTAATTCAACGTTGGTTGTCCAGGCAAGATATTGATACATCATTGAGATCTTATTTTCCTCATTGTTTGGTAGGAAAGTTAAACTTTAGGATGAAAGGTATGAAATATGACACTCATCATTATTGCCGCGTTCATATCCTAGTCGGAACTAGGAAATGTCCGACTTGCTGATTCGTTGAACGCGGCACGCGTATAACTAGGCTACAACCATGTAGAACATTTCCGAGTTTCCTAGTTCCAACTAGTATTTGAACGCGGCATATGCCAGAGTTCCTAAAAAGTTATGACATTATGATGACACGTGAGTTCACATCCCCCTCATCACACAACTGCCAAATTCATCATGCTACACTACACATAACACACTAACTATAAAGTATTAGTAACTTGCCATACAGAAATGGCCTGCAGACAACGGCAAGAAATAATTCATTCGGAATATGTTTACCTTCGGATTAAATACTTTAAAATCCCGATTTGATAGATCAAATTCTGCCTCATCTGCTTCCCATTTGAAGCGTTTCCACTGCGTTCCTCTCCAAAGTGTTTCACAGTCCGAACTGAAACACCAGGTAAAGCATTTCCGCTAAATGTGCCACAGGAGGAAACTACATTGGTATTTTCTGCTGACTGAAACACTCCAAGAATTGTTTTCCACAAACTGGCTCAATCGGTTTTGCGCACGAGCGCTCCAATGGTTTTCAAGGAATTGCACAATACTTGCGTCTGTGCTGTCCTATCTGTGGCTGCAGTGCGCGCACAGGTGAAGACATGATAGGGAATATCTATGATGTTGATGTCTGCGCGCTGTGACCCCCCACCTGGTGGCGGGCAAAATATCCTTCGTAGTTGAACATTTCAAATGATTATTGCTCACTTTTTCTTTGATATCTCCGCGGCCCGCAAACAAACGTTAAGGTGCATGCCGCCACCTACTGTGCTGGAGTGTGCGAGCAATCATGGTCTGTCTAATTATGTACTACTAACAAAAATATATAAACATTTATAAATCCCTACTGCCCCCCCACAACAACAACAAAAAGCTCCCAAGCCCCCCCAAACCCATTAAACTTCATCTATATCATGCTGAAACAATCCACTTTTAGGATTATTCAGCATATCGTTTCAGCATGTCCACAACTATTTCAACAGCAACATCTGTTACCCCCAATAAATCCTTTGCCATATCCACAATAAACTTCAACCTGGCATTTCTGCTTTCCGCAATCCAAGTCCTGTAGATAACCTTACTAATGAAAGCTATGAAGTTAACTTTATTCACAAAGTGTCCTTTGACACAGCACATTCATGAGCGCCAGATTTCTGAACAGGTCTCTAAACCATACCAGGGCTAGCAGCAACACCAGCCCCGACATTAGATCCACTTAGTACAGGAGCAGCCATGGAAGCTCCATCATTATACACAGTGTACCGGTACCGAGTCAATGTGCGGGGGAACAGGTTAGTTGAGGTAATTTGTACATGCAGGTAGGGGTAAAGTGACTGCATAGATAATAAACAGAGAGTAGCAGCAGCACTGAGCCTCTCTGCACCTGGCATCCACCAAATGCTGCACTATGTTCCCCCCCACAATTACAACTCTCAACCTTCACATTGCTCCCACATTCACAGTAATCATGTTCCCCTCCACATTTGGCACATGTTTTCTTTCCTTTACACTGAACAGCTACATGTCTCATTCTTTCGCGTTTAAAACACAGCAATGGGGATGGGACAAATTCTCTGACATTGAAACCAAGAATCTTATCTGAACTTTTCCAGGCAAAACCTTCTCCATCCTCAGCAGCACTGATAACCTATCACTTCTTTGATCCTCTTTCCTACTGATCAACCTTTTGGCCTCAATCACTCTGCCTCCCTTCACATTATCTTTAACATCATCTGTGAACATAGATATCGGGACCCCAGTGATGACTCCCCTCAATCTAGCATAAACACCAGGGACATGGATTTTAATCTTCTTCCCATTAAGCTTTTCCATTTGCAGAATCTTCCCTTGCTGAGCCTGGTTACCATAAAATATGAACAATCTACCATTTCCAATTAAACGGGCTAATTTGATTTCGCCTATCTCTTTCTCTACAGCATTGGTTAGTCGGATAGTGTGTAAATGAGGCCCTGTGGTCTCAAACACCATCACCACTTTCCACACCCCGACATATTATAACTCTTGTTTCCTACCTTGGCCATCTTCATGTTTTCTTTACTAGACGCTCCACTGCTTTCAGTATCATGATCTCTCTTCTTCCTATGTCTTTCCACTACAGACCATTCCGGTCCTTGACCCTCATTCTCCAGTTCCATATAATCAGAACTGACACCCATATTGTTCACATTCCAGCACAGCTGTTGCTTCTCCAACCGTTTCTCCATTCCATCCGCGCTACTCTCCGCCATTTTGGCTGTCAGACATCCCAACGTCTCACACACCAACAACTCATTCACCAAGTCGGAGGTCCCACTGCAAAAACTGTCGCCAAAACCAAATATTATGGACATACTGACAAGATAAATGTCTCTCCGCCCTAACAATGGGAATCGTTGTCCACAAAGCGGCACGGCAGGCTGCCTATCCTTCAATTATTCCCCGGGATCCATAGGATGTCCCCATTTTATCTTCTTCTTCTGTGATGTTTAACGATGGTTGGCATCCAATATATGTTGGGTTACCGCCACTAACTAGACTGGGGTATACAGTATATCCATTATACATTGTGATACTAAATGGGAAAAAGGAAAAACGACCCTGCCAACTAACCCTACACTCATTAAAAACCCACCACCCTATTCCACTGTTTAACCCTATCTGATCCTACCCCAGGCCAATGACCTGGGAGGACAGGACACCCCCACTCACACCCTGTAACTCTTCTGAAGTCAAATCTCGTACACCCAAGTACTTCTCTGCCGCTGCCACCACAACATCTATTGGCCTCTCCCTCTGTTCTGGATCTACTACTCACAAGTATCCTCTCAGGATCCCTCACCCTTGACCCATCCTCCTATACTTTCTTCACTGCGTCAGCATACACCTTCTGTACTACTCTGACTCTAGCCACCTCAACCTGCCTCTCTGGCGCCGGACACTTCCGATCCCCAGCAACATGGGCACCCCTACAGTTGACACACACACCTTTTTCCACGACACTACACACTCCTTTGTCCCATGCCCTCTTGCACACTTCCCACATCTTGGAATATCCCTCCTACCCACTGCTGCAACATGACCATAAACTTGGCAAAGTTCGACCAAAAAGCTCTAACAGGATAACTGATCTATCCTAACATGACTATGTCGGGTAAAGACTCTCACTCAAAACGACTGATAGTGACTCCTCTGTTTCACCACCAGGTCTGCGTCGCACCAAACGGCGGGCGTCACACACCGGGAATCTTCAACTTTAATTGCTCCACCTCCACACTTAACACTACCCCAGAAATCCCTCCTTTCACTTTCACCATTTTCCTAAGAGCAAAGCAAGAAACAGATCTTGACCAAAGGGATGTCCCATTTTTAAAATGGTTAAGGTTAGGGTTAGCTAAGGGTAAGGTGATTCTGCAAAGATTGCATTATCACTTGTTGGTGTAGATAAGACTTTTAGATTGGCACGATATACTTCGGACAAAAAAATGAATAAAGTGTAACTTCTTATTTTGACAGCTATCAGATTGATTACAATTACATTTCTCAGAAGATTGCATTATTTATCCTGGATGCCATTCTAGCAAATTCTTTAGAGATAATTACGTTATCTCATATCATTAACACCACATTAGTATATACGTACAATGACCAGATAATTCAGAACCGATACTCGTCATCTAATGTGTGGGAATGATCATACAGCAGGACATGCTTTTGTCCCATTGGTGCCTGATTCTTTAAGACTGCTCTGCATGGAGGCCACCATGAGATCAAGACTATCTTAGTTGTTCATAAATGACAGGCCATTAAAAAAAACTAAATATAATCTCGCTCTGCACAGGCTGGCCCAGATATGTGTCAGCAATGGCATCAATAACGTCTAGGCCTCTCTCACTGACACAGTGAGTGACCTCAGTTTACCATGTGGGGGATGAGAAAGTCTACCTCGGGGGAAGGATAGTGTTTCTCCGCTCCCCCGTATCTTATTTATGAACACAAACAGAATATATGTTTATCTGGAGACAGGCAACAACACAGAAAAGGTGGTCTAAAGAGGAAACTGTTTGTCTGTGTTGCTATCTACACTTCTCTGGATCGTTGTCTAGAAAGTGAGTTGAAATGCTAATAGTTTCAGATGGGTGATTTTGCAACACTGTAATTCTAAAAACGGAACATTTTATTATTATATCCTTGTTCTGAGTTTGGTAGTCTGTGTCTTGACTGGGCAATGTATGAATTCCTTTTACATTTGTTTTTGTTTTTTTACGGTGGAAGTTTAAGGTGAGTGACACTTTTACGACCCTTGTTCAGAATAATTTTTTAGCTCAAATGTACTTACTAAATCAGTGGTGACCCCCAGACGTTTCACCATTTTGTTGTAGCCCTGAACTAGTTCACTTGATTCACATATTGAAGGGCTTGATGATTAGTTGAGAAGTTGGATCAGGTGTGCTGTGGAATAGTTAAAATACATGGAATGGCTGTGGGTCCACGAAAAGAGGTTTGAAAACCCTTGTACTAAATGGATTAAACGTGATTGTAGGGGATTATGTTTTCTTTGAAAATATATATGGGTAAAATTGTGACATGCAGCTGCCTGTGAAATTCATGAATATTGCAATGTCTGAGAATGTCACTGTCATATCATATCAAGAACAGATAGAGGTAAGAATAGACAGATGGCACAATCAGGAACATAAAGTGATAAGGGAGGATTAGATATGTCTAAATAGAGGCTCCAAAACACAAAGAAAATCTTTAACATTGACTGGGTCCTCTTGCTCTTCAGTCTATTTTTGTGCAATCTTATAAATGAAGGTCAGCCTTGATAGTGTTCCTATTCCCATTAATATGTCCTGCGATTTCACTGAGCTGTGTGAATCCCATAATTATCTGGCTTATCCATAGACTGTATCCATTGACTGTAAAAAGAAAAGACAAAGCCATCGATGACGTCAGCCCGATGTTTCCTATGACGCATTTGAAGATCAGGAAGTGTCGTTTTAGCGTGGTGACATCTTGTTTCATGGGCAATTTGATTCCTTGCTATTCCTACCCCCATTGAAGTTGACATTTAAAATGATTACGGTAAGGGTTAAGCTTAGGTAAGGGTTAAGGTCAGGGTAGAGTTTACGGTAGGGACATCCCAAGGATCCCGGATAGCACAATCTGTTTGAACTACTCTAGGAAGTAACATTGCAGGTTAGTTTAGTGCTGCCCCATCTCATTGAGTATCTTAACTTGAAGACCGACTTTGGTACTGCAGGCAGAAAATTATCCTTAACTTCTGTGTGCAATTTTAAAATAATCAGTTCAAGGACATGTTGAGTGTTGATCCCACACAGGTGTTCCAAAGGGATATATGCTCTAATCTGGAGAAACCCCTATTAAATAACCTTATCTCAAAACCTGAATATGAATACCTTTGCTGCAAATGTGCCATAAGTCCATGCCTGTACATTTTGCCGAAATTACACAAACCTAAAACACAACGGCAATTATCCATACACACCAGTGGTTGCAGGAATAGGCTCAGTGCTAGAGCCATTGTCAACCTTCGTAGACTCCTTTATTAAATCTCATGTGCAAGCATTACCATCATATGTGAAAGATTCTTTAGACTTCATAAACAAGATCTCACCTATAACAAGATTAACAGAAGACTGCAATTTGGTCACATTAGATGTCGAGAGTCTATATACCAGCATTCCCCATATGGGGGCTGGCAGCCCTAGCTCACTATTTGAGAGACCGAGATACTAACGAATACCCACCAACAAAGTTATTCTAGAGCTGGCTGAATATGATTTGACATATAACTATTTCAGGTTTGATGATGAATACTACCTCCAAGCGAATGGAACAATTAGCTCCGAGCTATGCTAACCTTTATGTGGGTCTTTTTTAAGAATGTTTTGTGAACAATGAAAACGAAAATCAATTTTTGAATAAAATCCTGAAGTGGTATCGATACATTGACAACATTTTTTTTGCGTATGGGGAGGAACGGGAGAAGAGCTGTCAGACTTTATGGTGAAATAGAAGCAAGTATTGGTACCTTGATTGTGTTCTGAAAAAATGTGTATACCCACAAATATCGACCACGAAGATCGCCATACTCCCATTGACTATAATGGGGGATCTTGCTTTCTGAATACATTAGCTTCAGTACCCCAGTCGGCCTTGAACTTACATCCTCAATCAAATCAAAGTTTATTGATGCCCTACACAGATGTGCAGATGTTATCGCAGGTGCATCGAAATGCTTGTGTTTCTAGCTCTAACAGTGTACCTAGCAATAAAAATACAAAAATACACACAAAATCCAGAAACATAGAAATTAAGAAATATCAGAATGAGCAATGTCAGAGACCGGAATATATATATATATATATATATATATATATATATATATATATACACACACATATAAATATACAGTGCCTTCAGAAAGTATTCATACCCCTTGACCCCGACACATTTTGTTGTGTTAAAGCCTGAATTCAAAATGTATTAGATACATTTTATTTTCTCACACATCTATACACAATAACCCCTAATGACAAATTGAAAACATGTTTTTATAAATTTATTGAAATTGAAATATCTAATTGACATAAGTATTCACACCCCTGAGTCAATACATGTTAGAATCACCTTTGGCAGTGATTACAGCTGTGAGTGTTTCTGGGTAAGTCTCTAAGAGCTTTGCACCTTATTATTGAAAAGATTCTTCAAGCTCTGTCAAGTTGGTTGTTGATCATTACTAGACAGACATTTTCAAGTCGATTTAAGTCAACACTGTAACTAGGCCACTCAAGAACATTAAATGTAATCTTGGTAAGCAGTGTATATTTGGCCTTGTGTTTTAGTTTATTGTCTTGCTAAAAGGTGAACTTGTCTCCCAGTGTCTGTTGGAAAGCAGACTAAACCAAGTTTTCTGGGGGGTTTTATCCGAAAAAACTCCCTAGTTCTTGCTGATGGCAAGCATACCCACAACATGATACAGCCACCACCATGCTTGTACAGGTTTCCTTCTTTTCACTTGGTTATTTAGGTTACGATTTTGGAGTAACTACAATGTTGTTGATTCATCCTCAGTTTTCTCCTATCACAGCCATTCAACTCTGTAACTGTTTTAAAGTCACCATTGGCCTCATGGTGTATTCCCTGAGCGGTTTGATTCCTCTCCGGCAACTGATTTAGGAGGGACGCCTGTATCTTTGTAGTGACTGGGTGTATTGATACACCATCCAAAGTGTAATTAATAACTTCTTTTTTGTATTCTTTTTTTTTATAACCCATCTACCAGTAGGTGCCCTTATTTACGGGAAAACCTCCCTGGTCTTTGTGGTTGAATCTGTGTTTGAAATTCAAGCTTCGACTGAAGGACCTTACAATTATCAGTTTGAGTGAGGTAGTCATAAAAATATTGTTGAACACTATTATTGCCCACAGAGTGAGTCCATGCAACTTATTATGTGGCGTGACTTCTTAAGCAAGTGTTTACTCCTGACCTTATTTAGGCTTGCCATAACAAAGGGGTTGAATGCTTATTGACTCAAAACATTTCAGCTTTTCATTTTTTATTAATTTGTAAAAATATCTAAAAACATAATTCCACTTTGACATGACAGGGTATTGTGTGTAGGCCAGTGACAAAAACATCTCAAATGTGGAAGAAATCAAGGGGTGTGAATACTTTCTGAAAGCACTGTACATTCGGACCCCTTTACATTTTCCACATTTTGTTACGTTACAGCCTTATTCTAAAATTGAATAAATAAATCCTTTTCCTCACCAATCTTTTTTTATTTATTTTTATTTCACCTTTTTTTACCAGGTAGACCAGTTGAGAAAAAGTTCTTATTTACAACTGCGACCTGGCCAAGATAAAGCAAAGCAGTGCGACACAAACAACACAGTTACACATGGAATAAACAAACGTACAGTCAATAACAGAATAGAAAAATCTGTGTGTGTGTGCAAATGAAGTAAGATTAGGGAGGAAAGGCAATAAATAGCCCATAGTGGCAAAATAATGACAATTTAGCAATTAAACACTGGAGTGATAGATGTGCAGAAGATGAATGTGCAAGTAGAGATACTGGGGTGCAAAGGAGCAAAATATAAATAACAATATGGGGATGAGGTTGTTGGGTGGGCTATTTACAGATGGGCTATGTACAGGTGCAATCATCTGTAAGCTGCTCTGACAGCTGATGCTTAAAGTTAGTGAGGGAGATATGAGTCTCCAGCTTCAGTGATTTTTGCAGTTCGTTCCAGTCGTTGGCAGCAGAGAACTGGAAGGAAAGCCGGCCAAAGGAGGAATTGGCTTTGGGAGTGACCAGTGAAATATACCTGCTGGAGCGCGTGCTACGGCTGGGTGCTGCTATGGTGACCAGTGAGCTGAGATAAGCCGGGGCTTTACCTAGCAAAGACTTATAGATGACCTGGAGCCAGTGGGTTTGGCGACGAATATGATGCGAGGGCCAGCCAACGAGAGCATATAGGTCGCAGTGGTGGGTAGTATATAGGGCTTTGGTGACAAAACGGATGGCACTGTGATAGACTGCATCCAATTTGCTGAGTAGAGTGTTGGAGGCTATTTTGTAAACGACAATGCCGAAGTCAAGGATCGGTAGGATAGTTTTACGAGGGTATGTTTGGCAGCATGAGTGAAGGAGACTTTGTTGCGAAATAGGAAGCCGATTCTAGATTTAATTTTGGACTGGAGATGCTTAATGTGTGTCTGGAAGGAGAGTTTACAGTCTAACCAGACACCTAGGTATTTGTAGTTGTCCACATATTCTAAGTCAGAACCGTCCAGAGTAGTGATGCTAGACGGGCAAGCAGGTGCGGGCAGCGATTGGTTGAAGAGCATGCATTTAGTTTTACTTGCATTTAGGAGCAGTTGGAGGCCATGGAAGGAGTGGGCCAGAAGTATACAAAATGGTGTCGTCTGCGTAGAGGTGGATCAGAAAATCACCAGCAGCAAGAGCGACATCATTGAGTGTATACAGAGAAAAGAGTCGGCCCGAGAATTGAACCCTGTGGCACCCCCATAGAGACTGCCAGAGGTCCAGACAACAGGTCCTCCAATTTGACACACTGAACTCCGTCTAAGAAGTAGTTGGTGAACCAGGCAAGGCAGTCATTTGAGAAACCAAGGTCTGCCGATAAGAATGCGGTGATTGACAGAGTCGAAAGCCTTGGCCAGGTCGACGAATACGGCTGCACAGTATTGTCTTTTAGAATTGGCGGTTATGATATAATTAAGGACCTTGAGCGTGGCTAAGGTGCACCTATGACCAGCTCGGAAACCAGATTGCATAGCGGAGAAAGTACGGTGGGATTCAAAATGGTCGGTGATCTGTTTGTTAACTTGGCTTTTGAAGATCTTAGAAAGGCAGGGTAGGATAGATATAGGTCTGTAACAGTTTGGGTCTAGGGTGTCTCCCCCTTTGAAGAGGGGGATGACCGCGGCAGCTTTCCAATCTTTGGGGATCTTAGACGATACGAAAGAGAGGTTGTTGCTACACATAATACCCCATAATGACAAAGCGAAAACAAGTTTTAGAATTTTTTACACATTTATTTTTAAAAGCAATACTGAAATACAGTATTTACATAAGTATCCAGACCCTTTGCTATGAGACTCAAAATTGAGCTCAGGTGCATGCTGTTTCCATTGATCATCCTTGAGATGTTTCTACAACTTGGAGTCCACCTGTGGTAAATTCAATTGATTGGACATGATTTGGAAAGGCACACACATTTCTATATAAGGTCCTACAGTTGACAGTGCATGTCAGAGCAAAAACAAAGCCACGAGGTTGAAGGAATTGTCCGTAAAGCTCAGAGACAGGACGCTTGTAGCGTCATACCCAGTGGCGATTTTAGCATGTACAGTGAGGGGAAAAAAGTATTTGATCCCCTGATGATTTTGTACGTTTCCCCACTGACAAAGAAATGATCAGTCTATAATTTTAATGGTTGGTTTATTTAAACAGTGAGAGACAGAATAACAACAAAAAAATCGAGAAAAACACATGAGAAAAATGTTATAAATTGATTTGCATTTTAATGTGGGAAATAAGTATTTAGTACTTGGTGGCAAAACCCTTGTTGGCAATCAGACGTTTCTTGTAGTTGGCCACCAGGTTTGCACACATCTCAGGAGGGATTTTGTCCCACTCCTCTTTGCAGATCTTCTCCAAGTCATTAAGGTTTCGAGGCTGACGTTTGGCAACTTGAACCTTCAGCTCCCTCCACAGATTTTCTATGGGATTAAGGTCTGGAGACTGGCTAGGCCACTCCAGGACCTTAATGTGCTTCTTCTTGAGCCACTCCTTTGTTGCCTTGGCCGTGTGTTTTGGGTCCTTGTCATGCTGGAATACCCATCCACGACCCATTTTCAATGCCCTGGCTGAGGGAAGGAGGTTCTCACCCAAGATTTGACGGTACATGACCCCGTCCATCGTCCCTTTGATGCGGTGAAGTTGTCCTGTCCCCTTAGCAGAAAAACACCCCCCAAAGCATAATGTTTCCACCTCCATGTTTGACGGTGGGGATGGTGTTCTTGGGGTCATAGGCAGCATTCCTCCTCCAAACACGGCGAATTCAGTTGATGCCAAAGAGCTCCCTTTTGGTCTCATCTGACCACAACACTTTCACCCAGTTGTCCTCTGAATCATTCAGATGTTCATTGGCAAACTTCAGACGGGCATGTATATGTGCTTTCTTGAACAGGGGGGACCTTGCGGGCGGTGCAGGATTTCAGTCCTTCACGGCGTAGTGTGTTACCAATTGTTTTATTGGTGACTATGGTCCCAGCTGCCTTGAGATCATTGACAAGATCCTCCCATGTAGTTCTGGGCTGATTCCTCACCGTTCTCATGATCATTGCAACTCCACGAGGTGAGATCTTGCATGGAGCCCCAGGCCGAGGGAGATTGACAGTTCTTTTGTGTTTCTTCCATTTGCGAATAATCGCACCAACTGTTATCACCTTCTCACCAAGTTGCTTGGCGATGGTCTTGTAGCCCATTCCAGCCTTGTGTAGGTCTACAATCTTGTCCCTGACATCCTTGGAGAGCTCTTTGGTCTTGGCCATGGTGGAGAGCTTGGAATCTGATTGATTGATTGCTTCTGTGGACAGGTGTCTTTTAAACAGGTAACAAACTGAGATTAGGAGCCCTCCTAATCTCAGTTTGTTACCTGTATAAAAGACACCTGGGAGCCAGAAATCTTTCTGATTGAGAGGGGGTCAAATACATATTTCCCTCTATAAATGCAAATCAATTTATAACATTTTTCACATGCGTTTTTCTGGATTTTGTCTCTCACTGTTCAAATAAACCTACCATTAAAATTATAGACTGATCATTTCCTTGTCAGTGGGCAAACGTACAAAATCAGCAGGGGATCAAATTATTTTTTCCCTCACTGTAAATCTTGATGGGGCAAACCCAAAAATGTGGGATGCATGCCAGCAAAGCAACAACACAACACTAAACAATACATAACTGCACTATAACATGACAAACGGTCCCCAGAAACTGTTAGGGCCTACATAAAACTGTCCCAACAGCAGGGTCCCAACAGCAGTCCCAACACCTTACCACTGCTACAGTTCATTCAGCATCATTTACTGCCTTTAAAAAAAACATAGCTGATATGGCTGACTTGCTTAAACAAATGTGGTTTCTACTGACAATTGAGATGTACAAACTATGGCATAAGGGGACGACAAGTGGGTAAGAGGCAATACGTAATTTCGACATTAATGAGCGATAGACGACAGACGTAGTCAATATAACTATTTGTTCCACACTTTTGAAATGTACTGCAACATAATTTAGAACATGGGCCATGAAAGCTCTTACAATATTCGATTATTACATTTCTCTAAACATTGAACGCTGTTTGGGTCTTTGCGTGTCAACAAAGATACACGTCATATATCCCTATTAGCTTTAATAAAAAAAAAAACACATCAAATAACACAATTCTATTATAGAATGTTGTGTGCTGAATTTGCACATGCAAGTCAAGCGCAACCAGTACTATCAGTAGCACTGTCAAAGCTGGACAAAAAAAGTTGCAAACAAGCACACACCGGCCACGAACAATGTGTTTACAATACTGTGTTGGTAAAAATAGACCAAATTATTAGGGTGAGGCACATGGGCTACTAACAGCTTACTACACAACATACACGTAGTATTACTTTAGCTACAGTATACATATCTCTCTGGCATCCTATATAATTTATGAAGCAGCTTTATGACCAATCATGACATTGCTTGCAAACTGATATGTGACACGCATTAATGCCAAAATAACAAGCAAAACAGGCAAGTCCCCCCCCCTAAAAGTGTGGGGCTCAAAACAGAATGACGGGTCCCAACTGGTCATACCCTAGAAGACTCGAGGCTGTAATCTCTACCGAAGACCGAAGATGCTTCAACAAAGTACTGAGTAAAGGGTTCCGAATACTTAGGTAAATGGGATATTTCATTTTTTTTTATATAAATACATTTGCTACATTTCCTAAAAGCCTGTTTTTTGCTTAGTCATTGTGGGGTATTGTGTGTAGATTGATGAGGGGGGGAAAAACTATTTAATACATTTTAGAATAAGGCTGTAATGTAACAAAATTTGGAAAATGTAAACGGGTCTGCACTGTATATTGGTGTGTATAGACTGTATGGACAGTATATTTACAGCAGTAGTTATATAGGATGAGCCATGACTAGAATACAGTATATACATATAAAGTGGGTGAAACAGTATGTAAACATTATTAATGTGACCAGTGTTCAATGACTCAATACAGTGCATTCGGAAAGTATTCAGACCCCTTGAATTTTTTACATTTTGTTATGTTACAGCCTTAATCTAAAATTGACAACAAAAAATAATCCTCATCCTGAATACTTTCCGAAAGCACTGTAGGTCAGCAGTCTCTAAGGTGCAGGGTAGACTACTGGGTGGTAGCCGGCTAGAACAATGACTAAGGTTCAGGGCTGGGTACTGGGCCGAGGCCGGCGAGTGGTGACTGTTTAACAGTCCGATGGCCTGGAGATAGAAGCTGTTTCTCAGTTTCTCGGTCCCAGCTTTGATGCAACAGGTGAACAGACCGTGGCTCAGGTGGTTGAGGTCCTTGAGAGGGGGCAATCATTGGGAGCAGTCGTTCCCCCCTGGACTTATCAAACTTTCCCACCCTTTCTTATCCTACTTCAACTTTTCAGACAGGTGATGGAGACACCAATGGCTGTTGAGGATCTACAGAGAGGGAGGGAAGTTGAGTCTAGAGAGGACTTGCACTCTGAAGAGGACTATATGGAGGAGGCACATTCTATGGAGAGCAGCCTAATGGCAGCACTAACCCACCATGAGAGAACCATGTACGGTGCCGGATTTGCGATTCAAGCACACATCACTGAGATGGTACGCCCCGTGGAGAGGTGTGTGGAACATACCTTTGTCCAGGTGCAGGGGAACATGGACAGTGTGGGGCTGCTTTTTGAGGAGTGCATCAAGAAGGTGGGCCATCTAGAAAGTCAAAGGGATGAATTGGTACTGGAGCTGTTGCAGCTGGAGCAGCCCATGCTGCAAGCTACTGTGGCCTTAAGGGGACAGTTGTTAGAGGCACGAAGAGTTCTCACCAGTGTCCAGTTGGAGTTTATTCATCTGCAAATAGAGGTGGGACAGGTGAAGAGTAAGCTGTTTGTCACAGCCAGGGACTGTATCCAGAGCCAGCTAGCGCTGGCTGCACAGCAGTATGAGGTAGCCCAGGCTGCAGTCACACAGGTAAGGTAGAGTGGAAACCCCAAAGCATTGCATATAAGACTTTGTGAGAATGCAGTTAATGTACCTCAACATGCTGAGTGAGGGGTAACAGTATGAGGGATGTTGACATTTTCCTGTGATTTGTGCTTTTTTTTGTGTGTTCTTTGTCATCCCTTTGTTGTGATGTTTCAGTGTTGGCATGTTATATTGTTGATGGGTGCTACCACAGAATTGTTATTGCTGTGTTCATGGCTGTCTGTAATTTTGAGTTAATCACACATTATTGTGTTAGTATGAGGACCAACTTTGCTGTCATTGCTTTTTCTGCCCCTAGGAGGAGCTCCAGGCCCATGTCCAGAATCTCACCGAGGAGGTAGCCCAGCTTCAGGAAGCCCAGCACAACCAGCTGAACACCCTAAAGGACCGGGCCAGACAACCATCCCGCCCCCGGGCTATGAGCGATGTTATTCACTGCCGACGAGCATCCCTGGACCTGCAGCAGCGCCTCAGTGGCAGCATGAGGAATCTAGAAGGCTGGTACGAGCCGCGCCTGCTAGCCCTGCTCCGGAGGAGGCAGGCTGGGGAGGAGACCCTGAGGAGGAGCAGGGATGTGGGCCAGGACCTTAAGGCCAGATTGGGGCCCCTGAAGGAGCAGACCCAGAGGCTGGAGCTGCAGAGAGCTTGTCTAGAGGAGAGGATTGCTCTGATGGAGAGGGAGAGGGTGGAGAGAGTGGCACAGTATAAGGTACAGGGGGGAATAAGAATGTGCTGTTTTGTAGCCCGTAAAGGCGTGGTGTAATTGCTCTCATTTCTTCTCATCAGGAGACTGTGGACTCGCTTGAGGAGACCATGAGGAAGCTGAAGCTGGAGCTCTGCATTCAGAAAAAGGCAAACAGACAATTGGAAGAATTGAAGAAGGGACTTTTGAGTGAGCTGAATTATGACAGGTAGGGTGTGGTATGCTACTTACAGTGCATTCGGAAAGTATTCAGACCCCATCCCATTTCCACATGTTACATTACAGCCTTATTCTAAAATTGATAAGGTCCCACAGTTATCAGCATATCAGAGCTGATCAAAGGAGTCCAAGACAGGATTGTGTCAAGGCACAGATCTGGGGAAGGCTACCCAAACATTTCTGCAGCGTTGAAGGTCCCCAAGAACACAGTGGCCTCACTCATTCTTAGATGGAAAAAGTTTGGAACCACCAAGACTCTTCCTAGAGCTGGCCGTCAGGCCAAACTGAGCAATCGGGGGAGAAGGGCCTTGGTCAGGAAGGTGACCAAGAACCCCATGGTCACTCTGACGGAGCTCCAGAGCTCCTCTGTGAAGATGGGAAAACCTTCCAGAAGGACAACCATCACTGCAGCACTCCACCAAGCAGGCCTTTATGGTAGAGTGGCCAGATAGAAGCCACTCCTCAGTAAAAGGCACTCCTCAGTAAAAGGCACATGACAATGCGCTTGGAGTTTGCCAAAAGGCACCTAAAGTACTATCATACCATGAGAAACAAGATTCTCTGGTCTGATGAAACCAAGATTGAACTCTTTGGCCTGAATGCAAAGCATCACGTCTGGAGGAAACCTGGCACCATCCCTACAGTGAAGCAAGGTGGTGGCAGCATCATGCAGTGATTGTTTTTCAGCGGCAGGAACTGGGAGACTAATCAGGATTGAGGGAAAGATGAACGGAGCAAAGTACAGAGAGATCCTTGATGAAAAACTGCTCCAGAGCGCTCAGGACCTCAGACTGGGGTGAAGGTTCAGCTTCCAACACGACAAAGACCCTAAGCACACGTCCCGAAGCCAAGACAATGCAGGAGTGGCTTAGTCTCTGAATGTCCTTGAGTGGCCCAGCCAGAGCCTGGACTTGAACCCGATCAAACATCTCTGGAGATAACGTGAAAATAGCTGTGCAGCGACACTCCCCATCCAACCTGAGAGCTTGAGGGGATCTGCAGAGAAGAATGGGAAAAACTCCCCAAATACACGTGCCAAGCTTGTAGCGTCATACCCTAGAATAATCGCTGCCAAAGGTGCTTCAACAAATGTACAGAGTAAAGGGTCTGTAAATTGTGATATTTCACCTTTTTTGCATACATTTCTAAAAACCATTTTTTGCTTTGTCATTATGGGGTATTGTGTGTAGATTGGTGAGCGGGGGGGGGATTTAATACATTTTAGAATAAGGCTGTAAAGTAACAAAATGTGGAAAAAGTCAAGGGGTCTGAATACTTTCCGAATCCACTGTACCTGGCCATGAGAAGTAGAGACCATCCATTTTGATCCTAAGGAATCTGACAGTTTTCATTGAATACATTAAAATTATATTTGATGTCTGGACTACTTACAATTGCCATTAAACTCTGAACAAAAATATATGTATATGCAACATTTCATGAGCTGAAATAAAAAATCCCAGAAATGTTACATATGCACAAAAAGCTTATTTTCCTAAAATGTTGTGTGCAAATTTGTTTACATCCCTGTTAGTGAGCATTTCTCTTTGCCAAGAAATTCCAACCCCCTGACAGGTGTCGCATATCAAGAAACATCAAGAATTAACAGCATGATCATTACACAGGTGCCTGTTGTGCTAGGGACAATAAAAGGTCACTTTAAAATTTGCAGTTTTGTCACAACACAATGCCACAGAAGTTGAGGGAGCGTGCAATTGGCATGCTGACCGCAGGAACGTCCACGTTAATTTCTCTACCACAACCGGCCTCCAACATCGTTTTAGAGAATTTTGCAGTATCTCCAACCGACCTCACAACTGCAGACCACGTGTAACCACGCCAGCCCAGGACCTCCACATCCGGCTTCTTCACCTGCGGGATAGTCTGAAGGGAGGGTCAGTGGGTGGGCCTATGCCCTCAAGGCCCATCCATGGCTACATGCCTGCCTAGTCATGTGAAATCCATAGATAAGGGATGAATTTATTTAAATTGACTTATTTCCTAATATCAACTAACAGTCAAATCTTTGAAATTGTTGCATATTGCATTTATATTTTCATTCAGTATAGATAAACATAAATATTTTATTTTTTTACAGGGGCTGTATTGAAGTGAATGAAACAACTGCTGAAAGGGAGTCCTAACTTTCCATGGATTTGGAAAAGTTGACAAAATATCCAGAACCCCTCAGACCAAACATGTTTTACTGTGTTTGCGAGTATCCTTGATGGTGCATTTAGCCAATGTCAGTTATTGGTATACTTAATCTGCTCTTAGTGCATCAACAATGGTGTTATGATAGGCTGAACTCATAGTTAAGGTCAATTGTCTTAACTGTACATGAAAGGTCTACCGTAAATACATTTTTATTATGAATACACTTATAAAACATGGGAATCCGCTGCAGCATACACAGAAAAGACACATAGGGATGATATACATACAGCTTAAATGTGGATTGTGGAAATCTACAATTCAGATATTATGGGAATAAAATAAATCTTTGTAAAATTTCTTATAAAATGAAACTGTGGAAATTAGTTTAAAAGTCATGTTTCCAAGAATGAGCATAATTTAACATGAAAGAAACAACAATTGGGTGCCTACTCAACTGTGGTGCATGTACCCCGGGTCAAATTTGACCAAAGAATGGCATAGCTACCATTATCACCATATCAAACAGTATGATCCTTTCTTATATAAATATATGCAAAACCTTGATGCCATGATAGTGAAACAACAAGCACTTAATGTATGTTTCCCTCTACAGTCGTGGCCAAAAGTTGAGAATATTAATTTCCACTATGTTTGCTGGTTCAGTGTCTTTAGATTTTTGTCAGATGTTACTGTGGAATACTGAAGTATAATTACAAGCATTTCATACGTGTCAAAGGCTTTTATTGACAATTACATTAAGTTGATGCGAAGAGTCAATATTTGCAGTGTTGACGTTTCTTTTTCAAGACCTCTGCAATCTGCCCTGGCATGCTGTCAACTAACTTTTGGGCCACATCCTGACTGATGGCAGCCCATTCTTGCATAATCAATGCTTGGAGTTTGCCAGAATTTGTGGGTTGTTTGTTTGTTCCACCCACCTCTTGAAGATTTACCACAAGTTCTCAATGGGATTAAGGTCTGGGGAGTTTCCTGGCCATGGACCCAAAATATCAATGTTTTGTTCCCCGAGCCACTTAGTTATCACTTTTGCCTTATGGCAAGGTGCTCCATCATGCTGGAAAAGGCATTGTTCGTCACCAAACTGTTCCTGGATGGTTGGGAAAAGTTGCTCTCGGAGGATGTGTTGTTACCATTCTTTATTCATGGCTGTGTTCTTAGGCAAAATTGTGAGTGAGCAAACTCCCTTGGCTGAGAAGCAACCCCACACATGAATGGTCTTAGGATGCTTTACTGTTGACATGACACAGGACTGATGGTAGCACTCACCTTGTCTTGTCCGGACAAGCTTTTTTCCAGATGCCCCAAACAATCGGAAAAGGGGATTAATCAGAGAAAATGACTTTACCCCAGCCCTCAGCAGTCCAATCCCTGTACCTTTTGCAGAATATCAGTCTGTCCCTGATGTTTTTCCTGGAGAGAAGTGGCTTCTTTGCTGCCCTTCTTGACACCAGGCCATCCTCAAAGTATTTGACTCACTGTGCGTGCAGATGCACACACACCTACCTGCTGCCATTCCTGAGCAAGCTCTGTACTGGTGGTGCCCTGATCCCGCAGCTGAATCAACTTAAGGAGATGGTCCTGGCGCTTGCTGGTCTTTCTTGGGCGCCCTGAAGCCTTCTTCATAACAATTGAACCGCTCTCCTTGAAGTTCTTGATGATCCGATAAATGGTTGATTTAGGTGCAATCTTACTGGCAGCAATATCCTTGCCTGTGAAGCCCTTTTTGTGCAAAGCAATGATGACGGCACGTGTTTCCTTGCAGGTAACCATTGTTGACAGAGGAAGAACAATGATTCCAAGCACCACCCTCCTTTTGAAGCTTCCAGTCTGTTATTCTAACTCAATCAGATTGACAGTGATCTCCAGCCATGTCCTTGTCAACACTCACACCGGTGTTAATGAGAGAATCACTGACATGATGTCAGCTGGTCCTTTTGTGGCAGGGCTGAAATACAGTGGAAATGTTTTTGGGGATTCAGTTCATTTGCATGGCAAAGAGGGACTTTGAAATTAATTGCAATTCATCTGATCACTCTTCATGACATTCTGGAGTATATGCAAATTGCCATCATACAAACTGAGGCAGCAGACTTTGAAAATGTATATTTGTGTCATTCTCAAAACGTTTGGTCACGACTGTACAAAACTGCAAAAGAACTCTTGTGCATTTTTTTAAAGACATTTGAATGTTGTTTTGAGGATGTGATCAAGGGAGGGGTGTTGTGTGATTGACAGATGTCACTCATGCCTGGACCTCAGTGTCTGCTGCTCCCTCTGGGTCCTCGTCATTGTAGATGTTCTCAGCCTTACAGATGGAAAGACATTCTTAGTTCCTTAGAAATAATTGTGATACTACATATTACAGTAGAATACTAATGTGCTAGTGCTTCTGCCAAGCTTTCAAAACTTACTTATGCCTCATGAAATGAATAAATATTAACAGAATACATTTAACTATTCTCTATAGCCTCCCACTGTATGACAGAGCCCCGTCTGTCATGGGGTCTCACCATCTGCCAAACTTGCATGATGTTGTCCTCGGACACAGAGCAGATGACCCAGGGCTCGTTGGGGTTCCATGAGAAGTCGGAGATCTTAGCCGTGTGACCGCCGTGAATGAACAGCAGTTCAGGTGGACCATCCTCAGCATCCTCTGGCGACTGCTCCTCTCCGATTTTACTGAGGTCCCACACGTTGAGCCGCCTGTCTGTGCCACTGGAGGCCAGGATGGTTTCATTATGAGGAGACCACTGGACCTAAAGGGAGGAAAGGAGGCGAGATGGGTTTGACGCGACCTAGTAATAGATACAACATCTGGTTCAAAACATACAGCTTTTGCAAAACAAACTTCATAGGGAATAATTGACACCTTATTGACTTAACATACCTGGAAGATCTCATCTTTGTGAGACTCAAACGAATGCAGCTTCAGTTTCAGGTTCCTCAGGTCCCAAAGAGCCACAGTCTGAAATGGGAGAACCAATCAATTACAACCACCACCCCAACAACCAGGTAGATCAACACTACATTATGAAAGATAATCTTGGAAGAATTAAGAGCAGTAAGAGATCTATACCACCTTGTCTGCTGAGCCCGAGGCCAGGATGAACTCGCTGTAGGGGTTGAAGGACAGACAGTTGACCTCGGCAGTGTGGGCATCCACAGCATGGCTAGGTTTGGATGTGTTATTGGATCGCGTGTCCCAACTGCACAGTAAACAATGTTATTGTTCAATAAGCAACACCAAACAATGCAGATGGTATAACTCATTTTAGTCATACGAGCTTAGCAAATTGTTTTTCTATTCAAATCCATTATCCACTGGGGGAGTTGCTCATCTCAGGGAGCCTTACATCATGAGTTTCTGGTCGTCAGCTACAGATCCAAAGAGCGACTCATGCAGTAGATGCCAGGAGACGTCCTCCACTACAGCTGTGTGTCCAGTGAAGATAGTCTTTGCGTCTACAACCTTTCCCTCCTTAGGAACGGCACTGATGTCCCACATACAGATAGTCTGCAGACAGATGGGAAACAAGGGAAGGTGAGAGGAAAGACATGGAGGGAAGAAGACTGTTCAAGCACATGCTTTGGGTCAAGTGACAAGTCACTGACATGGTCATCAGAAGCGCTGAGGAGGCAGCCACTCAGGTTGGGATTCCAGGAGAGACCGTAGCCCTCTTTCTGGTGTCCCCTCAAACGCAGATCAGGGGTGCACTCTCCAGATGGATCTGTAATAGAGAGGTAGTAGCATGTTATTTCAAAAGAAATGAGAAAGGAGGACTGGGACTTCCTGACCAACCTCTAAATACCCACCTGGTTTGGAAGGATGTTTGGTGTAGTCAAAGACAAGCACGTCGCTGGTTGGGGTTTTGGTGGCAATGATGCAGGGGTTCTGGGGCATGTGGCGGGCTCTGTTCACCTCTCCCTCATGGTTGATCTTGATTTCAATCTCTATCTTACCACTGACTGAGCCAAAGCCTCCAAACTCTGAAGGGAGAAAGGCAGAGAAATGAGCTACAGAAAAAAGGACCAACGTATATTTTGAATATGATCCAAAGCCTGAAAACATGCAGAAAGGTTGTAATTGTAGCAAAAACAGTGTCCCTCACCACCTTTCTCACTGTCGTAGTGAGAGGCATCAAACTGAGCATCGTCATTAGGCAGTTGCACACTGGCGATGACCAGGTGATTCTGTTCATCTGAGGTGTGTGTGCCAAGAACCAACCTGTGTACGCTGAAATCCTTCCCTTCAGGTCTAAAAGGATTGAAAGAAATGTGTTACAAGACAAATAGGACCATTTAAATAACACTTGTCATATGTAGTAGGGGGCATTAGCTAGAAACTCAATGTGGTCCATACAAGGATTATTCTTTGAAACACATGTGGAAACTGAAAACAATCTTCCTGAAGATTGCCACTCCCAGTAATGAGGCAGGCTAATCTTTGATCAGCACAAGTATTTGGTATTCTTGGGAATTATAGCTAGATATGCAGGAATGCCATAAAAACATTTGGACATGGGGCGTAAATTTTTTTAATGCAAATAGTGTAATGACAAAGAAAATACATGTGTAATGACATTCAGCATTCGCTACACTTGCAGCCTGAATTGATTGATGCATCCACTGATCTGCGAGCATCACGGTCCCGGCCAGTCAACTCTGCCATGGCAAAATGTTAGTGCTCAGATTAGAGGAGTTTATTAGTAAAACATTTAGTGTTCATGTCGAACCACACCACATTTTTGAGCATATAACACCCATTAAGTAAATTTGTAATTTTTTTTCCATGCGGTTGACAGGCAGTAATGACACATTGTGGTGTAATAGCCTACAGTTCTCTTGACATCTTTGTTTTAATTGTGATAGGCTCATGTTTTACCCCCACCATTTATTTTGCCGGTACTCCGAACCAGCTTACTTTCACCCCTTAATTTAGATATTTTTCTGCTTATAATTTCCAACATTTGGGAGTCTATTTGTCTGTCAACTTGTTAATAAGTAGATACATTTTGCTTCTCTTCTGTAATTACTTGTTGACCTAGAAGACTAAATAAAGCAGAATGGCATTAATCGATAGAATGAATGCATCAACAATAATCTAGTAGTTGACATCAGTAAAGTTCTTTCATTTCTGCTCGCAGAGCGAGGATGTGTAGAGACCGGGGAGAAAATGCAATAGCCTAAAACAGCAGAAATATTTCACCTGCAAAATGTCCAATTGACATCAGTTTCAAAGGTTAAGGACATAAAAGCTGTGAAAACAATCCAACATGATTTCAGTTTGTCTTGGATACATATTTTATGTGGTTAAAATAGCCTACTGCGCATTCCATTCTCTCAAGAGTCTGCAATAAATAATTATTCCATTCCTGTTCCCAAGACAGGTAGCCTTGTGGTTAGAGCGGTGGGCCAGTAACCGAAAGGTTGCTGTATCAAAGCCCCAAGCTGACAAGGTAAAAATCTGTCGTTCTGCCCCTGAAAAAGGCAGTTAACCCACTGTTCCCTGGTAGGCCATCATTGTAAATAAGAATTTGTTCTTAACTGACTTGCCTAGTTAAATAAAGGTTAAATTAAAAAAGCTAAAAAGATAATTCCATTGGGTGTTTAATTTTACAGCAATAAATAAATAATTCTGTAGGAATTTATATATTAGACTACATGTGAGAGTTACAGTCAGTCTCCAGACTTCCGTTACTATTCAATTAAACTCATTTGAACATCAAAAGGTGTGCAACCCAAGGGGTGCTGCCGCACCTGCCCCACTGCTCCTGTAGCTTTTGTACCTTTCTATAAAAGGTGCCCAGACAGTGAACCCCACCTGTTGACATCAGGCAGCCACTGTGCAGTGAGGCTGGGCCACTCCAGGGCGTGGGTCATCACCAGGTCATAGAGGAAGGGCGTGTTCTTCTTCCATATCTTGTACTCCTCATTTATCACCCTCTCCTCCACAGCATCATCAAACGCCGCTATAAAATAGTATGAAAGTCACGCGAGACAGGTTTAAATGTAAAGTATATTAGAAGCAACACATTGTAAGGAAATATAGGTGTGATTGAGAAGGGGAACCCTATTAACATTGAGCAAGTGTTTGGTAAAGTTAGCTAGGTAGCTACGTTCGTTAACACTGACAGGGTTTCGCAGTTGTTGTGTTAGCACTTATCAACCGAGCTAGCTAGCTCATTACTCCCCCCAAAAGGGGTTGTCTCTGTTGACATAAAACAAAGCTAAAGTTAGTAGCTAGCTTACATTTTTCTTACTAGCTAACGTTAGTGGGCTACTAGTACCAGCTAGCTCATTTGTATAAAATAATGAATGAATCTTCACAATTGATACGCCGGGAGACCCTGTACTTCCATCCTGGCCTACCTTGATAGCTAGCTAGTTTTCCCAAGTGGTCTGGGCGATATTCTTGTTGAGGTCAATTGTGGCGTAACGTTTCACCAAATTACCTTCTTTATCAGCCATGGCGTTGATAATATTACCAAATTATGTTTTCAGAAGCAGGGTTGAGAGCAAACACAACGCAGCTGGACTACCTTGGCGGGAACTCCGTAGTGCTCAAATAGCCAATCAGCGTCAACTAAGGCGGAAAACGTCGTGTTTGCATTTTTCTGAGAAAAACTGGCTTCTGAAACTTTTTTGTTGTTGTTGTAAAATCTAACCTTAACCCTGAGCCTTTTCCACACCTTAACATAACTATCCTAACCTGCTACGAAAAGGCAAATCCGACGTGAATATGATAAATCCCTTCTAGTCATACAAAATATGCTACCTGAGATCATTGGGACGTCCATACACTAACCTTTAACATTGAAGTTTTAAAATGATTAAGGTTAGGGGTGCCAAGGATCCCGGGTTGCACTGACCACAGCATAAAGTCAAAATTGGCTATATCGTAAAAATTCTAACAAAAATTTGCTTTTTGGTCTTAATTGAAGGTTAGGGTTAGAAATAAGGTTAGCAGTGTGGTTAAGGTTAGGCTGGAGGTTAGGTTGAAAATAATAAATGGTAGAAATGCGCGGGGTTTATGACTGTTGCTGTGGTAACTAGTGACGACCACAAAACGTTTTTATTTATTATTATTATTTTATTATTTGTATTATTAACAATAAAACAAAAACCGAAATATACAAACAAGAGTACATAACCCTAACATACAGTGGTATTAAATGTCGAGATAAATATATTTTTTGTTTTTACACTTACTGAGAATTGAAACATTATTTAGAAATTCTATCTTAAACAATGTGAAAAAGGGTTTGTTCTCCGCCCACTTCATTTTATGGATAAAGAATTTTCCATGAAAAATAAACAAATTAACAATGAAAGTTAAATCGGCGTCCATATCATTTGGATCAAAAATAAAACATATCTTTCAAATTAACATTAATAGTAGTTTATTTTAAAATAAAATCTTCTAATTCACTCCCAAATCTTCTGACATAAAAACAGTCCCAAAATAAATTGTCAAGAGTCTCAGGGTCACAACCACAAAATACACATTTGTTATCAATAGCAATTTTGAATCTGTGTACAATAAAAGTATTTACAGGGTACATTCTAAGAATGAGTTTGTGTGATACTTCCTTCACCTTATTAGATATACAATATTTGCCAGAAAACAACGAAACTTTGTTCCATTTCACTTGTCCTAGGGCTGCATTCTTGTATATTCTAGCAGAGGGAATAGTAACATCTTGACAGAGTTTTCTTATCTATGTTATTACATTAATCGTTTAAAATGTAAATTCCTTCTAGCTGAATTGGGGCTTCAAAATCCTCAATAGTTGCACTTGGAGTATTGTTATATTCTCCTAAAAGAAGAATAGCACCTTTTAGGGACAGCTCTAACAACTATTTGAAACTCTTCAGGAGTGAATGTAACATCGTGTGTTCTCATGAATTCTGGATAATCATATAGTTGTCCATCATTATTCAGTAAGTGTTTAACCCAGATAATGCTGTTGTCAAACCAGATCTGGAAAAATAAATACTTGTATGTAACTATGTAACGTTTTAGTGTTGGCAAGTCTAACATTTCACTATTTTAGGGATCAAGTCAACTAAAGAATTCGACAATGGATGATCGTGAGCTTGATCTCACAGAGTCACAGAAAGCTACCAAGTCAAAATACCCGGGGATCAACAAGAAGTATGAATGTGAGTTGTGTAGCTAGCTAATGTTATGAACATGCATGATGGTTAAATTAACTATACTTTATTTAGCTAACTTTAGTCTGATTTGTTCACCAACATAAATGGGTTTCTGTTGAATTGTACAATGGGACATCATCTTTAGCGGAGGAGACACAGCTCGACCAACAGAAATTGCCTAATTGACACATTGATGTTGTAGGCCTAGTAGATGAATAACCTGGAATACCCTTGAATGTTTACCTTAGCCCACTGTACTGTATTGTAGTACAGTAAAAACGGAAAGGGGGATACCTAGTTAGTTGTACAACTGAATGCATTCAACTGTAATGTGTATTCCGTATTTAATCAAACCCCTCTGAATCAGAGAGGTGCAGGGGGGCTGCCTTAATCGACATCCACGTCATCGGCGCCAAAACATGAGTTATTTATGTATTCATATTGTCATTTGGTTTCTCTCAAGATTTGGACCACACTGCTGATGTACAGTAAGTTGATTACATTACCTGAACTACAGCAACTGCTGCTACTACCCTTAAACAGTGTAAGGTGGCTACTGGCAACACCTTTATTGTGGAATTCACAAAGCCTACCTGATAATACAGAGCACCTTAGATCAGTGATCTGTAACTTCACCCTACTCAGTGGCTTTATCTTGCATCTGCTTCATCACTCTTACGTATGTTTCTAGGCTCCACTCTTGGGGAGACTCACTGGAGGAGGCCTTTGAGCAGTGTGCCATGGCAATGTTTGGGTACATGACAGATACAGAGACAGTTGAGCCCATTGACACAGTAGAAGTGGAGTCAGAAGGTGAGATGGATTTACAGATGGATTAAAAACAGGCATAATACTCCTAGGGGGAGTTCATGAAGCAGATTATGTTTCATTTATGAGTCAATATATTAAATACCATTGCATTCAATACATTCTTATACTGTATCTCTGTTTCTTGACCAGGCGATGACATGGAATCTCTTCTCTTCCACTTCCTTGATGACTGGTTATTCAAATTCAGTGCAGATCTTTTCTTCGTTCCCAGAGTAAGGGCCTTCAACATAATAATGATTAGTCATGTTAGCCAGTGGGACTTCATGGAGCTCGCTCTCTCTCCTACCCCCATCAATAGATGTTTAGCTTTCTTGGTGCCTGTCTGTATAATTGCATTGCAAAAAAATGTTTTAGGTTCGAAACATAACATTCACCACAAGTGTGCATTGATCTTGTATCCCTCCTCACAGCTCAGTTAATTACCAATGAGCCGTTGTTTGTTTCAAATATCTCCTGCTTCCAATGTGATACGCTTTAAAAAAGACATCATGGCAACTATCAATTTGTCTTCTAGGAAGTAAATGTTTTGCACATTGACAGGATGCACTTTAAAATCCGCTCCATTGGGTAATTTGATCTAAAGTTACACACGTCATGATTTAGTTTTTACAGTTTTTGCTCACTGGGTGGTACTAATTTACACTCACATGTGATTGGTCCTCTTTTGAGCCACTTACATTACTCCTAGGTTAAACAGTGTGAGGAGATATGGTGGGTTGGTTTTAAGGTTATTTGACTTTCTTCTACCCCTGAGAAAGACATGGTTTGCATGTTATCATTAATCCCTCCCTTAGTTCCTATGCCTGGAGTTCTGTTTCATTCTCAGCTTTCCTCAGTTGTTGTAGGTGGGGAGAAGAGTTCAGCTTGGTCAAGCATCCACAGGTAAGCAAATGGGAGATAATCCTGATATCTTTCAACATATCTAGCCTGAACTGACCACACAGAGGTCTGCTGTCTGACTATCCTGGCCATAAGACATCATTACTGTTTATGCCCTGATGAGATTTGTATTCTATTACTAAAGCAAGATACATGATGATTATTAGGCCTATCAGACTGTTTTCATTGATTGAGACGAGTCATTTCTGAATACAAGTGTTTGTATTTTAGTGTTTTTGAAAGTGTCACTAAACCATCTGTTTGTCTCTCCAGGGGACAGAGGTGAAGGCCATCACTTACTCAGCCATGCAGGTCCATGACATCGACAAGCCTGAGATCTTTGCCATCATCGATATCTGACGATTTTCTACAGAGTCCTGTTCCCTTCGGAGACAGTTCCTATCAGAGCATGCCTGTGTGAATGGACATTGGATTAAGGGCAACAGTATAGGTTTTGATCATGAGCTTGTGAAGTGTGATGTTTGCCTCGTCAGGAAGCAAACCTGGTCCTTATACATGCTGATTATAGCTGCTCAGAGTAATCTGGCTGTCTGACTAGAGTTTACTTAGGAATGCCAATAATTCAGATTTTTGTTATAATTTTTATGCATCCCAAATGAATCTCAGAAGTTTCAAGACGAGACAGAATCATCACACAAAATCCAGTTTTCCTACTACTAGGGAACTTAAACATGAATGTATACCCCTTCTTGTTGACTAATACATATTTTTGGTATTATGTACTGTTTTTTACAGGTTGATATTTATTTAAACATTTCAATTGCCACATCTCAGTGGTACAGATAATTCAAGGATTCATGCTGGGCACTACTCATTGTAAATAGTAAAATCACAAGTGGTCTTTGGATACTTTAGTTAAATAAGTGTATCTGTTTGCAATTAATCAATTGGTTTTGTAATAAAATCTTTTCCACTCTTCAAGGGGCATGTTTTTCAGTCATTTCAGTCTGCTGGTGCTTGGGATCACCACAGTGTGAGGTAAACAACATCCTAAAATACCCTCGAAAGAGGTTAGTAAAACCAGGGTGTTGCCTATTTTGACATTTAACAGGCTTCTATATGAGTGCATTATCCAATCAATGGTATTGTGTTGCTAGATATTTAAAGAACTTAACACGTTTATTTTTCTGTATCTAAGCATCAGAGATATACAGTAACTACATATTGTGAATGTTTTCAATGCGTGCTTTACTTTTAATGTTAACCATACAGACCATTGGAAGAAGAATACTTTATGGACATGACATGTTCAAACCCATTGGACCATCATTGAATACTATTTTATGTCACACAGGTTTTCTGAATTTTGTTTAGTCTATGACACCATAATAAGGGTTCGATGGGGTTTAACATCAATGAAACACAATGCAATGAATACAATAGAAAGAAAAGAGTACACACACAGAAAGTGCAATAACAGCTTCCGCATTTGTATCTTTGACAGTTCATCCACCCGGAAAATGACCAAACACATATCTAACGACAGAAAAATCAACATTTGATTTGGCTGTTCCGTTTCAAAAGGAAGAAAAACTTGAAACATCTAATGCCACCTGCTAGACTGAAGTTTCTTTCCCTAAGTCCTCCCCTAGGAGAAGAACAAAAGTATACACTTCCCCATGCAGCTCCATCCCCAGTGTTGAACTCTTATCTATGGAGCGAGTGATATTTACATAGTGTTATGGGAGTGTATCAGAACATTTTAGTGAATTTGTGAATCAAACATTGGATTAGAAGACCTGTGTCATTTCTAACTGGTGAACAATTATAAGGATATGTACAGGCAATATTACTTTTGGCAAAGAAGATCTGAAATTACTATTCCAAAATGATTGCTATTTATTCTCATACCAATGTCCTAATTGAGGAGGTAGCTGAATTGAGGTGGAGGAACTGGACTAACTAGTTGATGGAGATGTACTGTGGATTATGTGCAAATCTCACACATAACAAGTTGATAAGTATGAATGTATGTTTTGGTATTAACTACTTTATCTTCCCTTTTTTGCTGTGTTTGAGATATTTATTATTCTTTACCTTCACAACCTTAATCTAACCTACAGTGCATTGCCACAGACATCTTTGAGGTATACAAAGGTCTTCATTGCGGTATACATTTCTGTCCACTAGAGGGCAGAAGAGTAATATTTCAGAGAGCTTTATGGTAGCACAACTACTTGGTGATTGATTGACCCATCAAAATGATCATGTATCGATGTGAGGCTTTGGTTAAGGATGTTCCACTCTTTAAACTCTTAAACGGAGGAAGAGGGAAGAGGTGGTGTCTTGTCTCTCCCAGAGCCCAACAGTCTTTCATTCATTCATGTTCTGGGAATCAGCCTCTGACCATTAGAGATAAAGAGAATCCTGCTAATCAAAGTCCTGCTCTGCTTCACAATAACACATAGACAGTACAGTAGGTGCATGGAGAATAAATTAGGCCTTCACATAGGTCTAGCCAGTTAGATGTGGAGGAATTAGATTGAAAGGAGCACACCAAAATGGCATTGTCCTTGCACATCACTGTACTGATGATGTGCTGCTATTTGACTGTACCATTTACATACTGTAGGATCCTCTGACATCTTACTCTGTGGAGAAGAATGGATATACAAAAACAAAGATAAACAACAAGTCCAAGATAAACTGACTCTGAATTTTTACAGCGCCCATTCTAATGAAACTCAAAATAGCACAAAGAACTTGTCTCTTCCCTGTAAATATTTTCCATTACATGTTCTGTCTTGATTTCACTGTTATTACTGTAGTCAGGCTCACTGGCGGTTCTGGGGGCAGGGGGCCAGTGCCCTGTGACAACAATTTTGGACCCCTTGTGGCCCCCTAAATGTGGAGTATAAAAAAATAATTTTTGCATAACTAATTTTTGCTATCCTTCTTTTTTTACATCCGTTATTAGACAGTGGCAACGTGGAAGACTAATTAAACCCACACATTTACTAGAGGGACATGATCTTTTGCCTACTAATGCCTGCAATGAAGTGAAGAAAACGATATGACAACAAGAACGTCTAATGTAACTGGCCCCTCTAACAGTACAACTGGCCCCAGCTTGGCCCCCCCAGTTGAAAGGGTCTAGAACCTCCACTGGTCAGGCTGATATCAATGATGAATCAAAGAACAAAAGGAGTGTTTGTTCTTCTTCCCCTTTTTTACATAAGTCAGTCTCGGAATGCTCTGTTCTCTGAGATGAACAATATGACTGTTTAGTGAGCAGAGAGACGTTTTGTTTTGTTTAGTCCTGAAAGCTTAGAGCTGGTGCGCTGTGATATTGATTCAGAGCTTCTATTCCCCATTTCAATGTGAATGCTCCCTCCCCCCCGAGATTCAAGATCTGGAAGATGTGGAGTCCTTTCCCAGTGTGTGTCTCTGTGTGTATGTGTGCATGTGCATGTGAGAGAGAGAGAAACGTAGATACTTTTCTGAATCAAGGGTGCAGTCACTTTCACCGTCAAAGAAAAAATTAAGTTACCTTGTACATTGCTGCATTATACAGTAATGCGAAGCATTGATTATATCATTGATTATACAGACTATTCCAATAGCCTCTTGTGCCATTAATTATGTATAGCGTAATTATTTATATGCCAATGATATCCCAAGCATTGATGTCAATTCCTCAAAAGATAATGCACTGCAATCAATATTTACATTGCATTACCTCAAAACGTATGTGTGTTCATCTTTTTTTCCCAGGGCCTCGTATTTAAACCCTTTCAAATTCCCTAACATAGGCATGCACTCTAAAAGAGCATTAGTCAAATCAATATGAAGACCAGGGGAGCTTGTTCCTGCCTGTGTTAGTGGAAGAGGGAGCAGAGCACAGTGTGACAGGAAGCTTTTAATTGCCCTCTCGGTCCCGTGTGGGCCCGTGGGTTTTTGTTCATTCAAATCGGGTGACACAATCTTTTAATAATAATGGAATTCTTTTCTTTTTTTTTCACCCAGCTTTTTCCCAAAATCTAATGACATGGTTAACATTTCTTGATTTCATGTTGAATTCATGTTAGTTGACAACTCAATCAAATGTAAATCAAAATCGGACGTTGTACTGATGCCTGCGTCCTGTGGGGTGTGTAATACAATACTGCCAATTTCCCAAATATTTATATACACATTGTGTCACGTCTACTCCCGCTCCCCCACTCCGGCACTCAACGTTGCCAGTCTACTAACTACCTATCCTGGCAACCCATTATTATGCACACCTGGCAACCATCATTGCGCACACCTGCGCCCCATTATTAGATACACCTGGACTTCATCACTATACTGATTACTCCCCTTTTATTTAGCCTTCCGTTGTCATCAGTCCTTAGGTGTTATTGGTTTTCTTGCATATTTAGTACGCTTCCCATGTTTGTGCTTTTGTAGCTGTTCCATATTAAACGCACCTGCTTTCTGACTCCTGGTGTATACATTACAGAATAACACCTCACAATATAGAAGTAGCAGAAGATTCAACCCTCTTCCAGACGGTTAATGAACAAGGTCATCTACTCCAACACCACAACCAGCTGGTGAAACTGGGTACGGCCATGGAGGCGGTCCTCCAGCGTTCTCCACCGCCTCAACACCACCAGCGAGGTTCTCCCCCTATCAGAGGGCCTCCTACCACGGGTGGTCACAGTGAGCCAGCCCCCCAACCTACCCAGCCGTCCACCCAGGTCAGCGATGCCCGAATACGACGGCACTCCACAAATTGCCATGGCTTCCTCCTCCAGTGCTCCCTCTATTTCGCCTATCGGACGGGAGCCCCCATCACCGATAGGTCCAAGGTTTCCACAATAATTTCCCTGTTGACCGGACGGGTGTTTGAAGTGGGCTATGGGCGTCTGGGAGAGAGGAGAGGAGGAGCTGGGTTTCTATGAGAGGTTCAGCGCGGTCTTCGACCATCCTCCAGAGGGTAGAGAGGGAGGTGTGACTTTCCCAGCTCCGGCAGGGTGCCCAGACCGCTGCGGAGTACACCCTCACCTTTCGGACTGTGGCAGCCTCCAGCGTAATGAATGAGCAGACGCTCCGCACTCTATTCCGCAGTGGACTGCTACTTCTTCGGGAGTGCGGTGTCCACCTCGTAACTCACCTCCCTCCTTTGGCTGTCCTGAGGCAGAGCCTGTCGCTGGGGACAGCTGGGGCTCTGTCCCTATTGCGGCCAGGAGGGGCATCAGCCTCGGGGTCCACTAGATCAGAGGGGTGGCCCCGTGACCTGTCTTCCAGGGTAGGCGTGAGTATTCCATTATCATCGTATTCCGCCAAACCCTTTATGGTTCCTATTTCACTGGCTGGCTGTCCCTCAAATGTTGTCTCTACAGCTACAGTGGACTCTGGTGCCGCTGGGAACTTCATCGGCCAGGCCCTCCCCTCCTCTCTGAACTTAACCTCATACCTGCTCTCCTCTCCTTTTCCTGTCGAAGCCCTAGAAATATGTGACCATTGGTATCTGGCACAATTATTCACATCACCGCACCACTCACCCTCACCATGGGACCCATGCACCAAGAAACCCGTCCCTTCTTCATCACTATCGCACTCGTACAAAAGGTAATCCTCGGCCACCCGTGGCTCAAAAGTCACAACCCCACCATCTCATGATCTGGCATGAAAATTACTGCCTGGGGACCAGGATGTCGGAGGACCTGCTTCCTCATACCCTGTGGTTCCACGCCGGTTGAGAGTCCGGTAAGTGCCCACCAGCCCATCAATCGGTTCTCTCGTATCGTTGGCCCCGTGTTTTGAGACGTACATGTGGACATCCGCCAGGCTCTGGAGAGGGAACCCATTCCTGCCACCTGCCCTCCAGAATGCATTTACATCCCCACGGGGGTGAGAGATCGGCTGTTGACCTGGGAACATACATCCCTTGCCGCTGGACACCCATGTATCACCCGCACCATCTAATCCCTCTCCAAGAAGTACTGGTGGCCCATCTTGGTGTAGGACGTCGCCCACGGTCAACTCATGCTCTATATATACCCAATCCAAATCTCCCCGGCACGCTTCAGCAGGGAAACTCCTTAATCTACCCGTGCCTCAGCAACCTTTGTCCCATCTGCCCATAGGGTTTGTTACTGATCTTCCCCCTTAGGAGTCACTGTCAGGACCGGGAGTGGGCCCGGTTCCTAACCTGGGCGGAGTATGCCCAGAACTCCCTTCGTCACTCTTCCACCAGGCTGTCTCCCTTCCAGTGTGTCCTTGGGTACCAGCCGGCCCTAGCTCCGTGGACCCCGAGCCAGAACGACGCTTGTACGGTGGATGCACAGAGGAGGTTTGGAAAGCTGCCCACGTGAGGCTCCAACAAGCTGTCAGAAAGAGCAGGCGGTCCGCCACCACAGTGAGGCTCCCGTGTTCCATCCTGGTGATCACGTCTGGCTCTCCACCACACATCACTATACACACCTGGCAACCATCATTACACACAACTGAGCCCCATTATTAGACACACATGGACTTCATTACTACCATGATTACTCCAACTTTTATTAGCCTTCCGTTGTCATCAGTCCTTAGGTGTTATTGGTTTTCTTGCACGTTCAGTACGCTTCCCATGTTTGTGCTTTTGTATCTGTTCCATATTAAACGCACTTTCTGCACCTGCTTTCTGACTCCCAGCGTATACATTACATGTTGGATGCTGGTTCTGTGTCTCTTATAGTGTCGTCTCAATACACTCCACCTTTGTGCTTCGACCTCCCACACAGCATATTTAATGAAGTGTATTAGGCATTTGTCTTGAACATGCCACAGCCTGGGAATAAAGTTATAATCTCAAACTGGTATCAGACTCTATAAATAGTTCATTCAATATCTACTGTAACAACTGGCAGAGATCATTGCTGAATATAATACTTTGACAGTGGAAACATTCTAGAGTAAACTTTCGCACCATTAGGCTTCTCCTTTCAGATCAACAGCACAAATCCCTCTGATCCTCTACTGCCTACATCTGTTTGCATGCCATCAATAGTGTCATTGGTTGGTTCCCTGTGGCACGATTCAATCAGTCTGTCCTCAGGGCAGATCTTAATGGCTTAAACTGTAACCCTAAGGGGAGAGTCCATCCATTGACACCATTACGTCTCACAGGGCTGAGCTGTGGTGAGATATCACTGTTAAGCCAACCTTAAGGAGACCAGACACTGTTCCCTTGGCACTGTTTGGTGAGAGCCACAATAGCTCACCACCACTGGCACGGTCTGTCCAGATCACAACAATTTGAGGTCAAGTTACAGCCTCTTTGTTGATACTCCAAGCAGGAATCCATTGATGTGCCATTTTCGAGAACGAAAATTATACTGCTCAGTGTTAAAGATATATGTAAAGTAAAAGAGACTATATTTCTCCACATCTAGTCTAAAGATTGCTTACTCGTCTGTCTCCATCTTTATTTTACTCAGACCATTGTTGGCCTTTAAGTGCTGTTTTGGTTGAGTTTGGCTTTTGAGAAATCCATCCAGCTAAAGAGGCATGCCAGGTTATTATCAGAGCTGCTGTTGAGAACACCCATTCACTTGGCAAAGTCAGAAACAAATAATTGGTTTCAGGTTCCTTTGTATAAATTGATTAGTCGTCATCTCCAACATGATCCATTGTGTGTAATTCTTCCAGCAACAGACTATATTAGTACTGCCTGGAGGATAATGTGAGACAGCATCCTAATAAGTTACAGGAGCTGCTGCTGCAGTGATCTGAATTATCCTGGGATATTTTTAGCACTCTTGCTCTCTACAGTAAGTTTTCTCTTTACTGGATAAGGACTTTCTTTTGGGGATTCAACAAGGACTATTAAAACCAGTTGAGCTGATAGATGTCTTTTTTAACATATTTTTATTGAACCTTTATTTAACTAGGCAAGTCAATTAAGAACAAATTCTTATTTACAATGTTGGCCTACCAAAAGGCCTCCTGTGGGGACACGGCCTAGGATTAATTTGTTTAAATAATAAATACAATATAAATATAGGACAAAACACACATCACAACAAGAGAGACACAACACTACATAAAGAGAGACCTAAGACTACAACATAACAAGGCAGCAAAACATGACAACAACATGGTAGAAACACAACATGGTACAAACATTATTGGGCAAAGTCAACAGCACAAAGGTCAAGAAGGTAGAGACAACAATACATCATACAAAGCAGCCACAACTGTCAGTAAGTGTCCATGATTGAGTCTTTGAATGAAAAGATTGAGATAAAATTGTCCCGTTTGAGTGTTTTTTGCAGCTCGTTCAAGTCGCTAGCTGCAGCGAACTGAAAAGAGGAGCGACCAAGGGACGTGTGTGCTTTGGGGACCTTTAACAGAATGTGACTGGCAGAACGGGTGTTGTATGTGGAGAATGAGGGCTGCCGTAAATATCTCAGATAGGGGGGTGAGGCTTAAGAGGGTTTTATAACTAAGCATCAACCCCAAGTGGGTCTTGCGACGGGTATAAAGAGATGACCAGTTTACAGAGGAGTATAGAGTGCAGTGATATGTCCTATGAGGAGCATTGGTGGCAAATCTGATGGCCGTATGGTAAAGCACATCTAGCCGCTCGAGAGCACCCTTGCCTGCCGATCTATAAATTATGTATCCGTAATCTAGCATGGGTTGGATGGTCATCTTAATCAGGGTTAGTTTGGCAGCTGGGGTGAAAGAGGAGCGATTAAGATAGAGGAAACCAAGTCTAGATTTAACTTTAGCCTGCACTTTGATATGTGCTGAGAGAAGGACAGTGTTTAGCCCAAGTACTTGTATGAGGTGACTACCTCAAGCTCTAAACCCTCAGAGTCTTGCACTTTTTCGCCATGGGTTTAGCCATCAATCTAGCAAGAGGGCAATATTTTAATGTGGTAGAGTTTCCACCCTAGAAAAATGTGAATGAATAAGCCTTTTCATATTTTATAGTATGTCCATATATAGTTATAATCTGTTTTAGGAACATCTATCCAAAATATTTCACCTTCTTTATTATGTCAAATCATGACATTACTGTCAGAATCTGGTCAATTTGTTTACATCTAAATCAACATTTGGGCCATTTAAACAGCTTGCATCCTACCCATAGACAAGGGGAGAAGGGCTATGTAAAGGGTTCGATTTTGTCATTCTGACCATATGCAATGTGTCTGCCCCCGACATAAAACAATGTAATGTAAACATATACATATATTTTTAAATAATTCTAGTGCCCTATTTCGGGGACTGTCAGTTTGAGGTTTTAACTAACTAATCTTCTGCCTAAGAAGAGCTGTGATTTTTTTTTTTTTGTTAACTAACAAGGATGCACTTAGCCTTCTGCAAAGAGTTGTTCAGTTAGTTATAAGCTACTAAAATGTTTTTCCCTGTACAAGCAAACCACAAATTAGGGAACAATCAATAAAATAAGTCGTTTATATTCTTGCTTTCTTGATAAAAATCTTCGGCAAAAGTTGAACGTTGCCGATTCACTGGCCATCAACTCAAAAACACTGCCTCTTTAAATCCACTAGGCAGCCTCGTTTCCGATTTATAAAACATGTGACGTCATTTTGTGCACAAGAAGAACATCGTCAGTTCTACCAGCCTCTTTTGTTCACAGCCCGCTCTCGGTTACAGCTAAAATACGGACAACGTGTAGCTAGTTAGTTACCGGGGGAATAATATTCGATAACATAAAGCTAGTAAACGTCATACAGTGCGTTGTTTTGGGGCACTGCCGACCGTTTTGAAACCAAGTGAATGAAAGCTTTGCAGAACGTGAGCGACATGAGTTCCGACGCTAAGCCCGAGCCTAAAAAAGGCAAAATGGAGAATGAAAGCAAATATCTCCCCGAGCTTCTGGCAGAAAAAGACAGCCTGGATTCGTCATTTACTCACGCAATGAAACTGATATCTGCAGGTAATATATCACAAATATTTTGATTGAAATGGACATTCGCAGTGACTCCTGAATTAGCTTGTCAGTTATAGTATATCTCTGGGGTAGTTGAAAGAACGACGATGGCTAGCTAATGTACGGTAGCTAGCTAGTAACGCTAGTTAAACCCTTCTCATTTGTAACGTTAACCCATTGATTACCACAACAAACTATTTGTGAAACGTTGACATAGCTCGTTAATATTTGTCATAAATGCAACGGCTGTGGATAAACCTACACAGTTCTGTACAGTTATTTTTTTGTCTTGGACAATGGTTGCTGTGGAAAGAGGCATGTTAGCACGAGGTTCTAAGAGAGGCATGGCACCAAGTGGGGGGTGAGGTGATGTAACTAACGTTAAAGGGATAATCCACCCAAAACCAATAATTCCTGTGATTTACTGTGTTCCAAAACCAATAATTCCTGTGATTTACTGTGTTAAGTAACAATTGAACAATATATATTTTTAATAAGGTTAGTAGCAGCATGTGAACATCTCTATGGCAGGGGCTGGCAATTTTGTCTAGAGGACTACATGGTGATTAAATTATCCAGAGGGCCGCACCGATGTTTATATTCTTCCGGAACAATGTGCACTTTTTACTCAAACCTGTCGGCCAGATTGAATGTTGCCGAGGCAGCCCATAGTTGGCGCTAGATCTGCACATCTAGGATTGTGCATTCCCGGTAATACACGTGTGCACCGGCTCATGCATAAAGCATCCTTCATTCAGACTGCAAGGCATACTTTCCTCCTTCACCATCTAATGGTGAGCCGCAGGGGGAAAACGGGTAACGTGTATCGCATCGCCTATATTAAACACAATTGCTCACCACCTTCAGCCAAGGGTGTGCAATATCCTAAATTGTCTGAAAATAGTGGAGAAATTGTTTTAAGACGGTACACATTCCCGACGGTTTGTTTCGGCTGCTCACAAGTTGGGCCACCGAGACGCTAGAGGCGTCACTACAGACAACCTGGTTCGACTCCCGGCTCACAACCGGCCGTGATTGGGAGTACCATAGGGCGGCGCACAATTGGCGTCGTCCGGGTTTGGCCGGTGTAGGCCGTCATTGTAAATAAGCATTTGTTCTTAATTGACTTGCTTAGTTTAAATTTAAAAATGTATAAAAATGATGCCTTTGACCAGAGGATGCTTTTATGTAGGAGTCGTTCACACTGGTGTATTGCTGGGAATGCACGTCAGTCCTAGTCGGTGCCGATTTGGCGCCCCCTATCGGCTGCCTAAGCTGTTGCTAGCTACACACAATAATATCATCATGTAAAGTAGCCAGTTAGTGCAGTTCGTATAGGCGATTTTACAGCTATCATATTCAACCTGCAGATCATGTGGCCTGGCAGTGGAGTTTGCCCACACACAAATGCAATTTATCCCCTTCACCTGTGGGAGAGCACCATTGAGCTGGTGAAGGGTGAGGGGAGAAAATAGCACTGCGTGGTGGGATTTGAGGGAAAAACTGAGTTGAATAATTTGGTCCACTGATTACATTAAGCACATCTAAGTTAAATATATACATTGTCATGACAATATAGATGAGCAGATGCTTTCTATGCAAGTATTTTTTATTTATGTTTAACCTTTACTAGGCAAGTCAGTTAAGAACAAATTCTTGATGGCCTAGGAACAGTGGATTAACTGCCTGTTCAGGGGCAGAACGACAGATTGTACCTTGTCAGCTCGGGGAACCTTTTGGTTACTAATCCAATGCTCTAACCAATAAGTAGTGGTGACTATGACTGGTTGTCTCACCTAGAAGTAACGCACTAACTGTAAGCTGAATAAGGGAGTCTACTGAATGACTAATGTAAATTAATCCAGCATTTCCATTTGGATTCCTGAATTTCTGGCAGATATTTGAAATTGATAGTAGACACCAGCTATTGTGCACATCTGCACTTTGATGTCTGCTGCAAAGTTACTGTACAGTTCTCTACGCAGGAAATTGTTACATATGTTGGTACCTCTTCCTGCAATGTCATGGCTTAGTGTCAGACCAGGTTATAAACGGCTTCATCCTGCTGCAGTGCCAGTTAAACGCTTTATTGCAGCTTGCCGCTCCCCAGCACCAATTTCTACCAGACAGATCCCCACTACCTGTCTGTTTCAAACTAAACAGGAGCGTGCATTACATGTTTGTATTCTACAGTCTGATCAGCCACTTTTTGTTAATTATGTCAAATTAATGGTGTGTCTCTCTGCTTCTTGAGACTCACACTAACTTCCCCATTGCACCCAATCATAACAATTACAGCATCAGGGTTGAAGACTTAAGGCCAACTTGTCATTTTCAGTAGGATTTATATCATGCCTGTTTGCCAGTTCTGAGGCTTTTATAATTATAAGGGTGTCTATCTAGTGAGTGGAGCTCAGTTTCCCCCATAATGTATTGGGACGTTGGCGGTTGTGCCAAGTCTCTAATGCCTTCTGCATTTCACTGTTGGGGCATCTGTGTTGTGGAGGATTAGAGACCAATTGTCTGTTCTTTGTGTGAGGAAATGCGAGTGCTAAAATGTCTGGATCGTTTGGCTTTTATCTTATGACTCCAGGATGTTCTCTAGTAGGGCAATGCTCAGATGTCGCGACTTTAATTATTTACACTTGGATTTGATCAAGCTCTGCTAATTGCTTGTGAATTATGAACATTTCATGAAGCACTTGCAATACGTTCAATCTTTAACAATGATACAGTAATGATTTACTCAAACTAAAAACCCATGTTTTCCTGTCTGTAGAGATCGAAAGGATTCAGAAAGGAGAGTCAAAGAAAGAGGCAGAAAGAGAAACGTACTTGGACCTGTTTACCACAAAGAATATCAAGGTCAAAGAACGTGTGCTAATTCCAGTCAAGCAGTACCCAAGGGTGAGTTTTCTTTTGGTCTCCATCGAATGTCCTAAACTGTTTTTTTGTGCCCAATCTTTAGCCTAACTTCTGAATGATTTATGATCGAATCATGCAGTTTGGGCCATCGTGTTTAAAATGTGGTTACTTTTTGGGGGGGGGAGGCATAATTACACATTTGTGGACTGCAAGAAGCCCAAACTGATATAATATTGTACTACAACATAATAATCTCAAACCTTGTTTGTATACGGTCACATACACTCAGTGACCAGTACATTAGGTACACCCATCTAGTGCCGGGTCGGATCAGTTATCAAGGGACCTAACGTGTGCCAGAAACATTTCTTACACCACTGCCACCGGCCTATACAGTTGACACCAGGCAAGATGGGGCCATAGACTCATGCTCGGTTGTCCATTGTTGGTGATTGCGTGCCCACTGGAGCCGCTTCTTGGTTTTAGCTGATAGGAGTGAACCCGGCGTGGTCGTCTGCTGCAATAGCACATCCAATAGCCCATCCGTGACCAGGAACAACGAGTTGGCCCAAAATAATAAAAAAAGGACTGACTTGTGCGTTCGGAGATGCTGTTCTGCACACCGTGTGGGATTCTTGCCATTCTCCTTCAACCTCCCATCAACAAGCTGTTTTTGCACACAGGACTGCTGCTGACTGGATGTCTTTTTTCTTTCTCCCCATTCTCGGTAAACCCTAGACACGGTCGTACGTGAAAATACCAGGAGGCTGTATGTTTCTCAGATCAGATGGCACCGACTATTATACGACAGTCGATTAGGTCACTCGCTTTGCCCATTCTAACGTTCAATAGAACAGTAACTGGATGACAGTCTGCCGTTTTCATGAATTGGGTGGTGTACCTTAACTGGTCACTGGTGTACCTTAACTGGTGTATATCCCTCTGTGTGGGAATAATTTTATTCCTCTAGAATAAAGTTTGAATATATTTTTTTTGGGGGTTGCTCAAAACTTGTTCAATGAAGTGTTGTCATTTGTGCAAATTTTCACTTGAGAAGTACTGCACCAAACATCTTAGTTGGATGTAAAATTGTGTGGCTAAGATCTCTTCTGCAAAAAATTCTACTACTGACGGATTTCTTAATCTTGAATTAATCTATTTTAAGGATGCGTTTAATGGCTATGGAGTTTCAAGATGGAGAAGTGGTACTATTGTCGTTTTGCAAGCATACTCGTTCGGGTCACCTAGCAGAATATGGCAAGGGGCCTGCCGAACTGACGCAAGGCTTAAGCCCCCCCGGTGGTGTCTAAATATGAATTGATACAAAATTGCAGAAAGAGCGATGTTGGTTTGACCATCTGATAATTTAAATTCATTCCTCTTAAATTCTGTGTGCTGAAACAGCTCTCATATCTACCGCCATTAAACATGGACCGGTCTCTCTTGGGCAGGCTCTCGCCCTCTTTGTCATTTATGAGTAAGGAAAAAGGTTGAGGAGAAACCAAATGGCCCTAGATGTCACGTTAGAGTGCCTGAGTGACAAATTAATCTATAAATGTTACCTGCTCTGGCCTGGTTTTCCCAGTTGCAGCAGACTGCCTGTCTCGGACACTGCTTGCCTGTCCCTGATCTCCCTTAGCCGGGATGGGAAAGACATGGATCACACTTTAGGTTGGATAGGCTGTGATACGATATCTTCCACAGCCTAGCAACATGACATAATATGGATCATGTTCCATGATGAATTAAACAATCTGCACCAACGGGCTATTTGTGTAATCTCTTCTCCAATTCTTTCTTCAGTTCAACTTCGTTGGTAAGATTCTGGGACCACAGGGGAACACGATCAAGCGACTCCAGGAGGAAACAGGAGCAAAGATCTCGGTGTTGGGCAAAGGTTCCATGAGAGACAAGGCGAAGGTAAGAATGGCGGGTGGAGCTGACCAGGTACATGTGTGGAGTCCCTTTGAAACAAACAATACACATTCCATTGCTGCAATAAGGAAATTTACTGAGCAGCATCCGACTTAATTTAAGCAATAAGGCCCGAGGGGTTGTTATATATGGCCAATATAAGGCTATGGGCTGTTCTTAGGCATGACTCTACGCGGTGCGCCTTAACACAGTCCTTAGCTGTGGTATATTGGCCATATATCACAAACCCCTGAGGTGTCTTATTGCTATTATAAACTGATTACCAATGTAATTAGAGCAGTAAAAATGTTTTGTCATTCTATGGTAAACGGCATTCAGGGCTCAAACCACCCAGTTTGTAATATTTACCTGGTTAATTTCAGGAGGAAGAGCTGAGAAAGGGTGGTGAGCCCAAATATGCTCATCTGGGCATGGAACTGCATGTCTTCATAGAGGTGTTTGCCCCCATACCTGAGGCATACCTGCGCATGGCTCATGCCATGGACGAGGTCAAGAAGTTCCTCATCCCTGTAAGTATCCCAGAGAGCATCTTGCTTCAGCCAAACATTTTAAAGTTCTGATCTATGGGTTGATCTATGATGGCTTAGCAATGGCCCAAGATTTTCCATGCTGCTGCCATGTTCTAATCACAGACCTGCCATGTTAATGTAGCTACTACTTTCTTTACTTATAAGCAGGACACCATGGATGGTATCTGCCAGGATCAGTTCATGGAGATTGGCTACCTAAATGGAGGTCAGGACTCACAATCCAGGGGAAGAGGTGGCCCCCCAGGCAGGGGCAGGGGGGCACCCCCACCCAACTCTGCAGGAGCCAGGTAGGATTCAGTGGCTTTGGCAACCCCTTATTTTTGAAGGCCAAAATCCTTCCAACTGTAAATTTACAAATATATTTTGTTCTTCAGGGGGCGAGGAATGCCACCTCGTGGAGGAGCACCTCGTGGTGGAGCTTCCCGGGGAGGGCCACCCAGGGGTGGGTCCAACAGAGGGGCTCCAGCTGGTCGGGGTGGACCTTCCTCCACACCCGCTAGAGGAGGCACAGCGCAACGTTCCAGACCCCCCGCACAAGGGACGCAAAGGATGCTCCCGTCCCCAGCACACTCCCACCAGCAGCACCAACATCAGCACCAACATGCACCACCACCCAAGGCAGAGGCCTACGATGAATATGTATGTCAAACTACTCAATTGTTAAGTCGTTGTGTACCTAGTTTCTTTCAGAACTAAAGAGGAGCTGTCAGTTTAAGGTCGTATTTATTATCACAGCTGACATGTCACCTCTTCATTCATGGATATCTGCCAATGATTTATATGTTCACTAGATCACTGGTAGGGGGCGCTGTGTTGAAGCAACTGTGCCTCCATCTTGGCACTCCTACCATTGTAAAATATTTTGGAAGCTATAGAAAACTAATTTATGTCTATTTGTTTTTGCCACTTAATTTGTACACCTTAGTGCATATGTGAGCTAAAAATAAACACATTTTCCTTAAATTATAATTTGATTAGTTATGTTACTGACCCTGCAAAAATAACTTAAATATATCTGCTTTTGTCCTTGAAAAATGATTGAACTACTGTAGAATCCCATTCATTCTTAAGGAGGATTGCTCCTACTGGGGATTGCTGCTGACCGTTGGCTTCAGTCTCAATGGCCAATGTATAGCATCAGCAATCCAGGGTTTATAGAAATCATTGGCATCAGCCCAATGGAACCTTTCTAGTCCACTTGAGTTTGTTCTGACATGACTCTAGCATTGTATGTTGTACATGTACCTTGTCATTCTGTGGTTGGTTGCTTATGTTGTCTTCCTTTCCCCAGCCTGCCTATGAAGAAAGCTATGCTGAGCCTTCATATGAAGGTTATGACAACTATTACAGTCAACAACCTCCACAAGCGTAAGTGAAGTGGCCAATCCTCAGAACAGTGTAGGGGCGCAGCCATTTCCCCTCACAATATTCAATGAAGTCTCAAAATGGTGGAAGACCTTGTTTTACCTTCTCTTCTCAGGGATACAGAGTACTATGACTATGGACATGGAGAGGCTCAGGAGTCCTTTGAACCCTATGGTAAGATGATAGTAAATGAATGGTGGTGAAAGTTGGTACAATCAACATACATTCTCAGATATTGAAAATGACATTTGTACTGAATAAATTGACCACCGCTCTTCGTCACACTGCATGTATCCAAACATTGACCTTTGCTTGGGTCTTTTGTGTGTGTTTTTTCTCTTGTAGCCCAGGACGATTGGGAGGGTTCGTGGCCCACCACTGGAGGCAAAGCCCCTCCTGCAAGGCAGGATAAGCGGGGGTCCTACAGAGAGCATCCATACGGAAGATACTGAACGGCTCCGCTAGAAGGTTGCCCTGGCAACTGTCTCCCGTTGTAACTCACTTTTAACTCTCTGAAGTAATTTCCCTCCTTTATTTTACATTTTCTTTCTTTTTGTTATGTTTTTTAAATGGTTTGAGAGCAGGATAATTGGATGTATCGCATCGAGTGGGGGTAGCAAGCAAATGCAAGGATTTTGATAATACGTTTCATTCAATGTTTGTTTCCACTGCATCTTTGAGTTAAGATCTAATTTAATGGTTACTTGAAGATTAAAAAAAAAAAAAAAAAAATACTTGATACCTTGTGTAGTTTAATGTTCCAAAATGTTATTTCAGTTTGTCTGTCGTCATGAGAGGATTCAGTTGCAGACTCATTTAGGCTGCATTTCAAAAGTATTTTTAGCTAATAAACTTGATCAATGAAGTCAATGTAACATCGGCAACTTAGAATGAATGGGGAAGAACCTAAATAAATTTCTGGACAATTTCTTTGTATAATCTAAAATTCCATAGGTTCAATGTTTTTTTTTCTTTTTCTTATAGAGTTTTGAAATCTAGCCTTAGACACTGTTGAGACGGTCTGTCCTAAAATATCTCAGTCATTTTAATTTGACTTGATTGTGTAGTACATTCTACTTTAGATATCTTTTGCGATTGGCTTACTTTGGTCTACATCTTATTGGGCTGACTGATGGAAATTCTGGTGAATTACTCTATTTGTTGGTGTCCTACTGAGATTTGGATATGGTCCTCACAGGGTCTTTATGTAAGGGAAAACTGCAGCCAACTCAATATTATGTACATAAACTAAGGACAATTGTATATTGCTATCTAAAGTTGTGCAGTCTCCAAAATGCATAGTGCTACGTGTGTACTCTTGCCTAAATAGGATACTAAATATATCCACAAATGTTTTGCTGCAGTGCGTTGTATCAATAAAGCCTAATTTGTTTTTGTTTTTTATCCAACTAAACCTGGTATTTTGCTTTTGTTGTATAGTAATGCCTTCCACTAATAAAACTGATCCTCATTTTGAGGTTCTTCACAAAACTCGAAAACAATCACCAGATTATTGCATGTACATAGGAGACAAAAGCAACCAAAAAGAAAGTCTGCTCTATTTTGATAAAGAGCACATCCTCTTCATCTCTCTCTTTAATAGAGGATCTAGAAGAGACCCATTATGTCACGTAAAATAACGATGGTACCTTAAGGTAATGTATTTCCAAATACTTCGCTTGACAATGATAGTGCCTGGACTTGTATTATTTGAAGTCAATTGTTACGACAGCACATTTCCTCAAGCTTCCCAATGATCCATGTATTTTTAGTCATTTGAAATAACTGATTTTCAACAGTATTTCAAGTCAAGCTTGCAGGATTCTTACTTGACTTTAATAAAACCAGCCAGCATGACTTTGCATCAAAGAAAAATATCGCAGGGGAGAGGATGCTAAAAGCCTAAAGATCACGTCAAGAAGGTAAAACGAACCCCAACTGTCATTTGTTAGATATTTTTTGTCTTATGCACAAAATGCTGGAACCTGCTAGTCATCCAAAACCAGTTGTCCAAAAATACATACCTGCATAATATGCTATGATGACCTGTTTCAAACAAAATAGCTATACAAAATTATTAGAAATGATTGTAATGCAACTCTTGCTAAAATTGAAAACAGTTTATGGTCCAATCATTTCAACAGCCCTCCCTGGCTTTTTTTGTTTGGTATTTTTAGAATAATGTTAAAATAATCTAAGTCATGGTTATAAAAAAGACTTACAACCTCCGCTTGAGTTGCATGACATTTGCAGTGAAATATTAGTCTTGCATGAATGATCGTGTTCAACTTCAAGTACATGTTAGTTATCAACAGCACTTGCACATGGGTCTCATTGTATTTCTGTCCCCAGGTATTCCGAGTAAGTCCCTCTCTGGGTTTGAGAAAGGCATTGGACTTGAGCTGAATAAAGTCCTCGGGGTAAGTCGTCCATTACTCTTCAGCAATGTCATGGAATTTGACTAGGCTAAAGCTGCTATAGTATTTTGGGTTTTACAATTACTCAAATTGAGGAAAACTGAAACGATGAGTGAACAAAGTCTACCATCCACCTGAGTATTTTGCATGTGCTTGTTGGAGTTGGTAGAAAGCTCCTAATCCTCTTCACAACTAACTGCAATGTTTTAGGAATGGACACTCAGACTGAATTTTGTCAAGGTCTTTACCAGCTGTAGTAGATCAAACCAGTGTTGTGACAAAGTACTTACTGCTAGATTGGAGGAAGAAGGGTGGAATTGTTGGTGATTTCCAGTTTTGTTCTCATTCTCAGTCTGTCAGATTTTTGGAAAGTGCTCGGTTTTAGTTGCTCAACAGGGTGACTTGTGCATTTTTATCGTTTCAACAGGTATAATCCAGTGAAAGGCCTTGAAGACTGCACAGGTAACTTAAGAAGCCTGGCAGCCCCATGTTTTGTTGGGGGCTTAACTGCCAGGATTGCCACAAGGCTTTTCTTACACAAGATATGCCCATCAGTTTGCTATAAATGAGGATATGTGTGCTCGCTCCATCACTTATCTTATGGATAATGGCACTCCCTGGAATACGGCTGCTTAATGTCTGCAAGTCTCCAGAGAAAGAGCATGAGGCCTACAGTGCATTCAACTTGAGAGGATGAAGGAAATGCACTGGTTCCCGACAAAGCAGCTTGGAGTATGAGGAACCACGTTGTATTCTGGGAAATGATGCAGACCATTACATTGATAGAAGGCACAATCTTTCTGCAATATCAAAACTGATCTACCCCCTAAAATTATAATTGCTACATTTTCTTGACAATTTTTTTAATACCTTGTTTTTAATGTTTTTTGTGATTGTACAATTGTAGTTGCCTCAGGAAGGTCTCGAATGATTTCTGTGCTTTGATTTCTTAAATAAATGGCAATATCCTGATTATGCTCTTTTCTTTTTGTCGAGAATTAGGTTTTACATTTTAGTCATTTAGCAGACACTTAACCCCAATTGCTCCTGTAAGTTGCTCTGGCTAAGTTATCTGTTCAATGGCACATTGATAGATTTTTCATTCTTCTCACATTCAAACCAGCAAACTAGGTCACTGGCCCAACGCTCAAAACCTGCTGCTTTTGAGGCTTGTATACAAGGTCAACCCTTCAGCTGCCTCCCTTTATTTAGACTGATAAAAAATATAAATGCAACAGTTTCAACCATTTTACTGAGTTACAGGAAATGAGTCTATTGAAATATTCCTTTAGGCTTTAATCTATGGATTTCACATGACTGGACAGGGGCGCAGCCATGGGAGTGCGTTGGCCTCACAATGGCACTTGTGAGCCAGGCCCAGCCAATCAGAATCAGTTTTTCCCTACAAACGGGCTTTATTACAGGCAGAAATACTCATGTTTCATTAGCTGTCTGGGTGGTAGGTCTCCGACCATCCAATAGGTGAGTAAGCTGGATGTGGAGGTCCTGGGCTGCGGTTGTGAGGCCGGTTGGACATGCTGCCGAATTCTTTAAAACAAAGTTGGAAGCGGCTTATGGTAGAGAAATTAACAGATCTTGCAACCACTCTGTTGGACATTCCTGCATTCAGCATGCCAATTGCATACTCAACTTGAGACATGGCATTTTGTTGTGACAACTGCACATTTTAGAGGCCAGATGCCTTTTGTCCCCAGCGTAAGGTGTACCTGTGAAATGATCATGCTGTTAATCATCTTCTTGATATGCCACACCTGTCAGGTGGATGGATTATTCTATGGTCTTGTATTTCAGCTCATCAAAACCAACACTACATGTGTTTTATATTTTTGTTCAGTATAAATGTAAACTTGGCTACTCAACATTGACAACACATCTCTCATCATGCTCCCTTGCCCCATATATTTTCTCACTCTAAATAAATTAACAGCAGCTTACTGGGGACCAGGTGTCTAATGGCAGCATTGTGCGAGCAGCTGGTCTGATTTCTCTTTCAAGCTCTCACTTCCCTCCACTGTTTTATGCTGTGAGATGTCTAGCCCCATTCTGTCAGGAGGATGGTGAGGCTGAATATTGACCAAGGCAAAGCCGTGGGAAGTAGGGGTGCTAAAGTACCCTCAGAAACATAATGAAAATAAAAGAAAATCACAAAATTAGTGCACTGGGCAGTTATTAGTATTAGAGGAACGATATTAACGTCTGTAGAGCGGGCAAACAAGAAAGGTAGTTGTATAATTAAGAACAGTATCTTGCGTGGAATTCCAATACGTGGAATTCTAAGAGTTGTGGTTTGTGATGATATCTGTCTCGGTAGCGCATGGCGCTTACAATGTTAGGGTAATGGGTTCGATTCCCACGGCGGACCAGTATGAAAATGTATATACTCCCTTCTGTATGAGCAACACGAAAAAAGGAGCGTATTCGTTTATCGTTGGCTTTTCTACAGAAATGTTTGTTAATCGACTAGGAATGCATTAAAGATCGACCGGTTGGTGACCAGATTCAAAAATCGAACGGGCACGAAATGGAACTTGAGTCGAGAGAAGAAATGTGGTCGAGCGAGCAGAGGAGAACTGCATTTCCGCACGCAGTAGCCTTACATTAATCCGAGAGCAGAGATGTGTGTTTGCCTGAAGAAATTCTTATAATGTCAAGACTCAGAAATGATTGCACTCATAAATAAGGAGCGTCCCCACACGAATGCATTTTCTCCCCCTCACACCAATTTTTCAGTTTGCTCTCAAATCTATTTTGCGCTCGCAACTGCTTACTATAATTTTATATCGGAGGAAATGCTAGCCAATGAACATAGCATGTAGCAGTCTACTGAAACGCGATTGGTCAGGTTTTTGGACCAATCACAACTTGACTGCTCTCTAACCGGATTTTGGACGATGGAGATGAAAGGGGACGGTGAAAGATGGCTGAGTTATTCCTACAAAGTGGTGCCTTTTCTGTCCCTAGGAAATATAACTTATTATTTAGTGTAAAATGTGGATTCCAAAAGGCTTTAAATATAAGGTCAGGTGTCCTTTACCTTAAAAATACAAATATATCGATCTTGTTTTTGCCATGGCCCTAGGTGTGAAATATAAGCCTTAAATAATATATTTAAAATCTTTAAGCATTATTTTATAGTCCTAGTTAAATTCTCTCTCATCAAATATTGTATTTATTATTATTTAATTTAAGCTGTTCAGTGTGTCCCTAATCACTTTCCACACTGTTAGTGTGCGTAGTCTGTGGATTAATAGTGCAGAATGCAAAGTTCATGGAAGAGAGGATGGTCATGGACCAGGTGGACGGTTGGTGACGGCACAATAAACTATTCAGGTTGCAGGAGATTTTGGTCGTGATTGACCTGAACCGGCACAGATGACAGACAGGTAGGATTCCAGTTGTGGTGGTTTAATAATGTTGAAAATGCACAGGCACGGAACAGCACCACACTGTGTATGTAGTATGGATGGGCTAAGGCATTTAGTGGTCTGGCATCTTGCTTCAACCAAAGTGTGTGTGTGTGGTCTGCAAGTAAAGAGAGAAATAAAGATACAATAGTGAATGACAGAATACAATCTCCAATTCACATCTCTTATAAACAATGCATGGCTATAACATGAGTATGATGGCTTAATGCTATACTGGACCATGCAGCTCAATAAAACGTGACTGTGACTGCACTAATTTGAGATCAAAGGAGTGCCGCCACAAGTGTACTACAAAGCATAGTATCATCTTCAGTAAAGGGCTGCAATTGCACAAGGAACTTGAAAACCTCTAAACAGTGAAATACAATGTAATACAGTGGCGGTTTTAGCATGTAAATCTTGGTGGGGGAAAAAAATAAAACTAAGTGGGATGCATGCCAGCAAAGCCACTACACAACACTCAACAATACATTAATTGCACTATAACAGTGACAAACAGTGCCCACAAACTGTTAGGGCCTTCATAAAGCTGTCACAACAGCAGTCCCAACATCTTACCACTACTACACCTGGCTATCAGCGGAGCCTTGTCTGGCAGCGAAACAGTTCATTCAGCCTCATTTACTGCCTTTTAAAAGAAATATAGCTGATATGGCTGACTTGCTTCAACAAATGTGGTTTCTAATGACAATTGAGATGTAGAAACTATGGCATAAGGGGACGACAAGCGGCTTAAGAGGCAATCTGTAATTTTGATTAAGACTTTAATGAGCGAGCTAGGACGGACGTAGTCAATATAATTATTTGTTTAGCACTTTTGAAATGTACAGCGACAGAATTCAGAACATGGGCCATTCTTAAAGTGCTCTCCCTGTCCACCAAGTCAGAACCGTAGGTTAAATAAAGGCATATAAGCAGACAATGAAAGCTCTTACAAAATTTAATGATTACATTTCTCTACAACAGGTTATAGACTACATGTGCACCACCAAGTCAGAACAGTAGGCGAAATTAAGAGGGGTAAATAGACCAAATTATTAGGGCTACTAACAGCTTACTACACAACACACTTAGTATTACTTTCTTAACTACAGTATACATACAGTTGAAGTCGGAAGTTTACATACACTTAAGTTGGAGGCATTAAATATCGTTTTTCAACCACTCCACAAATGTCTTGTGACAAACAATAGTTTTGGAAAGTCGGTTAGGACATCTACTTTGTGCATGACACAAGTAATTTTTCCAACAATTGTTTACAGACAGATTATTTCACTTATAATTCTCTGTATCACAATTCCAGTGGGTCAGAAGTTTACATACACTAAGTTGACTGTGCCTTTAAACAGCTAGGAAAATTCCAGAAAATTATGTCATGGCTTTAGAAGGCTTCTGATAGGCTAATTGACATCATTTGATTCAATTGGAGGTGTACCTGTGGATGTTTTCAAGGCCTACCTTCAAACTCAGTGCCCCTTTGCTTGACATCATGGAAAAATCAAAAGAAATCAGTCAAGACCTCAGTAAAAAAAATAAATTTCCAAACGCCTGAAGGTACCACGTTCATCTGTACAAACAATAGTACGCAAGTATAAACACCATGGGACCACAAAGCCGTCATACCGCTCAGGAAGGAGACACATTCTGTCTCCTAGAGATGAACGTACTTTGGTGCGAAAAGTGCAAATCAATCCCAGAACAACATCAAAGGACCCTGTGAAGATGCTGGAGGAAACAGGTACAAAAGTATCTATATCCACAGTAAAACGAGTCCTATATCAACATAACCTGAAAGGCCGCTCAGCAAGGAAGAAGCCACTGCTCCAAAACCGCCATAATGGTTTATGGTTTGCAACTGCACATGGGGACAAAGATCGTACTTTTTGGAGAAATGTCCTCTGGTCTGATGAAACACAATAGAACTGTTTGGCCATAATGACCATTGTTGTGTTTGGAGGAAAAAGGGGGAGGCTTGCAAGCCGAAGAACACCATCCGAACCGTGAAGCACAGGGGTGGTAGCATCATGTTGTGGGGGTGCTTTGCTGCAGGAGGGACTGGTGCACTTCACAAAATAGATGGCATCATGAGGAAGGAAAATTATCTGGATATATTGAAGCAACATCTCAAGATCAGTCAGGAAGTTAAAGTTTGGTTGCATATGGGTCTTACAAATGGACAATGACCCCAAGCATACTTCCAAAGTTGTGACAAAATGGTTTAAGGACAACAAAGTCAAGGTATTGGAGTATATTCTTAAAATAAAGTGGTGATCCTAACTGACCTAAGACAGGGAATTTTAACTAGGATTAAATGTTAGGAATTGTGAAAAACTGAGTTTAAATGTATTTGACTAAGGTGTATGTAAACTTTCAACTATATCTCCCTGGCATATTACATAATTTATGCAGCAGCATACAAGACATTTTTGGACTCATCTTGTGCTGTGCTCACTTGAGCAGGAAGGTGGCACGGCAGTTCTTTGGTGTTTGTACGCATGTATATACAGTGGGGCAAAAAAGTATTTAGTCAGCCACCAATTGTGCAAGTTCTCTCACTTAAAAAGATGAGAGAGCCCTGTAATTTTCATCATAGGTACACTTCAACTATGACAGACAAAATGAGGAAAGAAAATCCAGAAAATCACATTGTAGGATTTTTTATGAATTTATTTGCAAATTATGGTGGAAAATAAGTATTTGGTCACATACAAACAAGCAAGATTTCTGGCTCTCTAAGACCTGTAAATTCTTCTTTAAGAGGCTCCTCTGTCCTCCACTCATTACCTGTATTAATGGCACCTGTTTGAACTTGTTATCAGTATAAAAGACACCTGTCCACAACCTCATACAGTCACACTCCAAACTCCACTATGGCCAAGACCAAAGAGCTGTCAAAGGACACCAGAAACAAAATTGTAGACCTGCACCAGGTTGGGAAGACTGAATCTGCAATAGGTAAGCAGCTTGGTTTGAAGAAATCAACTGTGGGAGCAATTATTAGGAAATAGAAGACATACAAGACCACTGATAATCTTCCTCAATCTGGGGCTCCACGCAAGATCTCACCCCGTGGGGTCAAAATGATCACAAGAACGGTGAGCAAAAATCCCAGAACCACACGGGGACCTAGTGAATGACCTGCAGAGAGCTGGGACCAAAGTAACAAAGCCTACCATCAGTAACACACTACGCCGCCAGGGACTCAAATCCTGCAGTGCCAGACGTGTCCCCCTGCTTAAGCCAGTACATGTTCAGGCCCGTCTGAAGTTTGCTAGAGAGCATTTGGATGATCCAGATGAGGATTGGGAGAATGTCATATGGTCAGATGAAACCAAAATAGAACTTTTTGGTAAAAACTCAACTCGTCGTGTTTGGAGGACAAAGAATGCTGAGTTGCATCCAAAGAACACCATACCTACTGTGAAGCATGGGGGTGGAAACATCATGCTTTGGGGCTGTTTTTCTGCAAAGGGACCAGGACGACTGATCCGTGTAAAGGAAAGAATGAATGGGGCCATGTATCGTGAGATTTTGAGTGAAAACCTCCTTCCATCAGCAAGGGCATTGAAGATGAAACGTGGCTGGAGTCGTTCAGCATGACAATGATCCCAAACACACCGCCCGGGCAATGGAGTGGCTTCAGAAGAAGCATTTCAAGGTCCTGGAGTGGCCTAGCCAGTCTCCAGATCTCAACCCCATAGAAAATCTTTGGAGGGAGTTGAAAGTCCGTGTTGCCCAGCGACAGCCCCAAAACATCACTGCTCTAGAGGAGATCTGCATGGAGGAATGGGCCAAAATACCAGCAACAGTGTGTGAAAACCTTGTGAAGACTTACAGAAAACGTTTGACCTCTGTCATTGCCAACAAAGGGTATATAACAAAGTATTGAGATAAACTTTTGTTATTGACCAAATACTTATTTTCCACCATCATTTGCAAATAAATTCATTAAAAATCCTACAATGTGATTTTCTGGATTTTTTTCCCTCATTTTGTCTGTCATAGTTGAAGTGTACCTATGATGAAAATTACATGCCTCTCTCATCTTTTTAAGTGAGAGAACTTGCACAATTGGTGGCTGACTAAATACTTTTTTGCCCCACTGTACACACACTCTCAATCAAATAAACACATACAAGAACACACACATACATGTAATAGTGCCAGACATGCACACAAACATATACAGTTGGCATTGCTGTTATGGTTTTAGTTGGTCCTTGTTGTCCTTTGTTTGAAATGTATTTTGTTTTATACATTTTTTTGTATTGTTTGCTATTTTCTTCTGGCTTCCTTTTTTCTCTTTAGTTCATTCTCTTGGTTGTTGGTGCATTGGGGGTGGGAATATATTTTATTGTATTTTTAATTTTTATTTCTTAGGGGGTGACTGTGGGAGGGGTCTCGAATGGTTGAGGGACAGCTATTGGGGAACTGTGGGGATCTTGGAGGGTTCGGGTTCACGTTTTCTTAGCCTGGTGGTAGATTTGTCAACGTGTCCTTGAGCAGGGCATTGACCCTGGATGCTTCTGTATGTCGCTCTGAATGGGAATCTGTTGGATCTTGATCTTCATGTCGTAACTCTAGAAAGAGGCCCGAGTTCCCGATTTACAATTCCGAGTTGGATGACCGTTCAAAACGTATTTCCCAGTTGGAGCTTGTTTTTTCCAGAATTCCCAGTTGTCTTGAACTCACTGAAGTCAAGTTTTCGCAGTTCTGGGTTAACAGTTGTTTTGAGCGTGGCACAAATCATGCTTAATTGACAGCATGGCCAATGTTGAATGTTTATCATTTTAAACTTGGAAAGAGACACTTAATCCCAGATTTGGGACCACACAGCCACTCCACTGAATAGCAGGCTAGTTATTGCTTTGCAATGCTTGCAGTTAGCCACTGTCACTGATTCCTTACAAACCACTCATTGTTGAATTTGCGATTTCCAATTTGTTGTCCAATGGCCGGTCCGGTGAGCACCGATACGTTTTATCGATAATTTCTCTTCATATGACAAGTATTAAAAAGGATTTGCCAGTAACTAGATTTGATTCATGATAATGACTGCTAGCTAAGACTTTGAAAGCTACAGCAGGACGCGGTAATGAAGCTTTCCTAAAAAAGAGCTCACTGACGCCCAAGTCTCAGCCTTATCATACACGTATACAATTACAGGGCATATAAACACCTGAAAGATATGAAATATTCATTTACATATCAACAAGGACGCACACTGGCCTTGGCTAACACAATGAACGCTAATTGGTGTGAAAACAAGGATGGCTGGAACTTTCTCTCAATTGACTCCTCTCGATCTTCTCTGAGTGTGACATCGCCCAGCATGCTCTGCTCCACTTGACCGGTGGGTGGAGCTACAGCTCTGATATGATGAACTAACATTACTGATATGATTAACTACAAATACTTCACAGCCTTTTGTACATAGCAGAAGTCGCATGTAAGTGAGACTCCCTATCAGAATACAAAGATCGCTTTGTGGTCTGATTGTGTTCAGATCTGGCTGACCACTTCAGGAGGTGTTCAGGGATGTATAATTTGTGTGTAGATTTATCCTCAGTCTGGACGCAGCCAGTCTACCGAAAGCGCATTCAGTGGGCGACCTCATCAGCACTTCTCCCACAAGTCTCAAGAAAACATGTTTTGGAACCGAGAGGCACCTTTTCATTATAATTTTGGAGGAAATGTGTTAGTTACCTCATACAAGTACTTGGGAGTATGGCTAGATGGTACACTGTCCTTCTCTCTGCACGTATCAAATCTGCAGCCTAAGGTTAAATCTAGGCTTGGTTTCCTCTATCGTAATCGCTCCTCTTTCCCCCCAGCTGCCAAACTAACCCTGATTCAGATCACCATCCTACCCATGCTAGATTACGGCGACGTCATTTATTGATCGGCAAGTAATGGTGCTCTCGAGCGGCACGATGTTCTTTAACATTCGACCATCAGGTTTGTCACCAATGCTCCTTATAGGATATATCACTGCACCCTATACTCTGTAAACTGGTCATCTCTATATACTCGTCGCAAGACCCACTGGTTGATGCTTATTTATAAAACCCTCTTAGGCCTCACTCCCCCTTATCTGAGATACCTACGGCAGCCCTCATCCTCCACATACAACACCCGTTCTGCCAGTCACATTCTGTTAAAAGTCCCCAAAGCACACACGTCCCTGGGTCGCTCCTCTTTTCAGTTTGCTGCAGCTAGCGACTGGAACGAGCTGCAAAAAACACTCAAACTAGACAGTTTTATCTCCATATTTTAATTCAAAGATTCAATCATGGACACTCTTACTGACAGTTGTGGCTGCTTCGAGTGATGTATTATTCTCTCTACCTTTTGTGCTGTTGTCGGTGCCCAATAATGTTTGTACCATGTTTTGTGTTTCTACCATGTTTTGCTGCTGCTATGTTGTGTTGCTACATGTTGTTGTCATGTTGTGTTACTACCATGCTGTGTTGTCATGTGTTGCTGCCATGCTATGTTGTTGTCTTAGGTCTCTCTTTATGTAGTGTTGTGGTGTCTCTCTTGTCATGATGTGTATTTTTAATCCCAGCCCACGTCCCCGCAGGAGGCCTTTTGCCTTTTGGTAGGCCGTCATTGTAAATAAGAATTTGTTTTTAACTGACTTTCCTAGTTAAATAAAGGTTTAATAAAAAGTTTTATAAAGCTCCTGTTGTTTGGGGCTAAAGCAGTTCCTCAAATGCCTGAACAGTCGTCACTAGTTACCACAGCCACGAAGTCATAAACCCTGTCTATTTCTACAATGTATCTTCTTAAAATGGGATTTTGAACCTAACCTTAACCACACTGCTAACCCTCACCTTAAATTAAGACCAAAAAGCACATTTTTGTTTTCATCAATGTGTACGATTTGCCATTCTGACTTTGTGTATGTGGTAACTAGTGGACACCTTCCTCAACTGGAGGGCACTTCAACTGGATGGAAATAAATCAGAGAGGAAGTGAGAGGATTTACTCCACCCAAATTCTTTCCGCGTGAGATACGCCCTTTTTGTATGGTTTGTGAGAGTCCCGAATTTACGTGAGGTTTATTTTATCTAATAGAAGTTTAGTAATGTGTAGTCTGTTACAAATGTACTGACATAAGTGGATGCATGTGGCATTCTGGAAACTTCAGAAAAACGACTCACCTTGTAAATATAATAGATCATATTTGAATAAATATAGTGGGGAATCATCTGTGACCTTTGAAAGGAATGAAAATATGTACATATATTTTCCTCTGAGCCCAACCTGCCTCCAAATGCATATCAACAATGGAGAAAAAGAGCACCTCCTCCCAGCTGCCCACTGCACTGAGGATAGGAAACGCTGTCACCACCGATAAACCCACAATAATTGAGAATTTCAATAAGCATTTTTCTACGGCTGGCCATGCTTTCCACCTGGCTACCCCTACCCCGGTCAACAGCCCTGCAGCCCCCTCAGTAACCTGCCAAAGCCTCCCCCATTTCTCCTTCTCCCAAATCCAGTTAGCTGATGTTCTGAAAGAGCTGCAAAATCTGGACCCCTACAAATCAGCCTGACTAGACAATCTGGACCCTTTCTTTCTAAAATTATCTGCTGAAATTGTTGCAACCCCTATTACTAGCCTGTTCAACCTCTCTTTCATGTCGTCTGAGATTCCCAAAGACTGGAAAGCAGCTGCGGTCATCCCCCTCTTCAAAGGAGGAGACACTCTTGACCCAAACTGCTACAGACCTATATCTATCCTACCCTGCCTTTCTAAGGTCTTTGAAAGCCAAGTTAACAAACAGATTACCGACCATTTCGAATGCCACCGTACCTTCTCCGCTATGCAATCTGGTTTCAGAGCTGGTCATGGGTGCACCTCAGCCACGCTCAAGGTCCTAAACGACATCATTACCGCCATCGATAAGAGACATTACTGTGTAGCCGTATTCATTGATCTGGCCAAGGTTTTCGACTCTGTCAATCACCACATCCTTATCGGCAGACTCAACAGCCTTGGTTTCTCAAATGATGGCCTCGCCTGGTTCACCAACTACTTCTCCGATAGAGTTCAGTGTGTCAAATCGGAGGGCCTGTTGTCCGGGCCTCTGGCAGTCTCTATGGGGGTGCCACAGGGTTCAATTCTTGGGCCGACTCTCTTCTCTGTATACATCAATGATGTCGCTCTTGCAACAAAACATCCTTCACTCATGCGGCCAAACATACCCTCGTAAAACTGACCATCCTACTGATCCTCGACTTCGGTGATGTCATTTACAAAATAGCCTCCAATACTCTACTCAACAAATTGGATGCTGTCTATCACAGTGCCATCTGTTTTGTCACCAAAGCCCCATATACCACCCACCACTGCGACCTGTACGCTCGCTGGCTGGCCCTCGCTTACACTCGCCGCCATACCCACTGGCTCCAGGTCATCTACAAGTCCCTACTAGGTAAAGCCCCGCCTTATCTCAGCTCGCTGGTCACCATTGCAGCACCAACCCGTAGCACGTGCTCCAGCAGGTATATCTCACTGGTCACCCCCAAAGCCAATTCCTCCTTTGGCCGACTTTCCTTCCAGTTCTCTGCTGCCAATGACTGGAACGAACTACAAAAATCTCTGAAACTGGAGATACTTATCTCCCTCACCAGCTTTAAGCACCAGCTGTCAGAGCAGCTCACAGACCCCTGCACCTGTATATAGCCCATCTGTAAATATCCCAACCAACTACCTCATCCCCTACCATATTTATTTATTTATCTTGTTCCTTTGCACCCCAGTTTTTTTTCTCCAGTGTTTAAATGCTATATTGTAATTACTTTGCCACCATGGCCTATTTATTGCCTTACCTTTCTTATCTTACCTCAATTGCACTCTTTGTATATAGATTTGTTTTTTCTACTGTATTATTGACTGTATGTTTGTTTTACTCCATGTGTAACTCTGTGTTGTTGTATGTGTCAAACTGCTTTGCTTATCTTGGCCAGGTCGCAGTTGTAAATGAGAACTTGTTCTCAACTTGCCTACCTGGTTAAATAAAGGTGAAATAAATAAATAAAATAAAAACAATAATGCTATATCTCTCAAAGGTTCTTATCATTTCTCACACATTATTACACCTTGTAACCTTTCCCCCTGTGACATAATCAGCCATCAAATAAACTGCAAGCATGCACGATATCTGTCTCAGATTAGATGAAGGCATCATCAGCCATTCGATCTTCTGAGGGTCATTGTCAGAAACAATATGCTTATTTTTCCACAGTGATGGCACACACCTTTTTTTCTAATCAATATGTGCCCTATTAGAAAACTGCAGGCAGTTAACTCATTACCATACTTATTACCTGCAAAGTATTGCACGTGCATGGTGAAATGCTGATTATTTAAGTTAATCAATTTGATAACCTAAAATGTGAGGTAGAAATGGAAGGGTTCAGTAAAAGTACAAATGGCTCTAGGGACATGCTGATTAGGTTAGACCTTTCAAGATTACATTTGAGGATTCATTTATTATGCCTCGATTCAAAAGCATATGCATCTGGAGATTCATAAAATACATCATTCAAATACAAAAATGATGCCTTTCCCATTACCACAGAAATTCCCGTTTTTCAGACATTTTTCTATACATAACTTTTTCCTAGACCCCAGACCAACTAAATGCTGACACCTAGTGGTAAGAAAACAATTACAATAACATAGCTTTTCACATAGTGGGTTCTTGTCCAATCATATTGATAGATGTCAAAGAACTTGACAGGCGAAAACAAATTTCCAGGAGCCACACCATTGCATTCACCTGTCCTGTCCTACCAGAAATAAATGAAAGGGGGATGCAGGAACGCAAATGAATAATCTTTAGGTTGATGAGAATGGGATGCACAGTAAGGTCTATGCAAAAGTACAGTCATATGAATTCATGCATTGAACAATATAGACTACATATTATTTTGATCTAATCATAAAAGCAAAAGAGTGTTCATACTGCACTGTATAGTTTATGGACTAAATTAATATACTCTGGTACCACTTACAAAAACACAATCAGTTCTATAGTCCTATAAAACATGTTTTAATTCAAATATAAAAGCTTTAATATCATATTATTGTGGTAAAATTGTTAACTCCTGCATCTCCAGATGGAAATTATCAGGATGTATCACGTAAATACAGTATTATCACCGATAGAACCATAAGCTATAGAACTCTTCGGTATTACATGATCTCTTTAAAGTAAAGAAACACTCCCCTCCCTCGTGATGTCCTCAATCACGTCCGCGTCCCCATCTCTATCACACAGCGGCAGTATCACGTCAACACAATGATCAACCCCGTTTATTATAATGGAAAACGCGCATTCTTTTCAACAAAGGCTCAGAAAATCTGTGTTGCGTAACTTGCTACTTCATATACTGCAACCGCGTCTAAGATAAAATCGCTGTCCAAACTCCGGTAAGCCTAAATGTTGTATGATTTGGGTTGCTAGCTAGCTACCAGCTAGCCTGTTTATGTGGTTACGTTAGGCCGCAGTCTTTTGTATTTCGTCGAGCATGCATTTGCAGTCTTGGCGGAAAATACACGTTTTATCGGGTACACGCTACGATAAGATGCATGGCATTTTTTTAAATATATTTATGGCCTGTCACTTCATAATGATGCAACTATCTGTTTTGTATGTCAGCTTCCGCAAAAGGTGTTGGTCTTTCCTCAGTAAATGTGTTTAGTTAGTTGATGCCAATACAATTCAGCAAACTTGTTTAACTAGTTAGTTAGCTGCATTGGGGAGGAGCACATGGAATCAACTAACTGTTTACATACAAAACCCCAAACATGCATCGCAATAGCTACCAACTACAAACATTTTTGTTTAACTAGCTGTAGTTTAGCTTGTCTTATAGGAGATGCATGGGTTAGCAGATATTTCAAGACTTGTGTAGTATTTTGGTCACATTGTACTCAGGCCACGTTATTATCAGATCAGGTTGGAATGAATAAATTGCTCATCTACATTTCAAATGGAGATAATGTTTCTGTCACTGTGACATTCATTCATGATCTGTCACTGTACATGTTTTTCTTAATAGTGTGATATATAAACAGGATCTGTTATTTGAGTATTATAAATGCATAATAACCTTTTATGATTTGAAATGGAAAGCCCCAATCTGGATTGACTACTGTCCATGTCATCACCAGTTTGCAGTATATCATACATTTAGCTGACCACATAACTTTTGAGCAGTGGTGCCTATAGAACTAAGAAAATTAACCAACTTTTCAAATCATAAGGGTGGTTTCCTTCACTGTGATCAGAGAAAGAGGAGCGCTCAGACAAACTTAAACACACGAGACAAAGAAACGCTGGGAGTCTCTGCGATGGCAGGCGGACGAAGAGGGGCGAACCGCACTGCTTACTGCAGGTCTCCACTGAGCAGTGAGCCAGGCTCGGTCGGCAACGGCAACCACTCTACCAGCTCCCCAGTCACAGGGGTGCGGTCTCGGACAAGGTGAGAGGACAAGGGCATAGTATGGGGTGTCTGGGTTCTGTGTAGAGCACTGTGATATGTGGTTGTAATGATATGTTGTTGTAAGAGTGATATGTTTATGTTGCATAGGGAAAGGAAAAGGGGGATACCTAGTCAGTTGTACAACTGACTTCATTTAACTAAAATGTGTCTTCTGCATTTAACCCAATCCCACTGAATCAGATTGCTGCGGAGGGCTGCCTTAATTGTCATTCACGTCTTCGGCACCCGGGGAACAGTGGGTTAACTGCCTTGCTCTGCTCTAGATTTTTATGTTGTCAGCTCGGGAATTCGATCCAGCAACCTTTCGGTTACTGGCCCAATGCTCCTACCCGCCAGGCTACCTGCTGCCCCAGTGTGTAGGCCTATACCACAGTCATGTTGTTATGGAGGGTGATAATAGTTAAAGGCTATTAAGTCTTTAGATATGAACCTGTAGTAACACAAAGTATTTCTGAAAGCCCCTGATCATGTGTGTGTGTTCTAGGAACGGCTCAGGAACGGGCATCTCCAGCCCCCCCTTGGCAGCCCATACGGTGGTTCCTCTGAAGCACTGTAAGATCCCAGAGTTATCCATGGACAGGAATGTGCTGTTTGAGCTGCACCTGTTCTTCTGCCACCTCATCGCCCTCTTTGTCCACTATGTCAACATCTACAAGACTGTCTGGTGGTACCCCCCCTCACACCCCCCCTCACACACCTCGCTGGTGAGTCCCCCCCACTCTGACTGTCACTGACTGATGATGTTATCTGACTGTGTTGCTGTTTGCTGTCTGTCTGTCATCTGTCTGTTAGGGTTTGTTTGTGGCTCACTTTGGGAGGTGATTGGCTTTTGTGTGAGTTTGTTTGGTTGTGTGTTTGGTGTATTCATTACCATTGTGCGTGGGTTGGTTTGGTTGTGTGGTGACTTCATTACCATTGTGTGAGGGTTTGATTGTATTTGACCACATTGGGCTCCCGAGTGGCGCAGCGGTCTAAGGCACCGCATCTCAGTGCTAGAGGCGTCACTATAGACCCTGTTTCGATTCCAGGCTGTATCACAACCGGCCGTGATTGGGAGTCCCGTTTAGGAGGAGGTCCAGGTGTGCATATTTGCAGTGTCCATTCTTTGTACTTCAACTTCTTACAAATTACATCTGAAAAGGGATTCCTTTCCAAATGTTGTCACTATACTGTTATACATTATTTCACTTCTCATGGCATGCTAACTTAGTTTCCAGTAAAAAATACAACATCATAATAATATATTTTGTTTTGTCTAATGCAGAACTTCCACCTCATCGACTATAACATGCTGGTGTTCACAGTCATCATACTGGCTCGCAGGCTGATTGCAGCTATTGTAAAAGAGGTAGGAATTCACACCGCTTGGCAAGTTTGATATGATAGATTTGTTGTAAACAATTCCACCAATGTGTGCGTCTTTTTAATAATGCAAGTGTTATTGTGTGATATTTGTCAATGTAGGTTTTTTTCCGGCACCTCTCTCTTTCTGTTTTTCTCAAACCGCTCAGGTCTGTTTCTGTCCCTCAGGTGAATAATACCTTATTGGCATAACAAACATCATGTCTGTCTGCCTCTCTCTCTTGGCCTCTCCAGGCATCCCAGAGTGGGAAGCTCTCGTTCCCTCACTCCATCTTCCTAGTGATGGCGCGGTTCGCTGTGCTCACACTGACGGGCTGGAGTCTGTGTCGCTCCCTCATATACCTATTCAGGACCTACTCTGTCCTCAGCCTGCTTTTCCTCTGTTACCCGTGAGTATGGTCAGCCGTCAGGCCTCAGTATCACAACCATTCAAGCCAGACTTCACAATGGCACAGAGACAGTCATACATAGCGTACTACTTGCCAAACAACCACGTCACTAGTATCAACCTTCACTAGAGCTCAGAGCACTTGTCAAGCTCTACAATTCTTTATGCAGTCTCCAGTGTCTCAGAGCCACAGTATGTGATGTTCCTTATACAGCTCAAATTTAGTCATCACAGTACCGACTCAATTCAAGATTAGATTCCTATGATCTGAATAGACTATTATATACCCCTGTCAGTTTGGAATAGATTGGGACCTGAAACCTCTGAAATCCCGGGCTTCCATAGGTTCGGTATGTACATTCCCTTTTTCCGGTTGAACTGCGACTTCCGCCGGGTGGGGCCGCTCTCACCCATCACCAGCATCGGGTCGAAGGAGGTGGGCAGCGTGGGGCGCGGGCGGGACTACCTGACGGTGCTGAAGGAGACGTGGAAGCAGCACACCAGCCAGCTGTACGGGGTCCAGGCCATGCCCACACACGCCTGCTGCCTCTCCCCAGACCTCATCCGCAAGGAGGTGGAGTACCTGAAGATGGACTTCAACTGGAGGATGAAGGAGGTGCTGGTCAGCTCCATGCTCAGTGCCTACTACGTGGCCTTCGTACCTGTATGGTTTGTTAAGGTGAGTAACTATAACTGACTTCCACTGTTATAACTGAGGAGCCTTATGTTATGTATGTTGCAGGATGCGCTAGTCCAATTCTCTATGAAGTAGGGTGCTGTGATGACTGAGATTTGAGAAATGAGGGTCAATCGTCAGAGCTGTTTGTTTTGCACCATAGGGCAGAGTTGTTATATATCGCCAACGAGATATGTCAACATCATTAGATGGAATAGTCGCATTTCTTAATGCCTGCTGTTGTAATGGGCGGCGCACAATTGGCTCAGCGTTGTCCAGGTTAGGGGAGGGTTTGGCCGCGGTGGGCCGTCATTGTAAATAAGAATTTGTTCTTAACTGACTTGCCTAGTTAAATAAAGGTTAAATAAATACAAAAATAATAATGTAATGTATGTCTTCGGTGCTGTTTTTCTGTCTTCGGATTCTGGTTCTGTGCTGGTCCTCTGAAGAGCACACAGTACGTGGACAAGCGCTGGTCCTGTGAGCTCTTCATCCTGGTGTCTGTCAGTACCTCAGTCATCCTCATGAGACACCTGCTGCCACCGCGCTATTGTGACCTGCTCCACAAGGCCGCAGCACACCTGGGCTGCTGGCACAAAGTAGACCCTTCTCTCTGCTCCAACGTCCTGCAGCACATGTAAGTACCACTAGTGAGGTGGAATCACGGCCTGAGGAGCACTGATGATAGGTGCTCCTCATTGTTTTGGGAGAGATTATAACACTAATTACTCAAGTAATAACATGTTGTTAATTGTTGTATATTACTACAGTTATTACAGTGCTATGACACTGGTATAACAACTTAATATAAATCATTAATCTGGTATTTGAACCCTTTCTCTCCTACAGATGGACGGAAGAGTACATGTGGCCCCAGGGTGTCCTGGTCAAACACAATAAGAATGTTTACAAGGCCATGGGGCACTACAATGTGGCTGTCCCCTCAGACGTCTCCCACTATCGCTTCTATGTAAGTAACACCAACTGCAAGACTGTTCTTGTTTGAGCCTCAGGCAGCCACAGCTAAAGGACTGGTTGTACTTCCAGACATTGTTTGTTCAATAACATGCCCCCCTTTTTTTTCTTCTTCTATTTTTATCCTTTAGTTTTTCTTCAACAAGCCCTTACGAATATTGAACATCCTCATCATCTTGGAAGGTGCTATGATATTCTACCAGCTCTACTCGTTGATATGCTCAGAAAAGTGGCATCAGACGATATCCTTGGCTTTAATTCTCTTTAGCAACTACTATGCCTTCTTCAAGCTTCTCAGAGACAGAATAGTCTTAGGCAAGGCCTACTCATACTCAAACAGCTCATCAGACCAGAAGATAAGTTAAAGATAAGCTATTGTTGGTCATTTATTATGGAACAAGAAAAACACGCATGAAAGCTTTGTATTTTTTCTACAACTGCATTTTGTGTCACTGTTGTTTTTGTTCTGATCTGCCATAATAAAAATAAACATATTTTTGTATTCCTTTCAAGGTTGTGCATGTGATTATTTTCTATTGAACTCTTGAATTAACTGTGCTATCTGGTGTCTCCATGATCTGTTTCCCACTAGAGGGCTCTATACAGTACCACTCCCTACAACTCTATACTTCTTTTCACCAACAGATGTCAATATAATTATTTTCTCAATATAGATATTAGATATGCAACATTTCAATATATTCAAGAGTGAATAATTAACAAAAGTGTCAGTATATATTTCTAGGTTGTGTTCCATATTGTTAAAAAAAAAAATATGCCTATTTAACAGAAGCAATTTTTTAAAACTTTTTTATCTAACCTTTATTTAACCAGGAAGGGTTCATTGAGATTTGAAATCTTTTTTTCAAGAGCGTCCTGGCCAAGATAGGCAGCACCAAGTCATTACAAAATTACAGACAAACAACATAAAAAACTACAAGTAATCTAGTAAAAACCATACAATTTACAAGAGTATAACAAAATCAAATAACTTAGGAAGTGAACAATTCAAACATTTTACAATTTCTTCAGGGGCCTCAACTCTACTACAGGCTGGTGACATTTTTCTGAATAGAGTTTTTGTATTTTTCCAAGGATATCCTGCAAAATAATCTTCAATTCGCCACTTTTTCTTGGCAAGCAGGTCTACCTGACTGAGGCAGATTGAATGCACTGGAGCATCCTCCAACAACCATCCCATGGGACCTCAATTACCTGGCTTGCACTCTCCATCCAAGGCTTGACCACTCAGACTTGTGAGACCCTTAGAATAATGTGACAATGGGTGGATTTGATTATGCTGAGCCGCAGGGAACCGGTCTATGGCCCTCGATGTGAACGGGCAAAAGTGGGGAGGGAGAAGCACCCTTCTCAAACCGAACAGGAATATGCGTTGCCGGCCATGTCAACAAGGCATCATGTACCATTGTCCAGAAACATTCAATATCTCTTTTCCATAAAATATGTTTTTACATTTTCAAATTCATTTTCATTAGGAAGCCAGATAGTGTTTTTATCAAAAGCAACCAGTTTTGCATGTGAAAACACAGAATCCTACTCATTAGTCCATGTGCTTAATTACGTCACTTTTGTTTTGAGACAACTTCACCATGGGCTTTGAAAGGGGCATCTGGCTCATGCCGGGAGACAGCCTGGTTCCAAACGCAATCAACTTTCAACCATTGCAAAACACGCCTACCTGGGCGCCCGGATCAAAACACACAGAATCTGCTCAATTATAGTGTATGTTCCCGCTCATTGGATCCCATTATAATTGGGTAAAATGTAGTATCTGGCCCTTTAAAAGCTGCAATATGTACCTTTTTGGGTGACCCCACCAAATTTACAGACACCATAGCCAAATACATTTAAACTCCTGACATTTAATCCTCGTAAAAATTCCCTGTCTTAGGTCAGTTAGGGTCACCACTTTATTTTAAGAATGTGAAATGTCAGAATAATTGTAGAGAGAATGATATATTTCAGGTTTTATTGATTTCATCACATTCCCAGTGGGTCAGAAGTTTACATACACTCAATTAGAATTTGGTAGCATTGCCTTTAAATTGTTTAACTTGGGTCAAACAGTTCGGGTAGCCTTCCACAAGCTTCCCACAATACGTTGGGTGAATTGTGGCCCATTCCTCCTGACAGAGCTGGTGTAACTGAGTCAGGTTTGTAGGCCTTCTTGTTCTCACACGCTTTTTCAGTTCTGCCCACAAATTTTCTATAGGATTGGGGTCAGGGCTTTGTGATGGCCACTCCAATACCTTGACTTTGTTGTCCTTAAGCCATTTTGCCACAACTTTGGAAGTATGCTTGGGGTCATTGTCCATTTGGAAGACCCATTTGCGACCAAGCTTTAACTTCCTGACTGATGTCTTGAGATGTTGCTTCAATATATCCAGATAATTTTCCTTCCTCATGATGCCATCTATTTTGTGAAGTACACCAGTCCCTCCTGCTCTTCAGCTTGCAAGCATCCCCCTTTTTCCTCCAAACACAACGATGATCATTATGGCCAAACAATTATATTTGTGTTTCATCAGACCAGAGGACATTTCTCCAAAAAGTACGATATTTTGTCCCCATGTGCAGTTGCAAACCGTAGTCTGGCTTTTTTTATGGCAGTTTTGGAGCAGAGGCTTCTTCCTTGCTGAGCAGCCTTTCAGATTATGTCGATATAGGGCTCATTTTACTGTGGACATAGATCATTTTGTTCCTGTTTCCTCCAGCATCTTCACAAGGTTCTGGGATTGATTTGCACTTCTCGCACCAAAGTATGTTCATCTCAAGGAAACAGAACGCGTCTCCTTTCTGAGCGGTATGACGGCTGCATGGTCCCATGGTGTTTATACTTGCATACTATTGTTTGTACAGATGAACGTGGTACCTTCATGCGTTTGCTCCCAAGGATGAACTAGACTTGTGGAGGTCTACATTTTTTTTTATCTGCGGTCTTGGCTGATTTTTTTCGATTTTTCCATGATGTCAAGCAAAGATGCACTCCAATTGACTCAAATGATGTCAATTAGCCTATCAGAATCTTCTAACGCCATGACATCCTTTTCTGGAATTTTCCAAGCTGTTTTAAGGCACAATCAACTTAGTGTATGTAAACTTCTGACCCACTGGAATTGGAATACAGTGAATTATAAGTTAAATAATCTGTCTGTAAACAATTGTTGGACAAAATTACTTGTGTCATGCACAAAGTTGATGTCCTAACCAACTTGCCAAAACTATAGTTTGTTAACAAGAAATTTGTGAAGTGGTTGAAAAACTAGTGTATGTAAACTTCAACTGTATATTATCATTGAAAACAAGTCTAAGAAGCGGTAGATCTTTTCTATGTGTACTATTTCTATGCTTCCCGTCTGTTACTTTTGATTTTGTACACCAGCTTCAAACAGCTGAAAATACACTATTTTTGGTTATTGAAAATATATTTCACAGTGGTTTAGATGGTACAATGATTCTCTACACCTGTTGCTTGTTTTGTCACATAACCTGATATTAGGCGAACTATTAGAATTTTAGCAACCAGGAAATTGTAGAGTGATTTCTGTATATTGCACCTTTTAAAGGTACCATCTAGACAGCTGTGAAATATATTTTTTAACAACCAAAAATATTGTATTATCAGCTGTTTAAAGCTGGTGTACAAAACTGAAAGTTAACTCAATTCATGAACGGGAAGAATAGAAATAGCACAAATAGAACAGTTATACCACTTCTTAGTCTTGCATTCAATGAGATCAATCAATTACATTTCTATGTGAATTGGTCGGGTCGCCCAAAAAGTTACATATTGCAACTTTAAATGCAGGATAAAGACAGCTCCGTGGTCGGTCAGTGCGCTCCAAGTACCCCGCTTGGGATTCTATACTGAACAAAAATATAAACGCAACATGTGATGTGTTGGTCCCATGTTTCATGAGCTGAAATAAAAGATCCCGGAAATGTTCCATACATTTTCACCAAGCCTAATAAGGAGAAGGCCATGGCTCCCCAGCCAACAGGGCCTAGTAAGTTGGCCCAGTACTCTACACTGCAGCACTCCTTCCCTACGGACGTCTCTGATGTGAGAGAGATGGAGGGAGGCCTCCTCAACCTGCTCAATGACTTCCACTCCATAAAATTGCAGGCTTTTGGTAAGATGACCATGGACAACCCTGTGAATACTGAGACCCAGTTACTCAGTGGAAATGTGGCCATTTGTTTTACATTATACCATAGTGCAATGGTTACATAGGAAGTTATGCATTTTATACAGGTATGTAAAGGTGTGAATAACCCTTGCTGTGTCCTCTCAGGGAAGATTTGCTCCTTTGAGCAACTGGAGCACATGCGTGAGATGCAAGAGAAGCTTGCACGGCTACATTTCAGCCTGGACAGCCATGTGAGGGAATTGTTAGAGGACCAAAGGAAGTGTGCCTCCGAACATAAGCGCCACTGTAGTACACAGCTCACCACATTTCTGTCCTTACCCAGATCATAGTCATGTTGAACCACACTGTAGTCAAGGGATCTGCTAAAAGAGAGAGAGAGAGTGAATAGACACAGAGAGCATGGACTCCTGAGTTCTGCAAAAATATAGAATTAGAGTTGAATAAATGTAGATAAACTAGATTTTTTTCAACCTCAATATCAAAATCTTCATTCCAATTCACAATTCCATATCTAAAACCTTGATCTTGGACAAAATGACCTGAATGGATTATTACTACCAAGAACTATCAAGAAAAAAAACTGGAAATACCATCCAACACAAAATTGAGTGAGTAATGTTCAATCTGAACCTACTTACTGAAGCCAAAAAGTAAAATACAATAATCTCTATAATTTTGTTATATAAAGCTTAATAAATAATTATACTAAACTACCAAGTTGATAGGAAAGAATCTGACTGAAATTAGCACTGAAGTGTGAAAACTCGTGAGCCTAACAATGGCAGGAGAGTTTCACAGCCTCCTCCATCTGTGCAGAGAAGATATCCTCCACAGAATCCCCAAAATACAACAGCCACAGGACAACTTTGTTTGGACGTTGTAAAGGACCATTTGCCGATACTGAAAAGATATAGCTAGCTAACGACCTCCCTTTCCACGTGGAAAAGACGGACAGAGACTTGCTAGCTAACAGGGATTTTCTACAAGGAATCTGCCTCCTGAAAAAAGCTTCTCCCAAGTGGGTGTGACACCTACGCCCGTTGCCTGCTGCACTGCTGCTTGGATTCCACCTGGCAATCTGTTCACCATCTGCCCTGGCCTGTCTCCCCCTGTCTGGTATAGGTACCCCCGTCACTCTCCCCCATCTCTTCCGAGCTTTTGCTCACCTCCAGCACACACGCACTGTTGAGGCAAGTGACTCTGAACTTATAATGGCTAGCCCCAAGTTGTAATATTTTTCGCTTGTGCTTTATGCTATTTGCCTGATGACTGCTGCGTGCTTTGTTGACTGTGAACTTGCTTCTTTACCCAACTGTGGGACAGTCTATGTTTGTTTCCACACTCGGGACTCTGACTATCTAATGGTTACACAGACTCTTGGCCTCTCATCCTATTCTAACCACCTCTCGCCGGCTTTGTATTCATGTTACCCGATGAAATTTCTGTACAATATGATCTTGTTGCCATCTAATGCACATTCAAATGTTATAAATCAACACTGTAGAGCTCTCCCTGTCCTCTGTCGTGCCCTAATTGTATTACTGCTGATTATATCTGGAAATGTGCATGTACACCCTGGCCATCTACTGTTGCTAGCCCCAATTCTGATTTATGCTCTGATATCTGCTTCACTGATTTCTGCTCTCGTAAAAAGCCTGGGTTTTCTGCACCTTAACACTAGAAGCTTATTACCTAAAATGGATCAATTGAAAGTGTGGGTTCACAGCTCCAATCCAGATGTGTTGGTCATTACTGAGACGTGGTTAAGAAAGAGTGTTTTGAACACTGATGTTAACCTTTTCGGCAAGACACATCTTCCAAAGGTGGTGGAGTGGCAATCTTTACCAAGGAACACCTTCAGTGCTCGGTTATCTCCACCAAGTCTGACCCCAAACAATTTGATTTGCTGGTTATTAAACTTTCAAATAACTCTTTGTTGACTGTTGCTGGGTGTTATCGGCCAGCACCAGCACCGGCGGCCTGTACCCTAAATGCCCTAAGCTCTCTCCTGGCCCCTTACACTAAGTCTCAATTTGTCCTGCTAGGTGACCTAAACTGGGACATGCTTGAACCACCTGACCAAGTCCTAAAGCAATGGGACTCCCTAAATCTTTCTCAGATTATTACCAATCCCGCAATGTATGACTCCAAACACCCAGAAAAGGCTACACTCCTCGATGTTATCCTCACAAATTATCCTGATAGGTATCAGTCTGGTGTTTTCAGTAATGACCTTGGTGATCACTGTTTTACAGCCTGTGTTCGTAATGGCTGCTCAGTGAAACGACCTGTCCTGACTTGTCATAGACGCTTGCTAAAAAACTTTAATGACATTTCCTCATCTCCCACTCCTTCTAATGCGACTATCCCGGATGCTCCTCCCTTTTTTACCCCTGCCCCGCTACAAAGTTTCTCCCTGCAGGCAGTCACTGAGTCCAAGGTGCTAAAGGAGCTCCTTAAACTTGACCCCCAAAAAACATCTGGTTCAGATGGTTTAGACCCTTTCTTCTATAAGATTGCTTCCCCTATCCCCGCCAAGCCTATCTCAAAACTTTTTAACCTCTCTCCTCTCTGGGGAGGTTCCCATTGCTTGGAAGGCAGCCATGGTGCGTCCTTTATTTAAATGGGGAGATCAAGCTGATCCTAACTGTTATAGGCCAATTTCTATTTTGCCCTGTTTATCAAAAGTGTTGAAAAAACTTGTCAATAATCAACTGACTGGCTTTCTTGATGTCTATATTATTCTCTCGGGTATGCAATCTTGTTTCCTCTCAGGTTATGGATGTGTCACTGCAACCTTAAAGGTCTAAATGATGTCACCATTGCCCTTTATTCTAAGCAATATTGTGCTGCTATTTTTATTGACTTGGCCAAAGCTTTTGATACGGTAGATCATTCCATTCTTGTGGGCCAGCTAAGGAGTATTGGTGTCTCTGAGGGGTCTTTGGCCTGGTTTGCTAACTACCTCTCTCAGTGTATAAAGTCAGAACATCTGCTGTCTCGGCCACTGCCTGTCACCAAGGGAGTACCCCAAGGCGCGATCTTAGGCCCCACGCTCTTCTCAATTTACATCAACATCATAGCTCAAGCAGTAGGAAGCTCTCTCATTCCTTTATATGCAGATGATACAGTCTTATACTCAGCTGGTCCCTCCCCGGAGTTTGTGTTAAACGCAAAGCTTTCTTAGTGTCCACCAAGCTTTCTCTGCCCTTAACCTTGTTCTGAACAGCTTCAAAACAAAGGTCAAGTGGTTTGGTAAGAATGTCACGTTGGTATAACGGGTCGGGAGACAGGCGCAGGAATGAGTAATATGGGTTTTAATTTATGCCCATATTACGGCGTGCCGTGTATAGGCACGGGGACGAAGACCAAACAAAAACACATATACTAAAACACAGGGTTGAAACCCAAAACAAAAAGAGCAACGAGTACCTGGAATAAATACAGACGCGCACAAAATGATTAAAAACACAGGACGAGGCCCGGAATCATCTACGCAATCCAACATGGCATGAAAGCCAAAACACACAGCACAGGTACACACATGCACCAATGGACATAGTACAACAATCGACAGCCCAATGGAGAACCAAAGGGCACATATATACAAACACTAATCAGCAGCTACAGTTGGGGCCAGGTGTGCGCAATGACAGTTCCGGAGGGATCCGTGACAAAGAAGAATGCTCCTCTCCCCAGCGATGTGATTACTACCTCTGAGGGTTTAGAGGTTGAGGTAGTCACCTCATACAAGTACTTGGGAGTATGGCTAGATAGTGTCCTTCTCTCAGCACATATCAAAGCTGCAGGCTAAGGTTAAATCTAGACTTGGTTTCCTCTATCGCAGTGGTTCCCAAACTTTTATAGTCCCATACCCCTTCAAACCTCCAGCTGCGTACCCACTCTAGAACCAGGGTCAGTGCACTCTCAAATGTTGTTTTTTGCCATCATTGTAAGCCTGCCACACACACACACACTATACGATACATTTATTAAACATAAGAATGAGCGGGAGTTTTTGTCACAACCCGGCTTGTGGGAAGTGACAAAGACCTCTGATAGGACCAGGGCACGAATAATAATATAATTAATAATCAATAATTTTGCTCTTTATTTAACCATCTTACATATAAAACCTTATTTGTTCATCGAAAATGGTGAATAACTCACCACAGGTTAATGAGAAGGGTGTGCTTGAAACGATGCACATAACTCTGCAATGTTGGGTTGTATTGGAGAGAGTCCTTAAATCATTTCCCACACACAGTCTGTGCCTGTATTTAGTTTTCATGCTAGTAAAGGCCGAGAATCCACTCTCACATAGGTACTTGGTTGCAAAGGGCATCAGTGTCCTAAGCGCGATTTGCCAAGGCAGGATACTCTGACCGCAGCCCAATCCAGAAATCTGGCAGTGGCTTCTGATTAAATTCAATTTTTACAGAAACGCTTGTTGCAATTTCAATGAGGCTCTCTTGTTTAGATATCGGTAAGTGGACAGGAGGCAGGGCATGAAAGGGATATTGAATCCAGTTGTTTGTGTCATCTGTTTCGGGAAAGTACCTGTGTAATTGCGCACCCAACTCACTCAGGTGCTTCGCTATATCACATTTGACATTGTCCGTAAGCTTGAGTTCATTGCACACAAAAAATCATACAATTATGGAAAGACCTTTGTGTTGTCCTTGTTAATGCAGACAGAGAAGAGCACCAAACTTCTTAATAGCCTCAATTTTGTCCTGCACATTGAATGTAGTTGCGGAGAGTCCCTGTAATCCTAGATTCAGATCATTCAGGCGAGAAAAAACATCACCCAGATCAGCCAGTCGTGTGAGAAACTCGTCATCATGCAAGCGGTCAGATTAAGTGAAAATTCGTCTCTCAATTCATTAAAATGTGTCAATACTTTGCCCCTTGATAAGCAGCGCACTTCTGTATGTTGTAAAAGCGTTACATGGTCGCTGCCCATATCATTGCATAGTGCAGAAAATACACGAGAGTTCAGGGGCCTTGCTTTAACAAAGTTAACAATTTTCACTGTAGTGTCCAAAACAACTTTCAAGCTGTCAGGCATTCCCTTGGCAGCAAGAGCCTCTCGGTGGATGCTGCAGTGTACCCAAATGGCGTCGGGAGCAACTGCTTGCACGTACGTTACCACTCTACTATGTCGCCCTGTCATGGCTTTTGCGCCATCAGTACAGATACTAACATGAGCAGCTGCCACGTTTGGCTACATACGGACCGTTAGTGGAATTCCCGCAAAGAAAGTAACGGTTAATGTGATTGGATGTTAATTATTTGACTAGGCTACCTGTATTTGACATTGTGTTGTTATTTCACTGAACACTAGATGGTTTCATTCAATTTTTGGCTGTGAAACGAGGCTACTCAGGCAAGAAAAAAATCTCACCGAAATGTATAGCCCCATTGGAAAATATAAATGGACTGTTTGAAAATGTGAACAAAAAATGAATCACATTTTTATTTGACGTACCCCCGTACCCCAGTTTGGGAATACCTGCTCTATCGTAATCGCTCCTCTTTCACCACAGCTGCCAAAGTAACCCTGATTCAGATGACCATTTTACCCATGCTAGTTTTCAGGTTTCGGGTAAGGGTGCTCTCGAGCTGCTAGATGTTCTTTACCATTCGGCCATCAGATTTGCCACCAATGCTCCTTATAGGACACATCACTGTACTCTATGCTCCTCTGTAAACTGGTCATCTCTGTATACCTGTAATACCACTGGTTGATGCTTATTTATAAAACCCTCTTAGGCCTCACTCCCCCCTATCTGAGATACCTACTGCAGCCTTCATCTTCCACATACAACACCCGTTCTGCCAGTCACATTCTGTTAAAGGTCCCCAAAGCACACACATCCCTGGGTCGCTCCTCTTTTCAGTTCGCTGCAGCTAGCGACTGGAACGAGCTGCAAAAAACACTTAAACTGGGCCATTTTATCTCCATCTCTTCACTCAAAGACTCAATCATGGACACTCTTACTGACAGTTTTGGCTGCTTCGCGCCTTTTGCCTTCTGGTAGGCCGTCATTGAAAATAAGAATTTGTTCTTAACTGACTTGCCTAGTTAAATAAAGGTTAAATAAAAACATATTTAAAAAAGGGCAATGGTTATTTACATGCTGTCTGTGAATAAGCAGAATGTGCTTGTTCCCACACATTCATGTTTACATCCTTAGCAGATGCTCTTGAATAAATATAAATAGCTAGCACACTGATGTCTTTTGGACAACATCCAGTCCAAAAATGTGATAATGCATGCTTTTCACATCCTGTCCAGGCACGCAGTAGTTGGCTGTGGAGAGGCAGCATACACTGACAGACCAGACAGTTTGACCTCTGGCCCAAAATGTGAAATGTGTCCATTGTTAGTTTGATTTCTAGCATCCACTGCTGTGGTGTGGTATGTGTGAGTGTACAGTGTGTGTGTGAGTGTGGTGCGAAAGCCCTTCAGCTCATTAGAGATATGGGTGCCAAGAATACTCTGTAGCCATAGCAGCAAGCAATAATGTAGCAGCAAAACAGATGGGCTGTGAAATGAATTTTCTACTGTGTAGATTAGCTAGTAGAATTTACTAATTTGGACTGATCTAGGGCTTACTAACAGTGATACAATGATTGATGTGGTGAGATGTCGTGTATTGATCAAGCATTCTGTAGGCTATTGTTCTGTAAGCCTATACTTCCATCTAATTATGTTTTACTCTGATTACCCCAACATGGGACTACATAATCTGATCATGTTCTTAATTTCCCACTCAGATGGAACATCTCAGCAGCTCAATGTATTATTTTTCTAAATGTTGTCTCGCAATCTCTGGGATTCACCTGATTTAGCAGGGAAAACACTGGCTTTGAATCTATGTTTAGCTTGGATCCTTAATGTGCCTGTGTTGGATCCTTAATGTATTTGTGCCCAGACAAAAACTACACCTGGCTGAAAACCAGGATCTCCCAAGACGTCTGGACGTTGACGAAGAAAATTAGGATGGCAGATCGCTCATCATCCCACAACGACGAGGAAAGGTTGCCATGATATTGATCCAACTGGGCCACATAGAGCCCCCTGGTTAGATAAGGATTTGTATATGATTGATTGATCGATTGAAACAGGTGTCAAGCACATCATCTGTGATCTAGAGACACATTTTCCACATTCATAGCACAAGTTCTGCTTATTTTAGTTATTGTATGGTAGCCCATATCTTTTGTGAGGGAATATTGAGTCCACCACAGGCAGAACTTTTCAAAACTAATGACACATTCATTAGTATATCATATACTCATTTATAAGATAGTTTTGAAAAGTTCTGCATGTGGTGTGTGAGACCAGAGACTAATTTTCTTTGGTTCATCAAAAAGTGTAAGATAAGACACCTTTGTTTTACTTCAACTTGCCAAGCCTAGCTCTTTTTCCAATATGGCCAGGACCTGAGTCCCATAAGAAGACCTGTTAAATACATTCTATTAGGTACACCCATCTCGTACCTGGACGGACCCCCTGTTGCCATCAAGGGCTGCACCTGGTCAGTAACAATGTTCAGATACACTGTTCAAATGTTGCTCAATTAGTATCAAGGACCTAATGTGTGCCAGGGAAAACATTCCCCACACCATTACACCACCGCCACCGGCCTGTACCGTTGACACAAGGCAGGATGGGGCCATGGACTCATGCTGCTTTACGCCAAATCCTGACTGCCATCAGCATGACGCAACAGGAACCAGGATTTGTCGGACCAAGCAATGTTTTTCCACTCCTCTGATCGTGTGCCCAATGGAGTTGGCTCTTCTTGTTTTTAGCTGACAGGAGTAGAACCCGGTGTGGTAGTCTGCTGCAATAGTCCATCAGTGACAAGGACCGACGAGTTGTGCATTCAGAGATAAGGTTCTGCACACCACTGTTGTACTGCGCCGTTATTTGCCTGTTTGTGGTCCGCCTGTTATTTTGCACCATTCTTGCCATTCTCCTTCGACCTCTCTCATCAACTAGCTGTTTTCGCCCACTGGACTGCCGCTGATTGGATGTTTTTTGTTTGCCGCGACATTGACGGTAAACCCTAGGCCAGTGGTCACCAACCTTTTATGAGTCAAGTCCAAAAGCAAGCCGAGATCTACCGCTCAGATTTGTTTTCAAAGGACTTAAAAAACATAAGCCTATGCAAAATTAACCTATTAAAAACAGTTCTGTAGCAATGAGGTTTGTGCAGTAGGCTATAGGCCCAATACATGATCACTGCATATTGGCAATGCTTGAATTTCCCTGACAATGTTGTTGACAACCATTACACTGGTAATATATATTTTGTTGTAGTACTTGTGAGGCACAGCTGAGTGAGCATAATCATTAGCTTTTTTTTACTGGACTGATGGCCTGCATCTGATGGTCACACTGAGGGGATGGCGGGAAGGAGATAGCACTGGTGAGGCTAGCTTTGGGACACAACATCGGGAACACACATTTTATGGCTTATAGGCCTAAAAGTGTTGAACAAAATGTTGACAGTGCTGAGTAACAACTTAAACATGAACATACTTATTAAAATAGCAGCTCTTTGCTGTATTCATTGAGTCTCTCAAGTCATCAACTTTGCTGTGCACTCAAGGCATCTTTTTCCGGCCTATGGCTTGAGGAAACTGTGCAGACACAGTGATCTAAGCTATATGATTGGCCAGTGGTAGGCCTATAGGTGCACTTGATTTGCTGTCTGGGCCTGCTGGGTACGCAAAGTTCTACATTCAGACACATTAAATAGTTCAAAATGCTGACACTTTGCCTTCCCGGTGCTAGGGCTGCTGAATCAGTGCACCTACCGCCAACAGCACAAAACACAAGGCTTTATCGTTGTTTTTTACAGAAATGTTTGGTGATCAACTACAAATGCCTTGGTGATCACTGCCCTAGACAATGTTGTGCATGAAAAGCCCAGGAGGCCGGCTATTACTGGGGCAGACTGGAACCTGCACACTTGACTCACTGTCTGTAGGAGCGAACCATTTTTGTGAATTGGGTAGTGTACCTAATACTGGCCACTGAGTGTATACAGTACCAGTCAAAAGTTTGGACACACCTACTCATTCAAGGGTTTTTCTTTTGTGAAGACATCAAAACCATAAAATAACACATATGGAATCATGTAGTAAACAAAAATGTGTTTAACAAATCAAAATACACTACTGGTCAAAAGTTTTAGAACACCTACTCATTCAAGGGTTTTTCTTCATTTTACTATTTTCTACATTGTAGAATAATAGCGAAGACATCAAACCTATGAAAAAACACACACAGAATCATATAGTAACCAAAAAAGTGTTAAACAAATCTAAATATTTTAGATTCTTCAAAGTAGCCACCCTTTGCCTTGATGGCAGCTTTGCACACTCTTGGCATTGTCTCAACCAGCTTCACCTGGAATGCTTTTCCAATAGTCTTGAAGGAGTTCCAACATATGCTGAGCACTTGTTGGCTGATTTTCCTTCACTCTGCGGTCCAACTCATCCCAAACCATCTCAATTGGGTTGAGGTCGGGTAATTGTGGAGGCCAGGTCATCTGATGCAGCACTCCATCACTCTACTTCTTGGTCAAATAGCCCTTACACAGCCTGGAGGTGTGTTGGGTCATTGTCCTGTTGAAAAACAAATGATAGTCCCACAAAGCGCAAACCAGATGGGTGGCGTATTGCTGCAGAATGCTGTGGTAGCCATGCTGGTTAAGTGTGCCTTGAATTCTAAATAAATCAGACAGTGTTACCAGCAAAGCATCCCCACACCATCACATCTCCTCCTCCATACTTCACGGTGGGAACTACACATGCAGAGATCATCCGTTCACTTACTCTGCATTTCACAAAGACACGGAGGTTGGAGCCAAAAATCTCAAATTTTGACTCATCAGACCAAAAGGTAGATTTCCACTGGTCAAATGTCCATTGCTCGTATTTCTTGGCCCAAGCAAGTCTCTTCTTCTTCTTGGTGTCTTTTAGTAGTAGTTTTTTTTGCAGCAATTTGACCACGAAGGCCTGATTCATGCAGTCTCATCTGAACAGTTGATGTTGAGATGTGTCTGTTACTTGATCTCTGTGAAGCAATTATTTGGGCTGCAATTTCTTAGGCTGGTAACTCTAATGAACGTATCCTCTGCAGCAGAGGTAACTCTGTGTCTTTCCTATTCTTGTGGCGGTCCTCATGATAGCCCGTTACATCATAGCGCTTGATGGTTTTTGTGACTGCACTTGAAGAAACTTTCAAAGTTCTTGAAATGTTCCGCATTGACTGACATTCACGTCTTAAAGTAATGATGGGCTGTTGTTTCTCTTTGCTTATTTGAGCTGTTCTTGTCATAATATTGACTTGGTCTTTTACCAAATAGGGCTATCTTCTGTATACCACCCTCACTCCTAACTGATTGTCTCAAAAGCATTAAGACGGAAAGAAATTCCACAAATTAACTTTTAACAAGGCACACCTGTTAATTGAAATGCATTCCAGGTGACTACCTCATGAAATATAAAACATATTTTGATTTGTTTAACACTTTTTTGGTTACCAAATGATTCCATGTGTTATTTCAGTTTTGATGTCTTCACAAAATAGTTAAATCTTTGCAACATTTGACTGGTACTGTATGTCAATGAGAACTAGCTTCTCAAGGAACTTTTGCTTTGCTATTATTTGTCATGCAACCCTGCAAAACTAATTTTTGTATTTATTTACATGTAAATAAAAGCAAATCATGTAAATCAGTGACAGTGGTCTTGTTTTAATAACTGACTCAGATGCTCAATCTTGCATGTCTAATCCCACTGATTAGAAATAGATCCTTACTTTACAGCGCCCTCTTCCTCAAGACTGTTAAAGACCAGGAACACACAAATCCTCTTTTCCCCCTTTAGGCGACACAAGGCAACAAGGCCAACCACACTGAGCTGAGGCATTACAATGATAGTATAGGAACGTTTTCTTTACAATAAAGATGTGAAGGAATAAAGTCAATAAATAAAAAAAAAACCCAGAGCATATAGTTTATAGAAATAAACACTTTAAATATCAGTCGGTCTTTCATCTCATTAACAAACAATTTCAATATAATTTAAACATAGAATAGGGAAAGGCTACGTTAAGACTGGCACTATACTGAAACAGAATCACAGACCTGGGCTTCACCGTCTCTGTATCAGTCGTTAGTTTAAAGATAAATGGTTTCAATGTTACACTCAGCCAGTATAATTGGTTTACACCCAAAGTTGAGTTAGGCATCGGTACATATATATATATATATATATATATATATATATATATATATATATATATATATATCTCCTTAACAAAAATATAAATATAATTTTTGTTCACGTCAGAACATTTTGGTCATGCAAAAAATAATATGCTAAGACATGCCAGAACACCACTTCTTTAACAAACTGTTACAATAAGATTTTCAAACCATATACAATGGATACATTATATACTGCAACATCATACAGCATACAGATTAGGCTAATACTGTGCAATCACACATTTGAGCTATACAAAATATTTGTAATCGTTAATCTTCGCTCTGACAAATCTTAATAACAACCGTATAAGACATCTTAAACATTTCACATCAAATGAAACATCGAAAATATACATATTTCAGGTCCCGTTTCCTTTTTGTGCATTTCAATTGTACATTGTTCATAATGGTGTCTCTGATTTGCGTACAATGAGTTTCATAAAAAACAACAACAGCAACAATCATATGACGATACATACCGAGCCATATTCATGACGACACTCATGATAGTGAGCTACTTCTTCAAAGTGCAAAGAGAGCAGGTTGTTGAGAGTGTAAGACCTGATGCCAACAGCTGAAGTCTGTCTGCCTGTGCTCCTTTATTAAAGGACACCATAGCTCGCTGAGAAGAGGGTTGATTTAAGGGCTCTCATCTTAAGGACTTTCTATTCTCTGTAACGTTAAAAAAGTGCAGGCACTTTCAGAAATGTAGAACATCTCTGTCTTTAAGGAAGGTCAGTTTTGATTCTTCTGTCTGGGGGGGGTTTGATTGTGTTTTGAAGGTTGTGTTTTCTGAGGGGCCCTCAGGGGTAGGAGAGGGTCCTCATGAGCTCGTTGAGGCTCTTGTGGACGTTGGCAGGCTGGGAGGCGGCGAACTCTGCCAGCCCAGGCCCCATGTGGGTGTAGAGGGCTTGGCACAGGTTGGAAGTGGCCCCCCGCACGCTGCCACCCCGGCCGTGGACAGTGCCGCTATGACTGGATGTGCCCAGGAGGTGCCACAGCAGGGGTAACGCCTTCTGTTCCACCACCTGGGGCTTACGGGGATATAATTCTGTCACCAGATCTGAAAGACAGGCCAGAGGAAGAGAAGAGGGAGGGAGGTGGGTGGATGAGGAGTCAAACACGTTGCAACAAGGAACTTATGAAATGCTGAGAGCATATGGCCCTGACATCTGTTTCTCCCTCCTTTTAAGAGGCTAAAGACTCTTTGGGTGACAGGCAGAAAGACAGTTGCCAGTGCACTGTTGCCTAGCAGCTTTTTTCAACTCAGATCCTAATACAAATGTTAAAAGCCAAATGAAGTTTACAAAGTGTCATCTATGTAACTTAGGTACTGAAGGGAATATCCCAAGCAAACTGTTTCGGTGAACATACCTGCAACCTTCTCTATGAGATCCACCTTAGCCTTACCACTCAGGAATTGGGCCTTGGTGCAGAAGGGCTGGAGGAGGAGAGCGTTATCTGTGAACAAAGTCAAGCACAAAGTCAAGCTACGTTCAAGCCTCAAACCAGATGATGTGATGGGAAACATCATCAGAAACCCACCCAGGTTTTGGATGAGTGTGTGGATGGCTCCAATAGCAGCAGTGTAGATAGCGTTGTTCTTGGAGTTGAGGTGATTGTCCACGATGGCTGGGACCAGGATGTAGATTACCTGGGCAAGGTTATCCTTCATCACAGTGACAATCTTCTGCAGAGACTCTAGAGCATACAGGTTGACCTTACTGTTGGACTCCTGCAGTCTGGCCTTAAAGGCATCAAACACCTGCGAGAGAAGGACAGAGGGAGGAGAGAAGCATTACTACAGATTCAACTATGACCTGCTTACAGAGGCCCTTTTATCTATGGAACTTTGCATGGTTGATTTCGTCAATAAAATGTATAGCTAGTATTTTTTTGTGATAGTCAAAGGATTTTGGCCTTTAGCAGCTTAGGGTATATGAGGCAAAAAAATATCCAGTTTTGTTCAGCTGACATCAGTTACCGGAAAGATACTGCAGATGACCATGTTGGGGTTGTGCTCGCAGTCCACCATTAGCTGGTCGATGCCCTTGATGCGCTCTCTAAAGTCCTTTGAACCCAGCAGGGCTGTGAGCTGCTTGATGTACTCAATCTTGTCTGCAATGCTGTGAGCTTGAGGTCTTCCGTTGTACTGCCCAGACTCCCTGCAGATACACAAACAGTAGGTAAGACATGGACACGGAGTTCATACTGATGGATACACACATGAACAAACTCTACATTCATTGACACAAACTGTGCTAATGCATAGACAAACAGCAAGGCTAGCCATGGCTTCAATGATAACAGTTCAGTATATTAGGGATGTTGACTTGATGAGAGACTAAATTCAAGGATAGTGCTACATGTTTCAGTTGGTGTTGGGTTTTCCCACCTGTTGACCACTTTGAGTGGTTCCCTGTTGAGAGATGAGGCCCTCACTGTCCCACTGCCAGGGTGGGAACGCCGGCCCCTGGCTGACGGGGTGTCCTGGGGCATCTCTCCCAGGCCCTGCAGAACACATTAACACACGTAACTCATGGATCACACAAATGTACAGTACCAGTCAACATTCTACGTTGTAGAATAATAGTGAAGAAATCAAAACAATGAAATAACCCATATGGAATCATGTAGTAACCAAACAAGTGTTAAACAAATCAAAATATATTTTAGATTTTAGATTCTTCAAAGTAGTCAAAGCACCCCCACACAATCACACCTCCTCCTCCATGCTTCACAGTGGTAACCAAACATGTGGAGATCATCCGTTCACCTACTCTACGTGTCAAAGACACAGACAGATTTCCACTGGTCTAATGTCTATTGCTAGTGTTTCTTGGCCCAAGCAAATCTCTTCTTCTATTGGTGTCCTTTAGTAGTGGTTTCTTTTCAGCAATTTGACCATGAAGACCTGATTCACGCAGTCTCCTCTGAACAGTTGATGTTGAGATGTGTCTGTTTATTTGGGCTGTAATCTGAAGCTGGTAACTCTAAAGAACTTATCCTCTGCAGCAGAGGTCATTCTGGGTCTTCCTGGCGGTCATCATGAGAGACAGTTTCATTATAGCGCTTGATGTTTTTTTGCGACTGCATTTGAAATGTTCCCGCATTGACTGACCTTCATGTCTGAAAGTAATGATGGACTGTCATTTCTCTTTGCTTATTTGAGCTGTTCTTGCCATAATATGGACTTGGTCTTTTACCAAATACAGCTATCTTCTGTATACCACCCCTACCTTGTCACAACACAACTGATTGGCTGAAACGCATTAAAAAGAAATTCCACAAATTAACTTTTAACAAGGCACACCTGTTAATTAAAATGCATTCCAGGTGACTACCTCTTGAAGCAGGTCGACAAAATGCCAAGAGTGTGCAAAGCTGTCATTAAGGCAGCTTTAACATTAGAAGCCTCCTCCCTAAGTTAGTTTTATTCACTGCTTTAGCACACTCCACCAACCCGGATGTCCTAGCCGTGTCTGAATCCTTGCTTAGGAAGGCCACCAAAAATCCTGAAATTTCCATCCCTAACTATATCATTTTCCGACAAGATAGAACTGCCAAAGGGGGCGGAGTTGCAATCTACTGCAGAGATCTATCTTCAGAGTTCGTACTGTTAGGTGACCGAAACTGGGACATGCTTAACACCCCGGCCGTCCTACAATCTATGCTAGAAGCAAACAATCTCACTCAAATGATCAAGGAACCTACCAGGTACAACCCTAAATCTGTAACTATGGGCACCCTCTTAGATATCATCCTGATCAACTTGCCCTCTAAATACACCTCTGCTGTCTTCAACCAGGATCTCAGCGATCATTGTCTGCGTGCGTAATGGGTCTGCTGTCAAACGACCACCCCTTATCACTGTCAAACGCTCCCTAAAACACTTCAGCTAACAGGCCTTTCTAATCGACCTAGCCCGGGTATCCTGGAAGGATATTGACCTCATCCCGTCAGTAGAGGATGCCTGGTTATTCTTTAAAAGTGCCTTCCTCACCATCTTAAATAAGCATGCCCCATTCAAAAAAATGTAGAACTAAGAACAGATATAGCCCTTGGTTCACCCCAGACTTGACTGCCCTTCATCAGCACAAAAACATCCTGTGGCGTTCTGCATTAGCATTGAATAGCCCCCGCGATATGCAACTTTTCAGGGAAGTCAGGAACAAGTCAGTTAGGAAAGCTAAGGCTAGCTTTTCCAAACAGAAATTTGCATCCTGTAGCACTAATTCCAAAAGGTTTTGGGACACAGTAAAGTCCATGGAGAATAAGAGAACCTCCTCCCAGCTGCCCACTGCACTGAGGATAGGAAACATTGTCACCACCGATAAATCTACGATAATCGATCATTTCAATAAGCATTTTTCTACGGCTGTCCATGCTTTCCACCTGGCTACCCCTACCCCGGCCAACATCTCAGCACCCCCTGCAGAAACTTGCCCAAGCCCACCCCACTTCCCCTTCACCCAAATCCAGACAGCTGATGTTCTGAAAGAGCTGCAAAATCTGGATCCCTACAAATCAGCTGGGCTAGACAATCTGGACCCTCTCTTTCTAAAAGTATCTGCCAAAATTGTTGCAACCTCTATTACTAGCCTATTCAACCTCTCTTTCGTACCATCTGAGATCCCCAAAGATTGGAAAGCTGCCACGGTCAATCCCCTCTTCAAAGGGGGAGACACTCTAGACCAAAACTGTTATAGACCTATATCCATCCTGCCCTGCCTTTTTAAAATCTTCGAAAGCCAAGTTAACAAACAGATCACCGACCATTTCGAATCCCACCGTACCTTCTCCCCTATGCAATCTGGTTTCCGAGCTGGTCATGGGTGCACCTCACCCACGCTCAACTACAAATACCTAGGTGTCTGGTTAGACTGTAAACTCTCCTTCCAGACTCACATTAAGCATCTCCAATCCAAAATTAAATCTAGAATTAAATCTATTTCGCAACAAAGCCTCCTTCACTCATGCTGCCAAACATACCCTCGTAAAACTGACATTCCTATTGATCCTTGACTTTGGCGATGTCATTTACAAAATAGCCTCCAACACTCTACTCAGCAAACTGGATGTAGTCTATCACAGTGCCATCCGTTTTGTCACCAAAACCCCATTTACTACCCACCACTGCGACCTGTATGCTCTCGTTGGCTGGCCCTCACTACATATTCGTCGCCAAATCCACTGCCTCCAGGTCATCTATAAATCTATGCTAGGTAAAGCCCCGCCTTATCTCAGCTCACTGGTCACCATAGAAACACCCACCCGTAGCACCCGCTCCAGCAGGTATATTTCACTGGTCATCCCCAAAGCCAACACTTCCTTTGGCCGCCTTTCCTTCCAGTTCTCTGCTGCCAATGACTGGAACGAATTGCAAAAATCACTGAAGCTGGAGACTTATATCTCCCTCTCTAACTTTAAGCATCAGCTGTCAGAGCAGCTTATCGATCACTGTACCTGTACACAGCCAATCTGTAAATAGCACACCCAACTACCTCATCCCCATATTGTTACTTATCCTCTTGCTCTTTTGCACCAGAGTATCTCTACTTGCACATCATCATCTGCACATCTATCACTCAGGTGTTAATGCTAAATTGTAATTATTTCGCATCCATGGCCTATTTATTGCCTTACCTCCCTACTCTTCTACATTTGCACACACTGTACATAGATTTTTTTTCTATTGTGTTATTAACTGACGTTTGTTTATGTTGTTGTTTTTGTCGCACTGCTTTGCTTTATCTTGGCCAGGTCGCAGTTGTAAATGAGAACTTGTTCTCAGCTGGCTTATCTGGTTAAATAACGGTGATAAAAATATATATAAATAAAAAGGGAAAAGGTGGCTACTTTGAAGAATCTCAAATATGAAATATATTTTGATTTGCTTAACACTTTTTTGGTTACTACCTGATTCCATATGTGTCATTTCATAGTTTTGATGTCTCCTCTATTATTCTACAATGTAGAAAATAGTACGAATAAAGGACAACCCTGGAATGAGTAGGTGTGTCCAAACTTTAAATTAAGCGCAGCAGGTTCATATAGGAAACCCGACTGATAGCATCAGCTGATATTGCAGCAATTAGATTCATCACGCTACCTTAATATGGAGGTTTATTTAGCCGACCGGGTTCTGCACACACATTCTGATGGCTGCCGCCCAATGCCATGTGCTGGTGTTCTTGGTGATATGCCATTGCTGTAACACGTTACTCGCCATTCATTTCTGTTTTCCCACCACTCTTCCCAGCCTCCACTTATTTGGGCTCTGCTTTTGTATGGTCACAGGCATTGGTATAGTATACCTTGGCATTGGCATTGTTATAGCTACCCAAAAGGAGCAGAGCCTAACGAAAAGACTAATGTACTGCATTTATTGTCGTCTTTTCTAATAAATGGTTAAACGAATGTGGCGTTTCCTGTCTAAACCGCTGCTTTCTTACAGTAACAGTGTCTTGTCTCAAAACGCAAGTCCCCAGCAAGTCATAACAGTCCCACACACCTTCTCAGTTAGACAGTGTGCTGTACCTTAGTGTTCAGTGTGGAGGCAGTGTGCTGTACCTTAGTGTTCAGTGTGGAGACAGTGTGCTGTACCTTAATGTTCAGTGTGGAGACAGTGTTCTGTACCTTAGTGTTCAGTGTGAAGACAGTGTTCTGTACCTTAGTGTTCAGTGTGGAGGCAGTGTGCTGTACCTTAGTGTTCAGTGTGGAGACAGTGTGCTGTACCTTAGTGTTCAGTGTGGAGACAGTGTGCTGTACCTTAGTCTTCAGTGTGAAGACAGTGTCTCTGATGGGAGCCAGGTCTTTGGCAGGGATATATTTCTCCAACATCTTATCGAAATCACGGTGCAGTGACAGAAATAACAGCATCCGGCGCCCCTGGTACCTGAGGAGCAGAACAGCCTCAGAGTCAAACAATGTCACTCACTCTATTGATAACAGACACACCTGCTACTATTAAAACAGACTCTCATTGGTATTGAACAGAATTCCCTCCCTACCTAGCTTCCTGGGAGGAGTCTTGTGCCAGCTTGGTGACGGCCGGTAGGATTCGGTCAGTGAGGTCTTTCCCTCCAGACAGCAGGCGGGCAGCACCAATGTTCTCCATCAGGTTGGCCATGTGATGACCCGCACACTTCCTCACCACGGAGTTCAGGTGACTGTTCACAAGAGACAATATCAGGGATGTGGTCAGCGCCACTATTTTAATGATAAGATACAAGCATGATAAAAATGTAATATCTACACGCAAAGCATGTAGTCCTAATTCAGGTAAAGAACTGCTAAAAGTGCTATCTTGTGACAGTGAGAGTGTCTGACCTGAGGCCGCTGGTGAGCAGAGCGTTCAGGCTGCGTGTCGGGGTGCAGTGTTGCACCATGCTGTCCAACGCTGCATCCACATCCTGTCTGATGAAGGCGTTGGACTCCCCAGCTTTCTGCAGCAGTGCCTTGGCCGTGCCCTCCAGCTCCTGGTCCATGCCCTTCTGCAGCGCAGTGTACAGCTCACCCATTGCCCCAACCGCAACACGGGACACACCCGAGCGAAGGTTCCTCACCTGAGGAGCAATACACTCAGATGATATCATTAAATCAGTTACAGTGAGGGAAAAAAGTATTTGATCCCCTGCTAATTTTGCCCACTGACAAAGAAATGATCAGTCTATAATTTTAATGGTAGGTTTATTTGAACAGTGAGAGACAGAATAACAACAAAAAAATCCAGAAAAACGCATGTGAAAAATTTTATAAATTGATTTGCATTTTAATGTGGGAAATAAGTATTTGACCCCTCTGCAAAACAGGACTTAGTACTTGGTGGCAAAACCCTTGTTGGCAATCAGAGGTCAGACGTTTCTTGTAGTTGGCCACCAGGTTTGCACACATCTCAGGAGGGATTTTGTCCCACTCCTTTTTGCAGATCTTCTCCAAGTCATTAAGGTTTCGAGGCTGATGTTTGGCAACTCAAACCTTCAGCTCCCTCCACAGATTTTCTATGGGATTAAGGTCTGGAGACTGGCTAGGCCACTCCAGGACCTTAATGTGCTTTTTCTTGAGCCACTCCTTTGTTGCCTTGGCCATGTGTTTTGGGTCATTGTCATGCTGGAATACCCATCCACGACCATTTTCAATGCCCTGGCTGAGGGAAGGAGGTTCTCACCCAAGATTTGACAGTACATGGCCCCGTCCATCGTCCCTTTGATGCGGTGAAGTTGTCCTGTCCCCTTAGCAGAAAAACACCCCTAAAGCATAATGTTTCCACCTCCAGGTTTGACGGTGGGGATGGTGTTCTTGGGGTCATAGGCAGCATTCCTCCTCCTCCAAACACGGCGAGTTGAGTTGATGCCAAAGAGCTCCATTTTGGTCTCATCTGACCACAACACTTTCACCCAGTTGTCCTCTGAATCATTCAGATGTTCATTGGCAAACTTCAGACGGGCATGTGTATGTGCTTTCTTGAGCAGGGGGACCTTGCAGGCGCTGCAGGATTTCAGTCCTTCACGGCGTAGTGTTTCTTGGTGACTATGGTCCCAGCTGCCTTGAGATCATTGACAAGATCCTCCCGTGTAGTTCTGGGCTGATTCCTCACCGTTCTCATGATCATTGCAACTCCACGAGGTGAGATCTTGCATGGAGCCCCAGGCCGAGGGAGATTGACAGTTCTTTGTGTTTCTTCCATTTGCGAATAATCGCACCAACTGTTGTCACCTTCTCACCAAGCTGCTTGGCGATGGTCTTGTAGCCCATTCCAGCCTTGTGTAGGTCTACAATCTTGTCCCTGATATCCTTGGAGAGCTCTTTGGTCTTGGCCATGGTGGAGAGTTTGGAATCTGATTGATTGATTGCTTCTGTGGACAGGTGTCTTTTATACAGGTAACAAGCTGAGATTAGGAGCACTCCCTTTAAGAGTGTGCTCCTAATCTCAGCTCGTTACCTGTATAAAAGGCACCTAGGAGCCAGAAATCTTTCTGATTGAGAGGGGGTCAAATACTTATTTCCCACATTAAAATGCAAATCAATTTATAACATTTTTCACATGCGTTTTTCTGGATTTTTTTGTTGTTATTTTGTCTCACTGTTCAAATAAACCTACCATTAAAATTATAGACTGATAATTTCTTTGTCAGTGGGCAAACGTACAAAATCAGCAGGGGATCAAATACTTTTTTCCCTCACTGTAGATTAAAAAAAAATCTGACATCTGAGTAAGGGCTTGAATGGTCAAATGTCCTCATCAGGACATAGGAAAATCAATCATTGAGGACTAAAGTCTACAAGGACCACCCTGTATTGAATTGATTGAGGCTGAGATTATGATTAGAAGGGGATTGGATGAGGGTCCCCAGGACAATGGACTGCCGTTTCACATGAACATTTATAGAACACTAAAAGAATGAGGAGTTGTGGTCGTACCTCTTGGATGAGTGTGAGACAGACGTCATGCAGCCTGTTCAGCAGTATGTCTGAATGGTACTGCGTCAGACCACGGAGAAAGGTCAGGCCCTCAATCTTCTTCTCCCTTCAATCAAAAATAGAGAAATATAAATGTTGTAAATCCAATCCATTGCTTATATGCATAGAACAATCATTCATTGACTTTTGACATAGGGTCTTACTAGACAATGTTGAAGTATAGCATCTGGTTAAAGTAACTGTCCAGTGAAAAAATGAAAAGTCCAGTAAAAAGTTAATATTATGTTAACTCATACCAAAATAATGTTGTTGACTCGTTCTATACTCTTATTTCTGGCCAAAGCATAATTTGGAGAGAAAACACTTAAAAACTGAAACTCAAACTGCAGCGATTTGAAAGAACATTTTAAAAATATATTATGAAGGCTACAACCTTCTGTCTGTTGTAACAGATATTGCTGTAGCACAAGCAAGACGCAGTTTACACATTGCATTGGGGCAAATCTATCAGCGTTTTGTGTGATGACGCAATCTTTATAGTTATGCTGCCATATAGCCAGAGTTGCTGAATAAAGAACACTACGACTTTGACTGCCTGTCTGCCTCCCAATAGCCAATGTTTGCACATTAAATCGATGTTGACTGCCTGTCGGTGTCTTGCTTGTTTGATATGCTGCATACATATAGCTTGCCTAAATATGTGCATGTAGGCTAACTCACCTGAAAAAAAGAACATGAAATCGCTAAACTGCCTGTTATGTTGTGCTTATGTTTGCAATAGATTACTGTTACAACAAAGAACTACGTGTGTTCAAACTGTCTTTCGTGTATAAGCAGCAGCGGAGCACTGAGCAGCAGCTGAAAGGAGGAGGAAGCGATAGTGGATCCTGCAGGGTCCTTGGAATCCTCCCGAGTGGCGCAGAGGTCTAAGGCACTGTATCTCTTGCAAGAGGCGTCACTACATTCCCTGGTTCGAGTCCAGGCTGTATCACATCCGGCCTTGATTGGGAGTCCCATAGGGCGGCGCACAATTGGCCCAGCGTCGTCTGGGTTTGGCCGGGGTACGCCGTCATTGTAAATAAGAATTTGTTCTTAACTGACTTGCCTAGTTAAATAAAGGTTACTGTACAAATAAAACGTGCAGAAATCTCTATATACACTATATATAGAAAGTTATGTGGACACCCCTTCAAATTAGTGGATCTGGCTATTTCAGCCACACCCGTTGCTGACAGGTGTATAAAATCGAGCACACAGCCATGCAATCTCCATAGACAAACATTTACAGTAGAATGGCCTTAATGAAGAGCTCAGTGACATTCAACATGGCACCGTCATAGGATGCCACCTTTCCAACAAGTCAGTTTGTCAAAGTTCTGCCCTGCTAGAGCTGCCCAGGTCAACTGTAAGTGTTGTTATTGTGAAGTGAAAACGTCTAGGAGCAACAACGGCTCAGCACCGAAGTGGTAGGCCACACAAGTTTACAGAATGGGACCGCTGAAGCGCGTGGCGCGTAAAAATCGTATGTCCTCGGTTGCAACACTTACTAACAAGTTCCAAACAAGAATTGTTCGTCTGGAGCCGAGCAGCCACAAACAAGCCTAAGATCACCAATGCGCAATTGCCAAGGGGTGTAAAGCTCGCCGCCATTGGACTGGAGTAGTGGAAACGCATTCTCTGGAGTGATGAATCACGCTTCACCATCTGGCAGTCCAACGGACGATTCTGGGTTTGGAGGATGCCAGGAGAATGCTACCTGCCCCAATGCATAGTGCCAACTTTAAAGTCTCGGGGGAGGAGAAATAATGGTATGGGGCTGTTTTTCATGATTTGGGCTAGGCCCCTTTAGTTCCAGTGAAGGGAAATCTTAACGCTACAGTATACAATGACATTCTAGACGAATCTGTGCTTACAACTTTGTGGCAACAGTTTGGGGAAGGCCCTTTCCTATTTCAGCATGACAATGCCCCCGTGCATAAAGGGAGGTCCATATAGAAATGGTTTGTCGAAATCAGTGTGGAAGAACTTGACTGGCATGCACAGAGCCCTGACCTCAATCCCATCAAACACCTTTGGGATGAATTGGACCGCCGACTACGAGCCAGGTCTAATCGCCCAACATCAGTGCCCACCCTCACTAATGCTCTTGTGGCTGAATGGAAGCAAGTCCCTGCAGCAGTGTTCCAACATCTAGTGGAAAGCCTTCCAGAAGAGTGGAGGCTGTTATAGCAGCAAAGGGGGGACCAACACCATATTAATGCCCATGATTTTGGAATGAGATGTTCGACGAGCAGGTGTCCATATACTTTTGGTCACATAGTGTTGGGATATGCCTACACCATTCCAACACAGAAAAGCTGTTTTTTAAACACACTTATTTACCATTTTTGGGAAGAAAAACGATTTGACTCATTGTAATTAATTACAAGTCATATTTCATAGACATCCGGAAAGACTGGACAGTTACTTTAAATGCTGGAGGTGGGGTTCAGTTGGACCCCAGGAAGATTTGCGATTGATAAAGCGTCAGCTAATAGGGATCCAAAGGAAGAATAAAGCTCACCAGTCGTCTGAGTTGAGGAGTTTGAAGCTCTGTGTCAGTGCTAGCTCAGGTTTGGAGGAGGGCCATAGTTCAGGCTGCTCTGCCAGGTCTCGCTTCTGGCTGGGAATGCCTGGGGACATCTCATCTGGAGGACAACCGTACCATCAAATACAACACTATAATAATGCATCTCTATGGCCACAACAACACACAGCAGTGTTACATTACACCTCTATTGTTACATTACAGTTGTATCAGTCATTGGCTAAATGAAGCAGCGTGCGTGGGAGGAGATGTATGAATAGAACGTGTGAAAACAAAGCATTGCACTCCATTATCTACATCTCATTTACCATTGCTAAGCTCTGCTACTGTTGGGGGGGGCTCTGATGGGCTAACTAGTAGTGCACTAAAACACTTCAGAGTCAGGCTATACCTTCATGCCTGAGTGAGATATGACGTGTTGAATTATTAATCTATTCACCATGTTAAAAAAAAACATCATTAAGTTGCTCAAATTAATGAGAGAAATCACGGAACAAACAGTTCTGTATTGAACGTTATAACGAAAAACAGTGTAGCACTTTAACTGCTAGAACCCGATAACTGCAAAGACGCAAAGAGATTACATGATGACTGCCAGACTCTTACACTGACCTGAGCTGTGTGAGAGAGACAGCCGTGTCCTGCTGAGACTGGGAGCCCTCCTCAGGCGGGGCAGGGTGCTCCTGGGGTTGGGAGGGACCGTGGGGGGGCTGGGCTGGTGGGGGGGACTGAAACATTTAATGGGGCTCTGGGATCCCTGGGGGGCTGGTGGGAGACTCGTCTTGGAGAGAGTCAGACTTGGTGGACGTCACCAAGCTACCGTTCAAATGAAAGTCTGTTAGGGGAAGAACAAATATTATAGAGATGAGCCACAAGCCCACGCAGGAAGGCATCCTACTCTCAGAGTAAAATTACCCAAATTATTGCAACATTACAAAAGCCAGTTTATTTAGATTCTAGTGCATGAAGTGAAATCTTGTACTAGGGTAAAGGATAGTCTTGGAGGGTTAAGGAAGAAACATTGCACCGTTGGAAATGGCTGCTGTATCCTCTGTAGCCACGTCATTTTGCACCTGTCTGAGGCGCAGACGCATCCTGTCAGCTCTCTGGCGATCCCCCAGGGCAGGCTGGCCCTCCTGCTGCTCCAATCGGTGCTGCCGCATCTTGTCCCGAGCAAACCTTGTCATTCTCACCTTCTCCTGCACACAAACACACAACCCTCCAGTTACACACATTCCACAGACTGATAGCAGTGGTAGAGGGCAATTTTTTCAAGCTGCAAAGCCTGATGGGAAATGTAGTATCAAAGAGGTTGTTGGTGGTGTATGTACAGTATGGTGGACCTGCTCACCCTGGCCACCTCTGCGGCTGGGATGTCGTCGGGGTCCAGATGGTTGCCGGGGACTGCATGGCCATAGATGCCAGCTGGGGGGTCACTGGGCAGCCTGGTCATACAGTCGCCCTGCTCCATCGACATGGCAACGCCTGGACGGCTGGACAGAACCACCGAGCCAAACACTCCTGCAGAGGCGGGAGGTAAGGAAAATTCAAGAGTGCTTAAGCTAATTTTCATTGACACCATTATTCAGCAAAGCTGAAACTTTAAGCAGCACAGTAAGCAGCACAGTGTATTCACATAGCTAGCTGTAAACAGTGATGGCTTCCAAAAGATGGCATGCTCTGTCCTCTGCATGTCTTAGCATCTGTTTATCTGCCAACAGTAAGTGTATTGCCAACTACAAGAGTTATTCCAAACAGTTCTTTAAACTTGGCCCTGATACTGTGGCCCCAGGCAGGGCCTTGTGTACTGTGAGACTTGGCGATCTGTTGTTAAACACAGCCTTGAGCCAGAACATCACGACCTCAGAACACAATATTGGATATCTGAACAAACGGCACAGAGTCGTAAATAAGACGGATGTGGCCTGACCTCTGCCAACCACACCTTCAGGCATGTCAGTGGCTGGTGAGTTCCTGTTGCTGTAGCTCTGGGAACCTGAGGAACAGAGAATGGAGAAACACATATACTGAACAAAAATATAAACGCAACATGCAACAATTTCAAATGTTTTACTGAGTTACAGTTCATATAAGGAAATAAGTAAATTGAGATAAATTCAGTAGCCCCTAATTTATGGATTTCACATGACTGGGAATACAGATATGCATTGGTTGGTCACAGATAACTTTAGAAAATGTAGGGGCGTGGATCAGAAAACAAGTCAGTATCTGATGTGACCACCATTTGCCTTATGCAGCACGACACATCTCCTTTGCATTGAGTTGATCAGGCTGTTGATTGTGGCCTGTGGAATGTTTAGGGTTGCACATTTTGGGGAATATTCAGAGGTGGAAACTTTCCGTGGGAATTAACGGGAATATATGCAAATTCATATTAATACCATTTAAATATAGATGTTTTTTTGCATTGGATATATTTACCATATCGTACGGAGACCGAAACATAAACCTTTTACCTTGTCATAAGTATGCATAATTGCAAATGATTTAATCCTTCCAATAGAAATTTTAAAAACTATTTAGTTACGAATTGAACTTAAATTAAATGAGTTGACACTTCACATGGGATGATTTCACTGAACAACAAAAGAAAGGGAATATTGAATGATCCCCAATGATCCATCGCATCTCCCAAAAACATTTTCAACATACATAGTCTAGAAACTAAAGCTTTGGTTGTCTTCCTCTCAGGCTTCCATGTCTTCTCCCTGGACCTCCTCAATGCCCATTTCTGGAACATCAGACTCTGAGGCCTCATCTTCACTGTCACTTTCCAGCCTTGTTGAGGATGGCTCGTTGTCAGGCTCAAAAAGCCTCAAATTTGCCCGGATGGCCACCAATTTTTCAGCCCTTGTATTGTTCAGCCTGTTGCATGCTTTGGTGTGTTCCCAAACAAGGACCAGTTGCGCTCAGCCTCAGATCCACAAAGTCCCTTCCATCAGGTGGCTGATGAGATATGTTGGCACGACTGCCATATTGCATCTCCATCCCAAAGCCCTTGCTTGGAAGTGTACTTCGCCAGACTGCCAAGAACCTTGCTCTCATCCAGGCCAAGGTGGTGAGACACGGTAGTGATGACATCATAGGCCTTGTTGATCTCTGCACCAGACAGGATGCTCTTTCCAGCATACTTGGGGTCCAACATGTACGCTGCAGCGTGCATGGGCTTCAGGCAGAAGTCTTCACGCTTTTTGATGCATTTCAGAACTGCAGTTTCCTCTGCTTGAAACAACAGTGAAGTGGGCAGGGCAGTACGGATTTCTTTGCAAGCAGAGTCTGAACATCAGACAATATGGCATTGTCTCCCTCAATCCGTGCAATGGCTACTGCTATAGGTTTCAGGAGTTTCAGGCTGCTTACCACTCTCTCCCAAAATACATAATCCAAGAGGATCCTCTTGATGGGGCTGGCCATATCGGCAGACTGTGATATGGCCATTTCTTGGAGAGACTCCTTCCACTCCACGAGACTGTCAAACATGATGACAACACCATCCCAATGGGTGTTGCTGGGAAGCTTCAATGTGGTGCTCTTATTCTTCTCACTTTGCTTGGTGAGGTAGATTGCTGTTATAATTTGATGACCCTTCACATACCTAACCATTTCCTTGACTCTCTTGTAGATTGTATCCATTGTTTTCAGTGCCATGATGTCCTTGAAGAGCAGATTCAATGCATGAGCAGCACAGCCAATGGGTGTGATGTGAGGGTAGGACTCCTCCACTTTAGACCAAGCATCCTTCATGTTCGCAGCATTGTCTGTCACCAGTGCAAATACCTTCTGTGGTCCAAGGTCATTGATGACTACTTTCAGCTCATCTGCAATGTAGAGACCGGTGTGTCTGTTGTCCCTTGTGTCTGTGATCTTGTAGAATACTGGTTGAGGGGTGGAGATGATGTAGTTAATTATTCCTTGCCCACGAACATTCGACCACCCATCAGAGATGATTGCAATACAGTCTGCTTTTTCTATGATTTGCTTGACCTTCACTTGAACTCTGTTGAACTCTGCATCCAGCAAATGAGTAGATAAAGCATGTCTGGTTGGAGGGGTGTATGCTGGGGGAAGAACATTCAGAAATCAGTTGCATACACAGCTCGAGCAAGACATTCATCAGCATTTCTCTGACTACGTTCCTCCATTGAGTCAAAAAAACTTCTGATTCCAGGAGGACCATGAGCTGTTGCTATCGATAAGGTGTCTGATTCATAATTTTCACCTCGAATAGAAGTGGAGGGACTTTTGTCAGAGGTTGCCTGTTGTGGGCGCTGACGGAACTTTATGCACTTGGCCAGATGATTATGCATCTTTGTTGCATTCTTCACATATGATTTGGCACAGTATCTGCAAATATACACAGCTTTTTCTTCTACATTAGCTGCAGTGAAATGTCTCCACACAGATAGTGCCCGTGGCATTTTCCTAGAAAAGATTAGAAAAAAATTACTAAAAAAGATAAATAGTTAACCAGTTAGATTAAACAACTCCTTTGTAAGATAAATGTTTAAAATGAAACATGTACGGAAACAGGTGAATTAACACTCCTCAGTTAGCAGGCTTAAGCAAGCTAAAACCCACATGGTAGCAAAAACTATCTAGCAGAAATTGTTAACAAGTTAGAAATGATTTAAACACACTTTGCTGTAGGCTACTATTTTTCTAGTTAACAACAAATCATTTATGTAATTTAAAATATATTTACCCCACCCAGTATTGTAATCAAAACTTACCAGAAAGCATGTAGTCCTTGGCTCAGACAGTGTAGTAGTGTGGGCTCAATAGCATCTCATTAGTGTGCAAGATCTTGAGAATCAGTTGTACATGTGATGGAAGAGTGCACTGCACATGTGATGGAAGAATGCACTGTGCATGCAGAGGGTTGAATTGGGGATAGTTTAACCAAAATATGCCACCAGACCTAGAATTGCCTTATGTGTATACCACAAAAAAAGGTTCAGTTATAAGCTAACTTTTTTTATGAATTTAAGCTAAATTCCCCAAATTTCAGGGCTTAACTTCCCATGGAAAATACCGGTAATTTACCGGAAAGTTTCCGACCCTTTGCAACCTTAGGAATGTTGTCCCAATCACTGGCTATGCGAAGTTGATATTGGCGGGAACTGGAACATGCTCAATGGGTGACATGTCTGGTGAGTATGCATGCCATGGTTGAACTGGGACATTTTCAGCTTCCAGGAATTGTGTATTCCATGGGGCCGTGCATTATCATGCTGAAACATGAGGTGATGGTGGCGGATGAATGGCACGACAATGGGCCTCTGGATCTAGTCACAGTATATCTGTGCATTTAAATTGCCATCAATAAAATGCAGTTGTGTTCATTGTCCGTAGCTTATGCCTACCCATACCATAACCCCACCTCCACCATTGGGCACTCTGTTCACAACGTTGACATCAGCAAACCGCTTGCCCACACGACGCCATACATGCTGTCTGCCATCTTACTGGTACAGATGAAACTGGGATTAATCTCTGAAGAACACTTCTTCGGTGTGATTTTCCCACTGAAGTTGGGTACAACCGGGAACTGCAGTCATGTCAAGACCCTGGTGAGAACGGTGAGCACGCAGATAAGCGTCCCTGAGACGGTTACTGACAGTTTGTGGAGAAATTCTTCAGTTGTGCAGTTTCATCAGCTGTCTGGGTGGCTGGTCCCGTGCTGGCTTGGTTACATGTGGTCTGCAGTTGGGAGGCCGGTTGGACGTACTGCAGAATTCTCTAAAATAACGTTGGGGGTGGCTTATGGTAGAGAAATGAACATTCTGGTGGACAATCCTGCAGTCAGCACGCTCTCTCTAAACTTGACACATCTGTGGCATTGTGTTGTGTGACAAAACTGCACATTTTAGAGTGGCCTTTTATTGTCCACAGCACAAGGTGCACCTGTGTAATGATTGTGCTGTTTAATCCGCTTCTTGATATGCCACACCTGTCAGGTTGATGGATTATCTTGGCAAAGGAGAAATGCTCACTAACAGGGATGTAAACAAATGTATGCACAAAATGTTAGAGAAATAAGTGTTTTGTGCATATGGAAACTTTCTGGGATCTTTTATTTCAGCTCATGAAACATGGGACCAACACTTTACATGTTCTGTTTATATATATTTTTTTCAGTTTAGTATTGGACAAACAATATATTGCAAACATAATGAAAATACACTGTTTTTAGACAGGGATATGCCTCAATGGAGCAGACCTCCTCGCAGTGACTGACCTTTGGCAGGCCTCAGGGCTCTGATTGGCTCGCGGCAGGCTAGTCTACTTGGGGGTGGAGAGTATTCTGTAGTCCTGTCCTCTTCCTCAGGTTCCATTGGTCCGTTCGAGTAGGTGACTCTTTGACCAACCACACTCACTTCAGGTGTGATTTTATCTCTGAGTGGAAAGCCTGGTGGAGAAAACACACAAACACCATTAGAGCTAAATAGAAACAACGACTCAACGAGCCAGTAATAAGAGAGATCCTTTTACATGTTAAATCCTCACTGTACCTTGAAGGGCACTGACGTCCATGGAGACAGAAGATCTCATCTTAGCAGAAGGCACTCTAGCAATGTGAGGCTTTGTTGAAGAAGAGGCAGAATTCCCAGGGCTTTTGAAAGAGGTCAGAGGTGAGTCATCAGGATGGATATCAGATCCATCATACCTCGGGTGTGTGTACTTGAAAGTGTGACCATCATAGCATGACCCTTTTGCCCCCCATAATTCTTGAAACAGGATCTCATTTGGTTCAACTTAGTTCAAGAGTCTACTGGTTGTCTACTTAGGTCTAAGAATCTAGTGGAATGTACCTGGTTTTGGTGCCATTGAGGGTGGTGTTTGGGGGTGAGTAGAGGCTGGAGAGGCCGCTCTCGCTGGCTGGGCTGGTGACGGTGGGGGAGTTGTGAGAGGGGGAGTCCAGAGCCAGCTCCAGTTTCATGGCTGAGTCTGGGCTATCTGGGTCAGGGTCTGAGCCACTCAGACTCACCTTGGCCTTCTTCTTAGCTGCGCTGCAGCGCAGAGAGCGCAGGGAGTTCAACATCTATAAACAACAACACATTAGCTCATCAGTAACCTGAGAGCAAGGCAAGAGGGTGCACTGCAAACAGATAATATTTTATGCATGGTTATATCCATGACAATTTAGATGTCAAGTACTATTCCCCCAGCACTAACATTACATCACGGATACTTAGTCCCAAATATGACCCATTTCACTACCACTGCACTAATGAAGGGGAAACATGATCCACATTCCATATTCCTGCACTGAGTTATCCTGAGTACAGATATGAATAAATCCCTGATGGCAAGGTGGTAGCTTTAAGACAGTGTCCTAGCTAAATCCATCTGGAGACTTCACTAAGCAGAGCCTTGTGTGTAAAACATTGATCCTGACCTCCTGCCGGTCCAAGGGGTCCTCTTCCTGGTCTTGGTCCTGCAGGCTGAGGTGATCCAGGTCTAGGTGAAGGTCCCTCTCAGACAGGTGGTCCTGCAGGCTGGATGGAGATGGAGCTAGAGGACTAGACCACTGGCCATTCTGAGACAAGCCCCGCTCTGGCAGGAGAAGGCCTGGGGATGGGGAGATAGGCAGCCCGGTCCGCGTCCTGCTCAGAGCCTGTCGGAAAGACGAGGCAGACGAGGAGCTCACCAGAGAAGCACAGTGAGGCCGTGGAGAACACCTGCTGGATGAGAAGTCACCTGTGGGGACAAAGAAAGCACTCAACAACGCCTCAAATAAATTACATGACTATCAAGATCTACCCAATATGCAGTAGACTCCAGACCCCTACTTGATATGTCTTTCCAGGGGCTGGGGTCTCGTCTTTGGGGGCTGCTCTCTCTCTTGTTGGGCCAAGTGTTGGACATTGACAGTGAAGAGTCAGCGTGGCGGTGGGACAGTGTTGGAGTCAGCCGGCCCCCGGGGAGTGTAGCCAGAGGGTAGGAGGGCAGTAGGAAAGTGCCCTGGGCCGAGGGGTTGGATAAGGTGCGCTCAAAGCCGGAGGTTCCAGAGAGGAGACAGGCCTTGTGTACCCCTGCAACACAAATATCCTTCAGTTACCTTTCAATGACCCTTATAATGAAACTGTTCTGTAGAAGGCACAGACTGAGCAGAGTAAAGAGTTCCTCACCTCCCTCTGCGTCAGAGAAGTTGGTAGATTTAAAGATGTCAGGGTCCAAGTCAAGGCTCCCACTCCTTCTCAAGCGTCCCGCTGATTCCCTCCTAGAGGACAGGGGTTTATGGGGCACTACAGAACCTAGAGGACAACAAATCAGCTATTACTGTAGTGTACCTCATAACCATAATATATTGTCTATCAATACAATATGATGACTGGTTGCTTCAGCAACTCATGTTAAGTTTCAAAGTGATATGGTCAATGGAGTCCTCTTCATTGAGGCCAAGCTAAAGCTGGGGTCAGGCTGGCTTGTGAGCCAAGTTCCTGGCATGGGGAATGTAATCTGATCCTAGTTTGTTTCACTTGATAAATTATTCTGTCTAGGTTTATTACCTTTGGCTAAGCCAAAGCTTAGTTAAAATATCCATTGACAACCCCATTCGTTCAGTAATGTTTGAAAACAGATTTTATGAGAAAGCAGCGGAGGGGGACATTTGTTCGGACACTATTTGTTTATACTGTGCAGTAAAAGTTGTTGGCATGCTCTGTAGCCTGCTTTAAAAATAGCCAAGTCCAGTCTTGCCTGCAAGCACAGGCTGATCTTGTAAACAGTGGCTATGTAGAGGGTCACAAACACTCCCGACCCCGAAACACTTATAACAACTCACACAAGTTTAACTTTTGTATTCCACTGCATGCTTTACTAGCAAAACACATACAGCAGAAATATTGTATTATCATTTTACATTATTTGTAGGCTACTTTAGCAAAGTCTTGTGCAATATTTTGGACTCATTTCAAATTCCCAATGCACCTGATTCAATAGTGTTCACTTAGAGTACTACATTCAGCATTGTGTTAGATTACATCGGTATGCAGTAAGGATGGGCAATACAGTACCAGTCAAAAGTTTGGACACACCTACTCATTCCAGGGTTTTTCCTTATTTTTACATTGTAGAATAATAGTGAAGACATTAAAACTAAACTCAGCAAAAAAAGAAACATCAACCAACTGCGTTTATTTTCAGCAAGCTTAACATGTGTAAATATTTTTATGAACATAATAAGATTCAACAACTGAGGCATAAACTAAACAAATTCCACAGACATGTGACTAACAGAAATTGAATAATGTGTCCCTGAACAAAGGGGGTCAAAATCAAAAGTAACAGTCAGTATCTGGTGTGGCCACCAGCTGCATTAAGTATTGCAGTGCATCTCCTCCTCATGGACTGCACCAGATTTGCCAGTTCTTGCTGTGAGATGTTAACCCACTCTTCCACCAAGGCACCTGCAAGTTCCCTGACATTTCTGGGGAGAATGGCCCTACCCTCCGATCCAACAGGTCCCAGACGTGCTCAATGGGATTGAGATCTGGGCACTTCGCTGGCCATGGCAGAACACTGACATTCCTGTCTTGCAGGAAATCAGGCACAGAATGAGCAGTATGGCTGGTGGCATTGTCATGCTGGAGGGTCATGTCAGGATGAGCCTGCAGGAAAGGTACCACATGAGAGAGGAGGATGTCTTCCCTGCAACGCACAGCGTTGAGATTGCCTGCAATGACAACAAGCTCAGTCCGATGATGCTGTGACACACCGCCTCAGACCATGACGAACCCTCCACCTCCAAATCGATCCCGCTCCAGAGTACAGGCCTCGGTGTAACGCTCATTCCTTTGACGATAAACGTGAATCCGACCATCACCCCTGGTGAGACAAACCGCGACTCGTCAGTGAAGAGCACTTTTTGCCAGTCCGGTCTGGTCCAGCGACGGTGGGCTTGTTCCGATAGGCAACGTTATTGCCGGTGATGTCTAGTGAGGACCTGCCTTACAACAGGCCTACAAGCCCTCAGTCCAGCCTCTCTCAGCCTATTTTGGACAGTCTGAGCACTAATGGAGGGACTGTGCGTTCCTGGTGTAACTCGGGCAGTTGTTGTTGCCATCCTGTACCTGTCCCGCAGGTGTGATGTTCAGATGTACCGATCCTGTGCAGGTGTTGTTACACGTGGTCTGCCACTGCGAGGACGATCAGCTGTCCATCCTGTCTCCCTGTAGCGCTGTCTTAGGCGTCTCACAGTACGGACATTGCAATTTATTGCCCTGGCCACATCTGCAGTCCTCATGCCTCCTTGCAGCATGCCTAAGGCACATTCACGCAGATGAGCAGGGACCCTGGGCATCTTTCTTTTGGAGTTTTTCAGTCAGTAGAAAGGCCTCTTTAGTGTCCTAAGTTTTCATAACTGTGACCTTAATTGCCTACCGTCTGTAAGCTGTTAGTGTCTTAACGACCGTTCCACAGGTGCATGTTCATTAATTGTTTATGGTTCATTGAACAAGCATGGGAAACAGTGTTTAAACCCTTTACAATGAAGACCTGTATCATTTGTATTTTTACGAATTATCTTTGAAAGACAGGGTCCTGAAAAAGGAGTTAATGTAATAACACATATGGAATCATGTAGTAACCAAACATGTTAAACAAATGTATATATTTGAGACTCAAAGTAGTCACCCTTTGCCTTGATGACAGCTTTGCACACTAATTGCATTTGAGGTTTGGTCCAACAGAATCGGTAATTTGGACACCGAAAGACATTGAGGCATTATTTTACTGTAATAGAAGAGTAGTTAACCTTTCTAACAATACCTTTTTTATGTATCAACTCCTCAAAGTGTGTGCAAAGTAGACGCTACTAAAACAGGAGTATCAGTGAACATTGATTCTGGAGAATTAATGCTCAGTTTGTCACACGCAGCATTAAGCCAGCATTTTAGCCAGACTGTTATACTAGCTGTCTAGTCTTTTTATAAATGTGCAAAAAGCATTAAAGACAATTATACACTGAGTGTACAAAACATTAAGAACACCTTCCTAATATTGAGTTGCGCAGGGATGCTGGCCCATGTTGACTCCAATGCTTCCCACAGTTGTGCCAAGTTGGCTGGATGTCCTTTGGGTGGTCGGACCATTCTTGATACACACGGGAAACTGTTGACCATGAAAAACCCAGCAGCGTTGCAGTTCTTGACACAAACGGGTGCGCCTGGCACCTACTACCATATCCCATTCAAAGGCACTTACATATTTTGTCTTGCCCATTTACCCTCTGAATAGCACACACACACAATCCATGTCTCAATTGTTTCAAAGCTTAAAAACTATTCTTTAACCTGTCCCCTCCCCTTCATCTACACTAATTGAAGTGGATTTAACAAGTGACATCAATAAGGGATCCTAGCTTTCACCTGGATTCACCTGGTCAGTCTATGTCACTGAAAGAGCAGGAATTCATAATGTTTTGTACGCTCAGTGTATAAGGAACTGGAAATTCGTTCTCATTCTGAGAAATAAGTAAGGTCACTTGATTTCAACATCTGAACAAAGTGGACAGACTAGCATGCTGTTCAAATGGAGTGTGCAAAGCTGTCATCAAGGCAAAGGGTGGCTACTTTAAAGAATCTCAAATATAAAATATACTTTTATTTGTTTAACACTTTTTTGGTTACTACTTGATTCCATATGTGTTATGTCATAGTTTTGATGTCTTCATTATTATTCTACAATGTAGAAAATAGTACAAATAAAGAAAAACCCTTGAATTAGTAGGTGTGTCCAAACTTTTGACTGTTACTGTATATTGTGATTCGCCCATAAGCAAAAAATAACAATTGAGATGATTTTTAGGGCATATCACCCAGCTCTAGTATACCAGCAGGTACTAAAGTGGAGGTACTAGGTTCTAAGTCCTATAACAGAGCAATACTTATTATGTCCAAATCAACCAACCAACCATACAAACCACATCAGGGGTGTGGCATGCATCTTATTACTACTAGGCTGCTTCACTGTAAGGCATCTTGACGAGGTCAAGTTCCACAAAAATACCCTGGCAATTGAATACCTAAGTACTATCGCTAGCATTTCCGCTTGAGATGATACCAAGTTTATGACACAGTATCTGCTGTATAATCTAGATTGGCTTCCCCACCTAGTCTGGTCCTTTCCTTCCTTTGAGAGCTTTTCTCCTGACCACTCTGCCCCTGGCTGTCTGACTGGGTCTTTTCAGAGTGAGCCAAGTTAACCGTGGGCTAGTTGACTGCAATGGGAAGGAAGCCTCTGACAGGGTGGTGGCCGTGATCACAAACCAACTGTGACTGCAAAGTGGAGGAACTCTGATAAATCACTGAAGCTAACTATTGCTTTCATCAACTTTAGTAACTACTGGCCTTCCTACCTCAAAATCAATACCTCACATATTCTCCTTTGTCAACAGAGAACACAAAATGAATGTATTTGATCACACAGTTTTCATAGTGAGAACCAGATCAAGGTTTAGTACTAACTGAATGCATTCTCAACAACTCATTCTCAATGCCAGCCTCACTGCCTCATATTAAGTGTCTATTTATTGAACGCCTACGAATGGCATTGGTGCTAAACAGCAGGAACATGAAGAGTGACGGACTGACTCCCACTGACACATACAACCATGTTTAGAGAAAGCACCACCCCCTCACTTCAAGGACACCTCCATATATTGTCACAATACATTACACAGCTCTCCATCTACCTATGCATTATTGTAGAGACATTTCTACACCGGTTCAAGATGGAGAGCACAACAGTGGTTAGGATTTCAAGGGTGAAGCATGCTAATGTCCATACTGGCCTTGCTTGGTACTTGTCTTGTGTACACAATGTATTGCCAACAATGGCAGCAAAATATAGGCAATTACACCATGGCATTGTTAAATACTTGTTTCTGATTTGCTTAAATGGCATTCTAGTGTGCATTATTTCCCTATAATGTACGGCAATAACCAACGGCTATGAATTTGTTTAATCCTTGTTGCGCGAGACATGCATGGCACTCTTCTTTCTACTCAGTCATGTCAGTGCTCTGAATGGCGTGCGTTGGTGTGGATCCATTGACTCTGTGTGATAATCCTATTCAAAGCGGGTTTAATTTATAGCCTGGCTAACTTCGGCACTGACAGCAACTGAACTGCACCTCGTCAGCTTGTGCGGTAGCTCTTGATGCATGCAAGAGACAGAGGTGGGCACTTACCGAAACTGGGGACATATGTCTCCGGACTCAGCTTCCGGGAATGGGACAGGTAGTCTTCACTGATGACCTGAGGAGATAAAATCAAGGAGTAACAATGGTGACAATTATCCATCACTGAGAGCTACAATACAAGTTCACATGTCAAACATAAACGATTATTTGAAAACATAGAGAGCCTACCATGGATCAACTGAATTTCATCCATTGGTCTCAACAAAGCAATGTTTAGCTCAAAGTAGCTGGGTGCTCTGGGACGGTCAGTGTATAGACTTGAGCTTCAAATAGGCGTGTACCACTCTTATTAAACTTTTAAAGGTGTAGCCATGGCACATTTGTAAGCCTCACAGTAAAATAGATCTCTGAGGTAAGGAGAGTGATGAGCAATTTTCACCTCAAACACCAAAGCTTCCCTCAGACAGGGTGTTGAGATCCATATCACAGCTATCTGATTAAAAGCAACTCACATTGCCTTCAGACAATGATCTTAATCAACATTAGGGGACGTAAGTGGTTGATGTTCCACAGTTGCATCGGGCCCTATGATCTTCACATGCATTGCGGATTAAGTTTCAAACCCTCTCTGAATACAAGTGTGTTGTGTGGCAAAGATGTTGCTGGGAGATGGGGAATACTGTAAACATAAGGTTTCACTGGAAGGCTCCAAAATTACTTTGGGACACAGAGCAAACAAAACGCCTCTTTGAACAAGTAGCCCTAGTTTTCAACTATTGTGATCAACGAAGGTCATTCTTGCACATTGCAATGCTTTGCCTTTGATAGTACCTGAACGCTCACTGAAACGTGTTGCAGTGTATTCTTTGTTGCACAGTGTATTCTTTCCCAGACCTTTTGGTGGCAAACTACTACAAGAGAAGGAGATCATCTGTGAGAGGGGTTTCACTTTCAATCGAGTTGTTTTCTAACTTCAAGTTCACGTTTCGTTACAACAACATCAAGACTGCTGAGACAGACATCAGCGATTGTTTCTGCAATCCACATGACATAGTCCCGTGAATGAAGAGATAAATAAAATATGCCAGCCAGCCCCTCCCACCTAGTCTACAGTCAGCGTCGTGTGGGGGGGTGAAACCAGACCTTTAGTCTGTTCTCCCCACCAGTCTCTGTGACAGAGTGCCACTGCTGGGATTTCTCCCCTGCAGACCTTCATCTGAGCGCATTGCCTATACTTTTGTTTCATCTTTGCGACTACAGTTCAGTAGTCTAAGTAGGCTACTCTCTATTATGCGAAACAGGGAAGATGGCCTGTGTTTCCCCACTACGAACCTATGCCACTGTCTGACACTGACAGCTGGGTGTTTCAGTATCTGAGAGAATGAAACGTGCAGATTAGCAAATTGATTCCCTGATGAGATGATCTTGGAGTAAGCCCATCGTATCCTGGGGTTCCCCCCAGCTACATAGATAAAAGCTCTTTGGTTTATCACTCATCGAGGAACAGGTGCCCTGTAATATTAGGTACTTGTCTCCCCCAAGCACTCAAATCTGTAGTCTCACCTTCTCTGTCTAATGTGGATCATGCAATAGATATGTATCCAAACCCTCTATCGACGTACAGTAGGCCTACATTATGATCCTACGTATTCTTCAGATATACTACATATTCTATCCATGTTTATACATCCCATCACTCACACACACATATATTTATACCACGGACTCCGACATTGCTCATCCTAAAATGTTGGGCTCAAGAGTGGCGCAGCCGGTCTAAGGCACTGCATCTCAGTGCTAGAGGCGTCACTACAGACACCCTGGTTTGATTCCAGGTTGTATCTCAACCGGTCGTGATTGGGAGTCCCATAGGGCGGTGCGCAATTGGCCCAGCGTTGTCCGGGTTTGGCCTGTGTAGGCCGTCATTGTAAATAAGAATTTGTTCTTGACTGACTTGCCTAGGTAAATAAAGGTTAAATATAAATATATATATTTCTTAATTCCATTCAACTTTTTTAGATTTGTGTGTATTGTTAGATATTACTGCACTGTTGGAGCTAGCAACACAAGCATTTTGCTACACCCGCAATCAATGTTCCCTTTAATCTGCGCTGGTGCGCAGCTCCCCTCGGACTGCCATGCAGAAGAAATATCATCCCGCGCAGAGAAGCACAAGGTTGAACTTCACTCAACTTTCCAGAGATTTCCCCTTTAGTCAACAGTATCAATGTTTCGGTCTACTTCGGGAAATGTGCTCGAATCAACGCAATATTAGCCACTTTCAATGTAACATACTGAATGAAGAAAAAAAAAACTATGCAAGACTTATTATGCAAAAATGTGCAAGAGATTTTTCTCGTACTCTACACAGACCTGTGCGCCATTAACCAATCAGAGCTGCAGTAGGCCCATATACAAATAGTAGTTGGCATATATGGATCTGTGCTATTCACTTTGAACTGGACTGTGTTCATAGCATGAGCGGTCGCAAGTAGACGCGCTTGTTTTGATATCAAAGCACGTGCTGCATGTAGCCACCTGTGCACATGTGTTCATATTCTTTGCTAGTTAATAAGTTATTATCCCAGTTATCGCTCATTTCTAGTCAACAATGGAGGAGTGGTTGCTTCCTATATGAGCACAAAATGTGTGCATTTCTAGCGATCTTTAAAAAGAGAGTCAGGTAAAGAGTTTTTTTGTCTTAAACGAGCAATGTTGTATTTTGAGACGGTTTTGAATAAGCTAAGTAGCCATAGGGTAGCATAAGCTAAGTAGGCATAGGGTAGCATAATTTGTGGATAAACAGGTTAATGTCAAGCCCTGTATGTTTTTTCAAAGGTCTCATTAAATGTAGGCCTACATTGAACACCACACATTTGCTGCTACTGACAGAACAGCTATTTCCATTTTAAAATGTTATGGGATGCATTTTTCTCCATTGTTTTTATGGTAGGCCACTCTGGCAGGCCTACATTATGATCAAAGAGCCTACTTGGCCACTGTTAAAACTGTAACTTAAAGTGGGTACAGCCTCAGTGTTCACAAAAAACGCGCACCGGAAGTTGCACAGAATTTTCACAATGTTGTAGTTTGTGCTCAGCAGACTTGAAATTTGCTCAGTGCTGGATTTTTTTTTGAGGGAACATTGTTCGCAATAACATCTGCTAAATATGTGTATGCGATCAATAAAATGTGATTTTCCCTGACTGACCACAACTTGAAATGCCTGAGAATGCATCTCTGAAATCACAAACACATGAATAGCCTTATGTTCAATGTCACATCAGGCATCAAACAAATAGTTTGCTTGCATTCAGAATATGGTAGAGCACCCCCTTTTCTTATCTCCAATTTAGACTAAGTTGAATAATAACCACTGACATGGTAGTTGTCATCTCTCTCCTCCTAATAGGCCACAAGGCAACTGACTGCTCACCAAATTGTTGGCACGGCAACAAACAAACAAAAAATTAGCAGCCCTTGCAGACAGGTGACAGTCCTTTTCAGGCCCTTTGCAATCAGTGCACTAGGACTTTGATTGTGGAGACAAACAAATCACCTAAAACACAGCCCCTGAGGTGGACGGTGAAGTCAATAGGAAAGATGCTACTCCAAGAGCACAGTCAATCAGTGACTGATTGAAAGGCAACTTATTCCATTGGATCTGCATTCATATTTTTAGACGCCCTTTACACCATTAAACTTGTGAACTTTAATGGCTGAGTCAATAATTCCTCCATTAAATGCCAATCAATGTCAACTAAAGGGAAACATTTGCATCATCTCTGAATACATAACTACACTGAACAAAGTGCTGGTCCCATGTAAAGTGCTGGTCCCATGTTTCATGAGCTGAAATAAAAGATCCAAGAAATGTTCGTTATGCACACAAATATTATTTCTCTCAAATGTTGGGCACAAATTTGTTTACATCCCTGTTTGGGAGAATGTTATTCTTTGTCAAGATAATCCATCCACCTGACAGGTGTGGCATATCAAGAAGCTGTTTAAATAGCATGATCATTACACAGGTGCACCTTGTGCTGGGGACAATAAAAATCCACTAAAATGTGCAGTTTTGTCACACAACATAATGCTACAGATGGCTCATGTTTTGAGGGAGGGTGCAATTGGCATGCTGACTGCAGGAATGTCCACCAGAGCTGTTGCCAGAGAATTGAACATGCATTGCTCTACCATAAGCCACCTCCAATGTCATTTTTGAGAATTTGGCAGTATGTCCAACCAGCCTCACAACTGCAGACCACGTGTATGGATGGCATCATGTGGGCGAGCGGTTTGCCGATGTCAACATTGTGAACAGAGTTCCCCATGGTGGCGGTGCGGTTATGGTATGGGCTTAAGCTACGGACAATGAAAACAATTACATTTTCAATGGCAATTTGAATGCACAGAACTACCGTGACGAGATCCTGAGGCCCATTGTGATGCCCTTTTTTTATATATATATTTTTTTATTTTAAGGTATCTGTGACTAACAGATGCATGTCTGTATTTCCAATCAAGTGAAATCCAGAGATTAGGGCCTAATGAATTTATTTCAATTGACTGATTCTTAAATTAATTGTAACTCAGTAAAATCTTTGAAATTGCTGCATTTATATTTTTGTTCAGTATACATTAGGCATACCATTTTCACAGTATGCAGTGAGCCAAATAATATAAATTGTGTCCTGGATTTTTGCATGTACAGCTCCATATAGTCCTAACACAAGCTTTTGTCAGTATCTAGTATACTGCGTGTTGTATACTGATGTATATTAATCTATTGAGTTATTGATTCAGTGTAGACATGCTTGGGGTCGTTTTCATCAGGTTCCTGCAAACTAATATTTGATAGATTTGTACTTTGGGTGGTCACAAACCTCATTTCACTTGCACCTTAGTCAATGGAATTATGGTGCCTCTATGGAAATAAGATTATTATACCTATATAGCCTAGAGAGGATGTCTTGATATTTCTTTCTCTAGTGAAACTTTGCTAAATCAAAACAGCTAAATGATAGACCAGTGTCGTCAGCAGACTTTTGCTTGATGTAAGCTTGCCGTCATCGATGACCAACCTGATCAGAGGATTTCCCCTTAGGGGCACAGCGTGGCTGGGTGTTCACTGTGGAAGGGAGGCTTGACCTCTCCCAGGGCAGCTTGTTCTTCCCTTTGCCTGCACTGACAATTCTCCTCTGCAGTGGAAGGTCATCAACGAGGGAGCCCAAGCTTCCATAACCATGATACAGCCTGTCAGAGTCTGGTTCTGTCCTGATGCTCTTGGCACTGCTGATCCGCCCACCATTGAGCACCCACTCCAGGTCAGCTCCCGACCCAAACTGCGGTGAGCATCTTTGTCCTGGTTTAGGGATTACAAGGGCATACTCCACCATTCCATCTGAGGACAGTCTGGGAAGTATGTGCCTGGCTCTTCTTGCTTGCACAGCTGCCATAAGACCCTCCACATCCCCATTGAGCTCCACTCTGTCTACAGCCTTCATTATGGGCTGTTTTTTCCCTGTGTCAAGGCAATGGTCAAAAACGGCAAATAGTTCTAGGGCTGCATGGCGGACCTTCTTCTTGCTGTCTGCCAGGTATGGTGCAACTTCAAAGCAGAGGCTAGGGATGTTGAAGTCCTTCCTGGGATGGGTGAGCATAGCTGCTGTGATGATGTTGATGACATCCTCTCTGACCCGGGAGTTCTTGTGTCTCAGGTGTCCAATGACAAGGTCCAACACTTTCTGTGGACCTACAATTCTAGTCAACTGCCTGAACACATTCATATACTCATTCCTGGTGACAGTGCGGGTGTCCCCAAGGGTTTTCAGAGCCACACACGCTAATTGTTTGAAATATTTGTCTACATTGTAATCCAATTTCTGGATGAGTAGGTTCATCACCTGTAATGTGCCGTACAAGACTTTGAAGTTGCTGTCATCTAGAAGTCTGCAGAGAAAATTGATAAACTCCACAATACTGTCCGAGGGGACTGGCTTCAAGTCCAATCCAAATAGGATATTTTTCAGCTGTTCCACACCATTTGTTCGATTTTGGTAGTTTTTGAGGTCTAGGAGCTTTTCGTGTAACTCTTGGGGTATCAATCCAAAAATCATCATTGATGGTCCTTTGGATGTGGTCAAAGGGGGAAATCTAATGAAGCATTCACATTTCTGTGAGGACAGCAATACTGTCCTTTACTTTGAATCGTCATCTTGGTGTGTAGATTTAGCCTCTTCAGCGTTGTATTTCACAGTGGCAATACTGTGGTTGCCGTCCAGTACAATTGCATGGTAGGTAATAGTCAGTTCAACAATAAGTTTTACACCTGTAGGCAGCTGGTATTGGGAAAGACATTTGAACATGTCCAAGCATAATCAATGCATTACATTAAAATACTTCATATTGTCAGATTCTTATGAATAACTGTTCTTTGTTTTGTTCTACGAGACAACTGGAACGTGAACAGTGAAAGCAACGTTGAGTGAAAATAAAACCACTTGTAGGTTGCAGTGCTTTCCCTACATAGCCATGACAGAAAAAGGCACAGTGGAATGTTATATTTGAAAGCTAACTGCATTGGTAACTAGGTAGCCCACTAGATGTTTCCATTGCTTCTAACATCATTCAATGTTCCGAAATGGAGTGTCAGTGCGACGTCGCTGCCAGTGCCTCTTCTGATTGATGTTTACCATAGAATCCAATATCATAGATAGCTTTTAGCTGCGTCTTCAAGGATCGCGGTTGAGAAGCAACCTGGTGGTGGCTAGCTTGGCTAACTACTTAACGTTAACTGGCGAAGTTAGAAAACAGACACAACTTCGGACTTCGCATTCCGATTAGTCGTTCAAATTTGACGTCCGGGGTTCGAAAACGTTTTCCAAATCTTCATGACCTCCTCGGTCAAATGTCCGAGTAATAATACTCATAGAAATCCCCTTGTTAGAGTATGAGATTCTATGTTGAATGTTTGTAGCTAATCTAGCTAGCTGCGCTGTAGTAGAGACATTCATCGCCGTAGCACACGCCAAGAAGCATCAAAATGGCGAATACAACATGACACAAACGGACCGCTTCCATGGTGACGCGAGTGGTAGGTTGAGAATCAGATGGAATTTGATGTATACCATTCCAGGGTTTCTTTATTTTTATTATTTTCTACATTTTAGAATAATAGTGAAGACATCAAAACTAGTACCTCCACTACCTTTAGTACCTGCTGGTGTACTAGAGCTGGGCGATATGACCTAAAAATCATCTCAATTCTTTTTTTTTTTTTTTGCTTATGGGCGAATCACGATATACAGTCAAAAGTTTGGACACACCTACTCATTCAAGGGGTTTTCTTTATTTGTACTATTTTCTACATTGTAGAATAATAGTGAACACATCAAAACTATGAAATAACACATATGGAATCATGTAGTAACCAAGAAACTGTTAAACAAATTCTATTATATTTTATATTTGAGATTCTTCAAAGTAGCCACCCTTTGCCTTGATGACAGCTTTGCACACGCTTGGCATTCTCTCAACCAGCTTCACCTGGAATGCTTTTCCAATAGTCTTGAAGGAGTTCCCACATATGCTGAGCACTTGTTGGCTGCTTTTCCTTCACTCTGCGGTCCAACTCATCCCAAACCATCTCAATTGGGTTGAGGTTGGGTGATTGTGGAGGCCAGGTCATCTGATGCAGCACTCAGCCTAGAGTTGTGTTGGGTCATTGTCCTGTTGAAAAATAAATGATAGTCCCACTAAGCGCAAACCAGATGGGATGGTGTATTGCTGCAGAATGCTGTGGTAGCCATGCTGGTTAAGTATGCCTTGAATTCTAAATAAATCACTGACAGTGTCACCAGCAGAGCACCATCACACCTCCTCCATGCTTCACGGTGGGAACCACACCACACATGCAGAGATCATACGTTCACCTACTCTGCGTCTCACAAAGGCACGGCGGGTGGAACCAAAAATCTTACATTTGGACTCATCAGACCAAAGGACAGATTTCCACCGGTCTACTGTCCATTGCTCTTGTTTCTTGGCTCAAGCAAGTCTCTTCTTCTTATTGGTGTACTTTAGTAATGGTTTATTTGCAGCAATTTGACCATGACGGCCTGATTCACGGTCTCATCTGAACAGTTGATGTTGAGTTGTGTCTGTTACTTGAACATATTTAAACTGCAATTTCTGAGGCTGCAGAGAACTTATTCTCTGCAGCAGAGGTAACTCTGGGTCTTCCTTTCCTGTGGCGCTCCTCATGAGAGCCAGTTTCATCATAGTGCTTGATGGTTTTTGCAACTGCAGAAAGAACTTTCAAAGTTCTTGAAATGTTCCGCATTGACTGACCATGTCTTAAAGTAATGATGGACTGTCGTTTCTGTTTGCTTATTTGAGCTGTTCTTGCCATAATATGGACTTGGTCTTTTACCAAATAGGGCTATCTTCTGTATACCGTCATTGTAGGCCGTCATTGTAAATAAGAATTTGTTCTTAACTGACTAGCCTAGTTAAATAAAGGTTAAATAAAAATATACCACCCCTACTTCGTCACAACACTGATTGGCTCAAATTAATTAAGAAGGAAAGGAATTCCACAAATTAACTTTTAAGAAGGCACAGCTGTTAATTGAAATGAATTCCAGGTGACTACCGTATGAAGCTGGATGAGAGAATGCCAAGAGTGTGCAAATCTGTCATCAAGGCAAAGGTGGCTACTTTGAAGAATCTCAAATAAATTAAAAAAAATGTAACACTCCACTCACAGGTTTTGGTTACTACATGATGCAATATGTGTTATTTCATAGTTTTGATGTCTTTATTATTAATTTACAATGTAGAAAATAGTACAAATAAAGAAAAACCCTGGAATGAGTAGGTGTGTCCACACTTTTGACTGGTACTGTATTGCCCATTCATACGATATACCAGTAAAAACAGATTCATAGATTGATATGGTGGGCACCTCTGCATGGCACCAGAGGACGAGTGCAACTTCTTGAGAAGCTGATGACGATGTCGCCTCCCTGTATGTGCAATCCATTTCAATTATATACATCAAACACATAATATCAATGATTTTCTTTTATGCTGATCATTTTATTTTCATGACACCTTGTTGGGTATTGCCTTCTTTCCCTTCTATCTCTCCCCTAACTTGTATATTGTATTATGATTGTGCACAGAAACAAGACGATACATTAAAAGGTGTGCAAAATAGCTACAACATTACCATTCCCTCTGAAGTACCCCGCGCGCTCCCGGAAGTTACGCTGCATAAAGTGTTTGGCGTTTGTTTCCTGACAGAAGCTGGTGTTCCTGCCGCTACTGCAATAAAAACAGCAATTGTCGGGACATCTGACGCTCAACACAGGTTTGTCTCCGTTGCATATTCTTGTAAATATTTGAACATATCTAGTAGCTATCAAATTTCACAACTGATTACCGCTCAACTAGATGGAGATCAATGTATAGCTTGCTTAGTACTGTGCTTATTTTTAGCATCAAATTTGCACTGGCGTGTTCTGCAGTGCCAATGCATTGAACATAACATGCCCTTGTTATTGTAATTTTTCACACGAGGCCGCAGATCCCTCGTACAGCCGATAGCCTGGTTATTGCAGCCTACGCCAATATTACAATGTTGTAAAATAAATATAATATTCATCAGCGGATCTGAAAAATCAGAACAGTACTTGTGGCTTGCAAGGCTGATGCTAAGAAAGTGGACCGACGACGCGAAGGCAGCAAACGTTAGCTCGCTAACTAACGTTACTGGCCAGATTATATGTCAAGATAGCTGGCTAACTAGTGAACGGATGTTACCCATAGATTGATAAATGTTATGTTTATTTGTTACGTTTCTATTCTACAGGCCGTCGAGGAGTTTTGAAATAATTTGATCACCGAGATTTGGCAAATAGATTGTTGCGCTAGCTGGCTACTAGCAAGGTTAGCGTGTTTGCTCACTCAGCTGAGCTATATCTACAGTATCTAGCTAAGCAAATGAAGACTAGCTTGCTAACAACATTTGACAGCTAGCTGATCTTTGCGATTTTGAGGCGTCACTCGAGCTTTGTCCATTGCTGCGAAGATGCTAGTTACATGTTACTATTATTTAGTTACCTTGGTTATTAGCTACCTAGATGAGCCTAACTGTAGAGTGAAATAAGTCTTTTAAACGTGAGGATTATTCTAAGTTTAAACTGATTTCTTATATTTTCACTGTTTCATCTTTCATCAGGACAGTATTTCAATGCCATTCGCTATTAATCAGATCTATATAATTAGCCTACGTGATAACTTGGCCATGTTCAGGGTTACACATGTCATCACACATTCTGATCATATCTGCACTGCATATTGTACTTGATTCAGTTAACTTATTGGCGTGACTTAGGTGGCTCACCTTGCCAGATAATTTCCTTGCAAATTGCTTCTAAGTCCTTCCCTTAGATTTCACCTGGAGAGGAAAGTGTGGTCTTGAGTGTCTTCTTCAACTTGTCCATAGTTCTGTGCTTTTTGTCCCTTATCTTTGACAGGATGTTAATGATGTGCAATTTTTCCCATAAGATGGACCAGCAGGCCCAGTCCTATATGCTTGCCAGTCTGACGCGGCCCCACTCTGAGCAGCTGCTGCAAGGCCTCCAGCTGTTGCGGCAGGACCATGAGCTGTGCGACATTGTGCTGCGAGTGGGGGATGCTAAGATCCATGCCCACAAAGTGGTGCTGGCGAGCATCAGCCCTTACTTCAAGGCCATGTTCACGGGAAATCTGTCAGAGAAGGAGACCTCTGAGGTGGAGTTCCAGTGTGTTGACGAGGCTGCGTTACAAGTAAGGCTCAATTAAGCAAATCAAATGTTATTTGTCACAAGCACAGAATACAACAGGTGTAGACCTTACCGTGAAATGCTTACTAACAAGCCCTTAACCAACAATGCAGTTCAAGAAAGAGTTAAGAAAATATTTACTAAATAAACTAAAGTATTAACAATAACTAGGCTATATACAGCGGGTACCTGAAAAATGTGCAGGGGTACAGGTTAGAGGTAATTTGTAGATGTGGGTAGGAGTGAAGTGAATATGCATAAATAATAAACAGCGAGCAGCAGTGTAAGTAGTCCGGGTGGCCATTTGATAAATTGTTCAGCAGTCTTATGGCTTGGGGGTAGATGCTGTTAAGGAGCCTTTTGGTCTTAGACTTGGCACTCTCTGCTACCGCATGGCAAGCGGTACCAGAGAAGTTAATGGGTGATTGGAGTCTTTGAAAAAAACGTTGGCCTTCCTTTGACACTGCCTAGTTTATAGGTCCTGGATGTCAGGAAGCCTGGCCCCAGTGATGTACTGGGCCGTACGCACTACACTCTAGCGCCTTTCGGTTAGATACAGAGCAGTTGCCAAACCAGGCGGTGATGCAACCGGTCAGGATGCTCTCGATGGTGCCGCTGTAGAATTATTTTGATGGTCTGGGGACCCATACCAAATCTTTTCAGTCTCCTGAGGGGGAAAAGGTGTTGTCGTGGTCTCTTCACAACTGTCTTGGTGTGCTTGGACCATGAGTTCGTTGATGTGGACACCAAGGAACTTGAAACTCTCGCCCGCTCCACTTCAGACCCGTCAAAGTCCACGATCGGCTCCTTTTTCTTGCTCACTTTGAGGGAGATCAGGCCTACCACTGTTGTGTCGTCAGCAAACTTAATGATGGTGTTGGAGTCATGCTTGGCCATGCAGTTGTGAACAGGGAGTACAGGGGGGGACTAAGCACGCACCCCTGAAGGGCCCCAGTGTTGAGGATCAGCGTGGCAGATGTTGTTGTCTACCCTTACCATCTGGGAGTGGCCCGTCCAGGATCCAGTTGCAGAGGGAGGTGTTTAGTTCCAGGGTCCTTAGCTTAGTGATGAGCTTTGTAGGCACTATGGTTGTTGAATGCTGAGCTGTAGTCCATGAAGAGCATTCTCACATGGGTGTTCCTTTTGTCCAGGTGGGAAAGGGCAGTGTGGAGTGCGTTTGAGATTGCCTAATCTGTGAAACGTTTGGGGCGCTATGCGAATTGGAGTGGGTCTAGTGTTTCCGGTATGATGGTGTTGATGTGAGCCATGACTAGCCTTTCAAAGCACTTCATGGCTACTGACGTGAGTGCTACGGGGCAGTAATCATTTAGGCAGGTTACCTTCGCTTTCTTGGGTACAGGGACTATGGTGGTCTGCTTGAAACGTGTAGGTATTGCAGACTGGGTCAGGGAGAGGTTTAAAATGTCAGTGAAGACACTTGCCAGTTGGTCTGCGCATGGTTTGAGATCACGTCCTGGTAATCCGTCTGGCTCTGCGGCTTTGAATGTTGACCTGTTTTAAAGGGCTTGCTCACATCGGCTATGGAAAGCGTGATCACACAGTCATCCGGAACAGCTGGTGCTCCCATGCATGCGTCAGTGTTGCTTTCCTTGAAGCGAGCATAAAAGGCATTTAGCTTGTCTGGTAGGCTCGCGTCACTGGGCAGCTTGCGGCTGGGTTTCCCTTTTGTAGTCTAATAATTTGCAAGCCCTGCCATATCCGACCAGCGTCAGAGCCGGTCTAGTACGATTCTCTTCCTCTGTTTTGACGCTTTGCCTGTTTGATGGTTCGTCTGAGGGCATAGCGGGATTTCTTAGTGTCCTGTTCCTTGAAAGCCACAGCTCTAGCCTTTAGCTTGGTGCGGATGTTGTCTGTAATCCATGGCTTCTGGTTGGGAAATGTATGTACGGTCACTATGGGGACGACGTCGTCGATGCACTTATTGATGAAGCTGGTGACTGAGGTGGTATACTCCTCAATGCCATTGGATGCATCCTGGAACATATTCTAGTCTGTACTAGCAAAAGTCATGTAGCGAAGCATCCGTGTCATCTGACCATTTCCGTATTGAGCAAGTCACTGGTACTACCTGCTTTAGTCAGCATTTTGAAGATTTCACTGTGTACTAAAACAAGCCTTTTCTGGCTTTTTCATATCATGATTGTTTTATTTTCCGTCCTGTAGGCCATCGTTGAGTATGCCTACACTGGCACAGTATTCATCTCACAGGAAACGGTGGAGTCCCTACTGCCAGCTGCTAACCTGCTCCAAGTCAAGCTGGTCCTGAAAGAATGTTGCTCTTTCCTAGAGAGCCAGCTAGATGCTGGGAACTGTATAGGCATCTCTCGCTTCGCTGAGACCTATGGCTGCCATGATCTCTGCCTGGCTGCCACAAAATTTATCTGCCAGAATTTTGAAGAGGTGTGCCAGACAGAGGAGTTTTTTGAGCTGACACGGGCAGAGCTGGATGAAATAGTGTCAAATGATTGTCTGAAGGTAGTAACAGAAGAAACTGTGTTCTATGCCCTGGAGTCGTGGATCAAGTATGATGTCACTGAGCGGCAGCAGCACCTGGCTCAGCTACTGCACTGCGTCCGCCTGCCTCTCCTCAGCGTTAAGTTCCTTACCCGCCTCTACGAGGCAAACCACCTTATCCGGGATGACCACGCCTGCAAGCACCTGCTCAACGAGGCTCTCAAATACCATTTCATGCCTGAGCACCGGCTCTCCTACCAGACGGTGTTGTCTACACGGCCCCGCTGTGCTCCCAAGGTGCTCCTTGCTGTTGGAGGCAAGGCTGGACTCTTTGCCACCCTCGAGAGGTAATGATGAACCCCAAACAGTAGTTTTTTTTAGAAAATGTTTCATATGAATTGGAAATGCATTTAACAAATGTAACTAATGTTCTAATTTCTTTCTTTTGTAGCATGGAGATGTACTTCCCTCAGACAGACTCATGGATTGGGCTTGCCCCTCTCAGTGTGCCCCGCTATGAGTTTGGAGTGGCATTGTTGGACCAGAAGGTGTATGTGGTGGGTGGCATCGCCACACACATGCGACAGGGCATTAGCTACCGGAGACATGAGAGTACAGTGGAGCGATGGGACCCTGACAGCAACACCTGGTCCACAGTGGAGCGCATGGCAGAGTGTCGCAGCACCCTGGGGGTGGTGGTCTTGGCTGGGGAGCTCTATGCCCTGGGGGGCTACGACGGCCAGTACTATCTACAGTCTGTGGAAAAATATGTCCCCAAGGTGAAGGAGTGGCAGCCTGTGGCACCCATGACCAAGTCACGCAGCTGTTTTGCCACCGCTGTGCTGGATGGCATGGTCTATGCCATCGGAGGCTATGGCCCAGCCCACATGAACAGGTACGTTTTAATATAGTCAATCTGTGGTGGAATTAATTGATTTTAAGGTAGTTTTGCTCCTGTGGTTCCAGTAGGCTTTTGAAATACTATGCCTACTTCAAAACCTGCCGTCAACCTCCATTTGTTCCTACACATGATAATGCTCACCTCAAGAAGGTTATTTATGGTAGACCCCACAATACCTTTTGAGGTCTTTGATCCATCCATGGAAAGGGTTTCAGCCACTCTTTCAATCATACTCTGTTACTTTTATATTTTATTTACCTTTTATTTTACTAGGAAAGTCAGTTAAGAACAAATTCTTATTTTCAATGAACAGTGGGTTAATTGCCTGTTCAGGGACAGAATGACAGATTTGTACCTTGTCAGCTCGGGGATTTGAACTTGCAACCTTTCGGTTACTAGTCCCAACGTTCTGCCCACTAGGCTACACTGGCGCAATGCAACCCATATTCTGTAGGATCAAGATTTGTTGTCTTCTATTCAGACAGACATAGTTGCTTTTGTAGAACAAGAGCTCTCTTGCTGGTTAGACCCCTGTTGTCGTCTTGGCTCACTAGAGAGAGAGCGACGTTGTAGTTACCCAGTCTCCTTGACTCCCCAAACCCCTCAGGAGAATGTGTTTGGACAGGAAAGCAGTGGGGACCCCCCCCTCACAATGTTGATGGTTTCATTGCTTGATATTTCCAGCAAAATATAGAACTGGAATAGATGGCCTCATTTAAATTGAGCTGTGATGACAACGGCACAGCTATATAGTATCTAAAAGGAGCAATGGTGAATTGTATTGGCTTAGACTCAGAAAACGTTAGTCAGTCATATTCTTTTATATGATGGACTATTAGTATTAGGCTTGCTACTGTACTAACCTGTAAAAAAATTTTTTACTACTGCAGTGATATTGTCAAAATGCACAGTATCACTGTAACTGTGCCCTTTTTATTGACCAAGTTTTAATTCTTGAACTCTATTTTTTTTATTGAATGTTTTTACTGTGTAGTGTGGAGCGGTATGACCCCAGCAAGGATGCCTGGGAAATGGTAGCCCCCATGGCAGACAAACGGATTAACTTTGGTGTTGGGGTGATGCTAGGGTTCATATTTGTGGTTGGGGGACACAATGGAGTATCACACCTGTCCAGCATTGAGAGGTATGACCCACACCAGAACCAGTGGACAGCCTGTCGGCCCATGAATGAGCCACGCACAGGTGAGTTGGGAAATGACTCAAACAAGGTTTATTATTTTGATTCAGAGAAGTTGACCATTCAGATTGCATGACCAGAAATAACAATTTTATTATATCCATATTTTCCCAGGGGTTGGCTCAGCGATCGTGGACAACTACCTCTATGTGGTGGGGGGTCACTCGGGATCATCCTACCTGAACACTGTCCAGCGGTACAACCCCATCACAGACAGCTGGCTGGACTCTAGTGGCATGATGTACTGCCGCTGTAACTTTGGCCTGACTGCTCTTTGACCCATGGTACCCCTGGGTAGGACTCCTTAAGTGAAGAGTTGGACGAAAGGCCCCCCACACACATTCATCTCCAGCAGGCTGAGGGCGGTGCCACACTGCCGTGGATCCCAGTGAGTGAGCTTGCTGCTGGATGAATGTGCCCGGCTGGCAACAGGGGACCACAGAGATGGCCAGCGTGAGAAGGGTCTGGTCTGGGTGGAGGAAGGTGCGGGGCAGATCACCATGGATCTTGTCACAGAGATGACCACTACTGCTGCTGGACCACAACAAGGACTCTGCCATTTTACAGAGGACTGTGGGAGAAAACTAAGTAAAAAAAGAAAAAAAAGATTTGTGTAGACTTATGTTTATGCCATTATTTCTGTTAAACACTCAATACTTTTTTTTTCTTCTTCCTGCTATGAGCAGAACATGTGTTCCAATTTTCTGGATCCTTAAAGTTTGTGTGCGTGTGGCGCAGAATGTCTGTATGCTTGTGAGTAGATGCATGTCAGATTAAATGATTGTTATTTTGTCTGTGTGCTGGACTAAAGCTCAGGCAAGGTGATTGGCTCACACACTGAGTTTGAAATGTCTGCATCTAAAATCCGTGCTTCACAAAGAGAAATTGGAATCTTTATATATTCACTTAAAAAGGGCTGCCTTTTTTTTCTCTCTGTAAATTAAAAGAAATAGATATGAATATATCCTCTAGTGCATTGCCTGTAAATGTTTTCTGCACTGGGTTACTAGTTTGTGTGTGTGTGTATTTGAATCAAGGGTTGAAGGAGAGGTTAGGAAGGATAAGCAAACCCCAGTGAATTCTCCTGAGAGTACTTGCCACCTGTCTGTTTCATCCTTGGAGCAATTCCAAAATACCCATGTTACAGCTTCTATTACATCATCCTGTGGTAGGGTCACACTTCATCCCTAATCATAAGCATTCAAAAGTGACCCTGTCCCTCTAAACTGCTGGGTTTGTACGCTGCTAACTGGTGCTATATTCAGGATTCTCCTTTTTTTAAATTATTTCTTTATTTTAATTTGTTCCTCTGTTACTGTTGTAGATGTTGGTTGTATACTGATGTATATGCCCCAAATTGACAAGCTCCCATGCACTAAAGCAGTCTTTACTTTGAGCTCCATGTTAAATTGGACTCTTAAGCAGTCTATCAATACATTACTGATCTGATGCTTTCATTCTTTAGCCCCAGGGATGCCATCTGTTAAGCTAGGGTTTGCCTGAAACATTGTCCCTGCATTTTAAAAAGTAGTGGATCTGGCTGCCCGCTATCACTGCCAGTTTCCTTACAAAGAAAGTCTGAGATTGTTGTGCTCTAATGGGTTAGGAACAACCCTCTTGTTTAGCATGTGAATGATCCCTACACCCTCTGCTTGCTTGCCACCTCTGCTGAAGCATGTGTGAGGAGCTGCATGTGGCCAAGGCCTTCCTGACGAGCTCAGGGAAGAGTGCATATACATAGCCTCATGAGACGTGCCAAAATATGCTTTCACAAGTCTGGTGTAACTTTCCCACCTACAGACAGAGCTACAAATAGCTTTCCTCTGTGTGCCAGAATCAAAAGGGTTATTTTCACTGCTAATGTATGGTACGCGTGACACACCGCCCTGCTGTCATATGGAGGGGTGGATGCGGTGTTGTCTCTGTCAAGGGAAATTGTCACTGTCACAAAGTCTTTGACAGACAAGGGCATGGAGACAGAGCTCAAAGTGCCCCCCTTTGGGTTAGAAGGCTACAGGCTGAGTCTGGGTGTTGTAGCTCTGGGTCACTCTAAAGGGCAGGTAACATGATGCAATAGAGCGAGCTAATGTGATGTGTAAACCTCAAGAGTCCCTGTTGGTCCAGAATGAAAGTTGTTTCCTTGTATTGTACATTAGACGTTTGCACATGTGGAAAACTTAAATGGAGCTCAGCATTGCACTTACCAAACTATTTGATACGTAGTGTAATTTCAATTTGTACATAGGTCTCGATTTAGGTTAATGGCATTTAGACAATGCAATATTGTTTTCAGTGAATACAATTTTTGCTTTGAATTTGGCTTCCTCAAAGTCAAGGTGTCTCATATTGCTGTGAGAGCACATGTGGCATGTCTGTCTGTTCACATTTTTCTACTGTCTGATGAAAGACCACTGTTATTCAAGCTTGTTTTCCTCGTCCCACTTTGCATTGTGTATTCTTGTCTTTGGGAACATTTCCAATGTTGTGCCTGTCAGTTCACATGTACTAGGAAAAGTTTGCAGACAAATGCATTGTGTACTCAGTAAAAATACCAGTTATTGTTTTGCATTTTTCACAAGGTATGTAAGATTGGCACAAGACTTTGACTGTGTAGGGGTCTTGCTCCAAGCCATCTTGTCTTGTCTGTCTCACCAGAGAGCAGCCTTGCAGTTGCAGTACTGCAGTTTTGTGTGTTCTTCCATTTAACACACTTGTCAGTTGTGGTTCCAAATGACAGTACACGTTAGCTCTTACCCTCTAACTTTACCTTGGACTATTTAGTCTTGCTCTAGCAATAAGAGGCTGAGTACGAGCTTGTCCAAACAAGCATGGGAGTTCTTCACTTGACTCTTTTTCCAAATACTTTATTTTTGGTTGAGTCTTAGGGGTAGTTCAATTGGATTTAAAGGTTTCCTGGTTAGATGGCTTCTGCTGTGTTTAAACAAATTGTCCTGGAATAGTGGGCTTTATCATTTCACACTGTAAACATCTCCAGCAATCCTGTCCTTTTTTTCTTCATGTTTTTTTAAAGACGCCATTAAGTTGTCATGGGATCAAAGTAAATGGTGAGCCATTTGAACCTGCATGACTGTACAGCTCCTATTCTAATGCATACTATTTATCTGCATAACTATGAATTGATTCTGTCATTTCTTCAGATTTTATTAATTTGGAATAATGTGAATGCAAATCCAACATTGCAAACAAGCAATTGGTGAAATTTGACATCCTTTGGAGATCCTAAGACAAACAGTGCATTTTCTGGGTGAATAAATGGCCATTTTAATATAGTTCAGAGGGAGCTAATACTTTTTTTTAACGTTTGCCATTTATTGAATATTTCTTCCATTTAGATTGTGTGTACTGTTAACTATTGATGTTAGGTAAATGAGGCATTTGTCTATCCACAACAGGCTGGGAGGATGAGCCTGAACATCAGAACAGTGAAAATCACGTCGGCGTGATTGTCTGCAGCTACCATCCATTGTCAAGCATTTGTTACACTAGCATGTATAGAGAGGTTATCCTTGTGGGGATATTGAAAAACCACAATGTTAGGGATGTATTTATACTGTCTCATTTACTGCGTTGGAGGGAAAACTCTTGGTCATATGTGGAATCTGAAAACGTGAAACTGCAAAATTTAAGGGATGTATAAATGTGTGTGAAGTTAATTTACTTGTTTTGCCACCTCTCACCAAAGTGCTTGTTTTAAAGAATGCAGAGGAAGTACTAATATCAAGTATGGAAAACTCACTGCTGTCTCGTGTCTAAAAAAATAAATAAAAAAATAATTGAAACCTGTGTCAATGTTAGCCAAATGACCACTGCTTCATTTCCATTTCCCATGAGTGTGTCTGAAGGTGATATTCTTGAATTGTATATCCTGTGGATTATTACTGGAACTACAAGAACCTTGCTGTAGAAGCTGTATTTTTTCCATACATTATCATGCTTTGAACATACATTTTAGCCAGTTTATTTATTTGGTGCAGTTGTACCCTGTTTAAAATTAATAAATGCCTGCCTTAAAAGGTATGCTTTGTTCTTGTCTCTAGTTTCTTCTATGTACAACAAACAAATGCTAGAATATAAAAATATTTGAATTGCTTTAAGACTTCAATGACTGCATAGAAAGAGATTCAATACATGAACAAGGATTGTTTGCTCGAAGACAGTTTCATTATTTAGTTCTGACAAAGATGAAATTGTACTCTGAAATTGGCAGAGGTCAACGCTTAACATTACATTGTGCATATGAAGCCTGTGATGAGCAGTAATGTTATTTCCAAATGATCAAATGCATTACAAAATCACATTTGTATACTAATATTTACTAATGGTTTGACATCTTGTTTAGATTGGGGTGTAACAATTTACCTTATTGAATTGTGCAAAATAATTTGAATTCAGGGTATTATATGCTACTGTGAAAGGCAAGTGCGTAATGTCACTATGCTGGGGTACTTGTAAGTACAAGTAATTACTTACATTTAAGACAACTGATTTTGCCCAATGATCCATTTTCACAAATATTTGAGCAGGTATTCATTTTAATACAAGTTAACGCTGTGTGACTCACTTCCAAGTTGAAGCCCAATGGACAGCTTAAAACAAGCAAGTAAATCAAGGATAATGATTGAATTTCCACAAAATGCAAATACTGTTTCAAATGTTTTTAAACAGCGAAAATAGTACAAAAAAGCACCAGTTTTATCTCAGGTCAGGGCTAGTATGCACAAATGGATTGTAGTAGATGAGTCCTGTACAATCTCAGATGCTTCACTAGTCTAGCCTATACCCTGTTGACAATTCTACATCAAAGTTTAATTAGCTGAATTTGCTTCTCTGAAAGTGTAACCATTTCACCCAAGACAACTAAACACACTGCAAGCAAACTCATTTTTTTTTTTAAAGCAGTAAAGCTATTTAAAAAGGTCGAGTTGATTCTCCAATATGCATACCTGCCCAGAACTATTATAGTCCATGCATATATTCTTGGATTCCAAGCATTCCCAAAGAGAAGATGCACTTATCATTTTGCACATTGAGTGTTTGAGGCAACAGTCAGGCAAAATGGAGCACATCATTCCAAAAAGTAATCTCAAAGTATAAAAACAGAACAAAGAAGTTGTTGACATGATCTCCTAAAAAGTTTGGAAATGTGGTATAAGCCTTTTCAAACTAGATAAAAATGTAATTAAACATGATTAGGTGATAAAAGTATATAGTAAGAGCTCACTGAGGAATGGAAGACAAAACCATCATGAGCCAAATGTAAGGAAACTTGGATTCTACTTCTGTGAATGAAGGGCAATAAACAGGAAAGTGTTAGTGTTGGTGTGCAATTTTCAAAAGACGCCTTCCTATCAGTGTTGTCTAGTATCTACCTCCTTCCTTCTGTGTCCCTTCTGGACCATGGTGACACAATTGGGGTCAATTCCTTTTCAATTCAAGTAAATTCAGGAGAATTTATTTCCGTCCTGAAATGATGGAATGAAAAAAATGGAACTGACCCCATCCCTGCTTGGTTACATTAGTGCATCTCATTTGTCTGAGGCGCGGATGTAGACAAGGGAAGAGAGAAGCAGGAGTTCAGGGGGCTTGTTTAACAGGATCAGGTTGTCGCTCCTCAGCCCGTCATAGTGCATCCAGTAGCCGTCTATCTGGAAGGCTGCAGAGTAGTGATGCTCCTCCTTGTTGAAGAGTGTGGCGCCCTCCAGTGAGTACCTATGGAAAAGCAGAGAGTTGCAATTAGATTTTGTTCTGCATGTTAAAGACCATTCTCCGTTACCAGAAAAAGCTTCAAGAAAATCGGTGCAAATAGCAAAGTCCAGGCAAATAGGTGCTGTTTAAACAAAATAAAAAACAGATCAATTACATTTTACACCCAGGGAGAAAAATAAACCGCACCTAAGGCAATGAGGCTGGGATACGAGTCCTGTCTACAAGATATCTTTACCTGTGTTGGGACAGTGCCAGATGGTAGGGAACATAGGACAGCTCCTCAGACTTCCAAAGCTGCATGTTGAGAATGACAAAAGGAGGTGGTCCATGGCAGAAGACCCTCTGAGAGAACTCCCTCAACCCATTACACCTGAAGAACAGACAGCAAATCAGTCAGAATCATAGAAAGAACATAAGAAAATATGGTGGTTCAACATTAAGTCTCTGAGGCGATTTGGAAAGCCACAGTCAATCAACAATATAATAATACTCTTGGATTAAAAGCTAAATCTCTGTAATAGGAACAAAAAAACACCATATATACAGTGCATTCGGAAAGTATTCAGACCCCTTCCCCACAATCTAAACACAATACCCCATAATGACAAAGCGAAAACAGGTTTAGAAATTTTAGCAAAAAAAACAGAAATACCTTATTTACACAAGTATTCAGACCCTTTGCTATGAGACTCAAAATTGAGCTCAGGTTTCATCCTGTTTCCATTGAACATCCTTGAGATGTTTCTACAACTTGATTGGAGTCCACCTGTGGTAAATTCAATTGATTGGACATGATTTATATAATTTATTTATACCGGTCTATATAAAAGGTCCCACAGTTGACAGTGCATGTCAGAGTAAAACCAAGCCGAAGGAATTGTCCATAGAGAACCAAGAACCAATAGTCACTCTGACAGAGCTCCAGGGTTCCTCTGGAGATGGGAGAACATTCCAGTAGGACAACCATCTCTGCAGCACTCCACCAATCAGGCTTTTATGGTAGAGTGGCCAGACGAAAGCCACTCCTCAGTAAAAGGCACATGACAGCCCGCTTGGAGTTTGCCATAAACGCACCTAAAGGACTCTCAGACCATGAGAAACAAGATTCTCTGGTCTGATGAAACCGAGATTGAACTCTGGCCTGAATGCCAAGTGTCACATCTGGAGGAAACCTGGCACCATCCCTACAGTGAAGAATGGTGGTGGCAGCGTCATCATGCTGTGGGAATGTTTTTCAGTGGCAGGGACTGGGAGACTAGTCAGGATCGAGGGAAAGATGAACAGAGAAAAGTACAGAGAGATCCTTTATGAAATCCTGCTCCAAAGCACTCAGGACCTCAGACTGGGGCAAAGGTTCAGCTTCCAACAGGACAATGACCCTAATCACACAACCAAGACAACGCAGGTGTGAGTTCGGGACAAGTCTTTGAATGTCCTTGAGTGGCCAAGCCAGAGCCTGGACATGAACCCGTTCAAACATCTGGAGAGACCTGAAAATAGCTGTGCAGAAACGCTCCCCATCCAACCTGACAGCTTGAGAGGATCTACAGAGAAGAATGGGAGAAACTCCCCAAATACAGGTGTGCCAAGCTTGTAGCATTATACCCCAGACGCAAGGCTGTAATTGCTGCCAAAGGTGCTTCAACAAAGTACAGAGTAAAGGGTCTGAATACTTATGTAAATGTGATTTCAGTTTTAACATTTTATAAATTAGGAAACATTTCTAAAAATCTGTATTTGCTTTGTCATTATGGGGTATTGTGTGTAGATGAGGGGAAAAAAACTATGTAATGAATTTGAATAAGGCTGTAACGCAACAAAATGTGGAAAAAGTGAAGGGGTCTGAATACTTTACGAATGCACTGTAATGTTTACTGTATATATGTCGGAGTATCTTTTAATATGTATATCAAACTATATTTTTGTCATGTAATACTGTGTATAAAAGTACCATGTATGTAAAAATGTATGAATAATGTATATGTAACAAAATAGCGATTAAAAACTAATGTAAAACTAATTTACTTTTGTCCTCCGGAGAGGGGGTGTGGTGGATAGGCCAATATATATTTTTTAAACATTATGTCTCTCACCCCAGTTCTTTGCAGAGAATGATCTTGGGGCAGAAGAACTCATCCACAGCTGACTGAATGGGATCTCTAGGGGGCAGCTCATGAGGAGGACTGGGATGGAAGAAAAAGGGTAAGAAGGCTAACTCTGAACACCATGTAGTGAAACCAGGTAAAAGCGAAGATCCTTTATTGATGTCACTTGTTAAATCCACTTCAAATCAGTGTAGATGAAGGGGATTTTTAAGCCTCGAGACAATTGAGACAGATTGTGTATGTGAGCCATTCAGAGAGTGAATGGGTAAGACAAAATATGTAAGTGCCTTTGAACGGGATAGAGATATATATATATATTTAACTAGTAGGTGACTAGTAGGCGTGCGCACAAGTTTGTCAAGAACTGCAACGCTGCTGGGTTTTTCAAGCTCAACAGTTTCCCATGTGTATCAAGAATAATCCACCACCCAAAGGACATCCAGACAATTTGACACAACTGTGGGAAGCATTGGAGTCAACATGGGTCAGCATTTCTGTGGATGCTTTCGACACCTTGTAGAATCCATGCCTCGACAAATTGAGGCTGTTCTGAGGGCAAAGGCAGGGGAGGTTCATGCAACTCAATATTAGGACGGTGTTCTTAATGTTTTGTACATTGCGTATTTCTAACTCTCTCAAGATAGTTAATCTGTGTCGTTTTTCAAATGGGAGCAAATAAAGCATAGTGGGTAGAACAAGCAAGGAGGTGGGCAGCAAGCACGCGCTGGTGACATCCTATTAGCGCGTTCCCGCATGTATTTCAATATTTCCATTTCGAAAATGTATTTTCTGTGAAGTGTGCGCGTGTGCAATAACTAAATTCGCCCTTGCCCTCCTTGTAAATCTACCTCATCCCCATATTATTACTTACCCTCTTGCTCTTTTGCACCCCAGTATCTCTACTTGCACATCATCATCTGCACATCTATCACTCCAGTATTAATGCTAAATTGTAATTAATTTTGCCTCTATGGCCTATTTATTGCCTACTACATTTGCACACACTGTACATCAATTTTTCTATTTTTCTTTTCTATTGTGTTACCGACTGTACGTTTGTTTATGTGTAACTCTGTTGTTGTTTGTGTCGCACTGCTTTGCTTTATCTTGGCCAGGTCGCAGTTGTAAATGAGAACTTGTTCTCAACTGGCCTACCTGGTTAAATAAAATAAAAAAGGTGAAAAAAACAAAAAATAAACAACGTAATGTTTTGTAACTTTGGCAGAGAGTGCATTAGGTTATGTAGACGTGACTATGTTTAACAGATTGTAGTTTTGGGAACAGAAAACTGTATTGAGATTGGGCTTTTCTTCGATGAGAAGAATCGGCAGAATGTCGGCCCAGTTCCATAGATGGGTTAGCTGACAAGTCACGAAAATGAAGCCCACGCTACAAATGGGGCAGAAGTCTGTGTGTTGTGATTCTGGATGGCCTGATAGTTAGTTAGCTACCTAACCAACAACTGTCACAATGTATTTGAGAGACAAGTGCTCATTGTGCAAATGTATTTGTTTTCAATAAACATTGGAGACAAAATATATTGTTTACATTTTGTCAACAATCTAAGCCAATCCTGTCTGTCTTGCCCAATAGTTGCGCACGCGTTGGTGTTGTTGCTAAAAAAAACAACAACCCGTCTGTACTCTCCCACTGCTGGAAACACTGGGCTTCCTATCCTCACCATATTTGGAAATTCCAACCAGATGCTTCAGATTTATACATCCAGTGAAACTCTATCCACCACCAGTATCAGGCTACATACATGTACTGTATTTACACTAACCTAATTAATCCACTTAATCTCCAACCTGAAAGAAAAGTACCTATAACAAACTTTAAATAGTTGTTGGGATTTGGTAATGGGTACAGTATAATCCACTGTTTACATGCAGCCCACCGTGGGTAAAACATGACTTTATAAGGCTCTGGCAGAGACCGGACCAGAGCTGTTTAGAAACCAACCACACTTCATCATTTCATACTATGATCACTAGAAAGCTGAACGTTATTTTCGTCAAGCAGCGTGTCAAGGGGGCGAAATAAAAGCCTCTTGAAGACAGAAGTGTAGACCAGCTGTCCAGAAGGAATTAGCATTGCAAGCAATAGAGACAGGGAAGGTCCTCCCATTTTGAACTCCTAGCTTTTTGGCTACCTTATTTATAGTGAATCGCTATTGGTTTTCATACAAATTAAGGATTACTGGTCTCTGATCAGAAGCCGAACAAGCTCTGGGAGATCTAGTGCAAAGCAAATCCTCCCACACTGACCACAAGTCAGACTTTGGCGTACAGCTTTTGCCTCTCTTACTTGATGTTGATGGTTTTCTGTATGAACTCCTGGAAACGAGCAGGACAGCTCCAGTTGGTGCACAGACTCTCCTGCATGGTAGACATCATTGTCTCCAAGTTCTTGGTGAAGTTCTCATGTTCGTTACCAAACAGGTCGATCTCCAACGCTGCATGGTGGATCACTGAGCGGTACTGCCTCTTGGACATCCTGTCCCAGATCCACAGCATCTTAACGGTGGTGTAGTTATACGAGTCCATCAGGTAGAGGAAATGCTCCACAAACTGCCTGCCCAGGAATATGCCCACCTCCCGGGGAAAGCTCTGGTTGTCTCTCAAAATGACATAAAGAATCATGAGGAACCCATCGATGGTGCAGGTGTTCTTTAGGCTTATCTTAACATACAGAGGGGTGCATGAGATGGCCTTCCTCCCTGCCCTGATGGTGTAGACGCCCCCCCATGGGAGCACAGGCCTCCAAAAGGAACGGTCCTCTTCATCATTGTTGTTGATGGATGCACGGATCTCCTCAAACAACGTCTTGGTCCTAGGGAAACAACATGAAGGTATGTTATCATTTGCTCTCGGTTGAAGTTGCCCTTAAAAAAATAACGTATCCTTTACAACCAAATCAAAAAAAGAAATATGTAAATGGAATGTTATAGAAGGGCCCAGACACCTTTTTTTCACATTTTAGAGAGACTTACCCCAAACAGCACTCCCTCATTCTTGTTGTGTTGTATGGGGGCCCTGAATTTTTTTAAACAAAATCTCCCAAAACATTCTTTTAGAGATGGCAAAGCGGTCCATATTGTGATATGCAGGTCTTTAGATGTTGTACACATGAAGATGTCATTCCAAACTTTATCCCCAATGTTATATTCCCTTTTGCACGACTCGAGCGCTCTCTACCAGTTCCATTTTTCGCGTATCCTGCTGCTACAGGTAACTAACAAAATAAAGGAGACACCAACATAGTGTATTAATAGGGTGTTGGGCCACCACGAGCTGCCAGAACAGATTCACTGTGCCTCGGCACAGACTCTACAAGTGTCTGGAACTTCCTGTGTGGAAGCACCCCGTGCTTTCAATATACACTACATGGCCAAAAGTAGGTGGACACCTGCTCGTCAAACATCTCATTCCAAAATCAGGGGCATTAATATGGGGCTGGTCCCCCCTTTGCTGCTATAACAGCCTCCACTCTTCTGGGAAGGCTTTCCACTAGATGTTGGAACATTGCTGCCGGGACTTCCATTCACAAGAGCATTACTGAGGATGGGCACTGATGTTGGGCGATTAGGCCTGGCTCACAGTCGGCGTTCCAATTCATCCAAAAGGTGTTTGATGGGGTTGAGGTGGGGGCTCTGTGCAGGTCAGTCAAGTTCTTCCACACCGATCTCGACAAACCATTTCTGTATGGATCTCGCTTTGTGCACAGGGGCATTGTTATGCTGAAACAGGAAAGGGCCTTTCTCCAAACTTTTGCCACAAAGTTGGAAGCACAGAATCGTCTAGAATGTCATTGTTTGCTTTAGCGTAAAGATTTCCCTTCACTGGAACTAAAGGGCCTAGCCCGAACCATGAAAAACAGCCCCAGACCATCATTCCTCATCCACCAAACATTTCCACTTCACAGTAACAGCACTTACAGATGACCGTTGCAGCTCTAGCAGGGCAGAGATTTTATGAACTGACTTATTGGAAAGGTGGCATCCTATGACAGTGCCATGTTGAAAGTCACTGAGCTCTTCAGTATTGGCCATTCTACTGCCAATGTCTGTTTATGGAGATTGCATGGTTGTGTGCTCGGTTTTATACACCAGTCAGCAACGGGTGTGGCTGAAATATCCGAATCCACAAATTTGAAGAGGTGTCTTCATACTTTTGGCCATGTTGTGTACTTTGTATCCCTCATTTACTCAAGTGTTTATTATACTTGAGCAGTTACCTGCAAAACGGACCGAGAGGTAGCGCTCGAGTCGCAACAAAATGGAATATAACGTTTCGGATAATGTTTGGAATGACATAATTTCACATGTATAACAGCTAAAGAAATGCATCACTATACTGACAGCTTTGCCGTTTCTAAAAGGGTGTATTTGGGTGTTTTGGGAGCCTTTGTTCATATTTTTCAGGGCACCCATACAACACAAGGATGAGGAAGTGATTTGCTGTTTGGGGTAAGTTAAAACATGTGAAATCACAAAAAAGCTGTCTGGGCCCTTCTATAACATACCATTTACATAAAAAAACACGTTCTTTAAGCACAGTTCGATGATCAGTTTATACCTTCCTCAAATCCTTACCTTCATCTTCCTTATGATTAATAAGGGTTTACCTGCATGGGATTGGTTAAGGAAGGTATTCATAATTTACTAAATTCCTAAATAATTAAGTAACATATGTGCATGGCAATACATCCCATCTTGTAGCAAGCCAGCTGTGGGGTCTGAGGATGACATGCATAATTGCAATGCAAACCCTGGTAGCTAGTTACATAATGCATTTAAAAAAAAGATATGATAAATGTTTAGTCAGCATCATTTAATAAATCGAATTGAAGACTAACATGGCAGCTAGCTATAATTAATGCTCTCTTGCATGTAACTTCGATACTCTTGACATTCAAGTTGCAACACACACACTGGGGTGTAATAAGTCCAAACAGTTAAACGCAACTAAAACGAGAGTTTCTATTGGACAAGTGCAGGTAGGTCCCTCCCCGTTTCGTTCGCATCCGTTTAAGTAACGTTTTGCCACTGATTCTGGGTTTGACTGACCTGCTGCATAAATTCTCCTGACCTGCAGCTTTTTTTCAGATTTGACATTTACGCATCAGGTTAGGAGAATTATGTTAAGATTAGGAAAATGTTTCGGGTTAGCTAAAATCCCCCCCCCAAAAACAATCAACTTGACGTTAATTTGATCAAAGCTGTATGTATCCCTTCTAGCCATTACCACATAACCAGCGTAATGAATACGCCCCTGGTATACACCAGCTGCTAGTAGACGTTAGCTTAGCAGACCATCTAACGTTACTAGCTAGTTAGCTAACTATCTCCATTGTAACTAGTGCAGTCTTCACCCCCCCGTGTTGGTGCCTTTAAGTGTGAATGCAATATTTCAAAATGTTGATGTCGGATTATCTACCAATGTTTTCCAAGAGATGCATTGGTTGGTTAGTCTAGCTAGCTAGCTAGCAAACGTTAGTAACGTTACCTTTCAATTTGCAGACTCTCTTCGGTGCTCGAAATCAGGGTTTTGAGGTCTTCTGTTTCGGTCAAAATGCAGAATTTGCTCTCCATCGTTCTCTGTATTTCTTCATGTCTTAATTCAGGCAAACAGCCAGAAATCCTTCTCTATAACCCTCGAGAAAGCTTGGCACTCAGCAAGCTTCAAAACATCCAGAGCAATGTCAAGTTACGCCCATTGCTTCGCGTGACCACGCCTATAAACAGTGATGGTTTACGCCCTTCAGCTCTTTCTTTCAGCAATTCAATGCTGCCACCTGCTGTCTGAGACATTTGTGCTTTTCATGACATTTTCCTTCCAAAAACATGCCTCCTTCTCTTGAGGGGGCGCGCAGGGGTGTAAAGCATATAACGCCTTCTTATTGGTTGTATTATTGGATTGGCATGATATTAAGTCTCGTGATTGGTCAATAGTTCCTGCCCTCAACTCAGACTGTTCCCTGACAGGTTGACAGCATTTGATAGCCATACAGATTACCCAGTACTAGCTACGTCTTTAGTTACGTGTGCTTTTATTCTCAGAAGTTTTTATGGCCATATTGAGATTTTTTTTACAAGCATTATTGATTTGAGCTACTCTGGCACGGTATATAATTTACAAGACTAACTCTACCGCCACAAGTAATCAGAATCAACACTCAAACAGAGGGAAGAAGATAACTAGCTAACTGTGTTTAGGGGACGAGCTGGTTTAGCCCAACGATGTCAGCCCAAATCATTAGTGGAAAAGAAGTTTCAGCGTAAGTGTACATTTTATAACCAATCGGTTGGACGTTTTTGTAAATTTGCTCGTTAGCACACGTGTGTGTGGTACATATATAACAAAGCACCATGTTGATTTTGTGTAAACTAACGTTATCTATAGGAACATTGCTTCCTCGAAGCAGGCAGGTTTTGTCACATATCTAACGTTCTGTTGCAGTCCATAGAATTATAATCTGTTTGGCAGACATTGGGTCTGTGTTTGGATCGTTAACAGCCACGTGCATCAAGCATGGTCTGGCAACCTCATTCTATTCTCAGGATGTTCTGTAGAATCTCATCCCAATATATTGCAAACATCAAACAAAGTTGGATCAGATTCTGAAAAACATGAGAATTCCATCTCTCATTCTCATGAAGTTCTAAATGCAACACTATCCATTTTGGTGATATCGACGTGAATGCCCCTCCAACTGGTAATTACTAGTGGGAAAGTCGTCCTATAATGCTGCGTTCATAACCATATGGGAAAGTGGAAATGACCAGTTCTGATGTTGTAAGTGCCAGTTGGATGCATTCACGTGCTTTGAACTCGTAAAGAAACGTTGATTGAAGCTGGTCAACCATAAGCTGGAAGTACATCCAGCATTCTTGTAAACTCCATTTATAAATAATGTTTTGTTCCATTTAACTGCTGGACATGCTGTTATCCATTTTGGATAGAGTAGTTTCCCACTAGTAATTATCAGTTGGAGGGGTGTTCAGGTGGATTTTTCCAGTCGTATGTGGTAAATACCACCTTCCCACTTGGTTATGAATGCAGGGTAAGTCTCAGGTAAGGTAGATGGAAACAATATTGCACTAGTTTTTGCAGCTTCACTGGAATATTGTGAAAACATTCTGGGCGAAGTTGGTACCACGAACTAGAATGTTTCATTCTATTTTTATTAGGGGTGGGCGATATGGCCAAAATATCATGTCACTGTAAAAAAAAATTTTTTTAAAGGATGGTATTTTATGTTTTTGAATAATACAAGTTCTACATTTGCTTTAAGAGTAGTGTGTGACCTTAGGATGGCAACACACATTCTGAGGGATTGCAATGGGTCTTTCTCCATTCTGATTGTTTTATACTGATCAATTCAAACAGCTAAAAATAACTTTCAGCATTTTCATTGATATCTACGTTTCCTGCACTCATTTGAGATCATTTTCACACTGCCACGTAGGGCTGCACAATATGAGCAAACAATATAGGCTTTATTTTAAACCAAATGTTGCAATTGCAATTTGACTTATGATTTAGAGCAAAACACTTGGGTGAACTGTTGGAATTATGGAAATTGAATGATTATTCAAATTCTAAAGTAAGAAGATAATAGTGGGCACTTTGAATACAGCGTTTGACATTACAACGAATGAAAATGCCAGGGAGGAGTTATTGTGACAGGATAGGAACCAAAGTGTTGATAAGTGATTCCTAGGGGACCCTATAATCTTTGGCTACGTGGAATGTTTTCTGTTAGCTACTTCATGCAAAGTGAAAGTGACGACTAAAGTAGCGATTTAAACTCTAAAAATGGACTGACGCACAACGTATCACATTTAACAAACCAAACATTAAAATAGTTTTATAGAAGTAAAAACCCAAACCATTCCGTGCATCAATACTGGTATATTGTAAAATATGGTATACCTACCGCCTAGCCCTAATTTTTATGGTGGCTACATTATTCCCAACCTTGATACAGTATTATGGAATGTGGCCTTTGACCATTTATTTTATTGATGTGAATATTGACCTCCAGTGGATGGATAGATTGGACAACAGTGATATGCTTTATTCATTTGATAGGCTAAATTGTATGTAATCTAAGACTTACCTACATTTGATTTCAATTGATACGTCTGGTAGGTTAATTTGTAATGTCCAAAAAACATAGAACAAGTAACAGCAAAGTTTCTTATCTTTGCCATATTTGTTTCCCAGCAGTGTTTTGAACAGGGCCTGGTTTCCCAAAGGTATCTTAAGGCTAAGTTCATCATAAGAGCCTAAGATCCCAAATTTAGCCTTAAGATGCTTTTGGGAAACCAGACCCTGTTCAGTTTTGAACAGTTCTAAGTCCAGTTCCACTTGGTACTCACCTGACTATGTAGTTTTATCAAGAGTATTTTAGGTGACAACCTAACTTTTGATATCTAAAGGGACTTTTATTCAGCAACTCATGCTTGTCACAAGACTCGACTGCCAGTGCCCTCCTAACTGTGTACATCATACTACCCATTAGTCAATTAGGCCTATTTCAAGCTGAATGACCGAAAACCACATTCTTCAACTTACATCCTTTTCTTTAACAAGTTCAGTTGTGCTGTTCATTACCTAAATAACTTCAGAAGTAGCATTAAAGCAGTACTGTTGGACAAGGCTGTTGCAGAGTAGCTGCAAAGGAACTACTACACTGTGTCCTTGATCAGAGTACAACACTTGTTTGATGGCCTTCTATGGCCAGTGTTGACCAATAAAGGATTAGATAACTCCCTTGTACTGATACAATATAGACTAGTGTTGCCACCACTGTTATCTGCAACATTTCTAGAGAACCCGTAGTATTATCAGGGTCTGAGACCTGAGGGTTGGTGACTGACTGGTTCAGCAAATTGTTAGTTGTTTTAATTGTGTCAGCCTTTTGTATCAATGGGTGAGAGAGAAAGCATAGCGTCCTATATAGTTAGCCTATGCTTTGGAACAGTTTGGTTATAAAACAAGTTGAGCCTAGCACAGTATAAGTTATGTTATAGTAATGTTTCACAGTAATAACCTCACTTTTAGGCTATAAACAAATGCTAATTAAAATGGTGGATACAAACTGGTGTTAACTGTACTGGCTCCATGGTGGAATAATACTTGTAAAAAGTGTTAATCACAGACATGCATCAGTTTCTCTCTGTAGGCAATAGTGTTCACATGATGCAGTCACATGTGAAACTCCTTATTTTATATTGAATGCTGTTGTTTTCAGGGTCAAAGGTCTAGAGAAACTTTCTTTTTAAAAATGCCCATATGGTAAAAACACTGTTCTGAGCAGTAGCTGATGTTGAAATGGGTCTGTAGGGCCTACCTTGATTATTGGGCATTCTCAATTGTGTGCACAATGTGCAAACAAAATCATTGATTTCTCAATAGTAGTTTAAGAAAACAACTTTGAACCTGTCTGCAAGCAAATCAATCTTGCAATCATGAGTGAGTTTAAGCACTTTTGTTAGTCTTTTTTGTAAATTTGTATTGCTCAGTCCCTGTCAATTAAATTACCTTCCAAGACATCATTATTTGATCTTGTTGAAGACCAGAGGGTGTTTTAAACACAGAAAAACGTATGTATTACCTCACACCAATCAATTGTGGAATATGATTGGTTGAATAAGCTTTGCCCTTATCTCACACATTTTGCTTTGTTATCTGTTCATCCAGCTCTGTGCACTGTGGTTTTCAGTTGCATCTATGACTGAATCAAGAGGTCTTACTGTGGCGGTCTGCATCCAGACCATGAAAAGTTGCTGATGACCCTAAAATCCCTCTTAACTCACTCATGTAACTGCTTAGTTGCAAGAAAATGCTTAAGATGCTGTGCTGCTGAGATGCCCCTCCCAGATGGCCTCATTTGGGTGGGCTGAAGGTTTTCCATGGACATCACATAGTGTAGGGCAACAGAATTATTCTGGTAACAGAGTTACGCTGAGACTCAGATTTTTCACTTTAAATGTATACCAAACAAAAACCATTTATTTCAAAGTTTAACAAACCCTAGAACTCTATGCACAAAGACTACTTTGAACAATTTCCACAGAACATTGTACAAAAACACATTTACAGGAAGAACTGTGCAGATGCAAAGTTTGGTAACAAAATAAAACAGATTTTACCTTAGTTCTGTTACCATACTGTACATCTGCACAGTTCTTCCAGTATTTCTTTACTGTGTAAATTGTTCAAAGTAGTCATTGTGCATATTTGTATGGTTTGTTAAACTTTGAAATCCAATATCTTTTTGTTTGGCATATATTTAAAAGTGAAATCAGTCTCAGCGTAGTTCTGTTACCTTGGAATTGCCCTATAACAATCTAGCCCCCTAACAAGAAGTTCTAAAGTCGTTGCGTAGTACATTGCGGTCTCTCCATGCCAAAATGGCCAACTACACCCAAGGTTGCCTATGGTCTGAGTCCCTACGTGCCATTAGGGCTCCTTCCCAGCATTGCAATCCTGGGGGTGCTCTCTTCCATACCCCTGTAGTTGTCTCTCGGCTGGTAGTCATGCTGAACCTCACCTCTTGGACGCTCCAAGGTGCCATGTGGACGGTTAAAGGGTGGAGGTCCATGGCTTCAGAGGTTCTATGGGCACACCACATCCCTGTAGGACAAACCAGGTTTTAACCCTGAATAACTGTCCCCCTGCTTGAGATTGACCGTAGCTCCTTTTGTGTCCACAGGCAGGTAAGGGAGAGGCTGAAGAAGGATGTGGAGCAGATGAAGACACAGGACCCTAATTTTCGACCAGGTCTGGTTGTGTTACAGGTAAGTGCAATAGTATGTTGTAAGGTCTCTAGTTCAAATCTTGATTCTGATTCTTCCCATGTAGTGTATTTTCCCCATGGCCTGTTTCCTTAAATGGGTCAATGGGTAGGGTTTTGTATCATTTTGAGAGTCACTAATTTGTGCTGCGTGCTAAAATGGATACAGAATATAGCCTGGGGTCATAGTGGAGGGGATAATTCCATTCCTATAGTTTGTCTGCTATATGGCACTAGCTAAAATATGAAACATGATGTATTAATGGTCTAACATTGGTTATTGACTAGTTTGTAAAAGCATTATTGGAACAAGTAAAGACTACAGATTTGCTAAATTTTGCTGTGCTCTTTTCAGGTGGGGGACAGAGATGATTCAAACCTCTACATCAGCATGAAGCTGAAGGCAGCAGCTGAGGTAAATAACAGAGTGCTTGATGGGATCATTCCTGTTTCATACATATTCCAAATTGTTCTCTGTTCAGTTCTTAAAGGGATACTTCAGGATTTTGGCAATGGCCCTTTATCTATTTTCCCAGATACCATAGCTAGCAGATACCATAGACTTCCAGTCATTGAGCATTGGCTCTCGAAACCTACCTCTAACTTCCTTCGTACTGGATGCAGAGACATAAAAATGGTATTGACGAGTTCATCTGACTCTGGGGAAGTATATAAAATCCCGAAGTATCCCTTTAAACTCTGTTTTTCTTGTGCCTACTGTAGATTGGAATTAATGCCACACACCTGAGGCTCCCCAAGACTGCCACAGAGGATGAGGTGAGGAGGGACCCCGAAGGGGGTTAACTTCACAGCTTGCATAGCGTTTCTGCCTGGTGGTCTCTGCAGGCCTCTTTCTGGCACTCTGTTTGTCTGGCATTCTCTCTCTATAGCCGTCTTTTCCTTCCCACTCTTTTACACACCCCATCACTCTGTAGGTGCTGCACAGCATTATGGAGGTGAATGAGAACTCTGCTGTCCATGGCCTCATCGTTCAGCTGCCTCTGGACTCCATCCACAAAATAGATACTGAGAAGGTGACCAACATTGTAGCCCCAGAGAAGGATGTGGATGGGTGAGTTAACAGATTTTCATGTGAATATTCAAAAATCTGCATAAAGAAAATCTGCATGTTTTCCCGCCGGACTTGTTGCAGATACAAATCAGTGCAACGTAATGCACCCAAAATGTACTTTTTCGCTTATGTTTTGTGCCAAATAAAAATCTAAAGTTCATTGTTTCCATCGCATTTTCAACTCTCGCATTTTCACAACCCTGTGTTCATCAGAATTGATTTAATCTGGAGCCTAATGAACTGCATGGTTTCCCAAGTCGTAGTGGGAGGACCACACACCATACCGTTGCATTACTCTTAAGTTTACTGCGATAGGATTGTTTTTATATCAATATTTGCGCATAATGGAATTTCCACCGCCATTTCTCGCATAATTAATTTTACAGACACAAAGATCCAACCATGTGTAACGAACAAATGAACTGTCTGCATTTATAAAATTGTACCGAAACTTCCTGTTTCCATCACAGCTGTTGTTATTTTTTTATCTGGTATGACTTTACTTGCATAAAAACTGGATGGAAATGTGGTTAGTGAAACCATTTTGCCATTCTGGAAGCGTTCTAGTTCCATTTGTGTAGTGTAAGCCATGATTATCTTGTTTTATTGGAGAGTGACGCTGATGAAGGCTGTGTGTTTGGAGGATGCAGGCCTTTTGTCTTGGTGTTTAGGAAGCTCCATTAATGTCTTGCTCCTCTAATTGACTCTATTGATTCAGATTGTTCTCTGGACTTACTGAGAGACCAGTAAAGGAGCTTCTGTTCTGCACTTAGCTGGGCCTGTTAAAAAGACAGGGCCCGAATTATTATAATCAGTGTACTAATGATGAGGATATTGATTTATGTCTTCACCTCAAAAGAGTACAGATTTTTTTTCTGCGGGTTCTAATCATGCATAGCTTGTTGGGAGACAATGATGGAAAGGGTAAACGAAAGAAGGCATTCTAGGAAATACAATGTACCATCAGAAAGTGTGTGTGTGTGTGTGTGTGTGTAGTACGTGGAAGTATGACTAACTCTAAGTGGTTAGAAACCGGATGGTGGATGCTCATAATGAGTGTACTCTGTGTGTTCCTAGTCTGACCAGTATAAATGCTGGGAAGCTGTCCCGGGGGGACTTGGGTGACTGTTTCATCCCCTGTACTCCTAACGGCTGCATGGAGCTCATCAGACAGACTGGTGGGTACAGCAGAGAAACTAGTTATGAGCCAATGCTAATGAGCTGAATTACTTAATATGTAGAAGTGCTCAATTTAATGATTGACACTGCAGCGCTTCTGTGCAGGTGTTTCCGTGGCCGGGAAGAGAGCCGTGGTGATTGGCCGCAGTAAGATTGTGGGCGCGCCCATGCATGACCTACTGCTGTGGAACCACGCTACCGTGACAACCTGCCACTCAAAGACTGCTGACCTCGCTGCTGAGGTAACCCAAGCCCAGGACATGTCACACGCTCACTCAGAACATGAAAACACTCTCAACCATATATACAGGCCGTTACTATTCATATGAACATGTACTACAGGCAACTCGTCATGATGATGTATACAGGAAGATGACATGTCACATACAGATCCCACATACCAGAGCACTACTGTTTATTAGATTGACAGACTAGTGCCACGAAACAAACTAGTATAGTGAGGAGATCCATCCAGTCCCCTCTCTTTCCAGGTGGGCAGAGCAGACATCTTGGTGGTTGGGATTGGGAAAGCAGAGATGGTGAAGGGGGATTGGGTGAAGAAGGGAGCGGTGGTCATCGACTGCGGCATTAATCACATCCCAGGTTAGTATGGTCCCCTTCATTGGATTCCATTTTGATGAGCTCTTTTTGTTTAGAGAATAAATGTGTGAGCTAAACGTGCAGAGTGAATCATCGGTTCTATATGGAGCTGGTACTTCTCTTTTATGGGCATTGTAGGTAACATTTAGGGGTGCTTGTGTTGACTGCATGGTTCCTCTGCGCTCCTCAGATGAGACGCGGCCCAGTGGGAAGCGTGTGGTGGGGGATGTGCACTACTCCTCTGTTAAGGAGCAGGCTGGCTTCATCACTCCAGTACCAGGAGGAGTGGGGCCCATGACTGTGGCCATGCTCATGCAGGTAGAAGGGAACAACCGGGTATTGAACACGGTGGTTGTCTGTATACCTTGTAAGTTAGCCCACCAAGCTAAGGCTTAGGAAAACGAGTCCTCAGATCTTAGGCAAGGTTACTCATCACGTGAGTGTAGCTTACTGATCCACCTCCACTACAAAGGCAGTGGCATCCCTACTAGTAATCACACAAACCACACCACTGCCAAAATTCATCCTGTGAGAAATTTACATTTCAGGGGAAAAGTGGTATTTATTTGTGATAGAGCAGCTACCTGTCCTTTTGACCTCATCAATGCCATTCACTCACCTGTTTACGCAGCATGACATCATGGCAAAGACAGACTACATTAACTGAATGTAGAGAATTCTGTAGTAGATAAGGTGTTATTTCAGACACTCATTTGTTTCTGTCTGGTAATCCTCGGTACATATTCCAATCTATACACACATGCGCACTATACACACACGTACACATGGATTTGGTGTTGTAGAGTAGTGGCCTGAGGGCACACACTTAATGTGTTGTAAAGTCTTTTGTGTAATGTACAGTTGCAGTCAGAAGTTTACATACACCTAGGGTGGAGTCATTAACTCGTTTTTCAACCACTCCACAAATTTCTTGTTAACAACTATAGTTTTGGCAAGTCTGTTAGGACATCTACTTTGTGCATGGCTCAAGTAATTTTTCCAACAATTGTTTACAGACAGAATATTTCACTTATAATTCACTGTATCACAATTCCAGTGGGTCAGAAGTTTACATACACTAAGTTGACTGTGCCTTTAAACAGCTTGGAAAATTCCTGAAAATTATGTCATGGCTTTAGAAGCTTCTGATAGGCTAATTGACATAATTTGAGTCAATTGGAGGTGTACCTGTGGATGTATTTTAAGGCCTACCTTCAAACTCAGTGCCTCTTTTTTTTGACATCATGGGAAAATCAAAATAAATCAACCAAGACCTCCACAAGTCTGGTTGTAGACCTCCACAAGTCTGGTTCATCCTTGGGAGCAATTTCCAAACGCCTGAAGGTACCACGTTCATCTGTACAAACAATAGTACGCAAGTATAAACACCATGGGACCGTGCAGTCGTCATACCGCTCAGGAAGGAGACGCGTTCTGTCTTCTAGAGATGAACATACTTTTGTGCGAAAAGTGAAAAGCAATCCCAGAACAACAGCAAAGGACCTTGTGAAGACGCTGGAGGAAACGGGTACAAAAGTATCTATATCCACAATAAAACGAGTCCTTTACAATCAAATTTTATTTGTCACATATACATGGTTAGCAGATGTTAATGCGACTGTAGCGAAATGCTTGTGCTTCTAGTTCCGACCATGCAGTAGTATCTAACAAGTAATCTAACAATTTCACAACAACTACCTTATACACACGAGTGTAAAGGAATGAATAAGAGTATGTACATATAAATATATGGATGAGCGATTGCCGAACGGCATAAGCAAGATGCAGTAGATGGAATAGAGTAGTATATAAATATGAGATGAGTAATGTCGGATATGTAAACATTATATAAAGCATTGTTTAAAGTGGCTAGTGATACATTTGTTACATCCAATTTTTAATGACTAAAGTGGCTAGAGATTTGAGTCAGTATGTTGGCAGCAGCCACTCAATGTTAGTGATGGCCTTGAGATAGAAGCTGTTTTTCAGTCTCTCGGTCCCAGCTTTGATGCACCTGTACTGACCTGGCCTTCTGGATGATAGCGGGGTGAACAGGCAGTGGCTCGGGTGGTTGTTGTCCTTTTTGGCCTTCCTGTGACATCGGGTGGTGTAGGTGTCCTGGAGGGTAGGTAGTTCACCCCCGGTGATGTGTTGCGCAGACCTCACTACCCTCTGGAGAGACTTATGGTTGTGGGCGGAGCAGTTGCCGTATCAGGCAGTGATACAGCCCGACAGGATGCTCTCGATTGTGCATATGCAGAAGTTTGTGTGTTTTTGGCGACAAGCCAAATTTCTTCAGCCTCCTGAGGTGTGGGTGGGCCATTTCAGTTTGTCCGTGATGTGTACGCCGAGGAACTTAAAACTTTCCACTTTCTCCACTACTGTCCCGTCGATGTAGATAGGGGGGGTGCTCCCTCTGCTGTTTCCTGAAGTCCACGATCATCTTTGTTTTGTTGACGTTGAGTGAGAGGTTATTTTCCTGACACCACACTCCGAGGGCCCTCACCTCCTCCCTGTAGGCTGTCTCGTCGTTGCTGGTAATCAAGCCTGCCACTGTTGTGTCGTCTGCAAACTTGATGATTGAGTTGGTGTGCTTGGCCACGCAGTCATGGGTGTACAGGAGAGGGCTGAGAACGCACCCTTATGGGGCCCCAGTGTTGAGAATCAGCGGGGTGGAGATGTTGTTTCCTACACTCACCACCTGGGGCCGGCCCGTCAGGAAGTCCAGGACCCAGTTGCACAGGGCGGGGTTGAGACCTAGGGTCTCAAGCTTAATGACGAGTTTGGAGGGTACTATGGTGTTAAATGCTGAGCTGTAGTCGATGAACGGTATTCCTCTTGTCCAGATGGGTTAGGGCAGTGTGATTGCAATTGTGTCGTCTGTGGACCTATTGGAGTGGGTCTAGGTTGTCTGGTAGGATGGCGGTGATATGATCCTTGACTAGTCTCTCAAAGCACTTCATGATGACGGAAGTGAATGCTACGGGGCGATAGTCATTATCGACATAACCTGAAAGGCCGCTCAGCAAGGAAGAAGCCACTGCTCCAAAACCTCCATTAAAAAAAGACAGACTACGGTTTGCAAATGCACTTGGGGACAAAGATTGTACTCTTTGGAGAAATGTCCTCTGGTCTGATGAAACAAAAATAGAACTGTTTAGCCATAATGACTATCGTTATGTTTGGAGGAAAAAGGGGGAGGCTTGCAAGCCGAAGAACACCATCCCAACCGTGAAGCACGGGGGTGGCAGCATCATGTTATGGGGGTGCGTTTCTGCAGGAGGGACTGGTGCACTTTACAAAATAGATGGCATCGTGAGGAAGGAAAATTATGTGGATATATATTGAAGCAACAGCTCAAGACATCAGTAAGGAAGTTAAAGCTTGGTCGCAAATGGGTCTTCCAAATGGACAATGACCCCAAGCATACTTCCAAAGTTGTGGCAAAATGGCTTAAGGACAACAAAGTCAAGGTATTGGAGTGGCCATCACAAAGCCCTGACGTCATCCTATAAAAAATGTGTGGGCAGAACTGAAAAAGCATGTGTGAGCAAGGAGGCCTACAAATCTGACTCAGTTACACCAGCTCTGTCAGAAGGAATGGGCCAAAATTCATCCAACTTATTGTGGGAAGCTTGTGGAAGGCTACCCAAAACGTTTGACCCAAGTTAAACAATTTAAAGGCAATGCTACCAAATACTAATTGAGTGTATGAAACTTCTGACCCACTTGGAATGTGATGAAAGAAATAAAAGCTGAAATAAATAATTCTCTCTACTATTATTCTGACATTTCACATTCTTAAAATAAAGTGAGGGAATTTTTACTAGGATTAAATGTCAGGAATTGTGAAAAACTGAGTTTAAATGGATTTGACTAAGGTGTATGTAAACTTCCGACTTCAACTGTATATAACTTCCTTATTTTTGCCGGACCCCGGGAAGAGTAGCTGCTGCCTTGGCAGCAACTAATTGGGATCAGTAATAAATACAATCTAAATGTGTAAACTGAGCTTTTCATTGGCTGTGTTGTTTCTCTTCATCTCCAGAACACAGTGCTAAGTGCCAAACGCTTCCTGGAGTCTCACCAGCCAGGCAAGTGGAGCATCACCTACACCAAGCTCATCCTGCAGAAGCCTGTGCCTAGGTTTGTCCCCTCATCCTCTGCATACCGTTCCCTCTGATGTGGAATTACTTTATTTCCTAGTCGTTTAGTAATTTTTTGTACTTTTAATACTCCTTAGTAATGTTGCTGAATAATTCAACCTTCCACTAAAGTAGGGGCTCTAGTCTAATTTTGGTTCTCTACCTCATGTTTGAAAGCCTTAAATTTGGTCCTCAGAGACTTGCATGACATGCTGTGACCTGACTGGCCCACAGTGACATCGTGATCTCGCGTTCCTGCGTGCCCAAGCCCATCGACCGGCTGGCCATGGAGGTGGGGCTGCTGTCGGATGAGGTGGAGCTCTATGGGAAGACCAAGGCCAAGGTGCAGCTGGACATCATCAATCGCCTGCGGGCACAGCCTGATGGGAAATACGTGGTGGTCACTGGGTATGCTCTGTACAATAAACTTTTGTTCTTGTTGAGTTGTAGATGGAGAATGTGCTCCTTTTCACTACAGTGGCCTGGTACAGAACTCTTGATTTATCAAGATTGATTGTCTGTTATGCTCTCTGAAATGTTTCACACCAGTGTTAATGTTGTCTGTACCTCTAGAATCACCCCCACCCCACTGGGAGAGGGAAAGAGCACCACCACCATAGGACTGGTCCAGGCTCTGGGGGCTCACATGAAGCTCAATGTTTTCGCCTGTGTCCGCCAGCCCTCCCAAGGCCCCACCTTCGGAATCAAAGGTGAGCACTGAGTGATGCTGCCTTTTTACTGACTGTGTGAAAATGTAAGGCTTTATCAATGCTCAGTTGTTATCAATGCTAAATGTTCTATCTACAGGAGGTGCTGCTGGAGGTGGATATTCTCAAGTAATTCCCATGGAGGAGGTACTTCACTGAATGATTTCCATTCTATTCCAGACATTGATCATTCAGGAAGGGGTTTCTGTATAAAGCTATATTTGACCATATGGTTTAATTATGATTTCAGTTCAACCTCCACCTCACAGGAGATATCCACGCCATCACAGCTGCCAACAACCTGGTGGCGGCCGCCATAGACGCCCGTATGTTTCATGAAGCCACCCAAACAGACAAGGTGAACCCTCTCGGTTGCTGACATGTTCTTGAGAAAGATTGCACTGCGCAAGGTGGCATTCCATGTTTGATTGTGTGTGTCGGTCCATTTCTTATCTTTCTCACTCATTCCCTCTCCCACAGGCTTTATATAACCGTCTGGTCCCACTTAGTGGAGGTCAGAGGACATTCTCCCCCATCCAGATTACCAGACTAAAGGTAGAAACTCAATCGTAGCCGTGGATGCCAATGCCATTATTATCTTGACTGCCTTAGGGAGGGAATTTCTCTACTAGTGTCTCTGTATGTGATCCCTGTAGAGACTGGGCATTCAGAAGACTGACCCCACCACTCTGACCGAGGAGGAAATAACCCGCTTTGCCCGACTAGACATGGACCCTGACTCCATCACCTGGCACAGAGGTACTGAAGACTGTACTGGATATGTACCCTGAGTGGCCTGCCTGTTGTGTATACTGTACTACAGGGCTCTCCAACCCTGTTCCTGGAGAGCTACAGTCCTGTAGGTTTTCACTCCAACCCTAATCTAGCGCACCTGATTGTAATGATTAGCTGGTTGATAAGCTGAACCAGGTTAGTTACCACTGGGGTTGGAGCGAAAACCTACAGGAGGGTAGCTCTCCAGAAACAGGGTTGGAGAGCCCTGCTATACTATGACATGTCAGTGTTGAGATGTAGAAGAGTGTTTTAATGGGTCTTTGGATCATTTCAGTGTTAGACACCAATGATCGTTTCCTGAGGAAGATCACCATTGGCCAATCGCCGACTGAGAAGGGACACACTAGGGAGGTATGTAAAAGTTCATAGTACACATGCTTTTCTTGCATTTAGTTAGTCACCAACTGATACTGACCTGTTGACTCTTGTTCTGTCCTCCTGCCCCAGGCTCAGTTCAGCATCACGGTGGCCAGTGAGATCATGGCTGTGCTGGCTCTCACCAGCAGCCTGAAGGACATGCGCCAGCGCCTGGCCAAGATGGTGGTGGCAACCAGCCGCAGTGGGCAGCCCATCACCACAGAGGACCTGGTAAGTGGCCCTAGTCGCCATCTCACACTGTCAACCAACACATAGACAGTTGAGGTTTGTGATGAGTGCTTGTTGATTCTGGCCATAAAAGATTCTCACCATTTCATTGTTCTCTCTCTGTGCAGGGTGTGAGTGGAGCCCTGACTGTGCTGATGAGGGATGCCATCAAGCCCAACCTGATGCAGACTCTGGAGGTGGGTGGGACAGGGGGGAGGGAAGTAGGGAGGGAGGGAGCTCCTCAGGGTGGACTGTACTGGCCTGGCAACTGGAGGAGAGGAGAGTGACGCAAAGCCATGTGGGAAAATGGGTTTCAGATTCTTTAATTGGTTAGGGTAGTGTGGATGTGAAGCTTCCTACATTCTCATGGAGCAGTGATGACAGTCTGGAGAAGACAGATAGCGTGTGCTTGTGGTTGTTTTTAGTTTAGTTACCAATCCCCTGTTTCTCTTTGAGAAGTTCAGAGGCAGGATTGGGTACAAAGTAGCTAGTCTATTTGCATCAAATCAACAGATATTCCAAAGCCTAGAACTTGCTAAGTTTGTTGACTGCAGATATGTGATTCTGAGCCTATGGTGTTTGATGTGGGAGACTTGACTTCTGTGAATCAGTGGTGCCATTGCCACTGGCTGAGTGTGTGTTCTGCTGCTGGATGATTGGGAGGGGTTTCTCTACAGGGAACCCCCGTGTTCGTCCACGCCGGACCTTTCGCCAACATCGCCCACGGCAACTCCTCCATCCTGGCTGATAAGATAGCCCTGAAGCTGGTCGGCCCAGAGGGATTTGTGGGTAAGTGGAGCTGAAACACACAGCCTCTCCCTTGACAAGAAACAAAACTATGAACACCTCTTGTAATGTGAGTGTTGGTTGTTTCTCTCACGGGACAGTGACGGAGGCTGGGTTCGGCGCTGACATCGGCATGGAGAAATTTTTCAACATCAAATGCCGCTACTCCGGCCTGCGGCCTCACGTGGTGGTGCTGGTGGCCACCGTCCGAGCCCTGAAGATGCATGGAGGTGGGCCAACGGTGAGTGACTGCACAGTTTACTGGGGGTCTCTGAAATATTTCTACCCTTGTTCTAATGGTGGTGCCAATGGGCAGTGTTTCAGAAAGACTGCTTCAGAAAAAACAATTAAAGGGCAGGTTAGATCAACCTAGATCAGATCAACCTAGAGAATGTTCACATTAAAGTCATACCATTCAAAAGTTTGGGGTCACTTAGAAATGTTCTTGTTTTTTTGTCCATTAAAATAACATCGAATTGATCAGAAATGCAGTGTAGATGTTGTAAATGACTATTGTAGCTGGAAATAGTGTGTATATTCTCTCCTATTGAATATCCTATCCCGCTTCAATCAATGCAGGTGCACTGCTGAGAATGTAATTCCATTTCCTGCTTGGTGGAGGTCACACTGGAAGACCTGTAATTCTGCTGCTTTAGCTCTATCCCCACAAACACTAGTATGTTTCATGTCCTTGGACAGGGAATAGGGATACAGCCTGTTATTGTTTGTTCTAGGTTAGTAATTTGATAGCTTTTTGACTGATCTTTCTCCTTTGCTGCAGGTTACTGCTGGGATGGCCCTGCCCAAAGAATATGTGGAAGAGGTAAGACACTTCTCTGCCCCTCACCCCCACTCTCTCACTTCAGCCCCACCCCTTTTACACCGCATCACATCAGGGATACAGCAGCCATCCTAAATGTACCACTTCCCTTTTATGATAATGTTCTGTTAATGGCATATTGCTCATCCTCTGCACAAATTGGTCGTAAGTAGAGCTGTGGCGGTCATGAAATTGTCAGCCGGTCATAGTAATTGACTGTTAATTAACATTTAGCATCTGCTGGCTTCCATGCATAACCTACAAGCCACTGATGCAGACCTTTTTGGAACATCTACATTTAAAAAGTATAATAAATCCATGTAATATAGCCTACACCAGAAGAACAGTATAGCATGAGTTGTCCTTATGTTAGGCCCTGATCTGGCTATGCCATAATTCTGTGGGGTACGCTAGTTAATTTAGCAGACAAGATTTGCTTGGAATTCCATGGCATTATTTATAGTAATCAGAGTACAATTGAACATAGCTGAATAAAATAGGAAGGATATTTTCTCCGAACAATTTGAGGGACTGCGTTACGTGCGGCGATTCTGTGTTCAGCGGTTAACAAAAACCGGTACTCCTATATGCTTAATTTAGTTATTTATGTAACTTTAGTTATGGGCTATATGTTTAGATGTTAATTCATTCTTAGGCTACATGATGCGACAAATGATGATTTGAAAAAAGTTGCATGAAAAGCATGCGCTTTGCTTTGTTTTTTTGCGCAGGCTGTTTACACTTCATCAGTCTTTGACAAGCACAATTTGACAAGCTCTTGATAATGCCTCGAATTTCCCGGCTGCATCCCCTTTGTGGCTGTAATGCCCCTTAAAAAAAATCCATGCCTTTTGTGGCCGTTGTGCCCTTAGGCTGAATATTATAATTCTCTTCTCCCGGCTGCATGCCGAAGTACCTCTCACTCACAGGCTACAAGTGAAGACAGACCCAACCGGGATGCATCTGCGCACGTCTTTATCCAATTCCGAGGTGCATATTGGAAGAACTGTCCACATTTACTTTTCGTCAGCCAACAAGATGAGTAGGCCTAACGAACAGCAAAAGCCCTAGCCTATGCCAATCTACTATCCCCCATAGAACAAAGGTTGACTTATTCTGTGAGATAACTAAATATTCCAGACATAGTCTAGGCAGTTGTGGGATGTGATGGATCCCAAATTAATATAACCACTAACATAAAAAAAACGTTTTAAGCAATGAGCCTGACTCAATAGATGAGCAGGTTTAGCTTAAAATGTTGAACTATTTGGTTATTTCTTCACGTTATAAGCGCAGCAATGCACACACTGCAGTAGGCAATAAGCTGGAATGTTCCATTAGCAGGAAAACACCATTCTCAAAAGTGACCACAAATGCGATTATGGATGTAATGCTTTTATTATTAAGGTGCATTTGAACTTCCCCAAACTTGAAACTCACACGCTGCTTATGTATGCCAGTTAGACTCTACACCTCTTGTAAAGCGGATTAATGTGCTTCATTATAAGAAGTTATTTGACCACTTTAGTTGTGCTATCAACCTTACCAAAACATATAGGCCTATGGGCTAGGCTATATGAGGTGTGGGACTATGATTTGAAAAAGTAGGAGGAGGAGAAAAAAAGCATGCATTGTTTTCCTTAAGATGGGCATCATTCACGAGCGATAACATATCATTCAGAAGCGATAACATATCATTCACAAGTGATAGGCTAATATTGTCACCCATCACACTATTCTTGATTTTATCTTGTCTTTACATATATTATTTAGTTTGTGTGAACATTTGTTTTGATTTAGAATGGACCATTATCATGTGGCGGTAATACCATAACAGCCCTAGTCGTAAGACCTCTTCATTCATTAGAAGGCATCAAGCGCATGTGCGTGGTATTTGCTTTGTGTCTTGTGACACAATTCTCATCTGATGCAATTAGTTGAGCTGAACTACACAGGCCCATCCATTATGCAGTGCAATTAGGTCCAGTTCACATGCTCCCTTGATTTTACATGGACCATTGCCTCATACCTACTGGCTACATGTGATCATTGATGTGAGTAGAAAATAGCTCCACTTAACTCCCTCTCGGGTGTCTACAAAGGCAGAGTGTACGCAGTATATTATATAATAGCTGTATAAAAAAAACTTTGGTGTGTTTCTGTGTAGAACCTTGAGCTGCTGGAGAAGGGCTGCAGTAACATGAGGAAACAAGTGGAGAATGCCAGGCACTTTGGAGTGCCAGTGGTGGTGGCCGTCAACGCTTTCAAGTAAGTGCTAATCATGGTGAGCATCTGAAACTATTTTACCCCTCTTGTCTTGTCTTAGTGTTTTGACCTCTGACCTGTGTCTCCCTGACTGCAGGACAGACACTGAATCAGAGCTGGACCTGATCTGCACCCTGGCCAAGGAAGTGGGGGCCTTTGATGCGGTGCGCTGCTCTCACTGGGCTGAAGGGGGTGCTGGTGCCGTGGCCCTGGGACAGGCTGTGCAGAGGGCTTCTGAGGCCCCCAGTGACTTCAAGTTCCTCTATGATGTGGAGGTAAAGCGAGCGTCGGCCTCAGTCAAAGACCTTGTTTTTCACTGTATGACATGGATGCATTGATTTCATCCTGCTCTAGAAATCAATTGATGACATCAATAATTTTTTTTCCATTCATCTCATCAGTCTTGTCTGTAGATGAAATAAATCACTGATTCACTTCTGAGACCTAGATGACTGTTTTGATCAGTATTTATACATCAAGTGATTTCCCAGATTAGTATCACTTAATCTTTCTCCTCATGTACTGTTGCAAATGCGTGCATTACATTTAAACATGTTGGAGAATCAGTGTAGATGACCTGAACCAGTTCTATGGTACTCATGTGTTGTACGTATGTGTATTTTTGTCTGTCTGAATTGCCTGTAGCTGCCCATTGCGGATAAGATCCGGATCATTGCTCAGAAGATCTATGGGGCTGATGACATAGAGCTGCTGCCAGATGCCCAGCACAAGGTGGAGCTCTACACCAAACAGGTACAATAGCTATGAGACCAAGGCTTTTAATGGAGACGGTTCTTTGTTTACATGCTTTGTATAGAACCTATTTGTTTAGCACTCTACTCATTGATTTCCCGAGCACATTTTCAACCTTTTCCTTGAAGGTTCAAGAAAACAGTCTGGAGGATTCACATTTCTACTTGAGGTTTTACTCTCCTTTCAATGAATGCCATATTTGTTTTGTTCAGGGCTTTGGGAATCTGCCCATCTGCATGGCAAAGACCCACCTGTCCCTGTCCCACGAGGCGGATAAGAAGGGCGTGCCCACAGGGTTCATCCTACCCATCAGAGACATCCGTGCCAGTGTGGGTGCTGGGTTCCTCTATCCTCTGGTTGGCACGGTAAGAAAGCACTGGCACTGGCCTATTTAAAATATCCATGATCTCAACATAAAAACCAACTGAATCAATGAAGAGTCAAATCAATCTCTTGATCAGAGGACACAAATTACTAGTACAGTTTATTCATGTTTGGCCCCATCCTAGATGCCCACAATTCCAGGGCTGCCCACAAGGCCCTGTTTCTATGACATTGACCTAGACCCTGAGACTGAGCAGGTCAACGGACTCTTCTAAGAGGGGCTCCACCCTGTTTAACGGTAAGGAATCCGCTACGTTACAGCTATACAAATGATGCAACAACCCATACAAGCTTACAGATATGGTTGATGTCTGTAATGATTCTTGTTATTATTTTTCTCTCTGTTGTGCTATCTTTATCTTTCCATGGACAGAGGTGGTCTGTGGTCTGCAGCCCCCAAAACAAGGCCTAATGAAATGTGATGGAGTAGTAACTGGAAGCGCTTCCCTCCCTTGTCAAAAATGTCCTGTATTTTTCACTGTCGTCTGTCAATAGTACACTTTCTCTGCCCATGGTCACTGAAGGGTAAAATAAAGAAACTTAATTAATTAAGAAACAGTTTGTCCTCTGAGATTATTTTGTATTAGAATTGTAGATGGGGGGGAAATTGCCTGTTTACATTAATTTAAAAAGTTTTTCTGGTACCTTTTTTTTTTTTTTTGTATACTTTTTTGCCAGTAGCTCTGAAAGTAGCACTCACGAGACAAAGGTGTTCCCCGAAAATTGTGTACTATGTCACATATGTGCACCACGTCATTGCTCTCATTCGTGTCCACTGAGCCATTGGGCCCACCCTGAAAACTCATCTGATAACGCTGGGCAGGCCTCTTGCTAGCTGTTGCTCAAATGCGAGGGGCTGAAGCTAATTGGCAAGAACTTGAATTGCTAGGGTGCTGGCCCACGTGCAGGGAAATGTAGGGAAAATGGCGCGGCACAGCTTTTTGAAAAGTTGCTTTCAAGCTAGGGATTTCGTTGCTAATTTGAGTTAAAAGATTAATTTTGCTCATAGATCATTCATCTATGAACTACACTTTGAGACATACAGCCCAAAGTTTGAGGTTTAAAAAAAATATATACTTTCTTAATCACCAAAGTACTGGAGCATGTTTTTAATAATCACCTCTGAAACAAACCTTCCCAGGAGCTACTGTATCAGACCCTTCAGAAGTTCAGTGTTGTCTGATAATACTGTACATGGTAAGGAGACACTGGGGAGAGGGAGGCCTCAGATCATGAATCGGGTGGTTATCAGTGTGAATTGTGTGTAAATTAGACTGTCTACTACAATGGGCTGGTAAAAGACAGTGTTTTTTGGATTCAAAACATTGTTGAAAATTAGGCAGAGCAAATTCTGACATTGCTGCCTTTTATAAAAAGGAACCACCAAGACTCTCCTTAGAGCTGGCTGCCTGGCCAAACTGAGCAATCGAGGGAGAAAAGGCTTGGTGAGGGAGGTAACCAAGAACCGATAGTCACTCTGACAGAGCTCCAGAGTTCCTCTGTGATGATGGAGGAACCTTCCAGAAGGACAATTATCTCTGCAGCACTCCACCAATCAGGCCTTTTATGGTGGAGTGGCCAGATGGAAGCCACTTCTCAGTAAATGGCACATAGCCTGCTTGGAGTTTGACAAAAGGCACCTAAAGGACTCTGACCATGACATACAAGATTCTCTGGCCTGATGAAACCAAGATTGAAGTCTTTGTCCTGAATGCCAAGCGTCACGTCTGGAGGAAACCTGGCACCAACCCTACGATGAAGCATTGTGGTGGCAGCATCATGCTTGTGGGGATGTTTTTCAGGGACTGGGAGACCAGTCAGGATAGAGGGAAAGATGAACAGAGCAAAGTACAGAGAGATCCTTGATGAAAACCAAAATAAATAACTGAAGAGCTGGTCTGATAATATATCAACAATGTCTGTCAAAGAGGCTTCGATTGGACATGCTTGGGGAAAAGTGGGTCTGAGTAGAAAGCTGACCGGTCCTTGACGACGACTCCTTAGTAAAGTGATGTAAAAGCTGATTTATGTAGACCAAAAATGGCAGAAACAAGACTTAAGAGTTGAAGGCGATGTTTCTCTCCATCTCTCATCTGCATTAGGTGGAGGAAGAGGGCTGATGAGAAGGAAGGTCATGATATCAAATTTTTCAACAAGCAAACCAGAGACTCTGACTTTGCTGTTCAACTAATTGCAGTTTACAGTGTAACTTCCGAAAAGCAAGTTAATAATCGCTCCAACACTCCTGCGATCGAAGGGAAGGAGTAAAAGTTCAAAGTTACAACCTGGTAGAATCATCAAAAGGCTCATAAAAAAAAAAAAAAAAAAAAAAGGACGACTCAAAAACAAAGCAAGAACAGATGTCTCTACAAGTTCATTCTCCTTGTTTAATTCCCTTCAAGAAAAAGACTGAGAATCTCTGCAGGCACAGAACCAAAAAGCCCTCTCCTTTCTTCCATGAGCGTATTGGAGGCACACAGGAATATATTGAGGAGACTAGTCCTGGCTAACAAACATGCCGACTATATTATGTTGTCAGGGAGGTCAAGGGGCATTGCTCTGAGACATTAACAGTGAGTGTGGATGTGACTGAGCGCCGTGAGGTCTGAGATACCATAGAAACAAGTAAAGAAAGAAACCAAGGCTTACGAAAGCCCTGCCCTTATAACTGATCAAATGGAACCGAAAAAATCTCCTTTGAACATTGACTGAAGCCGGTGGATGAGATGCTGGTAAACCAATATCCCATAGAGACCTATAGTGGTCCCAGTAATGGTGGGGTGAATCCTTTCTCAGAGGAAGAGAAGGTGCAGAAACATTCAGGTGAATGTGTTGCTTCAACCATGGATCCCCCAGGGGATCTTTAGTGCAGGATATTGTATTCAAAGTTATTGTCAAACACATTGACTCAAATGCAATTTGTGAGTGAACTAAGTTACCACACTGAACCAAGAAGAAATAGTGTGCTGAATATTCAGGTGCAAAGTCCAAGATCCAACAACTCTCATTCAGAAGTACCATGACCTTTGCAAATAGTCTGGGTAGCCATTTGATTAGATGTTCAGGAGTCTTATGGCTTGGGGGTAGAAGCTGTTTAGAAGCCTCTTGGACCTAGACTTGGCGCTCCGGTACCGCTTGCCGTGCGGTAGCAGAGAGAACAGTCTATGACTAGGGTGACTGGAGTCTTTGACAATTTTTAGGGCCTTCCTCTGACACCGCCTGGTATAGAGGTCCTGGATGGCAGGACGCTTGGCCCCAGTGATGTACTGGGCCATACACACTACCCTTTGTAGTGCTATGTGGTCGGAGAAGAGCAGTTGGCATACCAGGCAGTGACGCAACCAGTCAGGATGCTCTCGATGGTGCAGCTGTAGAACCTTTTGAGGTTCTGAGGACCCATGCCAAATCTTTTCAGTCTCCTGAGGGAGAATAGGTTTTGTCGTGCCCTCTTCACGACTGTCTTGGTGTGCTTGGACCATGTTCGTTTGTTGGTGATGTGGACACCAAGGAACTTGAAGCTCTCAACCTGCTCCACTACAGCCCCGTCGATGAGAATGGGGGCGTGCTCGGTCCTCCTTTTCCTGTAGTCCACAATCATCTCCTTTGTCTTAATCACGTTGAGGAAGAGGTTGTTGTCTTGGCACCACACGGCCAGGTCTCTAACCCGTCTCCCTATAGGTTGTCTCGTCATTGTTGGTGATCAGGCCTACAACTGTTGTTATCGGCAAACTTACTGATGGTGTTGGAGTCGTGCCTGGCAATGCAGTCATGAGTGAACAGGGAGTACAGGAGGGAACCCTGTGTTGAAGATCCGCGTGGTGGATGTGTTGTTACCTACCCTTACCACCTGGAAGCAGCCCGTCAGGAAGTCCAGGATCCAGTTGCAGAGGGAGGTGTTTAGTCCCTCCTTAGCTTAGTGATGAGCTTTGATCTTTGTGAATGTTTTATAAATATTATATCATGGATGGATAATATTTGATCAGATTTTGTTTTTTCTGTCATTGTTTGTTTGAAGAAACATCCCAGATTGTGGAAGACTTGTTTCCATAGCAATGAGACACTTGAAAATGTGATTCATATTATTATACTGTACTTTTACATAGACATGTGCGAGACACTTTTGTCATGTTTTGTTCAACTGAATTAAAATATATAAACGTAACCTGTGTACAAACATTCCATTGCTGTATACATAACTGCATTTTACATATCTGTAGCACAGACCTCTACTGTATTATATTTTGAACACATTTTAGATGTATCCCTCTAGTGGTAAGAGTCAACTGCAAGTGCCATTAAATGAGAGGGAATAGGCGTGGATAGATATTTTAAGTATCGGCTAACCAAATACGTTATAGAAATTTGTCAGTCGATGACAAAGTCGAAGACGGAGCACGCAATTATTAGTTGTTGCATTGCCTTGCCTTATGGTGGTTTTAAGACAACTGGGAACTCGGAAATCCTCGACTTCACTTGCGTTTAACTGGGAACTCAACAACAAAAAACAAGCGCTGACTCGGAAAGATTGGTTTGAACGGTCATCCAACTCGGGAACTCTGGCCTTTTTCTAGATATCTGACTTTCCGACCTGAAGCTCACTGACGTCAAGACACTAAAGTTGGAAGTCTGAGATTTCCAAGTTCCCAGTTGTTTTGAACGCGGCATTAGCTGTGGACGCGCCCATCATCTATCGATTCAGGCTGGAATAGTAGGCTATGTTGTGGGCTTTATGTTGAAAACTAGTTATGTTTCTATCCAATTGGCGACAGATTTTCACGCGAATATTTTTTTAAAGCCGTTTACATAAAATATACACATTTTCCCACCACAGATCTGTTTCCGTCAAATTGATTTTCGATGATAAATCTCTGCGTGATGACGTAGTGCACAAAAACATATATTTTGCGGTCAAATAGAAGTAAATTGTTTCCGTCGCATTTTCAACTCAGATTATATTTTTGCGTTATATAGCCAACAGTTTGCAGATACATCCTACATGATGAAATTGTTATGAACAAAAGAGCGAGATCATTTTAATTTGTCAAACGGCAGCCAAGAATCGATCATCATGTCACCAGAATAATACCCTCGATATTTATTGGAAAGGAGCATCAAGCTCATCACCTTGCACCACCCTGTGAAGTTCATATATTTAATTTGTGGTAGCCTAACAAAATGTCTGTCTTCTCGAGTCGTAGTGGGAGGAACATGTCATGTCGTGACTTTACTTGATATTGTAATGACCTGACTAGATTATAAAAGGAACAATTGTCTAGACAGAGGTTTGAGTTACGAATTAACGGTTTATTAACCCAACTTCCACACAGGCTACTGTTTGGCCGTAGCCCACGCCAAATAAATGCAACATACCCCCACAAATCAACCGTGAACTTCTCTTGTGACGGCCAGACGTAAGATAGAGAACAATGGCAAAACCTGGTCTTAACTTCCAATGCTCCATCCCCCCTTCCCAACCCCCCTTCATGCCACTCCGCCAATCACCCGGATGCCCGTTATCAGAACATTCCAGGCATTCCCGTGATTGGCAGATAGCAGGTTGATTGGCATGTCGGACCCCGCGAACACTGGGGTACTGGTAAGTACAACACAACCAACTAAAATCCTAACACATAACACACAGCTGTCTGTGCGGGTCGCTACAATATGATGGTTATTATATCAATATTTGCGCATAAAAGCGTTTCCACCGTAATTTTACCAAAACAAAAAAGATCACACCTTTATCTAGCATATTTTGCTTTGTCGACATTGGGAACGTTTACAGACATTTGCTTTCCCATCAGGCCTATTGTGACATTTTGTTTTATCCGGCAAGTAGGCCTACTTAAAAAGGTTGGATGGAAACGTACCTGGTCAATAAAACATTTGGCATTTATTTCTGAATGTTGTGTGGACGTTCACATGGAAATGATTGATAACAACAGAGTTAAACAGAGTGGTGCAAGGGGAGACAAATATCCACAAGAAACCGGATTATATTTCCAAGACTCGGGGACATACATGGTCATTGTTCCGTGTTTATTACTACCCCGTTGGTTAATGTTCTGTATGCGAGTAAAAGGATAAGAATAGCGTTGAGCTGTCCTTCACTGAGTGTTTGATATGTGGGTCTGGCATAGGCTACACAGGAATGGTGTAGTATGATAGTATCTCGATGCCTCTGACATATGGTGACCTGTTTAGGTAGAAAAAAATGACACATTTTGCTGTAATTTTTTTTTCTATTTTTTTAAATGTTCATTGTATTGCATGATTATTTTGCATTAAGAAGTAATACAATCATATGGCTGTTTTATTAGAGATTTGTACACTTTAATAAATCGTTCAAATTGTTTTTTCCGTAATAATTACCGTGATTAAACAGATGCAAAGTGTGCATGATCAAATATTTAATGTCCTCCACGACCTCCTTTTCCTCCGTGGTCTCCTCCTTTTCCTCCGTGCTCGCCTGCTTTTCCTTTATGCTCGCCTCCATGCTCGCCTCCTTTTCCTTTATGCTCGCCTCCATGCTCGCCTCCTTTTCCTTTATGGTCGCCTCCATGCTCGCCTCCTTTTCCTTTATGGTCGCCTCCATGATCTCCTCCATGCTCGCCGGCTTTTCCATGCCCATGACCGTGTCCCCCCTTTTCCTTTTCCCTTCTTCCCCTGGAAATGACAAAAATAACATTACTAAACTCACCTATTGGTTTCGGAAAACCTGTCCTTTATGAATGGAAAAGTTCAAATCAAAATCAAATTTTATTTGTCACATACACATGGTTAGCATACACATGGTTAGCAGATGTTAATGCGAGTGTAGCGAAATGCTTGTTGTCCCTTCAATTGTCTCAACCATTACACCATTACCCTGGCATGTGAAAATCAATCATTTTTTGGGGGGGAGGGGGGGTCCAAAACGATATTGATGTTAATGTGTATTAACTATTATTTTGTAAGCCTCCTAACTCACTTTTGCCCTCTCCCCCCAGAGCCCTGTGAAACAGAAAGTATTCTGTTTACATCCACCAGGACAACACTGAGATCTAAGATATAGCAAGATAGAAAATAGTTCTGTTCTTCACTTCGCTTGATTTGACAGGTGTTTAAAGACTGCGTTGACTGAAGTAAAGAAGCATAGATGGGGAGCAGGTAGCTTAGTGGTTAGAGCGTTGGACTAGTAACCTAAAGGTTGCAAGATGGAATCCCCGAGCTGACAAGGTAAACCATCTGTCGTTCTGCCCCTGAACAAGGCAGTTAACCCACTGTTCCTAGAAAATAAGAATTGGTTCTTAACTGACTTGCCTAGTTAAATAAAGGTAAAAAAAAAATACAAAAATACAAATAATGCAGATATCTTACGTCATCAGTCCCAGGTGTGGGCTCCTCCTGGAACAACAACACATTATGTCTCACATATAGCACACAAGTCTGAAGGAATTTTCTGTATTTGAAAACATAGCACACAAGTCTGTAGGCATTTTCTGTATTTGAAAAGTAAGTTAACTGACTTACCGGTTTCTTTGCTGTGGATAAAAAGTAAGGAATATTTTGAAGTTATTCAAATAATAGAGGAATGCATTGTCATATAGGCCATACTAGTCTACTCACTCCTTGAAATTGTAAATGCAATGTCAATGCAATATATTCTCAACTTCAGGGTTGAGTTGTGAAACTACATAACGACATAGTAATTTAAAACCTCAGTGCTCATAATACAGTAAATGAAGTGAACAACTTCAACACTTACCTGGACTACTCATTTTCTCAGACGAGTTGGCACTGAAATTGCACTGTTGGACAAATAAATAGTATATTTCCAAAATAATCAGTATATTAAATTAAAATGCGGTATTTTCTTAAATATCAAAGTAACTTTTGTCATATAAACAAGAATAGCATAAGAACCCATCCATTTACACAATAAAGAAAGCCTCACCTGGTACTGGAGGTTGAAGGACTGTACATCAACTGTATTTTCAGTCTGTATTTATAAGTGTGTGTAGAGTATGTAAAAGCCACACCCAGTCCTTTTAATTACAGGTGGAAAGGTGTTTGTAGTCGGACAGTTAAAGTGGGGCGGAGAAATGAGATGACAGGTGACCCAAAATATTGGCATGATAATGATACTGACAGTTAAAAACGAGGCGGTTAAAAACAAAGACATAACATGGACATCATAGTTATGTCAAACCTGAAGATTGCTGCTTTCATCGTCAATCTACCCAGCTTTGTTTCATAGAGCTTGGTGAGAGTGTGGTTTTCCTATTATTATTTTCCATTCGACCTTCCCACAATCTTCTGGGAATGGTGCAGGATAGCTGTTTGTTCCAAAGTCATTCTTAGCACATTTAAGGAACTTGACAAAAAAATTAAAAAATAATCTTGATACACTACATGGTCAAAAGTATGTGGACATGCCTTCAAATGAGTGGATTCTGCTATTTCAGCCACACCCGTTGCTGACCGGTGTATAAAATCGAGCACACAGCAATGCAATCTCCCTAGACATTGGCAGTAGAATGGCCCGTACTGAAGAGCTCAGTGACTTTCAACATGGCACCATCATAGGATGCCACCTTTCCAACTAGTCAGTTTGTCAAATTTCTGCCCTGCTAGAGCTGCCCAGGTCAACTGTAAGTGCTGTTATTGTGAAGTGGAAAAGTCTTGGAGCAACAACCGCTCAGCCGCAAAGTGCTAGGCCACACAAGTTTACAGAACGGTACCGCAGAGTGCTGAAGCGTGTAGCCTGTATATCGTCTGTCCTCGATTGCAACACTCACTACTGCCTCTGGAAGCAACATCAACATAACAACTGTTTGTCGGGAGTTCATTAAATTAGTTTTCTATGGCCGAGCAGCCGCACACAAGCCTAAGATCACCATGCGCAATGTCAAGCGTCGGCTGGAGTGGTGTGAAACTCACCACCATTGGACTCTGAAGCAGTGGAAACGCATTCTCTGGAGTAATGAATCACTCTTCACTATCTGGCAGTCTGACGGACTAATCTGGGTTTGGCAGATGCCAGGACAACGCTACCTGCCCCAATGCATAGTGCCAACTGTAAAGTGTGGTGGAGGAGGAATAAGGGTCTAGATGATTCTGTGCTTCCAACATTGTGTCAACAGTTTGGGGAAGGCCCTTTCCTGTTTCAGCATGACAATGCCTCCATGCACAAAGCGAGGTTCATAAAGAAATGGTTTGTTGAGATCAGTGTGCAAGAACTTGACTGGCCTGCACAGAGCCCTGACCTCAACCCCATCGAACACCTTTGGGATGAATAAGAACGCTGGCTGAGAGCCAGGCCTAATCGCCCAACATCAGTGCCCGACCTCAGTAATGCTCTTGTGGCTGAATGGAAGCAAGTCCCCGCAGCAATGTTCCAACATCTAGTGGGAAGCCTTCCCAGAAGAGTGGAGGCCGTTTATAGGAGCAAAGTGGGGACCGACTCCATATTAATGCCCATGATCTTGGAATGAGATTTTCGACGAACAGGTGTCCATATACTTTTGGTAATGTGTATTTTCAAGCAGCTTTAAGTTAAAACAGTAACTAGACCACTCAGGAACATTCACTTACTCCTTGGTAAGTAACTGCAGTGTATATTTGGCCTTGTGTTTTTGCCTGCTGAAAGGTTAATTTGTCTCTCAGTGCCTGGTTGAAAGCAGACTGCTCCAGGTTTTTCTCTTGGATTTTGTCTGTGGTTTGCTCCATTCTGTTTTTTTTATTCTGAAAACTCCCTAGTCTTTGCCGATGCCAAGTATACCCATAACATGATGCAGCCACGACCATGCTTAAAAATATGGAGAGTAGTACTCAGTGATGTGTTGTGTTGGATTTGCCCCAAACATAACACTTTCTATTCAGGGCAAAAAGTTAATTCCTTTGGCACATTTCTGCAGCAGGCTTCCTTTTCATTTAGGTTAAGTATTGCAGAGTAACTAAAATGTTTTTGATCCATCCTCAGTTTTCTCCAATCACACCCGTTAAACTCTGTTACTGTTTTAAAATCACCTTTTGCCTCAAATCCCTGAGTGGTTTCCTTCCTCTGCTGGCAAATCAGTTAGAAAGGACGACTGTATCTTTGTAGTGACTGGGTGTATTGATACACAATCTGAAGTCTAATTAATAACTTTGAATATCCCTTTGAGCATGGTAGTGTCTGCCTATTTTTTTTTTTACCCATCTACCAATAGGTGCCCTTCTTTGCACAGCATTGGAAAAGCCCCCTGGTCTTTGTGGTTGAATCTGTGCTTGAAATGCATTACTCAACTGAGGGACCTTGCAGATAATTGTGTTGGGTACAGATATGGGGTAGTCATTAAAAAATAAGGGTGAGTCCATGCAACTTATGATTTTATAGCACTATTTCACTCCTGAACTTATTTAGGCTAGCCATAACAAAGGTGGTAACCAATACGTTTAGGAGTTTATTTTGTATTAATTTGTTTGAAAAAAATATATATATATTTTCACTTTGACATGAGGTATTTTGTGTAGATCAGTGACAACATTTTTTAATTGTATCCATTGAAATCTCACTTTGACTCAACAAAATGTGAAAATTTCAAGGGGGTGAATACTTATGATATGCACTCTATATGCAGAAACTAACTTTGATATTCACATGGATAAGAAGGTACCAATGACCCAAGCCCATCTCACTTAATCCCTACCATTGTGTCACTGAGTCATCATAATGCTTTAGCAAATGTACATTATACCAGGGGCATTGGTAGACACAATGTAAGTAACCTAATTTATATCCCTCTAATTGCCCTGAATGCCTCTGCTGATCCTTCAGCTATTGTATGCAGCAATCATGTGTCTATGAACCAGATTTATGCTGTTAGCAATGAGGCGGTGGTGCCCTAGTAGGAAGTCCAACTAACATAAACAACATGAGAATATGTACTTCTGCTAAGCTTCCCAGTAAAGAAATTAAAACAAGCAAGCATCCCAGAAAAGTGCTCAAAATAGCCCACGTTAACATATGTAGCTTAAGAAACAAGGTCCATGAAATTAATAACTTGCTCGTAACAGATGACATTCAACAGAATTGCCCTGATAAGCTCCTTACTTTTTTCAATCTTTACTAACAACATGCTACAGGCTTTGAGTAAAGCCAGTGTGTCTATGTATGTGGATGACTCATCGTTATACACATCAGCTACTACAACAACTGAAATGACTGCAACACTTAACAAAGAGCTGCAGTTAGTTTCAGAATGGGGGGCAAGGAATAAGTTAGTCCTAAATATTTCTAAAACTAAAAGCATTGTATTTGGGACAAATCATTCACTAAACCCTAAACCTAAACTAAATCTTGTAATAAATAATGTGGAAATTGTGCAAGGTGAGGTGACTAAACTGCTCGGAGTAACCATGGATTGTAAACTGTCATGTTCAAAACATATTGCTATAACAGTAGCTAAGATAGGGAGAAGTCTGTCCATAATAAAGCGTTGCTCTACCTTAACAGCACTATCAACAAAGCAGGTCCTACAGGCCCTAGTTTTGTTGCGCCTGGACTACTGTTCAGTCGTGTGGTCAGGTGCCACAAAGAGGGACTTAAGAACATTTCAATTGGCTCAGAACAGGGCAGCACGGCTGGCCCTTGGATGTATACAGAGAGCAAACATTAATAATATGCATGTCCTTCTGGCTCAAAGTAGAGGAGAGATTGACTTCATCAGTACTTGTATTTGTGAGAGGTATTGACATGTTGAAAGCACCGAGCTGTCTGTTTAAGCGACTAGCACACAGCTCAGACACCCATGCATACCCCACAAGACATGCCACCAGAGGTCTCTTCACAGTCCAAGTCCAGAACAGACTATGGGAGGTGTACAGTACTACATCGAGCCATGATTACATGGAACTCTATTCCACATAAGGTAAATGGTGTAAGCAGTAGAATCAGATATATATATATATATATAAAAATACACCTTCTGGAAAAGCGGGGACTGAAGCAATACAAACATGGGCACAGACACATGCATACACACATGATGACATGTACACATGGATTTTGTGTTGCAGATATGTGGAGTATGGGCCTGAGGGCACACACTTAGTGTTGTGAATTCTGTAATGAATGTATTGTAATGTTTTTAAAATGGTATAACTGCCTTAATTTTGTCAGACCCCATGAAGAGTAGCTGCTGCCATATAAATACAAATACCAGATTTTGATTTGATATACAGAATATTAGGAGTATAGGCCTGTACTATCAATTTAAGGAGGACTTGGAGTTTGGTATCAGCCAGGCAATGTTCTCTTGAGATGAGAAGGGCAGTGAAGGAGAGAGAGAAATTATTTACATTTCTCAGTGGTGAGGTGGATAGAGTTATGGGTGAGACGCCCTGGCCTTAGGCAATTTGCAACCTGAGAGCAAACATCAAACCTCGTTCCAACAGATACCTTTTACAAAAAAAATGAAATGTCTTTAGAGGTGTTGATTTAATAGAAATGGAAAGAGCAGCTGATGTTTCAGCAATTTTGTTAATAGATGATCTACAACTTCCTTATATTTTTACATTTTTTATTTTTTAACCTTCATTTAACTAGTGTATGAATTGACAACTGCCAATCATGTTGTCAAAGAGTAAAGAGTTTACCCAGATAACACATAATGTTCTGAGAATCATAGGTGTCTTAGAACGTGGTGAGAGTGTATGTATGTGAAACATCACAGCACAGTTGAAAAAAATATATGGCACATGAAAATCATAAGAGGGCGGTTTACAGAGATACTGTAGGTGGGATGGACTGAGAGTAGCTGAGGGGTGGGTTTAAAAGCTAATGTTCTATAATAGTTATGATTGAAAACACAATGTATAATGTATAAGTACTATATATCTAGATGTAATGGATATCAAATTACTTCATTCTTGTTATGTAATAAAAAAACAAATGTACATGCAACAACAAAAGAAAAAGCTGTAAAAACAAAGTTTATTTTGGTCCTCCGAAGAGGGAGGGGTGGTGGATGGGCCCCCAAAGAATAAATAAATAAACGTTCTTCTGTGGGAATTTCAGTACTTCAGTGTAACGTTTTCTGCAGGTTTTTCTCATGGTTCTATGAAAAGTCATGTTCTCAGAACAATAAGAAACTTTCCATAAAAACCACAAGAAAAACATTAGTAATGTGGACTTGTCTGAAGTAACATGGACTTGTCTGAAGTAACATGGACTTGTCTGAAGTCGGTACCATCGATGTGTGAACCGTTTGGGCTACAAACTAATATGGAAAGGAAGTAGAATTGTGCCGTCCCAAAAAACACATATAGTTCTTGAGCTTTTTATATCCTAGTTATAGGACAGACACTTCAAAACCTTGTTCTTTATGATACATTTTTTTACTGTTTATTTTGCCATTTATGAATGTGTTATTCAATGTGTGTCTATGGGCTATAGTAGTAAAGGACAAATTCAATATTTTATCAAATAATTGTTCAATCTTTTTTTTGTATACCTACAGAGGTCCAATAGCTCTAAATCAAATAGCTAAACGATCTATGGTATGACCAAGAAGACAACGAATGTTCCTGAGTGGCCTAGTTACAGTTTTGACTTGAATCTGCTTGAAAATATATGTCAAGACTTGAAAATGTATGTCTAGCAATGATCAACAACCAACATGACACCGCTTGAAGAATATTGCACAATACAGGTTTGCAAAGCTCTAGAGACCCAGCTAGCACATAACATCCTGAGAACCATATGTTTCTTAGAACTTAGTGAGAGAGTGGTTGTCCTAAGGTTATTTAGCATACAACCTTTCCACAATGTTCTGGGAATGGAGCAGGATACCCAGCTAGCACATAACGTTCCGAGAATTAAAAATATTTATTTAATTTACAATCTGTAGACACTATGCGACTAGACAAGTTCAGACTTTACAGTGCATTCGGAAAGTATTCAGACCCGTTTACTTTTTCCACATAATACTTCACATCCTTATTCTAAAATTGATTAAATATATAAAAATCCTCATCAATCTACACACAATAACCCATAATAAAGAGAAAAAAGGTTTTTAAAATTCTTTGCAAATGTATTAAAATAAATAACAGAAATGCCTTATTTACATAAGTATTCAGACCCTTTGCTATAAGGCTCGAAATTGAGCTCAGGCGCATCGTGTTTCCATTGATCATCCTTGAGATGTTTATACAACTTTATTGGAGTCCACTTGTGCTAAATTCAATTGATTGGACATGATTTGGAAAGGCACACACCTGCCTATATAAGGTCCCACAGTTGACAGCGCATGTCAGAGCAAAAACCAAGCCATGAGGTTGAAGGAATTGTCCATAGAGCTCCGAGACAGGATTGTGTCGAGGCACAGATCTGGGGAAGGGTACCAAAACATTTCTGCAGCATTGAAGGTCCCCAAGAACACAGTGGTCTCCTCCATTCTCAAATTGAAGAAATTTGGAACCACCAAGACTCTTCCTAGAGCTGGCCACCCGGCCGAACTGAGCAATCGGGGAGAATGGGCTTGGCCAGGGAGGTGACCAAGAACCCGATGGTCACTCTGACAGAGCTCCAGAGTTCCTCTGTGGGTACGGGAGACACTTCCAGACAGACAACCATCTGTACAGCAGTCCACCAATCAGGCTTTTAGGGTAGCAGCCAGACGGAAGCCACTTCTCAGTAAAAGGCACATGACAGCCCGCTTGGAGTTTGCCAAAAGGTGCCGAAAGGACTCTCAAACCATGAGAAACAAGATTCTCTGGTCTGATGAAACCACGATTGAACTCTTTGGCCTGAATATATATATATATATATATATGTGTGTACTTTTTTTTTTCACCAGGTAGGCCAGTTGAGAACAAGTTCTCATTTACAACTGCGACCTGGCAAAGATATAGCAAAGCAGTGTGACAAAAACAACAACACAGAGTTACACATAAACAAACGTACAGTCAATAACACAAAAGAAAAATCTACGTACAGTGTGTGCAAATGTAGAAGATTAGGGAGGTAAGACAATAAATAGGCCATAGGAGGGGAAATAATTACAATTTAGCATTAACACTGGAGTGATAGATGTGCAGATGATGATGTGCAAGTAGAGATACTGGGGTGCAAAAAAGCAAGAAGATAAATAACAATATGGGGAAGAGGTAGTTGGGTGTGCTATTTACAGATTGGCTCTGTACAGGTACAGTGATCGATTAGCTGCTCTGACAGCTGATGCTTAAAATTAGAGAGGGAGATATATATAGACTTGTTTACGTGCTGCTGTGCGTTTTGTTGCTAACCTAACTTTGCTACCTGACAGTTTTCCGGTTTTTACTTTGTAATTACCGTTTAATTTTTCATTCAACTTTTTCACTCCGGACGCTTATCTGGACGTGTTTCGTCAGGATCTCCACCAACCGAAGCTAAGTAGTAACATTAACATCATGCCTTCTAATTGCAGTCGCTGTACTCATAACATACAGGAGAACGGTCGGCATAAGGCGAGGATAGCTGTGCTGCAAGCCCAGCTTCAGACGCAATCGTTAGGCAAGGGAAATGTAAGTGTAGGAAAGGATGAAACAGCGTCTGTGCCACTAGTAAGTACAGATAGTCGTAGAAATCCTCGCACAGTCCCCGCGGCGGACAATTTTCTCACGGCTTCTGGAAGGAAATGCTGGAGCAATGCTCAACCGGTGTCGCTCATTCAGCCGACAGAAACTTTCAACCGGTTTTCCCCATTAAGCAGCGGGTCGGAGTCAGAGGCCGAGCCTTCTCTGGTCTCTACTCCTCCCGTTACGGGTCTGAGATGCCGAGGCCTCCCACCATTAGCACTGACAAATTGAAAACTCTAGTCATTGGCGACTCCATTACTCGCAGTATTAGACTTGAAGCGAATCACCCAGCGATCATACACTGTTTACCAGGGGCAGGGCTACCGGCGTTAAGGCTAACCTGAAGATGGTGCTGGCTAAGGCTAAATCTGGCGAGTGTAGAGAGTATAGAGATATTGTTATCCACGTCGGCACCAACGATGTTAGGATGAAACAGTCAGAGGTCACCAAGCGCAACATAGCTTCAGCGTGTAAATCAGCTAGAAAGATGTGTCGGCATCGAGTAATTGTCTCTGGCCCCTCCCAGTTAGGGGAGTGATGAGCTCTACAGCAGAGTCTCGCAACTCAATCGCTGGTTGAAAACTGTTTTCTGCCCCACACAAAAGATAGAATTTGTAGATAATTGGCCCTCTTTCTGGGACTCACCCACAAACAGGACCAAGCCTGGCCTGTTGAGGAGTGACGGACTCCATCCTAGCTGGAGGGGTGCTCTCATCTTATCTACGAACATAGACAGGGCTCTAACTCCTCTAGCTTCACAATGAGATAGGGTGCAGGCCAGGCAGCAGGCTGTTAGCCAGCCTGCCAGCTTAGTGGAGTCTGCCACTAGCACAGTTAGTGTAGTCAGCTCAGCTATCTCTATTGAGACTGTGTCTGTGCCTCGACCTAGGTTGGGCAAAACTAAACATGGCGGTGTTCGCCTTAGCAATCTCACTAGAATAAAGACCTCCTCCATTGCTGCCATTATTGAAAGAGATTGTGATACCTCACATCTCAAAATGGGGCTACTCAATGTTAGATCCTCACTTCCAAGGCAGTTCTAGTCAATGAACTAATCACTGATCATAATCTTGATGTGATTGGCCTGACTGAAACATGGCTTAAGCCTGATGAATTTATTGTGTTAAATGAGGCCTCACCTCCTGGTTACACTAGTGACCATATCCCCACAAGATCCCGCAAAGGCGGAGGTGTTGCTAACATTTACAATAGCAAATTTCTATTTACAAAAACAAAAAAACGACATTTTCGTCTTTTGAGCTTCTAGTCATGAAATCTATGCAGCCTACTCAATCACTTTTTATAGCTACTGTTTACAGGCCTCCTGGGCCATATACAACATTCCTCACTGAGTTCCCTGAATTCCTATCAGACCTTGTAGTCATGGCAGACAATATTCTAATTTTTGGTGACTTTAATATTCACATGGAAAAGTCCACAGACCCACTCCAAAAGGCTTTTGGAGCCATCATCGACTCTGTCGGTTTTGTCCAACATGTCTCCGACCTACTCACTGCCACAGTCATACTCTGGACCTAGTTTTGTCCCGTGGAATAAATGTTGTGGATCTTAATGTTTTTCCTCATAATCCTGGACTATCAGACCACCATTTTATTACGTTTGAAATCGCAACAGATAATCTGCTCAGACCCCAACCAAGGATCATCAAAAGTCGTGCTATAAATTCTCAGACATCCCAAAGATTCCTAGATGCCCTTCCAGAATCCTTCCACCTACCCAAGGACGTCAGAGTACAAAAATCAGTTAACCACCTAACTGAGGAACTCAATGTAACCTTGCGCAATACCCTAGATGCAGTTGCACCCTAAAAACAAAAAATATTTGCCATAAAAAACTAGCTCCCTGGTATACAGAAAATACCCGAGCTCTGAAGCAAGCTTCCAGAAAATTGAAGCGGAAATGGCGCCACACCAAACTGGAAGTCTTCCGACTAGCTTGGAAAGACAGTACCGTGCAGTATCGAAGAGCCCTCACTGCTGCTCGATCATCCTATTTTTCCAAGTTAATTGAGGAAAATAAGAATAATCCAAAGTTTCTTTTGATACTGTCACAAAGCTAACAAAAAGCAGCATTCCCCAAGAGAAGATGGCTTTCACTTCAGCAGTGATTCATTCATGAACTTCTTTGAGGAAAAGATCATGATCATTAGAAAGCAAATTACGGACTCCTCTTTAAATCTGCGTATTCCTCCAAAGCTCAGTTGTCCTGAGTCCACACAACTTTGCCAGGACATAAAATCAAGAGAGACACTCAATTTTTAGTACCATATCTCTTGACACATTGATGAAAGTAATCATGGCCTCTAAACCTTCAAGCTGCATACTGGACCCTATTCCAACTAAACTACTGAAAGAGCTGCTTCCTGTGCTTGGCCCTCCTATGTTGAACATAATAAACAGCTCTCTATCTACCGGATGTGTACCAAACTCACTAAAAGTGGCAGTAATAAAGCCTCTCTTAAAAAGCCAAACCTTGACCCAGAAAATATAAAAACTATCGGCCTATATCGAATCTTCCATTCCTCTCAAAGATTTTAGAAAAAGCTGTTGCGCAGCAACTTACTGCCTTCCTGAAGACAAGCAATGTATACTAAACGCTTCAGTCTGGTTTTAGACCCCATCATAGCACTGAGACTGCACTTGTGAAGGTGGTAAATGACCTTTTAATGGCGCCAGACCGAGGCTCTGCAACTGTACTCATGCTCCTAGACCTTAGTGCTGCTTTTGATACCATCGATCACCACATTCTTTTGGAGAGATTGAAACCCAAATTGGTCTACATGGACAAGTTCTGGCCTGGTTTAGATCTTATCTGTCGGAAAGATATCAGTTTGTCTCTGTGGATGGTTTGTCCTCTGACAAATCAACTGTAAATTTCGGTGTTCCTCAAGGCTCTGTTTTGGGACCACTATTGTTTTCACTATATATTTTACCACTTGGTGATGTCATTCGGAAACATAATGTTAACTTTCACTGCTATGCGGATGACACACAGCTGTACATTTCGATGAAACATGGTGAAGCCCCAAAATTGCCCTCCCTGGAAGCCTGTATTTCAGACATAAGGAAGTGGATGGCGGAAAATGTTCTACTTTTAAACTCTGATAAAACAGAGATGCTAGTCCTAGGTCCCAAGAAACAAAGAGATCTTCTGTTGAATCTGACAATTAATCTTGATGGCTGTACAGTCGTCTCAAATAAAACTGTGAAGGACCTCGGCGTTACTCTGGACCCTGATCTCTCTTTTGACGAACATATCAAGACTGTTTCAAGGACAGCTTTTTTTCCATTTACGTAACATTGTAAAAATCCGAAACTTTCTGTCCAAAAATGATGCAGAAAAGTTAATCCATGCATTTGTAACTTCTAGGTTAGACTACTGCAATACTTTATTTTCCGGTTATCCGGATAAAGCACTAAATAAACTTCAGTTAGTGCTTAACACGGCTGCTAGAATCTTGACTAGAACCCCAAAATTTGATCATATTACTCCAGTACTAGCCTCTCTACACTGGCTTCCTGTTAAGGCTAGGGCTGATTTCAAGGTTTTACTGCTAACCTACAAAGCATTACATGGGCTTGCTCCTACCTATCTTTCTGATTTGGTCCTGCCGTACATACCTACACGTACGCTACGGTCACAAGACGCAGGCCTCCTTACTGTCCCTAGAATTTCTAAGCAAACAGCTGGAGGCAGGGCTTTTTCCTATAGAGCTCCATTTTTATGGAATAGTCTGCCTATCCATGTGAGAGACGCAGACTCGGTCTCAACCTTTAAGTCTTTATTGAAGACTCATCTCTTCAGTAGGTCCTATGACTGAGTGTAGTCTGGCCCAGGAGTGTGAAGGTGAACGGAAAGGCACTGGAGCAACGAACCACCCTTGCTGTCTTTGCCTGGCCGGTTCCCTCCACTGGGATTCTCTGCCTCTAACCCTATTACAGGGGCTGAGTCACTGGCTTCTGGTGCCGTGGCGGAGATCTTGTGGGCTATACTCGGCCTTGTCTCAGGATGGTAAGTTGGTGGTTGAAGATATCCCTCTAGTGGTGTGGGGGCTGTGCTCGGCAGAGTGGGTGGGGTTATATCCTGCCTGTTTGGCCCTGTCCGGGGTTTCACGGACGGGCCACAGTGTCTCCCGACCCCTCCTGTCTCAGCCCCAGTATTTATGCTGCAGTAGTTTATGTGTCGGGGGGCTAGGGTCCGTCTGTTATATCTGGAGTATTTCTTCTCTTATCTGGTGTCCTGTGCGAATTTAAGTATGCTCTCTCTAATTCTCTCTCTCTCTCTCTCTCTCTCTCTGAGGACCTGAGCATTAGGACCATTCCTCAAGGCCTACCTGGATGTCCCGAGTCCACCTGGCCGTGCTGCTTCTCCAGTTTCAACTGTTCTGCCTGTTTTATGAACATTTTAAAATCTTGTCCATGTTCTGTTATAATCTGCACCCGGCACAGCCAGAAGAGGACTGGCCACCCCTCACAGCCTGGTTCCTCTCTAGGTTTCTTCCTAGGTTTTGGCCTTCTAGGGAGTTTTTCCTAGCCACTGTGCTTTTACACCTGCGTTGCTTGCTGTTTGGGGTTTTAGGCTGGGTTTCTGTACAGCACTCTGTGACATCAGCTGATGTAAGGGGGGCTTTATAAATAAATTTGATTTGATTTGATAAGTCTCCAGCTTCAGTGATTTTTGCAATTAGTTCCAGTCATTGTCAGCAGAGAACCGGAAGGAAAGGTCGGCCAGAGGAAGTGTTGGCTTTGGGGATGACCAGTGAAATATACCTGCTGGACCGCGTGCTACGGGTGGGTGTTGCTATGGTGACCAGTGAGCTGAGATAAGGAGGGGCTTTACCTAGCAAAGACTTACAGATGACCTGGAGCCGGTGGGTTAGGCGACGAATATGTAGCGAGGGCCAGCCAACGAGAGCGTACAGGTCGCAGTGGTAGGTAGTATATGGGGCTTTGGTGACAAAACGGATGGCACTGTGATAGACTACATCCAGTTTTCTGAGTAGAGTGCTGGAGGCTATATTGTAAATGACATCGCCGAAGTCAAGGATCGGTAGGATAGTCAGTTTTACGAGGGTATGTTTGGCAGCATGAGTGAAGGAGGCTTTGTTGCGAATTAGGAAGCCAATTCTAGATTTAATTGTGGATTGGAGATGCTTAATGTGAGTCTGGAAGGAGAGTTTACAGTCTAACCAGACACCTAGGTATTTGTAGTTGTCCACATATTTTAAGTTAGAATTGTCCAGATTAGTGATGCTAGTTGGGCCGGAGGGTGCGGGCAGCAATCGGTTGAAGAGCATGCATTCAGTTTTACTAGCATTTAAAAGCAGTTGGAGGCCACGGAAGGAGTGCTGTATGGCATTGACACTTAAGGTAACGAGTGGAGGACAGAGGAGCCTCTTAAAGAAGAAGTTACAGGTCTGTGAGAGCCAGAAATCTTGCTTGTTTGTATGTGACCAAATACTTATTTTCCACCATAATTTGCAAATAAATTAATAGAAAATCCTACAATGTGATTTTCTGGATTTCTTTTCCTCATTTTGTCTGTCATAGTTGAAGTGTACCTATGATGAAAATTACAGGCCTCTCTCATCTTTTTAAGTGAGAGAACTTGCACAATTGGTGGCTGACTAAATACTTTTTTGCCCCACTGTAATTAGTTAAATAAAGTCTATCTGTGTGCAATCTAACAGGGAAATTCTTGAGGGAAACCTGTTTGAGTCTTCCAGAGATTTGAGACTGGGACGGAGGTTCGCTTTCCAGCAGGACAATGACCCTAAGCATACTGCTAAAGCAACACTCGAGTGGTTTAAGGGGAAACATTTACATTTCTTGGAATGGGCTAGGCAAAGCCCAGACCTCAATCCAATTGAGAATCTGTGGAATGACATAAAGATTGCTGTACACCAGCGGAACCCATCCAACTTGAAGGAGCTGGAGCAGTTTTGCCTTGAAGAATGGGCAAAAATCCCAGTGGCTAGATGTGCCTAGCTTATCGAGACATACCCCAATATAATTGCAGCTATAATTGCTGCAAAAGGTGGCTCTACAAAGTATTGACTTTGGGGCGGTGAATAGTTATGCACTCTCAAGTTGTATGTTTTTTTGTCTTATTTCTTCAAAGTGGTAGGCATGTTGTGTAAATAAAATGATGCAAACCCCCCCAAAATCAATATTTATTCCAGGTTGTAAGGCAACAAAATAGGAAAAATGCCAAGGGGGGTGAATACTTTCGCAAGCCACTGTACATCAAACTTGCCAGTATATTAACTATAGGCTATCGAACTACCAAACGTTTATTGACTTTATTATTCCGTCATTCTTAGCTTAGTTTAGTGGAATAGTCGCTGTGCGTTCTCAATGGACATTCGGGTGATTTTGTAAATTTCGTTCTGACTATCTACTCCGATTTCAGAGCACTCGTCTGAGTGTACCAGAGTGCAGAATAATGAATTATTTGTATTTATTATGGATCCCTATTAGTTGCTGAATATGTCCGGTGTCAGTAAACGTCGGATAAAAAACGTAATTAAATTGTTGCCAGCAGCACAGTTATAGTCACCAACTCTCTGGATAACATGAAAACTGCCTAACCAGCTTTGCTAGAGTGAGTAAAATGGTCAGAGTGGTCTCATTTGTGTCTGGAAGTAGCTAGCAAGCTAGCCAATGTTAGCTTGGGTGCTTGACTGCTGTTGAAAGGTCAGAACTCTCAAATCAACCCTACACCTCGGCCCGAGCATCCAGTGTGCGCCCCGAAATCAAAACGCTCTGAATTTACAAACGGACAATCTGACAATGCTCTGAATTTACTAACACACTCTGGCACTCCAGATTGAATTTAAGAACACACCCGAAGTCGTAAAATGTCAAACTAGTCATTTGTTATGCTAACTAGCTAGCAAGAGGTTGCATAGCAACAGCATCAACTTCCGGTAGAGAGGCGAAGAACTAGTACGCTCAACTGAAAGCATACTGTTCATTTACAGTATACGAAAATGTATTTATAGTATGCAGTATATACTCATGAATGCACTGTATGTGAAACATCACAGCACAGTTGAAAAATATATGGCACATGGAAGTCATAAGAGGGCGGTTTACAAATGTACTGTATGTGGAATGGACTGAGAGTACCTGAGGGGTGGGTTTAAAAGCTCATGTTCTATAATTACTTTATTCTTGTTATGTAATTACAAAAAAAAAAAAAAACATGTAGGTAAAATGTGTGTAGAATGTACACTACCATTCAGAAGTTTGGGGTCACTTAGAAATGTCCTTGTTTTTGAAAGAAAAGCACATTTTTCGTCCATTAAAATAACATCAAATTGATCAGAAATACATTGTAGACATTGTTAATGTCTAGATATAGGACAGACACTTCAAAACCTTATTGGTTATGTACTGTCTGTTTTACCATTAATGCATGTGTTATTCAATGCATTTCTATGGGCTGTAGTAGTAAAGTCCAAATTCAATATTTTATCAAATCATTTAAAATATACATTTTATACCTACATTGGTCCTAAAGTTAAAAATCAAATAGCTAAATGATCTATGGTAGGACCAAGAACACAGAATGTTCCTGAATGGATTAGTTACAGTTGACTTGAATCTGCTTGAAAATACATGTCAAGACTTGAAAATGTCTGTCTAGCAACGATCAACAACCAACATGACAGAGCTTGAAGAATTTTGAAAGGAATAATGGGCAAATATTGCACAATACAGGTTTGCAAAGCTTTAGAGACCCAGGTAGCACATAACGTTCTGAGAACCACATGTTTCTTAGAGCTTGGCGAGAGCGTGGTTGTCCTATGGTTATTTTGCTTACAACCTTCCCGCAATGTTCTGGGAATGGAGCAGGATACCCTGCTAGCACATAATGTTCTGAGAACCATAGTTTCCTCATGGTTCTTTTTAAAGTAATGTTCTCAAATTGTTCAGAGAACATTAACAACATTCCTTTTTTGAAATTTCAGTACTTCAGCATAATGCTTTCTACAGGTTTCCTCATGGTTCTATACTGAACAAAAATATAAACGCAACATGTAAAGTGTTAGTCCCATGTTTCATGAGCTGAAATAAAGATCCCAGAAATTTGACATACTCACAAAAAGCTTATTTCTCTCAAAACTTGTGCACACATTTCTTTACATCCCTGTTAGTGAGCATTTCTCCTTTGCCAAGATAATCCATCCACCTGACATGTGTGGCATATCAAGAAGCTGATTAAACAGCATGATCATTACACAGGTGCACCTTGTGCTGGGGTCCATGAAAGGCCACTCTAAAATGTGCAGTTTTGTCACACAATACAATGCCACAGATGTCTCAAGTTTTGAGTGAGTGTGCAATTAGCATGCAGACTGCAGGAATGTCCACCAGAGCTGTTGTAATGTTATTTTCTCTACCACAAGCCGCCTCCAACGTCATTTTAGAGAATTTAGCAGTATGTCCAACCCGCCTCACAACCGCAGACCACGTGTAACCACGCCAGCCCAGGACCTCAACATCTGGCTTCTTCACCTGCGGGATCATCTGATACCAGCTACCCGGACAGCTGATGAAATTGAGGATTATTTCTGGGCGTCAAAAAAGCTATTTTGTGGGGATTAATTTTTTCTGATTAGCTGGGCCTGGCTCCTCAGTTGGTGGGCCTGGCTCCCAAGTTGGTGGGCCTATTTTAGCATTTCAGGTTTCCTCATGGCTCTATTTAAAAGTCATGTTCTCAAAACATTAAGAAAACCTTCCATAAAAACCAAATGAAAACATTAGTAACGTTCAATGGAAAGATGGTGTTCTCCGTTTTGCTCTACGTCCCCTACGAGAGTCACCAGACTCGTCTGAAGGTAACCTGGTACTGGTTTTAAAAATGATGAAGTAAGGAAGTAGTTTTCAAACCTAGAATCTTCTGTTCTCTATCCATGGAATTAGTCCTTGCACCACCAGGATGGAGCTACTGTAGCATGCCATGTTTTTTACGAATACAAAGCTGTTCATTTTACTCTATTCAATAGACACCATTCTAAAGGAAACAGGTACTCATTAAAATCAGGTGTGGCCAATTAGTGGGCGCGGCCAACACACTTGAAGACACTTAACAACATCGAGGATAGATTTTTGTTGATGCTGAGAAGTGAATGCATATATTTTTAAATAACATTCTTAGAATGTTATTTAAGTTTGCTTGTGGTTTGTATGGAACGTTTTCTTAACACTCTCGGAACAATTTGAGAACCATGACGAAACCTGTCGGAAACGTTATGCTAAAGTGCAGAAATTGCCACAGAAGAATGTTGTTTCTTAACGTTCTTTGAACTATTTGAGAACATTTCCAATGTCAAAATAGTTGGAGAACGTTCCTAGAACATTACCAAAATTGAAATGAAATGTAACCATATTAGAACTTTTAGGAAAGTTTCGGTTAATGTCAGTAGTCTAATGTACTTAAGTAAAACTACTTTAAAGTACTACTTAAGTAGTTTTATGGGGTATCTGCACTTTACTTTACTATTTATATTTCTAGCAACTTTTACTTTTACTTCACTACATTCCTAAAGAAAATATGGCAGACTCACTAAACACAAATGCTTAGTTTGTAAATGATGTGTGCCCCTGGCTAACCTTCAATAAAAAAAAGAAAATTGCGCTGTTTGTTTTGCTTAATATAAGGAATTTGAAATGATTTATACTTTTACAATTGATACTTAAGTACATTTTAACAATTCCATTTACTTTTGATACTTAAGTATATTTAAAACCAAATACTTTTATACTCAAGTATACTTATACTCAAGTAGTATTTTACTGGGTGACTTTCACTTTTATTTGAGTCATTTTGCAGGGTAGCCTGGTGGTTAGAGCGTTGGACTAGTAACCGAAAGGTTGCAAGTTCAATTCCCCGAGCTGACAAGGTACAAGTCTGTCGTTCTGCCCTGAACAGGCAGTTAACCCACTGTTCCTAGGCCGTCATTTGTTCTTAACAGACTTGCCTAGTAAAATAAAGGTAAAATACCAAGAAAACAATAAACAATAAAATGCAACTATCCTGCACCATTCTCAGAAAGTTGTGGGAAGGTTGTATCCAAAATAACCATAGGACAACCACTCTCTCGCCAAGCTCTAAGAAACATATGGTTCTCAGAACGTTATGTGCTAGCTGGGTATCCACCTCACCACATAGAAATGTACAGAAAATGTATCTCCCTGTCACATCATGCCACTGCTTCTACGGGAAGTAATTATTCCCTGCTTCTATGGGAAGTAATTATTCCCTTCTCATCTCAAGAAAACATTGCCTGGCTGATAACTCCCAAGTCCTCCTTACTTCAGCTTGGCTACACCCATCAGTGATGCAAACAAAAGAGACATACAGTTTTACTGATAAATCCTTGTCTTATTGGGTCTATTCTATAAAACATTTCTGAGAGCTGACTTATTTAGCACTTTACCAGACTGAACCACTAATCCATGACCCTATATAACACCAGTGACAGTGGTCTCATTGGGGCTATCTAACCCTATAGTCTAGTTGTGCCTTAAATGAATAGTATATACTGAAAATAATCTGTATATCAAATCAGAATCTGGTATCTTCTTATCCTTGTAAATATCAAAGTTACTTTCTGCATATAAACAAGAATTGCATAAGAACACAGCCATTCTCACATTAAAGTGAAAGCCTTACCTGGTGCAGAAGGTTGACAGACTGTACATAAGATGTATATTCAGTCTGTATTTATAAGATTTTTGATAAATCGGTAGAGTATAAAATAACCACACCCAGTCCTAATTTTATTGTTTGTTGTTGGCCAGGTAAAGTAGGGCGGAGAGATGAGACATTGAGTGATAATAAGTGAATGACTGAGAGTAACACCCTAAATGTTGTCATGATGATGACACTGACAGTTGAAAACGATGTGGTTGAAAGCAAAGACAAAATTAGGACATCACAATTATGTCAAACCTAAAGATCCAGGAGATGCACATTTCAGAAAGAAGAGAAGATGAAAGAAGTCTACTGTACATTTGAAAGGAAGAGCATAAGCTAATTGTAGCTAAAGATGATCAACTACTCCATTAACTCAAGAGAGAACACTAAAACCAATCATAATCTCTTTAGTCTTTGACAACATGATTGGCAGTTGACAATTCATACAAATTGCTGAAACATCAGCGGCTCTTTCCATTTATGTGAAATCTACTATTATTTTAGTAAATAGTTTAGTATGTGACAGAGAGCTGGTTTATTTAGCACTTTACCAGACCGAACTCCGCTAACCCATGGCCCCATATGAGACCGGTGACAATGGTCTCATTGGGGCTATCTAACCCCATAACCTAGTTGTGTCTTTTAGTTGAATCTCTAAAGGTTTATCATAGGCAATAAATATTATATATAATATATAAAATGGTCTTTCCTTCTCCAATAATGACATGACAACATAGACTTATGCACGAAAACATGCAAACAAAAGCTGATGCAAGCCTGTGAATACTTGCAGTACGTCAAGTGAGGCGTTTACACCACCAACCATAAGGATAAAGCAAGTACTCCACCTAGAGTTTAAAATGCGTCCTTATTTGCCATATTTCCACACAAATTACATGGCTCGTCATCTGCAATTTGCACAGATGCTGAAAAATGTTGATTTGAATGAAGGGTGCACACTTCGCCATGATGATACGTTAAAGTTTTAAAAGCCATAATGCAGTTATTATTGTAACTTTCAACAGTTGGGCAAGTGGGTATGGAATACCTGCAGGATGAGATTGGCTATGTGGAAGAGGGCCTAGCCCTGTAGTGACCATGCCGTGAACCAGGGCGTGAGTGTTCTTTAACCTTCACTTCACCTGCTGGAGCTTATGCAGCCTGTGACAAGGCCGGGGACATTCCCAAGGTCTTTTTATACATGTGAATTATGTTTTAAGAGGTCATAGTTTATATAACAAGACTAGCCTACTGTTCTCACCTGTCCTGACATTTGAAAGGTTTCCACTAGTTACCACAGCCACAAAGTAAAAATAGTCTATATCGTAAAAATGTATGAAACCAAAAATGCCCTTTTTGGTCTTAATTTAAGGTTAGGGTTAGGCATAAGATTAGCAGTTGGTTAGGTTTAAAGTTACATTTTAAGAATATAAATTGTAGAAATAGATGACCAATTTGAAACTCCTGTATTGAAGTTCATGCATGTTCAGATCTAGGCCTATGTTTGATTACACTTAATCGGCCATTCCCAAACTGGGGTACACGTACCCCCAGGGGTATGTGCAATGCCGTCGGGGTACGCCAAATAAAAATGTGATTTACATTTTCAAACAGTCCATTTAGATTTTCCAACGGGGCTATACATTTGGGTGATGTTTTTTTTTTATTAAAATTTTAAGTTAAGAACAGATTGCCATTTACAATGACGGCCTACCCCAGCCAAACCTGGACGACGCTGGGTAAATTGTGCGCCGCCGTATGGGACTCAAACCAGGGACTGTAGTGACACCTCTTGCACTGAAATGCAGTGCCTTAGACCACTGCAACACTCGGGGAGCGCCACTCGCTGCGCCACTGAGTATCCCCGTTTCACTGCCCAAAATAAAATTAAACCATCTAGTGTTCAGCGAAATAACAACACAAAGTCAAATACAGGTAGCCTAGTCAAATAAGAAACATCCAGACACATTAACCGTTACTCTCTCGCGGGAAACCTCCACTCTTGCTCAGACATTTAGAAATGAAACATGGCAATTTGAAAAATAAGCCACAGGAGTTTTTTGAGCGTGAATTAAGACGACTTTCGTGTATAAAAGCAACCGATACCATTAATAAGAAGGGGCTAGAAGCGTCTTACATGTATATGGTGAGCTACCGAGTGGCTAGGACAGGCAAGCCCCATACTATTGTGGAAAACTTAATTCCTCCTGCTGCCGTGAATATTGCTGGGACAATGCAGGGGGAAGAAAAAAATGTATATACAGACAATACCTTCATCAAACAACACTGTTTCACGACGCATCAGTGACATGGCAGGAGATGTTTTGAAACAATTACTGCTTTGCATACAAGCCAGTGAATTCTATGCATTACAGCTGGAGTCAGACCTGGCGGGCCTGGCACAGCTCCTGGTATATGTCCGTTAGAAGATATTTTTAAAGTACTGGACAGCTTTGTGACATCAAATGGACTTTGGTGGTCAATATGTGTTGGTATCTGTACTGATGGTGCAAAAGCCATGACAGAGAGACAGAGTGGTGTGGTAACGAGCGTGCAAGCAGTTGCTCCTGACGCCATTTGGGTACACTGCAGCATCCACTGAGAGGCTTTTGCTGCCAAAGGAATGCTTGAAAGACGTTTTGGACACTACAGTGAAAATGGTTAACTTTGTTAAAGCAAGGCCCCTGAACTCTCGTGTATTTTCTGCATTATGCAATGATATGGGCAGCGTCCATGTAACACTTTTACAACATACAGAAGTGCTCTAGTTATCAAGGGGCAAAGTATTGAAACATTTTTTTTAATTGAGAGACAAGCTTAAAGTTCTCTTTACTGACCATCATTTTAACTTCTCTGACCGCTTGCATGATGACGAGTTTCTCACACGACTGGCCTATCTGGGTGATGTTTTTTCTCGCCTGAATGATCTGAATCTAGGATTACAGGGACTCTCCGCAACTATATTCAATGTGCGGAACAAAATTGAGGCTATGATTAAGAAGTTGGAGCTCTTCTCTGTCTGCGTTAACAAGGACAACACACAGGTCTTTCCATTATTGTATGATTTTTTTTGTGTGCAAATGAACTCAAGCTTACAGACAAGGTCAAATGTGATAAAGCGAAGCACCTGAGTATAAGGGCACAAGGCGAGACCCAGATGCAGACACAGGAGGCAGATGATTAGAGTCCAAGATGTTTATTAACAATCCAAAAGGGGTAGGCAAGAGAATGGTCGTGGACAGGCAAAAGGTCAAAACCAGTTCAGAGTTCCAGAGGTACAGAATGGCAGGCAGGCTTGAGGTCAGGGCAGGCAGAATGGTCAGGCAGGAGGGAATGGAGTCCAGGAAAACAGGCAAAGGTCAAAACCGGGAGGACTAGTAAAAGAGAATAGAAAAGCAGACACACAGGAAAATCATGCTGGTTGACTTGAACATACAAGACGAACTGGCACAGAGAGACAGGAAACACAGGGATAAATACACCAGGGAAAATAAGCGACACCTGTAGGGGGTGGAGACAATCACAAGGACATGTGAAACAGATCAGGGCGTGACACTGAGTGAGCTGGTGTCACAAGGCTTGGTGTAGTTGGTACAAAAGAGTCAGGCGTAGGACAGCAGAGATGAGCAACACAACGTAGTTTACTAAAATTTTCCAAAGTAGTAACAAATACCAAGCCCACCAAATGGACTGACATAATATTAGAACAATAACGCACAACAAACATGGGGAAAACAGAGGGTTAAAAAATGAACATGTAATTGGGGAATTGAAACCAGGTGTGTATAAAACAAAGACAAAACAAATGGAAAATGAAAAGTGGATCGGCGATGGCTAGAAGGCCGGCGACGTCGACCGCCGAACGCCGCCCGAACAAGGAGAGGGACCGACTTCGGCGGAAGTCGTGACAGCTGGGTGTGCAATTACGCAGGTACTTTCTCGAAACGGACGACACAAACGACTGGATTCGTTATACCCTTTCATGTCCTGCCTCCAGTCCACTTGCCGATATCTGAACAAGAGAGTCTCATCGAAATTGCAACAAGCAGTTCTGTGAAAATAGAATTTAATCAGAAGCCACTGCCAGATTTCTGGCTAGGGCTGCGATCAGAGTATCCTGCCTTGGCAAATCGAGCTGTTAAGACACTGATGCCCTTTGCAACCACGTACCTATGTGAGAGTGGATTCTCAGCCCTCACTAGCATGAAAACTAAATACAGGCACAGACTGTGTCTGGGAAATTATTTAAGACTGAGACTGTCTCCAATACAACCCAACATTGTAGAGTTATGTGCATCCTTTCAAGCACACCCTTCTCATTAACCTGTGGTGAGTTATAAACACTTTTATAAACCCTTTTACTTTTTTATATGTAAGATGGCTAAATAAAGAACAAAATTATTGATTATTATTATATTATTATTTGTGCCCTGGTCCTATAAGAGCTCTTTGTCACTTCCCACGAGCCGGGTTGTGACGACAACTCACACTCATTCTTATGTTTAATGAATTTATCGTATTGTGTGTTTGTGGCAGGCTTCTAATGGTGGCAAAAAACAACACTTGAAAGTGCACTGACCCCGGTGGAGGTTGAATGTTTGAAGGGCTACAGGACTATAAAATGTTTGGGAACCACTGCAGTAAATTACATATTGCTGTTTTTCTAAAATAATAATCTTAAAGTATTTGTAAAATACCACTGTTGAGAGCATTTGATATGTGTAATCCTCTAGCAATGTTTTCTATGTGGGCCTGAGTGTAATTTAACCCAGAATAGTGTGCTGGGATGATAACTTAATACTCTATCAAACAAGCTGTCTGTCTGAAGCACTCTGGGAAAACTAAGCCACTGAGTGCAAGTCATAGTGTTTTGATTTCCCTGCCGCTTCCTTGAGCAGTCTGGCATTTGTCTGCCTGGAGCATGCCCTTCAGGAGGAGTCGTGGGAAATCCTGCAGGCAACCCCCCACCCCAACCGATACCCTGCCTGGGCACTCACACTCACAGGCAAACCAGCTGTTAAAGAGATGGTAGGGGGATTGTTCTAACGACCAAATACATCCATCTCATTATGGGCTGGTACATGTTTGGAATAACATTATGACAGTGGCTGCAAATAGAACGCTGAATGGTACTTACTGGACTGCTGTTATTAGTATTGAGGGACTGTATCACTCTTAGGAAGACCAAAGATTTGCTTACTAAAAATAATCTCCCGTTTCCCTTTAAATTCAGAGAGGTGGGTGGGAGTGAGTGTATTGCGATGGGGACAGTATTTAAACAGTGTGTTCTGAGCAGAGGACAGAAGGAGGAGGGGACAGGCAGGGAAAGGGGTGTGAGAGGTAATTTTAACTGAGAGCAAGTGCTCCAGAGAGAGGGAGAAAGCAAGAGCATGTGTGTGGGAGGGACAGAGAGTGAGAGAGTGTGAGAGCAAGCCAGTGGACGGGGGCTGTAAATCCGTTAACAGGGGCACTCTGTGCATTTGTTAGACATCTTGGCTGTCAGCCCAACTTGGCTCATTGTAATCAAGGCATGATCGTGGACTCCAAGCAGCCCTCTCCGCCACCTCGGCTGTTGCCTCGCGTTTGGACCCAGCCCAGGTTTCAACGCTGACATGGAGAGACCTGTGAGTGCCTTCTCGCTCTCTCTCGCAATCTTTCTCTTGCACTCTCTCTAGCTCTTTCTCTCCCTGCCTCTCTCGTTGTCTCCTGCTACAGGCTAGTCTCTCTGCTCCCCCCTTCCTCCTGTCTCCAGCTGGAGGTTATAGCTGTAACTAAATGCAGTGATTCAGTCAGACATCCTGGCTCTATTCTCCCCCCTGGCCTACCAGTAAGTGCTGGGGATGCTGGGTGGGAAGGGACAAGAGAGAGAGAGGCTCTGCCGACCTCGGTTCTGCAGGCCTCCCTGCCTGGACATGGGTGCCATAAACTGGCAGTCTCACAGCCTGTGTGGGTGTTTATGTGTGTGGGGCTCAGCCAGCTACCGTGTGCTAAGGACCTGCCTCCTTCCCAGGCGATCACAGTAACAGGGGCTCGGCGAGAGAAAAGAGGTACCCCAAACCCAGACGGGTACATCCACATCCCCCTCACAGCGTTTTCCACCTGTGGTGTCTCTCCCTCACTGTGATACTGTAGCTGGCTGTTCTTGTGAGCCGCCATTCGCCTGCATGAGAGCTGGTGGTGTTCCTTTCCCTCTCTGTCCTATTCCTGGTGTCATCATGGCCTGTTTTGTTTGGATACCCTGACAACCAGAAACTCTAAAGCAGCTCGGCACTTCCCGTCTTGTCTCTCTGTGAGTCCCGACTTCTATCTCACTGTTTACACAGGCTTTAGATTGAATTTGATGATATCTCGTCCTGTTAAAGCCATTTGCTAGTGTTCAGTTTGGGCTGTCTGTGAATCATTGCCATTGGCTATGCTGCACTGGAAACATACTTAAAGATTTTCAGTCTGTCCATTTAAAAAAAATTGCATGGCTGATGAATGTGCCATATTCCCACTGCATGTTAAGGTTTTTGAGGAATGTGAATGTTGGTCTTAACATGGAGCTTCAAATAATATATTCCTTTCTTCAGTCAATTTTAAAACAAGACATCTGACCAACGCCCCTCTTCCAAAATCTCCTACCATCTGCGCAAGGAGTGTGGCAGCCACTCTTTGTGGCCAGTGCAGTGGCAGTGGAACGGCTTGGAAGTATCTTGTGCAGAGTCAGGGTGCTGTGTGGTGTAGGCTACGCTGGGAGTCATTGTTCTGCAAAGTGGAATGTCACATGGAGCAGCAAGGATCATATTTTGTCGTCACTTTGGCGACGGCGGGTGACTGGCAGGCAGGCAGCTTTGCAGTGAGTGCCACCTCCTGGCTCTCTGTCTGTGGCAGTCGAGCTGTCTGCTAGGTCTGTGCTGCAGACCTCACCGTAGTCCCTTCAAATGGGGGAATTGTACAGCATGGGGTTGAAAGGGATATGTTTGTTATGGTTTCCTCCCCGGTTAGGATTGTTGTCACACTGATGTCAAGTCATTGTATAACTAGATTTGTGAAGGCCTGGGTCTAGCTTTGTTATGGACACTTGTTGGTTGTGTTGTTTGTTTAGACTGTCACCATTAGCATTATTTGCTGTATATTTTGACCTTTCATACTCTTCACAATAAACCCATTACAAGGATGACAGGGGGAGGACAATGACAGCATTGGCTTTCAATTTCCACTTTATTGCCCTCCTGGCTCTTGTTGGTGTGTGTGCATATGCATTTGTGTGTGTATTGTAGGAGCTCAAGGTTTAGTCGCCTCATCAACGCTAGGCTTATATGAAAGGATATAGTGAACTTTGGGAATTGTATCTCAGAGTGGTGTTTCTGCTGTGCCAATACAATCTGGTCATTTTCCTCTGAGCACTGTGCATGGCTGTTTGTTCCTAACTGACACTACAGTTTGTGTGGTGTGGGCGTTCACTTAGCCTGGAGAGGAAACAAGTGTTATTCGGCGCTAAATCATTCGCTCTGCTCAGGGCATCCATGTGCCTTTTTCAAATGTTCTCCGTTTGAGTTTTACTCGTCATACACAAGTGTCAGCACAGACACTGCTGGAGTTACATCTAAAGAACCCACAAGGGATCGCAATAATGCAATTTCATATTAACGCCAGCATTTAATTAGCAGATCAAATAATCATAAGTTGAAATCAAAACCTGCTGCTTGTACAGTTAGCTGTAAGCACTTGTTTGCAGCTCCCAAATAAGATTTTTGATTGAACGTAGTGATGGTAGGCTACTTCTCTTTCCATAGTATCACACAGTACGAGTCAAAAGTTGACACCTACTCATTCCTGGGTTTTTCTTTATTTTTTACTATTTTCTGCATTGTAGAATAAGTGAAGATATCAAAACTATGAACTAACACATATGGAATCATGTAGTAACCCAAAAAGTCTCAAACAAATCAAAATATATTTTAGATTCTTCAAAGTAGCCACCCTTTGCCTTGAACACACTTGGCATTCTCTCAACCAGCTTCATGAGGTAGTCACCTGGAATGCATTTACATTTTTATTTAACTAGGCAAGTCAGTTAGGAACAAATTCTTATTTACAATGACAGCCTACCCAAGCCAAACCCGGACGACACTGGGCCAATTGTGCACCGCCCTATGGGACTCCCAATCACAGCCAGATGTGATGCACCCTGGATTCAAACCAGGGACTGCAGTGACACCTCTTGCAGTGCCTTAGACCGCTGCATTACTCGGGAGCCTCAATTAACAGGTGTGCCTTGTTAAAAGTTAATTTGTGGAATTTCTTTTTCTTAATGCATTTGAGCCAATCAGTTGTGTTGTGACAAGGTAGGGGTGGTAAATAGCCCTATTTGGTAAAGAACCATATTATGGCAAGAACAGCTCAAATAAGCAAAGATAAACAGTCCATCATTACTTTAAGACATGAAGGTCAGTCAATGCAGAACATTTCTAGAACTTTGAAAGTCCTTTCTGCAGTTGCAAAAACCATCAAGCACTATGATGAAACCAGCTCTCATGAGGAGCGCCACAGGAAGACCCAGAGTTACCTCTGCTGCAGAGAATAAGTTAATTCGAGTTACCAGCCTCAGAAATTGCAGCCCAAATAAATGCTTCACAGAGTTAAAGTAACAGACACAACATCAACTGTTCAGAGGAGACTACGTGAATCAGGCCGTCATGGTCGAATTGCTGGAAAGATACCACTACTAAAGTACACCAATAATAAGAAGAGACTTGCTTGGCCCAAGAAACACGAGCAATGGACATTAGTGTCACGATCGTTGTGAATGGACCAAGGCGCAGCGTGCCAGGTTGAGTTAAACATGTTTATTTGTAAACTCACTCAAAACAACAACCGAAGATCATCTGGTGTAGCGTCAACTTCCCACAACGAAAGGAGGGGGGAAAAAAAGGGCTACTAAAGTATGACTCCCAATCAGAGACAACGATGGACAGCTGTCCCTGATTGAGAGCCCTACCTGGCCAACAGGAAAGAAATAGAAAAACTAGAACAGAATGCCCACCCCAAATCACACCCTGACCAAACCAAAATGAGACATAAAAAGGCTCCTACAGGTCAGGGCGTGACAATTAGACTGGTGAAAATCTGTCCTTTGGTCTGATGAGTCCAAATGTAAGATTTTTGGTTCCAACTGCTGTGCCTTTGTGAGACGCAGAGTAGGTGAACGAATGATCTCTGCATGTGTGGTTCCCACCGTGAAGCATGAAGGAGGAGGTGTGATGGTGCGCTGCTGGTCAAATAAAATAAAATGTTATTGGTCACATACACACATAGTTAGCAGATGTTAATGTGAGTGTAGCGAAATGCTTGTGCTATCAAATTCACACCAACTACCTTATACACACAAATGTAAAGGGATGAATAAGAATATTTTCATATAAATATATGGATGAGCGATGGCCGTGCGGCATAGGCAAGATGCAGTAGATAGTATAGAATACAGTATATACATATGAGATGAGTAATGTAGTATATGTAAACATGATTAAAGTGGCGTTATTTAAAGTGACTAGTGATACCTTTATTAAGTCAATTTATTTAAGTGGCCAGAGATTTGAGTCTGTATGTTGGCATCAGCCTCTCTATGTTAGTGATGGCTGTTTAACAGTCTGATGGCCTTGAGATAGAAGCTGTTTTTCAGTCTCTCGGTCCAAGCTTTGATGCACCTGTACTGACCTCGCCTTCTGGATGATAGAGGGGTGAACAGGCAGTGGCTTGGGTGGTTGTTGTCCTTGATGATCTTTTTTGGCCTTCCTGTGACATCGGGTGCTGTTGGTGTCCTGGAGGGCAGGTAGTTTGCCCCCGGTGATGCGTTGCGCAGACGGCACTACCCTCTGGGGAGCCTTGCGGTTGAGGGTGGTGCAGTTTCCGTACCAGGCGGTGATACAGCCAGACAGGATGCTCTCGATTGTGCATCTGTAAAGGTTTGTGAATGTTTTAGGTGACAAGCCAAATTTCTTCAGCCTCTTGAGGTTGAAGAGGTGCTGTTGCGCCTTCTTCACCACGCTGTCTGTGTGGGTGGACCATTTCAGTTTGTCCGTGATGTGTACGCCGAGGAACTTAAAACTTTCCACCTCCACTACTGTCCCGTCGTTGTGGATAGGGGGGGGTGCTCCCTCTGCTGTTTCCTGAAGTCCACGATCATCTTTGTTTTGTTGACGTTGAGTGAGAGGTTATTTTCCAGACACCACACTCGGAGGGCCCTCACCTCCTCCCTGTAGGCCGTCTTGTCGTTGTTGGTAATCAGGCCTACCACTGTAGTGTCATCTGCACATTTGATGATTGAGTTGGAAGTGTGCATGGCCACACAGTCATGGGTGAACAGGGAGTACAGGAGAGGTTGAGAATGCACCCTTGTGGATCAGCGGGAGTGGAGATGTTGTTTCCTACCTTCACCACCTGTGTGCGGCCCATCGGAAAGTCCAGGACCCAGTTGCACAAGGTGGGGTCGAGACCCATGGTCTCGAGCTTGATGACGAGTTTGGAGGGTACTATGGTGTTAAATGCTGAGCTGTAGTCAATGAACAGCATTCTTACATAGGTATTCCTCTTGTCCAGATGGGATAGGGCAGTGTGTAGTGTGATGGCGATTGCATCGTCAGTGGACCTATTGGGGCGGTAGCAAATTGGAGTGGGTCTAGGGTATCAGGTTGGGTGGAGGTGATATGACCCTTGACTAGTCTCTCAAAACACTTCATGATGACAGAAGTGAGTGCTACATGACGATAGTCATTTAGTTCAGTTACCTTAGCTTTCTTGGGAACAGGAACAATGGTGGCCATCTTGAAACAACAGACTGGGATACGGATTGATTGAATATGTCCGTAAACACACCAGCCAGCTGGTCTGCGCATGCTCTGAGGACGCGGCTAGGGATGCCGTCTGGGCTGGCAGCCTTGCGAGGGTTAACACGTTTAAATGTTTTACTCACGTTGGCCACGGAGAAGGAGAGGCCACAGGCTTTGGTAGCGGGCCATGTCAGTGGCACTGTATTGTCCTCAAAGCGAGCAAAGAAGAAGTTGACCCTGCCACATACGTCTCGTGTTTGAGCCGTTGATTTGCGACTCTACTTTGTCTCTGTACTGACGCGTTGCTTGTTAGATTGCCTTGCGGAGGGAATAGCTTCACTGTTTGTATTCGGTCATGTTTCCAGTCGCCTTGATTAAAAGCGGTGGTTCGCTCTTTCAGTTTTGCGTGAATGCTGCCATCATTCCACGGTTTCTGGCGAGGAAAGGTTTTAATAGTCATAGTGGGTACGACATCTCCGATGCACTTGCTAATAAACTCGGTCACCGAGTCAGCGTATACATCAATGTTATTGTCTGAGGCTATCAGGAACATATCCCAGTCCACTGTCAGTGATTTATTTAGAATTCAAGGCATACTTAACTAGCATGGCTACCACAGCATTCTGAAGCGATACAACATCCCATCTGGTTTGCACTTAGTGGGACTATAGTTTGTTTTTCAACAGGACAATGACCCAACACACCTTCAGACTGTGTAAGGGCTATTTGACCAAGAAGGAGAGTGATGGAGTGCTGCATCAGATGACCTGGCCTTCACAATCACCCGACCTCAACCCAATTGAAATGGTTTGGGATGAGTTGGACCACAGAGTGAAGGAAAAGCAGCCAACAAGTGCAGCCAACAAGTGCTCAGCATGTTGGAACTCCTTCAAGACTGTTGGAAAAGCATTCCAGGTGAAGTTGGTTGGGAGAATGCCAAGAGTGTGTCATCAAAGCAAATGGTGGCTACTTTGAAGAATCTAAAATATAAAATACATTTTGATTTGTTTAACACTTTTTGGGTTTCTACATGATTCCATATGTGTTATTTCTACAATATAGAAATAGTACAAATAAAGAAAAACCCTGGAATGAGTAGGTGTGTCCAACCTTTTGACTGCTACTGTATATTTTTTAGCTATTTAATGTTTCAACCAGTTCATGTGGTTGTTGTATCATACCAGTTTTTATTCAAAGCCAATCAGATGTTTTATTAAGTTATTGACAGTTATGTGTAAGTTCCTACTAGTGGCCAATTTCAAAGCTGCAACAAAAACTTGTGTGGAGGCGACTCTCGGCTAACACATTTGTCTGATATTTTTCAGATAAGTGATCATACTTAATGTAAAATTAAGAGATTAATGTGTTTATATATGCACATGATAGCATGCTACATGGGTATTAATGACTATTTCTTGACAGTTGAAAATATGTGTTTTTCATGCTAACAGTCGTACCACGTCACAGTCAATACAGTAGCAACATGGTGAACTTGGTGAACCACAACAATATAATACATCTTAAGCACTCACAGCTAACATTTTTTGATGCATTTTGTCTTATTTTACTGTGAAATTAACTTTGAATTGTTAAACATTGTTGCCTTTTGTAAATTTGACATTAATCTTGGGTGGGCTTAAAGGGTAAAGTAGCACAAAAAGAACCCTCTATACAGAATCTAAATGGAAATAAATAAATATTGTTCAATATGATTAATACTGACTTTGCATAATATTGTCATATATAGTGTATATTAATACCCCAAACCATAGGTTTCCAAATATATTATAAGTAAACTTTGCTATTGTGTCTTTTTTACCATAAATCATTGCTTTCCTGTATGCTCCAATTATGCCCAGTTTTCATTGCAACACATGATGATTGTGTGATAGCCATAATACTGAATAGACCTGAGCATAAATGTTTTTTCTTTTTCTTTAAGTTGATTAAAACACTTAAACTACAGATATGCATATTATCCATCTACAGTTGAAGTCAGAAGTTTACATACACCTTAGCCAAATACATTTAAACTCAGTTTTTCACAATTCTTGACGTTTAATCCTAGTAAAGATTCCCTGTCTTAGGTCAGTTAGGATCACCACTTTATTTCAAGAATGTGAAATGTCAGAATAATAGTAGAGATAATGATTTATTTCAGCTTTTATTTCTTTCATCACATTCCCAGTGGGTCAGAAGTTTACATACACTCAATTAGTATTTGGTGGCATTGCCTTTAAATTGTTTAACTTGGGTCAAACGTTTCGGGTAGCCTTCCACAAGCTTCCCACAATAAGTTGGGTGAATTTTGGCCCATTCCTCCTGACAGAGCTGGTGTAACTGAGTCAGGTTTGTAGGCCTCCTTGCTCGCACACGCTTTTTCAGTTCTGCCCACTAATCTTCTATGGGATTGAGGTCAGGGCTCATGGCCACTCCAATACCTTGACTTTGTTGTCCTTAAGCCATTTTGCTACAACTTTGGAAGTGTGCTTGGGGTCATTGTCCATTTGGAAGACCCATTTGCGACCAAGCTTTAACTTCCTGACTGATGTCTTGAGATGTTGCTTCAATATATCCACATAATTTTCCTGCCTCATGACGCCATCTATTTTGTGAAGTGCACCAGTCCCTCCTGCAGAAAAGCACCTCCACAACATGATTCTGCCATCTCCATGCTTCACGGTTGGGATGGTGTTCTTCGGCTTGCAAGCCTCCCCCTTTTTCCTCCAAACATAACGATGGTCATTATTGCCAAACAGTTCTACTTTTGTTTCATCAGACCAGAGGACATTTCTCAAAAAAGTACACTCTTTGTCCCCATGTGCAGTTGCAAACCGTAGTCTGGCCTTTTTTATGGAGGTTTTGGAGCAGTGGCTTCTTCCTTGCTGAGGGCCTTTCAGTTATGTCGATATAGAACTCGTTTTACTGTGGATATAGATACTTTTGTACCTGTTTCCTCCAGCATCTTCACAAGGTCCTTTGCTGTTGTTCTGGGATTGATATGCACTTTTCGCATCAAAGTACGTTCATCTCTAGGAGACAGAAAGCATCTCCTTCCTGAGCGGTATGACGGCTGCGTGGTCCCATGGTGTTTATACTTGTGTGCTATTGTTTGTACAGATGAACGTAGTACCTTCAGGTGTTTGGAAATTGCTCCCACGTATGAACCAGACTTGTGGAGGACTACAATTTTTTTCTGAGGTCTTGGCTGATTTTATTTTATTTTCCCATGATGTCAAGCGAAGAGGCAATGAGTTTGATGGTAGGCCTTGAAATACATCCACAGGTACACCTCCAATTGACTCAAATTATGTCAATTAGCCTATCAGAAGCTTCTATAGCCATGAATTTCTTGAATTTTCCAAGCTGTTTAAAGGCAGAGTCAACTTAGTGTATGTAAACTTCTGACCCACTGGAATTGTGATACAGTGAATTACAAGTGAAATAATCTGTCTGTAAACAATTGTTGGAAAAATTACTTGTGTCATGCACAAAGTAGATGTCCTAACCGACTTGCCAAAACTATAGTTGTTAACAAGAAATTTGTGGAGTGGTTGAAAAACAAGTTTTAATGACTCCAACCTAAGTGAATGTAAACTTCCGACTTCAACTGTATCCATGGTGCCTTTACCAAGTTTTAAATACAATTAAAATCCCCTGTACTCTCTCCACAACATTTGGAGTGGACAGGTAGTCATTGATGCAGAGAAAGAAAAATACGTTCAAGATTGAAGGATATCAGGGATAGAAGACCTACAAGTAGTGGACATATATTGAAACAAATGAGGGACAGGAAGATGACTATTGGATGACTACTCATGCAATTAGGGCTGGGGCGTTGTCATATTGTTGTCCCTCATTCATTCAGGTGTTTCTATTTTTGGATCACCATTTTAATACAACAGTAGAGCGGGAGATTTGAAACAGTCTTCAGATAGGCTTTAGGAAGACAAGTTAAACTAATTAACAAGTATAGGAGTACAGCAAATGTTAAACAGCTTTCAGATAATTCATTAAAAGTTGTTTGTGTTATGGTCTTTGTGCATGGTGTCTTATCCACAGAGGGCCGGTGCGGGTGCAGGTTTTTGTTCTAAACAAGCAGTAAGACACCTGATTCAACTTTTCAAATCTTGATTGAAGTCTATGATTAGTTGAATCCGGTGTACACTGGTTGTCAAGAACAAAAGCTTGAGCCCAAATTGTGCGGATACGATTGGACGATTCTCTGCGGATACGATTGGACACCCCCCTTTTATTAATGCTACTTCAATGATAAATAGTAATGATCATTTGATTTTAATAACTTTAGTGGAAATTATTGTAATTTTAAGCTTACATAAGAAATGTCAGTTTGTAAGTGTTTGGAAATTAATTACAATTGATTATTTAAGAGTGGGCTTATCTGGAACAACCATGGGCTTAAAGGATACATTCAGTACCCATTAAGTCCAGTCTGGACTTAACATATTTTATCAAACATTTTTATGTCGCATTAAAAAGTCATAAAACTTCACGAGAGATGAATCTTTCATCTTATCTCCACTTTTCTTATGAAAATTAGGGCTGTATACGTTAGAAATGTCTAAACTTAGATTTTGGTGGGCTTAATAGGTACACTTACTCTAATGCCATCAGAGACTGCTACGAGAATGCTCCGGGTCAGAAGCCCAAAGTTTGCCCAGATTGTATTTTGGATTAGATTCTACATCCCTGTGATTTGTGCCCTGAATACATTTCAAAATGGTGTGTCTGTCAACTTACCAGCTGTAGTTTTTATAGTTAATTGTAATTGTGTTATTAGGCCCAGCGGCCTTCATGGTTACTGTAATGCCTATTGTTCAGTCAAAACCACAGAGTGCCACAGTGGTATGACATATGAAATGCCTTCTGTTTTAAAAGGGGTGTAACACACACCCTGTTATAGCCCCATAAGAAGTCATCAAGGCTTTAGTCAGAGGCCTTTTGTCCAATGAGGAGACATGCTGCTCCGTTCTGTAGTGCTGACGGCATCAGGATGTTTAGGATGCTATGCTTTGCTCTGGTATTCCTAATAGGTAACTGAACCCAATAATGAATAGTCCATCAGGACACGTATGTTTGTCGGTTTGTGTGTGTTTACTACTAACAGACACAATTGGTGTAGAAAGACGGAGATAATATTTCATACTTATAGAAGGATCCTTTTGTAAATCACGTCAAGCCGAGAATTGTAAGATCATTTCATCAGTGCTTGCTACATATTTTGCTGAGAGTTAATCATTCTGAAAGCCCATCAGGCACTGGACTGTTTATTGTAGATACTGTAGCCATTCACAGGTAGGCTGTGTTTCTGTACAGCACATTTTGACATCAGCTGATGTAAGAAGGGCTTTATAAATAAATTGGATTGATTGATTGAGGTACCAATAAGATTCTACATTAAAGCTCTGATGAGCTGAGTATTCTCTCTCTCGTCTCCAGACCCCCAGTGACGTCATGTTGAAGAAAGAGAAGGACGTGGAGCTGGATAAGAAGATTGAGGCGCTCCGCAGGAAGAATGAAGCACTCATGAAGAGGTACCAGGTGAGTTAGTGTTCAACTGTTCTTACTCTGAAACAGAGACACAATTTTAAATCTGCACTGAGAACATGGAGAAGTTAGAGGATTGGGGTTGACAAAGACCTGAATTTTTTTATTTGAATTATTGTACAAAATTCTTGTAACCAATATAATGTTATATCTATGGGGGATACAACCATCCCAGCTCTGTAGATTTTGCTGCGAAGAGACAGAATAATTAGATAATTTGTTTTGGTACTGTCCATATGTAGCTTGTTTTTGGTCGCAGGTTCAGGAATGTCTGAAATATTGCAAAATTTACCTGGAGCTAACTCTGCAAATAGCACTGCTGGGTGATTTGAAAAGTCATAGTCAATCGATAAATAAGATAAACATTTTTGCTAAAAGTAGTATTATCTTTACTTTACAATCTGTAGAAACTATGAGAATAGAATGCTTCAGAACTTTTGTAATACATCACAGCACAGTTCAAAACTGGATGGTCTTCAGAGATAGATGGGAGGGGTTGAGGGTAGCTGAAGGATGGGATTAAAAACAAACAAAATATAACTATTGTAAAATACATTGTGTTTGTAAAATGTATGTGTAAGCTGGAAGTAGAAGCCAAAGTGGTGTTGTCCATTAGTTTACTCCAATTAGGGGAGGGGTGGTAGGGTTAGGGGAAAATAATAAAGGAAAATGTATTTTAAAACATATACAGTACCAGTCAAAAGTTTGGACACACCTACCCATTCAAGGGTTTTTCTTTATTTTTTCTATTTTCTACATGTCTTAAAGTAATGATGGACGGTTGTTTCTCTTTGCTCATTTGAGTTGTTCTTGCCATAATATGTACTTGGTCTTATACCAAATAGGGCTATCTTCTGTATACCACCCCTACCTTGTCACAACACAACTGATAGGCTCAAACGCATTAAGAAGGAAAGAAATTCCACAAATTAACTTACACCTGTTACACCTGTACACCTGTTAATTGAAATGCCTTCCAGGTGATTTCCTCATGAAGCTGGTTGAGAGAATGCTAAAGAGTGTGCAAAGCTGTCATCAAGGCAAATGGTGGCTACTTTGAAGAATCTCAAATATATTTTGATTTGTTTAACACTTTTTTAGTTTTGATATCTTCACTATTATTCTCCAATGTATAAAATAGTCAAAAGAAAGGAAAAACCCTTGAATGGGTAGGTGTGTCCAGTTATTTGACTGGTACAGTGTGTGTGTGTATATTTACCATGATTGGAAATTATGATTGGATTGGAAATTATGCAGACAATTACATTGATGCAAGCCACAATCTATCTGCAATATTAAAGCTGATCTACCCTCTAAAGAAGAAAGAAAAGAAAGACCTGGCGTCTTTCTGGAATGGTTTAATCCTCATATCCCCAAACCAAATGACAAGTGACATTGGAAACCTTCGATAATAATAAGTATCTAACAACTAGCCTTGTATGGAGTGAAGATCTGAGACAAATACTGCATTTTAACTCCTCTTTTTTTACAGGGTTTGTTAACGACTAATAATAATATCAGGTTCCTGATGTTGTCATGTGTTTCCTGTTCTGTTTCATTCCATGCAGGAGGTTGAGGAAGACAAGAAGAGAGCGGAGAAGGAAGGAATGGTACTGCAAAGCCCTAAGGGTAAAGCAGGGGACTTAACCATCACCATAAACAAGTCTACCAGTGTGAGTGGCCCCGTCTGCCTACAGAGATGTACACAGAGATGCTTTTACATACAGAATAGTTCTGAAATATGAATATTCTTACTAATACAATTACATGTCCATCTTGATGAAAGACACCATATGCATACAAATATATTATCAGCAATAGAGATGTATTATTGAGGTACTGTGACTCACACTGTCATGTTCACTTTGCTATTGAGCAGGAGCCCCGTGTTGTGATGACTAAACCAGGCACGGGGGGTTCTCCCACCCCAAAGTGGGTCCTGGAGCTTGGGGAGAGAGAGGCGGAGGGGAACCTGCTGTGCTCTGGGCGGGGCAGGAGGAAACAGCTACTGGTCACCATGGCTGGCAACACAAAGGTAAACAAGATGACGAAGGGGTCAGCAGGGGAATAATAAAGGGACAGCAGGGGAATTATAAAGTTCTGTGGCCAACTGTAGTCAAATGATGCCATTGAATGATACAAATGATGTTTAGGGCCAGGACTTTTTTCTGACAAGGTCACTTGGTCAGGAGAAAGTCCTAACCTCATGGAAATGACTCATATTGATGATCAATGTTTGTTTGATCGCAGGGTAAGAGGGTGGTGAGTGAGAGGCTGGAGAGAAGGCCAGGTCCAGGTCCCCTCAGTCCACTGGATGTGAAGAGCCCTACAGAGGAAAACCAGCACCGTGTGGAATCCGCAGAAAGAGGAAAACACCAGCACACTCACACAGGACCACAGGTCATCAGTGCATACTTTGGGCCGAATCCTAACTTGAGACATGACACTCTAAACTGAGAGACCTGGAGGAAACCGATAGGCCTATGTCATAATAGCCTGCTTTTTATAGATTTAGAATATAGCAGTTGGCTATGTACTTTTTACACTGTCAAGACTTTGGCTAGTTTATATTGCTTCTATATCATTCCCTGCTCTGTACCTTGTTGTCTAGCCACCTTCCCTCCCCTGTGTCTGTCCTCTCATACGCTGCTGTCTTGTTTTACATAGTTGTCAGACATGTCGGCAGGCCCATCCCCTCCTGTAAAGAAGCACAAAGGCTGTTGGACAGAGGGAGGGCTGCAGGGGTGGTGATTGACTGGGGGGGGACGGGACTGTGAACACTTCTGTCACACTGGTCTGGCCTGAAGCTATTTAGGCCTGCTGTTTTTTTTTTTTATTTGACTAGGCAAGTCAGTTAAGAACAAAGTCTTATTTACAATGACAGCCTACCCCAGGCAAATCTGGACAGCACTGGGCCAAGTGTGTGCCGCTCTATGGGACTCCCAATCATGGCCAGATGTGATACAGCCTGGAATTGAACCAGGGAATGTAGTGACACTGCACTGAGATGCAGTGCCTTAGACCGCTGCGCCACTCGGGATGCCCGAGTGTATCTAGTAGCTTCTGTAGTCAGAGCTGAGAGCGCTCAGTTGACATACAGTTTGTTGAAAAATGAAAATATCACATTTGATGGTATATGGTGTATTGTTTTCCATATTGTTCTGATCTGGAGGGCCGTTATACTGTAGCAGAGCCCCTCAAGCAGTCCTGGTGGGGTGTAGCTGCTGTATTCAGACAGAGCCGAGAGACCTCAACAGACAGCAGACATGCAGCTTGTTAGTTCCTCTGTCTCTACAGTGGCCTGGCTGTTATCCTGGTGAGACTGTAGGGAGAAGTATTTATCCAGCTGATCCAGGGCTTTCGTTATACTCACTCACACTGGGCCGGCCATGAGAATGACTGCATAGAATAACTTGGAAAGTAGATCATATATGGTTTGTGTGTGTTTTCCTCCAATCATTTTTCTTTCTTTGATTTTGGTTTTAAGAGCCATTGTTTAAGCTTACCATTTAAGGACAACTAATATGGTCCTTATTGAGTTACTGTATTTCAAGTCCCTAACATCCTGCCTCTTAGGGCTGCCCTTAGCTCTCTATTACTTCATGAGTTATGATTCAGTGATGTGATATGGTCGTTTATAAATACGTACAGATGGAAACGTTTTAAAAGAACTGCCTGATGCAGGTGGTTTCATAGAAGCTGTGCAGGCACACACACACACACACACACACACACACACACACACACACACACACACACACACACACACACACACACACACACACACACACACACACACACACACACACACACACACACACACACTACTCCCAGCTGCTCTGTGAAATGCCACACGGTTTCTGATGTAGAGCCCTTGGGCACACAGAGTCTTTGGAACAGCTGCTAGTGCTGTCGTCTGGAACACACAAGAACACACACACTCTTACACGCACATGGCCCAATCAACACACTACCGGCAGCTGATCCTCCAGCACTAAAAAGTGAAACCCAGCCAGGCTCTTTGAACAGAGAGTGGATCTGTGCTGCAGGAGGAGTGGAGAGCTGCACAAAGCTGTAGTGTGGGACAGGACAGACAGACCGAGGCTCCAGAATGATCTAGAACACAACCCTGTGTTTACAGGCTGCTGCTGCTACTGCCAGGTCCAGTGAAGTTAACATGAAAAATGTACAGGGTGAACAGGATGTTCCCTGGCTGTGTTTCTGGCCTATATCTATCTGGACAGACACTCGTAGTCATGCCATGTACACTGAATCAGCGTTTGAGCCATGGCCAGTGTTTGAGACAGCGGTGAAAAACTAGGCCTGTTTGCCAGGTCCACTTCAATTTGGACCCCGCTTACATAATGTTGTTCAGCATCTATAGGGGGGCGATTTCTCTGCAGAACACTCTCTCCAGACAGCCAGCACTGTTACTGCAGCAGCATGGTCCCTTTTAATCCACAGATGACTATGGTCCACTGCTCAGTCTTCCTCTGGTCTTCTGTACCACTCCTAGTGACCCAGTGAAGTAATAGGAACCTATAAGCCTACTATGTTTGCGACCAGACGGTTTCTCCAGCGTGGAGGGTGGGGTAGTTACGGTGCCCCAGTGGCAGAACAGGAGGGAGGGGAGTGTCCCTGGGAAATGGGGAGGATGGGGAGTGGGGGGTGGAGGTGAGGAGGACTGAGACTGGGAATGGATGATGACTGGAGTATCAGTAGGAAAGGATGAGAGTGACAGGGAGAGCCTCAGGGTGGTACTATCACTACAGGCCCTGGGATAGAGAGAGAGGAAGAGATGGAGAGAGAGAGAACCAGGCTTGCAGACAGGTTGTTTCCAGTCTCTGTTACTGTCCTAAGCCACAGAGAGTCTGCTCTCCTCCGCCACATTGTTTCCCCAGTCCCGCCGTCAAGAAAAGAATGATTTAATCGAATTAACATTTGGCTGCCTTTTGTTCAGAATGGGCTCATTATGCCGCCAACGACGGGACAGAGTGGGCAGCATGCCAACGAAGGGGGAAAGAGGGATGGAGATAGGGGAAGAAAGCGAGTGGAATGAAGAGGGGGAGAGAGGGGGATGAAAAAAGATTGACAAGAGTTGTGGGAGAGGGATCCTTTTTGAGTGTGTGCGCACAAGGAAACAAAACCCCAGGCTCAGAGGTGTGACGAAGGTGTTCTATCACTCCTCTGACAAGCTTCCTGACTGTTTCCAAAACGTCCTGTACCTCTCTCACTCTGCCTCACACTGTTCCGGAGATGGCTGTTAGTAGCACCAGCAGTCTAGGGCTTATGGGGCGGCAGGTAGCATAGTGGTTAGAGTGGTGGACTTGTAACCGAAAGGTTGCAAGATCGAATCCCCGAGCTGACAAGGTAAAAAGCTGTTGTTCTGCCCCTGAAAAAGGCAGTTAACCCACCGTCATTGAAAATAAGAATTTGTTCTTAACTGACTTGCCTAGTTAAATAAAGGTTACAAACAAATTCAGTAGTGGAACATTTAGAAGGTTGGCAGTAGAGATGTTGAATTTAATGGATACTGGGAAGAATATTGCCTTAAGAATATAAATAGTCCAAAAACATATATGAAAAAGGTCATAGAAAATAGATTGGGTAAGGGTCAATATCAAAAAATAAATATATAGCTTGCTCCCTCTATATAATGGGTATATTGGTACAATTGGGACTGTTTGAAATGGGATCAATTAAACATTGGCAGATTTAAAAAAATATTTTTTTTCTTTAGTTGATATTCCGTGAATTAAGTGTAAAATAGGTATTTTCCTAGTGTCTTTGAAAAAGACTATGATACCATGTGTCCCCTAGGAGGCAGTGTAGCTCTCTGAAAGTCTGAATTGTGCTGCTGAGGACAGGAACACATTCGTTTTTATGACAGCAATATCAGTGGCAGCAGTGGGACCTGCTGTAGTATGATCCTTCTGTATAAGGACTTCATAGTTGATAGACATCATCATGACCATCGTAATTTCAGGTTTTTGTGGTGCAGATAACTTATTTCTCTCTCCATTTCTCTCTATCTCTCCTCCATTCTCTCTTCTCTCTCTTTCAGGATGAAGTGGTGCAGGGGAAGGGTTTGACAGAGGACCGTCACTGGCTGTCCGAGTGTGAGCCTTACCACCAGGTAAGAGACCAGACCCCTTATTTGCACATAATTGCTTACTGTCCTAAGCCAATCAATTACCATGAATATAAATGTAACCAAAGTACCATATTACAAACATTTCATTATACATTCTTTCACGTTTTGTTTAAATGTCCAATTGTGCATACTTAATCTTCTTTTGAAGAGTGTGTGCATTGTCCATCATAGGAGAATCCATGACAAATCAATGGGCGCATGTCAGTGTAGGTGTTGAGTAACTCAGGAGCTGCGTGTTGAAACCCAGAGGCGGCAGCACAGAGGCACATTCCGCTTCAAACGGGGTTACATGCAGTCTGACTTACATCGTCATCAGGTTATTACCGCCTTATTACTACTCCATTACTGCAAACAGAGCTTGCTGATGAGCCTCTTCAGCTCACTGGTCTTGGTCTTTAAAACGCACCCCGCGTACCAGACCTCTGGAGTCTGCCATAGTGTCAATGATTCGCCACCATCAGCCGTAGTTACGTGGAGGTGTAGCATCCAGAATGAGCCCAAAGTCTCCGGTGGTGAGGCTCAGCTTTGTGCTGTTCCACTTCGGACGCTCCTGCATCATTGACAGATACTCACATGTCCATCTTCTCCAGAAACGTTCTGCAAGGTACTGGGCTTGTTTCCATCTCCTTCGAGCATACAAGTCGTCTTTCTTGAACAAACCTGGTGGCAAGAATGGTTATCATTTGAGTTGAATGATGTGATTTGGTATTAGGGATTCCAAGTCACTTGGGTCATTCGAGACTGGTTATTGGGCAGTCATTAAGAATTGCCTCCATCTCACACGGAGCTGTTTGCAGGGCTTCGTCATCAAACCTGCCTCATGACGGATTGAAGAAAGCTCTTTACCTGCCGGATGAGCTGTTCCCACACACCGGCATGGTGAGCACTATGAGGAGCGTTGAATCTCCACTTTATGCCGACCTGCAACAGGGCCTTTTAAATGTTTTGGTTTAGATCCTTCAGAACTTCTCTTAGCTCACGGTTAAAGCTGACAAAATGTATTCCATTGTCCTCTCCTAAACTCAGCAAAAAACAAAATGTCCTCCCACTGTCAACTGCGTTTATTTTCAGCAAACTTAACATGTGTAAATATTTGTATGAACATAACAAGATCCAACAACTGACACATAAACTGAACAACAGAAATTGAATAATGTGTTCCTGAACAAAGGGGGGTCAAAATCTAAAGTAACAGTCAGTATCTGGTGTGGCCACCAGCTGCATTAAGTACTGCAGTGCATCTCCTCCTCCATCCAACAGGTCCCAGACGTGCTAAATGGGATTGAGAAAGGGTCTTGAAAAAGGGACGTTTCTTTTTTTGCTGAGTTTACAAATGAACCGTCGAAGGGGACTGAAGCATGAGTCTGTGTCAAAGGAATGAGCCATTTTGAGAATGATGGCTCAGCAGGTCAGACATGTGTATATTACTCCATACCTCTTTACATTACTTCGTCCTCTCTTAACTTCAGTAGGTCTGCAGTAGTCGATGCCTACATGAGTGAAAAGTGGTAGATCTGTAGAAATTCTGCCTATAGGAAGAGAAGCCATTTTCTGCTGTCCTACATTTCCATGTTTGCGTTGACAGGCCAGACATTCCCGTATGATGGTTCTTGCTGCAGAGTTGGCACGCAGAACTCAATATATGCGCTGCAGCCTGGAGAGCATGTCATTTCTCCCGCTGTGGCCAACCAGCTCATGACAAAGGATCCGTTTTGAGATGTGTCTGTCTTTGGGAAGAATGTCTGGGTGTTTTGTTTCTTTAGGCATGGCAGAGCTGCTAGCCTTCCACCTACCCTCAGGACACTGTTCAACAGGACTGGATCCATTCTGTACAGCACCAGTCAAAAGTTTGGACACACCTACTCATTCAAGGGTTTTTCTTTATTTTACTCTTTTATACATTGTAGAATAAGAGTGAAGAAATCAAAACTATGAAATAACACATATGGAATCATGTATTAACCAAGAAAGTGTTAAACAAATCAAAATATATTTCCTATGTTATATTCTTCAAAGTAGCCACAAAGTTGCACACTCTTGGCATTCTCTCAACCAGATTCACGAGGAAGGCTTTTCCAACAGTTTTAAAGGAGTTCCCACATATGCTGAGCAGTTATTGGCTGTTTTTCCTTCACTCTGCGGTCCAACTCTTCCCAAACCTCAATTGGCTTGAGGTCGGGTGATTGTGGTGGCCAGGTCATCTGATGCAGCACTCCATCACTCTACTTCTTGGTCAAATAGCCATTACACAGCCTGGAGGTGTGTTGGGCCATTTTCCTGTTGAAAAACAAATGATAGTCCCACTAAGCGCAAACCAGATTGGATGGCGTATCGCTGCAGAATGGACAGATTTCCACCGGTCTAATGTCCATTGCTCATGTTGTTTGTCCCAAGCAAGTCTCTTCTTCTTATTGGTGTCCTTTAGTAGTGGTTTCTTTGTAGCAATTCGACCATGAAGGCCTGATTCACGCAGTCTCCTCTGAACAGTTGATGTTGAGATATGTCTGTTACTTGAACTCTGTGAAACACTTATTTGGGCTGCAATTTCTGAGGCTGGTAACTCTAATGAACTAATTCTCTGCAGCAGAGGTAACTGAGCCAGAGAGCCAGCTTCATCATAGCTCTTGATGGTTTTTGTGACTGCACTTTAAGAAACTTTCAAAGTTCTTGATATTTTCCGCATTGACTGACCATGTTTTAAAGTAATGATGGACTGTCATTTCTATTTGCTTATTTGAGCTGTTCTTGCCATAATATGGATGTGGCCTTTTACCAAATATCTTCTGTATACCACCCCTACCTTGTCACAACACAACTGATTGGCTCAAACGCATTAAGAAGGAAAGGAATTCCACAAATTAACTTTTATCAAGGGACACCTGTTAATTGAAATGCATTCTAAGTGACAACCTCATGAAGCTGGTTGACAGAATGCCAAGAGTGTGCAAAGCTGTCATCAAGGTGGCTACTTTGAAGAATCTCAAACATAAGAATATGAACATAAAGTAAATGGCTCAGTAGAATAGAATAAACATTTCAAATCAAACTTTATTTGTCACATGCGCCGAATACAACAAGTGTAGACCTTACCGTGAAATGCTTACTTACAAGTCCTTAACCAACAGTGCAGTTCAAGAAGAGTTAAGAAAATATTTACCAAATAGACTAAAGTAAAAAATTATAATAAAAAGTAACACAATAAGAATAACAATAAGAATCTTTTCAGTCTCCTGAGGGGGAAAAGGTTTTGTCGTGCCCTTTTTCACGACTGCCTTGGTATGTTTGGACCATGATAGTTCGTTGGTGATGTGGACACCAAGGAACTTGAAACTCTCGACCCGCTCCACTACAGCCCTGACAATGTTAATGGGGGCCTGTTCGGACAGCCTTTACCTGTAGTCCACGATCAGCTCCTTTGTCTTGCTCACATTGAGGGAGCGGTTGTTGTCCTGGCACCATACTGCTAGTTCTCTGACCTCCTCCCTATAGGCCGTCGCATCGTTGCCGGTGATGAGGCCTACCACTGTTGTGTCGTCAGCAAACTTAATGTTGGAGTCGTGTTTGGTCATGCAGTCGTGGGTGAACAGGGAGTACTGGAGGGGACTAAGTACACACCTCTGAGTGTTAAGGATCAGCGTGGCAGACGTGTTGTTGCCAACTCTTACCACCTTAGTCCCAGAGTCCTTAGCTTAGTGATGAGCTTCGTGGGCACTATGGTGTTGAACGCTGCGCTGTAGTCAATGAACATCATTCTCACGTAGGTGTTCCTTTTGTCCAGGTGGGAAAGAGCAGTGTGGAGTTTGTTTGAGATTGCGTCATCTGTGGATCTGTTGGGGTCGGTATGCGAATTGGAGTGGGTCTAGGGTGTCCGGGAGGATGCTGTTGATGTGAGCCATGACCAGCCTTTCAAAGCACTTGATGGCTACCAACATGAGTGCTATGGGGCGGCAATTATTTAGGCAGATAACCTTCACTTTCTTGGGCACAGGGACTATGGTGGTCTGCTTGAAACATGTACAGTGGGGCAAAAAAGTATTTAGTCAGCCACCAATTGTGCAAGTTCTCCAACTTAAAAAGATGAGAGAGGCCTGTAATTTTCATCATAGGTACACTTCAACTATGACAGACGAAATGAGAAAAAGAAATCCAGAAAATCACATTGTAGGATTTTAAATTTATTTATTTGCAAATTATGGTGGAAAATAAGTATTTGGTCAATAACAAAAGTTTATCTCAATACTTTGTTATATACCCTTTGTTGGCAATGACAGAGGTCAAACGTTTTCTGTAAGTCTTCACAAGGTTTTCACACACTGTTGCTGGTATTTTGGCCCATTCCTCCATGCAGATCTCCTCTAGAGCAGTGATGTTTTGGGGCTGTCGCTGGGCAACGCGGACTTTCAACTCCCTCCAAAGATTTTCTATGGGGTTGAGATCTGGAGACTGGCTAGGCCACTCCAGGACCTTGAAATGCTTCTTACGAAGCCACTCCTTCGTTCGCCAGGCGGTGTGTTTGGGATCATTGTCATGCTGAAAGACCCAGCCACGTTTCATCTTCAATGCCCTTGCTGATGGAAGGAGGTTTTCACTCAAAATCTCACGATACATGGCCCCATTCATTCTTTCCTTTACACGGATCAGTCGTCCTGGTCCCTTTGCAGAAAAACAGCCCCAAAGCATGATGTTTCCACCCCATGCTTCACAGTAGGTATGGTGTTCTTTGGATGCAACTCAGCATTCTTTGTCCTCCAAACACGACGAGTTGAGTTTTTACCAAAAAGTTATATTTTGGTTTCATCTGACCATATGACATTCTCCCAATCCTCATCTGGATCATCCAAATGCTCTCTAGCAAACTTCAGACGGGCCTGAACATGTACTGGCTTAAGCAGGGGGACTCGTCTGGCACTGCAGGATTTGAGTCCCTGGCGGCGTAGTGTGTTACTGATGGTAGGCTTTGTTACTTTGGTCCCAGCTCTCTGCAGGTCATTCACTAGGTCCCCGTGTGGTTCTGGGATTTTTGCTCACCGTTCTTGTGATCATTTTGACCCCACGGGTGAGATCTTGCGTGGAGCCCCAGATCGAGGAAGATTATCAGTGGTCTTGTATGTCTTCCATTTCCTAATAATTGCTCCCACAGTTGATTTCTTCAAACCAAGCTGCTTACCTATTGCAGATTCAGTCTTCCCAACCTGGTGCAGGTCTACAATTTTGTTTCTGGTGTCCTTTGACAGCTCTTTGGTCTTGGCCATAGTGGAGTTTTATACTGATAACAAGTTCAAACAGGTGCCATTAATACAGGTAACGAGTGGAGGACAGAGGAGCCTCTTAAAGAAGAAGTTACAGGTCTGTGAGAGCCAGAAATCTTGCTTGTTTGTATGTGACCAAATACTTATTTTCCACCATAATTTGCAAATAAATTCATAAAAAATCCTACAATGTGATTTTCTGGATTTCTTTTCCTCATTTTGTCTGTCATAGTTGAAGTGTACCTATGATGAAAATTACAGGCCTCTCTCATATTTTTAAGTGAGAGAACTTGCACAATTGGTGGCTGACTAAATACTTTTTTGCCCCACTGTAGGTATTACATACTCGGTCAGAGAGAGGTTGAAAATGTCAGTTAAGACAGTTGGTTCACGCATGCTTTGAGTACATGTCCTGGTCATCCGTCTGGCCCAGCGGCTTTGTGAATGTTGACCTGTTTAAAGGTTTTGTTCACATCGGCTACCGAGAGCGTTATCACACAGTTGAGCATAAGTAGAATACAGGAAGGGGGCGTGTATAAAATGAGCAGTATAATAAGAGTCTGGTAGCATCTGTTGTGGTGTGTGTGTGTGAGCATGAGTGAGTGCATGTGTGCTAAATTGCGGAGAATCAGAGCAGGTGGTCAGTCCAGTTCAAGTGTTCATCAGTCTGATGGCTTGTAGATAGACACTGTCTCTCAGCCTGTTGGTATCAGCCCTCAAGCTCTGATACCGACTGCCTGATGGCAAGGGAGAGAACAGCTCATGGCTGGGGTGTGTGGGGTCCTTGATAGTACTGCATACCTTCCTCAGGCACCGTTTCGAGTAGTCCTGGATGGATGGGAGCATGGTTCCCATACCAGGCCACGATACAACCTGTCAGGACGCTCTTCAAATTTCTTCAGCCGCCTTAGGAAGTAGAGACACTGATGCGCTCTCAAGAGTGGTGGTGTTGTTGGTCCACGACAAGTCCTCAGTGATGTGGACCCAGAGGAACTTAAAATTTGTGAGTCTCTCTACTGCAGTCCCGTTGATGTGTATCGGGGCATGTTTCCTCTCTGCGTCCTGAAGTCAACAATCAACTCCTTTGTTTTTCTGACGTTGAAGGGGAGGTTGTTGTCATGACACCACAATGCCAGTTCACTTACCTCCTCCCTATAGGCTGACTCGTCATTGGTGGTTATCATCCCTATAACTGTGGTGTCATCAGCAAACTTGATGATGGAGTTGGTGTCGTGCAAAGCCACGCAGTTGTGGGTGAACAAGGAGTACAGCAGAGGACTGAGGACACTCCCCAGGGGGGCCCTTGTGTTAAGAGTCAGTGTGGAGGTGTTGTTGTCAATCCTTAGAGCATGTGGTCTGCCCGTCAAGAAGTCCAGGATTCAGTTGCAGAGGTGGTGTCCAGACCCAGGGCACTGAGCTTGGTGTTGAGCTTGGATGGAACAATAGTGTTGAATGCTGAACTGTAGTCAATGAACAGCACTCTCACATTGTATTCCACGCTTCAATATTGCTTAGATCAAGTGGACTGGGATGTGTTCCGGGTAGCCTCAGATAACAACATTGACGTATATGCTGACTCTGTGATTTAGTTTATAAGGAAGTGTATAGGAGATGTTGTACCCACTGTGACTATTAAAACCTTCCCTTACCAGAAACCGTGCATTGACGGCAGCATTCGCGCAAAACTGAAAGCACTTACCACCAGATTTAATAAGGCAAGGCAATTGGGAATATGGCCGAATACAAACAGTGTAGTTATTCCCACCGTAAGGCAATCAAACAAGCAAAGTGTCAGTATAGAGACAAAGTGGAGTTGCAATTCAATGGCTCAAACACAAGATGTATGTGACAAGGTCTACAGACAGACAATCACGGATTACAAAAAGAAAACCAGCCCCGTCGCGGATATTGACGTCTTGCTTCCAGAAAAAATAAACAACTTCTTTGCGCGCTTTGAGGACAATACAGGGAATTCCTGATTCTACATGGATTATGTTGGAGAGGCTTCCATTAAAGAACACCCTCTGTGTTCTGTTAGACAGGTAACTCTTTATCCACAATATAGCAAGGGGTGTAAAGTCATTATTGAACGTGGTATGTAATTATTTGATGAAATAATCGTCATTGCGTTAATGGTACTAACATCACGACAATAGACAATCATTTTTTCACCTCTTCCACACTCACATTAAGGAATTCAAAATTCCAATATATACCTGGATGTGTACTGTCAGCGTTTGTTGCTGGCAGATATTCTTTACATCAACAACATAGGAATCACTACAAAACGTATTGTATTACCTCATATACACTATATTAGGCCCAGCCTTTGGAAATGTGGTTTTCCTAGATATGGAAACTATATTGTGCTCACTACATCCGATGGATCTGGATACTGCTTCCAAGCTAATTTCGGCAGCTTTAGTAAAGATGTGATCAATACATGTTGATGATTTCATTCCTGTGCTGTTTGTAACTACCCTGGTAGGTTGACTGATAACCTGAACCAGGTTGCAGGCACTGGTTACAGTTTGAAGCTTTTTCTTGAAATCAAATCAAATTTTATTTGTCACATAGACATGGTTAGCAGATGTTAATGCGAGTGTAGCGAAATGCTTGTGCCTTATACACACAAGAGTAAAGGAATGAATACGAGTATGTACATATAAATATATGGATGAGCGATGGCTGACCGGCGTAGGCAAGATGCAGTAGATGGTATAGAGTACAGCATATACATATGAGATGAGTAATGTAGTATATGTAAACATGATTAAAGTGGCGTTATTTAAAGTGACTAGTGATACCTTTATTAAGTCAATTTATTTAAGTGGCCAGAGATTTGAGTCTGTATGTTGGCATCAGCCTCTCTGTTAGTGGTGGCTGTTTAACAGTCTGATGGCCTTGAGAGAGAAGCTGTTTTTCAGTCTCTCGGTCCCAGCTTTGATGCACCTGTACTGACCTGGCCTTCTGTATGATAGCGGGGTGAACAGGCAGTGGCTCGGGTGGTTGTTGTCCTTGATGATCTTTTTGGCCTTCCTGTGACATCGGGTGGTGTAGGTGTCCTGGAGGGCAGGTAGTTTACCCCCGGTGATGCGTTGTGCAGTCCTCACTACCCTCTGGAGAGCCTTACGGTTGTGGGTGGAGCAATTGCCGTACCATGATACAGCCCGACAGGATGCTCTTGATTGTGCATCTGTAGAAGTTTGAGTAGAGTGTTTTTGGTGACAAGCCAAATTTCTTCAGCCTCCTGAGGTTGAAGAGGCGCTGTTGCAGTTTGTCCGTGATGTGTACGCTGAGGAACTTAAAACTTTCCACCTTCTCCACTACTGTGCCGTCGATGTGGATAGGGGGGTGCTCCCTCTGTTGTTTCCTGAAGTCCACGATCATCTCCTTAGTTTTGTTGACGTTGAGTGAGAGGTTATTTTCCTGACACCACACTCCGAGGGCCCTCACCTCCTCCCTGTAGGCCGTCTCGTCGTTGCTGGTAATCAAGCCTACCACTGTTGTGTCGTCAGCAAACTTGATGATTGAGTTGGAGGCGTCCTTGGCCACACAGTCATGGGTAAACAGGGAGTACAGGAGAGGGCTGAGAACGCACCCTTGTGAGTGAGCAGCTTGATGAAAGCCAGGCAATATTTAAAATCATCCAGAAAATATACCTCTGTTGATATCACATACATTATCAAGCATTTCACACATGTTTTCCAGATACTGAGTGTTAGCACTTGGTGGTCTATAGCAGATCCCACCAGAATGGGCTTTAGGTGAGGCAGTATTTAACATGAGATCCTCTCTAATCTTTGCAGAAATGTGTTATAAACAGCAACACCTCCACCATTGGCATTTATATATTTTCTGTAAACGTACCACTGTATCATCAAAGGCATTATCTAAGTGAGTTTCAGAGAGTCAGAATGTGAATGTCATCTTTTACTAGCAAATTATTGATTTCATGAACCTTGTTTCTTAAGCTGCATATGTTAACTTGGGCTATTTTGAGCACTTTTCTTCTGGGATGCTTACTTATTTTAATTGCTTTACTGGGAAGCTTAGCAGAAGTAGATATGCTCATGTTATTTATGTTAGTGCAGGGTGAACTGCAAACAGTAGACTTCCTCCTAGGGTACACCAGCTCAGTGCTAACAGTATAAATCTTGTTCATAGGCACATGATTACTGCATACAATAGCTGTAGGATCAGCAGAGGCATCCAGAACAGTTAAGAGAGACATTATTTAGGTTACTTACATTGTGTCCAACAACGCCCCTGTTAATGTACATTTGCTGAAGCATTATGACAACTCTGCGTCACAATGGTAGGGATTAGCTGAGCTGGGCTAGGGTCATTGATAAGTCATTGTCTCAACGCAGCCTTATAATGTGAAAGGGTCCAGGAACCCAAATGATTGAGATGGATCCCATCCTCCTTCTAAAAAAATGTGTTTTGTTTCCAAAAGTTATCTAAATTGTCAACAAAAACCGCAAATCATATCTGGCGAGAATGACGAGGAAATCCACCCACTCCCACGCTTTACAGGATTCTGAGAACCCGAGAGCGAGAGGCAGGATAACTTGAGCCTGGTGCAGGCCTCCAACAGATGGAGATTCCCTGCTTGATCCAGAGCAGGGATGGAAGGATGCCGACATCGACTTCAAAATCGTAGTAGTAGGCACTGCCGCCGCAGACACCGGCAACCCCCAGCGATGAAGGTGCAGGAAGATCAGGATCCGGGACGTCTAAACTATTTGTGGTTTGCATCCACCCTAGGCCTCTCGTTGGGAGTGTAGACTGCCGCTGTCTTTGGCTTCCACGGCTCGTGACATGAGACCATCATGGATTGCCTTGCTCCTCTTGCTTTACTCTTTCGACTTCACTATCAGATGGGGGAGCTCCGGGAAACACCGGCCAGTCGGATAACAAGGCGGAGATGCATCCAACAAGCACGAACACCGTCCAGCCACCTGCGTATAAAATGTAAACATTCCACTCTGTGTTTTCCCCAGTTTCTTACGTAGGCTGGCGACCTGCGTGATCAAAAAAGCAACCTTAAGCCTATAATCCTTGGCAAGTAAACAATTGCCGCATTGGAACTCGGAGTGATCCGGTTTGTCCCAAAACAAAGTGTAGTAGACACTGTTCATTTATTTCTCCAGACAAAGAGGGCTCCATTGCAAAACTCATCTGGTACCAAATTCGTTAGCTTGATGGGTAACAGCTTAGCATCTCTGTCAAGGAGGCTTCAACCTCTCTGTTAGGTGGGATTCCGGGTCAAGAAATAGCAGTCCTAGCTGTTAAAAGCTAACCAAGACGAGGAATCCACGCAAAAACAAGTTTGGTTTTCACTTTGTCATTATGGGGTGTTGTGTGTAGATTGATGAGGAAAACAATTAATTTAATGCATTTTTCGAAACTGTATTGTAAAAAAAAATGGAAAAGGTGAAGGGGTCTGAATACTTCCTGAATGCACTGTATTTGACCCGTTTCAATAAGCTTGCTGTGTGTCGCACCTCACTATTTCACAGGAGTAGCATTTGAACTTTTTTTTTCTTTCAAAATGTTTTTTTTTTTTTCTTTCAAAATGTTTTTTTTTCTTCAGAAATGCCTTCTGGAACATTTTAACTTTCATGTGCCTTAATAACAAACTTGTATGCCATCTGTAAATACGAATACAATTGTTAAATTTCGAGCCTAGTTGGTTTAGCCACTAGCCATGATTGGCTGAGATAATGGGTGGGCTGGACATGCCGAGAGATGAGTTTGGATTGGTCTGCCATTTAGCATGCTTCTGTCTATAACATGAGATGCTCAGTATGTGTGGATAATCCTTTCTACTGCGGCTTTTACATTTTTTTTTTTTTAAGATGTCATGAATAACTGAAGAAGTTTTGCTACTGCTCTCAACATTGCTGCCCTGAAGTTAGTAGCGATATCAACAAAGCTCAGTGGTTGTGATGGACTACTTTCTGGATGATGATGGTGCCATGCTGATGCTCTCTGACTCTGAAAATGAATCAGAGGAACAAGGAAATCCCTGATTTAGGTAAAAACATTTTAATTGAACCAGACACTGTAGAGCATTTTGATGACAATGATGGCGAAGAAATGGTGTTGTTGTCACGGAAGAAGTTGACAGTTTTGAAATCAGTTGAATGCCCGGTGGAAGCAGCGAGATTGCCAAAATGCGGAGAGAGTCCAAAAAGAGAACACAACGAAGGCTGTTGTGTAAAATACCTCCCTCCGGATTACATCTTCAAACTAAGGGCAACCATGGCATCCATGACAGAGGGAGAGAAGCGTTCATCCATGCATGCAGGTAAGAGACTCACTACATTTTCAGATATTGTACGTTTCTAATTTGTCAGAAAGTTGTTTTCATTGCAAGTTAAAGGATACTGTTAGCTAGCTAGCTAGATAGCTAGCGAGCCAGCCAGCTAATGTTAGCTAACATTACTTGTTTGATCTGTGTAGTAATACTATTAGTATCTCAGAAATCCATTTTCATTGCTAGTTATAGCCTAATGTTAGCTAGCTAGCTAACACTTCTGAACCTAGTTGCTAGCTTTAGCTTCCTCCATGGTAATATTGCCGCGTTGAAAACAACTGGGAACTCTGAAAAATACAAGGTCAATGCATGACGTCAGTGATCTTTAGGTCGGAAAAGTCGGAGCTCTAGAAAGAAGCCCGATTTCTCGAGTTGGAATTCTGAGTTGGATGACCATTCAAATCTATTTTTCCCCAGTCGGAGCTAGTTTTTTTAGGATATAGGCAGTTCTCAGTTTTGGACTGTTTCGTTCCGGAACCTGTTTGCGAGAATCCAGTACCTCACGTAGTATGAAACAATGTTCACAGTTTGCAATGTAAAAATTCTAATAAAAGCAATCAGCGTTAATTTGAGTTTCCACCTCTGTAATTATCCTGCCCCTTAAAAAACGTTGCCTAATGTGAAAACATCTTTTCAGCCCGCTTCTGATATTCTAAGAATTTATTCGGGTTGGGCAAGTCCGGGTTTATGATTTGAGCAACATTGTAGCCTAGAGACCAACTCGTGGCAGTTACTGTGGTGTGAGAGAAAAGCATGCCTGTATGTCTCACAGAACCAGAATGAATCACTTTCTATGATCTCTGTCCCTTGCTCTGCTCTGACTTGAGCCTGCAACTACCATCTCTCCAGAGTTGTACTGAATTTATTTCTTTATAGAATCATAGTCATGGAAAGGGTGCTGGTGGTGCTGTAGCACAACTGATAAATGTAAATACATTTGCCAAAGTTATAGAATTACTGTTGTCTGTTCAGAAATAAAATAATTCAGAATACTACACCAGGAGTAGGCCTATAATTTAGCCACATGGAATCAACAGCTTATTTTTTTAAATGGCCTAGCAGTGGATTGTGTGTAGCCCAATCACAAGGTTGCCTACAGTCAAGTGGTAAATGTCAGTGAACAGCATGCAGCCAAAACAGGCCTTTTGCAATATTTCAAATACAATCGTGGGATAGCACTTGTTGGAAAGCAAATGGCCCCTGCTGAAACAAAAATACTTATCTGTCTGTAGGCTATGCAACTATTTTATCAACTTCCAAATAGGCCTATTGAGCGAACAGCATTGTTTTTACAAACTAAAACGAGAGAGAGAGAGAGAGAGAGAGGCTTTTGGCACGAGCGCATCGGCCATCGCAGGTGAGTGAGCTGTGCATCATGGGGTGAGTCATTGAAACTGGAAAGTTTAGGACTAAGTTTAGGACTATAATTTCCTCCTCATATTGTATAATATGTGTGTCTCCTATACACACACACACACACACACACACACACACACACACACACACACACACACACACACACACACACACACACACACACACACACACACACACACACACACACACACACACACACACACACACACCTAGGCTATTGATAGATTGAAGACGAAGTTGTTGTTTTTTTATTCTCAGTTTGTCAGTGTCAAAGTAGCCTGACACTTCAATCATTTGTGCGGTATTTAAAGAGCTTCTGCTAAAGTCTCCAGTCATGTAAAATTACATAGAATGGCATGAAATGCGTTTATAAAAAGGCCCAATTTTCCTGGACCCTAGGCTACAAAATAAATTCTGCAAGCCCCTCTGCTCTACTGCTATGGTCTAGACCACTATACAAATGTGATGATATGCATACAATGCTTTACTATAAAGGTGATGTTCTGGTACCTCAGAGCTCTCCAGGTCACCTCCCTCTCACGCTCACTTTTTTGTTCCGGCACCTACCGATTTACAAAGTAAGCAGTGGATATAGGCCAAAGACTAGATAAAGTGCATTTTTACTACTACTTTTAGTCTTGAAATATTTGGTTGTTTACTACACTGTTAATCCTTAAAGAGATGGGTGGGCTAAGGGTTAAGAGGGTGTGAACGATGCTGAATGGCTGTAGACAAAAAAGAGCTCTCCAGTAGGTGTACCAAAACATTCACGGGCCATTTTCTCAAAAGTGGGGTTACAAGTTTATCAACTTTAAAAGCAGAATTACTTTCCCATTGTTCCTCAACTGTAGTGTATAATATAACATTTTCTAGTCTCGACTTTTATACAATATAAAAAAACAATTTAAAATGTTGCTACATAGGACCGAATCCAGGTGGTGGGTCACATTTTCCAAATCAGTATTCTAAAAACAACCCAGCAGTATTGAGACTGCCTCTGTCCAGGGCCTCACTATTCTCCGAGTTGGTGGCTCCTTCATGAGTTGCTGGTTGTTGGTGGAGAGTAGGAACAAAGAGACATGATCTGATTGACTGAAGTGGGGCCGGGGGATGGATTTGTACGTGTCACAGATGTTTGTGTATACATGGTCAAGCACGCCGGATCCTCTTGTGGGGCAGGATACATGTTTTAGATGGGCATGGTTAAAGTCACCTTCGACAATAAAGACTGCTTCTGGTTGAGAGGATTCCTTCTGGCTAATAATCTACAATTCACTGAGTGCCACCCTTGGTGTTTGCTTGTGGCGGTATGTACACAGCTGTGATAATAACAAATGTGAATTCCCTCTGAATATAGCGGGGTCAGCATTTTATCATCAGAAACTCCAGGTCAGGTGACCAGGAGCTTGCAATGTTTTCAACTTCGGTATACCAGGAATTTTTTTTTAGGGAACATCCCCCAACCCTCTGACTCTTACCAGAAGCCGCAGTTCGATCCATTCGGAATATGGAGAAGCCGTCTGGCAGACGAGTGTATTGTCCGTAAGCCACGTCTCAGTAAAAACAAAGACACAGCATTCCCTGATATCCCGCTGCGATTGAAGCCTTGCTCAGTTTAAATTTTCCAGCGATTGGACATTAGCCATCTAGGAAGAGTAGGCCGCGTAGCCCGTCTTCTCAGCCTTGTTTTCCTTCCTCCTCTTCGTCGCATGCGTTGCCTTAGGTAATCTCGGCCAGGAGGAACAGGTAAGCCCGCTGTGCATGGAACAAAGTAGCGAATCCACTATTCCAGATCTGGGAGACTGAGCTGTAAATGTGTAGCTTCCGATTAATGATCTAGAAGTGTTTGTCAGTATTAGGAAATTGTTTCACGAACGTTCTGAGCAAACAAAGTAATAATTAACGCAAAAATATCCATATATTTGAGCAGGAATCGGCAAAACCGCGTGCCCCCCTCAGTGCCACCAACCCTGTGTTTTGGATGTTGGTGCCGGGTTTTGTGGCATAATTTGCATTAATGCCTCAGATGCGGTGGTCAAGTTCATTCCAGTTTCTTTTGTCACCCATTGCTTGTGATGTTGAAGGGATGCATCAGGCTTTGTGTTCAGCATCGGCCCAGTTTCTTTTGTCATCATTTGAACTTTTCCTGGCCTGTGCAAGAGGATTTTTCACATTCCTCTTAGACTTGTATTTTGACTGCTGATGCAGCCAGCTCAGCTTCTATTTCCACCAATTCCCTGTTTGCCTTTCTTTGTGTTTCTTCCATATCAAGGATATTCTTATCCAAAACTGCATATTTAGCTTTCAAAGCAGCATTCTCAGACTGTGCTTTCATTCGTGCACCGGATCACTTGACCTAGTGCTGGATGCATGTGACTGTTTTGATACAGCAGATGCACTGTCATGTGGACCAATGGCACTTTGCAATTCTGCATTTTTTTTTTAGAATTGGCGGCACTTTCTGATACAACAGAGACACTTTCATCTGAACCAATGACACTTTGCAGGTGTGAATCCTTTTTCACTTTACCATGCAACCACATCACCTCTTGATCAAGAAACACATGAGAAAAGCAATACTTTTTGTTCATACCAATCAGCATGATCAGACTCTTTCCTCTTCAGGCAATATAGTATGCACAGCCACATACAGTTCCCTAAACTCAGCCAATAAACCATTGAACTCATTAACGTTACTACTGACAACGTCATCATTTTTGCCACCATCCATCAATGCTTGAATTGCATTATTTTTCTTTGTTAATGCGTCGAGCTTCCATCCACCTTTCCAACTTTTTTTCATCCAGAGCTTCAGAATGGGTGCCTGCCATTTCCATTCACCATTTTCAGTTCCGCACTCCAATATCAACAGGGCATTTCTAATAGCGCTTAACAGCTTTCCATCGCACCAATGGCTCATTCACAGTTGAATAGCTTGTGACAATGTTTCCAAAATAGACCCGTCAAACATTTCCAAACCAACAATCACAAAGAAGTGGCTTAACTTTCAAATTATACCTATACTTTACTCACAGTCTCTTTGGTCGGCAGCGCTGATTTGCTCCGTGTGACTTAATAAATCTATAATCTAAGTGTGGAACTCTAAATCCATGGCATTTTAACTTAAATGTGGTGGCTTTCGAATAGCCGTGGGAAAACTAGTTGCCCGTTTGAGACGTACATCCAAAATCTGTTTAGAAAACCCAAGAATCCAAATGAAATCGATGGCTTGATGAATTAAACTTCACATTTTATTTGTAGAATCCAAAATGATAAATGCAAGGCAAACAAAGGTTCCAGTATTCCAGGTAAACAAGAAAGATCAGGGTAAAAACGTATATGGTTAAAAAAATGTATGCCAACCCAGTATCACAAACATTTGCCATAACTAGTAGGCACTTACTTCCCCTCTTATACCCAACATGCACCTGTCTGGGCAAGCCCACACGTACTTCCAACTGATTGAGCCCCGTACTTCCAACTGATTGAGCCTAGTAATTGCCACATTTTAATTCAAATTATAGGACCATAGTAAGAGGCCACATAACCAAATAAATGCAAACACCATATATACTATATTCAATACTATATTCTTAATGAGCAATATCATCTAATAAACAAATATTTGCATAACCAAGGAAAGGCTCCAACAGTCCCGGTCTTCGGAGTTGAAGAAGACTGCATCTTTCCCAAAACAAAAGTATCCCCCACTCCCTCTGGTAAGTTGTCCCCATGTGCCACCTGTGCTCTTGGTCTGTTAGTGTTGCCAGTGAAATATATGGTAGGAGCAGGGCAGGTAGGGTAACAGATCAGGAGTGTGATAAACACCCAGAAGCAGGAGGGAGGGAGGGAACAGAGTCTTCAGAGGAAAGGGAGATACGTAGTCAGTTGTACAACTGAATGCATTCAGCTGCAATCTGTCTTCCGCATTTAACTCAACCCCTCTGAATCCGAGAGGTGCGGGGGGCTGCCTTAATCGACATCATCGGTGCACGGGGAGCAGTTGTTCTTGGGGGTTAACTGCCTTGCTCAGGGGCAGAATGACAGATATTTACCTTGTCGGCTCAGGGGGATTGGACCCAGTAACCTTTCGGTTACTGGCCCAACGCTCCTACCCGCAAGGAGGGAAGGAGCCACATGACAAGTGATGCTGTTCATGTCCCACTCTGCTATACTACGTTGGTGTGTTCTCAGCCCGGCTGTGGAGAATGCTATGAGTTACGCAACCTCTTCCATTGTGGCTGGTTTTTGGATGCCAGCGTTGCATAAGAAGAACATGATCAGAGCTATGTTAGCAGCTATGATCTGATATACCCTAGATATGAAGTTGTTCTGATTTGGGAGGTATCCAACACCGCTTCGGAATAAGTATGGTCATGAAGTCCATGACAAGACAGAGCCCAGGGTATTCAATGGACACCAAATAGAATAATAAATATAAAACGTATTGAACTTAAGTCCAATAAAAGTCTTGTTTTCAGTTCTGTTGCAAAATGTTTTGCGACAATGCCCTAATGAATATGACCCAGTTTTTTTCCTGTTGGCCAGTGTGCGGGTCCTCCCTGAACTCCTGTAATCCTGGGAGGGAGCCCCCGCAGAGGCAGGAAATTGAAAGTGCTAATTAGTGTTGTGCCTGGCGGAGCCAGCGGGGGCCGGCCTGTTAGAACATGTGAGACGTGATGTCCCCTGTGGCCCCTGCATCCCCCAGGACCAGGGAAGAATAGACAAAGAGGAGCAAGGAGAAGCAAACCGAGAGATGATCTTTCACGTTCCCGATACTGCCTGCAGGAGAGCCACATGTTTACCTGTCTCTGATTGGTCCACACCGTGGAGGGTAACATATTTCTGCCTGCCCCTAGTTTATCCTTCTGTGCCCTGTCAGTGTCTCTCTCTCTCTCTCTCTCTCTCTCTCTCTCTCTCTGGTTTCTGTGGCTCTTCAACTCCATTATTATTGTCTCCTGACTGCTCCTGTCCGGTCGTAAAAACCCTTCACAGAAAGAGCATGAATGGAACCACACATCGATTCTCCCAGTTGGTAGAGTAGTATCTACACTACATACAAAAGTATGTGGACACCCCTTCAAATGAGCTCACAGCCATGCAATCTCCACAAACAAACATTGGCAGTTGAATGGCCCATACTGAAGAGCTCAGTGACTTTCAACGTGACAACGTCATAGGATGCCACCTTTCCAACAAGTCAGTTAGTCAAATTTCATTACCACTACTGCTAGAGCTGCCCCAGTCAACTGTAAGTTCTGTTATCTTGAAGTGGAAATGTCTAAGAGCAACAACAGCTCAGCCGCTTTGTGGTAGGCCACACAAGCTCACAGATCTGGACCGCCGAGTGCTGAAGCGCACGGCTCGTAAAAATCGTCTGACCTCAGTTGCAACACTCATTATCTTGTTCCAAACTGCCTCTGGAAGCAACGTCAGCACAATAACTGTTCGTCGGGAGCCTCATGAAATGGGTTTCCATGGCCGAGCAGCCACACACATGCCTAAGATCACCATGGGCTATGCCAAGCATCGGCTGGAGTGGTGTAAAGCTAGCCGCCATTGGATTCTGGAGCAGTGTGCAAGTTATTTTGTCTGTAGCAACACACCCTCAGGAGACACACCCCTCACCTGCACAGTGCACACACTCTCAGCAAAGACAAGCTCCAGCCTTTTTCATCTCCCTGCTGTTGCCAAGCATCTAGTCTCCCTAAAGACAGGAGTTTATTGATATTTGAGATGCATCTTTGGGGCCATGTGACTAGCACATCCGTCAACATCCCTGTGTCCCTGAGAATGTTGTGAAGGGCATTTCTTAGAACTCATATTAGTAGCAGTTTAGTTTAGCCAGCCATGGAAGCCTTACCACTAGTATCATCACACTACATTACCACTAGTATCATCACACTACATTACCACTAGTGTCATCACACTACATTACCATTAGTATCATCACGCTACATTACCACTAGTATCATCACACTACGTTACCACTAGTATCATCACGCTACGTTACCACTAGTATCATCACACTACGTTACCACTAGTATCATCACACTACATTACCACTAGTATCATCACGCTACGTTACCACTAGTATCATCACACTACGTTACCACTAGTATCATCACACTACGTTACCACTAGTATCATCACGCTACATTACCACTAGTATCATCACGCTACGTTACCACTAGTATCATCACGCTACGTTACCACCAGTATCATCACGCCACGCTACCACCAGTATCATCACGCCACGCTACCACTAGTATCATCACGCCACGCTACCACCAGTATCATCACGCTCACGTTACCACCAGTATCATCACGCCACGCTACCACCATCATCACACTACATTACCACTAGTATCATCACGCTACGTTACCACTAGTATCATCACGCTACGTTACCACTAGTATCATCACGCTACTTTACCATTAGTATCATCACGCTACGTTACCACTAGTATCATCACACTACGTTACCACTAGTATCATCACGCTACGTTACCACTAGTATCATCACGCTACGTTACCACCAGTATCATCACGCCACGCTACCACCAGTATCATCACGCCACGTTACCACCAGTATCATCACGCCACGCTACCACCAGTATCATCACGCCACGTTACCACTCAGTATCATCACGCCACGTTACCACCAGTATCATCACGCCACGCTACCACCAGTATCATCACGCCACGTTACCACCAGTATCATCACGCCACGCTACCACCAGTATCATCACGCCACGTTACCACCAGTATCATCACGCCACGCTACCACTAGTATCATCACACTACATTACCACTAGTATCATCACGCTACGTTACCACTAGTATCATCACGCTACGTTACCACTAGTATCATCACACTACGTTTCCACTAGTATCATCACACTACGTTACCACTAGTATCATCACACTACTTTACCACTAGTATCATCACACTAGAAGTCTTCACGGATCCACCTGTACCAGAATACCCGAAACCAGAATGGGTCCGGATCCAGAATTCTAAATAATCTGGGTCTGGGTCGGATCTGATTGTCACTGGTCTTGGGTGTGTGTAATTTAAACTGACTTGTCCGTAAGGGCCTGTACAGATCCGAATGCGATAATAGGTTAAAGTCATAGAGCCTCCGTGGTGGCAAATGTTAGGTGATATCTAATCAATGGAAATGGAATTAAAATGACGTAATTCAAAGCTGAGAGCCAACAGGTAGGCAGGCTGCTACTTAATATTCTGAACGGAGTTGTTATTTGTAATTGAAGGATGAGAAAGCGCATGCAATGCAGCCTCAATTAGCCTAGCTAGCTAACATTAGCTAGCTTAACAAGCTTCTCCTGGTTTGATGCAGTCAAGACAGGTACTGTGTTATCATATTTGATAATAGCCTAGCTATGGCAGCTATTAGTATACTATAACGGGAGTCCGCTTGGTTGGTTTCTGTCTCTCGTCTCTACCTCTCTGTGTCACTCGCTCACAGTACAGCCCCTCCCCGCATGCTAGAGCAGCACCTCTCTCTCTCCTCTCACGCTGTATCAGTTCCGGTCAATAAAGTTGCTTATATATATATATATATATATATATATATATATAAATAATTTTTTTTTATGCATATTGGGTCCGGGTGGGAAAGCCCCAGGTCAATTTCGGAACAGGTCCAACATTTTGGACCCATGAAGACCTCATCACACAGTATGTCCACTACCAAAACTGGACAGGCAGCGTGATTCTCAATGTGAAGTATATTAATGACTGAAAGAAGATGATAACTTGGATGAAAGCCTTCAGACAGTGTAGCTCTCTAGGACCCCGGGTGACTAGTCACAATGATGTGATGAAAGCCCATCCAGTCTACAGATATGTCCTCTTTTATGTATGAACCAAGAGCACTTGTTCAGTTCTCCCTCAGACCCCTGCTGTTCCTCTGATCTTCTGGACTGCCCAGAGGCTTCACCAACCCAAGGCCAATTATTATATAAGGCTGTTATTTTGACCTGTATTGCCACTGTTTCACACAAAGTGTTTGAAGAAAGCTTCCTCTCACAGCCAAAGTACAGATCGGATATCTGACCACGGTAGGCCTTTTGCAGTTTTCACCACTGGCACTAAACTATGACTGGTACTTGTGTTCTCCTTCCAGGAGTCTGAGGGGCTAGGCCCAGCGGGCGACACAGACCTCACCATCCCCACGTCTAAAGAGGAGCAGCAGGAGTACTTGTGCTGGAAGAAGGAGCGGGAGCAGATCGACCGTGAACGCTTGGCGCGCCACAAAAATGCCAAGGGCCAGTGGCGGCGGGCATGGGACCTGGACAAAACAGAGAATATGTAAGCCCACTCCTCCCATCCCTGGCTGCTTTGCACTTCTTCACTTTAGTTTGCTCTGTCAATCATTTCAATTTGCATGTTTGGCTGTTCTGTTTGCTTGATGCATGTTTGAGTGCTCATTTTCCGTTTTGATTATAAATTAATGTTACAATTAAAAAATGAGTACTCTTCTGTATGTGCTCGTCTTCTGGTCTTCTTGTTCTCACAACTACAGCTAACTACCACACATCTCATCTCTTACCATGCAAAATAGACCATTCTCTTGTCATTGTAACTAAAATAAATGTTAATTTATTCACTCATCAAGCAGATTACATTCTCTATTACTTCCTCTATTGAACAATGAGGTATCTCAGTCTTTCTATCTTCTGTACTTCTAAACGTAGAAATGGTTGCATTGACTGTTTTCTAAGGAAGCGCAGAATGGTGTCTGCGGAGAGAAGATAGTGGTACAAACATTTATTTTTATTTTTGCCTTCGCACTACACAGCTGATTCAAATAACCAACTAATTATCAAGCTTTGATTATTTGAATCAGCTGTGTATAGTGCTATGAGAAAAACCAAAACGTGCACCCAGGGGGGTGGGCGGGGCAGGACCGAGTTTGGTAAACCCTGCTCTAAGGTACTTTCAGAATGTTCATTTACTCTGGTGGAAGATTTCCATTGTTGGAGGTATTCACGTGATTCACATTTTGGACCATGCCTTATCCCATGATACTGATTTCACACTGTCACAAGACTTAACCCAATCAAGTCACAAGACATAAATAACAAGTCACAGCAAATGTAATGATGTTGGATGGAGACTGGCAAATAACGCTATTAGAGGGAAGAGGAGGAGGAGGAGGAATGACCTGGCAAAAATGTGTTTGTGCTCTTCTCTGAGGTATCGTCGTTATTGGATCACCTCTGTTTATGAGCCATTCTTAGAAAAATGGCTTTGATAAATCTTGAAAGGGTATTCATCCTATAATCTAACTACCCTCTCCCTTTGTTAGCTATGCTAGACATTAGGCACATCCACCAGAAGATGGTTGTGACAAGCTGACATGCAATGTTTTGGAACCATGGAGAAAATATAAAAGTAGGCCAGTTTTTGGCTTTGAGCGTCACAGAATGAAAACATCTGCTTATATATAGCTTACATGATTTGATTTTGGAACCCAGTATTTTACTATGTATGGAGCCGCTGTCCTTTCACACAGTGGCGTCCTTACTGCTTAGGAGCAAAATATATGAACACCCCTCCTCTTTCTGTCCCTTGTTGGAATTCAAACACAACAGATGTGCTGTGAGCAGCACAGTGGTTGGATAAATAAATGTTCTGTTTAGAAGAAAGAAGCATCAAACTTTAAAGAGACAAGATAATAGGAGACTTTTTAGCTGGGGCTGGGATGCCTTTCCTTTTGTGGCATGGTTTAAAAAAGGCACCAGAGACTAACTAGAGTAGGAAAAATATTTTTGATTCAGCAGTTTAAATGTTCTCAATGAATGAGGAGTGTAGGATCATGACCTCTAGCTACAGATTTGTGATTCTCCATTAGCCGTTACAGGAAAGGTACTGTTTGGCGTAGCGCAGATCATTTTCGACCAACCTTAACGTTGCGATGCCATCTTCATTCTCGATTTGGCCAAACCTGAAGCTTCTAAAATGTTTGCGTCCAGTTGCAGGTGGTTTGTTTGAATTTATCAAATTTACCGTTATTAAAATATATTTTTTGCTCCAATAAGTAATCCAACAATGTGTAAGCCGCCATCTTGTCCATTTCAAATCTTCTTTCATTGATTGTGAGCGTTACAAATCTGTAGCCACATGACCTCAAGATACCACAGTCATCTCTGTACAATGTCTCATTCTAGCTTTGAGCTCAGCATGTAATGATTACTTGGAAATGAAAATGGCTGTTGATTGAAAGTAATGGAATGTAAATTGTTAGGTTAGTGGAACAATACAGATATTTGAGAAATGTCCAACCAAATGCATTGGACCCTTCATTAACCCTGGTAGGTAAGAGTGTGTCTGTTTACTCCAAAACCATGGTTTCGTTATCTGGTAGTTCATCTGTTGATGGAACATCCCAGCTGTGTATTAGGTTTTAATTATTTCACTGTAAACTAAATGTCTCTATTTAGGTTTTCAGATAAATCTCCTAGGGAGAGAGAAAGGGGGCCTACAGCCAGAGGTGAGAAATGAACTCTGTAGTAAATGATTTTCACCTCAAACACTGAGGAATGGTCAGACCATAATCAAGTATGTCTTATTTACAGTGATACCCAATAATTGTAGCACTTTGTTTGATTTCCAGGAGGAAGAAATGCAAAGAGAGGTCACCCCAAATCAAATGCTGATTCACGGGGTGAGTTTGAATTCTTTATACTGTGTACCAGCAGCTGAATCATTTATATCCTCAGTGTTGAAGTCCTAAGTACACGCTACCAATCAGCCAATGATAGAGGAACTATTCTCCTGTTTCTCTTGGCTTTGCTTGTTTTCATCTCCAGGTCAGCAGCTGTGGGGCAAAGACAAGCGGGGTAAAAATGTTCCAGTGGTCAGCAGTACAGCCAAGGGCAAGGACCGGCTGACTGGGAGGGCCAGAAGGTGAGTGGCAGTAACAGCCGATTTAATCATAACAGCAGCCTGTGTTGATAGAAGGAAACCACACACCTAGCCTGGCTGTATGCAAAACACACTGGGACTTACTCTAAAGAGCACAATGTGTCAAATGAGCAAAAACAGATAATTCACTTTTGCATTCTTCTGTTTGATTTAAAAAAGCCCACTGTTCCAGCTTTTTGTGCTTAAGCCATTGGTGAGGCTAGACTGCTTTTAGGTTCTGTTAGCGATGCTTGAGAGGCAGGTATTGGTGGCTGTGCGGTCCTCTGTGAGATTGAGCTGGCCAGGGGAAAGAGCAGTCAGGTCTGTTATTAGGTTTGGCTGCTGGTGCTAATTGGAAAAGAGCAGAGTGTGAAGATAACTTTTTTTAATGTAATTTTTATTGAAGCAGGGAGGCCAGTTGAGAACAAGTTCTCATTTACAACTGTGACCTGATAAAGCAAAGCAGTTCGACACATACAACAACACAGAGTTACACATGGAATAAACAAACATACAGTAGAAGAAAAGTCTATATACAGTGTGTGCAAATGAGGTAAGATAAGGAAAGTAAGGCAATAAATAGGCCATGGTGGCGAAGTAATTACAATATAGCATTTAAACACTGGTATGGTAGATGTACAGAAGATGAATGTGCAAGTAGATATACTGGGGTGCAAAGGAGCAAGATAAATAAATAAATACAGTATGGGGATGAGGTAGTTGGATGGGCTATTTATAGATTGGCTATATACAGGTGCAGTGATCTGTGAGCTGCTCTGACAGCTGGTGCTTAAAGCTAATGAGGGAGATATGAGTCTCCAGCTTCAGTGATTTTTGCAGTTTGTTCCAGTCGTTGGCAGCAGAGAACTGGAAGGAAAAGTGGCCAAAGGAGGAATTGGCTTTGGGGGTTACCAGTAAGATATACCTGCTGGAGCGAGTGCTACGGGTGGGTGTTGCTATGGTGACCAGTGAGCTGAGATAAGGCGAGGCTTTACCTAGCAAAGACTTGTAGATGACCTGGAGCCAGTGGGTTTGGCGATAAGTATGAAGCGAGGGCCAGCCAACGAGAGTGTACAGGTCGCAGTGATGGGTAGTATATGGGGCTTTGGTGACAAAACGGATGGCACTGTGATAGACTGCATCCAATTTGTTGAGTAGAGTGTTGGAGGCTATTTTGTAAATGACACCGCCGAAGTCAAGGATCGGTAGGATGGTCAGTTTTACGAGGGTATATTTGGCAGCATGAGTGAAGGAGGCTTTGTTGCGAAATAGTAAGCCAATTCTAAATTTAATTTTGGATTGGAGATGCTTAATGTGAGTCTGGAAGGAGAGTTTACAGTCTAAGCAGACACCTAGGTATTTGTAGTTGTCCACATATTCTAAGTCAGAACCGTCCAGAGTAGTGATGCTGGACGGGCGGGCAGGTGCGGGCAGCGATCGGTTGAGGAGCATGCATTTAGTTTTTGGAGTTGTTGGAGGCCACGAAAGGAGAGTTGTATGGCATTGAAGCTCGTCTGGAGGTTAGTTAACACAGTGTCCAAAGACTGTTCAGACCAGCCTTACCTCTTAGGAAAAAAGTTATATCTAGAACCTAAAAGGGTTCTTCGGCTGTCCCCATAGGATAACATTTTGAAGAACACTTGTTGGTTCCAGGTAAAACCCTTTTGGTTCCAAGTAGAACCGTTTTGGGTTCCATGTAAAACCCTTTCCACAAAGGGTTCTACATGGAAACCAAAATGGTTTTACCTGGAACCCTTTTTTATTTGTATTAAACCTTTATTTAACTAGCCAAGTCAGTTAAGAACAAATTCTTATTTACAATGACGGTCTACCCCGGCCAAACTAACCCGGATGACGCTGGGCCAATTGTGCACCACCCTATGAGACTCCCAATCACGTCCAGTTGTAATACAACCTGGAATCTAACCAGGGTCTGTAGTGACGCCTCTAGCACTTTATGCAGTGCCTTAGACCGCTGCGCCACTCGGAAGCCTAAAAACCCTTTTGGAGCCCTTTTTTCTAAGTGTAGACTGTAGAGCATCTCCCAGGATGTACAGAGAGAGCAGCCATGATTAAACGCACAGCCATGATTAAACGCACAGGTGTGTAAGTGTACCTACAATCATCCTTCTCTATTTTGTCTCACTCACACTCTCTCTATATATCTCTCTATATATCTCTCTCTATCTTTGACCCCACAGAGAACAGATGTCATAACAAAATATGTAGTGTATTTTCTGTGTATATTTTCTAAGTGCAAAAGCACTCACTTTGTTATCAGGATATTTTGAAGAATATAGACCACTCATTCTGAATGTTTCTAATAATTATTTTAATATTTCAGATGGGATGCCAGCGAGGATGGGGAGGATTTGCAGGTGAGAGGTTTAAACTGAATGCTTTGCATTGACGATATAGCTGTGCTTTGGTGAAAAAATGGCTGTGCTTGGGATCAGTAAAGACATCTTTGTCTTCTTTATCATATTACTAATGGAATTACATTTTTTCTCCATCAGGCTAAGACTAGTTTGGAGGAATTCTTAGAAGAGCTTGATGCTTTGGCTGACACTGACATAGATGACTCCACTGCAGAAACTCCACAGGTCAAAGATGGTGACCTCAAAATGGAGTCTTTGCCGACCCTGGATGTGGTGAAGACCGAGAAAGTGAGTGGAAACAAGGCCGAGACGACTCAGGCCCCAGCCGACCCCCCGGAGGACGGGACACCCAGACAGGGGAAGGCTGAGGCCTCGTCCCCTCAAGCTACAGAGAAGAAGGTCCGCTTCTTAGAGGAGCTCATCAAGGGGCCCGGGGCCTACGAGAAGCCCAGTACTGGAGCCCAGAACTCTGCCCGCTCAGAAACCAAGGGCACCAGCGTGTTAAAAGTTGCCTCCCCCATCCAAAACGTCCAGAAGTTGGAGGAACAGAAGCAGTCCCCCGAGGGCCACCAAGAGGATGCTGGTAATGCCCTGGACTGGGGGGATCAGCAGGCTGCAGCTGTCCAGAAACACAGCTCATCTGATGGGCATAGACAGGGTCAGGAGGGCCCTCCGTTTCTTGATGCCTCCAAAACAGAATGTGCTGAAAGCGGCCATGACGGTGTCCTCAGCCCTGTTCTTCCCAATTCACACAGCGATGTCAAAGACCCTGCCCCTCCACAGGAGAATTCTGTCCAGCCTTTAGAGCATGCCAAGAGCAATACAGGTAGACAATGGTTTTGTTCATGGTTAGTCCCTGTCAAATAGGTACAGTGCATAGCAATCACTATGATGCAATGTAAATGATGCTTGGTTCCCTTCACAGAGGAGCTGATTGACTCCAGTCTGTCTGTTCTCAGCCTGGAGTCAGGAGAGACTCACCCAACCCACACCACCAGTACCGATAAGGTCAGTATGGACTGAAAGAATACCAACAAGTGGATGGATGGATGGGTGCATGACTCATCTGCATTGTAGTCTGGACTACGAGAGGGAGGGAGTGAATGAAAGAAAACTGTAGATGGATTGAGAAGGTGATGAGTGTATGATTCATCATCACTGCAAATGTGGGATTTTTGATTGCTGCATGAGTGCATTCCCTATGGTCTTGTTTGTAGTGTAGTGTTTAAGTGGATTTGGAATAGACAAGAGAGACTAGAACTACTGTAGCAGGGTGATAATGCATTACCAACCACTGTGGCAGGGTGATAATGCATTACCAACCACTGTGGCAGGGTGATAATGCATTACCAACCATAAATATAAGTACGGTATATGCCTTCCTTTTGAGTAAAAACAACAACGTACTTTTACACTTATTTTTAAAAACCACATTGTGTAACCCCTATTTATTGTTTTGTTTCATAGGCCAGAGAAAATGGGAAGATTGTTTGAAGGACTTTTGACATTGCTTTAACATTTTCTAGATCTGAACAACAACATGCTTAATTAATTCAAGCGTTTACCATGAGCCTTTTAGTTTAATACCGCACTTGCTTCCAATAGCTCTTTGAAGATGTCCTGTGTCTAGTTGGTCAGGTTAAGACTAACATGCGCAATGCTGTTTCTTTTGAAAGGATGCTAGCTGCTCAAGGTGGGAAAAGGAAACGATACATGTTCTTGTGAAGTCATTTTGAGCCTTTTGTCTGCTTGAAAATACTTTGCGTACAAGCACTTTATTCTTTATGAGATATGACTTGTCAGACATTACTTAAAGCTGGAATCCTTAATGGTAGAATGATAGAAGAGCACATGCTGCACGGCGCTCCTCAGCTCAGCAACAAGAACAGCGTTGGTGGGGCGGCCAGTGGCGCTGTTTCCCCTTACTGCGGATTCCATCTTTAAGTGTGTTATTTGAAAGGCTGTTTTTGTTTACATTTATTATTTCAAGGTACCAGTCCTAATGCTTGTATTAGTTCAGTTCCTATGGATGACTAACCTACATAACCTGAACAGGCCCTGCATTTAACCTTTGCCTGCCTTAGCAGTTGAATGATGAAATATAATTAATAGTGAAGACATCAAAACAATGAAATAACACATGTAGTAACCAAAAAAGTGTTAAACAAACCAAAATATATTTTATGTTTGAGACTATTCAAAGTAGCCACACTTTGCCTTGATGACAGCTTTGCACATGCTTGGCATTCTCTCAACCATCTTCATGAGGTAGTCACCTGGAATGCATTTCAATTAACAGGTGTGCCTTGTTAAACGTTAATTTGTGGAGTTTCTTGCCTTCTTAATGCGTTTGAGCCAGTCAGTTGTGTTGTGACAAGGTAGGGTTGGTATACAGAAGATAGCCCTATTTGGTAAAAGACCAAGTCCATATTATGTCAAGAACAGCTCAAATAAGCAAAGAGAAACAACAGTCCATCATTACTTTAAGATATGAAGGTCAGTCAATCCGAAGAATTTCAAGTGCAGTCGCAAAAATCATCAAGCGGTATGATGAAACTGGCTCTCACGAGGACCGCCACAGGAAATTAAGACCCAGAGTTACCTCTGCTGCTGACGATAAGTTCATTAGAGTTACCATCCTCAGAAATCGGCAATTAACTGCACCTCAGATTGCATCCCAAATAAATGTAACAGACACATCTCAACATCAACTGTTCAGAGGAGACTGCGTGAATCAGCCCTTTATGGTCAAATTGCTGCAAAGAAACCACTACTAAAGGACACCAATATGAAGAAGAGACTTGCGTGGGCCAAGAAACTCGAGCAATGGACATTAGAAATCTGTCTTTTGGTCTGATGAGTCCAAATTTGAGATCTTTGGTTCCAACCGCTGGGAGACGCAGAGTAGGTGAACGGATGATCTCTGCATGTGTGGTTCCCACTGTGAAGCATGGAGCAGGAGGTGTGATGGGGAGGGGGTACTTTGCTAGTGACACTCTGTGATTTATTTAGAATTCAAGGCATTTGCATCAGATGACCTGGCCTCCTCAATCACCCGATCTCAACCCAATTGAGATGGTTTGGGATGAGTTAGACCGCAGAGTGGAAGTGCTCAGCATATGTGGGAACTCCTTCACGACTGTTGGAAAATCATTCCTCATGAAGCTGGTTGAGAGGATGCCAAATCAAATGTTATTTGTCACATACACATGGTTAGCAGATGTTAATGCGAGTGTAGCGAAATGCTTGTGCTTCTAGTTCCGACCATGCAGTAGTATCTAACAAGTAATCTAACAATTTCACAACTACCTTATACACACAAGTGTAAAGGAATGAATAAGAGTATGTACATATAAATATATGGATGAGCGATGGCCGAACGGCATAGGCAAGATGCAGTAGATGGTATAGAGTACAGTATATACATATGAGATGAGTAATGTAGTATATGTAAACATGATTAAAGTGACTAGTGATACCTTTTCTTAAGTCAATTTATTTAAGTGGACAGAGATTTGAGTCTGTATGTTGGCATCAGCCTCTCTGTTAGTGATGGCTGTTTAACAGTCTGATGGCCTTGAGATAGAAGCTGTTTTTCAGAGTCTCGGTCCCATCTTTGATGCACCTGTACTGACCTCGCCTTCTGGATGATAGCGGGGTGAACAGGCAGTGGCTTGGGTGGTTGTTGTCCTTGATGATCTTTTTGGCCTTCCTGTGACATCTGGTGGTGTAGATGTCCTGGAGGGCAGGTAGTTTACCCCCGGTGATGCGTTGTGCAGTCCTCACTACCCTCTGGAGAGCCTTACGGTTGTGGTCGGAGCAGTTGCCGTACCAGGCGATGATACAGCCCGACAGGATACTCTCGATTGTGCATCTGTAGAAGTTTGCCTGTGTTTTTGGTGACAAGCCAAATTTCTTCAGCCTCCTGAGGTTGAAGAGGCACTGTTGCACCTTCTTCACCACGCTGTCTGTGTGGGTGGACCATTTCAGTTTGTCCGTGATGTGTACGCCGAGGAACATAAAACTTTCCACCTTCTCCACTACTGTCCCGTCGATGTGGATAGGGGGGGGTGCTCCCTCTGCTGTTTCCTGAAGTCCACGATCAACTCCTTTGTTTTGTTGATTGAGTGAGAGGTTATTTTCCTGACACCACTCTCCGAGGGCCCTCACCTCCTCCCTGTAGGCCGTCTCGTCGTTGTTGGTAATCAAGCCTACCACTGTAGTGTCGTCAGCAAACTTGATGATTGAGTTGGAAGCGTGCTTGGCCACGCAGTCATGGGTGAACAGGGAGTACAAGAGAGGGCTGAGAACGCACCCTTGTGGGGCCCCAGTGTTGAGGATCAGCGGGGTGGAGATGTTGTTTCCTACCCTCACCACCTGGGGGCGGCCTGTCAGGAAGTCCAGGACCCAGTTGCACAGTACGGGGTCGAGACCTAGGGTCTCGAGCTTAATGACGAGTTTGGAGGGTACTATGGTGTTAAATGCTGAGCTGTAGTCGATGAACAGCATTCTTACATAGGTATTCCTTTTGTCCAGATGGGTTAGGGCAGTGTGCAGTGTGATTGCGTCGTCTGTGGACCTATTGGGACGGTAAGCAAATTGGAGTGGATCTAGGGTGTCAGGTAGGATGGAGGTGATATGATCCTTGACTAGTCTCTCAAAGCACGGAAGTGAGTGAAGCATGTGGGAACAGCAGACTGGGATAAGGATTGATTGAATATGTCCGTAAACACACCAGCCAGCTGGTCTGCGCATGCTCTGAGGACGCGGCCAGGGATGCCATCAGGGCCGGCAGCCTTGCGAGGGTTAACACATTTTAATGTTTTACTCTTGTTGGCTGCGGTGAAGGAGAGCCCGCAGGTTTTGGTAGCGGGCTGTGTCGGTGGCATTGTATTATCCTCAAAGCGAGCAAAGAAGTTGTTTAGTTTGGCCGGGAGCGGAACATCGTGGTCCGCGACAGGGCTGGTTTCGTGCAACGCTACCATCAAGGAAAAGGCTGGCTACTTTGAAGAATCTAAAATATATTTTGATTTGTTAAACACTTTTTTTGGTTACTACATGATTCCATATGTGTTATTTCATAGTTTTGATGTAATCACTATTATTCTACAATGTAGAAAATAGTACAAATAAAGAAAAACCCTTGAATGAGTAGGTGTTCTAAAACTTTTGACTCGTACTGTATGTAACTTTTCTAAGTAGAAAGCTCTGACCATTGCACTTAACTACTGAGATATGATAGCTCATTCATTCATATGGTAGTTTGCAGCTTGGTTTGGTGAAACCAGTTACATGAAATAGAAGTCAATTAAAGTGCATCATTTTAGTGTGGGAATGATTACTTTGTAATATAAAGTTCCATAGTTATGATTTTCAAATGCTAAAAAGTTTAAATATAGTTCAAATTGTTTCATATTTGTTCAAATGTTTTAGGGGAACTCTTTGACTTATAGTTTTGACATGTTGTGGGATTAACTAACAGTCATTATTGATTTTATTTATTTATTCTCTCATTTGGACTACTGATAATTTTCTGGAGAATAAACCCTTGTTGACATGCATTAGCGGCTGGATTGTTTTATTTTAAGTAGGGAAAGGCAATTTATTGTACCCCTTTGTTGTTTTATCATACTTTAATTGTCTGACATCATAATTTGACAAAGAGCCTTAGCATATAATAAATAGTGTGTTAATGAAGCACTTACATTGTTCTTTTAGAGCACTTATTTAGGCAATTCAGTTAACATCTTCTGACCTGCAAAAGCTATTTTACATTCAGTAGGATTGGATTTCCTCAAGCATGATAACAATGGCATTAAAAGTGCCAGGTTTTGTGACAAGTCACAGTAACAGGTTAAGGTAATTTCATTTGTAATTAAAATGACTTTTGGAGCTGTGGAGGTGAAAAAGAATGGATGGAATTGAGAGCTAACAGAACTGAAGTTATTTGTTGGGAGAAAAGAGAATTTCCTCCATAATGTACTGTAGTTGAACGGATCAAATTTATCCTGGGAGAGGGAGAAAGGGGAAGAGTTGAACATAGGGATGTTTTTTATGAGAAGGAGTGGAATTTACTTCAACCATGTGACTAGTGTTCAGTGACTGTTTGCTTATACATAATGGCTGCAGTTTGTTTGGTAAATGCATTTATTCAAGGGTTGCTTGATATTTATGTTATCACCAAGCCTTGCCTAAGGCCTCTTGAAAATTGAGAAGTGATTGTCTGACATTACTGCCCCTTTTCGACATCAATGTGTATCACCCAACCATGTGCTTCATAGACTCACGCAGGACGAGTGAGTGTGTGTGTGTGTGTGTGTGTATGCATTCACAGCTTTTTTACTGTCAAGTTCCTTGTTTGTTTAACTTGGAAGTTACCATACAGCACATTAATAAAGTACCTGCTGCTACCGATTCTGTCTTGCTCTTTTTGTCATGCTTTACTAGGGTTGCAAAATTCTGAGAACTTTCAATAAATTCCCTGGTTTTCCAGAAATCCTGGTTGGAGGGTTCTGGATTTCCTGATTCCGAGAAGACCAGGGAATTTTTTGAAAGTTCCAGGAATTTGAAATTTCCAGGAATTTTGCAACCCTATCTTTAGACAGAGTATCCCTTGGCCCTGCCCTATAACAGCATGAAAACAGAGTGAATGTGAAATGTATTTTTCCTATGTTATATACACTACAGTACAGTGCACTTGGAAAGTATTCAGACCTCTTGACCTTTTCCAAATTTTTCCACAAAACTTTTTCCACATTTTTTTCCACATTCCACACAAAATGTGGAAAAGGGGAAGGGATCTGAATACTTTCCGAATGCACTGTATTTCACGTTTTAAATACAATTCACTTCCCATACTCAATTTGGGGACTGATAAGCAGCACCAGTGCATTTCCCAATATAAGTTTCTGATGATTCACATGCATATCAGCTGCCAACTTCCCCATATTGAATAGCTTATGCAAGGTAATTAACCACCACTGATAACAGGCCAAAAATTATGATACTGTGTGATCTGTGTTCTATAAGAGTTGGATTGAATAATGTAATATGACACGATAGCAGCACACGATAACCCTTGATTTGGCTGAACTTGAAGGTAAAAAACGAATTTTGTTTCAGAATGGGGGCCTGTGACAGTGTGGTGTTAAGCTGCCTCCATTTGGGAGTCATTTCTGATTAATTTCAAATGAGCTCTCCATGGGCCTGCTCTAACAGCCTGTTGTGTTGGAGACAGTTCCCTCCATCTTCTCTGGTGAGAATCCTCCAAGGTGTTAATCTTTTAATTACCTTTTCCTCTGGCGTTCGCTAAGGCCACCTGTCATTAAGGCCCTGGGTCCTGTGACTTCGGCATAGTGCTTTTTGGCTCCTTGTTTTTTAGTTGCATCTGCATCAGCGCTTACTTTCATGTTCCATAGCCTTTTACCTGGTAGAAAACAATAGGCAATCTATCCTTTGTCCCTTTAAAATACCTGACTCTCATTTCATGGACATGGGGGCACCGTCTCTAGGTTTTAATTCCATGAATGAAAATTAATTAACTCACTGAGCCACCAGATATAATTTACAGTTTGAACACAGTGTGCTCTCCCTCCTCTGCTCCCAGTGGCGACTAATCGTTTTTTAGGGGTGTGATGCACCTCTAAGCTTTAACAGTGTGAGTATGAGTAGCTTTGGAAATCAGGGGTACAAACTGATGGGGGATTAAAGAGGAGTATGCGACCATGCCGCCTGTCTTCACACACAGTGAGATAAGATTTGAAATGCAGAGAGTTTTTTTTTTCTGTCGTAAAGGATGTGACAGTAGCTCGGCTGTCAGTCCAAAGCAACCTGACATTTGGTAGCAGAGAGGCTCTGAGCGGGAAGCCAATCCTGTCACCATGGGTGATGCTGTCACTGCAGGCGACAGGGCCTTTTCAAGGGCATTAACATGTTTCAGTCCTGACTGCTGCATTCTCACCCGGGGCTAGAAGAGAGGCCTCACGAGGAGTAAGCTGTCTCCTTCAGACAATCATGCTCTGTCAAAGCAAAAGCCTTATCTGAACCAGGTGCAGAAACGCTTGTAGCCCTAAGTGCCTTGGTGAGGAAAGTAAGCTCCTAAATCTACGCTCTGGATATGCAACCAACTTTCTCTCGCATGTGTTAGGGTGATAGTGAATCTGAGGAGCCATGACATTTTAAATCTCTATATCTGTAGTTGTAATAACCTCTTTCGGATCAGGGTCTGGTAAATAGTCATTGCATTGATTGGCGTGGGTTAAACAGAGGAACCACCTTATCCAGCCCTGTGGCCCTGACAGTCTCTGTACAGACAGGTGGTTTTTGGCAGGCCTCTTCCCCTACTGAGCATGTGCGTCATCCCTCTGCCCTTATATGGCGGCCCAGGCAGTACCAACCAACCACGCCTCAGCAGCTGGCCTGGTCCAACACAGGCACACGGGAGGGATCTGAACATGCTCTGCTTTTCCTTTCCTCCCGCCCCCCAGAGAGGGGGCTAACAAGGCCGTCAATGTACAGCTTGCCTTATTGATCTGAGCCATGGTGTCATGGTGTCGCCGCTGTTACTGTGTCGTCAAACAGCTCCAACAGATAGCCTGTCAGACTACCATATTGATTGTTACTGTGATGTTTTGTATGAAATAGATGCATTGCTTTTCCCTGAAGTCGTATTTTGTCACCCTCTGATATTTCAGCAGGAAACCTTCCATTGGTTAGACGTCAGTCCTCAATCTAAATTTATAGGCAGCCCCCAGTAGCCTTCTATATAACAGAAAATGGTGGGTGCCAGTAACAAGCATTTTACCTATTAATTTTTTATTAATCTATCCTATAGGGTACAGCAGCTAAACTGACTGAAGACCAGCACTTCTGTTGTTCCCTTTAGAATAAATGCATTGTTATGAAATAGCAGCATAGGGTCTTGGCAGGTGTCGTTGAGATGTTCAATAGACGGCCCGGTTCTGAAAAACATAGGGGGATAAAACAGCGTCTACCTCACCATGTGCTTATTGCATTACGTCATGGTTCTGCACCTGTGCCCCATGTTGTAATGGTGAAATCATGCACACTTTCATAGTCCAGCGATCATGAGAGGTCCTGGTTAAAAGGTCCCTAAAAAAAAAGGGCTCAACTCAATTGAACTCGCATTGAGGTATTGACACAGTAGCTCTATTTCCCATGGTCAAATAAATCCCAGCATGGTTTGAGGCACTGTATAAACCTCTATACTTTACCATATGGCATCTTATGGGAAAGAGTGGCTATGACATCATGGGCCTGTCTTTAGTTTGATTAATAAAATCTGGGCCTATAATTCTTCCCGGACTTTAATAATTGAAGAGCCTATTATGAGCGCGCTTCATATTGTTCTCCTGTGTTGCAAGAGCTTATTAATTATTCACAACTCCTGTGATAGTATCTTGTTCAGACAATGGGGTTCTAAACTTTGATTCTGATGCCTTTTTTTTAAGTCTCTCATGGGTGGCATTTTGACATATTAAAAGAATACAGAGTGTCACTGCAGTACATGCAGAGACTGATAAACAGAAGAAGTTCTGGGATATCCAAAGGCAAGTAGAGGAGAGCTCCTGTGCAAGAGTAATACCCTGATGGCTAACACTGTCATCAGTATCAGTCACTCATCCTCCATAGCTGGTATTAAGCTATTCCCCACTGGTAATGTAACTCTCAACTCCCTGGGACCCAAGATGTTGCCCGCTCAGCTTTGCATTGTCCAAGTAGTGGTAGCTGTGCTTGAGCTTCAAATACTGTAACATAATCCAGCTGGAGCTGTGAGATTGAGCAAACCGTTGTTTTTTAAACGGATGCCTTAGAAAAGACGATAACAGGACATCTTTCATCTTTGCTAGAATCTCTGACTCGGGTGATGTTTTGAGAGTAGTGGGGATGACTAGGGCCAGGCCACATGGTCAGGAACAACTCCTGGCCCCTGAGATGACAGAGCAGCAACTCCCATCTCCTACAGAGTAGAGTACTCCATCATGTAAACATTCTCCTGGGTGACTGGGTTTAGAGGTCAAAAGGTCACTAGTCCCTCCCCCTCTTCTTAATGGGCAGATATAGAAGAATAAGAACATCAGATGAGACCGTCAGATCCACTCCTTCAACAATATCTGCTCCATTATTATTTTCATCCATAAGCATAGGGTCTTGTAAGCATTTCACAGTAAGGTCTATTCGGCACGTACATTTTTTGTTGTTGATTTGATTTGACCACCTGAAACATTCAAAACGTGTCACTGCCGTGTTGTAGGGCCTATGGGGAAACAACTGTAGCGATATCCACTGTTTGCTGTGCACAAATCTGTTCAAAGTATCCTGCTACTTGTGCCTGCTGTTTTACAATAGTCCCAAGTGTTTACATTCTGTTTGTTTACGTCTCAGTGTAACTGATACCCACCATGACAGGTTTTCAGTGCAGCACTACTCAGCTGAGGCTTACATTTCACTGTGATAGTGTGATAGTCCAACCAGCAACGGAACCTCCCCACCACTCAGTGAAACATAATCCTTTCAAAGAGTGTTTGCTGGAAATAGTACCGACCCAGTATTATGTCATGCGTTCCTCTTTCCTTTGTGGACTGTAACTACAGAGCGTTCAATCAATACACCTCCCTCACATGCCGTTCAGTTCAAGTAGAAAACATACATACATACAGGCTTGTTGTTTTTCCCCTCTCCAGAGTTCACCAGAAGTGAGTCAGAAGCAGGAATATGAAAGAACGAGAGAGGAGATGTTTCTGACTATGTGTTGTGCAGACTGATAAACAATGGGCCTTGCCTCTGAAGAACACATCTTAGCCTGTTCATACTGTAAAACTCACAGATGTGAGGCTCACATGAAGTGCTAGGCTCACATGAAGACATCGACAGTAAACTGACTGTCCTTTGAGCTGTAGGACAAAACATTTGCTGGATTATCACTGGTTCTTAATTCAACTGGGTAGCTGGTTAAGAGTTGAATATGTCTACAACAAGTCCTTTGACTGGATGGTGATATAACATTGCTTATAATCTAATGCATTTTACCAGGGGATAATCAGACTAGGCAATTTGAAAACCAGCTTCTATTACATTTGATTTATCAGAGACCTGTATCAAAACATAAACACAATTTCTTGACATAGTTTTTCATAAATGATTTCAGATCTCTCAAAATAAAATAATGTTTTATATGAAAGGTGTTATTATTAAGTTGCTTTGCTTGAACCTTTAAAAAAAAAAAAAAAAAAAATCTAAAGGAAGAAGCTTTTTTACAAGGAAGTTTATTTGCCTCGTAATATATGCCTAGACCTAACAGTCTTAATAAAAAGTGTTGAATTAGACTAAAAGTTTGATCAAGGCCAAAGGATGTTCAATATCTGCCCTATGTACATGACCAAATACACAATACATTTACATGGTTATATGCACATACCTGAGCTTAACTCAATAATACAGGTTCCTCTATGCCAGCAATCCAGATGTATCCGTAAAAGGAAATATATAGGACGAAATGCTATATAAATGCGTTCCTGTTATTCAATAGCTAGGCCCAACAAAGGCAGTGATACATGGCTGTGTTATAGAAGAACATTGGAGGCCTATAAGTAATGCGTAGTTTACATGTCCTGCAAAGGCATATATCATACCAGTTAATACAGGTGTGTCATGTCCTTGTCCATAATATGGTTATAAATAAATTACCTTGGTGGAGCTGTCCAAAGGAAAGATGACTTACATCCATTAAGGCATACAGTAACAGAAAACGCATAGTATTTTAGGGGAAACAATATTTCCTTGAAGCAGTTTGTCTATAATTGTCAGTCATACACATTCAGATTATTGGTATATAAAATATCAATAAAATACGTGCATTAGGTCTGTGCAATTCTCGCAGCATAATCTGTTCTTTGATATCTGTTCCACGAAGACCACTGTCTGTAGGCTATCCGACCCACTGCATAAGTATGTCAAACACTCCTGGTTCGATTCCTGTTTAATGGCCTGGTTACTCTCCTTTACGCAAACCTTGTTGTCTCGTAGCGGAGGTGCGCAGCGGAGCCTTTGTGGATGAAGGAGCACCATCCGCCGCTGCTTGATCCGCACTGCCAGTAGTTGGTCGGTTCGCATCCTTCTCCCCTTTTTCATTATGCATGGTGTTGTGGGCTCCAGTGCGCAACGGGCTCCGATTATCCTCAGAAGGCTGAGACGCCTGGTTATCTCTCCCCGCAGTGTTCGGTCTCTCCGCAGTCTGTGAGGCTATGTGGCTTTGGGCAGCCGTGTAGAGCCCTTTCGGTTGCGAGTGCGCACTTTCTCCGCGGTCGGAGACGGCTGCGCTCTTGCTTCTGCCCTCCCAGTGAAATGCCTTGGTCTGAGACTTTACGCTAAACCTGGTGTCATTGACAGATAAAATGTCTGTCTGTGTAGAGTTCGTGTCTGAGACGTTAGTGCTTGTGGATATGTTTGTTGAGATGTTAGCAGAGGCTGTGACCTCGTCGGGCACCCCTAGCTTTCCCGCTGGAGAGGATGCGCTCGTTGGCTTCCATATCAAGCTGTAGTAAATGGCTAGAATGATGGCTGCTAAGGACACAGACAATACATATGCGAAGACAGTGGCTAGTCTCACCCACTTTTTGTTCGTCTTCGCAGCCATTTTAGCCTTTTTGTCACCTGTATAAGTGGCAGGTTTGCCCCTCTCCATGTTGGGCATAAAGTCCCGCTCTCTCATATTTCCCCGATGTTTCCCTCGATGCTCCACCACCCCGCCCGTCTTGCAGATTTGTTGTTATCCACAATCCAAGAGAACACAGGAACCTATCCGGTCGAGAGAAGACGTAGAGCCTCAGGCTTACTGTGGACCATATGCGTTCTTGAACCCTATATTTTACTGCTAGAAGGCACTGCGGTTTGTCTCAGAAACCAAGTTCAGTATTGCGTTTCATCATGGACATCATGGATGAGGCAGGCAGCTCGGGGTCTCTTGTGATTTTCAGCATCCACCAGCAGAATCCCGGTCCCGTACGACCAATGTTTATTCCGACGGCCTTTCCCAAGGAATCAGCTATACAGAGAATCCGCAGTAAAGGATTCGATGTCATTTAAAAAAATCGATTAAGTGAAATCATACGGTACACAGCTGTCTTTACGGTAGCCTACAACAAATGAAGTGGCTGTCTCAGCTAAAAATATAGGAGAGTGGGTGGGTGAAGGTTCTTAAAGAGCCAGCAGCTATAACTAATGAAACCGCACCAAACGCACAATTCACCCCAACTCTACAGTTAACAAATAAATATATGTATGCGCGTGGTGTAAATTGTCCAGACCGAGTAGCCTATGATTACGTCATGAGATCAACGTGGAACTGGTACTAGGAATTAAGCATTGTGTTGCTGTGTAGAGTCTAGACTGTATTTGTGAAAATGAGGGATGGAAAGCTTGAAGGGCAGTTACTGAAGCCTCAAATTAAACGTCACCAATAGCAGTGCCAACGCTTGTTGCCGTGGCGCGCATGATTTCAGCCCCTTGTGGTTTCAGCACCTTGGACCGTGGCGGATAACCTATCTTTACCCGATAGGCCTACAGGTGCACATGGCAACAACTGATCCTAAATTGGCAGAGCAGAGGACATTGGGTGCAAATGATAACCATGTAATATAGTATATGTGGGTCAAATACAAACCTTTTAATAAAACATAATTGGTTTACGGATTGATCCAACAGCTTGAAAGGTCAGCCGTTTGAACAAAGCGTCTGCGAATCATGGCAGCTCAGCAGGGATCATCTGGGGGTATTTGTCTCATATGTGTTTGTTTGCGTGCGCGTGTTCGTGTGGGATGGAATCTAGATAGATGACGCATCCAGGCTAGCTTTAGTGTCTCTAGTCCAGCGGTGCCCAGCGCATGGTCAGGTGACATCACACAACATACGATCTCAGGTGACTGGGGGACTTGACTGACTTATTTGCCTGCTATATGGTGACAGGGAGTGAGAGGTATGAGTGATCACAAACACGTTTTTCTTTTGATCCTGGCCCATCTAATCATTATATGAATCACGTGCAGGTACTTTTGACTGAGAAACTACTGTGTAAATGCTGGATACTGTATGTTGTAGGTCTACCATACTGTATGCCTTTATTGCTGCATTGGAAGTCATTTCTACTGGCCTATCAAGTTGCCCCTTGAAAAGTGCGAATCATGTTCTTTTTGATCTGGTTGGTAGATGGGCAACTTTGACAGGGTGGGGGGCCAGGGGCCACAAACACATCTGAATTCATCATAAGGGGCCACAGCAAAACATTTTAGTGACTTCCCCCCTTGACAGCAGAGAGAAAAAAAGGACATTTTGCCATGGGGCATAGAGAAGATTTAGCAATTTTATATGTGTCCATCCCTGATCTAATCTAATGGTATTAAGATGCCTTATTATTACCACAAACACTTTTATCCTTATGTAACTTGGCTCTGTTAAAACTAATATTACCCAAATGACAGGGAGGGAGGAGTCACGAGCAGAGGCCATGAATCAGCATTAATCAGTGCCCTCTCTGCCACTTTTGGCCATCTAACATGACGCAGTACATTTCATTTCTCAAAACCACAATACTAAATGCAAATTCAAATCAACATACCGGTAGATCCGCAATCTATCACAGATTGAACAAGCATCCTGGCTATTGTCTCTCGATATTGTACAGTATGGCAGTCTACATTTGGGTACTGATTGTTATGTGAGGTATGCAGTGATATTTGCTTAAGTCATGTAAAGCATGTGTCTGAGAAGAGGAAAAAACGTCAACAGACTTAATTAATGCTAAGGTCCATAGAACTTCAGTCATTTATTTGCTAGTGACCAGGAGTGATCAAAATAAAATCGAATTGTAAACGGAATAATTCACTTCATCAAACATAAATTCAGTGTCACACTAGGTTAGTGAAGTTTCCTGACAGCCCCTTCACCAAGTAAAATAATGTATTTTTTGTATTGTTGGCCTCATTTGCTGTATCTGCATTACATCTCTTCAAGAGCACAGTGAGAGTACAGGTAGGGTAGAGCAGTCACTGGTCAGGGCCATGGTATAGAGTGGTCACCTCCACCAGTCACACAACAGGAGAGGAACATTAAGAACCAACACAATGGACAAGAGACTGTATACCCTGGAGCCACCAGAGGTCAAACGCTACTTGGTCAAAGGAGACGGGTTTACCAAATGGTCAGAGGTGAGTTGGCTATTCAGCAAATTCCTGGAGAAAATCGTTAGTTGAAAACAAGTTGATTTGTTCACTTTGAATGAGAATCAGAGAAAGCCCTTTCTGAAATACATAATATGACATTTACAAGACTCCACTAACGTAAAACCTCCATTGCGATTTACAAAGTGTTGCCTCTATGAATAATACAAGTTGTCTGTCTTCAAGACCAATAGCCATAGTTCTGTGGCAAAGTCATTTGTGTAGAAGTTGCAATATCTCAAAATGTCCTTCTCTAACATCAGGAGTCACCCAAGACTGTGCCTGTCACCATGAAGATGGACGGGCTAGTACCTCTACTGGACTAACCAAAGCAAGGTAAGATAACAAAAGTGACGTTGCACAACCAGAAAATTACTTGGAAATAATTGGTTTACAGTGAGTAAATACTGCCACATTATATTATCTGCCTGGTTGTTTAGTTGAACAGTTTAGATCCTTATGTGTTGGATCCAGACCAAATAAAATGTGTCCTGGCAGCTGTGCTGGCTGCTTCAGACTCCACAACTCTGGAATGGGGTCCGTCAGGATGTGGGATGACTCAGCGCCCCAACCACTGTTACCACAATGTATGTAAACAGATGTGAATTGGATCTAGTTGTGAGACGGTTCAGAGCACTCAATTGTATTGATCACAGCTGATGTGGGTTTTACCAGCCTGCTGTTGCACTGCACAATGTTCACTGGGCTGAAAGCTGCTTCTCTCTCTCTCTACTGTAGTGCTCTCTCTTTTGCTCTTTTGCTTTCTACCTCTCTCTGTCTCGCTCCTCTCACAGCACCTTCTGTTCTGCAGTACATCAGTCTGTTAACCACGTGTTCCATACAGAGGATTCAGGCAAGTAGTAGAAAGCAGGCATCTGCAGCACCCATAGTAAATTTAAATATGCTTTCTTCTACTTGCCTGATACCTATCTGTTCATGCAATCATACAATAAGAATTGTTCTATTATCGTCATTGGCTTGTGGTTTTATATTTCCCCATTTCTAGTAGACAGAGTTCCTGGATGTTGAGAACATATCAGGAAAATATGCTTAACTTTCTAAAGTGAGTACCATTGTCTAAGAGGTGTGCAGCTTTCACTGCTGCGTGATTCACTCAATAAAGCCAGTCTGTATCTGCTTTCCTGTCAAAACCTCTAAAGTGTGTGTTGTGTAACTGAGTGTGAATTTGTATTGCAAAAGCAGCAATAAACACACCTATGTTAGGGGATTCTAACCATACACAGTGTTGGTGATGTGATTTCTGCTAAAGTGAGAGAGCCCAGCTTTGTGATTTCTGTGCAGCAGATCAAGCTGTAGAGATGATTGAGTTTGACAGTTTGAGTCTCTCCCACTGCTTGCACCCACCCGGAGCTGTCTCCATAGAGAGTTTCAGTGTGCAGCCATTACTCCCTACTACTGAGGGAGGTCACAGCTATTCCCTGGGGAATAAACAACATCATCCCTATAGCTGGTGTGCCATCGGGTGATACTCTATCCTTTGTTCTGCTTTCAAGGAGATCAGTTGCTCCTCTATAAGCCACGGATACATAATCAAAACAAGCACTTGATCTATTGAGGATATAGTAGATCCCCAGTCCCTCTGCTGAGCTGTTGCTCTCATTTTTCTCTGCTCTTGTCTGGAGTTTGCTTGCAGTGATTTGCCTGTCTGGTCAAGCTTGAGCTCCCAGGCGTCCTGTGTATGGAAAACAGACACCAGGACGTAGCAGGCCTCATTTCCCCCCTCTCCAAACATACATGGAGACGTAGAGGATGACAGGGAATACAAGAGAAAGTGTCAAATAATTCACTTTTTTTTACCGTGTGAAAGAAAGAGATCATAAAAACACAAGCGAAATGCTTTGCCTACACAATAATCATCATTGTGATAACATAGGAACACAGGAATTACTTTTGGTCACTCATATTTGTTTTTATTAATGTCTGTCCGTTCTCATCAACAGCAGCCTAAAGTCAGGAATGTGTTCAACCTGAATTTTCCAAACAGCGACCAGCTAGTCAAAACCCTGACTGTTGTCACAGGCCCTGACATGGTGAATTTGACTTACCACAGCTTCTTTGCTTACAAGGAGAATGTGATAATCAAATCAAATTCATTTATTAAGCCCTTCTTACATCAGCTGATGTCACAGAGTGCTGTACAGAAATCCAGCCTAAAATCCCAAACAGCAAGCAATGCAGGTGTAAAAGCACGGTGGTTAGGAAAAACTCCCTAGAAAGGCCAGGAGAGAGAGAGAGAGAGAGAGAGAGAGAGAGAGAATACATTAATTCACACAGGACACCAGATAAGAGAGGAGAAATACTCCAGATATAACAGACGGACCCTAGCCCCCGACACAAACTACTGCAGCATAAATACTGGAGGCTGAGACAGGAGGGGTCGGGAGACACTGTGGCCCGTCCGACGATACCCCCGGACAGGGCCAAACAGGCAGGATATAACCCCACCCACTATGCCGAAGCACAGCCCCCACACCACTAGAGGGATATCTCCAACCACCAACTTACCATCCTGAGACAAGGCCGAGTATAGCCCACAAAGATCTCCACCACAGCACAACCCAAGGGGGGGGTGGGGGGTCTTTAAACATGCATCGATAGGTATGTAAGCATCACCTACACATCACAATCTTTACATCATTACATCTTTTCATCACAGCAACATGACATAACCAGAGCTCATACTGCACAAACTGTATGTAGCATAACTTGAAATCATTAAGTGTCATAAACATGCATCGATAGGTATGTAAACTTCTAGAGTACATTTGCTTATCAGCATCACCTAACTACCAACATCTGTTTATATTAGTTGCCAGATTCCAAACTGGCTCTGCAGCACTAACCTTGCCTCAGGTCAACCACTAATGTGAACCTTCATTTCCACCACAAAGCAGCCTCTGTCCTTGCATTCTTTATGAGTTTACGACTACAATATCCAGTTTTAATGAACTCTAATGAAAATAACAATTGGTTCTCTTCCCGAGGCACTGTGACTGATAATTGCCATGCCCTCTAGTGGTCAAAAACGAAACAGTTATTATCATGACAAGTAGTAAATCCAGACAGCAATTTCATGCGGTTGTGGTCTGATGTTAAAGAACTGGGCTGCTGATATCCTGCCCATTGCTTTCAACCCATCGAGGAACAACACATGCAGACATGTCTTCATGGAGAAAATGTGAGTGGACAAGGACCGATCTCTCTTTACGTTGAATGTAAAAGTTAAATGTCAAAAAATGATGAACCTCTCCATCCTAGGTATGTCCGCATCTCCCTTCAGACCAATAAGGATGTCAAGATCCCTGTCAAAAAGTGAATCACAGACAATTTTGTTGAATTTGTTGAACAGCTCTCACAACAGTTCCACATATTCGATCAATTTAAACTAGATTCATGTGTTGTCTTTATTTTCATCTTCAGTATTTACAAGATGTTTCTAGCCGATAAGAAGAGGGCGGAGAGTGCCCTGGCTTCAGCACACCTCCCCACAATTCTGAGGTTTGCATCCGTATAGAGCGGCAGGTAGCCTTGCGGTTAAGAGAATTGGGCTGTAACAGAAATGTTACTGGTTGGAATCCCCGAGCAGACTAGGTGAAAAGTCTGTGCTCTTGAACAAGGCACTTAACCCTAGTTGCTCTGGATAAGAGTGTCTACTAAATGACAAAAACATATAGTTCCAGTACTTATAGTCCTTTCTGAGGTGTATCATGAATTATTTCCAGTAGAATGTAACAATGTGAGAGGTAAATTGTGTGTTCTCTCAGGGTGACACTATGAAGCCGGACGTCTTCCCTGAAGCTGCTCTCAAGTTCTTCCTGATGAGTCTTTGCCCCTGGCCTGAGATATATGAGATATTCACATCCTAGTAAGTGAAATTCGAAATGGAACGAGCGGTGTGACTCTTACTAATTGGAGAATACAGGCATAAGGCGATGCCAGGTGTAATTGTCACTATGTTCCCATCAACAGTTGGTCGATTGGAGGGTCCAGCTCATGCAGTGGTTCACTGGCTCAGGGTTTGGCATGGTCAATGAGAAGCAGTGTGACCCCCGCCTCACTGAGGAGCTCTTCTCCCGTATCGGACCTGACCAGGTGAAGGCCCTCATCGAAAAGTATGAGCCCTGCTTCTCCAACGCCAACAGAAAGATACACATAGATACAGTCTGATTACTACAGGCAGGACAGGATAACTAACCGATCCTCATTGACTGCACTTCCCAATCATTACTGTATTTTCAATCCAGTGTTTTATAGACGAGAGATGTGTAACACTGTTATAATGTACATGTGTCTTATTCTACAGGTCAGCTGTTCTATCTAACATCTGTGGTCATACTGGACAAGTTGGCCAAGTGTCAGGACATGAGCCAACCGCTGCCACATTGCCTAATCAAGTCCAACACATACAGTTGAAGTTGGAAGTTTACATACACCTTAGCCAAATACATTTAAACTCAGTTTTTCACAATTCCTGACATTTAATTATAGTAAAGATTCCCTGTCTTAGGTCAGTTAGGATCACCACTTTATTTTAAGAATGTGAAATGTCAGAATAATAGTAGAGATAATTATTTATTTCAGCTTTTATTTCTTTCATCACATTCCCAGTGGGTCAGAAGTTTACATACACTCAATTAGTATTTGGTAGCATTGCCTTTAAATTGTGTATCTTGGGTCAAATGTTTTGCGTAGCCTTCCACAAGCTTCCCACAATAAGTTGGGTGAATTTTGGCCCATTCCTCCTGACAGAGTGTAACTGAGTCAGGTATTTAGGCCTCCTTGCTCGCACACACTTTTTCAGTTCTGCCCACAAATTGTCTATAGGATTGAGGTTAGGGCTTTGTGATGGCCACTCCAATACCTTGACTTTGTTGTCCTTAAGCCATTTTGCCACAAATTTGGAAGTATGCTTGGGGTCATTGTCCATTTGGAAGACCCATTTGCCACCAAGCTTTAACTTCCTGACTGATGTTGCTTCAATATATCCACATAATATTCCTGCCTCATGATGCCATCTATTTTGTGAAGTGCACCAGTGCACCATGGTGTTCTTCGGCTTGCAAGCCTCCCCCTTTTTCCTCCAAACATAACGATGGTCAATATGGCCAAACAGTTCTATTTTTGTTTCATCAGACCAAAGGACATTTCTCAAAAGCATACACTCTTTGTCCCCATGTGCAGTTGCAAACCGTAGTCTGGCTTTTTTATGACGATTTTGGAGCAGGGGCTTCTTCCTTGCTGAGGGCCTTTCAGGTTATGTCGACATAGGACTCGTTTTACTGTGGATATAGATACTTTTGTACCTGTTTCCTCCAGCATCTTCACAAGGTCCTTTTCTGTTGTTCTGGGATTGATTTGCACTTTTCGCACCAAAGTACGTTCAACTCTAGGAGACAGAACGCGTCTCCTTCCTGAGCGGTATGACGGCTGCGTGGTCCCATGGTGTTTATACTTGTGTACTATTGTTTGTACAGATGAATCTTTGGAAATTGCTTCCAAGGATGAACCAGACTTGTGGAGGTTCACCATTCTTTTTCGGAGGTCTTGGCTGATTTATTTAGATTTTCCCATGATGTCAAGCAAAGGGGCACTGAGGTTGAAGTTAGGCCTTGAAATATATCCACAGGTACACCTCCTAATGACTCAAATTATGTCAATTAGCCTATCAGAAGCTTCTAAAGCCATGACATTTTCTGGAATGTTTAAAGGCACAGTCAACTTTGTGTATTTAAACTTCTGACCCACTGGAATTGTGATACAGTGAATTATAAGTGAAATAGTCTGTCTGTAAACAATTGTTGGAAAAATTGTCACGCACAAAGTAGATGTCCTAACCGACTTGCCAAGACTATAGTTTGTTAACAAGAAATTTGTTGAGTGGTTGAAAAACAAGTTTTAATGACTCCAATCTAAGTGTATGTAAACTTCTGACTTCAACTGTATCTGACAGATCAGACGAGAACTGTCTTTAGACCTGATATCACACATGTGAACACGGCTATGGTAAACAAGGTTTATGAAAGTCTACTCAGAGCTCTAAAAATGGAAAGGCATTTTCTTGCCAGTAAATATGAGCACAGAAGCTAGTAATAGAAGCAATAGAAAGTCTATGTCTGAATGATAATTTACAATCTTTTTGGGCTATTTCATTCATTAAAATGACTGGAAATCGTACAAACTGTTGCTTATGCCTTTGAGTGTCTCTAGAGTGTAATGGGACATATTTCCCTGTGATCCCTCCACAGCGGGTCAGTTTTCCCGGCGTGCCTTCTCTGGAGATCTACCGCCAGTGTCTGCTGACAGGCTGCCGTTGCCTGGAGTTGGACTGCCGGAAGGGAAAACCACCGGATGAAGAACCCATCATCACCCACGGATTCACCATGACAACCGAGATCCTGTTCAAAGTCAGGTGTCAGTCAGCCCTCGTCTCTCAGTGCCAGGCAGTGCAGGTGTGCTGTAGTAAAGAAATTATACACCCATTTTCAACGGAAAATGCAACCTATGTTGGGGGATTCTAGCCCTAGCCCGAACACTTACCCTAATGCCATATTGGAACTTAATGCTAGAGAATAGTCCTATTGATCCGATATGGTGTGTGCCAGATAAAGCATCTAACTAATGTAGACCATTGACCCATTGTCAACCCCTCTTGTAGTCCCCATAAACACATCCCTCATTCATTAAGACTCACAGACCACAGAGATAGAGTGTTACTAATGATATAGAGTTTTACAACAGTAGTCCAGACCCCAGTGCCTACAGAAACAGTGTACCAGGAAGTGGCTCCTGCTTTACATCTCACAGTGACAGCTTCCTTTGTGGCTCTGCCAGCAGGTGTCCAATGAGACACAATACAGAGTGTCATATTGGGCCTGGGCACTGGAGCATGCGTGCAGCACAGCAGCCTCTCCACTCCACTCCACACCACACATCCCATGGCCCCCTCACTCAACACTGCCATTTAAGGGCACCCAGAGCTCTGCTATAACTGGTACACAGACCAAGCCAAACACCTCAGCATAGTTTACTGTCACACACTGATTTCCTCCTGGCTTGATGATGCTTGGCCTGCCTCCAACTCATTTAGGGAGTGAACCTTATTTATAATAAGGATTACATGGAGAAAATGTGACCTCTTTGAATTGAAAATGGATGGCCCTCCCTTCAGCAAAATGTATTTTACATAAACACTCCCTGAACACTTGAAAAAAACAAGTGACCCTCCCTTATACCCAAAATAATTATTAAAAGATAAAGTGGATACAGAGAACATGTCTACTGTTTACCCTCACTTCTTGGACAGACCAGAGCCTAGATATGCAGTTTTTTAAGCATTACATGGCAACGCAGGAATTTTGATAGCGGGCCATGAACATATTATGCAAATCTACGTCATTTTACACATATTAGCAGAATATTTTTTAATACCACACAAATCACTGAAATTTCAGGCTAAGAATGGACAGAGAGATAGGCCTATGTGTTCATCTTATCATATTTCTCCAGTGCCAGTGTGTATTGTTTGCAACGAAACTGTCACGCCTGCTCCCGCTCTTCCTCCCTGGCGCTCGAGGGTGCCAGGCTCCCCAGCATTACGCACTCCTGCCACCATCATTACGCACACCTGCCTTCCCCCGTCACGCGCATCAGCGATTATTGGACTCACCTGGACTCAATCACCTCTGTCATTACTTCCCCTATATGTCTGTTCCCCCGCTCTGTTCCCTGCTTCAGCATTGATTGTCATATGTTCTTGTATTCTTGTGTGCTGACCTGTCTTGTTCCATGTCTGTTTCCGATTAAATGTTTGACTCCCCGTACTTGCTTCCCGACTCTCAGCCCACTCGTTACAGAATCTGTCCCTGTTTGCAATGAGAGAAGGTCACAAGTGTTTCCTTCAAAGCTGTCTGGGTTTTAAAATCTTCTATTTTACAGAAAGTGAATAGCTTAATCAATTGATAGTGACAGAATTAGATTACTTCCCAAGCAAAGTAAACGTTTTGTCTCCTAGGCTATAGGTTGTAGCTCTAAGCCTCTTTCCCGGGTATTTTACAGCTTGTTTCTAGCATTGCTGAACAAAGTGCTGTTATAGATCACTTTATATAATCGGATCCGTTTTATTTTCCTCAAAATCTTAAGCTAACAAGGGCTAGGCCTGTGCTTTTTGCCATTGTCTTTAATAAAAGTTAGGCCTATGGCATACCCTGTCATACCCCCTCCTTTTTGAGTCTTGGTTTTAACTGAACAACCCTTTATTGACAAGGAAGTAGGCTATTTAAAGAGTGCATGGTGGGGGAAGGAATTGACCGACAAATCTATGGTTATAGCAGCATATAGCCTAATTTTGTCTGTCAAACAGGTAGGCCTACTGTCACGTATACACCCTCTCCGGCCTCTAGGTCATCAGGCTGCTGATTATCCCGCACACCTGTCACCATCATCTCGCGCATCTGCGCCTCATGACACTCACCTGGACTCCATCACCTCCTTGATTGTCTTCCCTATTTCTGTCACTCCCCTTGGTTCTTTCCTCAGGTGCACTCTTCATCTCCACCCCTGAAATGGAAATGCGGTACCCTAGGAAGGAGATGGACTGTTGAAAGAACAGACATTTCTCAGCCTTGACGTACAGGTCATGCTCCAACAGTCGACCAAGCACCCTGCGCACCAGAGACACATGCTTGGCGCGTGTAGTGGAGTATATCAGAATGTCATCAATATACACCACTACACCCTGCCCGTGCAGGTCCCTGAAAATCTCGTCTACAAAGGCCTGGATGACTGATGGAGCATTCATCAACCCGTACGGCATGACGAGGTACTCATAGTGCCCTGAGGTGGTACTAAATGCCGTCTTCCACTCGTCTCCCTCCCGGATACGCACCAGGTTGCAAGCGCTCCTCGATCGCACTGGCTATGAGAGGTAGCGGGTAACTGTACCTCACAGTGATCTGGTTGATGCCTCGATTGTCAATACACGGGCGCAGACCTCCATCCTTCTTCTTCACAGAAATGAAGCTTGAGGAGGCAGGTGAAGTGGAGGGCCGAATGTACCCCTGCCCCAGGGATTCGGAGACGTATGTTTCCATAGCTGCCGTCTCCTCTTGCAACAGGGGATACACGTGACTCTTGGGAAGTGCTGCGTCTACCAGGAGATTTATCGCACAATCTCCTCGTCGATGGGGTGGTAAATGAGTCGCCTTATTTTTACAGAAGGCGAGAGCCAAATCGGCATATTCAGAGGAGATGCGCACGGTGGAGACCTGGTCTGGACTTTCTACCGCAATAGCACCGACGGAAACCCCTAAACACCTCCCCGAGCACTCTCGTGACCACCCTGTGAGAGCCCTCTGTTGCCACGAAATGGTGGGGTTATGACAGGCTAACCAGGGTAGGCCCAGCACCATGGGGAACGCAGGAGAATCAGTAAGGAAGAGACTCCTTGTCTCCTTGTGACCCTCCTGCGTCACCATGCCCATTGGAGCGGTGACCTCCATAATTAGCCCTGACCCTAATGGTCAACTATCTAGGGCGTGAACTGGGAAGGGCATGTCCACTGGAACAATAGGAATCCCTAAACTATGTGCAAATGATCGGTCAATAAAATTCCCAGCTGCGCCTGAATCTACGAGCGCCTTATGCTGGGAATGCGGGGAAAACTCAGGAAAGTTGATATACAAAAACATTTGTGCAACAGGGGGCTCTGGGTGAGCCTGGTGCCGACTCACCTGGGGTGACCCGAGAGTGCCCTGCCTGCTGCCTCGACTCCCAGAGGGACCTCTCCAGCACCGACCGGCAGTGTGCCCTCTGCGGCCACAGATGGTGCATGGACCGGTCCCTCCTCCGGTCGCCCTAAGTGCAGCACCTCCCAGCTCCATGGGTGTCGGATCGGTGGTGCTGGAGGATGGAATCGACAGGCCCCGATCTGGACGTCCGCGGGTAGCCAGCAGGTTATCCAGCCGGAAGGACAGGTCCACCAGCTAGTCAAAGGTGAGAGTGGTGTCCCTGCAGGCCAACTCCAGACGGACGTCCTCTCGCAAACTACACCGGTAGTGATCGATCAGGGCCCTGTCGTTCCTTCCCGCGCCTGGCGGCCAGGGTCCGGAAGTCCAAGGCGAACTCCTGTGCACTCCTCGTCCCCTGCCTCAGGTGAAACAGACGTTCACCTGTTTCCTCATAATGGTCCAACACCGCTTCACCTTCCCCCCATACGGCGTTGGCCTACTCCAGGGCTTTTCCTGAAAGGCAGGAGACGAGGGCGGACACACTCTCACGACCTGAAGGAGCCGGGTGGACGGTTGCCAGGTAGAGCTCCAGCTGGAGTAGGAACCCCTGACATCCGGCAGCCGTCCCATCATACTCCCTCGGGAGCGCGAGCCGAATCCCCCTGGGACCGGGTGAAGGATGGTTGAGCGGTGGTGCTGGTGGAGGCGCTGGAGGGATTCTCTCCCAAAGGTCCATCGTCTGCAGGACGCGATCCTCGGCGGTGCCGAGACGTTGCAACATGGTCGCATGCTGCTGGACACGCTCCACGACCTCCAACACTGGGTTGTCTGCTCCCGCTGACTCCATTCTGAGGTGCGTTATTCTGTCAGATGGCTTGGTGTAGCTGGTGCAAAAAGTCAGGCGCGGGACAGCAGAGATGAGCAACACAATGTAGTTTACTCAAAATATATAAAGTAGTCACAAACAACAAGCCCACCAAATGGACTGACATATTCTTAGAACAATAACGCACACAAACATGGGGAAAACAGAGGGTTAAATAATGAACATGTAATTGGGGAATTGAAACCAGGTGTGTATAAAACATAGACAAAACAAATGGAAAAATGAAAAGTGAATTGGCGATGGCTAGAAAGCCGGCAAAGTCGATCGCCGAACTCCGCCCGAACAAGGAGAGGGACCGACTTCGGCGGAAGTCGTGACAAAGGCTTATGAATTTAATCTAACATCGTCAGATGATTCTTACTTTCTCAGTGCAGTCATGCTTGGTTTGTGTGCTTATGAAGAAGAAATGAGGCAGAACCTTCACCCTCACCACCTTTTCCTGTTTCACATTACTACATTACTAGTTGACCCGTACGGGCCTCTGTAGCCTTCTAAGCTCATTGCTGTGTAAAGCCAATCTATGTTCACCTTCCCTCCCTGAAGTGCGTTTTCTCCCCCCTGTGTAAGGGTAACTCAGCAGCTGAAGCCAGGTCTGCAGATCCCCAGTCCAGTGTAGCTCATGGGGAATATCCTGATCAAGAACAAGAATGGCAGCCATGAGAAGCCCAGCCAGGCCAGCCCCAAGAAGACAGCAGGATCAGAGCAGCCCACAGTCACAGTTACCACTGACCAGGAGCCCAACCATGCAGGGCCCGCTAACCCTGAGGGCCAGTGTGTGACTGGAGTGTAATACAGGACACAAACTAAACCAAATTATATTGTAATGTGGTTGTACTATGCTTGTTATACAGATGATGTTGCAGTCACATTGTTGTAGTGAGTGTTGAGGCTGTATGTGTCTTATGGGGGAGGTGACCATGACCGGGGAGGATGGGACCATGATCGATGACCACAAAGAACAGCAGGAGGACGAGGACCAGGATGAGGAGAAGATGAAGAACTCTGATGAGGTAGAGAAAGAGGATGGTCCTATGCCTCTTTCTATGTCACTAGATCTTTCAGACAGGATGTTAATTTATGTATATCCTTCTATAGGGCACAGCGGGACAGGAAGTGACAGCATATGAGGAGATGTCTGCCATTGTCAATTACATCCAACCCACCAAATTAATATATTTAGATAACTCCAGAAGTGAGTGGTGATTTGCTGATGTTAAGTTGGGGCAGGAGTTAGATGAGGGTGACTTGTGCCTCTACAGAAATAGGAATGAGAGATGCAGTTTTTCATAAAATAATAACCTTACATGATTTAAAAAAAACTTTACACAAAGTACATGTTATAGAACCTGTTTATCTAGTTGTTGTTGCTGATCGAAACTAATATTCTGCATGATCCCTCTCTCATTATCCTGGGGACAGAGAAAAACAAGAGCTACCTCATCTCATCTTTTGTGGAGACCAAAGGGGAGAATATGATCTCCAAGATGGCAGTGGAGTTTGTGGAGTATCCTTTTCTCAGCTGTTACTTTAGCCCTGATTGAATTACCCTCAAATACTAATAAATCATAATTATGTTCTGCCACACATTGTGAATGCAAACTTCCTTAACATGTCAATGCAGGTATAACAAGAGGCGGATGAGAATAATCTACCCTAAAGGAACCAGACTAGTCCAACTACAGCCCACAGTTCTTCTGGAATGCTGGTTGCCAGATGGTGGTGCTCAACTACCAAACTATGGGTAAAGCTACTGTATAACATCTGTCTGGGATTAGGATTGTTCTATGGCTGATAAACTGGTGTAATAACTTCTGATTGTTCCCATTATTATTATTTGTCATGATAAGGCACATTTGTAGAGTTTCTTTATTGACGTTAAGTGTTTCTTATATTCACCACTGCAGGTCAGTGTTGCACTGTTTTGAGTTGCACAATGCTCTACTGCACATGCCACAAAAATACAGATCCATCTCACATGAAAATGTGGTACTGTACGCAGTAGTGAAGAAACATGAATGTGATTTTGAAATGTTCTGAAAATATGTTGTAGGTTTTTTCTCCAGATGTCTTTATTTGAATTCAACAGAAGGACAGACTACCTCCTCAAGCATGACCTCTTCTACGGTAGTAACAAGAAGTTTGACCTCTACTGTGACAGGATCGACACCATCGTTGACAACACACTGACCATCAAGGCACGTAATTATTATTATTATGTTTACCGCAGCAGACATCGTCACTATTCAGTATTCTTGCTTCAGGCTTTTGTGCCAGGCATTTAAAACATCTCATAAAAAAATTATTGGACTAACATGTGTGAGTTCTAATGTAGTTATTGGACTATTTAGTCATCATCAAACCACTCTGGATCATTATCCACGGTTTCACTTTGGAAGAGCTGATGCAGCTGGCTGTTTGTAACTGGGGGCTATTTTCCTCCCACTTGTTTTCCCGTGTAGCATACCCCCAGGCTTTCTCTCTCTCTCTCATCTCTCTCTTTCTGTGTGTGTGTTTATCTTGGTTGAATATGTCTGTCTGTTTTGTAATAGTCTACTGTAAGTGGACAGTCAATATGTATACAGGCCTGCTGTGTCTGCAGCTCTATTTCTTCTTGGGTCTTTCTATAAATAATGGGGAAATGTGTGACATTGGGATCAAATTTCTAATTGGATTGAAACAACAACAACAAAAGTATTTTTATGGAGTTCTACATGTGTACTTAGAGAAATACAAGTGAATATATTCAAATTGTTCCATAACTCCACCTGTACAACATCATAGGTCTAGGACTATACATCCTTTAAGTAGGGTTTATAACAGACATTTGGCAAGTAAATTCAAGGATTTTCAGGGACTTTTTCAAGCACTTAATTGTAAACTTCAAGGACCTCAATGTTATACAATTGTATAACTTATATAATTGTACATATAGGGCCTAATGTAGAACCCTCCCCCCCCAAAAAAGCATGCAAAAAGTGTAAAAAAAAGTAAGCCATTGGCAATGCATTGATATTCAAATTATTATTACATTCTAAAATATGTGAGAATAATGTGGACATTGCCTGACTAAATAGATTGGATGCATGCATGGCCATTTATCTGTAGCCTATGTGGCTGACACAGAGACACATAATAAAGCCATGAATAGCGGTAGCAGATAATTACTTGGGAGCATGAGAACTTATAAATTGACTACAATAATTACAAGAACTTTTCAAGCACCAAATTGAGATATCTTTCAGATTTTCAAGGCAGGCCTATTCCAGTAGGATGCTTACATTTCGGGAGCTCCAAATTCAAGTTCAAGTAGTCGATTTAGGTTTTAAGAATCAAGGTCTTTAAGCATTTGGTTTTGCAATGCATACATTATTTTAGATTTCTGTGCCCACGAAAACTGTTTTCACCCCATTACATAAAAAGACACAAAATGTTACCTAGTTACACTGCATTTCTGAGATCTCTATACAAAAAACTGTCCGACAGCTAGATCCAGGATTCTTACAGGGTTCAAGTTCAATGACTAATTGAACTGATTCATACTTAATATATGATATAATGACAACTTGCACTGCCATAAATGCAAGGACAGAAAATAAACTTTTTACACCACACGATTGTGGACAAATCCGTCAATACAGCAACCATGATAAAGGGTCAAACAGGTTGTAAATCAACTCGTAAATTTGATTGAATCTAGCTACGATCCTCCCTTATATCTTAAGGTAATGACATGAAAAAAAATGGGCAGAATATTATCAATGACTTATCAACATTTGTAACAAGATGTCCAGTGTAGGAAATCCTCAATGGTAACCTTGTCAATAGAAAGACCCTTACCATAAGGCTACATGTGTTTCTAAAGGGGTTATCGTCATTTAACTGACTTTCCTAGTTAAATAAAGGTTAAATAAACATTTCAAATAAAAACAAATCATCAGTGGAGGCTGCTGAGGGGAGTACGGCTCATAATAATGGCCGGAACGGAGCTAATGGAATGGCATACAAACAAATTTAAAAAATCCCGTCTGCCCCAATTAAAGTACCACCAACCTCCTGTGTATCATATATATCCGTTATCATAACTCCATCATAATTCCTTACAGATCTATTCAGGCCAGTTCCTGTCAGACAAGAGTGTGAAGACAGGCGTGTAAGAAGTACCGGACCAAGTGGTCTCCCATACCGAACACCAATAACCCAGTGTGGAACGAGGAACCCTTTGTTTTTGAGAAGGTATACTCATTCAATTCGTTCAGCTGTAATTTCTATAAGCTAACAATTTTGCCTTGTTGAATGCATGTCAGAAGTGTCAAGCTTGTTGTTGTGTGGACAGATCCTGCTGCCTAACATGGCCTCCCTCAGGATCGTGGTTCACGAGGAGGGTGGGAAGTTTCTGGGCCACATGATCATTCCCATTGAGGCCCTTCAGTCAGGTCTGTATGATAACATGTTCCATTACCTTTGTCTTTTACCTGTGAAGTAACACTGTTATTAATCTAGTAATACCACAGTTTTAACATGGTGTTGTTACAGTGTTGAGTGATTACAGCTTTACTACACAGACATAAGAGCAACTTCATGTAGCAGTACCTACAGTATTTCTACATGGGTTTAAACTGCACTTCTGCCCAGTCTTCCCGACAATGAGGCTGATTGAAGTAGACCTTGAGTCAGAAGGCTTCTGCCTGTGTCTGATTGATTCATGGAGGTTTGTGCCCTGCAGGCTTCCAACACATCTGTCTGCGCAGCGAGAGCAACATGCCGCTCACTCTGCCAGCTCTCTTTGTGTACATCAAGGTCAAGGACTACATCCCGGCTGCTTTTGCAGGTACAGTACACTTACTTTCAGTTTCTATTTTCAGAAAAGGTACTGAATAATTTGTATTCACATTTCAGTTTTCACATTTCAATTCGGATGATTGTGTAGGTAGGATAGGACACCTATAGATGGTGTTTTAAGAGTCATTGATTTGAAACAAAATGTTCACTAGGGGACTGATTTCTTCTGTATTGTCTTGTTCTGCCTCAGATTTCACAGATGCCTTATTCAACCCAACAAAGAATTCTGAGAAGGCAACAAAGACAACAGAGGTAAATCAATTCCCAGACAGAGCTCATTGACAACAAAACATTTCCAAAGTGAGATGTGAACAGGGCTTGGTTGGTTTTATGGTATCTTTGTTAGGAATTTGATGGTCTTGAGCTCTGTCCCCACATTCATCAGCAGACTACGTCTCCCCATATGAGACGCCCCTCGTCAACATAACACAGACTGTGGGAGAGAAGACTGCATTTGCAGAAACAAGTAAGAAGGCTGTTTCCTGTTGGGTAGGGCCAAGATTTCAATTCACTATTCTAAAGATACTAAAGCTTCCTCTCCAGTGAAGGAAGCTGATACTTCTACTGGTACCCCGAATACTCCACCTACTCCTGAAGAGGCCCCTCCAGTACCTGAACCCAACATGGATTCAACGTCACCCCCAAACACTGTCAGTGTGGAGGATGAACCTGCCTCAATCTGTTGTTGACCCCATCCAGAGTGTTGAGAAGTTTCCAGAGCCTGAGGCCCTCCCTAAGTTTTAACCCAGAGGCTGAACCAGCCACAGAGTTGACTCCTGACCCCAAGGTTGACTCCACTACCTGTTCAGATCCCAACAGTCACGTCGACCCCACCCCAAATGTTGATTCCACCCTAGATGTTACAACCGATGTCGTCCCTACCCCTGATCCAGAATCCACCACAGGAGGTTGGTGGCACCTTAATTGGGGAGAACGGGCTTGTGGTAATGACTGGAGCGGAGTCAGTGGAATTGTGTTTGATGACATTCCATTATTTCCGTTCCGGCCATTATTATGAGCCGCTCTCCCCTCAGCAGCCTCCACTGGAATCCACTCCTGTTGCTGACCCTGCTGTGGCTCCTGACCCTCCATCTGAGGACTCCACTCCTGTAGATGCCAATGAAGGTAACACCAGTGACTTTTCCGTGTTGTAAAAAGGAAACACATCAGTGGCGGTTGGTGCGTTTAAGATGAGAGAGGATGTTTTTTTTTCATGAGCATGGCTGATTCAGAAGGGTTGGGTTAAATGCGGAAGATTCATTTCAGTTGAATGCATTCAGTTGTACAACTGACTAGGTATCCCCCTTTCCCTTATTTATATTACAGCATATTGGATGACTGTCATTCATATTCCCTTCACCCAGCTCAATGTAACAACGATAAGTTTAGGCTACTACATGATACTCTAATTGTCCCTATACCCATCATGAGGTTGCTTCAACCTAGCCTATGAATGAAAGTTTACAACGTAGGTGCACAGGTCGATAAATTTGAGCAATCTAGGTGATTGATCTTGACACATTCAATACCGCCTTGCACACTCTTGCCTGCATCTAGCTGATCTAGGGTGTAATCATTAGTCCAACAGTTGCAAACAAGAGTTCAGGTATGTTTATTCCCTTTTCGTTCAGCTTGCTTCCATTTAAGAAACGTTCGGCAGAATGAATACACCCCTGCTCACACACAAACACAGTTCACTTTCATAGCAACCACATACAAACAGCATGATCCCTTTGATCGTTATATAATTCATCTGACCTTTTCCCTTCGCTTGTGGACTTTAGTTCACAACACATCGGCTGTCTGTGACCAGGCAAAAAAAACTTTCCAAGCCAAACCTTCAAATCATAACAGCTAACCTCTACATACAGCCTATATCGTTGTCACCATATTAGCTAACGTCATAATCAACATAGCAACTAAAACCAAAACGTTAGTAAATCCACTACAATCATGCAGTACAGTGTACAGTCAGCAAGTAGTTTAGCAGTTACGGTGGCAATAAATTAATAGAACGTGTCACGTGTGCTCCCTCTCCGGCCTCTAGGTCACCAGGCTGCTCATTATAGCACACACCTGTTACCAATGTTACGCGCACCTGTGCGTCATCAGACTCACCTGGACTCCATCACTTCCCTGATTACCTTCCCTATATATGTCACTCCATTTGGCTCCTTCCCCAGGCGTTATTGTTTCTGTTCCTGTGTTATGTCTGTGCTTTGTTCGTGTTTCTTATTTTGTATTATGTTGTGTTTATTTATTTAAACACTCACTCCCTGAACTTGCTTCCCGACTCTCAGCGCGTATCGTTACAGAATAACGCCTCACCTAGAGGAAGCATCAGGGAGTGTTTTTGGTTTTTTTTGTTTTCGGTGGGAATGACATCGGGTCCGGGAGCCGCTACAGGCTCTCATGCCCTGCCTCTGCACGTTCGTCAGGCTCTCATGCCTCAGCCGGATCACCAGGCTCCTCTGCCTCACCGGTCTGTCAGGTTCCCGCGCCCCCAGCCGGAAACAGGTTCCCGCGCGTCAGCAGGGGTGACCGGTCCGCTCCTGATCCCCGGGAACATCCCTTTGGTTGGCGTGCTGCGGCTGGAGCTGAACGCGCCAGGGAGGGGGTACCGTCACATATGCTCTCTCTCCGGCATTCTAGGTCACCATGCTTCCGCGTCTCAGCCGGACTGACAGGTTTCACGCGCCTCAGCAGAGGTGACTGGTCGGCTCCTGATCCCCGGGATCGCCAAAGTGGATAGCGTCCTATGGCGGAGCCACGAGTTGGGGAGGGGGTACTGTCACGTGTACTCCCTCTCCAGCCTCTAGGTCACCAGGCTGCTCAATATGGTGCTCACCTGTCACCATCATTACCCGCACCTGTGCGTCATCAGACTCACCTGGACTCCATCAGTTCCCTGATTACCTTCCCTACACATGTCACTCCCTTTGGTTCCTTCCCCAGGCGTTATTGTTTCTGTTCCTGTGTCATGTCTGTGCGTTGTTTGTGTTTCTTATTTTGTATTATGTTGTGTTTATTTATAAAATTCCTCACTCCCTGAACTTGCTTCCCGACTCACAGCATGCATCGTTACAAAACCAAAAGCTTACCTTGACTTGGAAGAGTTCCAATGTTGGATAGCCATAGCCAGCTAGCTAACTTAGCATCCCTCTCTATTTGAGCCGGGTGTTTGAGTAGGCTAAACTAGCTAGCTGCATTGGCTAGCTAAGTGAAAGTAAAAAATACTATGAAATATAGCTATCTCTCTCTGTCTCTCTTTCTTCTCCTTTAAATGAATTTGTTCAAAACTGTTCAACTATTGTCTTTCTCTCTCTTTGAGTCCACTACTCACCACATTTTATGCACTGCAGTGCTAGCTAGCTGTAGCTTATGCTTTTAGTACTAGATTAATTATCTGATCATTTGATTGGGTGGACAACATGGCAGTTCATACTGCAAGAGCTCTGATAGGTTGGAGGACGTCAAGGAAGTCAATGTACCCAGATGAGGCCAGAAACTAGCTGTCCTCCAGCTACACCATGGTGCTACCCTACACAATGCTGTTGAGGCTACCGTAGACCTTCATTTCAAAACAGTGTATAATCAATTATTTGGTGACGTGACTATATTTAGTATAGTTATCAAAAGGACAACTTTTTTAATATTTCACTATTTTTATGAAATTCACTAAGGAGGATGCTCTGAGGACCCTCCTCTGAAATACATATATCATATATGTCCTCTTTCAGAGCTGTCCACAGTTGCCTGTGAGGACATGAAGGAACTGGAGAAGAAGTTACAGGAGAAAGGAGAGGAGCTCATCCAGAAATACAGCGACACATTGAAAGCCCTCAAGAAGAAGAACGCCATTAAGAAAAAATATAAATGGAATACACTCCTAGTTGTTTTTAAGCCCTCTGTAATTAAAGTTTTCTGACTCAACAAATTCATGTTTTATTTTAATATCATCCACTAGGGGTGGTGGCAGACACACAGAATGTATTCATGTTGTTTTTCTCTTGGCCAGTTTAATTAACAAGAATTATATTTCGACTGATAATAATTAGCTTCAGGGAGATTTGAAATATTCCTCAGCTAATGTGTTTTTCTTGGTAGAGCACTTAATGAAGGGATAAAAATATCCTCTAAATGTGTCTACTAAATGACTAAAATGTAAAATGTAAGATATGTTTTTAACTAGAAACATTTATTGCTTGTGGAAGAACAATTCTAGGCTTGTACCCGGATGCTTTTCTTGAGTAATAGGGCCAGGAGTTTTACCTGACCATTTCCTGGTCAGGTTACATTATCAGGGAAACCTCCTGGCCCTACGATCCTACCTTAAATCAGCATACTGCTGCTAGGATGAAGTAACAGACCTCTATGTGAGGCAAGGATGTGGAGGCCTGGTAGAGCCCCATGAGCCCTGATAACGCCCCCGGAGCCGCTGATAGAGCCCCGTGAGTCTACAAAGATCATCCCGTACAATTAGAAAATAGAATACTAGAAGGGGTATGAACCTTCTTATGATGGGATAAAGGTCAGCCATTTTGGTCAGGGAGTTGTTCATACATGGTTTGCCAGCGATGTGATAAGATTTTGTGTCAAATAATGAATTTGAATCATGTATCTGCACTAGCTTTGTTAGCTAGCTAGCCAGACAGTTTTAGAGGAATGATTCCAATACTGCCATAACGCCAACATTCAAACAATGCAGTCAATCCACAGCCATACACTGGCTGAAATCTGTTGATGATAGGACTTAGACAAGTTGGGGCATAGCCCCTCTAGTTATTTAATAGGATCTCTATGGATCATCCGTCCCCCTCTGGGTATTACTGTAGGGATCAGCAGCAGACTACTGTCCTCTTCGCCATTGTCATGTCTAGAACCTGGTCTCTGATGGTGAGACGGCAGAGCCCGTCCCCAGGGAGGAGAGGGTGATGGAGCAGAAGGCGTGGCTGCAGGTGGATCTCAGAGCTCTGTGGGTGGAGCAGCGTGATCAGCTGAAGAAGAGGAAGAGGTACAGTGAAGTTCAGACAAACTATAACTGCCAGAGTCAATTCGATATTAAGGATATTATTGATAGTTCTTTGCATAAACATAATGTATCTCTTATTTAAGGATGTCTTTCTTTTTACATTGCATCCATGTACTGGAAAGGCAGTTGAGGTAAGGTGTGTTAATTTAAAGCCAACAGCGTGTAATGAATTTACACCTGTGACTCTACTCACCTCTGGTCCTTAGCACCCTAACCACTTCTCACCATACACTGCTCTTGGCTCTGTTTACCACACCTATCAATTTCCTCTGGACTCACCCAAAACTGGGACTCATTCCCACGTGCACGGCCCCACCATGCACCTAAACTCAAGAGTGAATCTCACCGTATGCCTTCAGCTGATGGCTGGGAGCCAGGCCTGTAAGCACAGTATTGATTATCCATCACAACCAGGTGCTCTGGGGTGCTCTTAGCATAAGCTCTGGATCTGCATCAGATAGAGGTCAATCAGGTCATTTTCTCAAGGTTGTGACCTCACCGCTCAGGGAATAGCCCCCCCCCCCCGGACTGGAAGGCCAATCGAGCTAGCGACAGCAGCATCTCATAGTCAGGTCTCAGGCAGGCACAGTCAGAATCAGTTTCTGTCACAGTGTGTGCAAATGCATGGCAAAGGTTGTGTTACAGTCGTTTAATTTTTTTTTTTTTTTTTTATATATATGAAGTTTTACAGCACATACCGCATGCTGTTTATCAGATTTTTAACACATTTCAGTGGAGACTTCCACTAGGTCTGTTTTGCACTTGGTAGAGCTGCCGCTCTGTTACTGATACTTCCTGTTGCCTGTTTCCTGTGTGGCTGACAGCGACTTGCCAAGCCGTTGGAGATGGCCACAGAGAGACACATCAGTGAACTCAACGCTCTGGAGAGGTGGGCCAACACACATCACAGTAGCCTACCTATATTATGCAGAACCTCTAAATATAGATAAGGAACTCATATGTGTGCCTGTGTGTGTCTGTATAAAGCGCATGTGTGCATGTGTATTAGACAGGGAAAGTACTTGACCTTTTTGCAAAGACACTGAAGTAATAAATGAGTCAGCCATCCATGCAGGTTATTCAGGGTCCTCGGCCAGCTTATGGTGGTCTGTATTGTGGGTGCGGGTGTTTGATTGTTTGGGTTTTTATGTATGTGTGTATGAGAGAGAGTGAAAGACCATATATATATATATATATATATGTGTGAGTGTGTGTGTGTGCGTGTATGTGCGTGCTTACACAGTGCCTTGCAAAAGTATTCACCCCCCTTTGCGTTTTTCCTATTGTGTTGCATTACAACCTTTATTTGGATTTCATGTAATGGACATACACAAAATAGTCCAAATTGGTGAAGTGAAATGAAAAAAATGAAAAAATTCAAAAAAATGTACAATTTTAAAGTGGTGCGTGCATATGTATTCACCCCCTTTGCTATGAAGCCCCCCAAATAAGATCTGGTGCAACCAATTACCTTCAGAAGTCACATACTTAATTAAATAAAGTACACCTGTGTGCAATCTAAGTGTCACATGATCTGTCACATGATCTCAGTATATATACACCTGTTCTGAAATCCCCAGAGTCTGCAACACTAAGCAAGGGGCACAACCAAGCAAGCGGTACCATGAAGACCAAGGAGCTCTCCAAACAGGTCAGGGACAAAGTTGTGGAGAAGTATAGATCAGGGTTGGGTTATAAAAAAATATCCGAAACTTTGAACATTCCACGGGGCACCATTAAATCCATTATTAAAAATCTAAAGAATATGACACCACAACAAACCTGCCAAGAGAGGGCCGCCCACCAAAACTCACAGACCAGGCAAGGAGGGCATTAATCAGAGAGGCAACAAAGAGACCAAAGATAACCCTGAAGGAGCTGCAAAGCTCCACAGTGGAGATTGGAGTATCTGTCCATAGGACCACTTTAAGCCGTACACTCCACAGAGCTGGGCTTTACAGAAGAGTATCCAGAAAAAAGCCATTGCTTAAAGAAAGAAATAAGCAAACACGTTTGGACTTTGCCAAAAGGCATGTGGAAGACTCCCCAAACATATGGAAGAAGGTACTCTGGTCAGATGCGACTAAAATTGAGCTTATGGCCATCAAGGAAAATGCTATGTCTGGCACAAACCCAACACCTCTCATCACCCCGAGAAAACCATCCCCACAGTGAAGCATGGTGGTGGCAGCATCATGCTGTGGGGATGTTTTTCATCGGTAGGGACTGGGAAACTGGTCAGAATTGATGGATAGTGCTAAATACAGGGAAATTCTTGAGGGAAACCTGTTTCAGTCTTCCAGAGATTTGAGACTGGGACAGAGGTTCACCTTCCAGCAGAACAATGACCCTAAGCATACTGCTAAAGCAACACTCGAGTGGATTAATGGGAAACATTTAAATGTCTTGGAATGGCCTAGTCAAAGCCCAGACCTCAATCCAATTGAGAATCTGTGGTATGACTTAAGGATTGCTGTACACCAGCAGGAACCCACCAGCAGGAATCTATCCAATGGGCAAAAATAACAGTGGCTAGATGTGCCAAGCTTATAGAGACATATCCCAAGAGACTAATTGCTGCAAAAGGTGGCTCTACAAAGTATTGACTTTGGGGGGGTGAATAGTTATGCACCCACAAGTGTTCTGTTTTTTTAAACTTATTTCTTGTTTGTTTCACAAGAAAAAATATTTTGCATCTTCAAAGTGGTAGGCATGTTGTGTAAATTAAATGATACAACCCCCGAAAAATCTATTTTAATTCCAGGTTGTAAGGCAACAAAATAGGAAAAATGCCAAGGGGGGTGAATACTTTCGCAAGGCACTGTATATGTGTGGTATGAGACAGGGAGTGTGCGTGAGTGTTATCCATTGTCTCCAGCCGGCAGATGGCTATCTAAGGCCAGCCATTGGCCATCTAAGGCCAGCCATTGGCCACCAGGTGTTCAAACAGCAGTATGAGGGATAATATAGCTTCTGTTTTTACTTATCAAACAGATAATGGACCCCTTTAATTACCCCTTTCACTTACAAAAAATGAACTGGAACAAGGTCATACAGCCTGGCTGCAGAATATATTTTTTTAATGGTAGTTTTCATCTAATGGTCCGAGGGAGGCTTTCACTTAAATGGCCTCAAAATCATCTCCAGTGACGAGTGTTCTCTGTTTCCTCCCCAAGTGAATCCAAGGAGATAAAGAAGAAAGGGCAGTCAAAGCGCTCAGGTTCAGACAAGGCAAGGTGAGCTGAATGTGTACTTACGGAATCACATAAAAGACCACTCATTCAACTCATTGATTCTCTCATTGTTCGATGTACTGGTACAGAACAAACAATACAGAGCTAATTTATTCAGAGCTTTAAATGCAGGTTGGAAAGCAAAAATATTTGCACGTGGTAGAGTGCTGCTGTGTTCTGAGTTGGAACAACTTCGTCTTAGACATAGACTACATAGTTTAATGGTAATATAATCAATTAGATAATTTGTATATATATATACTTAGGCTGAAAAGGGCAATGAGCGTGGACCTGGCTGAGGAGTCTGCCAAGACTGATACAGTGGCAAGTATATTCCTTTTGAGTTAAAATAGAACCTGCTATTACAGATTATAATTATAGATGTCTCAGGTCTATTACTTGAATGGCAACACCAGGATGTACACGTGTCTCTGTAACTATTGCAGTGCTTTCCACATCCACACATAGGGAAATTCACATGGTTTTCATTATCATTATCTACTGTGGTAGACAGAGAGAGTAACTATGGTTACACTGACTGAAAGAGCTTTTCCAGAAGTGTATTGTACACAAAAGTGTCTGATTCATTCACATGACCACCCTGTCTGTTCACACACACTCACACGCAGACACACGTGCATGCTCTCTCTCTCTCTCTCTCTCTCTCTCTCTCTCTCTCTCTCTCTCTCTCTCTCTCTCTCTCTCTCTCTCTCTCTCAGTCACTCACTCACTCACTCACACACACACACACGTTGAGTTGAATTGAGTGCGGAGAAGTGCGCCCTGACCAAAGGGCTGGCCTGGCTGTTATAGGATGTTTACACAGAGTGAGGACAGGGCACATGTGGAGTGGAGTGGAGAGAGAGAAATGTGTTGTTCTTCACTTTACCATAATGGCTCATCAGGATTCAGCCCAAATGCATTTGGGTCACCAGCACATCACGTCTACTCTGCTTCTTTCACACTGGTTCGATCTGGTTGATCTGAACACCTCAACAAAGGAGCGTTTAAAAGTAGATTTTATGAATTGTTTTGCTCTTTCATACAGTACTGGTCAAAGGTTTTAGAACACCTACTCATTCAAGGGTTATTCTTTATTTTCACTATATTCTACGTTGTAGAATAATAGTGAAGACATCGAAACTATGAAATAACACATATGGAATCATGCAGTAACCAAAAAAGTGTTAAACAAATCAAAATGTAATTTATATTTAAGATTCTTCAAATAGCCACCATTTGCCTTGATGACAGCTTTGCACACTCTTGGCATTCTCTCAACCAACTTCACCTGGAATGCTTTTCCAACAGTCTTGAAGGAGTTCCCACATATGATGAGCACTTGATGGCTGATTTTCCTTCACCCTGCGGTCCGACTCATCCCAAACCATCTCAATTTGGTTGAGGTCGGGGGATTGTGGAGGCCAGGTCATCTGATGCAGCATTCCATCACTCTCCTTCTTGGTAAAATAGCCATTACACATCCTGGAGGTGTGTTGGGTTATTGTCCTGTTGAAAAACAAATGATAGTACCACTAAGCCCAAACCAGATGGGATGGCGTATCGCTGCAGAATGCTTTGGTAGCCATGCTGGTTAAGTGTGCCTTGAATTATAAATAAATCACAGACAGTGTCATCAGCAAAGCACCCCAACACCATAACACCTCCTCCTCCATGCTTTATGGTGGTAAATACACATGCGGAGATCATCCGTTCACCCACACCGCGTCTCACAAAGACACAGCGATTGGAACTAAAAATCTCAAATTTGGACTCCACACCAAAGGACAGATTTCCACCGGTCTAATGTCCATTGCTCGTGTTTCTTGGCCCAAGCAAGTCTCTTCTTATTATTGGTGTCCTTTAGTAGTGGCTTCTTTGCAGAAATTCGACCATGAAGGCCTGATTCACACAGTCTCCTCTGAACAGTTGATGTTGAGATGTGTCTGTTACTTGAACAGTGTGAAGCATTTATTTGGGCTGAAATTTCTGAGGCTGGTAACTCTAATGAACTTATCCTCTGCAGCAGAGGTAACTCTGGATCTTCCTTTCCTGTGGCGGTCCTCATGAGAGCCAGTTTCGTCATAGCACTTGATGGTTTTTGCGACTGCACTTGAAGAAACTTTAAAAGTTCTTGAAATGTTCCATATTGACTGACCTTCTTGTCTTAAAGTATTGATGGACTGTCGGTTCTCATTGCTTATTTGAGCTGTTCTTGCCATAATTTGGACTTGTTTTTTTTTTTTACAAATAGGGCTATCTTCTGTATACCATCCCTACCTTGTCACAACACAACTGATTGGCTCAAACGCATTAAGAAGGAAAGAAATTCCACAAATTAACTTTTAAGGCACACCTGTTAATTGAAATGCATTCCAGGTGACTACCTCATGAAGCTGGTTGAGAGAATTCCAAAGCTGAGAGAGTGCGCAAAGCTGTCATCAAGGCAAAGGGAGGCTACTTTGAAGAATCTAAAATGTAATTTGATTTGTTTAACACTTTTTTGGTTACTAAATGTGTTATTTCATAGTTTTATGTGTTCACTATTATTCTACAACATTCACAGTGCAGGGTGGGAAAAGTATGTGAACCCTTAGATTTAATAACTGGTTGACCCTCCTTTGGCAGCAATAACCTCAACCAAACGTTTTCTGAAGTTGCGGATCAGACCTGCACAACGGTCAGGAGGAATTTTGGACCATTCCAAAACTGTTTTTTTTCAGCATTATTCTTGGGATGCCTGGTGTGAACCGCTCTCTTGAGGTCATGCCACAGCATCTCAATCGGTTTGAGGTCAGGACTCTGACTGGGCCACTCCAGAAGGCGTATTTTCTTCTGTTGAAGCCATTCTGTTGTTGATTTACTTCTGTGTTTTGGGTCGTTGTCCTGTTGCATCACTCAACTTCTGTTGAGTTTCAGTTGGCGGACAGATGGCCTAACATTCTCCTGCAAAATGTCTTGATAAACTTGGGAATTCATTTTTCCATCGATGATAGCAAGCTGTCCAGGCCCTGAGCCCATGATGCTCCCTCCACCATACTTTACAGTTGGGATGAGGTTTTGATGTTGGTGTCCTGTGCCTTTTTTTCTCCACACATGGTGTTGTGTGTTCCTTCCAAACAACTCAACTGTAGTTTCATTGTCCACAGAATATTTTGCCAGTAGCGCTGTAGAACATCCAGGTGCACTTTTGCAAACTTCAGATTTTTTTTGACAGCAGTGGCTTCTTCCGTGGTGTCCTCCCATGAACACCATTCTTGTTTAGTGTTTTACGTATCGTAGAATCGTCAACAGAGATGTTAGCATGTTCCAGAGATTTCTGTAAGTCTTTAGCTGACACTCTAGGATTCTTCTTAACCTCATTGAGCATACAGTGCTGTGCTCTTGCAGTCATCTATGCAGGACGGCCACTCCTAGGGAGAGTAGCAACAGTGCTGAACTTTCTCCATTTATAGACAATTTGTCTTACCGTGGACTGATAAACATCAAGGCTTTTAGAGATACTTTTGTAACCCTTTCCAGCTTTATGCAAGTCAACACTTCTTAATCTTGGGTCTTCTGAGATCTCTTTTGTTCGAGGCATGGTTCACATCAGGCAATGCTTCTTGTGAATAGCAAACTCAAATTTTGTGAGTGTTTTTTTATTGGGCAAGGCAGCTCTAACCAACATCTCCAATCTCATCTCATTGATTGGACTCCAGGTTAGCTGACTCCTGACTCCAACTAGCTTTTGAAGAAGTCATTAGCCTAGGGGTTCACATATTTTATCCAACCTACACTATGAATGTTTAAATTATGTATTCAATATAGACAAGAAAAATACTATAATTTGTGTGTTATTAGTTTAAGCACACTGTTTGTCTATTGTTGTGACTTAGATGAAGATCAGATAAAATTTGATAAACAATTTATGCAGATATCCAGGTAATTACAAAGGGTTCACATACTTTTTCTGCCACTGTACTGTATTATCTAATTTGTAACATGTAGAGTAACTGACCAGATGAACTGTTTACAGACATACTCTTCATGTCCTTCAGTTATTCATGCTTGCTTGGCACACACACAGCCATACAAAGTCTCTGCTCTCATTGACACGTATTGGTACTGTACTTTCAAATAGTTCCAAAAGAAGTACTTGATTTGAAATTACTCAAATACACAGAAAGTAAGTATTTAAATAACAAATAATCAAATACACATGTATTTGAACCCTGGTCTAACACATTCACATACACACACCTGTCCGCACATGTCCGTACGCATGCATGGGTATATAGTGGTGGTTATCGTAAATGTTGTTACAACAGATTGGCCATCCAGGCCTTGGCCATCCAATATGCAAATGAGCTAACACATGTAATGACGCATAATGCATACAGTTCAATCTTAAGCATGTACAGATCCTGTACGCCTACTGGTAGACAAATTACAAATGAATTCTAGCTTGTGTTCTTGTGAATTCTAGCTAGGTACAGAATAGTTCCGATGCTGACGTGTGAACATCATATGGCATATTTTTTGGGATGAACGTATGGGCTTCACAATAGATTTTCCAGTTGATCGTGCTTCCAAAATGAATTATCATGCAGACCTGAAGGCAGGGATGCAGAGGTCATCCACCTTGCCCTTTGGATAACATATACATCTATAAGGGTTAATTATATAGATTTTTAATTAATGCTGTAATTAATAAATATGTTTGTTATTTCTTTATCTCCGCGCTGTCTCCCTCTTTGTTACGAGCCGATTTGGGTTACGAGTCTCTGTCTCACCCACTCGCCCTCTCTGACCTCTCACCTCCACCTGTCTGCAGCTCAATCAGGAGGCCCTGGCGGAGCACGAGAGGAAGATGAGGTCACTTCCTGATGATCTGCGGGAGGCTGTGAACGTTTGTGTGGGGAACCACTTCTCTGAGCATGTTGACCAGGCTGGAGAGAAGCAGCAAGACAGGGTGGGCTTCTATGGAAATGTCTTCCTGTGGTAGACGTGCTCCTGGACCTATCTCCTCTCCCTCCTCTTCCTCAGCAATAGGAGATAGATTTGTATGGTCAATATCTGAGCATGACATGTTAAAGGTGTTGATACTACAGTATGGGATGTTTTTATTACTATTTTTGAATTCTTCTATGTTTCACAGTGCTCTAATACAAATTGGAGGGGCCTATTAAGGTTATCAATGAGTAGATGAGTTGGATTGTCATCTTAGAGTTAATAGAGGTCAGTACAAGTTGGAATGTTAGGCATTTTCCAAACACAAGCCTCTAACTCTTAAAGTCTCATTGTCACAGTCTGTAGTAGTTCTCTTTTTGGCTTAATACATTGACGAATGAGGTACAATGTGGCGAGAAGGAGAGAGAAATTGCATTTCTCTCAGTCTACTTGAATCGAGGGGATCTGTCACAGTTCAATTGTACTCGGTTTTATTAATTTCATTCTCCCACACATATTTCATACAATGGCTTTCTACGCATAAGAGCACAGAATCCATGCTGTAATTTGCTGAGAAACTTTAAATAAAGGAAAGGTAGAAGATCAGACAGAGAAGTCGCCCATTATGCAGGCTTTGTGTCAATTCTATTCTGTTTTTATCCTAAAAGGGTGAACTGATGTGCATTTAGGCAGACTTCCTCCCACCGTGGGAGACCAGCTTTACCAGCGTCTGTGTAGTTAGTAGCAGTGATGTGAAATACAAATACTCATACTCAGTCATGTGTATTGTTATAACACATTTGTTTTCAGAGTTTATGGTAATACAGGTAGCTAACTACTGTACCTTCTGATGATAAACTTTCAGTCACATCGCTTGTTTGTTGTATTACGTGTGTGAGCTTGTAGAGCTGTGTGAGTGTGCTTGTTTGTATACGGGCATATATTTAGGCCCAAATGACAAGCGTGTACAGGCCAGGGTGAATCATCAGCAGCATGTCCATTACTGAGTGAACTGAGTGCATCTTAATGACAGACACATTGAAGACAGGGGAGAAGCAATTTAGTAAAAGCATGCAGAGGCACTACGCTATTTATAACTAGCTATGCTGTTTGAGCTCACTGCCCCTTTGTATTTAAGCAGATGACACATGTGAAGACTGGTTCCTATTGCCAGAGTGCCTCTGTCTCTCTATACTTTCAATACAGGGAAACCAGAGATTGGGGCCCTGGCAGATCTTCTGCTATAAAGCTCTTCTTCTGCCTGTCATGGCCACCAATCTGGAACACAATGGGCTTACTCATTCATAATTACACATAATTACAATGCTCTTTCTCTCTGTCTATTATGATTTTAGCCCCAAATGGCTAATTCATTCCCACAAAGGCAAGGCGATGAGAGAGGCACGTGGAAGGTGGGGATATGTTGTCAGGAGCTGAGGAATACTCTGAGTTGAGATATTCTTCCACATTGGCAGTTAGATGAGGGAGAGGCTCTCACATCAGGAAGAGGCATGGGGACTCGTTTATTAGACCTTTACCTACAGTGCCTTCAGAAATTATTCAAACCCTTTGACTTTTTCCACATTTTGTTGTGTTACAGCCTGAATTTAAAATTTATTAAATTGAAGTATTTTATCACTGGCCTCACACAATACAGTGAGGGAAAAAAGTATTTGATCCCCTGATGATTTTGTACGTTTGCCCACTGACAAAGAAATGATCAGTCTATCATTTTAATGGTAGGTTTATTTGAACAGTGAGAGACAGAATAACAACAAAAAAATCCAGAAAAACGCATGTGAAAAATGTTATAAATTGATTTGCATTTTAATGAGGGAAATAAGTATTTGACCCCTCTGCAAAACATGACTTAGTACTTGGTGGAAAAACCCTTGTTGGCAATCACAGAGGTCAGACGTTTCTTGTAGTTGGCCACCAGGTTTGCACACATCTCAGGATCGATTTTGTCCCACTCCTCTTTGCAGATCTTCTCCAAGTCATTAAGGTTTCGAGGCTGACGTTTGGCAACTCGAACCTTCAGCTCCCTCCATATGTGAGACTGGCTAGGCCACTCCAGGACCTTAACGTGCTTCTTCTTGAGCCACTCCTTTGTTGCCTTGGCTGTGTGTTTTGGGTCATTGTCATGCTGGAATACCCACCCACGACCCATTTTCAATGCCCTGGCTGAGGGAAGGAGGTTCTCACCCAAGATTTGATGGTACATGGCCCCGTCCATCGTCCCTTTGATGCGGTGAAGTTGTCCTGTCCCCTTAGCAGAAAAACACCCCCAAAGCATAATGTTTCCACCTCCATGTTTGACAGTGGGGATGGTGTTCTTGGGGCCGTAGGCAGCATTCCTCCGCCTCCAAACACGGCAAGTTGAGTTGATGCCAAAGAGCTCCATTTTGGTCTCATCTGACCACAACACTTTCACCCAGATATCCTCTGAATCATTCAGATGTTCATTGGCAAACTCCAGACGGGCATGTATATGTGCTTTCTTGAGCAGGGGGACCTTGCGGGCGCTGCAGGAATTCAGTCCTTCACGGCATAGTGTGTTACCAATTGTTTTCTTGGTGACTATGGTCCCAGCTGCCTTGAGATCATTGACAAGATCCTCCCGTGTAGTTCTGGGCTGATTCCTCACCGTTCTCATGATCATTGCAACTCCACGAGGTGAGATCTTGCATGGAGCCCCAGGCCGAGGGAGATTGACAGTTCTTTTGTGTTTCTTCCATTTTTGCGAATAATCGCATCAACTGTTGTCACCTTCTCACCAAGCTGCTTGGCGATGGTCTTGTAGCCCATTCCAGCCTTGTGTAGGTCTACAATGTTGTCCCTGACATCCTTGGAGAGCTCTTTGGTCTTGGCCATGGTGGAGAGTTTGGAATCTGATTGATTGATTGCTTCTGTGGACAGGTGTCTTTTATACAGGTAACAAGCTGAGATTAGGAGCACTCCCTTTTAAGAGTGTGCTCTTAATCTCAGCTCGTTACCTGTATAAAAGACACCTGGGAGCCAGAAATCTTTCTGATTGAGAGGGGGTCAAATACTTATTTCCCTCATTAAAATGCAAATCAATTTCTAACATTTTTCACATGCGTTTTTCTGGATTTTGTTGTTGTTATTCTGTCTCTCACTGTTCAAATAAACCTACCATTAAAATGATAATTTATTTGTCAGTGGGCAAACGTACAAAATCAGCAGGGGATCAAATGCTTTTTTCCCTCACTGTACATCATAATGTCAAAGTTGAATTATGTTTTAGACATTTTTGCTAAATAATTAAACATGAAAAGCTGAAATGTCTTTCAAGTATTCAACCCCTTTGTTATGGCAAGCCTAAATAAGTTCAGGAGCAATAATGTGCTTAACAAGTCGCATAATAAGTTGCATGGACTCCCTCTGTGTGCACTAATAGTTATAAACATGATTTTTTAATGACTACCTCATCTCTGTATACCACACATACAATTATCGGTAATGTCCCTCAGTCGCGAACACAGATTCAACCACATAGACCAGGGAGGACAGAAGGACAGTTATTGGTAAAAAAAAAAAAAAAGCTGAAATTGAATATTCCTTTGAGCATGATGAAGTTATTAATTAAACTTTGGATGGTGTATCAATACACCCAATCACTTCAAAGATATATGCATCCTTCCTGACTCAGTTACCGGAGAGGAAGGAAACCACTCAGGGATTTCACTATGAGGCCAATGGTGACTTTAAAACAGTTACAGAGTTGAATGGTTGTGATAGGAGGAAACTGATGATGGAGCAACAACATTGTAGTTACTCTACAATACTGACCTAATTGACAGAGTGAAAAGAAGGAAGCCTGTACAGAATACAAATATTCCAAAACATGCATCTTGTTTGCAGCAAGGCACTAAAGTAATAAAGCAAATAATGTGCCAAAGGATTTCACTTTTTGTCCTGAATAGAAAGTGTTATGTTAGGGGAAAATCCAATAGAACACATTACTGACAACCTACATATTTTCAAGCATGGTGGTGGCTGCATCATGTTATGGGTATGGTTTTAATCACTCCTAGATGTAAGGTCCCCTGATTTGGGGACCTGCGGGGTTCTGGTACCAGCGATTTTCCCTTATAAATCGATCTGTGGACACCGTAGATCAAAATTGCTTGCATTGAGCGATAGCCCTGGTTCCCACAAACACAGTAATATATCTGAGCCCGTGTGACACATCTGAAATTTGAAACCACTAGAAGCTGGGATGTCCCTCCTACAATTTCATTCTCTCTTCCGACTGTCCATCACCTCCTGGCTGAACCCTACTTTGCAACCACTGACAAAGCAGATGTATGGAGCGAGATAGCTGCCGAAAGGTTGAACGTACCTATCGTTAAGATCATAAGAAAATAAGTAAATTGTTAGGATAGCAAGAAAAGCCATGCATGAAACGTAAACGTTAAATTAGATCTGTAAACGTACGACTATGAATTAACGTTTACATGTTCAATTCTTACTTTACATCTCCCTTTATTCGGTTACAGATCTTTTTTATGCGTACACAAACTTTTGTCAGTAATGTGGCATCTGCAAAGGACATGAACCACACGTAGTGTAGCTAGTTAAAGTTAGCTAGTCAATCAAGCAACTCTAGCCCAGACATTAGAGTCGCTTTGCAGCTTCCGGGTTTCATTTCCAAAATGAAAGTCTAGAGCTTGTTTGAGAACTGCATTCAATAATGATGTTATACCAGTAGATGGCGTAGTATAGGCTTCGGCATTCAGCAAATTACTTGTGTGAGAATGATAAAGACACAGAAGAGCCTTGTCTAGAATAACTGCCTGAGCTGCAAAATAGAAAGTAAATATTATTTAGGCTAGGCCTATTCCGCTATCTAAATATGCCATGCTATTGTGTGTTATTTAATGGATATATAATTCCATAATTTATTTTTATAGCCGCGTGGGGCTACTGTTTTGATCATGTAACCTATTGAATAACACTTTTTCCAGTATTTGGGAGCACGGAGTGTAGGCCTTATATTAGACAATTTGACTGTTGTATTAGTAAATTCCACTCTATATGCAAGCTTGTTATAGCCATTTGCGTTGCACAACCCCATCACGCAGAGGCTATACCCATATCAATAAATGAGACAAAACAAAATATTAAGTCTTGGCTATAACCTGTCCTGAGTGAAATAGCCAAAGGGTCCCAAATGATCAAGACTATCTATAGCCTGTTCTTATTTCCAGATCTGTTTTCCCTTTCAGCCACTGCACGTGCTTCTAAAACTATTTTGTTTAAATGTATTTAGAGGCTATATTTAAAGGATTGTGAGCTAGGGTCTCTTTTTAAGGGGAGCCTTATAATAGAAACAGTTATAAAACACAAATTTAGTTCTAAAATTATTTCTCAAGACACCAGTACCCAAAATGATAGCTTAAATTGTAGTGCCTACAAGTTGAAGACCTCTTTTTTATTTGGATAGGCCTAAATTAAACATTGAATTATTCAAGTGATAGACTAAAGAACTTTGGAGAATTTTTATAATTTTGAATACACACATGGATTTTTAATAAACATATGAATAAGACTGTTCTATTGTCTTTGATTTAGTTCCTATTGCAACTCAGACAAATGACAGAATGGATGATGTACTGACTGACAACTGAATGAAGGATTAATCAAATGTTCCAATATGTTGGAATGATGAGTTGCACAAATCTTGCAAGCTCTGCACTTTATTTGGCTTGTAGGCAAATAGGCCTACATTAGGGTATAATGACTTGATGGCTGCAGGCTTCCAGAAGGCCATCTTCTAAGGTTGAGGGGTGCTTTTCTGAAGGTGCATGGTGCTGTAGTGCTGCATGGAGATCACAAGCTCTTCAACTGGTCAGCAGTGTCGCGATGGAGGGAACAGCCTATACGGAGACTACAATAGAGTTATAGAGCAATAGAGTTATTGTAAAGTGGGAGTATGATTATTTAATATTTTATTATTATTTATTTATTTCACCTTTTTTTAACCATTTACAACTGCGACCTGGCCAAGATCAAGCAAAGCAGTTCGACACATACAACAACACAGAGTTACACATGGAGTAAAACAAACATACAGTCAATAATACAGTAGAAAAACAAATCTATATACAATGTGTGCAAATGAGGTAAGGTAAGGAAGGTAAGGCAATAAATAGGCCATGGTGGCAAAGTAATTACAATATAGCATTTAAACACTGGAATGGTAGATGTGCAGTAGATGAATGTGCAATGTAGAAAAACTGGGGTGCAAAGGAGCAAGATAAATAAATACGGTAGGGGATGAGGTAGTTGGTTGGGCTATTTACAGATGGGCTATATACAGGTGCAGGGGTCTGTGAGATGCTCTGACAGCTGGTGCTTAAAGCTGATGAGGGAGATAAGTGTCTCCAGTTTGAGATTTTTGTAGTTCGTTCCAGTCATTGGCAGCAGAGAACTGGAACTATTTCGATTCCTACTGTCACGTCCAGGCCAGAGTTTTAGGCTGGCGTGTTTAGGTTTCGTTTTTGGTGTAGGGTTTTTGAGTTCTAGGTGTTCTATTTCTATGTTGGGGTAATGGTTCCCAATTAGAGGCAGCTGTGTGTCGTTGTCTCTAATTGGGAACCATATATATGTTTGGGGTTTTCATTTAGGTTTTGTGGGTTATTGTTTAGACATAGCTTTGTTTGTGTTGTCAGTCTATGTTATATGTTATGATCTTCGTTTCGTTCTGTTTATTGTTTTGCCCAGTTATGTGAGTTTAATATGTTAATAAACATAACATGTATACTGGATGCCTCGCTGCGCCTTGGTCTGTCGTCCCGCATGAAGATCGTGACAGAATAACCCACCATAAGAAGACCAAGCAGCGAGAGACTCGAGAACATTGGACTTGGGAGGAGATTTTGGATGGCAAGGGAAATGGCCCAGGGCCTCCGGTGCGTGACTTCGGACCAGCACGGCCAGCACCGGAGCCGCCACCTGGGATCAAAAGACCCACCCGAAGACCCCCCCATGGACTTTTGGGTGGCGTGGTCGGAGTCCGCGCCTTTGGGGGGGGGAGGGGGGTACTGTCATGTCCAGGCCAGAGTTTTAGGCTGGCGTGTTTAGGTTTCGTGGGGTTTCGTTTTTGGTGTAGGCACTGGTAATGTCTGAACTTTTCGGTTTGGCTAAGTGTATTAGTCTATTAATTATTCATTTCGGTTGCCTATCCTGATGTGAAGTTTGTTCCATAGAAAGTATTTGACTCGGATGTGTGCCACAGAAAGAATTTGACTATAGCCATAAAATTAAGGAAATTAGAAGGGGGATTTTGCCTCTATTTTGGGACTGCAAGGCCTGGCACACTTCTGAATCATTTTTGGTGACCTATCATGCCCTCTGATGTGTGCCACAGGAAGCTCATGTTGACCAGTAGTGTGTGGCACATAAAGTATTAGACTCAAGTCACAAAAGGAAGTGATTTTTTCAGCAATAATAGTTTTCAGAGCCCTCTACTGTTCTCTCTACCCATCCCTCAATCCCCCATCCCATCGTGCTTTTTGCTCTTATGGCTTTTCCTACATTTTTTGTAAACTTTTTCTGTTTTAGAATGTAGGTACAGTAGTAATAATAAAATAATAATAACAATTATAAATTAAAACATTTGTACGCCGAAAAATAAAGTTATATATATAAGTCAATATGAGTGCAGAGGAAAGGGGGTAAACTAGATCCCAACTATCTCGGCCATATACGATTCGAGGTCTCGAAGGGAAAAGCGCGGACTTGGAACATGACAAGGGGGTTATCTTCCCTAAAATAAGTGTGGATCACCTGAGGCTTCATATAGAGGAGACATAAAATCATCCCTCATAAAATAAAATCAGCAGACTCCAGAACCATCACGCCAGCAGGTGCAGCCTCCACAGCCACCACACCAGCGTCCTGCACCTCCACAACCACCACACCAGCGGCCTCCACCTCCACAGCCACTACACCAGCAGCAGCAGCTACTGATATAAACAAATGTATGTATGTAATCTTGTCAGGTTGATCCATGTATATATCTCTGTACTCTTACAGGTACATTTTTCCAGGTATTGCAGAGGCTTTGGGAGGAAAAGATGTATACAGTTGAAGTCGGAAATTCACATACACCTTAGCCAAATACATTTAAACTCAGTTTTTCCACAATTCCTGACATTCAATCCTAGTAAAAATGTCCTGTCTTAGGTCAGTTAGGATCACCACTTTATTTTAAGAATGTTAAATGTCAGAATAATAATAGAGAGAATTATTTATTTCAGGTTTTATTTCTTTCATCACATTCCCAGTGGGTCAGAAGTTTACATACACTCAATTAGTATTTGGTAGCATTGCCTATAAATTGTTTAACTTGGGTCAAACGTTTTGGGTAGCCTTTGACAAGCTTCCCACAATAGGTTGGGTGAATTCTGGCCTCTTCCGCCTGACAGAGCTGGTGTAACTGAGTCAGATTTGTAGGCCTCCTTGCTCGCACACGCTTTTTCAGTTCTGCCCACAAATGTTATATAGGAATGAGGTCAGGGCTTTGTGATGGCCACTCCAATAACTTGACTTTGTTGTCCTTAAGCTATTTTTCCACAACTTTGGAAGTATGCTTGGGGTCATTGTCCATTTGGAAGACCCATTTGCGACCAAGCTTTAACTTCCTGACTGATGTCTTGTGATGCTGCTTCAATATATCCACATAATTTTCCTGCCTCATGATGCCATCTATTTTGTGAAGTGCACCAGTCCCTCCTGCAGCAAAGCACCCCCACAACATGATGCTGCCAACCCCGTGCTTTACCATTGGGATGGTGTTCTTCGGCTTGCAAGCCTCCCCCTTTTTCCTCCAAACATAACAATGGTCATTGTGGCCCAACAGTTCTATTTTTGTTTCATCAGACCAGAGGACATTTCTCCAAAAAGTACAATCTTTGTCCCCATGTGCAGTTGCAAACCGTAGTCTGTTTTTTATGGCGGTTTTGGAGCAGTGGCTTCTTCCTTGCTGAGCGGCCTTTCAGGTTATGTTGATATAGGACTCGTTTTACTGTGGAAATAGATACTTTTGTACCTGTTTCCTTCAACATCTTCACAAGGTCCTTTGCTGTTGTTCTGGGATTGATTTGCACTTTTCACACCAAAGTATGTTCATCTCTAGGAGACAGAACGGGTCTCCTTCCTGAGCGGTATGACAGCTGTGTAGTCCCATGGTGTTTATACTTGTGTACTATTGTTTGTACAGATGAACGTTTTCTGAGGTCTTGGCTGATTTCTTTTGATTTTCCCATGATGTCAAGTAAAGAGGTTGAAGGTAGGCCTTGAAATACATCCACAGGTACACCTCCAATTGACTCAAATGATGCCTATCAGAAGCTTCTAAAGCCATGACATGATTTTCTGGATTTTTCCAAGCTGTTTAAAGGCACAGTCAACTTAGTATATCTTAACTTCTGACCCACAGTCCCAAAATAGAAGGGGTGGGGGGTTGAAATCCTCCCCTTCTAATTTCCTTAATTCTGTAGAGTCAAGTACTTTCTGTGGCACACATCAGAGTGAAATACTTTTTATAGAACAAACTTCACATGAGGATAGGCAACCGAAATGAATAATTAATGTATGTGTGTTATATTAAACATAGAGGAGGGAGTAAAATGTAGGCAAGCAATAAACATTTCAGAACAACTACTAGTCGAATAAGACATGGGAGAGATGACGAATTTTGGCAAAGAGATTTATTTATAGACTAATACACTTGAAACAAATAGCCAAACCGAAAACTGCAGACATTACTAGTGCCTCCCCGCGATCCGCAATCAAACCGGCATAAAAAACCTAATGACACGCAGCCTAACGTGAACAGACGTCTCAACTAGCAAGAAAGTCGCAGCAATGAAGAATTGAGTGTGTGCGCGTTCACGGGAAGGGAGGGGGAATTCTGTCAGGGGGGAGCTTTTTGGCACAACACCGGCAACCCACATTGCGCACACCTGGCAACCATCATTTCACACACCTGCTCCCCATCGTGAAGCACACCTGGACTTCATCACCACCCTGATTACTTTCCCTTCATATAGCCCATATAGCCTCGGTCATCAGGCTGTATTGGTTTTGGGTACGTTCAGTACGCATCTCCTCCTCTTTTGTATTATTATGAAACTCACCTGCTTCCAGACTCCCCTGCGTATACGTTACAATTATGCTATATTTAGAAAGCAAATAAGTCATTGCAAGCCTTGCTCATACAGTTTTGTTGAGTAGGAAATACATAATATCAATTATTTCATATTTTATCTGTGTATTTCAGCTTGTGTCCTCAAAAGTGACTACACCTCAGTCGCTATTTGTACCAGAAAGGTGAGATTTTAACCTTTCTTTGAGCAGCATTACTAGTTCTTGTTTATGGCCCTCTCATGATAAATAATTACTTTTGGGGATTATGTAGATTACATTTTCAGTTACATTTAACTGGTTAAGGACTGGGGAGTTTTTCAGGATAAAAAAAAATTATGGAATGGAGATAAGCACAGGCAAAATCCTAGAGGAAAACCTGGTTCAGTCTGCTTTCCACCAGACGCTGGGAAATGAATTCACGTTTCAGCAGGACAATAACCTAAAACACAAGGCCAAATCTACACTGGAGTGAATGTTCTTGTGTCCGAGTTGTAGTTTTGACTTAAATCTGCTTGAAAATCTATGGCAAAACTTGAAAATGATCAACAGCCAATTTGACAGAGCTTGAAGAATTTTGAAAAGATTAGTGGGAAAATATTATACAATCCAGGTGTGCAAAGCTCTTAGAGACTTACCCAGAAAAACTCACAGCTGTAATCGCTGCCAAAGGTGATTCTAACATGTATTAACTCAAGGGCATGAATACTTATGTAAATGAGATATTTCTGTATTTCATTTTCAATACAATTGCAACAATTTCTAAAAACAAGTTTTCACTTTGTCATTATGGGGTCTTGTGTGTAGATGGGTGAGAAAAAAAAAATCATCCGTTTTGCAATCAGGCTGTAACACAACAAAATGTGGAATAAATCAAGGGGGTAGGAATACTTTCTGTAGATTATGTGGCATAATGCAATTCTACATCATTACAGAAAGCAATGTATTGTAAAAACACTATATTTGGTATGCACGTTATAAGCACTTCCAAGGGACTGTAGCTAATGTCCTTGCTCCAGGTCCAGAAGGTTGGAACTTCCATTCCCCAATTGGACTGCTCCCATCTTCTAACGCTTTGACATTTAAAAACAAAATGAGGATATCAGTGTCCACAGGCCATTTGCTCAGGACAGCTTGAGCCTGAGACTACTGTCACCTCACATAGTGCTGAATGTGTGATACCACTCAGCCTTGAGTCACTTCTATCATAATGTTACATAAGGACCAGCAGAAACTCACCCACCAGCTGGAGGGCGAAGGCCCCAGGCAGGCAGCGTCCTCGCTGGTCAACACCGTGGACAGCTCACAGTCCAGGGATCACAGCACTAGATTAGGTGTATCAAGCAATAGTTTGGTGATCAAAAACTGTGGGACAGATACATTCCTTTTCTGGAATTGCACCTCCCTTTTGAGAATCAATCAGAATAAAATAATCTGTGGTGTTTTTGTTTTGATTTGATTTCTCTGTACATGATGAGAGAAAGAGAGAGAGAGAGAAAGAGAGAAAGCGTCTGAGACATGAGAATTTCAGTTGACTGAATAGATGGGTGGTATGAGAGAGAAATAATGCAGATAGAGAGAGAGAGAGAGTAAAGGACATGACAGAAGGTGCAAGGTTTCTCTCTCCCGCTGAAGATGTGTGTTAGCCCGTGTGGGTTGAGAGGGGGCGGGTTATGAACAACACCATGTGTGGGGTGGAGAGGGATATGAGCATCCCACACCATCCTACACAAAAGGGCAATGCATTCACAGCCCAAGGATACAAGGGATTTTCAAGTCCAATCAAATTAACAACCAACGGCATATTGTTAAATAAGTGGATTTTAACAGGCCCATCTCCTCTATTTCTATCAAATAAATGCTGAGGGTCTGTCCCGTTTTTGTAAGGTCTCAGACCTTATGATTGAGCCTTTACTTGTGACTCGAATAAGAGTGACTTCTTGGTCCCACCTATGGTATAAATCCTAATGCCCTCCCTCCTGTTTGCCAGGCAGGTCCTTCCCCTGTAATATTTACCCTCAGACCTGCCCAGGTGATTAATTCTGCTCTACCTCTGCCTCCCTGCACCATCTGGAAACCCTGTTGCCTAGTGATACCTCCATAATGGCTCCAAGCTCCTTTTTTAATGGGCCCATGACTCACAGTGAGCAGAGTAGCTTTCACTGCATGAGTTTAGAGAGAGCAAGAGCATGGAAAAACAACAATAGTTACACACAGTGGCCCTGTTGAGGTCATGATTCCAACGAGAGTGTGATATTTGTAACTCTTTGACTGGGACTTCGATAGCTCGATAGCTAATTGCCATTTGCAAAGCTGGGAGAGCTGTACATTACCCGCATGAGATGCATGGTTAAAAATAGTAGGTGTTTGAAAGAGTGAATTAATGTAATTCATGGCGGGAAACCTATTAGTATGACTGGCAGGTGCAGATCTCAGGTGAGATCAAATGGAAATGGAGACTGATGTAGAAGTGAAACTCCAAAACATCCATACCATTAACACAAAAATAAATTTAGTTTTCATATTACATTAATAGCGTACTCATAAAGTAATGTTCTGTCGATGCTTAAAAAGAGTTGGCAAGAACTGTCAGAAATGTCAAGCAAGCTTTTGAGTCTTTGTAACAACTAAAAGCCTTTTCAGTCGCTGTGTGAATTTGGGCTAAAATAAGCGTTTTTATCATGCCTCTATTTCAAAGCACTTGAAAGCTTTTATTGTTGCAAGTGGCCACAGTAGGATTCCAAGCTGTCAGAAAAGCAGAGAAATGTTTGTTCAAATCTATTTGTACACGAGAATTTCAGCTTTTCATGTTAAAACACAACGTACTGAACTCCATTGCTATGCCAGAACAAAGGAAGGAATGTTGTTACAAGAGTAAACACAGTGTTAAAAAGACAGGTAAGAGCAACACGTATACAATCATTTGAATTAAGACCTAGACATCCAGGTGAGGGGAGATCCTTACTAATTAGCGACCTTAGTTCATCAATCAAGTACAAGAGTGTAGCGATAACCCGCAGACACTCGGCCCTCCGTGGAATGAGTTTGACAAGTGCTCTAGAGAGTGCTCAGAGAGCTGTATTCCAGCCATTAACTAAGCTTTGTGCTGTTGCAGTCTGAAAAACCTTTCCATCAGTGTCGTAGAACTCGAGCCTAGGACTTGACAATGACTCGACCAGTGGTGACTCGGACTTGAACTCAACTACTTGTGACTTTGTTGTCAAACTCGCTATTTTTCATAATTCAACATACTGGCTAAAACAACAAATGTTAGATAGCTGTATTATCTATTTAGCCTTAGAAATGTGTAACACTGTAATGAAATTTAGCTTAAAAAATTGTTGGACAGCAACTTTTAGCACTACCAAGGGACTCGTGACTCGAGTATAAAGGACCTGGACATGGACTCAGACTCGTACACTAGGGACTTAAGACTCGACTCCGTCTCGAGGTTTAGTGACTTGACTACATCACTGCTTTCCATCATCAACAGAGTTTTATTTCACTGCACAGAATTTATCTTGTAGAAATGAACATGCCAGGATACTGTAGAATGCTTGTTGTGCCCCTTGGCATTTCGATTCATTCATGTCATTAAAAAGACCTGAAGAACCTTTCTTCTAGAAAACTGTTATTCCTTTTCAGCCAATACAATGGCAATGTTTCCATTTCACAGGCTGGGAGGGAGATGTATTAAACCATCCTGAATTCCAGTCCTTTACTAAGCCAGACAATTTCCTTAAACCTGAAATGTTTAGAAGCATTTAGAAGCTCAATGTATTTATATTTTGCATTATGTGTTTATCAAAATAAAGTTTTGTTACGAATTTAAATAGAGAACTGTTGCTATGTATGCCATGAGCATTGCATTCGACAATTCAAAGTAACGTTCCATCCATTTTTGTGTCAATTGATTTATCGAAAATGATCCACCTCCTTGAGTGACATCCTCTATGATATGCATTCAACCATAGCATGCTCAACATCTACCTCCTCCACAGACCGGGATGTGTACAAAGCCCACAACATCTGGGGATGTTACTGCGTTTACTGGCATTAGTCACAGAGACATGTGAGCTACACGTGGCAGTGTTTTACGGCTCTGGGCGATGTGTAATGTTGTCTATTCTGTTCTGCCCCAGCCAGAGACTGTGGGCCATTATCACCAGCCGCCACAGCATCTTCTGGCGTGATTGGGATTACCTTGTAGGCCATTACTCCAGGTGCGGCCGAGCATGGCCCGTCTCCCAACGATGTGGCCATCACAGAAATACATTTGTTATCCGATTGTCCAATTTATTGAGCTGTCACTGGCAAGCGAGACTGGAAGGCCACAAACAGGGCCTGTCAGGGGGCGAGATGGAGAGGAAGCTCTGCGGGCCTCTGTCTCCTCCTCAGAGTGCATCCAAAGACAGGCAGGGAATCATTGAACACAGTGCCTTGTGTTTGTTGTTAATTATGTTATAATACAAACAGATTCAGGTGTTTTTGTTCTACAGAAATGCAGAATGTATTGATCTGACTTGTTAGAACAAAGTGGGTGTGTCAAATTGATCCTCCAATCAATTCTGTCTTTAAGGCAATCGTTTTAAAATGAGTTATTTGGAGAATGGTAAGGGATGTTGATAAAACCACGCTTGATAAGAGCCACACAACTGTTTTTTTTTTCAGACAAGGCTGGATTCCAACACAGACAATAGGAAGACAAATGTCCAGACATGTTGATGATCAAGGCAGACACCATTGGAGTGTGTGTGATCAAAGCAAAAACATAATACTGTCTGGAATGATGTTCTGAATCTACTTTTAATCATGTTATTATCCGTCGCTCGCATTTGGGTGTCTAATTCCTGGTTTTCCAAAGTGCCTCAGTGAGAGAGCTGAAGGTAGCTATCTTAAATCTGAAGGGTGATGACACAGCCTTGTAATTACCATCTGGCCATGGTGGGGACGATGGAGGCGATAATAGATGGGAGAGCAGAGGGAGCGGGGGTCTGAGGGGCTCAACTTCATGGTCAATAACATGCTGAGGCTCCTGTGATTGACAGGTCCTAGCATGCTGCCAGGCTCCTCAGCTGAAAGCCTGTAACTCTCTGTAATAGTCCTCTCAGTCAGCACTGTGCTGTCATGGCCTGGGTTCCTTCATTTAAATATAACCTTAAACAACAACAACGCACTCTGACTCCCCCTATCTTTTATTCCTGTGAAGTAAACACTGAATGCTAGAGGTGAACCTTCTTTATTAAAGTTGGGAAAACATTTCCACAAGAGAGACTGTGCAGTTGAAAAGGACATTCTCTCTATAGTGTGCTGCCGACAGTAGAACTGACCTCCGCTAAGTCTCCTCAGAGAGAGACACATGGACCAGCTACATGACAGGAGGTCCGCTGCTTCCTCCCTGTGTGTGAAAACTTTGCCTGAACTCAAGCTGTCGTGTCCTCGTACCAAATCAAAGGCCATTAGTGGAATTAGGAAGAGATGAGGAAAGCATGACACTCAAGCAGACTCCTCTCCACTGCATACAGAGAGATCAATCTAGTGAGCCCCAGTCTGTTGTCTACCAGCGCTCAACCAGAGGTAGTGTTCAACTAATATGTAGCAGTAGAAAAACACAGGGAGACACAGGGATCTGTGCACAATGCACATATGGACTGGTGTTCTGCCCTGTCCACACTGATTTATGTAAGATGGTGTATAATCTGATGTTGACGGACACATTGACAACAGAGCTGGGTGGCGTAAGACTTAGAGGATGTGTTAAATAATGGTGCAATATTAGCAATCCAAGGAGGTTTTTTTTTCTTTCGTTCTTCGTTTTTTTATTGAATTTAAAACACTATGCACCTGCAGTGAAGCTGCTCAACTGAAGCTGCTCAACACATGCACCTGCAGTGAAGCTGCTTAACCCCCCCCCACACACACAGTCACCCCTCCATCCTCCCCTCCATCCCCTCCTCAAACCGTTTGAATGAGAGTGCATATGTGTATGCGTACGAGTGCTTGCGTGGCATCATCCTCAGGCAAACAGGTATTGGATGTACTCAAATGTCATTTTTAAATATTGTATTATTTCTTTATTTTTGTAAATGTTTTACCTTTATTTTAACTCTCACTCCAGCCTGGTCTCATAGACTAGACGTAACATAGTAAATGTAAATCCAGGACATCCAAATTAGTGTTATATGTTCCGTTTGGTATGGTTACATAAGACAGGCTACCTGACGGCAATACCAGAACAAATGGTCTATTGATTCTGTATCCTCGCAACAAAATCTGCAGAACTGCGATAGTTATATGCATCCCAGGGAGCTAATACAGTACCATGTCTGAATATGAAAGCTTAGTTAATTAATCTGGAGGGCCCTTCGTTATGGCCCGGCTTGTCTTATTTTTCTCGTCGGGAAGTTGTCGAGGGAGAAGCAGAATAATGATAGTGAAGGAGTACATCTTGTTTTCCTCAGTGTGATCTGGGTAATCCCAGACCCAGGCAGGCATCCTCAGGTGTGCACCAATTAGGACAGACAAGATGAAACACTCCTAATGGGCTGTGTGCCTTTTGGAATTTACAGGTAAAATGAAACGGTCTGGTTTAATCAGGTCCCAGACTAACTCCTGTTCATGATTTCTATAAGAAAAATGATCATACAAGGTGTGTGAGGATTCTTTACCATCCACAAGTAGCTATGTTATTTTTCTCTGCTGTGCCTTGAGCGACTTGTTGATTCAGTATCTGTGGATGTGTCCTCTCCCTAGAGACTAATTCAGTCATTATGACTGATAATAACAAACTGGCTTTACATGAGACTTAATTTTTGATTAGCCATTCTATGAGGCTGCAGCTGGGTGAGAGCGAGCAGGGAATGGGAGATAGAGTATTTATCCTGGCATCTCTGCTTTCTCCGCATACATCTGTTCAATTAGTCAGCCTCATGGGTCCTGCTCATTCAGACTCTGCATATTTAAACTATATCCCTTTCATTCTATTATCTGAATGGAAAGTATAGTGTATCTAATGACAAATGCAATCCATGTACATTTTTGTCATCTCTGAACATATTCAATGACAATTCTTATTCTGCACTCTTTTGGATCACTTAAAATGCTAACCATATGCAATTGCACTTTTTGTCAAAGCTTAAGAAAATGATACATGAAAATGATGTACATATAGAATGGCATGCCACTCACCGATCCTGGGCTACTTCTGTATTAGGGACTGTACGTTATTTATAATGAGGGACACCTGGAAAAAAATCTGATCTCTCTAAAATGAAAATAGATGGCCCTCCCTTTAGTAAGTTCATGGTTGGAGCAAAGGTACAGGACGGCAGCCAGGCTCAGGGTCAGGGACAGGGACAGGGACAGGCAGAGTGGTCGGGCAGGTAAGCTCAGAGTCAGGGCAGGCAAGGGTCAAAACCAGGAGGGCAATAAAAGAGAAACTGGAAACCACAGGAGCTGAGCCACAAACCGCTGGTAGGCTTGAACAAAGAAGACAAACTGGCACAGACAGACAGAAAACACAGGTATAAATACCCAGAGGATAAGTGGGGAAGATGGGCGACACCTGGAGGGGGTGGAGACAAGCACAAGGACAGGTGAAACAGATCAGGGCGTGACAGTTTTAGAAACTGTTATTCGTTTTGTAAGCATTACATGACAAAGTAGCCAGATGGTTGTGGATTTGCAGATCACCGCGGACAAGGGTGAAAAGATATCCATTATAATAAAAGCACGGCATGAATGAATCATGCCTTTTATAAACGCATTTCATGCAATTCATTTTACATGACTGGAGACAAGCAGACTCTTTTTTTAATACCACACCAGAGCATGACAACGAATGAGAGCATGCTGCAGCACCGGAGATGTTTTGATTTCTATACAGGCTATTGTTAAAAAAGAGGATAGTCTAAGTTTGGAACAGTGCTAAAGTTGTCTATCAACTGTAAAAATTTAGGCAACCGAGCCAGTTACAACTGAAGTATCTGATTATCAATGAATTAGAGAAAAAGCTATCAAATGTTTAACACAGCAGCCACATATCATCAGGTTGGCCTATATTGACTTGTAAAAAAAAAAACATTTGGGAAACTTTCATTTTCGAATGTATTCTATTTTATACCATGACATTGTTATTACAAAATAGACGTGTGTTGACTGTGATTAGGGCATGGGAATATAAGAGCATCTGCTAGGCTAAATTAACAAACTAGGCATGCATAGCTCACCACATGATCCTCAAACCAAAGACTGGCCAAACTCTAGTTTCTAAAACTGAATTCAAAGGCACTGTTGAATGCCTGTATATCCAAATAAGGAATTTTCCGTTTCATTATTATTTAATTCTAAGTAATTATATTTTTTAAATTTCATTGTATATAGCTTAAATGCTAAATGCATAGGCATGTTGTTGAAGTGCTGTTTTAAAAATACAAAGTATTTACATACTGTCACGTCCTGGCCATAGAGAGCCCTCGGGGCTCTCTATGGTGTTTTAGGTCAGGACGTGACTAAGGGGGGTTTTCTAGTTGTTTTGTTTCTATGTTGGTTTTGTGTATGGATCCCAATTAGAGGCAGCTGTTTTTCGTTACCTCTAATTGGGGATCATACTTAGTGTGTTCCTTTCCCACCTGTGTTTGTGGGATAATGTTTTTGTTAGTGCAGTTTGAGGGCTACGTATTGTCCGAGCAGTTATTTCTGTATGTTTCACATTTAATAAATATGTGGAACTCTATGCACGCTGCGCCTTGGTACATTTATTATAACGACGATCAAGACAGAATATCCCACCAAGTCAGGACCTAACAGCGTGCCCAGGAGGTAAAGGAGAGTTGGTTTTGGGAGGAAATACTGGGTGGATGCGAGACCCTTCCATGGCGGGAGTCGCCGAGGAAGATAGGAGGACAGCGACGACGCCGGGGTCCGAGGCCAAAAGGAGCCCAAGGGAAAGCCAAGATTTTTTTGGGGGGGGCACAAGGGGCGGTCGGCCGAGGAGAGAGCCAGAGCGCGAATGGGAGACAATCGAAGAGTTTGAGGAAGGATATCGGAGAGAGGTGTTGGCTAGATGTTTAGAAGAGCGTGTTCCCAGCCTGGTACGTCTTGTGCCGGCTCCCCGCACTCGCCCTGAAGAACGTGTCACCAGTCCGGTGCAACCTGTGCCGGCTCCACGCACCAGGCCTCCAGTGCGCCTTCCCAGCCCGGTACGTCCTGTGCCGGCTCCCAGCACTCGCCCTGAAGAGCGTGTCACCAGTCCGCTGCAACCTGTGCCGGCTCCACACACCAGGCCTCCAGTGCGCCTTCCCAGCCCGGTACGTCCTGTGCCTGCTCCCCGCACCTGCCCTGAAGAGCGTGTCACCAGTCCGGTGCAACCTGTGCCGACTCCACGCACCAGGCCTCCAGTGCGCCTTCCCAGCCTGGTGCCAGGGCCGGAGCCTTCCTCTGCGCCGGTGCTCAGTCCAGGCACGGCGTCCAGTCCTGCTCCAAGGCCGGAGTCTTCCTCTGCGCCGGTGACCAGTCCAGGCACGGCATCCAGTCCCGCTTCTAGGCCGGAGCCTTCCTCTGCGCCGGGGCACAGTCCGGGCTCCATGGCCGGATCTGCGGTCTGAGCGGGTGCTACGTCCCGCACCGGAGCCGCCACTGACGCTAGACGCCCACCCGAACCCTCCCCATCGAGTTTCAGGTTTAACCCTAACCCTAACCCTCTATGGTGTTTTAGGTCAGGACGTGACTAAGGGGGGTTTTCTAGTTGTTTTGTTTCTATGTTGGTTTTGTGTATGGTTCCCAATTAGAGGCAGCTGTTTTTTCAGTTATTTCTTTGTTGTTTTTGCATGTTTCACATTTAATTAATATGTGGAACTCTACGCACGCTGCACCTTGGTCCATTTATTATAACAACGGTCGTGACACATACAAAGTACATGTTTTGTCTCCTCATCGGCTATAGAAGGCTCTGAATGTTGTAGAGCCAAACCAAATATATCCCATATGCATCAGAGTCACGTCTTTCCCCAGCATTTTCCAGCTTGTTTCTAGCATAAAGCATTGCGGATTGAAGCGTCGTTATAAATCGCTTTATATAATCAGGTCCATATTTTATTTTTCAAAATCTGAAGTTAACAAGGGGTAGGCCTATGCTTTTAGTCATTTTCTTTAACAAAAGCCACAATACCCTCACATACAGTACCCTCACATACTCCCTCAATTCGAGCCCTGGTTTTAACGTAACACACCAAGCTCTTCACTGACACTGAGATATTTAAGGAGGGCTTGGTGACTGAATTAGCTGACAAAATCTTTGGATACTAGACTATCATTTCATTTTTCAAACAGGTGGGACTACCTCCATTTCTCATTAAAACGAGCGTGCAGGCCTTGGTCACAGGACAGCTCCAATAGGGTTTGAATACTTCCCGAATGCACTGTATGCTGCAGACCAGCAAGCATTCCACAACAGATTGGTGTCGGTCCATGGACTGGGGTTTGAGAAGGGCTTTTATAGGCTATGGATAATTTTATTGAGACCACACTAGGCACCCTTGATATTGCACGCCCAGCAGAGAGTCAGGGATTTGGGGCATCATCGAGCACACATGAGACACTAAGCAACTAATTATAAAACCCTGAGCAATATGACATTTCACTCATTACAAATTACATGACCCTTCCCTAGACAAAAAAAATAAATACTAAACCATCCCTGTCTGAAATTGAAAAAGAATGAAACTCCCCCATTTTCCTCCAGGTAACTATAGTGCACATTTCGACCTCTCCTAAAATATATTTGTAATATTATGCACCTCAAAAGGCACAGCTGGCAATATAGACAAGTAGGCCTACAGATTATCTGGAGTTGGAGAGAAGTGTGAGAGCCAACACAGTAACTCAAGCACAGCCTGCAGACTCCCTGCTAGGATTCACTTTAGTCTGAGAGCTCAAGTCTATTTCTGGAGGAACCCAGCTCTGAAATAGCCGCCAAGGGCTGCAAGCACTCCACTGGAATACCAGATAAGAGGACGCATGGAGAGCACAACTTTTATCAAGCAGCCTACTGTGCAACTTTCCCCTAAGTCATAATCTACAAAGTGGGCTTGTTTGTACACTACATGGCTAAAAGTATCTGGACACCTGCTCATCGAACATGTCATTCCAAAATCACGCACACTTGGTCCCCCCTTTGCTGCTATAACAGCCTCCACTCTTCTGGGAAGGCTTTCCACTAGATGTTGGAACCTTGCTGTGGGGACTTGCTTCCATTCAGCCACAAGAGCATTAGTGAGGACAGGCATGGATCTCGCTTTCGACCTCGCTTTGTGCACAGGGGCATTGTCATGCTGAAACAGGAAAGGGCCTTCTCCAAACTGTAGCCACAAAGTTGGAAGCACAGAATATAGAATGTCTAGAATGTCATCGTATGCTGTAGCATTCAGATTTCCCTTCACTGGATCTAAGGGGCCTAGCCCGAACCATGAAAAACAGCCCCAGACCATTATTCCTCCCCACTAAACTTTACAGTTGGCGCTATGCATTCGGGCAGGTAGCGTTCTTCTGGCATCCTCCAAACCCAGATTCATAATTCGGACTGCCAGATGCTGAAGCGGGATTCATCACTCCAGAGAACGCGTTTCCACCGCTCCAAAGTCCAATGACGGATAGCTTTACACCAGTCCAGCTGACGCTTGGCATTGCACATGGTGGTCTTAGGCTTGTGTGCGGCTGCTCGGCCATAGAAACCCAATTCATGAAGCTCCAGACGAACAGTTCTTGTGCTGACTTTGCTTCCAGAGGCAGTTTGGAACTCAGTAGTGAGTGTTGCAACCGAGGACAGACGATATTTACGTGCTATGCGCTTCAGTACTCGGTGGTCCCGTTCTGTGAGCTTCTTATGACGGTGCCACATTGAAGGTCACTGAGCTCTTCAGTAAGGCTATTCTACTGCCAATGTTTGTCAAAGGAGATTGCATGGTTGTGTGCCTAATTTTATACACCTGTCAGCAACAGGTGTGGCTGAAATAGCCAAATCCACTAATTTGAAGGGGTCTACATTCATATATTCACTTCATATAGTCTACATTCACTCATATAATTACCTTAATTACCTTAGTTGCTAAAACTATTTTTGGACTTATTAATTAATTATACAGTTTATACACCTATTGATTATTGAAGAATATCATTTATTAATTGCTCATGAGCTTAGTTCAACTGTCATACCCCATCAAAACCCAGAATATAAGCTTGTTTTACTCTGTTTGTAAACAATGAAAATGTTTAAAAAAAACATTCTATAGCCTCAAAACATGGATAAAACTATATATTGTGATATCATGGATGGCCAGCATCCATAACTCTGTCTATAAGTTTAAGAGTGGTTACATTTCTCCAGGCCCATCCCTCAGCCTTTCATCAAAACAGAGGCGGGCTCGTTGCTTTGTTATTGTTTCAATTAAGGATTCTAGCTTTAACTAGCTCCCTCTGCTGAGATAAGAACTCTTGTCATTGAGTAGTTATTCATATTTTATTCAATATGCTACTGTGCTGACGTGGTCTGCCATGTCGTGATCTGCCATGTCGTGATGTATCTACTACCATGCTGGGGTTGAGGGAAATTGACCTGACCTAGCTTGGCCTCCTGGGATTAGGTTATATTGCTTAGTTACAGAATCTGCTGAATCACATTGACCTGATTAAGATCTTATCAGCATTGGAGGAGACAGAGGTTGCATCATAAACACAATGGCTCATTGGTATGGAGAGCGTGCGTTAGCAGTAATTAAAGTAGGATGGTAGAGAGAAGCGGAGACACTGGCTGTCCTGGAGCTAAAGAGATAAATCAGCTGTCTCTGAGGACATCCCGCGCTGACACACCACTCAGTCTGCGCTTTTACCAGAAAATACAACTAAGGTCCTCTGGAGTTAAGTTACCGCTTGGGATTTTGATTATTGAGAATTTATTTTGAAGGGAAAAGACTAAAATATTTTAGGGTAGATGGGGAAATGTATCCTTGAAATCAAGAGGGTGAATTTAGAACCATAATTAAAATATTTATTAAAATATTTGCTAAGACCACATTATTACATACCTGCACTACAATGATATGTTATAAAACAGGTTGTTGGATCCTGGAAACGGATTGAACAAGCAGAGTTCCAAGCTGTGCTGTATTGGCCATGACAGACACACCTCTACCTGCTAACAGTTCCATCTGAAAAAGGAACTTGTCAAGAAAACAACACGAAGAGCAAAGTCTACTTATGCAGTCTACTGATGAGGCCACTTGCACTACTTTGTCTCCTACTGTCACGGAGGAAGTGCCAGAGACCATCTCAGAAGCAACAGTTGTGGCAGCTACAAAAGGAAGAGGAAAAGCGCCCAAAAAGGGAAAAGCTGTATCTCAGAAAATTTACATTGAGCAAGCTACTGAATCAGAGCAGCCGAGAAAGCCCCGCAGAGCGAGAGCGGCAAGAAAATAGAGCTTAGGCCTTCATAGATTTTTGTTTGTATGATTGCTAATGTATGTTTGCTAATGTATGTTTGCTCAACTTATTGCTTATTTATTTTACTTACCTGGTGTTATAGTTAAGCAATAAGGCCTGAGGGGGTGTGGTATATGGCCAATATACCATGGCTAAGGGCTGTCCTTATGTACGACGCAGTGCCTGGATACAGCCCTTAGCCATGGAATATTGGACATATACCAAAAACCCCTGAGGTGCCTTATTGCTATTATAAACTGGTTACCAACGTAATTAGAGCAGTAAAAATAAATGTTTTGTCATACCCGTGTATACAGTCTGATATACGGCTGCCAGTCAATCAGCATTCAAGGCTTGAACCACCCAGTTTATAATAACATATACAGTGCATTCGGAAAGTATTCAGACCCCTTGACTTTTTCCACATTTTGTTACGTTACTGCCTTATTCTAAAATGTATTAAATATTTTTTTGTCGTCATCAATCTACACACAATACCCCATAATGACAAAGTGAAAACAGGTTTTTAGAAATGTTTGAAAATGTAGTAAAAACAAAATACCTTTACACCCCCTGCTATATTGTGGATAAAGTGTTACCTGTCTAACAGAACACAGAGGGTGTTCTTTAATGGAAGCCTCTCCAACATAATCCAAGTAGAATCAGGAATTCCCCAAGGCAGCTGTCTAGGCCCATTGCTTTTTTCAGTCTTTACTATTGAATTGCCACTGGCTTTGAGGAAAGCCAGAGTGTCTATGTATGCAGATGACTCAACACTATACATGTCAGCTACTACAGCGACTGAAATGACTGCAACACTTAACAAAGAGTTGCAGTTAGTTTCAGATTGGGTGGCAAGGAATAAGTTAGTCCTAAATATTTCTAAAACTGAAAGCATTGTATTTGGGACAAATCATTCACAAAACCCTAAACCTCAACTAAAACGTGTAATAAATAATGTGGAAATTGAGCAAGTTGAGGTGACTAAACTGCTTGGAGTAAAGCTGGATTGTAAACTGTCATGGTCAAAACATATTTATACAACAGTAGCTAAGATGGGGAGAAGTATGTCCATGATAAGGCGCTGCTCTACCTTCTTGACAGCACTGTCAACAAGGCAGGTCCTACAGGCCCTAGTTTTGTCGAACCTGGACTACTGTTCAGGCATGTGGTCAGGTGCCACAAAAAAGGACTTAGGAAAATTGCAATTCGTTCAGAACAGGGCAGCACGGCTAATATAAATAATATGCATGTCAATCTCTCCTGGCTTAAAGTGGAGGAGAGATTGACTTTATCACTGCTTTTATTTATGAGCGGTATTGACATGTTGAATGCCCCGAGCTCTCTGTTTGAACTACTGGCACACAGTTCAGACACCCATGCATACCCCACAAGACATGCCACAAGAGGTCTCTTCACAGTCCCCAAGTCCAGAACAGACTATGGAAGGCACACAGTACTAAATAGAGCCATGTCTACATGGAACTCCATTCCACATCAAGTAACTCATACAAGCAGTAAAATAGATTTAAATAACACCTTATGGAACAGTGGGGTCTGTGAAGCAACACAAACAAAGGCACAGACACATGCTTACACACACACACACATGATAGCATGCGCACTATACACACACGTACACATGGATTTTGTACTGTATATATGTGGTAGTGGTGGAGTAGGGGCCTGAGGGCACACAGTCGGTGAATGTAATGTAATGTTTTTAAAATTGTATGAACTGACTTAATTTTGCTGGACCCCAGGAAAAGCAGCTGCTACCTTGGCAGCAGCTAATGGGGATCCATAATAAATACAAATACAACCAGATATAAACTCTTACTGTCAGTCACTGCATGAGTAAGCTTCAGTCCTATTTGTATCACATTGCTACTGATCAAATTTATCTGAAGAGAAATCTTAGATGTAATGGTGAGATAATGGATCTGGCTCATCAGAGACGTGCTGTGGGTTTTGATGAAGAGACATGTTGACCGGCTGGTGAACAGTAAGGAAGTGCTGCTTCTCTCACCTACACTATCTGGGTCCGGCTTTGCTCCTGCTGTCTTTTATATTAGCAATTAAAACCTCATTAAAATCATCAGAAGGCGTGGGGGGGTGCTGCTGGACATAAGTTAAAAATTGCCTTTTTTACCTTAAGCATTTTCTACTTATTAGAATTCAGGACAAAATGTGTTAGTGTATTGGAGACATGTTATACTGCTGGTGGTTAGCTACACCACTTGACACATTTTTGGAAAGGTCACAGGTTAATGAATGTTTACTTACTTTACTTGGGCCCATCGCTCCTCTCCATTGCACCCTACTTTGGGCAGTTCTCAGCATGCCTTTTGGTGTTGTCTGCCTCATGCTCGCTCCCTTTACTAGGTATTCAGCGTGCACACTTGTTTCCCTTGGCATTGCAGGTTTGAGGAAAGAGCTTGTCTGGTGATGTTGGTGAGGTGTCTTTCAGAGAGAATGGGCTGATACATCCCCATTCCCTCTAAATCTCTTCTTCCAGGAGCCCGGTTGCTGCACTCTTACAGGTCAATTCCATTGAACCTGAAACTATAAACTTGTTGAAAGGGATTGCTGAGGGGAACATGAATAAGGTTTTTGAACAACACCATCAAATGAATGAACTATGCACACTATGAACATGTTCCTAATATTGAGTTGCACCCCCTTTTGCCCTCAGAACAGCCTCAATTCATCAGGGCATGGACTCTACAAGGTGTCGAAAGCGTTCCACAGGGATGCTGGCTCATGTTGACTCCGACGCTTCCAATGCTCCAATGCTTCCCACAAGTTGGCCTATTCTGTATAGCTCATTCCATCTCATCCCACAGATTCTCAATTGTATTGAGATCTGGTGACTGGGCAGGCCACTGCAGTAAGCGGAATTCACGGAACCATTCCTGGATAATCCTAACCTTGGAGACATTGGGCATTATCCTACTGAAAAAATCAATTTGCATATGGTTACACTGCTTTCATGAGGGCATGCGTCTGACTGGCACTAATGTTCAGATATCCTGTGGCATTCAAATGTTGCTACACTTTTATCAAGGCGCCCAATGTGTGGAATGGAAACTACCCCACACCATCACACCACCAACACTAGCCTGCAATGCTGACACGCGGCATGATGGATGCATGTACTCATGTGGTTTTCTCCATACCCTAGTCCTCCCATCAGCCTGAAACAGTAGGAAACAGGATTCATCAGACCAGGCAATGTTTTTGCAATTCTCCAGTGTCCAGTGTTTTCATTCCTTAGCCCACTGCAATTGCAGTTTCTTGTTTTTTGCTGAAAGAAGTTGAACTCTGTGAGGTCGTCGGCCCCATTCATGTCAAGGTACGACGAGTTGTGCATTATTTTATGGGTCTTTTGGCACTAATGTTGTACTGGACTGTCAGTTGACTAACTGTAGCCAGTCTGTTGCGCTGCACAATTTGTGTCAGCCTTCTTTGTCCTCTTTTATCAATTACAATTTTTTTACCCATTGGCCTGCCGTTGGCTGGATGTCCTTTGGGTGGTGGACCATTCTTGATACACACGGGAAGCTGTTGAGCGTGAAAAACCCAGCAGTGTTGCAGTTCTTGACACACTCAAACCAGTGCGCCTGGCGCCTACTTCTATACCCCGTTAAATATTTAGTCTTGCCCATTCATCCATAGCTTTCACCTGGATTCAACTGGTCAGTCTACGCCATGGAAAGAGCAGGTGTTCCTAATGTTTTTAAACTCAGTGTATATGAAAAACAAAAAAATAACAGTGATTTACAAAACAGTTGGTTGCAAAACACTTCAACAGGACAAATAAAGCATTGAAAAAACATTTTCCTCAAATACAGTATTCATCACGGTAGCCATGTTCAGAGACCTCTCTCCTGTCACGTGGACAGAACATGACCCATTATTAGTATCACAGCATGCAGCAGGCTACATGGAAAAATAATAGACGTTGTCGTACAAACAGAGTTCTTGTCACTGATTACAGAGATCAAAGGGATCAAAGGCAGTGAGAGGGCCAGGTTTCCTGGCACAAGGAAGCAGAGGGGAGTCGCTACACTATGTAAATAATAAATCAATTCACTGGAGCTGTATCATAGGGGTGGGATGGTGTTTTTGGCACCTGTGCAGTGATGAAAACCCCTTGAAAATAATAACATTTCCATTCTGGCTTAAAAAGCTAAATCAGGGCTCCAATCAGGACTATACTATATTATTCTCTGAAACCTTTGTTAAGAGAAGAAACTATAATCATGCATATGTATAAGTCATAATATAATACATTATTTAAAACTTTCATATCATGCAGGATTAGCTGACCTTTAGCAACGAAATGGTATAAATGAAAAATCCAAGCTTTCTATTTTGACCCATGTGAGAGAGGCTGCTAAAGTTAATTAGAGCTGTATGTGAAAGAATGGTATTAAACCTGGGGGGAAAAGAGACTGATTTAACCACCTCTTTTGCAGCCGCTTTAACCTGGCACACATCAAAAACGCAGCAATGTTTTTCTCCTTGAGTAATTATTCAGTTCAAATAGCATATATTTCCTCCCGGCGGAGGGAGGTTATTCTGAATGGATGTTGCAGCAGCATAATGGTCCTCAGATGGCTGTTTCCTTGACAACGCGGGGAGGGTGTGTGGAGAGAGAGGTATAAAAGCACAGGCAGCTCCTCGCTGAGGCTCACTCTGAGGTAAATACACTCACTGTCAACACAGAGGGGGCCCTGATTCACTCTCCCTTCCTATCTCAAAACACAGTTACCGTCAAGCATGATGAGACCTAAGGATCTGCGCCAGGGCTCTGGCACCAAGACCTTCCTGGACGCCATGCATGATGGCAAAGTGCACCTGGCCCGCTTCGTCCTGGATGCGCTGGACAACCGCATAATCAACTCCAAGACGGAAAATGGCCGTACCCCTTTGATGTTCGCCGTTTGCCTGCAGGACCCCGGGGGCAGGGCCAAGTTTACCCGCCTGCTCCTGGAAAAAGGGGCCGACGTGAATTGCCAGGATGAGCACGGGCGTACCTCCTTGAGCCTCGCCTGTGAACTGGGCCACCTGGACATGGTCAAACTCCTGGTGCAGTTCAACGCCGACCCTGATGTATCTGACGCCTGGGGGAACAGCGCCCTGATGTACGCAGCCTACACCGGCCACAGCCACGTGTTGGAGTTCCTGGTCAGGGCTTTCAAAAGAATGGGCCTGAGACTAGACCGCACCAATCAGTCTGGCCACTCTGCCATCCAGGTGGCCAACTTCTTTGGGCATGACCACTGTGTCCAGGCCCTGAACTCTTGGAGGAGGGGGGTGGTGTCAGATGACCCACTAGGAGAGGTCGGATTTGGGAAGGAGGCCGGGACAGAGCGGCAGCAGCCCAACAAGCTCCCCAGGCAGGTTCTGGAGAGGTTTTCTAAACAGTTCCAGAGCCAGGATGAAGACCATTTGCCTGGCGTGTTCCAGAGACAGCTGAGGGTCGGGGACAGTAACAAACTGTGGGCGCGCATCAGATGCCAGAATCAGTCTCTAGATAGAAATCACCTTGAGAGGGCCCTGTCAGAAGAACAGGATGACATATTCACAGCCAAACAGATACAGAACCATAAGCTACGGGACATGAGGGGGGTTAAAACACTGAGCCATCACCCAGAGCCATGCCAGAAAGATGTCAGCAGACACAGAGGAATGAAACAGGAGGAGCCAGAGAGTATTCCACTCTGGGACAAAGCAAAGCCATTTAACCTGGACCTCCTGAGCAGCAGAAAGCAGTCCTATCAGGGTGATGTGTGTGACATGAGCCTATCAGGCAGTAAATTAAAGAGAGCCTCGCTGCAGGATGAGAGATCCCTGATAGCCAAGATTGAATGTCAAAAGAGCACCTGGGAGGTGACAAACGACCCTGACAAAACCGTCACGGCATCAAAAGCACTTTTAATCGGTAAAAATAAATCTCAGAGAGCGCCCGAGGATTCCATCAGGGCGCCAAAAAATTATAATAATGACGTCGCTCAATCAAGCAAGAGAGGGAGTCAGAAGCGCGGCAGCCTCCCGCCGAACGGGCGACTCAACAAACTCCTCTTCCACAGAGCAGAGATGGAGCCGGAGAAGATTCCTGTCCGCCCACCGGGGTTCACCGGGTTGGGAACCAGATTACTGCGGCGATTCACTGCCCCCGAGTTCATGAGACTGGTAATTGACTGTTCCTCCGGTTCCTCACAGGGCAGAGGGAGGATGTCCCGGTCCGAGACTTTTCCCTTTTCACACACGCACCAGAGAGTTAACAGTCAGCCAAGCGTGGACAGCATTAGTGGGGTGAAGTGTGAATTTGAGAGCAGTTCCCGAGTTGTCTCTCTGGAGTAACAGGGAAACCAATTGTTCAATTTGAAGAATTAGGAGAAGTTGATTTGATAAAGCACTTTAGATTCCACATGTTCAAGCAGTGTGGTAACTTATCTCCTTTATTCTTAGATTGTAAAATAACGATAATCCTATAGCTCTAGCTAAACTTGTGTTTCTTCAGTCTAATGAACATAGCCCATTGCTTTGTCTGTCGATTCAGTCATGTGCTATATGCATCAATTGTAATGATGGCAGTGTCGCTTATTATACTATTATACTATGGAATATGTAGCCTATATTCTAGGTAAGCCTGTCGTGTATAATATTTTACAATGGATCATGATGTTAATATGCACAAGCTATGCTATATGAATTGTCATATATTTCTTAAAATAAAAAATATATAAAAAATGTGACAGAATTCTCATTTCTGCATTTGATATGATGTGTGTATGTGAGAGAGATGGAAGAGAGAGAGCTGGGAGAGAGATACAACTGTGTGAAAAGGGGACATTAAACAAAAAACTGAATTGGAACAAAATAGTAGTGCTTAAATTATCAAGATCAAGAGTCAATATACCTTATTTATTGATTTTTAGAAAATGTAAATAATGTATTATTCCCTTTTTTCATGAATATCCTACATAGAAATACAAATACATGAAATATGTTGTGTCACTGGTAAGAATACAAAGACAATGTGCAATGTGTTCTCAGCTGGTGGACGTTCTTCAGCATCACATGCCAAGCCTGTGTGCTTTATCTATTCAAACCAATGCAAATACTTCACACACACATGTTCAGTAGCAACACACACATCCTGTAGTTTCAAAAGTCAGTCCCAACACAGTGGAAAGGATGTTTGAGGCAACACTAACACAGCATCCAAACGTAAACACACACACTTTCGAAATTAAGTCAAATTAATCCCATATAACTAACTATACAATGGCTCTGCAAGTAGTAAGTCCTAATATACAGTATCTGTATTTACATTATTTGTTTAACCGCTACATTTAAAGTTGATCATCTAAAATTTTAATTTATTTGCAATTTCACATCTTAGGCTACAAACAGTTCAGAACCCTTTTCGGGGAAAAAAATAGAATAAATATTAAAAGGAACATGATTCCTTGAGCCCAATAAAAACAAACAGCCAACCCTTCATCTACACATTTGTCATGGTGATGTTGGAGGATGTCTCTCATGTCATCTCTCAGTAGCACATTTTAAACGTTCCGATCAGGCCAGGTGTGCCTTCATTTGGCCATGCAAATTGTTCATGACAAGGTGCAAGGTTTCACTGAACTTCAGTCAGTGTCCCATATGGTTGTAGACGTATGTAACATCACGCTTCTCTCCAAGTCATGAGCTTCCATAGCTTGAGCCTATAGCACAAGCTGAAAATACACAACTAATATCCAAACACTACGATGGGAAATTGCTCAATTACGGTAAAGGTTCACAATAGGCTACAGTTTACAGTTCCCTTGGATTTCAAGTTTTATGTAATGCACCAATGCTAGATTGGTGTTGTGTCGAGAGGAATTCCATTGGATGTCGTCTATCACAGGTAGGCCCAGACGTTGTTGAGATGAGTGAGGAATACTGTTTGTTTGCATGCTGCAGTTACACTACGCCAACTCACTGCTAAAGTGCTTCTTAGATTTGCAGGCCCAGGCTGTGTCACTGTCTACCAAGCCTACCGGCCTGCTGCCATGAGCTCTGTAGCAGCATCAGGCTCTCTGGGTCTGCTCTCTGGTGCTGCTCCCTCACTGGGATGGGTGCTGGCTGGGTTGGGCCTGGGCAGGTCACACTCAGGGTACTGTAGTAATCAGCAGCGGGACATGCGCTTGCGGTACTGTTCCACCAGGGGCACCAGGCACTGCGGGGAGCCGCTCTGTAGGAGGAAGGGGTGTTCTAGCAGGTCTGTGGCGCTGGCCCGCTCCACTGGGTCTCGGATCAACATACGGTCCAGGAAGTCCTTCAACACCGGGGAGACCTACACAAAGTGTAAAGTCCAAGTTAATTCAGCAGACATGTTGAAATAGAGGAAAGGTGCATATCTCTCAATGTATGTATTCTTTTATTTTTAAAATATTTTTCGTAATTACGATCTTGTCTCATCACTGCAACTCCCCAATGAACTCGGAAGAAGCGAAGGTTGAGTCATGCGTCCTCCAAAACATGACCCGCCAAACCACACTTCTTAACACCCGCTTGCTTAACCCAGAAGCACCAATGTGTCCGAGGTAACACTATTCAACTGGCGACCAAAGTCAGCTTGCAGGCGCCCGGCCCTGCCACAAGGAGTCGCTAGAGCGTGACTCCAGTCAATGACACAGCCTGGGTTCGAACCCCAGGCTGTAGCGACGCAGCAACACTGCGATGCAGCGCCTTAGACCGCTGCGTCACTCAGGAGGCCCTCGATGTATGTATTCTGTTTGACCTCTGACCTGTGTTGCGTTCCGTACAGTGGGAGCTGGCTCATCCCTCAGTCTTCTCATGGCTGCAACGGGGGTCTCACTGAAGTAGGGGGGCTCTCCATCCACCATCTCAACTACCATGATACCCAGAGACCACACATCCACCTGGCAGACACAACAAACCAAGATATTCTAACATCACCTTCAGTCAGTGTTGACATGCACATGAATACTGGACATCATGAGTATTTGTTTGGATACAGCTAGTATGTCGTTAGTATGCAGTAATACACATGTACAGTTTGTTAGGATACAAAGTTGTTTTGAATATCTTCTTTCTCACCTCAGTGCTGTATGGTGATTTAGAGATGACCTCCGGAGCCATCCAGTAGGGTGTTCCCACTAAAGACTTCCTTTTGGGGATGTCTTTACTGATCTGAGCACAGAACCCAAAGTCTGACAGCTTGATCTATACAGGGACATTAAAATTAAATTATAAACAGGTGTGTTTTTCTCAACTGAATTAAAAATACTTATGAGAGAGAGAGAGACTTACCCTCCCATCCAGTGTTAGCAGTATGGAGTCACTCTTGATGTCCCTGTGGATAACCCCCTGGGAGTGAAGGTAGGCCAGGGCTTGTAGCACAGCCTCACACACCGTGGCTATCTGCTCCTCACTCAGTCTGCATAGGAGAGTGACACTGATATATCAAATCAAACTTTATTTGTCACATGCGCTGAATACAACAAGTGTAGACCTTACTGTGAAATGCTTACTTATAAGCCCTTAACAAACAGTGCAGTTCAAGAAGAGTTAAGAAAATATTTACCAAATAGACTAAAGTAAAAAATAATAATAAAAGTAACACAATAAGAATAACAATAACAAGGCTATATGCAGGTGGTACCGGTACCGAGTCAGTGTGCGGGGATACAGGTTAGTTGAGGTAATTTGTACATGTAGGTAGGGGTGAAGTGACTATGCACAGATAATAAACAGCGAGTAGCAGCAGTGTACAAAGGGGGTCAATGGGGGGTCAATGTAAATAGTCCAGTGGCGATTTTATTAATTGTTCAGCAGTCTTATGGCTTGGGGGTAGAAGCTATTGAGAAGCCTTTGGTCCTAGACTTGGTGCTCCGGTACCGCTTGCCGTGCGGTAGCAGAGAAAACAGTCTATAACCTCTTAGGGAGCAGCAGCAGAGGTGACGGTTTTGGAGAGTCTGGCGTGCCCAAACTAAAATGCTTGCCACTCAGGCCCAGAAAATAGGATATGCACATAATTAGTACTATTCTGAAGTTACTAAAACTGTTAAAATAATGTCTGAGTATAATAGAACTGATATACAGTGAGGGAAAAAAGTATTTGATCCCGTGCTGATTTTGTATGTTTGCCCACTGACAAAGAAATGATCCGTCTATAATTTTAATGGTAGGTTTATTTGAACAGTGAGAGACAGAATAACAACAAAAAAATCCAGAAAAACGCATGTGAAAAATGTTATAAATTGATTTGCATTTTAATGAGGGAAATAAGTATTTGACCCCTCTGCAAAACATGACTTAGTACTTGGTGGCAAAACCAATCACAGAGGTCAGACGTTTCTTGTAGTTGGCCACCAGGTTTGCACACATCTCAGGAGGGATTTTGTCCCACTCCTCTTTGCAGATCTTCTCCAAGTCATTAAGGTTTCGAGGCTGACATTTGGCAACTCGAACCTTCAGCTCCCTCCACAGATTTTCTATGGGATTAAGGTCTGGAGACTGGCTAGGCCACTCCAGGACCTTAATGTGCTTCTTCTTGAGCCACTCCTTTGTTGCCTTGGCCATGTGTTTTGGGTCATTGTCATCCTGGAATACTCATCCACAACCCATTTTCAATGCCCTGGCTGAGGGAAGGAGGTTCTCACCCGAGATTTGACGGTACATGGCCCCGCCCATCGTCCCTTTGATGCGGTGAAGTTGTCCTGTCCCCTTAGCAGAAAAACACCCCCAAAGCATAATGTTTCCACCTCCAAGGTTTGACGGTGGGGATGTTGTTCTTGGGGTTATAGGCAGCATTCCTCCTCCTCCAAACACGGCGAGTTGAGTTGATGCCAAAGAGCTCCATTTTGGTCTCATCTGAACACTTTCACCCAGTTGTCCTCTGAATCATTTAGATGTTCATTGGCAAACTTCCGACGGGCATGTATATGTGCTTTCTTGAGCAGGGGGACCTCTCGGGCGCTGCAGAATTTCAGTCCTTCACGGCGTAGTGTGTTACCAATTGTTTTCTTGGTGACTATGGTCCCAGCTGCCTTGAGATCATTGACAAGATCCTCCCGTGTAGTTCTGGGCTGATTCCTCACCGTTCTCATGATCATTGCAACTCCACGAGGTGAGATCTTGCATGGAGCCCCAGGCCGAGGGAGATTAACAGTTCTTTTGTGTTTCTTCCATTTACGAATAATCGCACCAACTGTTGTCACCTTCTCACCAAGCTGCTTGGCGATGGTCTTGTAGCCCATTCCAGCCTTGTGTAGGTCTACAATGTTGTCCCTGACATCCTTGGAGAGCTCTTTGGTCTTGGCCATGGTGGAGAGTTTGGAATCTGATTGATTGATTGCTTCTGTGGAAAGGTGTCTTTTATACAGGTAACAAACTGAGATTAGGAGCACTCCCTTTAAGAGTGTGCTCCTAATCTCATCTTGTTACCTGTATAAAAGACACCTGGGAGCCAGAAATCTTTCTGATTGAGAGGGGGTCAAATACTTATCTCCCTCATTAAAATGCAAATCATTTTATAACATTTTTCACATGCGTTTTTCTGGATTTTGTTGTTGTTATTCTGTCTCTCACTGTTCAAATAAACCTACCATTAAAATTATAGACTGATAATTTCTTTGTCAGTGGGCAAACGTACAAAATCAGCAGGGGATCAAATACTTTTTTCCCTCACTGTAGCAGGCAAAAACCCGAGGAATTTCTGTCCAGAATTTCTTTTTTTGTGACATTTCCTCTTTTCCATAGGCTTCCTATTGAAATCCATGTATTTTAGCTCCTAGATTGCAGTACATATGGCTTCCACTAGATGTCAACAGTCTCTGGACAGTGTTTGGAGGCTTTAGCACTGAACAGAACCATACAGGAGAAGAATTATTGAAGGAAGCAGAAATGTCAACAACATTTTCCGGGCACGAGAACGTGAGCGCACTCCACTTTATTTTCCTTTTATATCGTTATATATAGGTTATCATCCGCGTGAAATATTATCGTTATTATTCATAAAAGGATACCTAAGGATGCATTATAAATTATGTTTGATTTGTTTGGACAAAGTTGATAGGTATAATTTGAACATGTTCTCTTCACGGTTCAATGGGCGACTCAACGGTGGATTTTCTGAACATAACGCGCCAACCAAACAGAGATTTATGGATATAATAAATTACTTTTTCTAACAAAAGAACCATTGGATGTCTTCGTTGGACACTTGGGATGCCCTCAGCAGAAGTTCTTCGAAAGGTAAGTGATTTATTTTAGCTCTTATACGCGCTGGATATGAATTTATGCTATCAAATGTTGTGCTTTTGCTGTGTCGGGAGCGGCCCACTAGCGCGCCGTTTCTCCCTAAGTAGATAACTTGGGTGACTGGAATCTCTGACAATTGAATGGGCTTTCCTCTGACACCGCCTATTATATAGATCCTGGATGGCAGGAAGCTTGGCCTCAGCTTACTGGGCCGTGCGTACTGGGCCGTACGCACTACCCTCTGTAGCGCCTTACCGAGCAGATGCTGAGCAGTTACCATACGGTGATGCAACCGGTCAGGATGCTCTCGATAGTACAGCTGTAGAACCTTTTGAGAATCTGGGGACCCATGCCAAATCTTTCAGTCTCCTGAGGGGGAAAAAGTTTTGTTGTGCCCTCTTCACGACTGTCTTGGTATGTTTGGACCATGATAGTTTGTTGGTGATGTGGACACCAACTTGCGTCAAAGCCGGTGTAGTAGGTTTCAATCTTAATCCTGTATTGACGCTTTGCTTGTTTGATGGTTCGTCTGAGGGCATAGCGGAATTTCTTATAAGCGTCCGGATTAGTCTCCCGCTCCTTGAAAGCGTCAGCTCTAGCATTTAGCTCGATGCGGATGTTGCCTGTAATCCATGGCTTCTGGTTGGGATATGTCACTGTGGGGGGGACGTCGTCGTTGCACTTATTGATGAAGCCGATGACTGAGGTGGTGTACTCCTCAATGCCATTGGATGAATCCCGGAACATATTCCAGTCTGTGCTAGCAAAACAGTCCTGTTCTGTAGCATCCGCATCATCTGACCACTTCCGTATTGAGCGAGTCACTGGTACTTCCTGCTTTAGTTTTTGCTTGTAAGAAGGAATCAGGAGGATAGAATTATGGTCAGATTTGCCATATAGAGGACGGGGGAGAGCTTATTATGCATCTCTGTGTGTGGAGTAAATGTGGTCTAGGATTTTTTTCCCTCTGGTTGCGCATGTGACATGCTGAAAAATAATTATTTAAGTTTGCTTGCATTAAAGTCCCCGGCCACTAGGAGCGCCGCTTCTGGGTGAGCATTTTCTTCCTTGCTTATGGCCTTGTAGAGTTAGTTGAGAGCGGTCTTAGTGCCAGCTTCGTTCTGTGGTTTTAAATAGACAGCTACAAATAATATAGATTAGAACTCTCTTGGTAGATAGTGTGGTCTACAGGTTATCATAAGGTACTCTACCTCAGGCGAGAAATACCTCAAGGCTTCTTTAATATTAGATATTGCACACCAGCTGATATTGACAAATAGACACCCCCACCCCTCGTCTTACCCGACGTAGCTTCTCTGTTCTGCCGGTGCATGGAAAATCCCGCCAACTCTATATTATTCGTATCGTCGTTCAGCCACGTCTCGGTGACACATAAGATATTACAGTTTTTAATGTCCCGTTGGTAGGATAATCTTAACCGTAGGTCATCAATTTTATTTTCCACGTTAGCAAGAAGAATGGATAGTAGTGGGAGTTTACTCGCTCGTCTATGGATTCTCAGAAGGCAGCCCGATCTGCGGCCCCTTGTCCTGTGTCTTTTCTTCAAATGACAGGGATCTGGGCCTATTCCAGTGAAGCAGTATATCCTTCTCGTCGAGACTCATTAAAGGAAAACGTTTGCGGTGAGTAATCGCTGTTCTGATGTCCAGAAGTTATTTTCGGTCATAAGAGACGGTTGCAGCAACATTATGTACAAAATAAGTAAAAAAATAAGTTACACAAAACACAAAAAAAATAAATAGCACAATTGGTTGGGAGAATGTAAAATGTCAGCCATGTTCTTCGGAGCCATCTTTTCACTGCACTGCAAAATGGCTGCTGTCACATCACCCAGGTGATATATGGTGTTCTGAAAGAGTTCTTTGGCTCTCCCCATAGGAGAACCCTTTTTGGTTCCAGGTAGAACGATTTTGGGTTCAATGTAGAACCCTCTGTGGAAAGGGTTCTACATGGAACCCAAAACGGTTCTACCTGGAACCAACAAGGTTTCTTTAAAAGGTTATCCTATGGGGACAGTCGAAGAACCCTTTTAGGTTCTAGATATAACCTTTTTTTTCGAAGAGTGTAGTGGTGGGTCGTATAGGTGAGGTTCAGACTGCTACATGCATTCACAGTATCTCGTGTTTGCATTATGAAAATATAGCCTAGCTGATTTTGAACACTGAAGAACTGTGTTACAGAAACATCTCAGAAAGAGTTATGGGAGTTATGGCTAATAGCTTTTTTGAGAAAGATATTGATTGTTTAAAAAACGTATTTGGGGTTGGATTGGAGTATGAAGGAGGTGTAATTTAGCAAATCTTGGGTTCTGACAAAAACTGAAAATGACAGCCAATGTGATCTGGCCCATTTTTATATGTAAGTGAGAAATGCACTCTGTCCCCATGTCTCTTGGCTCTGAGGTCAACTCCTGTCTCTGTACTTTCAGTTTGGAATTCACTGGCAATTCCTGATATCGAGTGGGCTATTTTCTTGCTTTTGTTTATGCATTTTTAGAGTATCTGATATACAGTACTGAACAGGATAAGAGCATAGATAAAATCGTGTTTTGGGACAAAATTAATTTCACCACATTTCATTTGAACATACACAAATCGAATTATGTTATCAGATTATATTTTCCGATAGGAGGACAGTGTTTTGCTCCAGTGGCAGTGAGAATGAGAGTGACTGTGCTTCGTTGCCTGTCCTCTCAACCAATTAGTACCACACTACCCCCTAACGGTGAAAATAGGTACTGAAGACATAACAAGAATTTTGCTCCATCCTTCTGTCACACATGTCCTTGAAGTCTTGTCTCTTAAAAATGCCTATATTTGAAATTCTAATGACCCCTCAATACAATTTGCCCCCTGTATGACAGCAGTTATTTCTGGCTGTGTAGGTCAAGTCTGTGCTGTGTCTCCATACCTGGTCTCAGACACGATGTTGGTTAGTGCTCCACCCTGTAGGTACTCCATAATGACCCAGAGCTCCTCCTCCACAAGGGCACTCTTAAACATCTCCACCACGTTCCTGTGCTGGTAGTCCCTCATGATCACCACCTGGACAAACACATACAGTTGATAACAGAGTTGTCATGTAATGTACTTGATGATTTCGAGAGGGCACTGATGGGCAAAAAAAGGTTATTTGGGTATTATTGTCAGGGAAACAGTGACTACATGTTATCTATCTCTACGCTAGAACTAGATGGATCTAAGGGGGCATTTGACCCAGCAGTTTCAATGTATTTTATTGTATTTTATTTGACAATTTAAATGCATAAACATGTTAAACCCGGCAACAAATACATAACATGTGGGCTCTGTTATGTGATGTATCCCAGCATGATTTATTGGTGATTCGGGTAGTGTTGTGGGGGGGGGGGGTCATTGAGGATAGTGTTGACTGGAGATCGTCATACCTCGTTGAAAAGCAGCTCTCTACGTTGTTGTCTCCGCAGGTCCATCATCTTCACGGCCACCTGCCTGCCGCTGTGTTTCTCCCGAGCGATACACACCACCCCTGTGGAACCTTCTCCAATCTTCACAAAGTTCTCCAGGTACGACCGAGGGTCTCCCTTGTCCACCACCATGTTCAGGGCAGCCTTAAACTGTTTATGGGTCACCTTGGGGGGGTCTGGTGGCGGCCTCTGTGGGTGCTGGGGGGGTCTGAAGGCAGGGGAACATGTGCCTGGGGGGCTGGTGGCCAGGGAGCCAGTGGGGGAAGGCCGGAGCTGGGAGGGGCTGTCCTGCCTGGGGAAGGGAGCATTAGGGCAGCCTGAGTGTCTCAGAAAAGGGTCAGGGCCGTTGGGTCTCAGGCCCATGTTGGGAGACAGTCCCAGGGTGTAGCTGGCTGAGGAGCGTACCGTCCTGTGGGGTCTGATGCCACTCATGAAGGGACTGCTGGTGGTGCTGGGTAGGAAGCCTGACTGCTGGTGCCTCAGAGCCGACTCTGCCTGGACAATAACAAAGAGAGAGAGAGAGAGAGAGAGAGAGAGAGAGAGAGAGAGAGAGAGAGAGAGAGAGAGAGGAGAGATAGGTACAGTTGGCTGTCTTCCCAGGGTCCCTGGCTTGCTTTATTACTGGATGTAAATCACAGTGCTTCACTCTCACACTATGCATTGACTTCACCTGGTGCGCTCCCTGCTAAGACGTTGCCATAGGTACCTCAATGTACCCTTGAGATTATGCCAAACATAGCATCTCTCAAAGTTTACAAGCACATTGAAGCAATAAAGTCACAAATCATATTTTAGCGTCCCAAAAAAAACAACAGCATTAACAGAGCATTAACTGTAGAATGCAGGAATGCAGGCTGGTATAAGATGGAGAAAAGCATACAGGCTCTATAGATGTTTTACCTAAAAAAATCTGTTTAAGAAGTAACTCACTGTCCACATTATGCAAAATGATTTTTAAAAGAGTAAAGCTGTCAGTTACGGTTTATACCACAGTTAGCTACTGGCCAATGTGAAATTGGTTGAATACACTATATATACAAAAGTATGTGGGCATCCCTTCAAATTAGTGGATTCAGCTATTTCAGCCACACCTGTTGCTGACAGGTGTATAAAATCGAGCACACAGCAATGCCATCTCCATAGATGAACATTGGCAGTAGAATGGCTTTAATGAAGAGCTCAGTAACTTTCAACGTGACCGTCATAGGATGCCACCTTTCCAACAAGTCCGTTCGTCAAATTTCTGCCCTGCTAGAGCTGCCCAGGTCAACTGTAAGTGTTGTTATTGTGAAGTGGAAATGTCTAGGAGCAGCAACGGCTCAGCCGCGAAGTGGTAGGCCACACAAGCTCACAGAATGGGACTGCCGAGTGATGCAGCTCGTAAAAATTGTCGGTCCTCAGTTGCAACACTCACTACCGAGTTCCAAACTATCTCTGGAAGCAACTTCAGCACATTAACTGTTCGTCGGGAGCTTCATGAAATGGGTTTTTCATAGCCGAGCAGCTGCACACAAGCCTAAGATCACCATGCGCAATGCCAAGAGTCAGCTGGACTGGTGTATAGCTCTCTGCCATTGGACTCTGGAGCAGTGGAAACGCGTTATATAGAGTGTTGAATCACGCTTCACCATCTGGCAGTCAAATGGACAGATCTGGGTTTTACGGATGCCAGGAGAATGCTGCCCCAATGCATAGTGCTAAGTGTAAAGTTTTTTGGAGGAAGAATAATGGTCTGGGGCTGTTTTTCATGGTTCGGGCTAGGCCCCTTAGTTCCAGTGAAGGGAAATCTTAATGCTATAGCATACAATGACATTCTAAACAATTCTGTGCTTCCAACTTTGTGGCAACAGTTTGGGGAAGGCCCTTTCCTGTTTCAGCATGACAATGCCCTGTGTACAAAGCGAGGTCCATACAGAAATGGTTTGTCGAGATCGGTGTGGAAGAACTTGACTGGCCTCCACAGAGCCCTGACCTCAACCCCATCAAACACCTTTGGGATGAATTGGAACGCCGACTGCGAGCCAGGCCTAATCGCCCAACATCAGTGCCAGACCTCACTAACGCTCTTGTGGCTGAATGGAAGCAAGTCCCCTCAGCAATGTTCCAACATCTAGTGAAAAGACTTCCCAGAAGAGCAGAGGCTGTTATAGCAGCAAAGGGGCTGGCCTATGACAATGTCCATCTAAAATATAGATGAGAGATTATGATTAAGTGATATGCTCACCTTCAGGTCGTAGGAGGAGTATGGTCTGCTCGGGCTGTTGTGGGAGTGGATGTAGAGGTTGGTGCGGTACTCAGGAGGGGGTTGACCCCCATGGTCTGTATGCTGGACAGCCATGGCTGGGCTGTAGAAGAACGAGATGGGCCTCTGTTTTTGTGGCATAACCCTGGGCACCTGGAAGTCTCTCTTAACCATCAGTGTCTCTGTGGGGCTTCCCACCTCACAGCTGATATAAGTCCCCTTAATAGGCACCTGCATTGAATGGGATGGAGCCGGGGGTCCCTCCAGAGAGCTGTTGCTCACTTCATAGGTGGACTTGGCCCTGGGGAGAACTCCGTTGGGCTGTAGGTTGATACTCGTCCCACTCTTACTGGGGATGTTATGAGCCCTGTCTCTCCACTGCTGCTGCTCCAGGTCATCTTCTCCCAGGTCTTCATACCGGTAGGTGTCCCCCTCCTTCACCTCCCCCAGCCTGCCCAGGGACTGGGCCCTTTTCCTGGCCGAAGGGCTGCTCTTCCTCAGGGAGTTGGAGCTGGTCACGGACAGCCTGCTCATGTCGGAGATCATGGTTGAGATGTAGTCTCCATGGCCGATCATACTCCCACGCACGATGGTCTGAAAGGAAAGCAGTAATGTTCAGCCATCCTGGAATGATTGTAACATACTACACACAGGCACTTCTATTTTGCAATGTGGCTTGTAGAAAAACTGTAATGACGGATAGATTCTTTCTGATGAGTGAAATCTCAAGCAGGACACATTGCAGTGGCGTAGAAAAAGAGCATTAACTTGCCCTGACAGAACAAGATGACACAGACTCAAAAAATTTGTTGGGCAAAGGGCCTTCCAGTTGAACCTATTAGAGAAAAGGCCAATTGGATGATTACTCAATCTCTGGTTAAAGTCAAGTTCTGTCATCATCACGAGAGTCTCCTATGTTTCTCTGTCTTTGGAATGGTGCTCTGGTCAGTTCTCACAGCTGCACAGGTAACTTAGCCAAACTAATTAACATCCCACTGCAAACTCTGTAATATTTTTTTTGTAACCTCTCCAACCTTTGCCTCTGCCGTAAACGCTACATTATTTACAGAACACAAGTCTCCCTTGTACTACCAATCCAATCCTGATGATCCTATTAAAACCATGACTATGCTTCAGAAGCTGACACTGGGATTTTGAAACGCAAAACTCAAATGTATCCAATGGTGGTAATGAAATTGTGTTGTGTTTTTATAAGGGGCATATCGGCATGAGTATTCAGCCTAGTGCAGAAATCCTTAGATTTGCAGGCTTTTTCGCTCACTGGCATTTCCACTGCTGTACCTGCACTTTCTAACTCTCAGCCATGGATCGTTATTATTTGCCTGCATGGAGTAATAAATCTTGGAGACTCCAAGGATTCACATTGTACAGTCAATGTACACAGCAGGGTCATTAGCTGAGCCCCATGATGGATAAGAAAGCAATATGACAGGGATAACAGCAAGTGTTGTCCACCACACTGCCGTCACTGGACTAGGGAAACTTCAGACTACAAAAGCAGGGTAACTCTGCTGAAGATCTAAAGGGCGTTTTAGTTAGAAAGCCTCTGATAAAAACACTTTTAATGGAGGGTTTTGAGGGTTACTAAAACTAGAATATTCTCAGAAATAAAATCCTATACATTGTCAGCTCTTTTTGTCTGTTACAAAATACGTTCAGAGAAAAAGATCCCCAGTGCAAACAGGCAAGTAAGCTGAGAATAAGGTCCAGTACCTTCTTTGGCTTGAGCTCCACGGAGGTGATCCGGGAGGGGTCCACCATAGGTTTGGGTCTTCGGAGGTTCTCTATCAGACTGTGCCATTGGGTCGGCAGGCCCACAAAGCAGCACCGCTTGGCGTCAAATGAGGTGTGCACCCGGTGCTCAAAGTTCTTTGGTGTTGAGATCTCTGGCCTCTTCTTTTTCTTCTTACGAAACATCGTCAGGTCCAGAAGACTGACAGCTTGCCAAACTCAAGACGGCCCTGCACCGACAAGAAATAGACACATTCAAGACATCATTTTTCTAAATTAGCAGCTACTGTTGTTACCATTGATAAAGTCACTTACAGCTTCTTTAATCTACGAACAGTCAATTACCCATCAATCTGTACGTTGAAGTGACTACACCATCATCAGACACTCTTCCATTAGAAAGCAAAATACAAGTGAATAAACTCCAATCTGTCTGCCTAAAAATATTCTCTCTGTGATATGTCTATCTTCCAGACTGGCTTTCTGTCTGTCATTTGCTTTTGTAACCTGTCCTAGGGGGACAGGTTTGTAAGCATGTGTGTAATGAAGGATGTCTGGATATTAAGGCTTATTCATTCTCTGTGCCCTTTTACTGACGAGCACACAGTCAGCCTGGCCAGAGCCCACAGACTTTCAGTGCATTAGAGGGAGGAAAACACAAAGAGTCTACCTACCATAACCCCTAACGTCCCTATGCTGGAATCTACCCACCATAACCCCTAGTCCCTATGCTGGAGTCTACCCACCATAACCCCTAACGTCCCTATGCTGGAGTCTACCCACGATAACTCCTAGTACCTATACTGGAGTCTACCCATGATAACTCCTAGTCCCTATGCTGGAGTCTACCCACGATAACTCCTAGTACCTATACTGGAGTCTACCCACGATAACTCCTAGTCCCTATGCTGGAGTCTACCCACGATAACTCCTAGTCCCTATGCTGGAGTCACCCACGATAACTCCTAGTCCCTATGCTGGAGTCTACACACGATAACCCCTAGTTCCTATGCTGGAGTCTACCCACGATAACTCCTAGTCCCTATGCTGGAGTCACCCACGATAACTCCTAGTCCCTATGCTGGAGTCTACACACGATAACCCCTAGTTCCTATGCTGGAGTCTACCCACGATAACTCCTAGTCCCTATGCTGGAGTCTACCCACCATAACCCCTAACGTCCCTATGCTGGAGTCTACCCACCATAACCCCTAACGTCCCTATGCTGGCGTCTACCCATGATAACCCCTAATGTCCCTATGCTGGAGTCTACCCACCATAACCCCTAACGTCCCTATGCTGGAGTCTACCCACCATACTGCTAGAGTCCACTATAACCCCATCCCCATCCTTATGCTAATGAAGAAGCATGACTTTCTCTGGCTTCTAGGGAAAGAGACCTCTCAAGTTTTAGATATAAAGCCCTCTGCACTGCACTACCTTTTGAGAAAATAAAATGCTACTTGTTATTTACACAAAATCTCTTTCTCTGAGCAATTGTATTAGTATAAAATGAGTGGCATAGTGTAAGCTAGGGACACTGCTGTCATGAATCGTACAATGGGGTCTGCAATTATTGACACCCTTGATAAAGACGAGTGAATATGACAGTATAAAATAAAAATAAAAAATACTGAGCAAAATTGTATACAACAACAAAAAATCTGAAATTATATTATTTTATATGAATATAATTGCTCAGAGAAAGAGATTTTGTTTTTAACAAGTAACAATATATTTTATCAAAAGGTAGTGGTTAAAATTATTGACATACCTTTCAATGGCCATCTCAGTCTCTTGCCTTGAAACCCATTGAAAACCTGTGGTTTGAATTGAAGAGGGCAGTCCATAAGTGCAGACGAAGGATATCAAGGATCTGAAAGATCCCTCCCAGTGTGTTCTCTAACTCATAAAACATTTTTAAAAAAGGCTCAGTGCTGTTGTCCTCGCAAGGCGAGGTATTGAAAGGTATTGAAAACAGGGATGTCAATAATTTTGACCCCTACCTTTTTGAAAAAATGTTTTAATACTTTTTCAACAAAGTCTCTTTCTCTGAGCAATTGTATTAGTATAAAATATTTGTTTGGAGCATACAAAAGCGCTCAGTATTTGAATTAGTTATTTTATACCATACGTTCATATCTTTATCAAGAGTGTCAATAATTTCGGACTCCACTGTCTGTACCACTGTACCACGATTCACTAATCAATTATATTACATATAATTTCCTTAGCTGTACTTGGACATAATTCACCCACATTTACATGTCCATAATTATTATTTGATAAAGTCTTGTTGGAGAACTGGTGGCTGGTGGACCTCTGTAACAAGTTGACATGATACACCATCACATTTAACACAACAAAGATGCCATCAGTAGAATACGCAACATCTGCCATGATGCATTGTGGGAGTTGAGGAAATCACTACTGCAGCGTTCTCCAACTCGGCATGCAATCATACTGGCAGCCTCCTCTGCTCTCCTCCCCCAGACAACCCTCTAATCAGCTGTAGCGACCCCTGTTATGACTAACCACTGCACGCCAACAGCCCTGTCTTCACCCTGGCACCAGAGTGGAGAGGCCGCCAGTCACACTTCAGATAAACCTGATTTATAAAGGGAGAGATGGGGGGAAGGTGGGGACAAGGTTGGGGGAGTAGAGTAGTAATGCTGGGAGGGACATGTCCCCCTCCAAGGATAATTCCATCACGAGGCTAATGTGCTAAGTGTTGCATAAGCATATCATTCTGTGCTCTCCCTATGTACATAATGTGGAGCTGAGAAGGAATTGAATTTAATTCCATCTGACAGGGACACTATGGCGTGAGGGAGGCTGTCGGGAGGTGGGGGTGGTTGAGATGGAGGATGGAGCTGGGACCACAGAGCAGGGTAAACCTGGCTATGCTTTCAGATAGGGACCTAGTTTTTCACTCTAAAACATGAAAAGGCTTTTAAGGCCTGTTTGTCTTTTGAGTTTGAGTAACGAAATGCTCGAAATAGACAGAAAGTACACTACTGTCTTTTTTATTTTTTCACTCCATATGCTCGGTTCTCTGGTTCTGTGTCTGTTCAGCACTGTGAAGTGCAGATGTTGGCAGTACTGAGCCAAATATTTATACACTACGCTTGTGTTTCCTGTACAAGCAGATCAATCAATATTTACTCATGAGTGAAATGCAAACTGCTACAGTCATCCGATGCCAGTGATAATGGGATGATACCGTCACAAACAGAATAGCTGCTCTCTGTGCTATTCTATGAGGCATCATTGCCGTGCAGACCTGCAGATAACAGAACACAACAGCATTCATTATACATCACTGTATTCCTTCTATGTGTTTCCATTCGGAATACATGGACATTACAAAGTAAAGAACCAAGTATTTGGACCCAAATTAGAAAACACAGTACCTTGATTCATGTCCAACAAAATTAATTGAAAAGTAAAAGCTGAATATTGGTTTACAAGCTTCAATAACATGCATCTGCACTTATACCGACCTCTCAAAAATCGACTAAACTTATGAATGTCCAGATAACAATATCTCATAGATTCTTCAGCCCATAGGAAAAGAAGTATACATGCATGTGGCGCTAAACTTGCACTTGCTGTAATAATGGTTTCTGGTCACATACCTCTGAACTACAGGGACTTGACCCCATGCCTCAGCAGCTTGGCTTGAATCCTATCAAAGTGCTGAAGCAAAATTGGGCAGATGCTGTCAAGGATTTCAAAAGCCAAAGAGGATGAGGCAATTCTAAACTGTGCTACACTGGTTTATTTCTTTCTAACTCCATGAACACACAAGCAATATAGCATGAATCCAAATATCTGCCATGAACACAGAAGCAATCATGTGTCCCTTTGACAATTTAATTTTAAACGATTGATGGCTCAGAACAAACAATAATTTAAAATCACTTGTCAAAGGGACACATGCTAAATCTTTATCAGTCGTACTGGCCTACTTTGGTTAGAAGGCATACTTACTCTAGTAGTACAGTGACAGTCTGACCAATAATCACTCCTGAGATGTAGCCTTTCTCACTTCTAATTTGTATGAATTACAGCCCCATTTTTCAAACAGACAGCCTATAAATCTAGTACGTCAGTGGCCCTGTAAACAACATACCTCAGAGCCCAAACATGCCTTCACACCCTACGCTCATCTCCAGATCTAACAACAGCCATACTCCCTGTGAGCAGCTTTAACAGGCAGACAAGCCTCTCAGTTATCCCGTCAATCCATGATGGACAGGACTGGTGAGGGATAGCTTATGCACCCCCCTACCGTAGTTACATCAGCCAGATTTGGAGATGTTGAGTGGGAGGGGGTAGAAAGAGATACAGAGAGATAAGAGAGGTATTGGATTTGAGTCCGCCAAGCTCAAGTGAATGTTTTCCCTATTTTGCCCTGATTCCCTTTCTATCTTGTTTTGGCAGGCTTGTACTGATGTATGGAGAGTGTAGGTAACTATGCTTGTAGGATTAGTAGCTGTGTTCAGCCCTCCTCTGATCCAATTTTAGGACACAGTTTCTCCTGACGCATGTTTGTTGTCCACAAGGTTCGTGTCAAATTGTGAGGTGTGGGTGGGAGAAAGGACAGAAGGGGATCCTCTTTCTGTTTGTCAATGCATGAATAAGCATAATGCAGGGCCAAATAGCACAGCTGGATCTGTGCCGTGCTCTTCTATCAGCTTCATTATGATGACCATTTTGCCCTTTGAGTGTAATGAGACGGTGTTGTCCCTCAAGGGGGCCGGGGGTGGAGGCGTCTGTCTTCTCAGCGCACACACACATACACACACACTCTGAGGGTAAGAGAAAGGTAAACAAGAACTGGACGCGACTGGACTGCACAATTTCAATGTTTATGATTGTGGTTGAAGCTGTCCTTTCATTCAGTAGGACTGCCTGTTTTCTCTAAAAAGTCACTTCTTTGAGGCAATAACAGAGATGAGTCAACATGCAATAGCGTGCTGATTATTGTGTTAAACAGGTGTAATGAAGCTAGATTCATATGAGACAGAAAGACACACTCCCTCCATGTATATTTCATTAATAGGTGGTCTGATGTATAATGCAAGTCGTGTGCAGGCAAAAAGCGAGACACGCTATAGAACCTGCACTAAGTTACTTGTTGCCAGAGTGTGACCGTGTGACTGTGCTCCCAGCAGCCGTGTTAGAGCATGCTAGACATTAGAGTCACTAGGGACAGACCTTCCCCATAGAGGGAAAATGGGTTTTCTTTGCTGATAATCAATAATCATGTTACAATTACTCCGTATAACAGGAACTATTTGAGCAGAGGTCACAGGACACTAAAATACAGCATATACAAGGAGATTAATTACACACATCAAATGTGGTATAAGAGCTAGACAAAAAATAAAATGCTATGAAAATAAAGAAGGTTAATTTGTGCTTAGTGCTTACCCCTCCCAAGTGTGGTCTTTATTTGAGCTAGTGCTACAACAACAGCATTTCCGAACCGTATTATTGTATCGCTAGCTCAAATAAAGATCACACTTGGGAGCAGAACCAGATTCATTTCACATTCACACTGCAGTTTATTAAAGTAAAGTTTTGGTGGCTCTAGAAAGAACAATATTCGGAAAAAGTGAGAATGCAAAACTCACTGAACTACGTCATCTGTTTCTTGGTAGTCCTAAACAAATCTACTTTGAAACCAACAACCTTCTACTGCAGTGGGCTAAATCAGGGTCACACAGTGTTTCTTGGTAGTCCTAAACAAATCTACTTTGAAACCAACAACCTTCTACTGCAGTGGGCTAAATCAGGGTCATACAGTGTTTCTTGGTAGTCCTAAACAAATCTACTTTGAAACCAAAGTATACAGCTCACACACATGGTTATGGGCCTAAAAAACATAAGACACCTGTACCATGTCAGATATAGAGTTGAAATGTATTACATTCTGAGTTTTCAGCCCAAAATTACACTTTATATACATCACAGAAGACGGAAATATACTGGATTTTCTGTGTTACATTTTTTTATTGTTTATTAATTATGAAATTATGAAACATATGAAAAACATTCCACCCATGAGGTCACTAGTCATTAGACTGCATTAACCACAGAAATTATGGTTAGAAAAAACCTGAATGATTATTCATCATGTTTTTAGTCACTCAATGAACAGAAAACAGCCCTGGATATGGCGCCAGAGACAGGACAATACATAAATGTCCTTATCCGACAACTTTGCGCTTTCTGATCTTGTAGGGTAGACACAGTGCATGACTGCACATCACTTTTGTTGAATGTTTATAGTATGGAGTGGAGGAATAGTCTGAGAGAAGGAACAGACCAAAGAGAGAGAGAGCGAGGGGGTATTGAGTGAGGGTTGTCACTGTCGCCTGCCACTGACATTTCACTTGTTTTGCTATCTCACTTTATTATCTTGCCGCATGTTGTCATCCCTCCTCAACACCAAGAGACTCAATGTCTTTATACGTCAACCTTGACTGGCTTCGCTGGCTGTAAACAAGCCGTGATAAGACGGATTTGAGAAGAAGACGGGGAGCTTGACAAAGAACATACATCATTCTGCCTGAATTAGATTGGCACAGATTCTCCAGGCCCAGTAAGTGTGAGAGAAAATGGCTTTGTTCTCCACTAGGCCAGAGTCAATGAAACACTAACATGTACGAGTCGTGTACATTAAAAGTTACCTCTTATCTACCCCAAGAACTTTGACATAATGACATTGTAAATGCAGCACCTCTCAAATCGTCATCTCTGATATGCTATTCACTGCATGTCTACAGGGATGCTGCTGACACATGCCTGTACCAAATGAGTGCTCTAATGAGTCCTAGCCCCCAAACCGCCCGGCCATATATTGTACTTCTAACTGTACCACAGGCCTATAGGCAGTAGGGAGGTGAAGTGTACTACTGACCCGCACTCTATTTAATTTATGATGCTCCTGGCTTCCACCAGTCCTTTAAACAATCTGACTCTCAGCAGATAAAGACGTATCATCTGGCCGGATCAATGAGACAGGTCAAATGGCCTCTCAGGGGTCTCATTTATTGATGCATTGGGCCTCCCTAGCGAGCTTTACTGTACACCCTTCTCCCTATGAAGCCATGATTTATCTTTCGCCGCTCCATCCTCAGCGCGCCTCTCCCAGGGACAAAATGACAAAGATTTTTTTATCTCCCATGTTGTCAATTTGTAGCAGCTCAGTTCTTCTTCCTTCATCCCGTATGGCTGCTGTCTCATCACACAATGTGACTACTGGGCACCCTGTCCTCCTTTTACTTGGTCATGGTCATTGGCCACAGTAAGCTTCTAATAACCACTCTCCTCTCCTCGGCTCTCCTCTCCCCTAGCGGACATGACTGCTAAGCAAGCATTCCTCTGGCCTCTGGCAGGCCGACATGTCCACACAGTGCCTGGCTGTATGGTAAGGGTACAGTATGGGAAGAAGTATGTCCCAGGAGCACCTCTGTGCTTCTCCATGGGGGTCTGTCTGTCAACATCCCAGCTATACCTTAGACAGGCCAGATCATTTGTCATCGCTCTGACAGCACTCTAAGGCAGTGCCAGACCGGGAAGGAAAACAGTTTTAAAAAAAGGCTCCAAAAGAAGTAATGAAGTGAGAAGAGGACCCATGAGTGTGCATGACGCGTCACTCACCCTCAGCTAACATACTGTGTGTCCACCTGGCTCTGTGTGGAATATTAAAACTCTCCTTTCACCTGCTCTTTCTCTCCCTCCCTACCTGGCCTTCTTGAATATCAGTGAGAAACCTGAGACACAAACACGTGGCGTGTTCGTTACCGCTGGCTGTGGTATACAGAGTGACCAAGTTGTATCCTCCCCCCACCAATTAATTAAACATACTTACAAAACGTGAAATGGGGTAAATTAATGACTGATCAAGTTGCATGAGTGCTGAATATTGATTAACCTCAATCAATTAATCCTCCAGCACCTAGGAGTGGAGCCTCTGCCACTCCTAACCTTCTCTGGTTTGGGGGAGCTGAGCTCTATAGATCTGTTGATCCAGGATGTCCCAGAGCAGCTCTTCCCTGTCTTATGGCTCTAACTGGCCATTAGCCTGCTAGGTAACAGACACATCCCTGCGCTGTGCTGCAGGTGCACAAGGGCCATTCAGCTGAGTCAAACGGGGTGAACTACTCACAACTTTATTAATGGTGTGAGAGGTAACTGCTGCAGTCAGACAGGAATGATTAAAGTAACTGTCCAGTGAAAATCTCACTTTAAAAGTTAATATTCTGTTAACTCATACCCAAATAATGTATTTGTGGCAAAAGTATAATTTGGAGGGAAAAAAAACACTTCAAAAACCCAACCTCAAACAGGCTGTTTAAAAAATGCTTGCTCCTCCTCCTGAGGAAGAAAAGCAGACCAATAAGTGGTCTACTCGCATTAACATTTTGAATGACCGGTATATTCCCACGCCATTCTGTTCTTCGGCTACGCCCACACCATTTCAACACAGAAAAGCTGCTTTGTAACATACTTAATAAAATTAAAAAGAAAACAAATATTTAACTTATATTGTAATTAATTATAGGTCATTTTTCAGAGAAATCTGGAAACACTGGACAGTTACTTTTAAGACATAATTGGCAGTGTGTCCCTCCAGGGCATGTAGAGTCCTAATCACTGGTCACACTAAAGAGAAATCCATCAATGTTTGACCGTACCAGCAATCCCATGAAAACTATATACCATTTTATTCTCTAATTGATTGAATTACTTAAAACAAGACTAGTATGGCGTAGACTATTACAATAATGCAATATACAGTATAAGACCTTGTGAAATTACATGCCTGTTTAACTGTCAGTCTGCCACTGGGTCTCTGCTATTCTCTGAACATGCATTTTCTGTATCATTTCTTCCACAGAGTACAGTACAGTCAGTGCTTGACTTGGAATGAAATAGGTGCCGGTTCTCATTTTGGGTGCCGGTACAGCTTATATTAAGGTGCAGGAACTCCACAATACTTTTGAGCTAATATTCTATAAGAGGAACAGGAGCTCAAGCAGTAGAACATTTGAGGTGCCGGTTCTCAGCTGAGCTCCTGCCCAAGTCAAGCACTGTGTACAGTACAACCATCCTGACTCACAAAAGGAACATGTTTTGTGCATGTTGTCACAGAGCAGAAGAAGAAAGCTAATGTTCACCTTACGTGGATGCCTCCCCTCGGCATCCACATAAGAATAACTATACATGCAGCAGCTGGATCCAATTCAACTCAGTGTTCGTCTGCTATAAAGCTATAGAGTTCACCTGAGCACTCAGCTCACAGTCACAGATAAGGACAGATGCGTAGTGACAACAATAAGTACCTCTATTCTCAGTGCATACATGCAATCAGCATTAAATGCTATAGCTTTGTCTGTATTATCTTCACATGATTCATTCTCAGTCAAAACTCTTGTTTGCTCACCAGCTACACTGAGGTTACATCCTTTCAACAGAAGCTGAGGACAGAGAGAGGGATGGAGGGAGAGCGAGAGAGAGAGAGAGAGGACGTGGGGTGGGTGGGCAGAAGGTGAAAGCAGCTCCTTTCTGAGATGCAGCCTTTCCCAGAATCCAGCACATCACCCAATCAGCTTTCAATAGTATTTTCTTCTCTCCCTTATTACCACCTGGGCATACTGCATTCTACTCTCTCTCTACATATCTATCTATCTCTCTCCCTCCCCCTCTCTCTCTCTTTCTATGTCACTCTCTTCCTCTGTACTTGCATCTCCTCCACCACTGCTGTTGCCTGCAGACGTCACATACACACAGTAGCCCGCTCTTTATCAATGGAGCTAAGCCTCTGTTCCTTTTTTCTCCCCCATGCCCCTATCCCCCCTCCCCAGAGGGAATACACAGGGTCTGTGGAGGGAGAAATTAGTGCTATAGAAACGGCAGGCTCCTTACCTTGCGGTTCGCTGAAAAGGAGAGCCTCTCCTCCAGGAAGGGAAGAGGCTTGCGAGCAAGAGTGCGCACACACACATACACACACATATACTGTACACAAGCACTCGTTATACACACTCCATCACACAAACCCAAACACGCTCACACATACACACTTGAATACACACACATGCATACATACACACACACAGTTGAGGAGGGCTGGCTCTCAAACAGGCACACACTGCAGGCTGCTGCTTGCTTGAGAAAGCCTGATGCGTTCCTCCCTCCAGGCAGACGCACACACTGCCATCTCAAAGGCTCTTTGTTGGGGATGATTCATCCCCAGCTTCCTCCGTGGCTAACAACTTGTCCGTGTGCTGCTACACCGCTGCCTGCTCCTGGGGACACAGGGTGGCCAGTGAAAGGGACAAAACCAGAGAGGAAAGGCAGTATCCAGGATGAGAGAATATCACAGCCATACAGAGAGATTCATCCCTCCCCCTCTCTCTCTCTCTCTCTCTCTCTCTCTCTCTCTCTCTCTCTCTCTCTCTCTCTCTCTCTCTCACACACATCCCTTCCCACTCTCTCTCTCTCTCTCTCTCTCTCGTTCCCTTTATCACCTCCCTCCCTCCTCCCACCCTCTCATTGGGCTGTCTTTGCAGTGGCCCTAAATTGATAGCAGTGTGCCGTGTGTGTCTGTTTAGGCTGGTTTCCAATGACTGAAAGGAAAGAAGAGCTGCTGTATACATCATCTGGGATACCTTTCATCCACCTGGCCCCCCTGCCCTTCTGCCCCACATGAGGCGGTGATATGAGAACAGTGGGAGTAACCGAAGGTGACGTTTTCTTCCTGCCCAGTCGAAGGATGCATTATCCATGTTAATGACAGGGTCAGGGATGGGAGTGTGACCAGAGAGGGCTATTTCTGTGGCTGGTTATTATGACGCATCCTAATCTCAAATATGATCCAATCTCCGTTTCTCTCTGAATTTATGACCTAAGGATTAATATGTTAACACTAAATTTATGCTGCGGGAAATCCTCATGTCAGCATAATCATTTAAGATTACCATTATCGTTATTCCTTTCTGCACAAATTTTTACCTAGCTATAGATTCCATTGCATTTAATAACACACATTCAGCCCCAGGTAAAGATTAGGATAAAGATCCCTTATTGTTATCAAACAAAACATATCTGGAATAAAGGTGAAAGATTACAGTAATTACAAAAAGATTACAAAAATGAGAAAATGAAATGCATAGCAGAAATAGCCTGCCTAACAACAGTAATACATGGTAATATAGAATACTGTAATACATGGTCATTTAAAACACTGTAATACATGGCAATTTAGAATACTGTAATACATGGTAATTTGAACACTAATACATGGTCATTTAGAACACTAATAAATTGTCATTTAGAACACTGCCTTACATGGTCAAATAGAACACTATAATACATTTTCATTTAGAACAGTGTAATACATGGTCATTTAGAACACTGTAATACATGGTCATTTAGAACACTGTATCACTTGGTCATTTAGAACACTTTAATACATGGACATTTAGAACACTGTAATAAAATGTAATTTAGAACACTGTAATAAAATGTAATTTAGAACACTGTAATAAAATGTAATTTAGAACACTGTAATACATGGTCACTTAGAATATAGTAATACATGGTCATTTAGAATACTGTAATACATGGACATTTAGCATACTGAAATTCATGGTCACTTAGAATACTGTAATTCATGGTCATTTAGAATACTGTAATACATGGTCATTTAGAATACAGAAATACATAGATATTTAGAACACTAATACATGGTCATTTAGAATATGTTAACACATGGTCATTTAGAACACTAATACATGGACATTTAGAACACTGTAATAAAATGTAATTTAGAACACTGTAATAAAATGTAATTTAGAACACTGCAATAAAATGTAATTTAGAACACTGTAATACATGGTCACTTAGAATATAGTAATACATGGTCATTTAGAATACTGTAATACATGGACATTTAGCATACTGAAATTCATGGTCACTTAGAATACTGTAATTCATGGTCATTTAGAATACTGTAATACATGGTCATTTAGAATACAGAAATACATAGATATTTAGAACACTAATACATGGTCATTTAGAATATGTTAACACATGGTCATTTAGAACACTAATACACAGTCATTTAGAATACTGAATATATGGTAATTTAGAATACTGCAATACATTCTCATTTAGAATATAGTAATACATGGTCATTTAGAATACTGTAATACATGGTCATTTAGAACACTTTAATACACGGTCATTTAGAGCACTGTAATACATGGTCATTTAGAACACTGTAATACATGGTCATTTAAAACACTGCAATACATGGTAATTATAATTCTGAATACATAGACATTTAGAACACTGTAATACATGATCATTTAGAACACTGTAATACATGGTCATTTAGAATACTGTAATACATGGTCATTTAGAACACTGTAATACGTAGTAATTTAGAACACTGTAATACATGGTCATTTTGAACACTGCAAAGAGTGAAAGATTACAGTAACAAAAAAAGGACAAAAATGAGAAAATGAAATGCATAGCAGAAATAGCCTGCCTAACAACAGTAATACATGGTAATATAGAATACTGTAATACATGGTCATTTAGAACAGAGTAATACATGGTCAATTAGAATACTGTAATAAATGGTCATTTAGAACACTAATACAAAGACAATTAAAACACTGTAATACATGGCAATTTAGAATACTGTAATACATGGTAATTTGAACACTAATACATGGTCATTTAGAACACTAATAAATTGTCATTTAGAACACTGCCTTACATGGTCAAATAGAACACTATAATACATTGTCATTTAGAACAGTGTAATACATGGTCATTTAGAACACTGTAATACATGGTCATTTAGAACACTGTATCACTTGGTCATTTAGAACACTTTAATACATGGACATTTAGAACACTGTAATAAAATGTAATTTAGAACACTGTAATAAAATGTAATTTAGAACACTGTAATAAAATGTAATTTAGAACACTGTAATACATGGTCACTTAGAATATAGTAATACATGGTCATTTAGAATACTGTAATACATGGACATTTAGCATACTGAAATTCATGGTCACTTAGAATACTGTAATTCATGGTCATTTAGAATACTGTAATACATGGTCATTTAGAATACAGAAATACATAGATATTTAGAACACTAATACATGGTCATTTAGAATATGTTAACACATGGTCATTTAGAACACTAATACATGGACATTTAGAACACTGTAATAAAATGTAATTTAGAACACTGTAATAAAATGTAATTTAGAACACTGTAATAAAATGTAATTTAGAACACTGTAATACATGGTCACTTAGAATATAGTAATACATGGTCATTTAGAATACTGTAATACATGGACATTTAGCATACTGAAATTCATGGTCACTTAGAATACTGTAATTCATGGTCATTTAGAATACTGTAATACATGGTCATTTAGAATACAGAAATACATAGATATTTAGAACACTAATACATGGTCATTTAGAATATGTTAACACATGGCCATTTAGAACACTAATACACAGTCATTTAGAATACTGAATATATGGTAATTTAGAATACTGCAATACATTCTCATTTAGAATATAGTAATACATGGTCATTTAGAATACTGTAATACATGGTCATTTAGAACACTTTAATACACGGTCATTTAGAGCACTGTAATACATGGTCATTTAGAATATTGTAATACATTGTCATTTAGAACACTGTAAAACAATGTCAATTAGAAAACTGTAATATATGGTCATTTAGAAAACTGTAATACATGGTCATTTAGAAAACTGTAATATATGGTCATTTAGAAAACTGTAATACATAGTCATTTAGAATACTGTAGTACATGGTCATTTAAAACACTGTAATTATGGTAATTATAATACTGAATACATAGACATTTAGAACACTGTAATACATAGTTATTTAGAACACTAATACATGGTCACTTAGAATACTGTAACACATGGTCATTTAGAGTAATGTAATACACGGTTATTTAGAATACTGTAAAACATGGTCAATCAGAACACTAATACATGGTCATTTAGAACACCAATGCAAAGACATTTAGAACACTGTAATACATGGTCATTTAGAATACTGTAATACATGGTCATTTAGAACAATGTAATACATGGTCATTTAGAACACTGTAATACTTAGTCATTTAGAACACTGTAATACATGGTAATTTAGAACACTGATACATAGTCATTTAGAACACTGTAATAAAATGTAATTTAGAACACAGTAATAAAATGTAATTTAGAACACTGTAATACATGGTCACTTAGAATATAGTAATACATGGTCATTTAGAATACTGTAATACATGGTCATTTAGCATACTGAAATTCATGGTCATTTAGAATACTGTAATTCATGGTCATTTAGAATATGTTAATACATGGTCATTTAGAACACTGTAATACAAATGTCAATTAGAAAACTGTAATATATGGTCATTTAGAACACTTTAATACATAGTCATTTAGAATACTGTAATACATGGTCATTTAAAACACTGTAATACATGGTAATTATAATTCTGAATACATAGACATTTAGAACACTGTAATACATAGTTATTAAGAACACTAATACATGGTCACTTAGAATACTGTAACACATGGTCATTTAGAGTAATGTAATACACGGTAATTTAGAATGATGTAAAACATTGTCATTCAGAACACTAATACATGGTTATTTAGAACACTAATGCAAAGTCATTTAGAACACTGTAACACATGGTCATTTAGAACACTAATACATGGTCATTTAGAACACTGTAATACATGGTCATTCAGAATACTGTAATACATGGTCATTTAGAATACTGTAATACATGGTCATTTAGAACACTAATACATGGTCATTTAGAACACTGTAATACATGGTCATTTAGAATATTGTAGTACATGGTCATTTATAACAATGTAATACATGGTCATTTAGAACACTGTGATTATTAGTCATTTAGAACACTGTAATACATGGTCATTTAGAATATTGTAGTACATGGTCATTTATAACAATGTAATACATGGTCATTTAGAACACTGTGATTATTAGTCATTTAGAACACTGTAATACATTGTAATTTAGAATACTGTAATACACGGTCATTTAGAATACTGTAAAACATGGTCATTAGAACACTAATTCATGGTCATATAGAACACTGTAATACATGATCATTTAGAACACTGTAATACATGGTCATTTAGAATACTGTAATACATGGTCATTTAGAACACTGTAATACGTAGTAATTTAGAACACTGTAATACATGGTCATTTTGAACACTGCAATACATGGTCATTTAGAATTCTGTAATACATGGTCATTTAGAACACTGTAATACATGGTCATTTAGAATATTGTAATACATGGTCATTTATAACAATGTAATACATGGTCATTTAGAACACTGTAATACTTAGTCATTTAGAACTCTGTAATACATGGTAATTTAGAATACTGTAATACATGGTGATTTAGAACAATGTAATACGTAGTCATTTAGAACACTGTAATACATGGTCATTTTGAACACTGCAATACATGGTCATTTAGAATTCTGTAATACATGGTCATTTAGAACACTAATACATTGTCACTTAGAACACTGTTATACATGGTAATTTAGAATATTGTAATACATGGTGATTTAGAACACTGTAATACGTAGTCATTTAGAACACTGTAATACATGGTCATTTAGAACACTGTAATACATGGTCATTTAGAACACTGTAATACATGGTCATTCAGAATACTGTAATACATGGTCATTTAGAATACTGTAATACATGGTCATTTAAAACACTGTAATTATGGTAATTATAATACTGAATACATAGACATTTAGAACACTGTAATACATAGTTATTTAGAACACTAATACATGGTCACTTAGAATACTGTAACACATGGTCATTTAGAGTAATGTAATACACAGTAATTTAGAAAACTGTAAAACATGGTCAATCAGAGCACTAATACATGGTCATTCAGAACACTAATACATGGTTATTTAGAACACTAATGCAAAGTCATTTAGAACACTGTAACACATGGTCATTTAGAACACTAATACATGGTCATTTAGAACACTGTAATACATGGTCATTCAGAATACTGTAATACATGGTCATTTAGAATACTGTAATACATGGTCATTTAGAACACTAATACATGGTCATTTAGAACACTGTAATACATGGTCATTTAGAATATTGTAGTACATGGTCATTTATAACAATGTAATACATGGTCATTTAGAACACTGTGATTATTAGTCATTTAGAACACTGTAATACATGGTCATTTAGAATATTGTAGTACATGGTCATTTATAACAATGTAATACATGGTCATTTAGAACACTGTGATTATTAGTCATTTAGAACACTGTAATACATTGTAATTTAGAATACTGTAATACACGGTCATTTAGAATACTGTAAAACATGGTCATTAGAACACTAATTCATGGTCATATAGAACACTGTAATACATGATCATTTAGAACACTGTAATACATGGTCATTTAGAATACTGTAATACATGGTCATTTAGAACACTGTAATACGTAGTAATTTAGAACACTGTAATACATGGTCATTTTGAACACTGCAATACATGGTCATTTAGAATTCTGTAATACATGGTCATTTAGAACACTGTAATACATGGTCATTTAGAATATTGTAATACATGGTCATTTATAACAATGTAATACATGGTCATTTAGAACACTGTAATACTTAGTCATTTAGAACTCTGTAATACATGGTAATTTAGAATACTGTAATACATGGTGATTTAGAACAATGTAATACGTAGTCATTTAGAACACTGTAATACATGGTCATTTTGAACACTGCAATACATGGTCATTTAGAATTCTGTAATACATGGTCATTTAGAACACTAATACATTGTCACTTAGAACACTGTTATACATGGTAATTTAGAATATTGTAATACATGGTGATTTAGAACACTGTAATACGTAGTCATTTAGAACACTGTAATACATGGTCATTTAGAACACTGTAATACATGGTCATTTAGAACACTGTAATACATGGTCATTCAGAATACTGTAATACATGGTCATTTAGAATACTGTAATACATGGTCATTTAAAACACTGTAATTATGGTAATTATAATACTGAATACATAGACATTTAGAACACTGTAATACATAGTTATTTAGAACACTAATACATGGTCACTTAGAATACTGTAACACATGGTCATTTAGAGTAATGTAATACACAGTAATTTAGAAAACTGTAAAACATGGTCAATCAGAGCACTAATACATGGTCATTCAGAACACTAATACATGGTTATTTAGAACACTAATGCAAAGTCATTTAGAACACTGTAACACATGGTCATTTAGAACACTAATACATGGTCATTTAGAACACTGTAATACATGGTCATTCAGAATACTGTAATACATGGTCATTTAGAATACTGTAATACATGGTCATTTAGAACACTAATACATGGTCATTTAGAACACTGTAATACATGGTCATTTAGAATATTGTAGTACATGGTCATTTATAACAATGTAATACATGGTCATTTAGAACACTGTGATTATTAGTCATTTAGAACACTGTAATACATGGTCATTTAGAATATTGTAGTACATGGTCATTTATAACAATGTAATACATGGTCATTTAGAACACTGTGATTATTAGTCATTTAGAACACTGTAATACATTGTAATTTAGAATACTGTAATACACGGTCATTTAGAATACTGTAAAACATGGTCATTAGAACACTAATTCATGGTCATATAGAACACTGTAATACATGATCATTTAGAACACTGTAATACATGGTCATTTAGAATACTGTAATACATGGTCATTTAGAACACTGTAATACGTAGTAATTTAGAACACTGTAATACATGGTCATTTTGAACACTGCAATACATGGTCATTTAGAATTCTGTAATACATGGTCATTTAGAACACTGTAATACATGGTCATTTAGAATATTGTAATACATGGTCATTTATAACAATGTAATACATGGTCATTTAGAACACTGTAATACTTAGTCATTTAGAACTCTGTAATACATGGTAATTTAGAATACTGTAATACATGGTGATTTAGAACAATGTAATACGTAGTCATTTAGAACACTGTAATACATGGTCATTTTGAACACTGCAATACATGGTCATTTAGAATTCTGTAATACATGGTCATTTAGAACACTAATACATTGTCACTTAGAACACTGTTATACATGGTAATTTAGAATATTGTAATACATGGTGATTTAGAACACTGTAATACGTAGTCATTTAGAACACTGTAATACATGGTCATTTAGAACACTGTAATACATGGTCATTTAGAACACTGTAATACATGGTCATTCAGAATACTGTAATACATGGTCATTTAGAATACTGTAATACATGGTCATTTAAAACACTGTAATTATGGTAATTATAATACTGAATACATAGACATTTAGAACACTGTAATACATAGTTATTTAGAACACTAATACATGGTCACTTAGAATACTGTAACACATGGTCATTTAGAGTAATGTAATACACAGTAATTTAGAAAACTGTAAAACATGGTCAATCAGAGCACTAATACATGGTCATTTAGAACACTAATGCAAAGACATTTAGAACACTGTAATACATGGTCATTTAGAATACTGTAATACATGGTCATTTAAAACACTGTAATTATGGTAATTATAATACTGAATACATAGACATTTAGAACACTGTAATACATAGTTATTTAGAACACTAATACATGGTCACTTAGAATACTGTAACACATGGTCATTTAGAGTAATGTAATACACAGTAATTTAGAAAACTGTAAAACATGGTCAATCAGAGCACTAATACATGGTCATTTAGAACACTAATGCAAAGACATTTAGAACACTGTAATACATGGTCATTTAGAATACTGTAATACATGGTCATTTTAGAACACTGTAATACATAGTAATTTAGAATATTGTACTACATGGTCATTTAGAACACTGTAATACATGGTCATTTAGAACACTAATACATGGTCATTTAGAATACTGTAATACATGGTCATTTAGAATATTGTAGTACATGGGCATTTACAACAATGTAATACATGGTCATTTAGAACACTGTGATTATTAGTTATTTAGAACACTGTAATACATTGTAATTTGGAATACTGTAATACACGGTCATTTAGAATACTGTAAAACATGGTCATTTAGAACACTAATTCATGGTCATATAGAACACTGTAATACATGGTCATTTAGAACACTGTAATACATGGTCATTTAGAATACTGTAATACATGGTCATTTAGAACACTGTAATACATAGTAATTTAGAACACTGTAATAGATGGTCATTTTGAACACTGCAATACATGGTCATTTAGAATTCTGTAATACATGGTCATTTAGGAACACTAATACATTGTCACTTAGAACACTGTTATACATGGTAATTTAGAATATTGTAATACATGGTGATTTAGAACACTGTAATACGTAGTCATTTAGAACACTATAATACATGGTCATTTAGAACACTGTAATACATGGTCATTTAAAACACTGCAATACATGGTAATTATAATTCTGAATACATAGACATTTAGAACACTGTAATACATGATCATTTAGAACACTGTAATACATGGTCATTTAGAATACTGTAATACATGGTCATTTAGAACACTGTAATACGTAGTAATTTAGAACACTGTAATACATGGTCATTTTGAACACTGCAAAGAGTGAAAGATTACAGTAACAAAAAGGACAAAAATGAGAAAATGAAATGCATAGCAGAAATAGCCTGCCTAACAACAGTAATACATGGTAATATAGAATACTGTAATACATGGTCATTTAGAACAGAGTAATACATGGTCAATTAGAATACTGTAATAAATGGTCATTTAGAACACTAATACAAAGACAATTAAAACACTGTAATACATGGCAATTTAGAATACTGTAATACATGGTAATTTGAACACTAATACATGGTCATTTAGGAACACTAATAAATTGTCATTTAGAACACTGCCTTACATGGTCAAATAGAACACTATAATACATTGTCATTTAGAACAGTGTAATACATGGTCATTTAGAACACTGTAATACATGGTCATTTAGAACACTGTATCACTTGGTCATTTAGAACACTTTAATACATGGACATTTAGAACACTGTAATAAAATGTAATTTAGAACACTGTAATAAAATGTAATTTAGAACACTGTAATAAAATGTAATTTAGAACACTGTAATACATGGTCACTTAGAATATAGTAATACATGGTCATTTAGAATACTGTAATACATGGACATTTAGCATACTGAAATTCATGGTCACTTAGAATACTGTAATTCATGGTCATTTAGAATACTGTAATACATGGTCATTTAGAATACAGAAATACATAGATATTTAGAACACTAATACATGGTCATTTAGAATATGTTAACACATGGTCATTTAGAACACTAATACATGGACATTTAGAACACTGTAATAAAATGTAATTTAGAACACTGTAATAAAATGTAATTTAGAACACTGCAATAAAATGTAATTTAGAACACTGTAATACATGGTCACTTAGAATATAGTAATACATGGTCATTTAGAATACTGTAATACATGGACATTTAGCATGCTGAAATTCATGGTCACTTAGAATACTGTAATTCATGGTCATTTAGAATACTGTAATACATGGTCATTTAGAACACTAATACATTGTCACTTAGAACACTGTTATACATGGTAATTTAGAATATTGTAATACATGGTGATTTAGAACACTGTAATACGTAGTCATTTAGAACACTATAATACATGGTCATTTAAAACACTGTAATTATGGTAATTATAATACTGAATACATAGACATTTAGAACACTGTAATACATAGTTATTTAGAACACTAATACATGGTCACTTAGAATACTGTAACACATGGTCATTTAGAGTAATGTAATACACAGTAATTTAGAAAACTGTAAAACATGTTCAATCAGAGCACTAATACATGGTCATTTAGAACACTAATGCAAAGACATTTAGAACACTGTAATACATGGTCATTTAGAATACTGTAATACATGGTCATTTAGAACACTGTAATACATAGTAATTTAGAATATTGTACTACATGGTCATTTAGAACACTGTAATACATGGTCATTTAGAACACTAATACATGGTCATTTAGAATACTGTAATACATGGTCATTTAGAATATTGTAGTACATGGGCATTTACAACAATGTAATACATGGTCATTTAGAACACTGTGATTATTAGTTATTTAGAACACTGTAATACATTGTAATTTGGAATACTGTAATACACGGTCATTTAGAATACTGTAAAACATGGTCATTTAGAACACTAATTCATGGTCATATAGAACACTGTAATACATGGTCATTTAGAACACTGTAATACATGGTCATTTAGAATACTGTAATACATGGTCATTTAGAACACTGTAATACATAGTAATTTAGAACACTGTAATAGATGGTCATTTTGAACACTGCAATACATGGTCATTTAGAATTCTGTAATACATGGTCATTTAGAACACTAATACATTGTCACTTAGAACACTGTTATACATGGTAATTTAGAATATTGTAATACATGGTGATTTAGAACACTGTAATACGTAGTCATTTAGAACACTATAATACATGGTCATTTAGAACACTGTAATACATGGTCATTTAAAACACTGCAATACATGGTAATTATAATTCTGAATACATAGACATTTAGAACACTGGAATACATGATCATTTAGAACACTGTAATACATGGTCATTTAGAATACTGTAATACATGGTCATTTAGAACACTGTAATACGTAGTAATTTAGAACACTGTAATACATGGTCATTTTGAACACTGCAAAGAGTGAAAGATTACAGTAACAAAAAAAGGACAAAAATGAGAAAATGAAATGCATAGCAGAAATAGCCTGCCTAACAACAGTAATACATGGTAATATAGAATACTGTAATACATGGTCATTTAGAACAGAGTAATACATGGTCAATTAGAATACTGTAATAAATGGTCATTTAGAACACTAATACAAAGACAATTAAAACACTGTAATACATGGCAATTTAGAATACTGTAATACATGGTAATTTGAACACTAATACATGGTCATTTAGAACACTAATAAATTGTCATTTAGAACACTGCCTTACATGGTCAAATAGAACACTATAATACATTGTCATTTAGAACAGTGTAATACATGGTCATTTAGAACACTGTAATACATGGTCATTTAGAACACTGTATCACTTGGTCATTTAGAACACTTTAATACATGGACATTTAGAACACTGTAATAAAATGTAATTTAGAACACTGTAATAAAATGTAATTTAGAACACTGTAATAAAATGTAATTTAGAACACTGTAATACATGGTCACTTAGAATATAGTAATACATGGTCATTTAGAATACTGTAATACATGGACATTTAGCATACTGAAATTCATGGTCACTTAGAATACTGTAATTCATGGTCATTTAGAATACTGTAATACATGGTCATTTAGAATACAGAAATACATAGATATTTAGAACACTAATACATGGTCATTTAGAATATGTTAACACATGGTCATTTAGAACACTAATACATGGACATTTAGAACACTGTAATAAAATGTAATTTAGAACACTGTAATAAAATGTAATTTAGAACACTGCAATAAAATGTAATTTAGAACACTGTAATACATGGTCACTTAGAATATAGTAATACATGGTCATTTAGAATACTGTAATACATGGACATTTAGCATGCTGAAATTCATGGTCACTTAGAATACTGTAATTCATGGTCATTTAGAATACTGTAATACATGGTCATTTAGAACACTAATACATTGTCACTTAGAACACTGTTATACATGGTAATTTAGAATATTGTAATACATGGTGATTTAGAACACTGTAATACGTAGTCATTTAGAACACTATAATACATGGTCATTTAAAACACTGTAATTATGGTAATTATAATACTGAATACATAGACATTTAGAACACTGTAATACATAGTTATTTAGAACACTAATACATGGTCACTTAGAATACTGTAACACATGGTCATTTAGAGTAATGTAATACACAGTAATTTAGAAAACTGTAAAACATGTTCAATCAGAGCACTAATACATGGTCATTTAGAACACTAATGCAAAGACATTTAGAACACTGTAATACATGGTCATTTAGAATACTGTAATACATGGTCATTTAGAACACTGTAATACATAGTAATTTAGAATATTGTACTACATGGTCATTTAGAACACTGTAATACATGGTCATTTAGAACACTAATACATGGTCATTTAGAATACTGTAATACATGGTCATTTAGAATATTGTAGTACATGGGCATTTACAACAATGTAATACATGGTCATTTAGAACACTGTGATTATTAGTTATTTAGAACACTGTAATACATTGTAATTTGGAATACTGTAATACACGGTCATTTAGAATACTGTAAAACATGGTCATTTAGAACACTAATTCATGGTCATATAGAACACTGTAATACATGGTCATTTAGAACACTGTAATACATGGTCATTTAGAATACTGTAATACATGGTCATTTAGAACACTGTAATACATAGTAATTTAGAACACTGTAATAGATGGTCATTTTGAACACTGCAATACATGGTCATTTAGAATTCTGTAATACATGGTCATTTAGAACACTAATACATTGTCACTTAGAACACTGTTATACATGGTAATTTAGAATATTGTAATACATGGTGATTTAGAACACTGTAATACGTAGTCATTTAGAACACTATAATACATGGTCATTTAGAACACTGTAATACATGGTCATTTAAAACACTGCAATACATGGTAATTATAATTCTGAATACATAGACATTTAGAACACTGGAATACATGATCATTTAGAACACTGTAATACATGGTCATTTAGAATACTGTAATACATGGTCATTTAGAACACTGTAATACGTAGTAATTTAGAACACTGTAATACATGGTCATTTTGAACACTGCAAAGAGTGAAAGATTACAGTAACAAAAAAGGACAAAATGAGAAAATGAAATGCATAGCAGAAATAGCCTGCCTAACAACAGTAATACATGGTAATATAGAATACTGTCATACATGGTCATTTAGAACAGAGTAATACATGGTCAATTAGAATACTGTAATAAATGGTCATTTAGAACACTAATACAAAGACAATTAAAACACTGTAATACATGGCAATTTAGAATACTGTAATACATAGTAATTTGAACACTAATACATGGTCATTTAGAACACTAATAAATTGTCATTTAGAACACTGCCTTACATGGTCAAATAGAACACTATAATACATTGTCATTTAGAACAGTGTAATACATGGTCATTTAGAACACTGTAATACATGGTCATTTAGAACACTGTATCACTTGGTCATTTAGAACACTTTAATACATGGACATTTAGAACACTGTAATAAAATGTAATTTAGAACACTGTAATAAAATGTAATTTAGAACACTGTAATAAAATGTAATTTAGAACACTGTAATACATGGTCACTTAGAATATAGTAATACATGGTCATTTTAGAATACTGTAATACATGGACATTTAGCATACTGAAATTCATGGTCACTTAGAATACTGTAATTCATGGTCATTTAGAATACTGTAATACATGGTCATTTAGAATACAGAAATACATAGATATTTAGAACACTAATACATGGTCATTTAGAATATGTTAACACATGGTCATTTAGAACACTAATACATGGACATTTAGAACACTGTAATAAAATGTAATTTAGAACACTGTAATAAAATGTAATTTAGAACACTGCAATAAAATGTAATTTAGAACACTGTAATACATGGTCACTTAGAATATAGTAATACATGGTCATTTAGAATACTGTAATACATGGACATTTAGCATGCTGAAATTCATGGTCACTTAGAATACTGTAATTCATGGTCATTTAGAATACTGTAATACATGGTCATTTAGAACACTAATACATTGTCACTTAGAACACTGTTATACATGGTAATTTAGAATATTGTAATACATGGTGATTTAGAACACTGTAATACGTAGTCATTTAGAACACTATAATACATGGTCATTTAAAACACTGTAATTATGGTAATTATAATACTGAATACATAGACATTTAGAACACTGTAATACATAGTTATTTAGAACACTAATACATGGTCACTTAGAATACTGTAACACATGGTCATTTAGAGTAATGTAATACACAGTAATTTAGAAAACTGTAAAACATGGTCAATCAGAGCACTAATACATGGTCATTTAGAACACTAATGCAAAGACATTTAGAACACTGTAATACATGGTCATTTAGAATACTGTAATACATGGTCATTTAGAACACTGTAATACATAGTAATTTAGAATATTGTACTACATGGTCATTTAGAACACTGTAATACATGGTCATTTAGAACACTAATACATGGTCATTTAGAATACTGTAATACATGGTCATTTAGAATATTGTAGTACATGGGCATTTACAACAATGTAATACATGGTCATTTAGAACACTGTGATTATTAGTTATTTAGAACACTGTAATACATTGTAATTTGGAATACTGTAATACACGGTCATTTAGAATACTGTAAAACATGGTCATTTAGAACACTAATTCATGGTCATATAGAACACTGTAATACATGGTCATTTAGAACACTGTAATACATGGTCATTTAGAATACTGTAATACATGGTCATTTAGAACACTGTAATACATAGTAATTTAGAACACTGTAATAGATGGTCATTTTGAACACTGCAATACATGGTCATTTAGAATTCTGTAATACATGGTCATTTAGAACACTAATACATTGTCACTTAGAACACTGTTATACATGGTAATTTAGAATATTGTAATACATGGTGATTTAGAACACTGTAATACGTAGTCATTTAGAACACTATAATACATGGTCATTTAGAACACTGTAATACATGGTCATTTAAAACACTGCAATACATGGTAATTATAATTCTGAATATATAGACATTTAGAACACTGTAATACATGATCATTTAGAACACTGTAATACATGGTCATTTAGAATACTGTAATACATGGTCATTTAGAACACTGTAATACGTAGTAATTTAGAACACTGTAATACATGGTCATTTTGAACACTGCAAAGAGTGAAAGATTACAGTAACAAAAAAAGGACAAAAATGAGAAAATGAAATGCATAGCAGAAATAGCCTGCCTAACAACAGTAATACATGGTAATATAGAATACTGTAATACATGGTCATTTAGAACAGAGTAATACATGGTCAATTAGAATACTGTAATAAATGGTCATTTAGAACACTAATACAAAGACAATTAAAACACTGTAATACATGGCAATTTAGAATACTGTAATACATGGTAATTTGAACACTAATACATGGTCATTTAGAACACTAATAAATTGTCATTTAGAACACTGCCTTACATGGTCAAATAGAACACTATAATACATTGTCATTTAGAACAGTGTAATACATGGTCATTTAGAACACTGTAATACATGGTCATTTAGAACACTGTATCACTTGGTCATTTAGAACACTTTAATACATGGACATTTAGAACACTGTAATAAAATGTAATTTAGAACACTGTAATAAAATGTAATTTAGAACACTGTAATAAAATGTAATTTAGAACACTGTAATACATGGTCATTTAGAATACTGTAATACATGGTCATTTAGAATACTGTAATACATGGACATTTAGCATACTGAAATTCATGGTCACTTAGAATACTGTAATTCATGGTCATTTAGAATACTGTAATACATGGTCATTTAGAATACAGAAATACATAGATATTTAGAACACTAATACATGGTCATTTAGAATATGTTAACACATGGTCATTTAGAACACTAATACATGGACATTTAGAACACTGTAATAAAATGTAATTTAGAACACTGTAATAAAATGTAATTTAGAACACTGCAATAAAATGTAATTTAGAACACTGTAATACATGGTCACTTAGAATATAGTAATACATGGTCATTTAGAATACTGTAATACATGGACATTTAGCATGCTGAAATTCATGGTCACTTAGAATACTGTAATTCATGGTCATTTAGAATACTGTAATACATGGTCATTTAGAACACTAATACATTGTCACTTAGAACACTGTTATACATGGTAATTTAGAATATTGTAATACATGGTGATTTAGAACACTGTAATACGTAGTCATTTAGAACACTATAATACATGGTCATTTAAAACACTGTAATTATGGTAATTATAATACTGAATACATAGACATTTAGAACACTGTAATACATAGTTATTTAGAACACTAATACATGGTCACTTAGAATACTGTAACACATGGTCATTTAGAGTAATGTAATACACAGTAATTTAGAAAACTGTAAAACATGGTCAATCAGAGCACTAATACATGGTCATTTAGAACACTAATGCAAAGACATTTAGAACACTGTAATACATGGTCATTTAGAATACTGTAATACATGGTCATTTAGAACACTGTAATACATAGTAATTTAGAATATTGTACTACATGGTCATTTAGAACACTGTAATACATGGTCATTTAGAACACTAATACATGGTCATTTAGAATACTGTAATACATGGTCATTTAGAATATTGTAGTACATGGGCATTTACAACAATGTAATACATGGTCATTTAGAACACTGTGATTATTAGTTATTTAGAACACTGTAATACATTGTAATTTGGAATACTGTAATACACGGTCATTTAGAATACTGTAAAACATGGTCATTTAGAACACTAATTCATGGTCATATAGAACACTGTAATACATGGTCATTTAGAACACTGTAATACATGGTCATTTAGAATACTGTAATACATGGTCATTTAGGAACACTGTAATACATAGTAATTTAGGAACACTGTAATAGATGGTCATTTTGAACACTGCAATACATGGTCATTTAGAATTCTGTAATACATGGTCATTTAGAACACTAATACATTGTCACTTAGAACACTGTTATACATGGTAATTTAGAATATTGTAATACATGGTGATTTAGAACACTGTAATACGTAGTCATTTAGAACACTATAATACATGGTCATTTAGAACACTGTAATACATGGTCATTTAAAACACTGCAATACATGGTAATTATAATTCTGAATACATAGACATTTAGAACACTGTAATACATGATCATTTAGAACACTGTAATACATGGTCATTTAGAATACTGTAATACATGGTCATTTAGAACACTGTAATACGTAGTAATTTAGAACACTGTAATACATGGTCATTTTGAACACTGCAAAGAGTGAAAGATTACAGTAACAAAAAGGACAAAAATGAGAAAATGAAATGCATAGCAGAAATAGCCTGCCTAACAACAGTAATACATGGTAATATAGAATACTGTAATACATGGTCATTTAGAACAGAGTAATACATGGTCAATTAGAATACTGTAATAAATGGTCATTTAGAACACTAATACAAAGACAATTAAAACACTGTAATACATGGCAATTTAGAATACTGTAATACATGGTAATTTGAACACTAATACATGGTCATTTAGAACACTAATAAATTGTCATTTAGAACACTGCCTTACATGGTCAAATAGAACACTATAATACATTGTCATTTAGAACAGTGTAATACATGGTCATTTAGAACACTGTAATACATGGTCATTTAGAACACTGTATCACTTGGTCATTTAGAACACTTTAATACATGGACATTTAGAACACTGTAATAAAATGTAATTTAGAACACTGTAATAAAATGTAATTTAGAACACTGTAATAAAATGTAATTTAGAACACTGTAATAAAATGTAATTTAGAACACTGTAATAAAATGTAATTTAGAACACTGTAATACATGGTCACTTAGAATATAGTAATACATGGTCATTTAGAATACTGTAATACATGGACATTTAGCATACTGAAATTCATGGTCACTTAGAATACTGTAATTCATGGTCATTTAGAATACTGTAATACATGGTCATTTAGAATACAGAAATACATAGATATTTAGAACACTAATACATGGTCATTTAGAATATGTTAACACATGGTCATTTAGAACACTAATACATGGACATTTAGAACACTGTAATAAAATGTAATTTAGAACACTGTAATAAAATGTAATTTAGAACACTGCAATAAAATGTAATTTAGAACACTGTAATACATGGTCACTTAGAATATAGTAATACATGGTCATTTAGAATACTGTAATACATGGACATTTAGCATGCTGAAATTCATGGTCACTTAGAATACTGTAATTCATGGTCATTTAGAATACTGTAATACATGGTCATTTAGAACACTAATACATTGTCACTTAGAACACTGTTATACATGGTAATTTAGAATATTGTAATACATGGTGATTTAGAACACTGTAATACGTAGTCATTTAGAACACTATAATACATGGTCATTTAAAACACTGTAATTATGGTAATTATAATACTGAATACATAGACATTTAGAACACTGTAATACATAGTTATTTAGAACACTAATACATGGTCACTTAGAATACTGTAACACATGGTCATTTAGAGTAATGTAATACACAGTAATTTAGAAAACTGTAAAACATGGTCAATCAGAGCACTAATACATGGTCATTTAGAACACTAATGCAAAGACATTTAGAACACTGTAATACATGGTCATTTAGAATACTGTAATACATGGTCATTTAGAACACTGTAATACATAGTAATTTAGAATATTGTACTACATGGTCATTTTAGAACACTGTAATACATGGTCATTTAGAACACTAATACATGGTCATTTAGAATACTGTAATACATGGTCATTTAGAATATTGTAGTACATGGGCATTTACAACAATGTAATACATGGTCATTTAGAACACTGTGATTATTAGTTATTTAGAACACTGTAATACATTGTAATTTGGAATACTGTAATACACGGTCATTTAGAATACTGTAAAACATGGTCATTTAGAACACTAATTCATGGTCATATAGAACACTGTAATACATGGTCATTTAGAACACTGTAATACATGGTCATTTAGAATACTGTAATACATGGTCATTTAGAACACTGTAATACATAGTAATTTAGAACACTGTAATAGATGGTCATTTTGAACACTGCAATACATGGTCATTTAGAATTCTGTAATACATGGTCATTTAGAACACTAATACATTGTCACTTAGAACACTGTTATACATGGTAATTTAGAATATTGTAATACATGGTGATTTAGAACACTGTAATACGTAGTCATTTAGAACACTATAATACATGGTCATTTAGAACACTGTAATACATGGTCATTTAAAACACTGCAATACATGGTAATTATAATTCTGAATACATAGACATTTAGAACACTGTAATACATGATCATTTAGAACACTGTAATACATGGTCATTTAGAATACTGTAATACATGGTCATTTAGAACACTGTAATACGTAGTAATTTAGAACACTGTAATACATGGTCATTTTGAACACTGCAAAGAGTGAAAGATTACAGTAACAAAAAAGGACAAAATGAGAAAATGAAATGCATAGCAGAAATAGCCTGCCTAACAACAGTAATACATGGTAATATAGAATACTGTAATACATGGTCATTTAGAACAGAGTAATACATGGTCAATTAGAATACTGTAATAAATGGTCATTTAGAACACTAATACAAAGACAATTAAAACACTGTAATACATGGCAATTTAGAATACTGTAATACATGGTAATTTGAACACTAATACATGGTCATTTAGAACACTAATAAATTGTCATTTAGAACACTGCCTTACATGGTCAAATAGAACACTATAATACATTGTCATTTAGAACAGTGTAATACATGGTCATTTAGAACACTGTAATACATGGTCATTTAGAACACTGTATCACTTGGTCATTTAGAACACTTTAATACATGGACATTTAGAACACTGTAATAAAATGTAATTTAGAACACTGTAATAAAATGTAATTTAGAACACTGTAATAAAATGTAATTTAGAACACTGTAATACATGGTCACTTAGAATATAGTAATACATGGTCATTTAGAATACTGTAATACATGGACATTTAGCATACTGAAATTCATGGTCACTTAGAATACTGTAATTCATGGTCATTTAGAATACTGTAATACATGGTCATTTAGAATACAGAAATACATAGATATTTAGAACACTAATACATGGTCATTTAGAATATGTTAACACATGGTCATTTAGAACACTAATACATGGACATTTAGAACACTGTAATAAAATGTAATTTAGAACACTGTAATAAAATGTAATTTAGAACACTGCAATAAAATGTAATTTAGAACACTGTAATACATGGTCACTTAGAATATAGTAATACATGGTCATTTAGAATACTGTAATACATGGACATTTAGCATGCTGAAATTCATGGTCACTTAGAATACTGTAATTCATGGTCATTTAGAATACTGTAATACATGGTCATTTAGAATACAGAAATACATAGATATTTAGAACACTAATACATGGTCATTTAGAATATGTTAACACATGGTCATTTAGAACACTAATACACAGTCATTTAGAATACTGAATATATGGTAATTTAGAATACTGCAATACATTCTCATTTAGAATATAGTAATACATGGTCATTTAGAATACTGTAATACATGGTCATTTAGAACACTTTAATACACGGTCATTTAGAGCACTGTAATACATGGTCATTTAGAACACTGTAATACATGGTCATTTAAAACACTGCAATACATGGTAATTATAATTCTGAATACATAGACATTTAGAACACTGTAATACATGATCATTTAGAACACTGTAATACATGGTCATTTAGAATACTGTAATACATGGTCATTTAGAACACTGTAATACGTAGTAATTTAGAACACTGTAATACATGGTCATTTTGAACACTGCAAAGAGTGAAAGATTACAGTAACAAAAAAGGACAAAAATGAGAAAATGAAATGCATAGCAGAAATAGCCTGCCTAACAACAGTAATACATGGTAATATAGAATACTGTAATACATGGTCATTTAGGAACAGAGTAATACATGGTCAATTAGAATACTGTAATAAATGGTCATTTAGAACACTAATACAAAGACAATTAAAACACTGTAATACATGGCAATTTAGAATACTGTAATACATGGTAATTTGAACACTAATACATGGTCATTTAGAACACTAATAAATTGTCATTTAGAACACTGCCTTACATGGTCAAATAGAACACTATAATACATTGTCATTTAGAACAGTGTAATACATGGTCATTTAGAACACTGTAATACATGGTCATTTAGAACACTGTATCACTTGGTCATTTAGAACACTTTAATACATGGACATTTAGAACACTGTAATAAAATGTAATTTAGAACACTGTAATAAAATGTAATTTAGAACACTGTAATAAAATGTAATTTAGAACACTGTAATAAAATGTAATTTAGAACACTGTAATACATGGTCACTTAGAATATAGTAATACATGGTCATTTAGAATACTGTAATACATGGACATTTAGCATACTGAAATTCATGGTCACTTAGAATACTGTAATTCATGGTCATTTAGAATACTGTAATACATGGTCATTTAGAATACAGAAATACATAGATATTTAGAACACTAATACATGGTCATTTAGAATATGTTAACACATGGTCATTTAGAACACTAATACATGGACATTTAGAACACTGTAATAAAATGTAATTTAGAACACTGTAATAAAATGTAATTTAGAACACTGTAATAAAATGTAATTTAGAACACTGTAATACATGGTCACTTAGAATATAGTAATACATGGTCATTTAGAATACTGTAATACATGGACATTTAGCATACTGAAATTCATGGTCACTTAGAATACTGTAATTCATGGTCATTTAGAATACTGTAATACATGGTCATTTAGAATACAGAAATACATAGATATTTAGAACACTAATACATGGTCATTTAGAATATGTTAACACATGGCCATTTAGAACACTAATACACAGTCATTTAGAATACTGAATATATGGTAATTTAGAATACTGCAATACATTCTCATTTAGAATATAGTAATACATGGTCATTTAGAATACTGTAATACATGGTCATTTAGAACACTTTAATACACGGTCATTTAGAGCACTGTAATACATGGTCATTTAGAATATTGTAATACATTGTCATTTAGAACACTGTAAAACAATGTCAATTAGAAAACTGTAATATATGGTCATTTAGAAAACTGTAATACATGGTCATTTAGAAAACTGTAATATATGGTCATTTAGAAAACTGTAATACATAGTCATTTAGAATACTGTAGTACATGGTCATTTAAAACACTGTAATTATGGTAATTATAATACTGAATACATAGACATTTAGAACACTGTAATACATAGTTATTTAGAACACTAATACATGGTCACTTAGAATACTGTAACACATGGTCATTTAGAGTAATGTAATACACGGTAATTTAGAATACTGTAAAACATGGTCAATCAGAACACTAATACATGGTCATTTAGAACACCAATGCAAAGACATTTAGAACACTGTAATACATGGTCATTTAGAATACTGTAATACATGGTCATTTAGAACAATGTAATACATGGTCATTTAGAACACTGTAATACTTAGTCATTTAGAACACTGTAATACATGGTAATTTAGAACACTGATACATAGTCATTTAGAACACTGTAATAAAATGTAATTTAGAACACAGTAATAAAATGTAATTTAGAACACTGTAATACATGGTCACTTAGAATATAGTAATACATGGTCATTTAGAATACTGTAATACATGGTCATTTAGCATACTGAAATTCATGGTCATTTAGAATACTGTAATTCATGGTCATTTAGAATATGTTAATACATGGTCATTTAGAACACTGTAATACAATGTCAATTAGAAAACTGTAATATATGGTCATTTAGAACACTTTAATACATAGTCATTTAGAATACTGTAATACATGGTCATTTAAAACACTGTAATACATGGTAATTATAATTCTGAATACATAGACATTTAGAACACTGTAATACATAGTTATTAAGAACACTAATACATGGTCACTTAGAATACTGTAACACATGGTCATTTAGAGTAATGTAATACACGGTAATTTAGAATGATGTAAAACATTGTCATTCAGAACACTAATACATGGTTATTTAGAACACTAATGCAAAGTCATTTAGAACACTGTAACACATGGTCATTTAGAACACTAATACATGGTCATTTAGAACACTGTAATACATGGTCATTCAGAATACTGTAATACATGGTCATTTAGAATACTGTAATACATGGTCATTTAGAACACTAATACATGGTCATTTAGAACACTGTAATACATGGTCATTTAGAATATTGTAGTACATGGTCATTTATAACAATGTAATACATGGTCATTTAGAACACTGTGATTATTAGTCATTTAGAACACTGTAATACATGGTCATTTAGAATATTGTAGTACATGGTCATTTATAACAATGTAATACATGGTCATTTAGAACACTGTGATTATTAGTCATTTAGAACACTGTAATACATTGTAATTTAGAATACTGTAATACACGGTCATTTAGAATACTGTAAAACATGGTCATTAGAACACTAATTCATGGTCATATAGAACACTGTAATACATGATCATTTAGAACACTGTAATACATGGTCATTTAGAATACTGTAATACATGGTCATTTAGAACACTGTAATACGTAGTAATTTAGAACACTGTAATACATGGTCATTTAGAACACTGTAATACATGGTCATTTAGAATATTGTAATACATGGTCATTTATAACAATGTAATACATGGTCATTTAGAACACTGTAATACTTAGTCATTTAGAACTCTGTAATACATGGTAATTTAGAATACTGTAATACATGGTGATTTAGAACAATGTAATACGTAGTCATTTAGAACACTGTAATACATGGTCATTTTGAACACTGCAATACATGGTAATTTAGAATTCTGTAATACATGGTCATTTAGAACACTAATACATTGTCACTTAGAACACTGTTATACATGGTAATTTAGAATATTGTAATACATGGTGATTTAGAACACTGTAATACGTAGTCATTTAGAACACTGTAATACATGGTCATTTAGAACACTGTAATACATGGTCATTTAGAACACTGTAATACATGGTCATTTATAATACTGTAATACATGGTCATTTAAAACACTGTAATTATGGTAATTATAATACTGAATACATAGACATTTAGAACACTGTAATACATAGTTATTTAGAACACTAATACATGGTCACTTAGAATACTGTAACACATGGTCATTTAGAGTAATGTAATACACAGTAATTTAGAAAACTGTAAAACATGGTCAATCAGAGCACTAATACATGGTCATTCAGAACACTAATACATGGTTATTTAGAACACTAATGCAAAGTCATTTAGAACACTGTAACACATGGTCATTTAGAACACTAATACATGGTCATTTAGAACACTGTAATACATGGTCATTCAGAATACTGTAATACATGGTCATTTAGAATACTGTAATACATGGTCATTTAGAACACTAATACATGGTCATTTAGAACACTGTAATACATGGTCATTTAGAATATTGTAGTACATGGTCATTTATAACAATGTAATACATGGTCATTTAGAACACTGTGATTATTAGTCATTTAGAACACTGTAATACATGGTCATTTAGAATATTGTAGTACATGGTCATTTAGAACACTGTAATACATTGTAATTTAGAATACTGTAATACACGGTCATTTAGAATACTGTAAAACATGGTCATTAGAACACTAATTCATGGTCATATAGAACACTGTAATACATGATCATTTAGAACACTGTAATACATGGTCATTTAGAATACTGTAATACATGGTCATTTAGAACACTGTAATACGTAGTAATTTAGAACACTGTAATACATGGTCATTTTGAACACTGCAATACATGGTCATTTAGAATTCTGTAATACATGGTCATTTAGAACACTGTAATACATGGTCATTTAGAATATTGTAATACATGGTCATTTATAACAATGTAATACATGGTCATTTAGAACACTGTAATACTTAGTCATTTAGAACTCTGTAATACATGGTAATTTAGAATACTGTAATACATGGTGATTTAGAACAATGTAATACGTAGTCATTTAGAACACTGTAATACATGGTCATTTTGAACACTGCAATACATGGTCATTTAGAATTCTGTAATACATGGTCATTTAGAACACTAATACATTGTCACTTAGAACACTGTTATACATGGTAATTTAGAATATTGTAATACATGGTGATTTAGAACACTGTAATACGTAGTCATTTAGAACACTGTAATACATGGTCATTTAGAACACTGTAATACATGGTCATTTAGAACACTGTAATACATGGTCATTCAGAATACTGTAATACATGGTCATTTAGAATACTGTAATACATGGTCATTTAAAACACTGTAATTATGGTAATTATAATACTGAATACATAGACATTTAGAACACTGTAATACATAGTTATTTAGAACACTAATACATGGTCACTTAGAATACTGTAACACATGGTCATTTAGAGTAATGTAATACACAGTAATTTAGAAAACTGTAAAACATGGTCAATCAGAGCACTAATACATGGTCATTTAGAACACTAATGCAAAGACATTTAGAACACTGTAATACATGGTCATTTAGAATACTGTAATACATGGTCATTTAAAACACTGTAATTATGGTAATTATAATACTGAATACATAGACATTTAGAACACTGTAATACATAGTTATTTAGAACACTAATACATGGTCACTTAGAATACTGTAACACATGGTCATTTAGAGTAATGTAATACACAGTAATTTAGAAAACTGTAAAACATGGTCAATCAGAGCACTAATACATGGTCATTTAGAACACTAATGCAAAGACATTTAGAACACTGTAATACATGGTCATTTAGAATACTGTAATACATGGTCATTTAGAACACTGTAATACATAGTAATTTAGAATATTGTACTACATGGTCATTTAGAACACTGTAATACATGGTCATTTAGAACACTAATACATGGTCATTTAGAATACTGTAATACATGGTCATTTAGAATATTGTAGTACATGGGCATTTACAACAATGTAATACATGGTCATTTAGAACACTGTGATTATTAGTTATTTAGAACACTCTAATACATTGTAATTTGGAATACTGTAATACACGGTCATTTAGAATACTGTAAAACATGGTCATTTAGAACACTAATTCATGGTCATATAGAACACTGTAATACATGGTCATTTAGAACACTGTAATACATGGTCATTTAGAATACTGTAATACATGGTCATTTAGAACACTGTAATACATAGTAATTTAGAACACTGTAATAGATGGTCATTTTGAACACTGCAATACATGGTCATTTAGAATTCTGTAATACATGGTCATTTAGAACACTAATACATTGTCACTTAGAACACTGTTATACATGGTAATTTAGAATATTGTAATACATGGTGATTTAGAACACTGTAATACGTAGTCATTTAGAACACTATAATACATGGTCATTTAGAACACTGTAATACATGGTCATTTAAAACACTGCAATACATGGTAATTATAATTCTGAATACATAGACATTTAGAACACTGTAATACATGATCATTTAGAACACTGTAATACATGGTCATTTAGAATACTGTAATACATGGTCATTTAGAACACTGTAATACGTAGTAATTTAGAACACTGTAATACATGGTCATTTTGAACACTGCAAAGAGTGAAAGATTACAGTAACAAAAAAAGGACAAAAATGAGAAAATGAAATGCATAGCAGAAATAGCCTGCCTAACAACAGTAATACATGGTAATATAGAATACTGTCATACATGGTCATTTAGAACAGAGTAATACATGGTCAATTAGAATACTGTAATAAATGGTCATTTAGAACACTAATACAAAGACAATTAAAACACTGTAATACATGGCAATTTAGAATACTGTAATACATGGTAATTTGAACACTAATACATGGTCATTTAGAACACTAATAAATTGTCATTTAGAACACTGCCTTACATGGTCAAATAGAACACTATAATACATTGTCATTTAGAACAGTGTAATACATGGTCATTTAGAACACTGTAATACATGGTCATTTAGAACACTGTATCACTTGGTCATTTAGAACACTTTAATACATGGACATTTAGAACACTGTAATAAAATGTAATTTAGAACACTGTAATAAAATGTAATTTAGAACACTGTAATAAAATGTAATTTAGAACACTGTAATACATGGTCACTTAGAATATAGTAATACATGGTCATTTAGAATACTGTAATACATGGACATTTAGCATACTGAAATTCATGGTCACTTAGAATACTGTAATTCATGGTCATTTAGAATACTGTAATACATGGTCATTTAGAATACAGAAATACATAGATATTTAGAACACTAATACATGGTCATTTAGAATACTGTAATACATGGACATTTAGCATGCTGAAATTCATGGTCACTTAGAATACTGTAATTCATGGTCATTTAGAATACTGTAATACATGGTCATTTAGAACACTAATACATTGTCACTTAGAACACTGTTATACATGGTAATTTAGAATATTGTAATACATGGTGATTTAGAACACTGTAATACGTAGTCATTTAGAACACTATAATACATGGTCATTTAGAACACTGTAATACATGGTCATTTAAAACACTGCAATACATGGTAATTATAATTCTGAATACATAGACATTTAGAACACTGTAATACATGATCATTTAGAACACTGTAATACATGGTCATTTAGAATACTGTAATACATGGTCATTTAGAACACTGTAATACGTAGTAATTTAGAACACTGTAATACATGGTCATTTTGAACACTGCAAAGAGTGAAAGATTACAGTAACAAAAAAAGGACAAAAATGAGAAAATGAAATGCATAGCAGAAATAGCCTGCCTAACAACAGTAATACATGGTAATATAGAATACTGTAATACATGGTCATTTAGAACAGATTAATACATGGTCAATTAGAATACTGTAATAAATGGTCATTTAGAACACTAATACAAAGACAATTAAAACACTGTAATACATGGCAATTTAGAATACTGTAATACATGGTAATTTGAACACTAATACATGGTCATTTAGAACACTAATAAATTGTCATTTAGAACACTGCCTTACATGGTCAAATAGAACACTATAATACATTGTCATTTAGAACAGTGTAATACATGGTCATTTAGAACACTGTAATACATGGTCATTTAGAACACTGTATCACTTGGTCATTTAGAACACTTTAATACATGGACATTTAGAACACTGTAATAAAATGTAATTTAGAACACTGTAATAAAATGTAATTTAGAACACTGTAATAAAATGTAATTTAGAACACTGTAATACATGGTCACTTAGAATATAGTAATACATGGTCATTTAGAATACTGTAATACATGGACATTTAGCATACTGAAATTCATGGTCACTTAGAATACTGTAATTCATGGTCATTTAGAATACTGTAATACATGGTCATTTAGAATACAGAAATACATAGATATTTAGAACACTAATACATGGTCATTTAGAATATGTTAACACATGGTCATTTAGAACACTAATACATGGACATTTAGAACACTGTAATAAAATGTAATTTAGAACACTGTAATAAAATGTAATTTAGAACACTGCAATAAAATGTAATTTAGAACACTGTAATACATGGTCACTTAGAATATAGTAATACATGGTCATTTAGAATACTGTAATACATGGACATTTAGCATGCTGAAATTCATGGTCACTTAGAATACTGTAATTCATGGTCATTTAGAATACTGTAATACATGGTCATTTAGAACACTGATACATTGTCACTTAGAACACTGTTATACATGGTAATTCAGAATATTGTAATACATGGTGATTTAGAACACTGTAATACGTAGTCATTTAGAACACTGTAATACATGGTCATTTAGAACACTGTAATACATGGTCATTTAGAACACTGTAATACATGGTCATTCAGAATACTGTAATACGTAGTCATTTAGAATACTGTAATACATGGTCATTTAAAACACTGTAATTATGGTAATTATAATACTGAATACATAGACATTTAGAACACTGTAATACATAGTTATTTAGAACACTAATACATGGTCACTTAGAATACTGTAACACATGGTCATTTAGAGTAATGTAATACACAGTAATTTAGAAAACTGTAAAACATGGTCAATCAGAGCACTAATACATGGTCATTTAGAACACTAATGCAAAGACATTTAGAACACTGTAATACATGGTCATTTAGAATACTGTAATACATGGTCATTTAGAACACTGTAATACATAGTAATTTAGAATATTGTACTACATGGTCATTTAGAACACTGTAATACATGGTCATTTAGAACACTAATACATGGTCATTTAGAATACTGTAATACATGGTCATTTAGAATATTGTAGTACATGGGCATTTACAACAATGTAATACATGGTCATTTAGAACACTGTGATTATTAGTTATTTAGAACACTGTAATACATTGTAATTTGGAATACTGTAATACACGGTCATTTAGAATACTGTAAAACATGGTCATTTAGAACACTAATTCATGGTCATATAGAACACTGTAAAACATGGTCATTTAGAACACTGTAATACATGGTCATTTAGAATACTGTAATACATGGTCATTTAGAACACTGTAATACATAGTAATTTAGAACACTGTAATACATGGTCATTTTGAACACTGCAATACATGGTCATTTAGAATTCTGTAATACATGGTCATTTAGAACACTAATACATTGTCACTTAGAACACTGTTATACATGGTAATTTAGAATATTGTAATACATGGTGATTTAGAACACTGTAATACGTAGTCATTTAGAACACTATAATACATGGTCATTTAGAACACTGTAATACATGGTCATTTAAAACACTGCAATACATGGTAATTATAATTCTGAATACATAGACATTTAGAACACTGTAATACATGATCATTTAGAAGACTGTAATACATGATCATGTAGAATACTGTAATACATGGTCATTTAGAACACTGTAATACGTAGTAATTTAGAACACTGTAATACATGGTCATTTTGAACACTGCAATACATGGTCATTTAGAATTCTGTAATACATGGTCATTTAGAAAACTGTAATACATGGTCATTTAGAATATTGTAATACATGGTCATTTATAACAATGTAATACATGGTCATTTAGAACACTGTAATACTTAGTCATTTAGAACTCTGTAATACATGGTAATTTAGAATACTGTAATACATGGTCATTTAGAACACTGTAATACGTAGTAATTTAGAACACTGTAATACATGGTCATTTTGAACACTGCAATACATGGTCATTTAGAATTCTGTAATACATGGTCATTTAGAACACTGTAATACATGGTCATTTAGAATATTGTAATACATGGTCATTTATAACAATGTAATACATGGTCATTTAGAATACTGTAATACATGGTCATTTAGAACACTGTAATACATAGTAATTTAGAACACTGTAATACATGGTCATTTTGAACACTGCAATACATGGTCATTTAGAATTCTGTAATACATGGTCATTTAGAACACTAATACATTGTCACTTAGAACACTGTTATACATGGTAATTTAGAATATTGTAATACATGGTGATTTAGAACACTGTAATACGTAGTCATTTAGAACACTATAATACATGGTCATTTAGAACAATGTAATACATGGTCATTTAAAACACTGCAATACATGGTAATTATAATTCTGAATACATAGACATTTAGAACACTGTAATACATGATCATTTAGAACACTGTAATACATGGTCATTTAGAATACTGTAATAAATGGTCATTTAGAACACTGTAATACGTAGTAATTTAGACCACTGTAATACATGGTCATTTTGAACACTGCAATACATGGTCATTTAGAATTCTGTAATACATGGTCATTTAGAAAACTGTAATACATGGTCATTTAGAATATTGTAATACATGGTCATTTATAACAATGTAATACATGGTCATTTAGAACACTGTAATACTTAGTCATTTAGAACTCTGTAATACATGGTAATTTAGAATACTGTAATACATGGTGATTTAGAACACTGTGATTATTAGTCATTTAGAACACTGTAATACATTGTAATTTAGAATACTGTAATACACGGTCATTTAGAATACTGTAAAACATGGTCATTAGAACACTAATTCATGGTCATATAGAACACTGTAATACATGATCATTTAGAACACTGTAATACATGGTCATTTAGAATACTGTAATACATGGTCATTTAGAACACTGTAATACGTAGTAATTTAGAACACTGTAATACATGGTCATTTTGAACACTGCAATACATGGTCATTTAGAATTCTGTAATACATGGTCATTTAGAACACTGTAATACATGGTCATTTAGAATATTGTAATACATGGTCATTTATAACAATGTAATACATGGTCATTTAGAACACTGTAATACTTAGTCATTTAGAACTCTGTAATACATGGTAATTTAGAATACTGTAATACATGGTGATTTAGAACAATGTAATACGTAGTCATTTAGAACACTGTAATACATGGTCATTTTGAACACTGCAATACATGGTCATTTAGAATTCTGTAATACATGGTCATTTAGAACACTAATACATTGTCACTTAGAACACTGTTATACATGGTAATTTAGAATATTGTAATACATGGTGATTTAGAACACTGTAATACGTAGTCATTTAGAACACTGTAATACATGGTCATTTAGAACACTGTAATACATGGTCATTTAGAACACTGTAATACATGGTCATTCAGAATACTGTAATACATGGTCATTTAGAATACTGTAATACATGGTCATTTAAAACACTGTAATTATGGTAATTATAATACTGAATACATAGACATTTAGAACACTGTAATACATAGTTATTTAGAACACTAATACATGGTCACTTAGAATACTGTAACACATGGTCATTTAGAGTAATGTAATACACAGTAATTTAGAAAACTGTAAAACATGGTCAATCAGAACACTAATACATGGTCATTTAGAACACTAATGCAAAGACATTTAGAACACTGTAATACATGGTCATTTAGAATACTGTAATACATGGTCATTTAGAACACTGTAATACATAGTAATTTAGAATATTGTAATACATGGTCATTTAGAACACTGTAATACATGGTCATTTAGAACACTAATACATGGTCATTTAGAATACTGTAATACATGGTCATTTAGAATATTGTAGTACATGGGCATTTACAACAATGTAATACATGGTCATTTAGAACACTGTGATTATTAGTCATTTAGAACACTGTAATACATTGTAATTTAGAATACTGTAATACACGGTCATTTAGAATACTGTAAAACATGGTCATTTAGAAAACTAATTCATGGTCATATAGAACACTGTAATACATGGTCATTTAGAACTCTGTAATACATGGTCATTTAGAATACTGTAATACATGGTCATTTAGAACACTGTAATACATAGTAATTTAGAACACTGTAATACATGGTCATTTTGAACACTGCAATACATGGTCATTTAGAATTCTGTAATACATGGTCATTTAGAACACTAATACATTGTCACTTAGAACACTGTTATACATGGTAATTTAGAATATTGTAATACATGGTGATTTAGAACACTGTAATACGTAGTCATTTAGAACACTATAATACATGGTCATTTAAAACACTGCAATACATGGTAATTATAATTCTGAATACATAGACATTTAGAACACTGTAATACATAGTTATTAAGAACACTAATACATGGTCACTTAGAATACTGTAATACATGGTCATTTAGAGTAATGTAATACACGGTCATTTAGAATGATGTAAAACATTGTCATTCAGAACACTAATACATGGTTATTTAGAACACTAATGCAAAGTCATTTAGAACACTGTAACACATGGTCATTTAGAACACTGTAATACGTAGTCATTTAGAACACTGTAATACATGGTCATTTAGAACACTGTAATACATGGTCATTTAGAACACTGTAATACATGGTCATTCAGAATACTGTAATACATGGTCATTTAGAATACTGTAATACATGGTCATTTAAAACACTGTAATTATGGTAATTATAATACTGAATACATAGACATTTAGAACACTGTAATACATAGTTATTTAGAACACTAATACATGGTCACTTAGAATACTGTAACACATGGTCATTTAGAGTAATGTAATACACAGTAATTTAGAAAACTGTAAAACATGGTCAATCAGAACACTAATACATGGTCATTTAGAACACTAATGCAAAGACATTTAGAACACTGTAATACATGGTCATTTAGAATACTGTAATACATGGTCATTTAGAACACTGTAATACATAGTAATTTAGAATATTGTACTACATGGTCATTTAGAACACTGTAATACATGGTCATTTAGAACACTAATACATGGTCATTTAGAATACTGTAATACATGGTCATTTAGAATATTGTAGTACATGGGCATTTACAACAATGTAATACATGGTCATTTAGAACACTGTGATTATTAGTTATTTAGAACACTGTAATACATTGTAATTTAGAATACTGTAATACACGGTCATTTAGAATACTGTAAAACATGGTCATTTAGAACACTAATTCATGGTCATATAGAACACTGTAATACATGGTCATTTAGAACTCTGTAATACATGGTCATTTAGAATACTGTAATACATGGTCATTTAGAACACTGTAATACATAGTAAATTAGAACACTGTAATACATGGTCATTTTGAACACTGCAATACATGGTCATTTAGAATTCTGTAATACATGGTCATTTAGAACACTAATACATTGTCACTTAGAACACTGTTATACATGGTAATTTAGAATATTGTAATACATGGTGATTTAGAACACTGTAATACGTAGTCATTTAGAACACTGTAATACATGGTCATTTTGAACACTGCAAAGAGTGAAAGATTACAGTAACAAAAAAAGGACAAAAATGAGAAAATGAAATGCATAGCAGAAATAGCCTGCCTAACAACAGTAATACATGGTAATATAGAATACTGTAATACATGGTCATTTAGAACAGAGTAATACATGGTCAATTAGAATACTGTAATAAATGGTCATTTAGAACACTAATACAAAGACAATTAAAACACTGTAATACATGGCAATTTAGAATACTGTAATACATGGTAATTTGAACACTAATACATGGTCATTTAGAACACTAATAAATTGTCATTTAGAACACTGCCTTACATGGTCAAATAGAACACTATAATACATTGTCATTTAGAACAGTGTAATACATGGTCATTTAGAACACTGTAATACATGGTCATTTAGAACACTGTATCACTTGGTCATTTAGAACACTTTAATACATGGACATTTAGAACACTGTAATAAAATGTAATTTAGAACACTGTAATAAAATGTAATTTAGAACACTGTAATAAAATGTAATTTAGAACACTGTAATACATGGTCACTTAGAATATAGTAATACATGGTCATTTAGAATACTGTAATACATGGACATTTAGCATACTGAAATTCATGGTCACTTAGAATACTGTAATACATGGTCATTTAGAATACAGAAATACATAGATATTTAGAACACTAATACATGGTCATTTAGAATATGTTAACACATGGTCATTTAGAACACTAATACATGGACATTTAGAACACTGTAATAAAATGTAATTTAGAACACTGTAATAAAATGTAATTTAGAACACTGCAATAAAATGTAATTTAGAACACTGTAATACATGGTCACTTAGAATATAGTAATACATGGTCATTTAGAACACTGTAATACATGGTCATTTAAAACACTGCAATACATGGTAATTATAATTCTGAATACATAGACATTTAGAACACTGTAATACATGATCATTTAGAAGACTGTAATACATGATCATTTAGAATACTGTAATACATGGTCATTTAGAACACTGTAATACGTAGTAATTTAGAACACTGTAATACATGGTCATTTTGAACACTGCAATACATGGTCATTTAGAATTATGTAATACATGGTCATTTAGAAAACTGTAATACATGGTCATTTAGAATATTGTAATACATGGTCATTTATAACAATGTAATACATGGTCATTTAGAACACTGTAATACTTAGTCATTTAGAACTCTGTAATACATGGTAATTTAGAATACTGTAATACATGGTCATTTAGAACACTGTAATACGTAGTAATTTAGAACACTGTAATACATGGTCATTTTGAACACTGCAATACATGGTCATTTAGAATTCTGTAATACATGGTCATTTAGAACACTGTAATACATGGTCATTTAGAATATTGTAATACATGGTCATTTATAACAATGTAATACATGGTCATTTAGAATACTGTAATACATGGTCATTTAGAACACTGTAATACATAGTAATTTAGAACACTGTAATACATGGTCATTTTGAACACTGCAATACATGGTCATTTAGAATTCTGTAATACATGGTCATTTAGAACACTAATACATTGTCACTTAGAACACTGTTATACATGGTAATTTAGAATATTGTAATACATGGTGATTTAGAACACTGTAATCGTAGTCATTTAGAACACTATAATACATGGTCATTTAGAACAATGTAATACATGGTCATTTAAAACACTGCAATACATGGTAATTATAATTCTGAATACATAGACATTTAGAACACTGTAATACATGATCATTTAGAACACTGTAATACATGGTCATTTAGAATACTGTAATAAATGGTCATTTAGAACACTGTAATACGTAGTAATTTAGACCACTGTAATACATGGTCATTTTGAACACTGCAATACATGGTCATTTAGAATTCTGTAATACATGGTCATTTAGAAAACTGTAATACATGGTCATTTAGAATATTGTAATACATGGTCATTTATAACAATGTAATACATGGTCATTTAGAACACTGTAATACTTAGTCATTTAGAACTCTGTAATACATGGTAATTTAGAATACTGTAATACATGGTGATTTAGAACACTGTGATTATTAGTCATTTAGAACACTGTAATACATTGTAATTTAGAATACTGTAATACACGGTCATTTAGAATACTGTAAAACATGGTCATTAGAACACTAATTCATGGTCATATAGAACACTGTAATACATGATCATTTAGAACACTGTAATACATGGTCATTTAGAATACTGTAATACATGGTCATTTAGAACACTGTAATACGTAGTAATTTAGAACACTGTAATAGATGGTCATTTTGAACACTGCAATACATGGTCATTTAGAATTCTGTAATACATGGTCATTTAGAAAACTGTAATACATGGTCATTTAGAATATTGTAATACATGGTCATTTATAACAATGTAATACATGGTCATTTAGAACACTGTAATACTTAGTCATTTAGAACTCTGTAATACATGGTAATTTAGAATACTGTAATACATGGTGATTTAGAACACTGTGATTATTAGTCATTTAGAACACTGTAATACATTGTAATTTAGAATACTGTAATACACGGTCATTTAGAATACTGTAAAACATGGTCATTAGAACACTAATTCATGGTCATATAGAACACTGTAATACATGGTCATTTTGAACACTGCAATACATGGTCATTTTGAACACTGCAATACATGGTCATTTAGAATTCTGTAATACATGGTCATTTAGAACACTGTAATACATGGTCATTTAGAATATTGTAATACATGGTCATTTATAACAATGTAATACATGGTCATTTAGAACACTGTAATACTTAGTCATTTAGAACTCTGTAATACATGGTAATTTAGAATACTGTAATACATGGTGATTTAGAACAATGTAATACAGTAGTCATTTAGAACACTGTAATACATGGTCATTTTGAACACTGCAATACATGGTCATTTAGAATTCTGTAATACATGGTCATTTAGAACACTAATACATTGTCACTTAGAACACTGTTATACATGGTAATTTAGAATATTGTAATACATGGTGATTTAGAACACTGTAATACGTAGTCATTTAGAACACTGTAATACATGGTCATTTAGAACACTGTAATACATGGTCATTTAGAACACTGTAATACATGGTCATTCAGAATACTGTAATACATGGTCATTTAGAATACTGTAATACATGGTCATTTAAAACACTGTAATTATGGTAATTATAATACTGAATACATAGACATTTAGAACACTGTAATACATAGTTATTTAGAACACTAATACATGGTCACTTAGAATACTGTAACACATGGTCATTTAGAGTAATGTAATACACAGTAATTTAGAAAACTGTAAAACATGGTCAATCAGAACACTAATACATGGTCATTTAGAACACTAATGCAAAGACATTTAGAACACTGTAATACATGGTCATTTAGAATACTGTAATACATGGTCATTTAGAACACTGTAATACATAGTAATTTAGAATATTGTAATACATGGTCATTTAGAACACTGTAATACATGGTCATTTAGAACACTAATACATGGTCATTTAGAATACTGTAATACATGGTCATTTAGAATATTGTAGTACATGGGCATTTACAACAATGTAATACATGGTCATTTAGAACACTGTGATTATTAGTCATTTAGAACACTGTAATACATTGTAATTTAGAATACTGTAATACACGGTCATTTAGAATACTGTAAAACATGGTCATTTAGAAAACTAATTCATGGTCATATAGAACACTGTAATACATGGTCATTTAGAACTCTGTAATACATGGTCATTTAGAATACTGTAATACATGGTCATTTAAAACACTGTAATACATAGTAATTTAGAACACTGTAATACATGGTCATTTTGAACACTGCAATACATGGTCATTTAGAATTCTGTAATACATGGTCATTTAGAACACTAATACATTTTCACTTAGAACACTGTTATACATGGTAATTTAGAATATTGTAATACATGGTGATTTAGAACACTGTAATACGTAGTCATTTAGAACACTATAATACATGGTCATTTAAAACACTGCAATACATGGTAATTATAATTCTGAATACATAGACATTTAGAACACTGTAATACATAGTTATTAAGAACACTAATACATGGTCACTTAGAATACTGTAATACATGGTCATTTAGAGTAATGTAATACACGGTCATTTAGAATGATGTAAAACATTGTCATTCAGAACACTAATACATGGTTATTTAGAACACTAATGCAAAGTCATTTAGAACACTGTAACACATGGTCATTTAGAACACTAATACATGGTCATTTAGAACACTGTAAAACATGGTCAATCAGAGCACTAATACATGGTCATTTAGAACACTAATGCAAAGACATTTAGAACACTGTAATACATGGTCATTTAGAATATTGTAATACATGGTCATTTAAAACACTGTAATTATGGTAATTATAATACTGAATACATAGACATTTAGAACACTGTAATACATAGTTATTTAGAACACTAATACATGGTCACTTAGAATACTGTAACACATGGTCATTTAGAGTAATGTAATACACAGTAATTTAGAAAACTGTAAAATATGGTCAATCAGAGCACTAATACATGGTCATTTAGAACACTAATGCAAAGACATTTAGAACACTGTAATACATGGTCATTTAGAATACTGCAATACATGGTCATTTAGAATTATGTAATACATGGTCATTTAGAAAACTGTAATACATGGTCATTTAGAATATTGTAATACATGGTCATTTATAACAATGTAATACATGGTCATTTAGAAAACTGTAATACATGGTCATTTAGAATATTGTAATACATGGTCATTTATAACAATGTAATACATGGTCATTTAGAACACTGTAATACTTAGTCATTTAGAACTCTGTAATACATGGTAATTTAGAATACTGTAATACATGGTCATTTAGAACACTGTAATACGTAGTAATTTAGAACACTGTAATACATGGTCATTTTGAACACTGCAATACATGGTCATTTAGAATTCTGTAATACATGGTCATTTAGAACACTGTAATACATGGTCATTTAGAATATTGTAATACATGGTCATTTATAACAATGTAATACATGGTCATTTAGAATACTGTAATACATGGTCATTTAGAACACTGTAATACATAGTAATTTAGAACACTGTAATACATGGTCATTTTGAACACTGCAATACATGGTCATTTAGAATTCTGTAATACATGGTCATTTAGAACACTAATACATTGTCACTTAGAACACTGTTATACATGGTAATTTAGAATATTGTAATACATGGTGATTTAGAACACTGTAATACGTAGTCATTTAGAACACTATAATACATGGTCATTTAGAACAATGTAATACATGGTCATTTAAAACACTGCAATACATGGTAATTATAATTCTGAATACATAGACATTTAGAACACTGTAATACATGATCATTTAGAACACTGTAATACATGGTCATTTAGAATACTGTAATAAATGGTCATTTAGAACACTGTAATACGTAGTAATTTAGACCACTGTAATACATGGTCATTTTGAACACTGCAATACATGGTCATTTAGAATTCTGTAATACATGGTCATTTAGAAAACTGTAATACATGGTCATTTAGAATATTGTAATACATGGTCATTTATAACAATGTAATACATGGTCATTTAGAACACTGTAATACTTAGTCATTTAGAACTCTGTAATACATGGTAATTTAGAATACTGTAATACATGGTCATTTAGAATACTGTAAAACATGGTCATTAGAACACTAATTCATGGTCATATAGAACACTGTAATACATGATCATTTAGAACACTGTAATACATGGTCATTTAGAATACTGTAATACATGGTCATTTAGAACACTGTAATCGTAGTAATTTAGAACACTGTAATAGATGGTCATTTTGAACACTGCAATACATGGTCATTTAGAATTCTGTAATACATGGTCATTTAGAAAACTGTAATACATGGTCATTTAGAATATTGTAATACATGGTCATTTATAACAATGTAATACATGGTCATTTAGAACACTGTAATACTTAGTCATTTAGAACTCTGTAATACATGGTAATTTAGAATACTGTAATACATGGTGATTTAGAACACTGTGATTATTAGTCATTTAGAACACTGTAATACATTGTAATTTAGAATACTGTAATACACGGTCATTTAGAATACTGTAAAACATGGTCATTAGAACACTAATTCATGGTCATATAGAACACTGTAATACATGGTCATTTTGAACACTGCAATACATGGTCATTTTGAACACTGCAATACATGGTCATTTAGAATTCTGTAATACATGGTCATTTAGAACACTGTAATACATGGTCATTTAGAATATTGTAATACATGGTCATTTATAACAATGTAATACATGGTCATTTAGAACACTGTAATACTTAGTCATTTAGAACTCTGTAATACATGGTAATTTAGAATACTGTAATACATGGTGATTTAGAACAATGTAATACGTAGTCATTTAGAACACTGTAATACATGGTCATTTTGAACACTGCAATACATGGTCATTTAGAATTCTGTAATACATGGTCATTTAGAACACTAATACATTGTCACTTAGAACACTGTTATACATGGTAATTTAGAATATTGTAATACATGGTGATTTAGAACACTGTAATACGTAGTCATTTAGAACACTGTAATACATGGTCATTTAGAACACTGTAATACATGGTCATTTAGAACACTGTAATACATGGTCATTCAGAATACTGTAATACATGGTCATTTAGAATACTGTAATACATGGTCATTTAAAACACTGTAATTATGGTAATTATAATACTGAATACATAGACATTTAGAACACTGTAATACATAGTTATTTAGAACACTAATACATGGTCACTTAGAATACTGTAACACATGGTCATTTAGAGTAATGTAATACACAGTAATTTAGAAAACTGTAAAACATGGTCAATCAGAACACTAATACATGGTCATTTAGAACACTAATGCAAAGACATTTAGAACACTGTAATACATGGTCATTTAGAATACTGTAATACATGGTCATTTAGAACACTGTAATACATAGTAATTTAGAATATTGTAATACATGGTCATTTAGAACACTGTAATACATGGTCATTTAGAACACTAATACATGGTCATTTAGAATACTGTAATACATGGTCATTTAGAATATTGTAGTACATGGGCATTTACAACAATGTAATACATGGTCATTTAGAACACTGTGATTATTAGTCATTTAGAACACTGTAATACATTGTAATTTAGAATACTGTAATACACGGTCATTTAGAATACTGTAAAACATGGTCATTTAGAAAACTAATTCATGGTCATATAGAACACTGTAATACATGGTCATTTAGAACTCTGTAATACATGGTCATTTAGAATACTGTAATACATGGTCATTTAAAACACTGTAATACATAGTAATTTAGAACACTGTAATACATGGTCATTTTGAACACTGCAATACATGGTCATTTAGAATTCTGTAATACATGGTCATTTAGAACACTAATACATTTTCACTTAGAACACTGTTATACATGGTAATTTAGAATATTGTAATACATGGTGATTTAGAACACTGTAATACGTAGTCATTTAGAACACTATAATACATGGTCATTTAAAACACTGCAATACATGGTAATTATAATTCTGAATACATAGACATTTAGAACACTGTAATACATAGTTATTAAGAACACTAATACATGGTCACTTAGAATACTGTAATACATGGTCATTTAGAGTAATGTAATACACGGTCATTTAGAATGATGTAAAACATTGTCATTCAGAACACTAATACATGGTTATTTAGAACACTAATGCAAAGTCATTTTAGAACACTGTAACACATGGTCATTTAGAACACTAATACATGGTCATTTAGAACACTGTAAAACATGGTCAATCAGAGCACTAATACATGGTCATTTAGAACACTAATGCAAAGACATTTAGAACACTGTAATACATGGTCATTTAGAATATTGTAATACATGGTCATTTAAAACACTGTAATTATGGTAATTATAATACTGAATACATAGACATTTAGAACACTGTAATACATAGTTATTTAGAACACTAATACATGGTCACTTAGAATACTGTAACACATGGTCATTTAGAGTAATGTAATACACAGTAATTTAGAAAACTGTAAAATATGGTCAATCAGAGCACTAATACATGGTCATTTAGAACACTAATGCAAAGACATTTAGAACACTGTAATACATGGTCATTTAGAATACTGTAATACATGGTCATTTAGAACACTGTAATACATAGTAATTTAGAATATTGTACTACATGGTCATTTAGAACACTGTAATACATGGTCATTTAGAACACTAATACATGGTCATTTAGAATACTGTAATACATGGTCATTTAGAATATTGTAGTACATGGGCATTTACAACAATGTAATACATGGTCATTTAGAACACTGTGATTATTAGTTATTTAGAACACTGTAATACATTGTAATTTGGAATACTGTAATACACGGTCATTTAGAATACTGTAAAACATGGTCATTTAGAACACTAATTCATGGTCATGTAGAACACTGTAATACATGGTCATTTAGAACACTGTAATACATGGTCATTTAGAATACTGTAATACATGGTCATTTAGAACACTGTAATACATAGTAATTTAGAACACTGTAATAGATGGTCATTTTGAACACTGCAATACATGGTCATTTAGAATTCTGTAATACATGGTCATTTAGAACACTAATACATTGTCACTTAGAACACTGTTATACATGGTAATTTAGAATATTGTAATACATGGTGATTTAGAACACTGTAATACGAGTAGTCATTTAGAACACTATAATACATGGTCATTTAGAACACTGTAATACATGGTCATTTAAAACACTGCAATACATGGTAATTATAATTCTGAATACATAGACATTTAGAACACTGTAATACATGATCATTTAGAACACTGTAATACATGGTCATTTAGAATACTGTAATACATGGTCATTTAGAACACTGTAATACGTAGTAATTTAGAACACTGTAATACATGGTCATTTTGAACACTGCAAAGAGTGAAAGATTACAGTAACAAAAAAAGGACAAAAATGAGAAAATGAAATGCATAGCAGAAATAGCCTGCCTAACAACAGTAATACATGGTAATATAGAATACTGTAATACATGGTCATTTAGAACAGAGTAATACATGGTCAATTAGAATACTGTAATAAATGGTCATTTAGAACACTAATACAAAGACAATTAAAACACTGTAATACATGGCAATTTAGAATACTGTAATACATGGTAATTTGAACACTAATACATGGTCATTTAGAACACTAATAAATTGTCATTTAGAACACTGCCTTACATGGTCAAATAGAACACTATAATACATTGTCATTTAGAACAGTGTAATACATGGTCATTTACAACACTGTAATACATGGTCATTTAGAACACTGTATCACTTGGTCATTTAGAACACTTTAATACATGGACATTTAGAACACTGTAATAAAATGTAATTTAGAACACTGTAATAAAATGTAATTTAGAACACTGTAATAAAATGTAATTTAGAACACTGTAATACATGGTCACTTAGAATATAGTAATACATGGTCATTTAGAATACTGTAATACATGGACATTTAGCATACTGAAATTCATGGTCACTTAGAATACTGTAATTCATGGTCATTTAGAATACTGTAATACATGGTCATTTAGAATACAGAAATACATAGATATTTAGAACACTAATACATGGTCATTTAGAATATGTTAACAAATGGTCATTTAGAACACTAATACATGGACATTTAAAACACTGTAATAAAATGTAATTTAGAACACTGTAATAAAATGTAATTTAGAACACTGCAATAAAATGTAATTTAGAACACTGTAATACATGGTCACTTAGAATATAGTAATACATGGTCATTTAGAATACTGTAATACATGGACATTTAGCATGCTGAAATTCATGGTCACTTAGAATACTGTAATTCATGGTCATTTAGAATACTGTAATACATGGTCATTTAGAACACTAATACATTGTCACTTAGAACACTGTTATACATGGTAATTTAGAATATTGTAATACATGGTGATTTAGAACACTGTAATACGTAGTCATTTAGAACACTATAATACATGGTCATTTAGAACACTGTAATACATGGTCATTTAAAACACTGCAATACATGGTAATTATAATTCTGAATACATAGACATTTAGAACATTGTAATACATGATCATTTAGAACACTGTAATACATGGTCATTTAGAATACTGTAATACATGGTCATTTAGAACACTGTAATACGTAGTAATTTAGAACACTGTAATACATGGTCATTTTGAACACTGCAAAGAGTGAAAGATTACAGTAACAAAAAAAGGACAAAAATGAGAAAATGAAATGCATAGCAGAAATAGCCTGCCTAACAACAGTAATACATGGTAATATAGAATACTGTAATACATGGTCATTTAGAACAGAGTAATACATGGTCAATTAGAATACTGTAATAAATGGTCATTTAGAACACTAATACAAAGACAATTAAAACACTGTAATACATGGCAATTTAGAATACTGTAATACATGGTAATTTGAACACTAATACATGGTCATTTAGAACACTAATAAATTGTCATTTAGAACACTGCCTTACATGGTCAAATAGAACACTATAATACATTGTCATTTAGAACAGTGTAATACATGGTCATTTAGAACACTGTAATACATGGTCATTTAGAACACTGTATCACTTGGTCATTTAGAACACTTTAATACATGGACATTTAGAACACTGTAATAAAATGTAATTTAGAACACTGTAATAAAATGTAATTTAGAACAATGTAATAAAATGTAATTTAGAACACTGTAATACATGGTCACTTAAAATATAGTAATACATGGTCATTTAGAATACTGTAATACATGGACATTTAGCATACTGAAATTCATGGTCACTTAGAATACTGTAATTCATGGTCATTTAGAATACTGTAATACATGGTCATTTAGAATACAGAAATACATAGATATTTAGAACACTAATACATGGTCATTTAGAATATGTTAACACATGGTCATTTAGAACACTAATACATGGACATTTAGAACACTGTAATAAAATGTAATTTAGAACACTGTAATAAAATGTAATTTAGAACACTGCAATAAAATGTAATTTAGAACACTGTAATACATGGTCACTTAGAATATAGTAATACATGGTCATTTAGAATACTGTAATACATGGACATTTAGCATACTGAAATTCATGGTCACTTAGAATACTGTAATTCATGGTCATTTAGAATACTGTAATACATGGTCATTTAGAACACTAATACATTGTCACTTAGAACACTGTTATACATGGTAATTCAGAATATTGTAATACATGGTGATTTAGAACACTGTAATACGTAGTCATTTAGAACACTGTAATACATGGTCATTTAGAACACTGTAATACATGGTCATTTAGAACACTGTAATACATGGTCATTCAGAATACTGTAATACATGGTCATTTAGAATACTGTAATACATGGTCATTTAAAACACTGTAATTATGGTAATTATAATACTGAATACATAGACATTTAGAACACTGTAATACATAGTTATTTAGAACACTAATACATGGTCACTTAGAATACTGTAACACATGGTCATTTAGAGTAATGTAATACACAGTAATTTAGAAAACTGTAAAACATGGTCAATCAGAGCACTAATACATGGTCATTTAGAACACTAATGCAAAGACATTTAGAACACTGTAATACATGGTCATTTAGAACACTGTAATACATAGTAATTTAGAATATTGTACTACATGGTCATTTAGAACACTGTAATACATGGTCATTTAGAACACTAATACATGGTCATTTAGAATACTGTAATACATGGTCATTTAGAATATTGTAGTACATGGGCATTTACAACAATGTAATACATGGTCATTTAGAACACTGTGATTATTAGTTATTTAGAACACTGTAATACATAGTAATTTAGAATACTGTAATACACGGTCATTTAGAATACTGTAAAACATGGTCATTTAGAACACTAATTCATGGTCATATAGAACACTGTAAAACATGGTCATTTAGAACACTGTAATACATGGTCATTTAGAATACTGTAATACATGGTCATTTAGAACACTGTAATACATAGTAATTTAGAACACTGTAATACATGGTCATTTTGAACACTGCAATACATGGTCATTTAGAATTCTGTAATACATGGTCATTTAGAACACTAATACATTGTCACTTAGAACACTGTTATACATGGTAATTTAGAATATTGTAATACATGGTGATTTAGAACACTGTAATACGTAGTCATTTAGAACACTATAATACATGGTCATTTAGAACACTGTAATACATGGTCATTTAAAACACTGCAATACATGGTAATTATAATTCTGAATACATAGACATTTAGAACACTGTAATACATGATCATTTAGAAGACTGTAATACATGATCATTTAGAATACTGTAATACATGGTCATTTAGAACACTGTAATACGTAGTAATTTAGAACACTGTAATACATGGTCATTTTGAACACTGCAATACATGGTCATTTAGAATTCTGTAATACATGGTCATTTAGAAAACTGTAATACATGGTCATTTAGAATATTGTAATACATGGTCATTTATAACAATGTAATACATGGTCATTTAGAACACTGTAATACTTAGTCATTTAGAACTCTGTAATACATGGTAATTTAGAATACTGTAATACATGGTCATTTAGAACACTGTAATACGTAGTAATTTAGAACACTGTAATACATGGTCATTTTGAACACTGCAATACATGGTCATTTAGAATTCTGTAATACATGGTCATTTAGAACACTGTAATACATGGTCATTTAGAATATTGTAATACATGGTCATTTATAACAATGTAATACATGGTCATTTAGAATACTGTAATACATGGACATTTAGCATACTGAAATTCATGGTCACTTAGAATACTGTAATTCATGGTCATTTAGAATACTGTAATACATGGTCATTTAGAATTCTGTAATACATAGATATTTAGAACACTAATACATTGTCACTTAGAACACTGTTATACATGGTAATTTAGAATATTGTAATACATGGTGATTTAGAACACTGTAATACGTAGTCATTTAGAACACTATAATACATGGTCATTTTGAACACTGCAATACATGGTCATTTAGAATTCTGTAATACATGGTCATTTAGAAAACTGTAATACATGGTCATTTAGAATATTGTAATACATGGTCATTTATAACAATGTAATACATGGTCATTTAGAACACTGTAATACTTAGTCATTTAGAACTCTGTAATACATGGTAATTTAGAATACTGTAATACATGGTGATTTAGAACACTGTGATTATTAGTCATTTAGAACACTGTAATACATTGTAATTTAGAATACTGTAATACACGGTCATTTAGAATACTGTAAAACATGGTCATTAGAACACTAATTCATGGTCATATAGAACACTGTAATACATGATCATTTAGAACACTGTAATACATGGTCATTTAGAATACTGTAATACATGGTCATTTAGAACACTGTAATACGTAGTAATTTAGAACACTGTAATACATGGTCATTTTGAACACTGCAATACATGGTCATTTAGAATTCTGTAATACATGGTCATTTAGAACACTGTAATACATGGTCATTTAGAATATTGTAATACATGGTCATTTATAACAATGTAATACATGGTCATTTAGAACACTGTAATACTTAGTCATTTAGAACTCTGTAATACATGGTAATTTAGAATACTGTAATACATGGTGATTTAGAACAATGTAATACGTAGTCATTTAGAACACTGTAATACATGGTCATTTTGAACACTGCAATACATGGTCATTTAGAATTCTGTAATACATGGTCATTTAGAACACTAATACATTGTCACTTAGAACACTGTTATACATGGTAATTTAGAATATTGTAATACATGGTGATTTAGAACACTGTAATACGTAGTCATTTAGAACACTGTAATACATGGTCATTTAGAACACTGTAATACATGGTCATTTAGAACACTGTAATACATGGTCATTCAGAATACTGTAATACATGGTCATTTAGAATACTGTAATACATGGTCATTTAAAACACTGTAATTATGGTAATTATAATACTGAATACATAGACATTTAGAACACTGTAATACATAGTTATTTAGAACACTAATACATGGTCACTTAGAATACTGTAACACATGGTCATTTAGAGTAATGTAATACACAGTAATTTAGAAAACTGTAAAACATGGTCAATCAGAACACTAATACATGGTCATTTAGAACACTAATGCAAAGACATTTAGAACACTGTAATACATGGTCATTTAGAATACTGTAATACATGGTCATTTAGAACACTGTAATACATAGTAATTTAGAATATTGTAATACATGGTCATTTAGAACACTGTAATACATGGTCATTTAGAACACTAATACATGGTCATTTAGAATACTGTAATACATGGTCATTTAGAATATTGTAGTACATGGGCATTTACAACAATGTAATACATGGTCATTTAGAACACTGTGATTATTAGTCATTTAGAACACTGTAATACATTGTAATTTAGAATACTGTAATACACGGTCATTTAGAATACTGTAAAACATGGTCATTTAGAAAACGAATTCATGGTCATATAGAACACTGTAATACATGGTCATTTAGAACTCTGTAATACATGGTCATTTAGAATACTGTAATACATGGTCATTTAGAACACTGTAATACATAGTAATTTAGAACACTGTAATACATGGTCATTTTGAACACTGCAATACATGGTCATTTAGAATTCTGTAATACATGGTCATTTAGAACACTAATACATGGTCACTTAGAACACTGTTATACATGGTAATTTAGAATATTGTAATACATGGTGATTTAGAACACTGTAATACGTAGTCATTTAGAACACTATAATACATGGTCATTTAAAACACTGCAATACATGGTAATTATAATTCTGAATACATAGACATTTAGAACACTGTAATACATAGTTATTAAGAACACTAATACATGGTCACTTAGAATACTGTAATACATGGTCATTTAGAGTAATGTAATACACGGTCATTTAGAATGATGTAAAACATTGTCATTCAGAACACTAATACATGGTTTTTTAGAACACTAATGCAAAGTCATTTAGAACACTGTAACACATGGTCATTTAGAACACTAATACATGGTCATTTAGAACACTGTAATACATGGTCATTCAGAATACTGTAATACATGGTCATTTGGAATACTGTAATACATGGTCATTTAGAACACTAATACATGGTCATTTAGAACACTGTAATACATGGTCATTTAGAATATTGTAGTACATGGTCATTTATAACAATGTAATACATGGTCATTTAGAACACTGTGATTATTGGTCATTTAGAATATTGTAGTACATGGTCATTTATAACAATGTAATACATGGTCATTTAGAACACTGTGATTATTAGTCATTTAGAACACTGTAATACATTGTAATTTAGAATACTGTAATACACGGTCATTTAGAATACTGTAAAACATGGTCATTAGAACACTAATTCATGGTCATATAGAACACTGTAATACATGATCATTTAGAACACTGTAATACATGGTCATTTAGAACACTGTAATACGTAGTAATTTAGAACACTGTAATACATGGTCATTTTGAACACTGCAATACATGGTCATTTAGAATTCTGTAATACATGGTCATTTAGAACACTGTAATACATGGTCATTTAGAATATTGTAATACATGGTCATTTATAACAATGTAATACATGGTCATTTAGAACACTGTAATACATGGTCATTTTGAACACTGCAATACATGGTCATTTAGAATTCTGTAATACATGGTCATTTAGAACACTAATACATTGTCACTTAGAAGACTGTTATACATGGTAATTTAGAATATTGTAATACATGGTGATTTAGAACACTGTAATACGTAGTCATTTAGAACACTGTAATACATGGTCATTTAGAACACTGTAATACATGGTCATTTAGAACACTGTAATACATGGTCATTCAGAATACTGTAATACATGGTCATTTAGAATACTGTAATACATGGTCATTTAAAACACTGTAATTATGGTAATTATAATACTGAATACATAGACATTTAGAACACTGTAATACATAGTTATTTAGAACACTAATACATGGTCACTTAGAATACTGTAACACATAGTTATTTAGAGTAATGTAATACACTGTAATTTAGAATACTGTAAAACATGGTCAATCAGAACACTAATACATGGTCATTTAGAACACTAATGCAAAGACATTTAGAACACTGTAATACATGGTCATTTAGAATACTGTAATACATGGCCATTTAGAACACTGTAATACATAGTAATTTAGAATATTGTAATACATGGTCATTTAGAACACTGTAATACATGGTCATTTAGAACACTAATACATGGTCATTTAGAATACTGTAATACATGGTCATTTAGAATATTGTAGTACATGGACATTTATAACAATGTAATACATGGTCATTTAGAACACTGTGATTATTAGTTATTTAGAACACTGTAATACATTGTAATTTAGAATACTGTAATACACGGTCATTTAGAATACTGTAAAACATGGTCATTTAGAACACTATTTCATGGTCATATAGAACACTGTAATACATGGTCATTTAGAACACTGTAATACATGGTCATTTAGAATACTGTAATACATGGTCATTTAGAACACTGTAATACATAGTAATTTAGAACACTGTAATACATGGTCATTTTGAACACTGCAATACATGGCCATTTAGAATTCTGTAATACATGGTCATTTAGAACACTAATACATTGTCACTTACAACACTGTTATACATGGTAATTTAGAATATTGTAATACATGGTGATTTAGAACACAGTAATAAGTAGTCATTTAGAACACTATAATACATGGTCATTTAGAACACTGCAATACATGGTCATTTAGAATACTGTAGTACATGGTCATTTAGAACACTAATACATGGTCATTTACAACGCTGTAATACATGGTCATTTAAAATATTGTAATACATGGTCATTTAGAACACTGTAATACATGGTCATTTAGAATACTGTAGTACATGGTCATTTAGAACACTAATACATGGTCATTTAGAACGCTGTAATACATGGTCATTTAAAATATTGTAATACATGGTCATTTAGAACACTGTAATACATGGTCATTTAGAATACTGTATTACATGGTCTTTTAGAACACTGTTATACATGGTCATATAGAACGCTGTAATACATGGTCATTTAGAATATTGTAATACATGGTCATTTAGAACAATGTAATACATGGTCATTTAGAACACTGTAATACTTAGTCATTTAGAACACTGTAATACTTAGTCATTTAGAACACTGTAATACATGGTAATTTAGAATATTGTAATACTTGGTCATTTAGAACAATGTAATACATGGTGATTTAGAACACTGTAATACGTTGTCATTTAGAACACTGTAATACATGGTCATTTAGAACACTGATACATAGTCATTTAGAACACTGTAATAAAATGTAATTTAGAACACAGTAATAAAATGTAATTTAGAACACTGTAATACATGGTCACTTAGAATATAGTAATACATGGTCATTTAGAATACTGTAATACATGGTCATTTAGCATACTGAAATTCATGGTCATTTAGAATACTGTAATTCATGGTCATTTAGAATATGTTAATACATGGTCATTTAGAACACTAATACATAGTCATTTAGAATACTGAATACATGGTAATTTAGAATACTGCAATACATTCTCATTTAGAATATAGTAATACATGGTCATTTAGAATACTGTAATACATGGTCATTTAGAACACTTTAATACATGGTCATTTAGAATATTGTAATACATGGTCATTTAGAACAATGTAATACATGGTCATTTAGAACACTGTAATACTTAGTCATTTAAAACACTGTAATACATGGTAATTTAGAACACTGATACATAGTCATTTAGAACACTGTAATAAAATGTAATTTAGAACACAGTAATAAAATGTAATTTATTACATGTATTACAGAACACTGTAATACATGGTCACTTAGAATATAGTAATACATGGTCATTTAGAATACTGTAATACATGGTCATTTAGAACACTAATACATGGTCATTTAGAACACTGTAATACATGGTCATTTAGAATATTGTAGTACATGGTCATTTATAACAATGTAATACATGGTCATTTAGAACACTGTGATTATTAGTCATTTAGAACACTGTAATACATTGTAATTTAGAATACTGTAATACACGGTCATTTAGAATACTGTAAAACATGGTCATTAGAACACTAATTCATGGTCATATAGAACACTGTAATACATGATCATTTAGAACACTGTAATACATGGTCATTTAGAATACTGTAATACATGGTCATTTAGAACACTGTAATACGTAGTAATTTAGAACACTGTAATACATGGTCATTTTGAACACTGCAATACATGGTCATTTAGAATTCTGTAATACATGGTCATTTAGAACACTGTAATACATGGTCATTTAGAATATTGTAATACATGGTGATTTAGAACACTGTAATACGTAGTCATTTAGAAAACTGTAATACATGGTCATTTAGAACACTGTAATACATGGTCACTTAGAATACTGTAATACATGGTCATTTAGAACACTAATACATGGTCATTTAGAACACTGTAATACATGGTCATTTAGAATACTGTATTAGATGGTCATTTAGAACACTAATACATGGTCATTTAGAACGCTGTAATACATGGTCATTTAGAATATTGTAATACATGGTCATTTATAACAACGTAATACATGGTCATTTAGAACACTAATACATGATCATTTAGACCGCTGTAATACATGGTCATTTAGAATATTGTAATACATGGTCATTTAGAACAATGTAATACATGGTCATTTAGAACACTGTAATACTTAGTCATTTAGAACACTGTAATACATGGTAATTTAGAATATTGTAATACTTGGTCATTTAGAACAATGTAATACATGGTGATTTAGAACACTGTAATACGTTGTCATTTAGAACACTGTAATACATGGTCATTTAGAACACTGATACATAGTCATTTAGAACACTGTAATAAAATGTAATTTAGAACACAGTAATAAAATGTAATTTAGAACACTGTAATACATGGTCACTTAGAATATAGTAATACATGGTCATTTAGAATACTGTAATACATGGTCATTTAGCATACTGAAATTCATGGTAATTTAGAATACTGTAATTCATGGTCATTTAGAATATGTTAATACATGGTCATTTAGAACACTAATACATAGTCATTTAGAATACTGAATACATGGTAATTTAGAATACTGCAATACATTCTCATTTAGAATATAGTAATACATGGTCATTTAGAATACTGTAATACATGGTCATTTAGAACACTTTAATACATGGTCATTTAGAATATTGTAATACATGGTCATTTAGAACAATGTAATACATGGTCATTTAGAACACTGTAATACTTAGTCATTTAAAACACTGTAATACATGGTAATTTAGAACACTGATACATAGTCATTTAGAACACTGTAATAAAATGTAATTTAGAAACAGTAATAAAATGTAATTTATTACATGTATTACAGAACACTGTAATACATGGTCACTTAGAATATAGTAATACATGGTCATTTAGAATACTGTAATACATGGTCATTTAGAACACTAATACATGGTCATTTAGAACACTGTAATACATGGTCATTTAGAATATTGTAGTACATGGTCATTTATAACAATGTAATACATGGTCATTTGGAACACTGTGATTATTAGTCATTTAGAACACTGTAATACATTTTAATTTAGAATACTGTAATACACGGTCATTTAGAATACTGTAAAACATGGTCATTAGAACACTAATTCATGGTCATATAGAACACTGTAATACATGATCATTTAGAACACTGTAATACATGGTCATTTAGAATACTGTAATACATGGTCATTTAGAACACTGTAATACGTAGTAATTTAGAACACTGTAATACATGGTCATTTTGAACACTGCAATACATGGTCATTTAGAATTCTGTAATACATGGTCATTTAGAACACTGTAATACATGGTCATTTAGAATATTGTAATACATGGTCATTTAGAACACTGTAATACGTAGTCATTTAGAACACTGTAATACATGGTCATTTAGAACACTGTAATACATGGTCACTTAGAATACTGTAATACATGGTCATTTAGAACACTAATACATGGTCATTTAGAACGCTGAAATACATGGTCATTTACAATATTGTAATACATGGTCATTTAGAACACTGTAATACATGGTCATTTAGAAGAACACTGTAATAGATGGTCATTTAGAACACTAATACATGGTCATTTAGAATAGCTGTAATACATGGTCATTTAGAATATGTAATACATGGTCATTTAGAACACGTAATACATGGTCATTTAGAACACTGTAATACATGATCATTTAGAATATTGTAATACATGGTCATTTAGAATATTGTAATACATGGTCATTTAGAACAATGTAATACATGGTCATTTAGAACACTGTAATACTTACTCATTTAGAACACTGTAATACATGGTAATTTAGAATACTGTAATGCATGGTCATTTAGAACACTAATACATTGTCACTTAGAACACTGTAATACATGGTAATTTAGAAATTTGTAATACTTGGTCATTTAGAACAATGTAATACATGGTGATTTAGATCACTGTAATACGTAGTCATTTAGAACACTGTAATACATGGTCATTTAGAACACTGTAATACATGATCATTTAGAATACTGTAATACATGGTCATTTAGAACACTAATACATGGTAATTTAGAACTCTGTAATACATGGTCATTTAGAACTTAATAGAACTCTGTAATACATGGTCATTAAGAATACTGTAATACATGGTCATTTAGAACACTAATACATGGTCATTTAGAACTCTGTAATACATGGTCATTTAGAATACTGTAATACATGGTCATTTAGAACACTAATACATGGTCATTTAGAATGCTGTAATACATGGTCATTTAGAACACTAATACATGGTCATTTAGAACGCTGTAATACATGGTCGTTTCGAATATTGTAATACATGGTCATTTAGAACACTGCAATACATGGTCATTTAGAATACTGTATTACATGGTCATTTAGAACACTAATACATGATCATTTAGAACGCTGTAGTACATGGTCATTTAGAATATTGTAATACATGGTCATTTAGAACAATGTAATACATCGTCATTTAGAACACTGTAATACTTAGTCATTTAGAACACTAATACATGGTCATTTAGAACGCTGTAATACATTGTCATTTAAAATATTGTAATACATGGTCATTTAGAACACTGTAATACATGGTCATTTAGAATACTGTATTACATGGTCTTTTAGAACACTGTTATACATGGTCATTTAGAACGCTGTAATACATGGTCATTTAGAATATTGTAATACATGGTCATTTAGAACAATGTAATACATGGTCATTTAGAACACTGTAATACTTAGTCATTTAGAACACTGTAATACATGGTAATTTAGAATATTGTAAAACTTGGTCATTTAGAACAATGTAATACATGGTGATTTAGAACACTGTAATACGTTGTCATTTAGAACACTGTAATACATGGTCATTTAGAACACTGATACATAGTCATTTAGAACACTGTAATAAAATGTAATTTAGAACACAGTAATAAAATGTAATTTAGAACACTGTAATACATGGTCACTTAGAATATAGTAATACATGGTCATTTAGAATACTGTAATACATGGTCATTTAGCATACTGAAATTCATGGTCATTTAGAATACTGTAATTCATGGTCATTTAGAATATGTTAATACATGGTCATTTAGAACACTAATACATAGTCATTTAGAATACTGAATACATGGTAATTTAGAATACTGCAATACATTCTCATTTAGAATATAGTAATACATGGTCATTTAGAATACTGTAATACATGGTCATTTAGAACACTTTAATACATGGTCATTTAGAATATTGTAATACATGGTCATTTAGAACAATGTAATACATGGTCATTTAGAACACTGTAATACTTAGTCATTTAAAACACTGTAATACATGGTAATTTAGAACACTGATACATAGTCATTTAGAACACTGTAATAAAATGTAATTTAGAACACTGTAATAAAATGTAATTTAGAACACAGTAATAAAATGTAATTTATTACATGTATTACAGAACACTGTAATACATGGTCACTTAGAATATAGTAATACATGGTCATTTAGAAGACTGTAATACATGGTCATTTAGAACACTAATACATGGTCATTTAGAACACTGTAATACATGGTCATTTAGAATATTGTAGTACATGGTCATTTATAACAATGTAATACATGGTCATTTAGAACACTGTGATTATTAGTCATTTAGAACACTGTAATACATTGTAATTTAGAATACTGTAATACACGGTCATTTAGAATACTGTAAAACATGGTCATTAGAACACTAATTCATGGTCATATAGAACACTGTAATACATGATCATTTAGAACACTGTAATACATGGTCATTTAGAATACTGTAATACATGGTCATTTAGAACACTGTAATACGTAGTAATTTAGAACACTGTAATACATGGTCATTTTGAACACTGCAATACATGGTCATTTTGAATTCTGTAATACATGGTCATTTAGAACACTGTAATACATGGTCATTTAGAATATTGTAATACATGGTGATTTAGAACACTGTAATACGTAGTCATTTAGAACACTGTAATACATGGTCATTTAGAACACTGTAATACATGGTAATTTAGAATACTGTAATACATGGTCATTTAGAACACTAATACATGGTCATTTAGAACGCTGTAATACATGGTCATTTACAATATTGTAATACATGGTCATTTAGAACACTGTAATACATGGTCATTTAGAATACTGTATTAGATGGTCATTTAGAACACTAATACATGGTCATTTAGAACGCTGTAATACATGGTCATTTAGAATATTGTAATACATGGTCATTTATAACAACGTAATACATGGTCATTTAGAACACTAATACATGATCATTTAGACCGCTGTAATACATGGTCATTTAGAATATTGTAATACATGGTCATTTAGAACAATGTAATACATGGTCATTTAGAACACTGTAATACTTACTCATTTAGAACACTGTAATACATGGTAATTTAGAATACTGTAATGCATGGTCATTTAGAACACTAATACATTGTCACTTAGAACACTGTAATACATGGTAATTTAGAAATTTGTAATACTTGGTCATTTAGAACAATGTAATACATGGTGATTTAGATCACTGTAATACGTAGTCATTTAGAACACTGTAATACATGGTCATTTAGAACACTGTAATACATGATCATTTAGAATACTGTAATACATGGTCATTTAGAACACTAATACATGGTCATTTAGAACTCTGTAATACATGGTCATTTAGAATACTGTAATACATGGTCATTTAGAACACTAATACATGGTCATTTAGAACTATGTAATACATGGTCATTTAGAATACTGTAATACATGGTCATTTAGAACACTAATACATGGTCATTTAGAATGCTGTAATACATGGTCATTTAGAACACTAATACATGGTCATTTAGAACGCTGTAATACATGGTCGTTTCGAATATTGTAATACATGGTCATTTAGAACACTGCAATACATGGTCATTTAGAATACTGTATTACATGGTCATTTAGAACACTAATACATGATCATTTAGAACGCTGTAGTACATGGTCATTTAGAATATTGTAATACATGGTCATTTAGAACAATGTAATACATCGTCATTTAGAACACTGTAATACATGGTAATTTAGAATATTGTAATGCATGGTCATTTAGAACACTAATACATTGTCACTTAGAACACTGTAATACATGATAATTTAGAATATTGTAATACTTGGTCATTTAGAACAATGTAATACATGGTGATTTAGAACACTGTAATACGTAGTCATTTAGAACACTGTAATACGTAGTCATTTAGAACACTGTAATACATGGTCATTTAGAACACTGTAATACATGGTCATTTAGAACACTGTAATACATGGTCATTTAGAACACTGTAATACATGGTCATTTATAATATTGTAATACATGGTCATTAAGAACAATGTAATACATGGTCATTTAGAACACTGTAATAAGTAGTCATTTAGAACACTGTAATACATGGTCATTTAGAACACTGTAATACATGGTCATTTAGAACACTAATACATGGTCATTTAGAACTCTGTAATACATGGTCATTTAGAATACTGTAATACATGGTCATTTAGAACACTAATACATGGTCATTTAGAACGCTGCAATACATGGTCATTTAGAATATTGTAATACATGGTCATTTAGAACAATGTAATACATGGTCATTTAGAACACTGTAATACTTAGTCATTTAGAACACTGTAATACATGGTAATTTAGAATATTGTAATACTTGGTCATTTAGAACAAGGTAATACATGGTGATTTAGAACACTGTAATACGTAGTCATTTAGAACACTGTAATACATGGTCATTTAGAACACTGTAATACATGGTCATTTAGAACACTGTAATACATGGTCATTTAGAATATTGTAATACATGGTCATTAAGAACAATGTAATACATGGTCATTTAGAACACTGTAATTCTTAGTCATTTAGAACACTGTAATACATGGTCATTTAGAATACTGTAATACATGGTCATTTAGAACACTAATACATTGTCACTTAGAACACTGTAATACATGGTAATTTAGAATATTGTAATACTTGGTCATTTAGAACAATGTACTACATGGTGATTTAGACCAATGTAATACGTAGTCATTTAGAACACTGTAATACATGGTCATTTAGAATACTGTAATACATGGTCATTTAGAACACTAATACATGGTCATTTAGAACTCTGTAATAACATGGTCATTTAGAATACTGTAATACATGGTCATTTAGAACACTAATACATGGTCATTTAGAACGCTGTAATACATGGTCATTTAGAATATTGTAATACATGGTCATTTAGAACACTGTAATACATGGTCATTTAGAATACTGTATTACATGGTCATTTAGAACACTAATACATGATCATTTAGAACGCTGTAATAAATGGTCATTTAGAATATTGTAATACATGGTCATTTAGAACAATATAATACATGGTCATTTAGAACACTGTAATACTTAGTCATTTAGAACACTGTAATACATGGTAATTTAGAATACTGTAATGCATGGTCATTTAGAACACTAATACATTGTCACTTAGAACACTGTAATACATGGTAATTTAGAATATTGTAATACTTGGTAATTTAGAACAATGTAATACATGGTGATTTAGAACACTGTAATACATGGTCATTTAGAACACTGTAATACATGGTCATTTAGAACACTGTAATACATGGTCATTTAGAATACTGTAATACATGGTCATTTAGAACACTGTAATACATGGTCATTTAGAATACTGTATTACATGGTCATTTAGAACACTAATACATGATCATTTAGAACGCTGTAATACATGGTCATTTAGAATATTGTAATACATGGTCATTTAGAACAATGTAATACATGGTCATTTAGAACACTGTAATACTTAGTCATTTAGAACACTGTAATACATGGTAATTTAGAATACTGTAATGCATGGTCATTTAGAACACTAATACATTGTCACTTAGAACTCTGTAATACATGGTAATTTAGAATATTGTAATACTTGGTCATTTAGAACAATGTAATACATGGTGATTTAGAACACTGTAATACATAGTCATTTAGAACACTGTAATACATGGTCATTTAGAACACTGTAATACATGGTCATTTAGAATACTGTAATACATGGTCATTTAGAACACTAATTCATGGTCATGTAGATCACTCTAATACAAAGTCATTTAGAACACTATTACATTGTCGTTTTGAACACTGTAATACATGGTCATTTAGAACACTGTAATACATGGTCATTTAGAATACTGTATTACATGGTCATTTAGAACACTAATACATGATCATTTAGAACGCTGTAATACATGGTCATTTAGAATATTGTAATACATGGTCATTTAGAACAATGTAATACATGGTCATTTAGAACACTGTAATACTTAGTCATTTAGAACACTGTAATACATGGTAATTTAGAATACTGTAATGCATGGTCATTTAGAACACTAATACATTGTCACTTAGAACTCTGTAATACATGGTAATTTAGAATATTGTAATACTTGGTCATTTAGAACAATGTAATACATGGTGATTTAGAACACTGTAATACATAGTCATTTAGAACACTGTAATAGTTAGTCATTTAGAACACTGTAATACATGGTAATTTAGAATACTGTAATGCATGGTCATTTAGAACACTAATACATTGTCACTTAGAACTCTGTAATACATGGTAATTTAGAATATTGTAATACTTGGTCATTTAGAACAATGTAATACATGGTCATTTAGAACACTGTAATACATGGTCATTTAGAATACTGTAATACATGGTCATTTAGAACACTAATTCATGGTCATGTAGATCACTCTAATACGAAGTCATTTAGAACACTATTACATTGTCGTTTTGAACACTGTAATACATGGTCATTTAGAACACTGTAATACATGGTCATTTAGAATACTGTATTACATGGTCATTTAGAACACTAATACATGATCATTTAGAACGCTGTAATACATGGTCATTTAGAATATTGTAATACATGGTCATTTAGAACAATGTAATACATGGTCATTTAGAACACTGTAATACTTAGTCATTTAGAACACTGTAATACATGGTAATTTAGAATACTGTAATGCATGGTCATTTAGAACACTAATACATTGTCACTTAGAACTCTGTAATACATGGTAATTTAGAATATTGTAATACTTGGTCATTTAGAACAATGTAATACATGGTGATTTAGAACACTGTAATACATAGTCATTTAGAACACTGTAATACATGGTCATTTAGAACACTGTAATACATGGTCATTTAGAATACTGTAATACATGGTCATTTAGAACACTAATTCATGGTCATGTAGATCACTCTAATACGAAGTCATTTAGAACACTATTACATTGTCGTTTTGAACACTGTAATACATGGTCATTTAGAACACTGTAATACATGGTCATTTTGAACACTGCAATACAGGGTGGCAGGTAGCCTAGTGGTTAGAGCTTTGGACTTGTAACCGGAGGGTTGCAAGTTCGAATCCCTGAGCTGACAAGGAAAAAAATCTGTTGTTCTGCCCCTGAACAAGGCAGTTAACCCCACTGTTCCCTGGGTGCTGAAGACGTGGATGTTGATTAAGGCAGCCCCCTGCACCTCTCTGATTCAGAGGGGTTGGGTTAAATGCGTAAGACACATTTTGGTTGATGGCATTTGGTTGTACAACTGACTAATAATGTTGACTTTGGACTTTGACATGGTCTGTAATACATGGTCATTTAGATCAGTGTAATACTTGGTCCTTTTACCGTATGTTTGTTTGTGTGTAAGTCTGTGTTGTTGTTTTTGTGTCTCTGCTTTGCTTTATCTTGGCCAGGTTGCAGTTGTAAACAAGAACATGTTCTCAACTGGCCTACCTGGTTAAATAAATGTGAAATGAAACAATTATTAAAAATGTAGAATACTGTAATACATGGTCATTTAGTAAACTAATAAATGGTCATTTAGAACACTGTAATACATACCTTTGCACAGGCTCTATAACAACCGTAAATAATTTAACCCCATTTCAAATAAACCTGGGCAGAAGACTCAACAATTCGCATAACAATGATCCAGATTATGGCCACTTGGGGGCTTGGCAGATGTGAACCCCCTTCGCTGTTCTCTTTGTTGTCAACGCTATTATTGCTGATATTGATTGGCCTGCCTACTGCTGGGTCTCTTTTGTTAGTACTATGTGCAGTGCTTTTGGTCATTTTGGGTGGGCAGGGCAGTTATACAGCCTTATCCCACAGCACAGGTCTCCTACTAATATCCCACAATAACACAAAGAAATGCCTCTGTTTTCTTAGGTTATCTGGAGGTCTCGGGTCCTTTTGCCGCTTGTTTACAGACACCAGTTTGTTTGCTTGTTCCCCTTTTCCTTCTGTGTGACATCTTACATACAGTGTGAGGGACCTGGCTTGATTGGGTTAAAAAGGTCAGAGGAGCGATCCTCCCTTTATTTATAACAATATGCATTCTGTCTATGGCCTCTATGTTATCTTATCTGGCTAAGATTGTAATATAATTCAAAATCAAACACGAGGCATACAAACCTCAAAATGTGACTTTCATCGAAGACTGCCACATTGCATTTAAGCAATAACGATAGTGACTTGCTGTACTGTGCTAGCCAGATTCTGAACTGTACACATATATTGTTGTTTGTCAGGCATTGCCACACTTGATGGGGCTGCTACTGCTTCTGATTAAAACATGAAGTCACCAGATAAACTGGGGGTAATGATACACACATTGCAAACTAGGCCTTTTTAACCTTTTTGTAGCTATAGTAATTCAATTGAAGCCTTTCTCTTCATAAGAGAGACAACTCAATGTCAATGCCACTTAGTAGGGTTTCTCAGGATTTGTCCTGGGCAATATTCAAGAATGGGGTAGAGTGCCTCAGGGCTTTAATGTTGACAGTGGTTGTGGTTGACTCAGTGAGTGGTCATCAGTGAGTGGTCAGAGCCCACATCAATTGTCAAGCATGACATGGCATTATTCTGAATTGATTACCTGTCATACGCCTGTCCCTTTTCTATGGCTAGTTCAGCATTACCCTACAATGAGCTACGCCAGGTCTTGCAAGGACTTCTGCTAAGTGAAGTAATGGCTTGGGCAGGAATTTTGCTATCAACTTCTGTTGTAAATAAAACCAGACATAGCATAAGCACCAGCTGTGAGACATGGTCAAAACAGCCTGTGTTTGCCTATCAAAATAACCGGGCCAGACAAAAGTCCTCCTCCTAGGGCCTTGTAAAACCCTATTAAGCATAAGTAGTAGCCTTTCCACAGCTGGCTTTAAAAAGAGAGAGGTACTATCTGGATCAGTAGGTAGCTGCTTTCATGGAATAAGCTTTTAATAAGTCCTGCAGCAAACATGCCAGTAAGAATGCAAATGATTCAGCTAAGATACAGAATTGCAATAACACTAAACATTGTATGTGTATCTATTCTCACAAATTGTTTATTTTACTTCGGGGACTCACCAGTTGAGAGGCATTCAGATCCAGTCAAAATGAAGGGTGAGGTCCATACAGTGTTTTGAGGGTGGGTTTCTATGTGAATTCCTCCAGCAGTAAATGTGATTTAGGATGTCCTTCATTCTAGTTCCTTGGTGTAGCAGCAGCAGCAGCCTGGTGGTAGGGGTCTCAGGGGAGTGACTAGGCCTGCTCTGCTGCTCACACAACCCAACTAAGGAGGCTGGATATAACTTGCTAATTAGTCACCTATCTCCCACCCAGTCATCAAATCTGCCCTCTGAGCAACCATGTATTCCATCATCACAGTGGATTACTTGTTACTATATCAGTAGGGTCAGACTGGACCTCCCTAGGACAATTAAGAAAATATTAAGTTAAAATGAAGATTCTGGCTGTGATACAATATGACAAGTAGCTATATCATTGTGGGCATTCTCCATAACAGAAAAATACAAGAACATCCTCTAGTTAGAGAATGCAATAATTTAATTAGAATAATTAATATATATGTGGCCGCATGAAATATGGTGAACTGAGTTAGTTTATGGCAGTTTAACAGTGCAGCTCGTTGCAGAGTGTTTACTCCTTTAGCCTCCAGCAAGGGCTTGTGTAGAGCAGTATACTCAATGAGGAATTGAACAATTTTATGGTTGAGAGGGATGAGGCAAAAAAGTCTGGCTGCACAACCGATTGGCAAAAGTACTGCAAATTGAGAAATCATGTGACTAAACTGAATAAAAAGAATAAACTACTCTATGAGACAAAGATAAAGGTTTTTGAGCACCTTCAACTACATTTTTGGAAAAAAGGCACACTCAGCTCCCTCCCTGGCACTACACATCCAAGTATATCTGACCAAATTCAGAAAGACAAGAATTGTAATTTTGAAATCTGTAAAGTGAGTGTGGAAGAGGTGAAAAAATTATTGTTGTCTATCAACAATGATAAGCCACTGGGGTCTGACAACTTGGATGGAAAATTACTGAGAATAATAGCGGACAATATTGCCATATCTTCAATTTAAGCCTACTACAAGCCTACTGCCCTCAGGCCTGGAGGGAAGCAAAAGTCATTCCGCTACCTAAGAATAGTAAAGCCCCCTTTACTGGCTCAAATATCCGACCAATCAGCCTGTTACCAACCCGTAGTAAAGTTTTGGAAAAAATTGTGTTTGACCAGATACAATGCTATTTTACAGTAAACAAATTAACAACAGACTTTCAGCACGCTGATAGGGAAGGACATTCAACAAGCACAGCAATCACACAAATGGCTGAGAGAAATTGATGATAAAAATATTATGGTGGCTGTTTTGTTAGACTTCACTGCAGCTTTTGACATTATCTGCTAAAAGAAAACACTTGTTATGGCTTAACACCCATTGCTATATTGTGGATAAAGAGTTACCTGACTAACAGAACACAGAGGGTGTTCTTTAATGGAAGCCAGGTAGAATCGGGAATTCCCCAGGGCAGCTGTCTAGGCCCCTTACTTTTTTCAATCTTTACTAACGACATGCCACTGGCTTTGAGTGTCTATGTATACGGATGACTCAACATTATACACGTCAGCTACTACAACAACTGAAATGACTGCAACACAGAACAAAGAGCTGTAGTTGTTTCAGAATGGGTGGCAAGAAATAAGTTAGTCCTAAATATTTCTAAAACGAAAAGCATTGTATTTGGGACAAATAATTCACTAAACCCTAAACCTCAACTAAATCTCCCAATAAATAATGTGGAAATTGAGCAAGTTGAGGTGACTAAACTGCTTGGAGTAACCATGGATTGTAAACTGTCATGGTCAAAACATATTGATACAACAGTAGCTGTCCATAATAAAGCGCTGCTCTGCCTTCTTAACAGCACTATCAACAAGGCAGGTCCTACAGGCTCTAGTTTTGTCACACCTGGACTACTGTTCAGTCGTGTGGTCAGGTGCCACAAAGAGGGACTTAGGAAAATTGCAGCTGGCTCAGAACAGGGCAGCATGGCTGGCCCTTGGATGTACACAGAGAGCAAACATTAATAATATGCATGTCAATCTGTCCTGGCTCAAAGTGGAGAAGAGATTGACTTCATCACTACTTGTATTTGTGAGAGGTATTGATTGACATGTTGAAAGCACCGAGCTGTCTGTTTAAACGACTACCACACAGCTCAGACACCCATGCATACCCCACAAGACATGCCATCAGAGGTCTCTTCACAGTCCCCAAGTCCAGAACAGACTATGGGAGGCGCACAGTACTACATAGAGCCATGACTACATGGAACTCTATTTCACATCAGGTAACTGATGCAAGCAGTAGAATCAAATACAAATACACCTACAAATACACAAACATAGACAGACACATGCATACACACACGTACACATGTATTTTGTGTCGTAGATATGTGGTAGTGGAGTATGGGCCTGAGGGCACACAGTGTGTTGTGAATGTATTGTGATGTTTTTGAAATTGTATAACTGCCTTAACTTTTCTGGACACCAGGAAGAGTAGCAGCAGATAATGGGGATCCATAATAAATAAATACAAATACTCATCTCATATTCAATTAGAGGTTCAAATAACCTATAATGAAAAACATGCAAAGTAGCCCATATTTGAACTCTGCAGTGCATCTCCCATCTAGAACTCCTCATGCATGCCCTCATACGAAAGGCTCCAGTTCAATAGGCAACAATTATCACAGGACTCATCATAAACATTATTTCTGATTTATAAAAAAAAAATTCACCACATAGCTGTAGGGGTACATTTAAACCGACAGTACCAGTCAAAAGTTTGGACATACCTACTCATTCCAGGGTTTTCTCTATTTTGACTATTTTCTACATTGTGGAATAATAGTAAACACATCGAAACTATGAAATAACACATTGAATCATGTGTAATAACCACAAAAGTGTTAAACAAATCAAAATATATTTTATATTTGATATTCTTCAAAGTACCCACCATTTGCCTTGATGCCAGCTTTGCACACTCTTGGCATTCTCTCAACCAGCTTGATGAGGTAGTGACCTGGAATGCATTTCAATTAACAGGTGTGCCTTGTTAAAAGTTAATTTGTGGAATTTGAGCCAATCAGTTGTGTTGTGACAAGGTAGGGGTGATATACAGAATATAGCCCTATTTGGTAAAAGACCAAGTCCATATTATGGCAAGAACAGCTCAAATAAGCAAAGAGAAGCGACAGTCCATCATTACCTTAAGACATGAAGGTCAGTCAAAATTTGAGGTGTGATGGTGCTTTGCTAGTGACACTGTCTGAGATTTACTTAGAATTAAAGGCACACTTAACCAGCATGGCTACCACAGTATTCTGCAGCGATACACCACCCCATCTGGTTTGAGCTTAGTGGGACTATCATTTGTTTTTCAACAGGATAATGACCCAACACACCTCCAGGCTGTGTAAGGGCTACTTGACCAATAAAGAGTGATGGAGTGCTGCATAAGATGACCTAGCCTCCACAATCACCCGAATTCAACCCATTTGAGATGGTTTGGCATGAGTTGGACTGCAGAGTGAAGGAAAAGCAGCCAACAAGTGCTCAGCATATGGGGGAACTCCTTCAAAACTGTTGGAAAAGCATTCCAGGTGAAGCTGGTTGAGAGAATGCCGAGAGTGTGTAAAGCTGTCATCAAGGCAAAGGGTGGCTACTTTTAAGAATCTCAAATATAAAATATACACTACCGTTCAAAAGTTCTGGTCACTTAGAAATGTCTTTGTTTTTTAAAGAAAAGCATTTTTTGTCCATTAACATCAAATTGATCAGAAATACAGTGTAGACATTGTTAATGTTGTAAATAACTATTGTAGATTGAAACCACAGATTTGTATGGAATATCTACATAGGCGTACAGAGGCCGATTATCAGCAACCATCGCTCCTGTGTTCCAAAGGCAGGGTGTTAGCTAATCCAAGTTTATCATTTTAAAAGGCTAATTGATCATTAGAAAACCCTTTTATATATTTAGGTTAGCACAGCTTAAAACTGTTGTAATGATTAATTCAACAATAAAACTGGTCTTTAGAGTAGTTGAGTGTCTGGAACACCAGTCTCAATGTCTAAAGCGAAGAGATGCTGGCCTACTAGGCAGAGTTCCTCTGTCCAGTCTCTGTGTTCTTTTTGCCCATCTTAATCTTTTCTTTTTATTGGCCAGTCTGAGATATGGCTTTTTCTTTGCAACTCTGCCTAGAAGGCCAGCATCCCGGAGTCGCCTCTTCACTGTTGAGACTGGTGTTTGGCGGGTACTATTTAATAAAACTACCAGTTGAGGACTCTGTTTCTCAAACTAGACACGAACGTACTTGTTCTCTTTCTCAGTTGTGCACCGGAGCCTCCCACTCTTTTTTTATTTTACTAGGCAGGTCAGTTAAGAACAAATTCTTATTTTCAATGATGGCCTAGTGGGTGGGTTAACTGCCTGTTCAGGGGCAGAACGACAGATTTGTACCTTGTCAGCTCGGGGGAATTTCTGCTGTGCTACCTTGTCAGCTTGGGCAACCTTTCGGTTACTAGTCCAACGCTCTAACCACTAGGCTACTCTGCCGCCTCTTTCTATTCTGGTTAGAGCCAGTTTGCACTGTTCTGTGAAGCCTGTAATCAAACCCACAAATGCTGATGCTCCAGATACTCAGCTGGTCTAAAGAACAGTTTTATTGCTTCTTTAATCAGCACAAGTTTTAAGCTGTGCTAACATAATTGCAAAAGGGGTTTCTAATGATCAATTAGCCTTTTAAAATGATAAACTTGGATTAGCTAACACAACGTGCCATTGGAACACAGGAGTGATGGTTGCTGATAATCGGCCTCCGTACGCCTATGTAGATATTCCATAAGAAATATGCAGTTTCCAGCAACAATAGTCATTTACAACATTAACAATGCCTACATTGTATTTCTGATCAATTTGGTGTTCTTTTAATGGACACTTTTTTTTGCTTTTCTTTCAAAAACAAGGACATTTCTAAGTGACCTCAAACTTTTGAACGGTAGTGTATGTTGATTTGTTTAACACTTTTTTGGTTACTACATGATTCCATATATGTTATTTAATAGTTGATGCATTTACTATTATTCTACAATGTCGAAAAAAGCAAATATAAACAATAACCCTTGAATGAGTAGGTGTGTCCAAACCTTTGACTGGTACTGTATACACACACAGCAGTGACAGCTATACATCGGTATGAATTGAACCCCGTCATTCTCACACCCTGCCAACACCACTGAAAGGTTAATTCAATTGGGAGGTTACATGAAGCAGGCAAATAAATAATAACGAGGAAAGAGAGACGGATACATAGTGTGTTAGTGGTCCTGTCTGGCTCAGTTGGTAGAGCATGACGCTTGCAAGGGTTGTGGGTTTGACTCCCACAGGGGACAAGTTTGAAACTGTTTATATACACAAATGCTCAAATACATACATGATGACACTGATAGTCTGCTACCTAATGATAAAACACTGAACATGTCAATGTCCTTGTGGAAATGTGTCAGTTTGGAAGACCAGAGCCCGCTTGCTCTTCCTTGCCACTGCCCCCTGACTTGAAGGCCTTCTTCTGTCGGTAGCGCTCGGCCCGCAGTTCCTCAAAGCAGAACTCGGAGGCGCCACTGAGCAGCAGCTCTTTGCAGTACATGCTCTGCTCCAGAGCTATCCCCTCTTCCTGCTGCTGTTGCTGCAGTCTCTTCAGAGGAGTCTCATCCCTGCAGGGCTTCCGTGCAGACAACACCGAATTCACCGCTGGGTTGATCTTACACGGTGTCCTGGAGGAATATGGTGTCAGAACAAATAACTAAAACACAGCTGGAGCAGAAACAAACTATGCCAAAGGCATACAGCTCAGGGTTACTGCTGGGTTTAAGTCACACAATTTAGAAATAATTTATTGCTTGACCTACATTTCTTTAAATAGAAAAATGGATCTTTGCTGTTCCAGCCGCAGTAGTTAATTCAGTTAGTTATGATTAAGATGATCTCAGTTTACACTCACATAGCTGGAGGATGATCTGACTCCTCCACAAAGGGCTGGAAGTTTGGCTTGCTGGGCAGAGCCACAACACTGTGACCAAACCTGGACTTCATTGGCATCTACAATAGAGCACACACAAATTCAGTCATAAATTATAACAAGCCTTAAGTCCCATTACTGTGTCTCATACCTTTACGTTGCTCCACTTCTCAGTCCTCTGCTCGTTCTCCTTGGATCTCGATGGGGGTGGGGCCATCCAAGATTCCAACTTTGGTTCAGAGGGCTCAGCACTGACAGCCTTGTTCTCATCAAAGATCACAAGGCGGCTGTTTTGACCACTGCTGGCCAGAGCTGGTGGGCCTTGTAACTGTAGGCTTCGTGAATTACCTGTGAACAAACAAGTAATAAAGAGTCAAAAATCCTAAATATATTCTTCTTTATGACATTACACAACCCAACATGACACTTTAACCTGGAATGACTTATAATTTTGAAAAGAGAAATGTGCTTACTGCTCAGTGCAGTACCAACTCTACTAATGGGTGCAACAGCCTTTTTCTTCCCCCTGTGTTTTAGATCCACCAAAGAAACCCGCTCAGGCTTTGCTGCCTCAGCTTCTTCCTCCTCATCAATCTCCTCATTCACCATGCCAGACATCACCTGACGGGACACACGTGCCTGCAAAGCCCTGCAACCGATAACACAAAACATTGAATTATGGTAGGAAAACAAAAAACACCTCAAACAGCATGGAAGTAGATCCAGTAAAAAACTCCATTAAAGTAGATCCATACTTGTGAAACTGCAGGAGTTTCTCCCGAGGTTCAGCCCCACGCTTGAAGCCCTCCTGGTAGACACTGTCTGCTGTTCGAGAGTTACCCTGATGCTCATACTCCTCAGACCAGGCAATGTAGAAGGAAGCCTGTTGTACTCCTATTCCCTGGGCTCGCATATATCTGTAGATATCCAAAGGCTCAGGACAGCTCTCCGCCTAATACAGGAAGACAGAGTACATACATAGTCATGAATTCAACGTGTTTGATTGACACTTGTCACATGATGAAGCTGTATGAAAAACGGACAAGGGTTACTTACAAATTTGATCCATAGGTCAACATAACGGCTGTCATTGTGATACTTATTTTCCTCTGTGAAGCGCATCACAGCTCTCTCCAAAAGCACATTAAGGTTACTCTCCTTTCCTCCCTGTGGATAGGTCTGCTCTGTCCATTTAACATACCTGTTCAAATGGAACCATGTTAGCTGGCTACAATAATGACATTATCAATGAACATTAAGACATTCACACTGTAATATTCCTTCAGGTATGATTACAGTCTTGGCCAGAGTAATCATTTTCATCTTACCGATCCCAAACATCAAGGGGGTCATCTCCGTCATACACTCTCAGTTCAGACTCAAAAGCCCTGAAGACAACAAACACATTGGTAGAACACAAAAGAATAAGCCTGTTTGCATATATGTCAACACTGTAAATTCACACCATTCAGCCAAGCCAAGAACCAGAATGCCTTGTGGAACTGCCCCAAAACTGGTTATTTAACGTTAGGTAGCTAGTAAGCCAAGGTCCCACTTTATGCTGTCTCTCCCTCTCATCCCCAGCACGGCACTCAAATCCCTGTTTGTAGCTAGTTAATTACTTTAAGAAAGGCATCCTTACTGTTTGTGTTGGTTGGTGGCAGAGCTCGAACCCTCTTGCTGTTGACTGAGTGCCTGGTGTAAAACTGATATGGCCCGACCTTTCTTCAAGGGCTGGATGTTCTCTTTGCAAAGTTCCCAGTCTGCCTCTCCACCTTCTGCCATTTTGGTTCTGTAAGTTAGCTAGCTAGCTACAATAACGCCAGACACAAACAATGACAAGCCACACAAGTAGATATCTTCGACAACTTGTAATGTTTTACAAGGCAAGTAACAAGCACGGTATCACGCGTTGAAATATTTTTGCAAAAGCGCTAGCTACAGTAGTTACATAACAATAACTAGCTAGGTGGCTAGCTACTACAAAGCTGGGTTTCCAAATCGTATTAGGCTAACGTTATATAAAAAAATATCGTACCCTGTTTGATAGCTAGATATATATTTTATCTTCAACAACTTTCTTGATAAAATATGTATATTTGTAGTCAAAGTTAAACAACAGTGGACTGGGTCGTTGTCCTTTTCATGCTGGTTGCTCTGTGTATTTTGAACTCGAACCGCGAGAAGATTTGGACAAAGCTGATTGGATGGTCACATCTCGTTAGTCAACGAGAAACTCGTTTGAAAAATGAAGGATTTTTCGTTGATAGTATATTATTTACGGTGGACTCGAAAAACACTCGAATATAATATCTTCCATAAAAAAAATATGTTTGCGTTACATTTATACTTTATGACTACATTTACCATGTGGCTGTACGCTCACGGAATGCTAGGTTGAAGATGGCCAGTTATATTTTGAACCTAGACTTAATGTACAGGCAACTTCCGGTGGACTTCCTGATTGATCAATGGATTTTTTTTTCTGGATAGTCTTAACAAATCTAGCTAAGAAATAGTTCGTTTTATGTTTATTTGACAAATGACTGTATCACACGTATATGGCAAGACGATAACAGTAGTGGCCGTTCAACCAGATTGCATTACTCTCTAAATGCGGCGAAATGGACAACCGTTGCTATTGTTGTGCATCAAAGTTCACTCTCTTCAGGAAGGAGGTTTGTTTCTACCCCCTAGTAACGTTACTCCTTTTCAGTTGCTGTAGTTATCTGAATATTTTACTGCCTATAATTGTCAAATCATCTGGTACAGGTTCGAACTCCTTGTTTTATGTTTTGATTGTCATCTTTTACAGTTGGGCTGTAAGAACTGTGGGCGTTCATTTTGCTCGGGTTGCCTGACTTTCAACGCAGTGGTGCCTCGCTGTGGCAACACCCAGCAGAAGGTCTGCAAGCAATGTCATGGGAATCTCACAAGGTGGAGTGATGATGTACTTTTGCTTTTCTTTCAAAACATTATGCCTATTCCATATCATGGTATTTGATGCACTGGTTTTGCTTGCTCTCTGAATACTGTTTTGGCAGTGGAGAAAACCAAAATAATGCCGCAAGATGGTCCCCTCCTGAAAACTACAAAAAGTGAGTACAGGTGGGTTGATAAGTCAGTTGACTGTTCGCTATATGTTGCTTATCAGTAGATATCATAACGCCTTTTATATTGTGTTTGCTCAGACGTGTTGCTGCTCTTGAGGCCAAACAAGGACAACCGATACCACCCCCTGGTACAGGGGGCAGCAGAAATGCCAAACTAGGCCTCATTCCAACCAAACGTCTGAGTAAAGAGGACCTGGCCATCGCTGAGAGGCTGCAAAAACTTAAAGAGGACACCAAACCAAGTGAGCATTGTCTAACACACTATGTTCCAATAGGTCTATATCTTTGCTGATACATGACATTATATCTGTGGCCAACCTTTGTTTAGAGTCCATCCCATCGGAAAAAGAGATTGAATCCCGTCTGGCTGCCCTGAAGGCTCCTCTCCAGCCTGTACCCTCTGCAGGGAAGATGGAGGACCGCTTGGCAGCCTTACAGGGAAGACCTCCTCCCTCCCAAGCCCCTCCACCTGTGAGTCTGAGTATTAGACTACACATATTAGGCAAAAACCTTATGTGTTGCTGCTATTTGACCTCATATTCATACTGTATCCAAGTCCTTCTAAGTTAGTTTTGTGGCTTTGTGCAGTTACACCAGCCCCCTGATGTTCGGACCCCAACAGAACAAGCCAATGACCTGATCACTCAGTTGTCAGAGGAAGTTGCCATAGACACCCAACAACCAAATCCTGAAGGTATTTGGATTCTTCCCATCTGTAACTGTACCAACTTGAATGAAAAAGTATTATGTCTTATGTGAGATGTTACTGTAGATTAGTCTTTATTCAAAGATAACAATTAAATGGCTTCCTGCTCTATCAAGCTGTTGTAAATGATGAATCTATTTTCCAACCATGTTTCCATTCCAGGTGAGGACGGCCCCATGAACGATTTGAATAAGCAGGAGGGGGACAGGCTGGAGGAGAACCTAGATAATGGGGGTGGGCTGCAGGATGCTGCCAGGCAGCTGGAGGATAAAAAGAACCGCCTGCTGGCCGACGCCATGGAGGACCTGAGACAGGACCGCTGCTCCCAGGAACAGGTTCTACAGATGGCCAAGAGGCTGGCCCAGCTCAAGGGACAGGACCCTGACAAGGGTAAATTACTAAATGTAGATATTACCCCATATAAATACTTCATATAGAATCACACCATAGCCATGAGAGAAAGAGAGGAGAGGAAACCATATTTCAACAGTCACTGGAATGCTTCAGTGTGGTCAAATCTGTGTACTTGTTTATGTGATGTGTCATCTGTGCTGTCATGATGTGTAATGTTGTGCTGTAACAGTGTTCTGTGTCATGTTGTTTCAGTCACAATGGAAGACTTCCAACACCCTGACAGCGAGGACGAGACTGAGGAAGAGGCCATGACGAGGATACTGAAAAAGGTCTGCAACTAAAAGCAGAACCTACTTTGAATATGTACTTTATCTCAATGGAGTCCTACCCATAGTGGCAATGCATATCAACCTCTTTTAAGATAGTGCTACTTTTCATAACCACAAGGGGCTGCTGTTTTGCCATTTTACTTATAACGGTCATAATTGAAAGAGACAATTGAAGCTGTTATCTGTTGAAGGTGAATATGAATGGTAAAGCAAACTGTGGTCATTGTTTACTCATTCCCAGCTCACGGAAGAAGCTGCATTAGATGAGGCCAGTGGCTACAACATACCTCCTGAGCACAGTGGCCCTAGGAACATAGAGAAGACAGAAGCTCGCAAGAAACCGGTAATAAACCTGCAGTCCTCCTTGAATACACACACTTCATAGAATTCCACAAATAAATTACAGATAGTAAAAGAACAAAATGAAATATATATTTGTTTAATCTATGTTATGTTATAGACACCAGTTCCTTCAACGTCGTCGAGAAGCCCAGCAGCTGTCGTAACCTGTCAGGATTCAGACAGTGACGAGGATGAGCTTCCCTGGTGCTGCATCTGTAACCAGGACGCCTCCATCCGCTGTCACACCTGTGATGGGGATTTGTACTGCAACCGCTGCTTCAGGTACTGCACATTACTACTACTATGGCCACATAACTCAAGCAAATCATTGCATTGACATCTATGCAAGGATTTACGAGAAAGTTAGATTGCCCTGCGATTCATCCTTGTGTTTCTGTAATGTTTTTTTCCAAACCATGACCTATATAAATCTTGTATAAGCTTCCACCATTCTACAGAGCAGCACATGTATTCAGTTGTAAACGAGAACTTGTTCTCAACTAGCCTACCTGGTTAAATAAAGGTAAAATAAAAATGCATTCGATATGTAAGTAATCAATCTGCTTTTTGTTTTCCCAGGGAGGGCCATGATAAGTATGTCAGGAAAGAGCACCGCACAGCTAGTTACACGGCACCAAAGAAGAAGAAGACGACGTGAGACTGCAGGGGCTGGCACAACTACTACCTGGATGGTCACTCCTGAGAGATGTGTACTATATCTTTAAGAGGTTGGACAGTTTTCTTGGAATTCCGCAAGATCACAAAGCGAAGGCTGATCCTAACGTTACTACCTGTCTTACAAAGAGACCAAGAAGAAACCCTGATTATGTTGCTAATCTTGCGTAATACACAGCAATCTGTCAAGTGTAGTTAAAGATTGCTTCAAAGTTGCTATACTAGGGGGTAACATTATGGGGTTGCAGCAGCATAATTCAATGCTTAAGATAGCAACAGAATAATTCTTGTAGATTCACATGATGTGATGTAATGTCTAAGCAATATCAGTCATTCATATGTGGACTATTGCCAATAATATGTAGTACCTGTGTAATATCAATTTCCCTTTAATATGTTGTGTAAGTCTAACTTACTCTCACAATTGTTAAACATCATTTTTATTTAATGTTACCCTAACCCTTTGGATTTTGGTCCAATTAAATAAAGGTGTCTGGGCTATTTGGTGTGCTACCTCAATTGTCTCAGAGGAATAGTTATGAGCGGTATGGTTTGATTTGATAATGCACTTGGATTTGCTTGCAGATATCTTATTTGTTGTCATGATACTGAGATAGATGCTGAGTTGGTGACAATAACACAACAACAACATGCACGCACACATGTCGCAGAAACACAAGTTTCTCATTTGGGATGATGTCAGCTTCTCACTAGAGGCCCACAGAGGAGCTAGTATAAAAGGATTAGTGAAGGCTTTGTTTTCTTTTGGCAGGCAGGGTCGTCTCGGACGTTATTGTTGTTTCCTGTAGTTGCGTGTAATGTAGATATAAGGGATGTAAACAATGTCTGAGAGATTTTAAGTGAATTACCTCGACTAACCTGTACATCTGCACATAGACTCTGTATTTTATCGTTACTTTTTATTATTTTTTTACTTTACTTTATTTGGTAAATATTTTCTTAACTCTTTCTTGAACTGCGCTGTTGGTTAAGGGCTTGTAAGTAAGCATTTCACGGTAAGGTCTACACTTGTATTCGGCGCATGTGACAAATAAAGTTTGATTTGATGAAAAGGGATTTCCTGTTGGCTTTTTTGCTGTGTGGCCTACTTCTCCCACCACTAATATAACCCCAAAACATTGTCACTCTTTTGGCATACCCATAGAATTATGAATTAGAATACTGAGTATACAAAACATTAAGAACTCTTTCCATGACAGACTGACCGGGATGAATCAAGGTGAAAATATGATCCCCTTATTGATCTCACTTGTTAAATCCACTTCAGTCAGTGTAGAGGAAGGGGAGGAGACAGATTAATTAAAGAAGGATTTTTTTATGCCTTGAGATAATTCAGACATGGATTGTGTATGTGTGTCATTCAGAGGGTGAATGGACAAGACAAAATATTTAAGTGCCTTTGAACGGGTATGGTAGTAAGTGCCAGGCGCACCGGTTTGTGGCAAGAACTGAAACACTGCTGGGTTTTTCACGCTCAACAGTTTCCTGTGTGTATCAAGAATGGTCCACCACCGAAAGGACATCCAGCCAACTTTACACAACTGTGGGAAGCATTGCAGTCAACATGGGCCAGCATCCCTGTGGAATGCTTGACACCTTGTAGAATCCATAACCCAGCGAATTGAGGCTGTCTTGAGGGCGAAATGAGGGGGTGCAACTCAATATTAGGAAGGTGTTCCTAATGTTTGGTATACTCAGTGGAATTTAATAGGATCTCTATGGGCATACCCCTCTAGGGGTTCTCCACTCATACGCTAGGACAGCCACAGTTTCAGAAAGGCTGGAGAGGAGGATGAAAAAAAATCAGGAGAATTACTTTAATGGAGCCCTTTGCCAAATTACCTTTGGTGTATGACAGAGAGAGAGAAAGGGCAGAGTGCAGTTTTATTAGGGTGCATTACTGTCTGGCTCACTCTGGAGAGCCATAATGAATCTCACCTCCAGGGATTTAGTCCATCAAGGCCCAGATGGAGGCCTTCTCTGTGTTTGCCTACCTTGGTTATCCCACACAGTGACCACAGGAAGGAAATGGACAGTCATACTGGATGCAGATAGAGATAATGGACCACCTCTATGCTATAGTTGTTGCCCGTGCTGCTGACATGCTGTCATTTTCAGTCAAGTCCTATGTTTCAATTAGACACTACGTCTGATCACAAAAAAAAGGAATTTCAGATACAGTGAGAATGAGAATCTGTATGACTTCATAAGCGTAAGAAGGAGAGTGATATAATTTAACAAAAAAAACATGAATTTATGTGTAATATGTGTAGAAACATCGGTGTGTTAAGGTGCAAACATGCAGAATTGTTCGAACGATTTTAGAGTGCTTAAAACGTAACATTGCCCCTCAATAATGCTGATTTATCCACTGGTGTTGAGTGGAATTATATTTTGATGGGTGAAAACAGGATTGGAAAGGTTGGCAGTACCACAGTGTAGCAAAACTGCCTTAGGGCTGTGGGGGCTGCCATTCCCGCTGCCCTACTTCTGCTGCCATCGACTATTCAATCTCTTCCTCTCGTCTCGTATAGAGTTTTCAATGTGAAGCGTGTAGCCTTTAGAACAATTCTGTTTTGATGTTTATTATACACTGACTAGCTTTATCCTTCTACAAAATGACAAGTCCTCCATATACAATTGGTAGACATCCAAAGCCTTGTCTTGAAAATGTTAAGTTTTATTGACATACAACACTGTTAACAGAACAAAAATATATGTACATAAATAGGCAACCAAAAATATAGTCTTACACAAAAACTTTCCATGTGGGTAATAGACAATACATTTTATTACTGGTGCATTATGTGTATTGAGGGGAATCAAAATGTTAAAACTGTCAAAAAAAAAAGTAATATAAAACACTAATCAAAACCCACTGTTCCCTTTACAGACCAACATTGACCCACGTGTGCAGAGAGAGGGTCCCATCAACATGTAACTGCACAGACAGACATCCAGAATACAAGGTAATGGCGAGGGAGCTTTACATTGTCTTGATTCTTGATTTGACCTCTCATTATTTCTTTAGGGGTCCTGACATTTTGCGTAGGCCCTTAATCCGATAAAGCAGCCCATTAATAAAGTCCTGAGGGGGAGGAAGAAAAAACGAGATAACGCCACCTGTTTTAGCAGTTGACTGTAAAACTCTTTCTGAGACTGTGTAGGAGCAGTGAACCATTGAATTGCAACTATTTCTTTGTAGAGAACAAATATACACTTAGCAGACTTTTGTTTCGTTTTCGAGTACATGACCAAGGCTATAGCGATTGCTTGTTGTGTCTCACCTCTTTAGGCTTGCCACATTCCTGCAGTAACTCCTGTAAATGGTCAGAAACAAACATGGCCTCAGTAACTGATGTGGACATTGCTCTTTCACATCAAATATTGTGCAAGCACACCAACTGGGGTCAAGTGCTTGTAAAGCAATTACCCTACTTTGTTAAATATTCCTGGGTTTATGTGTAAAGTATAAACAAGGGCATGGCTGAAGTGTAAGTATTGGCTCATACTGTGACCCACAAAATGGCCTCTGAAGGGGGAAAGTATAGCTTACAGTGAAAGCTTGACTGGAAAATGTCTACAGTATGTTTTCCCTGTCTATGTTTTCTTTTAATGAGCTTGTTTTATATGGCACAAGACAAATGTATGCGGAAACAAGTTACTGAAATACTATCTTATCTCATATTGGATAACTATGACTCGGGATTTGTCAGATTGGATGTCTCTGTGTTCTGGAGTAAATGATGGGCAGGGCTAACTGGCAACACTGTGTTGGTGCCTGAGCTGAGCTCCTCCCAGGGCAACCTGTCTGTAGTGTACTAACCTGCAGTCTGGATCTCTGCTCCACGTCTGACAGCTCCAGCAGCTCATCTATGTCAATCTCTAACTCTGGCATCTCCTCCTCCTGGACAGACAGACAGTTGGAGGGAGAGACAGAAAGAAGTGGTCAGAGACAATGGACCTCTTTGGAGCCCCATACACACAGCCATACCACAGACAGACACTGGAACATTGTTTTTTTTTTTTTACCAGACATGCAGACATAGATGACTGGGGCTCTCTGCCACCCCACAGTGTTTACAAACCAGTTTAACATATTTCATTCATAACGGTACCAAAGAGAATGAGTCTCCAAGTACCACGTTTAAAAGGCATGCATGATGTACCACTACAACAATCATTTATGTGTAACCTAAAATAACGTAAAATTGTAATTTTTCCACATTTAAAGGTCCTCAATGTATTCTAAGCAGACCAACAAGACTATAGTCAACAAGACTACAACTTAGTTGTGGATGTTATTACATAGGTATTACATAATGGTATAAGAATAATAATGATTATATTACTAACAATGATGAGATTGATGATAGAAGCATTCAGGCAAGAACGAGAGACCAGGGGCAACCGCCATCTAATTTCATGGATGATTTACCCAGCTAAACCAATAAAGTAAGAATCACTCTGGTTTAAATGTTTATGATATAAGAGTGCAAGAGTTTCAGCTTCCTTATACTGGGCTCATTCCTTTATATGGCAAATGTCCTACGCAGATTAGTCTCTAGGCCTAATGTGCCTTCAGAAAGTATTCATGCCACTTGACTTACTTTCTGAAGGCACTGTATGGGAAATAATATGGTGTATTTAAGGTCAACTGCCCACAACTTCTCTGGTTTTAAACTGTCTATGTGGTATTGATACGAGTCAGAAACATTAATTATAGTGTCAAAATTGACTACAAAGTGTAAATAGGATAATTGTGGTCATAAAGTCTGTCTCCAAAACATAGTTTTGTAAGTGAGTTCATCAAGATTTAGTTTTGGAACTGAGTTTGTCTCGATTTACTGGAGGGTTGGGTATGGATTACCATCATGCCCACTTGTCCAGTGCCCACTGACACAAGAGAAGCAGCTGTGCTGATTGTGCTCTATCAGCTGTGCACGCGCTATACAATCATAGCAGATTAGAAAATTACTACTTGCTAGCTTCATTTACTAACACAAAGTTGGAATTTAGCTAGCTAGCAAGTGATTTTGGACACTGATTAACAGGGTTGGGGATCCTAGCTAGCAATGAGGAATCGTCCGAGAATCAGCCCTCTTCCGGGGGACCAGAACTGATTGAAATCGGCTCGGAATCGTGTGTCGGACTCGGCCTGGAATGAAAAACGAATGACTGCCCTGAATCGACTTTGCCGGCATCTTACCAGAATCCCCCCAGTAGCGTCCGATGCAAATTTAAATAAATGTATACAAAATTGCCAGGTTTAGTCATTTTAAATATTACTATTATGGTTGATAATGGTTGAATTCAAGAAGTTTAACCTGCCTATCAATCATTGTTTTTGAAGCCAGTGAAAAATGTGCTCTTGCAACAGTTGCATAGTGCGCATCCCAGCCTATGAAATAAAAGTGGGGCTTTTATTGCTCAATGTAATTCATTCTGATAAAAAATAAAAATCCATAGGCCTAATGGACACAAGCTCAAACTTGCACACATTTGATAGACTTAAAGGGGAAATCTGAAGTTGCTTTATCCATTTTTGGACTTTTAAATTATATATACAGTACCGGTCAAAAGTTTGGACACACCTACTCATTCAAACATTTTTCTTTATTTTGACTAGTTTATACATAGAATAGTAGTGAACTGCTATGGATTGAGCGAGTAACACTGAGCGCGCTCTTAGCTCTTTTTCTCTTCTATTCAACAGGCTATATTCCGTCTGCAATATTATCGTTTATATTCATTTTAGGGTATCTGAGTATTGATTAGAAACGCTGTTTGACTTGTTTCGGCGAACTTTACCGGTACTTTTGGGATATTGTTTGTCTTTATGGATGAACGCTTTTGGGCAGGTGGATTACTAAACAAAACGCATCAACCAAACGGAGCTTTATGGATATAAAGAGGGACTTTATCGAACAAAATGACCTTTTATTGTGTAACCGGGATGCTTGGGTATGCCATCAGATTAAGATCTTCAAAAGGTAAGCGATTTGTTTTATCGCTATTTTTGAGTTTTGTGACACCTCTGCTGGTTATGTTATTACGCTAATTGAATATGTGTGCGTGGCGGTGTCCTCAGACAATCAAATGTTCTGCTTTCGCCATAAAGCCTTTTTGAAATCTGACAACGCTGTTAGATTAACAAGGTTCTAAGCTTTTGAATGGTGTGCAACACTTGTATTTTCATGAATGTTTAAAATTAGTATTTTTGTACCAGCAAAACATCCCCACACCATAACACCTCCTCCTCCTCCTCTATGCTTTACTGTGGGAACCACACATGCGGAGATCATCCGTTCACCTACTCTGCGTCTCACAAAGACATGGCAGTTGGAACCAAAAATCTCAAATTTGGACTCATCAGACCAAAGGCCAGATTTCCACGGGTCTAATGTTCAATGCTCGTGTTTCTTGGCCAAGGCAAGTCTCTTCTTCTTTTTGGTGTCCTTTAGTAGTGATTTCTTTGCAACAATTCGACCATGAAGGCCTGATTCACGCAGTCTCCTCTGAGCAGTTAATGTTGAGATGTGTCTGTTACTTGAACTCTGTGAAGCATTTATTTGTGCTGCAATTTCTGAGGCTGATAACTCTAATGAACTTATCCTCTGCAGCAACGGTAACTCTGGGTCTTCCTTTCCTGTGGCGGTCCTCATGAGAGCCAGTTTCATCATAGCACTTGATGGTTTTTGCGACTGCATTGACTGACCTTCATGTCTTAAAGTAATGATGGACTGTCGTTTCTCTTTGCTTATTTCAGCTGTTCCTGACATAATATGGACTTGGTCTTTTACCAAATAGGGCTATCTTCTGTATACCACCCCTACTTTGTCACAACACAACTGATTGGCTCAAACGCATTAAGAAGGAAAGAAATTCCACAAATTAACTTTTGACATTGCACACCTGTTAATTGAAATGCATTCCAAGTAACTACCTCATGAAGCTGGTTGAGAGAATGTCGAGAGTGTGCAAAGCTGTCATCAAGGCAAAGGGTGGCTACTTTCAAGAATTTAAAATCTAAAATATATTTTGATTTGTTTTACACGTTTTTGGTTACTACATGATTCCATATGTGTTATTTCATAGTTTTGATGTCTTCACTATTTTACAATGTAGAAAATAGTAAAAGATAAAGAAAAACCCTGGAATGAGTAGGTGTATTCAAACTTTTGACTGGTACTGTATATGTCCATTGATTCTTTTAGAATATAACTTAGAAATGCCTCATGAGCTTAGTTCAACTGTCACACTCCATGAGAACCCAAAATATAAGCTTGTTTTTCTCCAATGTTTATACACATTGTAATTATAAACAAACACAGTATAGCCTCATAACATGGTTAGAACAATATTTTGGATATCATGGATGGGCAGTCCATGCATCCATAGCTCTGTCTATTAATCTGAGAGTGGTTACATTTCTCCAGTCCCATACCTCAGCTTTTTACCAACAGAGGCAGGTCAACCATTTTTTATTGTTTCATCTGTGGATTTGCCCTTTAAACAGCTGCATATTATCAAGATATCAAATTGTCACCATCAAAAAGGTAAACAATAGGCCTATAGCAAATGCAGCATATGGCATTCCCCTTTCACATGTAAATAGCACTTTTCAGTAGTGCTCAAAGCAAGCCATTCCATGACAACAAAATCATAACCAACAAAGTAGGGCTGGTAAATAAGTCCTTGGTTTTGGGGTTATGCTCAGGTAAAACAATTTGGCTGATCTATACTTCCAAGTCCTATTCTTGAAGATCAAGGGCTATAACATTTATTGGAATGACTGGAATTCTGATAGACTTTGGTTTTTAATGTAAAAATATATATTATCGTATTATTATATGTAGTTGAAAGTGATGGGTTAGAAGAAGCCTACATAACCATCCCATAAGGCAAATTTCCATATAATATATGGCCAGCTATGTAAACTTTGACATTGATTTATCCTGCAGTAGACGTCGTTCAATTGGTAACATACATTTTTGTCTTCTTCTAATGCCTCTTCAGGGGAAAGTCATCTAAAAGTAACTGAATGTAATCAGATTACATTACTGAGTTTGGGTAATCCAAAAGTTATGTTACTGATTACAATTTTGGATAGGTATCTCGTGACTGATTACATTTAGAAAGTAACCTAACCAACCCTGCTGATCATTTAATTTCCATTTAACCTTTTATTTAACTAGGCAAGTCAGTTAAGAACAAAGTCTTATTTACAATGACAGCCTAGGAACAGTGGGTTAACTGCCTTGATCAGGGGCAGAATGACAGATGTTTTACCTTGTCAGCTCAGGGATTCAATCGAGCAACCTTTTGGTTACTGGCCCAATGCTCTAACCACTAGGCTACCTGCTGCCCCTGATTAACAGTGTGCACCTTGTGCTTTATTTAACATAGTTTGACTGCTTGCAATTTTATGAAGTTGTAGACATGTTATTGTTCCGAAATCAGTCCTGAGTGCACAGCCAGACTTTCCCGACTCGACAGACTTTGCAGTGCACGGACTAGTTTTTCATGCATATTTTTTTACTTGACAAATACTGCACAAACACATTAGGTATATGTAAAATTGCACGACTATGATCTCCTCTGCGAAAACATCTAAATTAATTACAGATTTCTTGATTTGTCTTAGATTAATGTAACTTGACTCTTATCTGGAAATCTAATTATCTTATTAACTCAGTAGACTGTGTTAATTAACAGATTCCAAAGTAATCCAGTAATCTCCTAGCAATGCAAATTACAGACCCAATATATACATGAGTGTCTGCCAACTTTGAGAAACATTGCAAATCCACTCCCAGACCAAAATACTTAAAACAAATACTAAGGTAATGGTAATCAATCTATATTCTGGCTGATATATCCCCTTTGAAGATCATTTACTGAGAGGAAATGATGATGGCTCACTTCAGGCCACAGATGGATGAGCAAGAAAATATCTGGAGTCAGCAGGTATGGGGTGTGGGGGCCATTTATAATTTTCCAGTTGGGGGTTTTAAAGGCGGGTATGTTGAGGATGGCAGGTTTCTGGATGAGGAGAGAGCTAATCAATGAGGCTAATGCTGAGTGGTGGAAGAGATCTACAGCCCAGTCCAGAGTCCCCTGTGTGTCCCTCTAATTGATAAATGCTGCCAGGTCTGACTGTTTGTGATTCTGCTGCAGACTGTCATTATTCAACGGAAGCAGGGCCGTGCCGTGCTGGGCCAGCAAACCACTGATGCAGTGATCCTCCCTCTGTCTGACTGCCTTGAGACTGCAGGGAGACGAACAGTACAACAGAATATCAATGAGTGCAAAAACGTCAGAGGGAAGGAAAAATAATGAATTTGTTATTGTCAGGAGAATGCCTTTGCAACCTTTTTTAGAAGATCTTTAATGTTTGGTTGATGCTTTTTGTTTGAGGATTTTTTTATAGTCAAAGAAATGTTTAACTGGGGCTGGAGCTGGGACTGAAAATAAATCGACAGCACTTTTGAATTTAGTAAAACTAGTCTGACATTAAAATGAATGTTGGCAGCTACGTTGTTCATTAAAAAAATTGTGGAATTGAGGATTCATTACCATTTAAAGTCAACATTGACAACAGGAATCACATCATAGTCCAGTAGTACTCATTCAAGCTACATTTTCCACTTTGCTTGGATCCCAGAAACACTATGACCACATCACAAACCGATTGTATCGTTATTGGACAAAACTGGGTTACCTAAACCAATCAGTGTTATTAGTTGATAATACTCAGAGATCTAAAGGAAATCTTTCCCAGGAACCATGTTGTTTTGAAAAGAGAATGATGTGGAAGTCAGACAAGACTGATTTAGTCGTTTAGATCCCTTACTGATGAGATTTTCCTTTCCCTTTTTGCTCTAAGAGGCTTGTGCTGCCGACCAATCAAAATATACCAAAACAGAGGGGTCACAAGTCGTACGCATAGTGTTAATCTGAGGTCATCTGCATTGTGCAGAGGCTGTAACGAGTTAAAGAGGCATCAAGAATTTAGTACTGTGTACATTGAAATACAAGCCTTATTGACTTACATTTGAAAATGAATAATGACCCAACTGCACTCTGAATTATATTTATAAAGAGTAAAGGATAATATGTTCATTTGAAGTGTGTTTCAGTATCTTTCTCCCTATTCTTGAATGAGTGTTTTGCCGCAGCAAGCCCGCACCCTCTCCTGATTCACCCCCGCCACCGGATGCTACAGCTAATGTCAGCCCCACGGGAACACTGACTGTGGAGCTGCTACAATCCGTGATGGGCAGCCTCAAAATTGACTCTCTCTACAAATCTCAAGTCAGAGATATCAATGGTAAAAGACTAAAGAATCTATAGAGTATACAGTGAGGGAAAAAAGTATTTGATCCCCTGCTGATTTTGTACGTTTGCCCACTGACAAAGAAATGATCAGTCTATAATTTTAATGGTAGGTTTATTTGAACAGTGAGAGACAGAATAACAACAAAAAAATCCAGAAAAACACATGTGAAAAATGTTATAAATTGATTTGCATTTTATTGAGGGAAATAAGTATTTGACCCCCTCTCAATCAGAAAGATTTCTGGCTCCCAGGTGTCTTTTATAACGGTAACGAGCTGAAATTAGGAGCACATTCTTAAAGGGAGTGCTCCTAAACTCAGTTTGTTACCTGTATAAAAGACACCTGTCCACAGAAGCAATTAATCAATTCGATTCCAAACTCTCCACCATGGCCAAAACAAAAGAGCTCTCCAAGGATGTCAGGGACAAGATTGTAGACCTACACAAGGCTGGAATGGGCTACAAGACCATCGCCAAGCAGCTTGGTGAGAAGGTGACAACAGTTGGTGCGATTATTCGTAAATGGGAGAAACACAAAAGAACTGTCAATCTCCCTCGGCCTGGGGCTCCATGCAAGATCTCACCTCGTGGAGTTGCAATGATCATGAGAACGGTGAGGAATCAGCCCAGAACTACATGGGAGGATCTTGTCAATGATCTCAAGGCAGCTGGGACCATAGTCACCAAGAAAACAATTGGTAACACACTACGCCGTGAAGGACTGAAATCCTGCAGCGCCCGCAAGGCCCCCCTTCTCAAGAAAGCACATATACATGCCCGTCTGAAGTTTGCCAATGAACATCTGAATGATTCAGAGGACAACTGGGTGAAAGTGTTGTGGTCAGATGAGACCAAAATGGAGCTCTTTGGCATCAACTCAACTCTCCATGTTTGGAGGAGGAGGAATGCTGCCTATGACCCCAAGAACACCATCCCCACCGTCAAACATGGAGGTGGAAACATTATGCTTTGGGGGTGTTTTTCTGCTAAGGGACAGGACAACTTCACCGCATCAAAAGGACGATGGACGGGGCCATGTACCGTCAAATCTTGGGTGAGAACCTCCTTCCCTCAGCCAGAGCATTGAAAATGGGTCGTGGATGGGTATTCCAGCATGACAATGACCCAAAACACACGGCCAAGGCAACAAAGGAGTGGCTCAAGAAGAAGCACATTAAGGTCCTGGAGTGGCCTAGCCAGTCTCCAGACCTTAATCCCATAGAAAATCTGTGGAGGGAGCTGAAGGTTCGAGTTGCCAAACGTCAGCCTCGAAACCTTAATGACTTGGAGAAGATCTGCAAAGAGGAGTGGGACAAAATCCATCCTGAGATGTGTGCAAACCTGGTGGCCAACTACAAGAAACGTGTGACCTCTATGATTGCCAACAAGGGTTTTGCCACCAAGTACTAAGTCATGTTTTGCAGAGGGGTCAAATACTTATTTCCCTCATTAAAATGCAAATCAATTTATAACATTTTTCACATGCGTTTTTCTGGATTTTTTTGTTGTTATTCTGTCTCTCACTATTCAAATAAACCTACCATTAAAATTATAGACTGATCATTTCTTTGTCAGTGGGCAAACGTACAAAATCAGCAGGGGATCAAATACTTTTTTCCCTCACTGTAGATGACATTTATGCCGTTTCACCATCTCCAGATATTCATCAGGAGCGTTTAACTTTGCAAGCAGAATTTGACACATTTTTAACAGATCAGGTTACTGAACTGCTTGTCAAGTCTAGGAGCACTTACTACGAACAAGGAGATAAAGCCAGTAAATTATTAGCTCACAAGTTACGCCAACTATCATCATCACACCAGATCTGGGATATCATTAGACCCTAGGGGGATCAATGATGAGTTCAAGAGATTTTACCAGTCTTTATATACTTCTGAAAGTAAAGTGGATATGTTGGAATTGGATGATTTCTTCCATTCTTCCATTCACTTGCTGTGCGTTCTGTCAGCCGGGATTTGGTAAAAACTTAAAGCAGCCGATCACTGTATAAGAATTGTCTAGTGCTGTCAAATCCCTTCAAAACCGGGAAAAGCTCAGGGCCTGACGGCTACTCGGCAGAGTTTTATAAAAAGCTTCTCTCCAAAGTAGCCCCTATTCTAATTAAAATGTACAATGAAGCATTTGTAAATGGTGCTCTCCCAGACTCTCACTCAGGCAACCATTTGTCTTATTCTTTATAAAAACAAAGACCCTCTTGACTGTGTCTCATACCGTCCAATTAGCCTGCTAAATTCTAGCCAAACTTCTGTCAACGCGTCTGGATACAGTCCTCCCATCAATTATCTCTCTGGATCAAACAGGATTTATTAAAAATAGACACTCATTCTTCAATCTTCTATGATTATTTAATATTATATATAATCCCTCTGTCACAAATGCCTCTGAAGCTATGATATCCCTGGATGCGGAGAAAGCCTTTGACCGGGTGGAATGGAAATACCTTTTTTACACTCTAAACAAATTCGGCTTTGGCTCCAAATTCATTACTTGGATAAGACTTCTATACTCATCCCCTCAAGCCTCTGTCAGGACTAATAACACTCAATCAGATTGCTTCCCTTTGCAACGATCGACACGCCAGGGTTGCAATTTAAGTCCCTTACTGTTTGCCCTCTCCATAGAACCCCTTGCAGTAGCACTTCACGCCAACCCCCTCATCAAAGGTATAGTCAGATACTGACACGAACACAAACTGTGTTTATATGAAGATTATTTATTATTATACACATGCGACCGTTCTGTTTCTGCTCCTGCTACCCTTGCCACTTTCACATCCTTCGGTCACTTATCAAGGATAAACTGAATCTCACTAAAAGCGAATTGATGCCGCATAATGTGGCCGCCAAAAATGTCCCTTTACATGACTTGCCAATTGCTCACAGTAGTTTTATTTATCTCGGGGTGCACGTAACCATCAGATTTGAAAACCTTTATCAGGCCAACTTTGCTCCTATTTTAACCTGTACTAAGCGCGATTTGGAACGCTGGTCTTTGCTACACCTCTCCTTAGTCGCAATAATTAATTATATTAAAATTAATACTATCCCTAAATTATTATATCTCTATCAGTGCCTTCTGATTTTTCTTCCCAAAACGTTTTTCAAAAAGATAGACGGCCTAATTCTTCCTTTTATATGGGACAAAAAGCACCCTAGGATACGAAAACATATTTTTCAGAGGCCCAAACCAGACTGCGGTCTAGCACTACCGGACTTCAGATTCTATTACTGGGCCGCTAACCTTAGGATCATTCAGTACTGGTTGCAGAGCAGAGAGATAATCCCACCCTCAATTTGGCTAGAGATGGAGGCCGTCTCAATTATACCGGCATCATTGTCTTCCCTCATTCCTCCGTTACAAGCCCTTACTCCTCCTTCACCAAAAATATATGTGTCAAAACAACATTGAACATCTGGAATCAATTTAGACGCCACTTTGGGTTTCAGACAATCTCTTCTTTCGCTCCGGTAGCCTCAAACCCATCTTTCCCCCATCTGTGGTTGATGGTGCTTTCTCAACACGGTCTAGTCTTGGTATTAAAATATTTAGAGATCTCTATATTAACAATACATTTAGTACGTTTGAACAATTATCAGCTAAATGTGGTCTCCCCAGACATACTTTCTTTAGGTTCTTACAAATCCGGAGTTACGTCCAAAGCATAGATCCCCCGATTCCCCACCCTTCCTGGTGAAACACAGTTTGACACATTTCTTATCCCACTTCCTACTCTGAAAGACACCTTGTCAATAATCTATAGTCAAATTTGCTCACTACAAACCACCTCATTAAACAATATTAAATCCTCATGGAAGGAGGAACTGGGTGAGGAAATATCTGATGAACTATGGGAAGGGGCACTCAAAAGGGTACATACCTCTTATTTGTGCTCGGCACGGTCTTATTCAATGCAAACTCATTCATAGGGCTCACTGGACCAAAGCAAGATTATCCAGAATTTACAAGGATGTGAACCCTAATTGTGTATGATGTAACCAGTCTCCTGCTAATCATGTTCACAAGACACCTTTAACACACTTTCAGAATTAAGCGGCACACAGATCGAACCAGACCCCTTTATTGCATTACTTGGGGTTTCCTTACCCACAATACAATTGACCAAAATGAATAAGGATGTAATTGCCTTTGTCAACGAGACAATTAATTTTACTTAGACGGAAATCCTCTGCACCCCCTTCTCATGCTCTTTCGATTAAATCCGTTCTGAATTGCATAAAGTTGGAAAAAATTAAACACACAATGGGTCTATAGACAAATTCTATGCAATGTGGGCTCCCTTCTTTCCTTATGTTAAACAACTATACTTCCCTGCAGTTCCAGAGTGATGTATATTTATATATTGGTGCTGTAAGAGGCCTGGTATGTGTTTACACGGCATCTCGGATGGTAAGGAGGACTGTATTATCTGTGCTAGTTGACCTGTAACAACTGTATCCCCCCCCCAAAATTTTTTTACTTCTGTCTCACTTTGTTTTGCATTATTGTTGTCACTATCGCTTGAAGCAGAGGACCAAGACGCAACAAGTGGAGTTCCACATTTTCAATTCACTAGTGAAACTTGGAAAAAGAACAGACAAACGCTCTAAATGTTGTTCACTGCACATACAAAAAAAACAATACAATATCCCACAACACAGGTGGGGGAATGAACAAACTAAATAGGATTCCCAATTAGAGAACCCAGAGGGCTCTCTATGGCCAGGGCGTGACAGTACGCCCCCCAAAGGTGCGGACTCCGACCGCACAACAGAAACTTGGGGGGGGGTTTTGGGTGCGCCACTAGCATAGGTGGCGGCTCCGGTGCGGGACGTACCGGGCTGAGAAGGCGCATTGGAGGCCCGGTATGTGGAGTCGGCGTAAGTCCCACCGGACTGGTCTCACGCACCTCTGGGCGAGAGCGGGGAGCTGGCACTGGACGCGCCGGACTGGGACGACGCACTGGAGGCCTGATGCATGGAGCCGGAACAGGACGTACCGGGCTGGGCAGATGCTCCTCTCGGCGCCTGCGCTGCAGATCCTTCCTTGCCACGACCTCTCATATCCCTCCTTGAACCCCTCGTACGTCTCATTCGGGCTTATGCTCTCTCCGCAGTCCGGCCGCTAGCCCCATGTGCCCCCCCCCAAAAAGAATCTTGGGGCTGTCCCTGGGCTGCATGGGTACGCGGCCCCTGGCGTCGTTGCTGTCCTCCCATCTTCCTTGGCGACTCACAGCCCCCCATTATCTCCTCCCAGGTACAAAACTCCTTCACCTCCAATGGGGCACACTGCTTGGTCCTGGTGTGGTGGGATATTCTGTCACGATCGCTTGAAGGAGAGGACCAAGACGCAGCGAGTGGAGTTCGCGAGTGATCTGTCCAGGAATCCTTGTTGGCCCTAGTCATACTGTTTAAATGTTGTTTTTTCCATACAGGGTTGTGCTACAATTGAAATGCAAACCCACAAAGACTGTATCTACCAGACAACAGGTCTGTTTCATATGGCAGGCCCCGTAACTACAATAACAAAGGAGTAGTGTCGAGGTACTGTTACTGCTACTGTCTGTTATCATCTCATCAATCATGCAGGGATCCCATCCTTCAGTCATGAAGGGCCTTCTCTCTCAGGGATTCCCCCAGACGAATTAGTACAGTCTGGAACTCAAATACTTAAACCTAATAACATTAGTCTTGTACTGATTATATGTTTAAAACATCTGCTGTACGTGATACTTATGATAATGGTATGATAATAATAATAATAACTCTATACATTGGCATGAAAATTATAAATAGCAGGCAAGACTGACTTCATAGAGATTCCACAACTGTATACCATGACACATTTCAGGGATCTTTGTATATATACAGTGGGGGAAAAAAGTATTTAGTCAGCCACCAATTGTGCAAGTTCTCTCACTTAAAAAGATGAGAGAGGCCTGTAATTTTCATCATAGGTACACTTCAACTATGACAGACAAAATGAGGAAAAAATCCAGAAAATCACATTGTAGGATTTTTTATGAATTTATTTGCAAATTATGGTGGAAAATAAGTATTTGGTCAATAACAAAAGTTTATCTCAATACTTTGTTATATACCCTTTGTTGGCAATGACAGAGGTCAAACGTTTTCTGTAAGTCTTCACAAGGTTTTCACACACTGTTGCTGGTATTTTGGCCCATTCCTCCATGCAGATCTCCTCTAGAGCAGTGATGTTTTGGGGCTGTCGCTGGGCAACACGGACTTTCAAAGATTTTCTATGGGGTTGAGATCTGGAGACTGGCTAGGCCACTCCAGGACCTTGAAATGCTTCTTACGAAGCCACTCCTTCGTTGCCGGGCGGTGTGTTTGGGATCATTGTCATGCTGAAAGACCCAGCCACGTTTCATCTTCAATGCCCTTGCTGATGGAAGGAGGTTTTCTCTCAAAATCTCACGATACATGGCCCCATTCATTCTTTCCTTTACACGGATCAGTCGTCCTGGTCCCTTTGCAGAAAAACAGCCCCAAAGCATGATGTTTCCACCCCCATGCTTCACAGTAGGTATGGTGTTCTTTGGATGCAACTCAGCATTCTTTGTCCTCCAAACACGACGAGTTGAGTTTTTACCAAAAAGTTCTATTTTGGTTTCATCTGACCATATGACATTCTCCCAATCCTCATCTGGATCATCCAAATGCTCTCTAGCAAACTTTAGACGGGCCTGAACATGTACTGGCTTAAGCAGGGGGACACGTCTGGCACTGCAGGATTTGAGTCCCTGGCGGCGTAGTGTGTTACTGATGGTAGGCTTTGTTACTTTGGTCCCAGCTCTCTGCAGGTCATTCACTAGGTCCCCCCGTGTGGTTCTGGGATTTCTGCTCACCGTTCTTGTGATCATTTTGACCCCACGGGGTGAGATCTTGCGTGGAGCCCCAGATCGAGGAAGATTATCAGTGGTCTTGTATGTCTTCCATTTCCTAATAATTGCTCCCACAGTTGATTTCTTCAAACCAAGCTGCTTACCTATTGCAGATTCAGTCTTCCCAACCTGGTGCAGGTCTATAATTTTGTTTCTGGTGTCCTTTGACAGCTCTTTGGTCTTGGCCATAGTGGAGTTTGGAGTGTGACTGTTTGAGGTTGTGGACAGGTGTCTTTTATACTGATAACAAGTTCAAACAGGTGCCATTAATACAGGTAATGAGTGGAGGACAGAGGAGCCTCTTAAAGAAGAAGTTACAGGTCTGTGAGAGCCAGAAATCTTGCTTGTTTGTATGTGACCAAATACTTATTTTCCACCATAATTTGCAAATAAATTCATAAAAATCCTACAATGTGATTTTCTGGATTTTTTCCTCATTTTGTCTGTCATAGTTGACGTGTACCTATGATGAAAATTACAGGCCTCTCTCATCTTTTTAAGTGAGAGAACTTGCACAATTGGTGGCTGACTAAATACTTTTTTTCCCCACTGTATATATATATATATATATATATATATGTATTTATATATATATACACATATATACATATACATATACATATATATATATATATATATACATACACACTACCGTTCAAAAGTTTGGGGTCACTTAGAAATTTCCTTGTTTTTGAAAGAAAAGCACATTTTTTGTCCATTAAAATAACATCAAATTGATCAGAAATACAGTGTAGACATTGTTAATGTTGTAAATGACTATTGTAGCTTACTTACTTACTGACTTTATTGTCCCCATGGGGAAGTTTTGTTGTCATATGTACACATTTAAATACAAAACAAAATTGACAATACAACATTCATAACAGTTACATACCAATACAAATATCTATTAATAATAATAATAAAAAGATAGGAACATTAGCCCGAGCAATTTAGGAGGGATATCACACCTAGCACAAATGATTGTCTAGTTGTCTTTTTCCTGCTGAGGGGTGCCCTATACCTGCGCCCAGAGGGGAGTAGTTCAAAGTCCGGGTACAGGGGGTGACTTGGGTCTAAAATGATTTTGTGAGCCTTACGGAGGGCCCTGACCTGAAAGATCTCATCCAGGCCTGTCTGTCTGACTCCAAGTACCTTGCTTGCTGTGGTAATAATCCTGAGAGAATGCCAAGAGTGTGTAGCTGGAAATGGCAGATTTGTTATGGAATATCTACATAGGCGTACAGAGGCCCATTATCAGCAACCATCACTCCTGTGTTCCAATGGCATGTTGTGTTAGCTAATCCAAGTTTATAATTTTAAAAGGCTAATTGATCATTAGAAAACCCTTTTGCAATTATGTTAGCACAGCTGAAAACTGTTGTCCTGATTAAAGAAGCAATAAAACTGGCCTTCTTTAGACTAGTTGAGTATCTGGAGCATCAGCATTTATGGGTTCGATTACAGGCTCAAAATGGCCAGAAACAAAGAACAAGGAACACCTGTTAATTGAAATGCATTCCTCATGAAGCTGGTTGAGAGAATGCCAAGAGTGTGCAAAGCTGTCATCAAGGCAAAGGTTGGCCTCTTTAAGACTCTCAAATATATATACAGTGAGGGAAAAAAGTATTTGATCCCCTGCTGATTTTGTACATTTTCCCACTGACAAAGAAATGATCAGTCTATAATTTTAATGGTAGGTTTATTTGAACAGTGAGAGACAGAATAACAACAAAAAAATCCAGAAAAACACATGTGAAAATGTTATAGATTGATTTGCATTTTAATCAGGGAAATAAGTATTTGACCCCTCTGCAAAACATGACTTAGTACTTGGTGGCAATCACAGAGGTCAGACGTTTCTTGTAGTTGGCCACCAGGTTTGCACACATCTCAGGAGGGATGTGCTTCTTAATGTGCTTCTTCTTGAGCCACTCCTTTGTTGCCTTGGCCGTGTGTTTTGGGTCATTGTCATGCTGGAATACCCATCCACGACCCATTTTCAATGCCCTGGCTGAGGGAAGGAGGTTCTCACCCAAGATTTGACGGTACATGGCCCCGTCCATTGTCCCTTTGATGCGGTGAAGTTGTCCTGTCCCCTTAACAGAAAAACAACCCCAAAGCATACTGTTTCCATCTCCATGTTTGACGGTGGGGATGGTGTTCTTGGGGTCATAGGCTGCATTCCTCCTCCTCCAAACACGGAGAGTTGAGTTGATGCCAAAGAGCTCCATTTTGGTCTCATCTGACCACAACACTTTCACCCAGATGTCCTCTGAATCATTCAGATGTTCATTGGCAAACTTCAGACGGGCATGTATATGTGCTTTCTTGAGCAGGGCGACCTTGCGGGCGCTGCAGGATTTCAGTCCTTCACGGCGTAGTGTTACCAATTGTTTTCTTGATGACTATGGTCCCAGCTGCCTTGAGATCATTGACAAGATCCTCCCGTGTAGTTCTGGGCTGATTCCTCACCGTTCTCATGATCATTGCAACATCACGAGGTGAGATCTTGCATGGAGCCCCAGGCCGAGGGAGATTGACAGTTATTTTGTGTTTCTTCCATTTGCGAATAATCACACCAACTGTTGTCACCTTCTCACCAAGCTGCTTGGCGATGGTCTTGTAGCCCATTCCAGCCTTGTGTAGGTCTACAATCTTGTCCCTGACATCCTTGGAGAGCTCTTTTGTTTTGGCCATGGTGGAGAGTTTGGAATCGAATTGATTAATTGCTTCTGTGGACAGGTGTCTTTTATACAGGTAACAAACTGAGATTAGGAGCACTCCCTTTAAGAGTGTGCTCCTAATCTCAGCTCGTTACCTGTATAAAAGACACCTGGGAGCCAGAAGTCTTTCTGATTGAGAGGGGGTCAAATACTTATTTTCCTCAATAAAATGCAAATCAATTTATAACATTTCATTTATAACATCAACATTTCACATGCGTTTTTCTGGATTTTTTTGTTGTTATTCTGTCTCTCACTGTTCAATTCAACCTACCATTAAAATTATAGACTGATCATTTCTTTGTCAGTGGGCAAACGTACAAAATCAGCAGGGGATCAAATGCTTTTTTCCCTCACTGTATATATATATATTTAGGAAACAAGGGTAATGCAAACCTCACAAAATGCCAACCACTATTACAGTGGTTTTATTAAAATCACCCAGGCTTAACTCACATGCATGGGTTTTCTACTGGCCAGTCCTGGTGGAGACATTGGGAGGAGACGCTGGGTGTCTGCCACCAGAATGGCAGTGGAGGCTGGAATAATGGACGGCTCATAATAATGGCTTGAACGGAACAAATGGGATGGCATCAAACACATGGAAACCACGTGTTTGATCTATTTGATACCATTCCACCTATTCCACTCCAGCCATTATCATGAGCCAGTCCTCCCCAATTAAGGTGCCACCAACCTCCTGTGCAGACTGGCTGTAATAAATGTCTCTCCCTCCCATATCAGTGTTTTTTTATTTCACCTTTATTTAACCAGGTAGGCCAGTTGAGAACAAGTTCTCATTTACAACTGCGACCTGGCCAAGATAAAGCAAAGCAGTGCGGCAAAAACAACAACACAGAGTTACACATGGGATAAACAAATGTACAGTCAATAACACAATAGAAAAATCTGTATACAGTGTGGGCAAATGAAGTAAGGAGGTGAGGCAATAAATAGGCCAATAGTGGCGAAGTAATTACAATTTAGCAATTTACACTGGATATATGATATATGTGCAGAGCAGGATGTGCAAGTAGAAATACTGGTGTGCAAAAGAGCAGAAAAACAAAAACAAATATGGGGATGAGGTAGGTTGGGTGGGTGGGCTATTTACAGATGGGCTGTGTACAGCTGCAGCGATCAGTAAGCTGCTCTGACAGCTGACGCTTAAAGTTAGTGAGGGAGATATAAGTCTCCAACTTCAGTGATTTTTGCAATTCATTCCAGTCATTGGCAGCAGAGAACTGGAAGGAAAGGCGGCCAAAGGAGGTGTTGGCTTTGGGGATGACCAGTGAAATATACCTGCAGGAGCGCGTGCTACGGGTGGGTGTTGCTATGGTGACCAGTGAGCTGAGATAAGGCGGAGCTATACCTAGCAAAGACTTATAGATGACCTGGAGCCAGTGGGTTTGGCGACGAATATGTAGCAAGGACCAGCCAACGAGAGCATACAGTTCGCAGTGGTGGGTAGTATACTGTATTGAATGATGTGTTGAATGGGATCTGGTTGAACCTGATGACCTGGCCTACAGGCCCCAGTCGCTGCCCTCTAACTATGCACTTTCAATGCATTTATTTGGAAATGTGTTGCTACTGAGGATATGCTGCTGTCTGTGTTCATTTAGACCTCATCATAAACTCAACAGGTCACTACATTAACCTGACTCCCCTCCTCTTACCTCAATTTCATAGCTAGGACCCTGAGTTTTTCCAGACCACATGACCTGACCAGGAAAAACTCTGGGCCCGAGCTAGACTATAGGTTTTTCCAGGTCAAGTAGTATGGTCAGAAAAAACTCTTAGCCCTACATATAGCTATTCTCAGGAACTAAAATTTTCATGAGGACACCACTCACATGTAGTGCTCTCTCATGCCCTGAAGCATCAGTAAGCCATATGCAGAGTATTTTTTGGCAGTGGAGGAGAATGTTTTGGTTGGAGGCACTCAGACCATCTGTGGTCACTCACTGCCCCAGCCCAAGTTTCTCCTCCAGTTTCTCCTCAGTCAGGACAGTAAAATGAGAAACATCACCCTCCTCCACCCCCACCTACCCCAATCCAGCTTCAAACAGAGGCTGTTACAGTGGTGTAAAGTACTTAAGTAAAAATATTTTAAAGTACAACTTAAGTTGTTTTTGGTGGTATCTGTACTTTACTATTTATTTTGCCAACTTTTACTTTTACTCCATTACATTCCTAAAGAAAATATGTTCTTTTTTCTCCCATACATTTTCTATGACACCCAAAAGTACTTTTGAATGCTCAGGCAGGACAGCAATATGGTCAAATTCACGCACCTATCAATATAACACGTTGTCATCCCTACTGCCTCTGATCTGGCGGACTCACTAAACACAAATACTGCATTTCTAAATTATGTCTGAGTGTTGGGGTGTGCCACTGTCTGTTCCTAAAAATAAATACATTTGTCCTGTCTGGTTTGCTTAAAGGTCCAATGCAGCCATTTTTTTTACCTCAATATCAAATCATTTCTGGATAACAATTAGTTACCTTCCTGTGATTGTTTTAAATTAAAATGCTCCAAAATAAACAAAAATAGCTTCTTAACAAAGAGTAATTTCTCAAGCCAGAATTTAGCTAGGACTGTCTGAGAGTGGTCTGAGTGGGGAGGGGAAAACTGAAAACTATCTGTCATTGGCAGAGAGGTTTGAAACTCTCTTTCTTATTGGTATATTAACTAATTTACCACCTGGTGAAGTCCCACCAAAATAGGTTGACATTTCAGGTGGTCTTATCGAACAGCTCTTACAATAAAAGGGCATTATCATAATATTCACAATTTCACAGTATTATTCCAACCTCATATTGTGGAAATATTTTTGACTGCGCTGGGCCTTTAATATACAGAATTTAATGTATGACAATTTAGTACTTTTTCCACCACTGTACCTAAGCACATTTAAACCAGATACTTTCAGACTTTTACTCAAGTTGTATTTTACCAGGTGATTTTCACTTTTACTTGACTCATTTTCTATTAAAGGTATCTTTACTTTTACTCAAGTATGACGATTTAGTACTTTTTCCTACGATCTCCACACAGGGGTCCCAGTCATAATCTATTAAATCAATTATGCAAATGCACAGTGCCTCCGTTTGTGGTGTGCAGTCCTGGCCTTAAGTAGTTATATAGGCAAACCTCAAGTTCTTAGATGTGTTCTGATTGCAAACTGGCCAGAGGCAACAGGGATTTCCTTCCCTGTCTGAACCCATGTCACAGGGGGGGTAGTGCTCATCTTCTGAGGACAGATGCTGCTGCCACAATAGTACTGTCTGTGTAGTGTTCATTAATAAGGAAAGGGGTGATTGTATCAGCCAATGGCTATATTTCTGTTACGTAATGTTTGGTTATCTCTTGAATGCTGTATGTATGTCCATTCAGCGATCAGGAAAGGGTATACAATAATTTAATATGATGTATAATCATCCTAATATGATGGTAATATAATGCGTATCTTATCACTAGTTTGTTACACAACCCCCCAGAAAACTACCAATCAGAGCTCTATATTCTGTGCTTAACCCCAATGCAGTGTGGGAAAATAATTTGCTGCCAGTAAATGAAGCCTGGATCAATGCACACACAGCCACACCTCTGTTCAGACACTCCATTCTCCCTCTCTTTTTGCTTCACATGTTGTGTAACCATCCTCAGGCACCTGTGCTGCTCCGTACCTCCCCTGCGCTCTACCCACACAGCCCCTGGGACCTAGCTAACTGTGCCAGCAGCAGCCTTGCATGACCTACCTCACAGTCAAAGAGCAGGTGCAGCTGATCGTCGATCCACTCCTCGATATCCAGCCTCTTCTGCAGGTCCTTGCGGTTGTACTTGACGGTCAGCTTGCCCAGTTTGCGATGTGGAGGCTCCTCTGTTTTGTCTGCAGACTGGAACATCACCCTGGACTGGGTGCCTGGCTCCGACGCCATGCCTGCCATGGCCTCGGGAAAACAGCTGAGGAAACACAGTCGTCTCTCTCGTTCTGTCCCTCCCTCTGTCTCTGGTGCTCTCACTCCCACCCTCTCTCTTGCGGTCTTTCTAGTGTGCTCGCTCTTTTTCTTCTTCTCTTTCTCTAGCTCTCCTACCCATCTATCTTGCTTGCTTGCTCTGTCTATCTCTGTCTGCTCGTCTATCTCTCTAGTTCTCTCCTTCCCCGTCTCTCCCTCCCTCACACCCTCCCTCCCACCCTCCCTTGCAAGCTCGCTGCCTGTGGAGGATGGTAATGAAATACTCCTCTGTGTGTGTGTGTGTGTGTGTGTCTCAGTAGGTGTGTGTCTGGGTGTGTTGGCTATTCTTCTCTCTCAAATGGGAGAGCATAGGTCAATTACAGAGTGATAAAGACTGAGAAAGTGTTGTGGGGGGAAACCAAAGCTAGGAGTATGGCAGTGGTTAGCAATAATTATATTTTCATAATTTTGTATTCCAGAAATTAATTATTGACCCAAATTCTAACAAATGAATTTTGTTTTCAAATTTCCCCATGTGTCCTAATCAGGAAGTGACTGTATTACTCTGTGGTTTATCATCTATACATCACAGCATGTGTTCAAACTATGGGCCTCTGTTTATCCACACTTATCACAATACCTGGGTCTTCCTGACAGGTGACCCAGACTTCGTCCAGTGTCCATTAGATCCCCTCCATGTCATTTATAACAGCTATTATCAGGTGTACGTTTAATCAGCCTTGAAGCCAAATTGGCATCCTCAGTTACACCTCCATCAATGATGGATGAAAGAAATAGAGGGCCGGTAAATGCTATTAATGACCACTCAGAGGGTAAAACCCCAAACCCAGTGATAAGGCTCTGAACTAACCCATTTCATTTGACAAGGTCAAATATCACCAGCAACTAAATTAGTCAAGATCAAAACTACGTAGTTGTCCTTTCTGTGCCAAACTAGTACAATTGAGACTAGAGGGCTAACAAGGGTACACCGTAGAGTTTCCATAGATCCTATTACAATATTAGCAATGAGACCCTGCTTTTTGTTTTGGCAGTGTATAAATCAGCCGTAGCGTTATGTGTTCGCCTGCTGATGCACAGTCTGTTACAAACACTGAATTATTGAGCACCTCTGGCAGCTCACCTTTCCAGGCAAACAAATTCATTCATCACATCCACTGCAACCTGGTTCTGCACTGCCAGGCTGGCTGAAAAGGGACTGAGTCTAGGGACCAATGGATCAGGGGACCAAGGCTGGCCGTCTCTTCATTTTAGACACACCTCAAATAAGTGCTGAATCTCACATGAACTTAACTCTTGGTTGGTTCTCTTTATACTGCAACTAGTGTGTAAGCCAGTATGAGCTAGTAAAGGAGCTTTAAAGTCTAATCAAATTGTATTAGTCACATGCGCCGAATACAACAGGTGTAGACCTTACAGTGAAATGCTTACTTACAAGCCCCTAACCAACAATGCAGTTCAAAATAAAAAAATGCGGATAAGAATAAGACATAAAAGTAACAAGTAATTAAAGAGCAGCAGTAAAAAATAACAAAATATACAGGGGGGTGTCGGTACAGAGTCAATGTGAGGGGGCAAAGGTTAGTTGAGGTAGTATGTACACCTGCTGCTCTTGTGTTTTTACTGGTTTACTAGACTTGTGGATATAATGGTGAGTCACTCATAGCACTTTGCCAATAACAAACATAAAGTGTGCACGTGTTTGTGTGTCTTAAAAAGGTTATTTACTCTTACATGACTTGCTTCAGGCAGCAGCAATGACTCAGTAGAGGAGTCACTATGCAGCATCAGCTTCATGTAAAGAGGAATAAGACAGTTGGGGCCCATGAGTCATTGACATTCTGACAACAATATTTCAGAACACACACACGAAACTGATCATTCAGATGATCTGGATAATCTTCTGTCTGACACTGCCATCTTGTGGATATAAACAGGTAGCATTTAGTAAAAGTGAGACAATTTTGACTGAAATATAATGTTATCATAGCAAAGTTTGTAATAAAGTCAAAGTATTCTTACTAGCTTATTATAAATATAAGTATACTTCCGTTCACACCTTGGATTTTACATTTTATTTTGTTAGGTAAGAAAAATGGGTGTAGTGTTTGTAAATTTACATTTGTGAATATGAAAAGAATAATGAAATGAATTACATGAAATTGTTTCAAATTATTTATAGCGTAGGTAAATAATCCAAGCAGTACATCATCTCTCCATAATAGGATAAAATCTTCATATATATGATCAACTGTAAATCTACTGATGTCTTGCCACAGATTCTTCACATCAGTGGTTCCCAAACTTTTTGTAGTCCCGTACCCCTTCAAACATTCAACCTCCCGCTGCATACCCCCTCTAGCACCAGGTTCAGCGCACTTTCAAATGTTATTTTTTGCCATCATTGTAAGCCTGCCACACACACACTATACGATACATTTATTAAACATAAGAACGAGTGTGAGTTTTTGTCACAACCCGGCTCGTGGGAAGTGACAAAGAGCTCTTATAGGACCAGGGCACAAATAATAAAATAATAATAATCAATAATTTTGCTCTTTATTTAGCCATCTTACATATAAAACCTTACTTACTTCAAAAAATCATACAATGATGGAAAGACCTGTGTGTTGTCCTTGTTAATGCAGACAGAGAAGAGCTTCAACTTCTTAATCATAGCCTCAATTTTGTCCCGCACATTGAATATAGTTGGGGAGAGTCCCTGTAATCCTAGATTCAGATCATTCAGGCGAGCAAAAACATCACCCAGATAGGCCAGACGTGTGAGTAACTCGTCATCATGCAAGCGCTCAGACAAGTGACAATTGTGGTCAGTATTGTGGTCAGTAAAGAGAACTTTAAGCTTGTTTCTCAATTTTAAAAAACGTGTCAATACTTTGCCCCTTGATAACCAGCGCACTTCTTCTGTATGTTGTAAAAGCGTTACATGGTCGTTGCCCATATCATTGCGTAATGCAGAAAATACACGAGAGTTCAGGGGCCTTACTTGAACAAAGTTAACCATTTTCACTGTAGTGTCCAAAACGTCTTTCAAGCCGTCAGGCATTCCCTTGGCAGCAAGAGCCTCTCGGTGGATGCTGCAGTGTACCCAAATGGCGTTGGGAGCAACTGCTTGCACGCGCGTTTCCACTCCACTATGTCTCCCTGTCATGGCTTTTGCGCCATCAGTACAGATACCAACACACCTGCATATTTTTGGGGGGCCTTTTCCCCCAGCATTGTCCCGGCCAAATCCAATTAAGTCCTCCACGATAGTATGGGGCTTGCCTTTTCTAGCCACTCGGTAGCTCACCATATAAGATGCTTCTAGCCTCTTCTTAATAATGGTATATGTTGCTTTTATACATGTCTTAATACTCGAAAGTCGTCTTAATTCTCGCTCAAAAAACTCCCATGGCTTATTTTTCAAATTGGCATGTTTCATTTCTAAATGTCTGCGCAAGAGTGAAGGTTTCCCTCGAGAGAGTAATGGTTAATGTGATTGGATGTTAATTATTTGCTACCTGTATTTGACATTGTGTTGTTATTTCGCTGAACACTAGATGGTTTCATTTTATTTTGGGCAGTGAAACGAGGCTACTCAGGCGAGAAAAAAACATCACCCAAATGTATAGCCCCGTTGGACTGTTTGAAAATGTGAATCACATTTTTATTTGGAGTACCCTCGACGGCATTGCACATACCCCTTGGGAATAGCCGCTTTACATGAATACAATGCCAAAGATATGATAACACTGTTTTTGGGTGGTCCTTACAGAAGGTACAATTTGAGTTTGGCTTTTTTAAACTTCTTCATGTAGTGGTTGGCAGGATAATACTTATGAATCATTTAAAAATAAACTTCCTTAATTTTGTTAATAAGGTATGTGGGAGGCAACATCCAATCTTTTTTCCAACAGATATTATCAAAAAACGATTCCAATATAAGGTTTAGATAGGTACAACTTCATGTTGAAACAAGTCACTTATAGTTCTATTGTTGTTGTATGGACCAAAATAAATACATATCGTTCCTACTGATGAGTCAACAGGGGTAATCAAAGGTACATTCTGAGGGTCAGGTCTCGACATGTTCCTGAATAATAAAGCAACACCTGAGGGAATGGTATCTAAAATGGTTGCGAAATCTTTAGGCATTACAGGGATCTTGTAAAGTGATAAGAATTCCTCATAGTTAAGCAAAATACCCTCTGCATTTACAAGTTGGCTCACCAATAGGATATTATTTTGGAACCATTATTCTAAAAACAAAGATTTATTTTTATACAATATGTCCTGATTATTCCAGATATAGGCTAATATCTGTGTGTAGAGAAATTATGCTTATAACTTAAGGACATTGACAAGAAAAACTGCCAATGAAAAGCAGAGAGTTTCACTGGAACTGTCAATATTATAATTGCAAACCAACATAAAGTTAAGGTCACCAAAAGTAGAGAAGACATGATGAGGAATACATTTCCACATAGAAGTGGGTGTTCTTAGGAATTGTGTTATCCAATTGATCTCAAAAGTATTATTTAAGGTAGAAAAGTCCAGAAAATTCAGTCCACCCTACTCATAAGTGTACATTACAACAGTTTCCCTAACGTAAAGGGCATCTGGTCTATCACTTTGCTTATTTTACTGTCAAGATTAAAAAGATAGAGCAGCGTATGTTAGCTTAGAGATCCCCTCAGCCTTGGTTATTAGCACTCTTCCTTTTAAAGATAAGTCCCGCTGTAGCCATTGATTTAGCTTCTTCTGGGTTTTTTGAATAACAGGGTTCAAATTTAGTAAGCCTCTAGACTTCTGATCCTTGCTGTATGTAATGTACAGTGGGGCAAAAAAGTATTTAGTCAGCCACCAATTGTGCAAGTTCTCTCACTTAAAAAGATGAGAGAGGCCTGTAATTTTCATCATAGGTACACTTCAACTATGACAGACAAAATGAGGAAAAAAAAATCCAGAAAATCACATTGTAGGATTTTTAATGAATTCATTTGCAAATTATGGTGGAAAATAAGTATTTGGTCACATACAAACAAGCAAGATTTCTGGCTCTCACAGACCTGTAACTTCTTCTTTAAGAGGCTCCTCTGTCCTCCACTCGTTACCTGTATTAATGGCACCTGTTTGAACTTGTTATCAGTATAAAAGACACCTGTCCACAACCTCAAACAGTCACACTCCAAACTCCACTATGGCCAAGACCAAAGAGCTGTCAAAGGACACCAGAAACAAAATTGTAGACCTGCACCAGGTTGGGAAGACTGAATCTGCAATAGGTAAGCAGCTTGGTTTGAAGAAATCAACTGTGGGAGCAATTATTAGGAAATGGAAGACATACAAGACCACTGATAATCTTCCTCGATCTGGGGCTCCACGCAAGATCTCACCCGTGGGGTCAAAATGATCACAAGAACGGTGAGCAGAAATCCCAGAACCACACGGGGACCTAGTGAATGACCTGCAGAGAGCTGGGACCAAAGTAACAAAGCCTACCATCAGTAACACATTACGCCGCCAGGGACTCAAATCCTGCAGTGCCAGACGTGTCCCCCTGCTTAAGCCAGTACATGTTCAGGCCCGTCTGAAGTTTGCTAGAGAGCATTTGGATGATCCAGATGAGGATTGGGAGAATGTCATATGGTCAGATGAAACCAAAATAGAACTTTTTGGTAAAAACTCAACTCGTCGTGTTTGGAGGACAAAGAATGCTGAGTTGCATCCAAAGAACACCATACCTACTGTGAAGCATGGGGGTGGAAACATCATGCTTTGGGGCTGTTTTTCTGCAAAGGGACCAGGACGACTGATCCGTGTAAAGGAAAGAATGAATGGGGCCATGTATCGTGAGATTTTGAGTGAAAACCTCCTTCCATCAGCAAGGGCATTGAAGATGAAACGTGGCTGGGTCTTTCAGCATGACAATGATCCCAAACACACCGCCCGGCAACGAAGGAGTGGCTTCAGTAAGAAGCATTTCAAGGTCCTGGAGTGGCCTAGCCAGTCTCCAGATCTCAACCCCATAGAAAATCTTTGGAGGGAGTTGAAAGTCCGTGTTGCCCAGCGACAGCCCCAAAACATCACTGCTCTAGAGGAGATCTGCATGGAGGAATGGGCCAAAATACCAGCAACAGTGTGTAAAAACCTTGTGAAGACTTACAGAAAACGTTTGACCTCTGTCATTGCCAACAAAGGGTATATAACAAAGTATTGAGATAAACTTTTGTTATTGACCAAATACTTATTTTCCACCATAATTTGCAAATAAATAAATTAAAAATCCTACAATGTGATTTTCTGGATTTCTTTTTCTCACTTCGTCTGTCATAGTTGAAGTGTACCTATGATGAAAATTACAGGCCTCTCTCATCTTTTTAAGTTGGAGAACTTGCACAATTGGTGGCTGACTAAATACTTTTTTGCCCCACTGTAAGTTCTTCTTTCACTGGAATACAATAATATGAGGGTGTCACACAATCTTTGACAGCCATGAGTTCGCATGTATTATTGTTAAGACATAAAATCATTTCCCAAAGCATCTTGTCTATCACATTGGGAATCTGACTAGCGTCTTACAGAGAAAGTGTAGTATCGTCAGCCAGATGGTGTCACGACTTCCGCCGAAGTCGGTGCCTCTCCTTGTTCAGGAGGTGTTCGGCGGTCGACGTCACCGGTCTTCTAGCCATCACCGATCCTCTTTTCATTTTCCATTTGTTTTGTCTGTGTTTTCCACACCTGGTTTCAATTCCCTCATGACATGTTTTGTATTTAACCCTCTGTTCCCCCTCATGTCTTTGTGTGGGATTGTTCATTGTAGTGCTTGTGCACTTTATGTACTGGTGCGTTTCGGGCTATTTTGTGCCCAATTTCTCTCATGTTGTTTGAACTGTTGGGTTGTTTAATAAACGACTAAGTGCGCCTCTCTTCTCTGGTACCAGTTACGCAACCCCTACAGATGGCTTATAATAATTTATTTACTAGCTATGGAAATACCTTCTACAGGACTATTATTCATAGAATTTGTAAGAAGTTGGGTGACTAATAAAAACAGATACGGTGAGATAGGACAACCTTGCCTGGGGGTTCCACCAACGGTGGCTCCTCTGCCGGTTCGGGCGGCGTTCGGCGGTTGTCGTCACCGGCCTACTAGCTGCCACCGATCATCTATTTTCTTTCTGTTCATTATTCAGATTGTTTGCACCTGTTTTCGTTTTGGTTAGTAGGGCTATTTAAGCCGGTTAAGCCCGCCTCCTTTCGTGCGGGATTGTTTGCTGTACTTGAGAGCGCATGTACATGTCCCATGGTTTGGGCTACTATTTTGTTTGTTGTATACCGTCTTATTTTCGCCTGTGTGTTTTGGGCGTTGGACATTGTATTTGTGTGAACACAATAAAGACGGTTGTTTCGTTACTCTGCTCTCTGCGCCTGACTCCACACCCACCGCTCTTAGCGTCGTTACAGCCCTACAGAAAAAGTTCCCGAACATCTTAATAAGGGAATGGAAGAAGAACTGATGCTCTACTGTGTCAAATGCTTTGTAAATATCTAAAATAACGTATATCTAGTAAAATAACGCACATCTAGTCAAATAAAATAACGTATATCTAGTACTAATCTGATATTGTTAGAGATATGTCTGTTTCTTATAAAGCCAGACTGTGTTTCATCATTGTTTGTGTCCAGGACTGTTTTTGTCTGGGGAACAGTGGGTTAACTGCCTTGTTCAGGGGCAGAACGACAGATTTGCACTGTTTCACTATGGCTTTCGTCATCAATCTAACAAAAGGGCAATATTTTAATGATGTAGTAGTGTTCCCCCCCTAGAAAGCTATGACCTTTGGCTTTCACCTGGAATTGTTTATTTATGTCTGAGAGAGAAAACCTGTTCAACCCATTATGATCTATTACACAATAAAAGTATGCTAAAACATATACATATATGATAATATGAAAATATATGTATACAGTGGCAAGAAAAAGTATGTGAACACTTTGGAATTACCTGGACTTCTGCATAAATTTGTCATAACATTTAATCTGATCTCATCTAAGTCACAACAATAGACAAACACAGTCTGCTTAACCTAATAACACACAAACAATTATACGTTTTCATGTCTTTATTGAACAGTATGTGAAGCCTTGGTTTTAATAACTGGTTGACCCTGCTTTGGCAGCAATAACCTCAACCAAACGTTTTCTGTAGTTGACGATCAGACCTGCACAACGGTCAGGAGGAATTTTGGACCATTCCTCTTTACAAAACTGTTTCAGTTCAGCAATATTCTTGGGATGGCTGGTGTGAACATGCCACAACATCTCAGTCGGGTTGAGGTCAGGCGTATTTTCTTCTGTTGAAGCCTTTCTGTTGTTGAAAACTGTTGAAAACTGTTGAAAACTCTTTTGCGAACTTCAGACATGCAGCAATGTTTTTTTTGGACAGCAGTGGCTTCTTCCGTGGTGTCCTCCCTTGAACACCGTTCTTGCTTAGTGTTTTACGTATCGTAGACTCGTCAACAGAGATGTTAGCATGTTCCAGAGGTTTCTGTAAGTCTTTAGCTGACACTCTAAGATTCTTCTTAACCTCATTGAGCATTCTGCGCTGTGCTCTTGCAGTCATCTTCGCCGGACAGACACTCCTAGGGAGAGTAGCAACAGTGCTGAACTTTCTCCATTTATAGACAATTTGTCTTACTGTGGACTGATGAACATCAAGGCTTCTAGAGATACTTTTGTAACCCTTTCCAGTTTCATGCAAGTCAACAATTCTTAATCTTGGGTCTTCTGAGATCTCTTTTGTTCAACGGATGGTTCACGTCAGGCAATGCTTCTTGTAAAAAGAAAACTCAAATTTTGTGAGTGTTTTTTATCAGGCAGGGCAGCTCTAACCAACATCTCCAATCACACACCTACACATGCAAGGGTTTTTCTTTATTTTTACTATTTTTCTACATTGTAGAATAATAGTGAAGACATCAAAACTATGAAATAACACATATGGAATTATGTAGTAACCAAAAAAAGTATTTTATATTTTTGTTTCTTCAAAGTAGCCACCCTTTAACTTGATGACAGCTTTGCACACTCTTGGCATTCTCTCAACCAGCTTAATGAGGAATGCTTTTCCAAAAGTCTTGAAGGAGTACCCACATATGCTGAGCACTTGTTGGCTGCTTTTCCTTCACTCTGCGGTCCAACTCATCCCAAACCATCTCAATTGGGTTGAGGTCAGGTGATTGTGGAGGCCAGGCCATCTGATGCAGCACTCCATCACTCTCCTTGGTCAAATAGCCCTTACACAGCCTGGACACACTTCGATATGAACCCAAAATCTATTCTGGACTGTCTGGAACCTGTTTTATTACTACAAGGGAAGTGTCAGCAAGAAACATTTCTATCCGTATGTTAGTAAGATCAAACTCATCCATAAAAAGTATTTAACCCAAATTCTGATACGTTGGCCTACCTATCAGTTGAATTATCTATAGTAATGTTAAAGTCCCCTCCTATAAATAATAACGAATTGGGAAACTTAGATAACCAATGAAATATACGTTTCTCTACAGATTCAAGCAACTCATTATTCCCATGTTTGGTGAAGTCTTCTTCTACTCCGACACAACTCGAAATGGGAGTTCCAACGTGCTTTGCGCCTCCGGTCACCTCTTTGGGTAGATGGGAGTAGAATTTCACTTCCTGTATGTAACAGGTACCCGAAGAGAGAGAGGGACACACCTGTGAATTGTAAAGAAATTCGGTCGTGTCTTTATAATCGACGACAGATACAAAATTTACAGGTGACACATTTTTGTTAATTGCTAGTGCTGTTTTGAACAAATATGAATCTATACATTTACAGAAGAGTTGGATCTTGATTATTTGTATGTTTGAAGTAATTCTTACCTTTTAAATCAGAGGAACAGAGAGACACTGCGACATACAACAGTCCTGAACGTTTGTATACAATGAATTGGTGTGTGTATAGTATAAAGATATGGTGTTTTGTATGTTATTTAGATCATGTACCGACTATTTATTTGAATTTATCATTTATATTTAATCACAAGGCATTCCATGATATGTTATTTGAAGTTTTACTATATATATCGCTCTGTTTTCAGGTCATCTGTTGGATTATCCTATATTTGTGGAAATAGTTTTCCTGGACTGTTTTGTAGAATGACTACTCTCCCAGTTGGATTGTTATTGGGCGCTTTGGTGTGCTTTATTGTTTTCCTGGGGCGCTCGGAGGCCCAGACATTCGGGGAACAGTGTTTGGACAATTTCGAAAAGGGCAGAGAAGGTTTCGTTCTCGACACAGATGACTCGGTGAAATACGGTGCGACTTTCATCATTAAACCGAAGGTTGAGAGCACCAAGGACTGTATACGCTCGTGCTGCAAAGATCCAAAGTGTAATGTCGCTTTCATGGAGACTGGGTCCGGTGACGGCATGATCAATTCATGCTTTCTCTTTGACTGTCTATACAAGCAGAAGTACGTCTGCCGATTTGTCAGCAAGAAGGGATTCCTGAACTACATCAGAGACGCGGTGTATGAAAGTGATCTGGCCACGAAAAACATTCCAGGTAAAATAGACAGACTGGTCTGACTGCCCAATATGTGACCCTTACCATTACGTTAAGGTCCAAGGACCTTACATGCTATTTTCAGAGGTAGACTGGCTCTGGCAACCAAAACAGCCAAATACTCCATCTAAACGTGAATCTATTCTCGAATGCGATACGGTTCAAGGAACGTGAAGCTTTACTTTCATATCACATCATAATTTCACAAGTGCTAAATATACACTTACTGTGACAAGTTTCTGGCGGCCTTCAGGTACACACACAGGTGTTCACGTGCTAAATTAGCACAGGTGGCCCAGCTGTCTTCTGTAAATACACAAAGTAACATTTAAATGTGGTGGTGTGGGAACACTAACCCTATAAAGGTGTGTATGAATTTAACCTTTAGTTTTCTGAAAAGTATTTATTGCTGGTATGAAAGATACTTTCCTTATGCTTCCAAAACCGTACCACAAGCGATTCTTTTTAACATTTAGAGGAAGCGTCAGGGCTCTCAACAAAACCCCCGGGTCAGAAGATGCACTACATGGCCAAAGTATGTGGATTTGGCTATTTAAGCCACGCACGTTGCTGACTGGTGTATAAAATTGATCACACAGCCATGCAATCTCCATAGGAAACATTGTCAGTAGAATGTACTGAAGAGCTCAGTGACTTTCAACGTGGCACCGTCAGTTGTCAAATTGTTGCCTTGCTAGAGCTGCCCCGATCAACTGTTATGTGCTGTTATTGTGAAGTGGGAACATCTAGGAGCAACAACGTCTCAGCCGCAAAGTGGTAGGCCAAACAAGCTCACAGAACGGGACTGCTGAGTGCTGTAGCTTGTAAAAATCTTTCCTCAGTCTTTCCTCAGTTTCAACACTCACTACTGAGTTCCAAACTGCCTCTTTAAGCAACATCAGCACAATAACTGCTCATCAAGGAGCTTCATGAAGTTGGTTTACATGGCCGAACAGCCGCACACAAGCCTAAGATCACAATATCAAGCGTCGGCTGGAGTGTTGTAAAGCTCACCACCATTGGACTCTGGAGCAGTGGAAACACGTTCTCTGGAGTGATGAATCACACTTCACCATCTGGCTGTCCGATGCGATGGGTTTGGCGGAAGCAAGGAGAACGCTACCTGCCCAACTGCATAGTGGCAACTGTAAAGTTTGGTGGAGGAGGAATGATGGTCTGGAGCTGTTTTTCTGGGGCTGTTTTTCATGGTTCGGGCTAGGCCTCTTACTTTCAGTGAAGGGAATTCTTAAGGATTCAGCATACAAGGACATTCTAGACGATTCTGTGCTTCCAACTTTGTGGCAACAGTTTGGGGAAGGCCCTTTACTTTTTCAGCATGACAATGCCCCCATGCACAAAGTGAAGTCAATACAGAAATTGTTTGTTGGGATTGGTGTGGAAGAACTTGACTGGCCTGCACAGAGCCTTGACCTCAACCCCATCAAACACCTTTGGGATGAATTGGAACTGGGATACTCAAATTAGTATGATATGTTATATTTGGTATGGTCTTTGCAATTTGTAACATGTTGTACAAATTTCAATTCATTCGTAAAACATACGAAATGGATAATGGACATCCACAAATGAATACATACCATACGGAGTGTCCCGGATTTACATTTACTATGTTATGTCTACCCCTTCAAACCGGAGACCCAGGTATCACTCTCACACATCACAACATAGACACTTTCATCAAATTAACAAGTTAAGTCTCCAATGAACTTAATGTTGCCATTGAACTGCTTACTAAAGTAACATGAACACACAAACCATTTAGCTATATTATTATGAGCAGAGAAAGCAACCCACTACACTTGGACTGTCTGTGGTTTGAATCACGACAGACATGCCCAGAGGAGATGAAACCACCTGCTTAGAGAAGAGCATTACCCACACACGCCATGGCTCAATATAGGGCTTATTCTGTGGCTCATTATAAGGCCCCTTGTCACAGTCTGAGGTTTCAGTTTTCACCTCATTGCTGCTGAGAAAGCTTCTTAAAGGGGAGATTGGTATTGTGCTGTGAGTCAAGTAATGGATTGCAGACTTGAGTGAATATTGTAGGTCAACAGGATGTAGTTAGCAATTGGGCATGAGCACCATCAAACGAATGGATATTCTCAACCTTAGGTTGTTAATGTGTTGACACTCAAAACCCTTCAAAAAAAATTCAGCCTAGTCAAATTTGAACCAGCCATATGATCTATGTATCTTTAACATAACGGGATATCTTAAAAGCTGCATGTATTTTCAGTACGACTATGTTGTATTGAACGTGATGAAGGTTGTATTCAACTTCCAGGTGAAGTGGACCATCCTCCAGAGGCCAATGGAGGTCCGGACAGAGTGGTGCAGCCCCATGAAAGTTTAATTCTGAACGGCAACGAGAGCAAGGACGACCACGATAATGTCACGTACAAGTGGCACCTAGTGTCAGGGAACGCCTCTGCTGCCATTGAGGTGGGCGATGATGACTGGGGCATCAGGGAGCACTGGTTGGGCTTTATTGGGATGTGTGGGGCGTTTACCTGATAGTTAATGGTGATTGCTCTTTCACTATCTAAAAATACATGAGAAGAACAGGTTACCCTGGGAACACCAGAAGATGAGGATCACAATTAAAGCTTCTCCATTTTCAAAGTTCTGCCACACAAGAAAACATTGATACATTTTATTTCCTTGTCTCCTAGAAAACTACATTTAAAGACCAGGTGATCGTGTCCAACCTGGCGTCTGGGGTGTACAAGTTCCAACTGACTGTCACAGACTCCAGTGGGCAGTCCGACCAAACCCAGATCACTGTCCTGGTGCTCACCCCTGAGCAGTCTGAGAGTGAGTATACTAAAGTATTTGTGAGACACCTGCAAAGCACACCTAGCTACACAGTTTAACACAATGGTTTTGAGGGTGAAGGGAAATTCATGCTGCATTTATTGAATTTCAATGCACTTATATACAGTTAGTTGCCTGTGTATGAAATCAAACTAACGTGACAATGATCTTTGAAGTGGTCTACATCAGAGTGATCTGTCATGTTTGGAGTAGGGACAATGTGGACATACTATGAAAAATTTTGTCCTTGAGGTGAGAAGGACTAATGCCCTTCTGACCATATTGGCCACTGAACGCATAATGCAAGTGAATGCAATGTTAGGAATATAATCACTTAAATGTTTTCTTTCTAAACTGAGGGAACTGTCTCTGCCGTTTGGAATTTTGATGTAAAAAAATAAATACCCGATTACAAGAATACACTGAGTGTACAAAACATCAGGAACTCTTTCCATGACATAGACTGACCAGGTGAATGCTATGATCCCTTATTGATGTCACTTGTTAAATCCACTTCAATCAGTATACTGTAGATGAAGGGGAGGAGATGGGTTAAAGAAGGAGTTTTAAGCCTTGAGTCAATTGATACATGGATTGTGTATGTGTCAAGTCATTTTTATGACTTTCAAATGCTTGCTGATGACTTTTATCGGTTGTACTGGTTTAAGTTGAGTTGATTACAACAAGACTTGATATCATAGTCATCTTCTTTTCATGCCAACGTGACATGGCATGAGAATACTGTCAAAAAGACCTGTCCAGGCAAGCTCCTCTGATTCCCGTAGAACGAAATCCAAATTTCCAGATTTAAGAAAGCACATTCATAAGTAGATTTGTCTCGGCTTGGACATATATAATGTGAGCTCAATCGCAAGAGACAACAGCCTAGTATTCTTCTTTTCCTAGTAGCTGTTTACTCTATGGCTGTGAGTGACTGAAAAACCCATATGTCCTCCAAGTATTGGCTCATAACAGGATGACAACTCATTATCACACTGGCTTATACTTGGTAGATCAACAGTGCTGCCTGGCTGTTCATTATAGGTTAACATGGAATACTTAAGGAATCAGACAATGGAAGTGTTTTCTCTGCCATGCACAGTTACATGAGCGTTTGTATGGAATGGATAGACACTTTTCCTGGGCTAACAGCAGAAACAGGAAGTCAGGAAACCTGTGGTGATTTCCCTCCCTCCCACTGCCCTCCCCCTTGAAACCTGTCTGTCTGGTTTCAGCTTGGGTTTCACAAACTCAAGCAAACATCTTTTAACGTCACGGTACTCTAAACACAGACTCTTGATACTCAAACACTTTGAAGTTATTTCTGAGTCAGTTATACAATTTGGAGCATGTTGGTCACTCAGTCTTAGCAGAGACTTAACCATTCATTGATCCAGTTACCCATTAACTAGTCTCTACTCTGAATAGTGTTAGGAATGTTCCTCTGCGGAAAGGCCAATGCATAGTGACCCCTGATGTGAGGCACACAAGACATGTACAGCTAAATGGCTGCATGCCTTAATGCTGGATGAATGACAATTAACAATGCTTGTAGAATCACAATTAAAGACAACATGAACTGACAACATGAACCCCATCCTCTCAGCAAAAATATTTGTACTGTGAATGGCTATTAGTTTTCCATTGACTGTGGTACACACATGGTTCTGTACCTGTAATGTTATTCTTAATACCTCAATTAACTCCATGTTGGAATGGCTGGGTAATGTAGGGTAGTTGTCCCGATGCATCAACTAGCTTGTCGTGAGGCGTTCAGCTTTGCGTTGCACAAGCGAAACCACTTCCTCCGACGTGTTATCAGTTATGTCTGCTTTCTTTGGGTTTACCTCGTGTCTGTTCACAAACCAGACCATCCACATTTATTTTCAGTGGATGAAGTAGGTCTGGTTTTAGGGAAAGTTACTTAGCCTTTTTTTCTTTTCTTTTTTTTACACATCACGTCCAATCAAAAATCAAAATTTTATTTGTGACATGCTTTGTAAACAACAGGTGTAGACTAACAGTGAAATGCTTACTTACGGGTCATTTTCCAACAATGCAGAATTAAAGATAAAATAAATAAAATACTGACTGGCTCTCTAATATTCTACATAATTTTTAAACGTTTATTTGAAGGTATGTTTATAGACTTCTATTATGAGTTATGTTCATAAGAAAATGTAATAACAATTTTAAGCTTTGCACAGGAAGTAATGAGCAGTTTGAAGCTGTAATTATGTAAGCAGTTTATAAGCAATGTAATAAGCAGGTTATAAGCAATGTTTTGCCTCAAGAAGTGTTACACATGATTCTGTCTGGGCTTCCACCACTGAACCACAACATAAAATTCCAATCACATGACATTTGTGTGTATTGTTTTTATTACATAATGTTATATTTAATCGCCAGTGTCCCCACTCTGATACGTCATCCTTCAGATCACTGCATGGTTCCCAAGAAGGTGGGTCCCTGTCGCGGATCCTTCCCCCGCTGGCACTACAATGCTGCCTCTGAGAGGTGTGAGGAGTTCCTGTTTGGGGGCTGCAGAGAGAACCTCAACAACTACCTCTCCCTCCAGGAGTGTGCCAACGCCTGTGATGGTGTGTCAGGTACTATACAGATCCCTCTTGCCTTTCTGAGAACAGTTTTTGGAGAAGATTGGTTGGTTGATTAGCGTTTCCTTTCTTGTAGTTATTCACAGAGGTAGAACTGGACCACTTCCAGCCCCTAGAGGTAAGACGGACTTACATTTAATTTATTGTCCTCAGGTGTAGGCCTATGAAAAATAGCTGTACTTGTAAGCTCCAGCTTTTTGGCAATGCCTCCCCCAGTCATTGACATAGTTCAAATATACATGTATTTGCCGTATCTGTTGACTGATACATGTATTACTTGTGTACCCTATAAGGTGAATCTACAGGGTAAAAGTCACTTTTACCTCACCTCTTCTGCTCACCTGCGTGTTGTTGTGTGTGGAGTGCCCTGTTCACCTGTGTTGTTGTTATGTTTTTAGAGGTGTGTGGAGTACCCTGTGGGTCAGGCCAGTTCACCTGCACCAACGGCTGCTGCCTTGACCAAGGCCTGGAGTGTGACAAGGAGCAGCAGTGCAGCGACGGCTCAGATGAGGAGAACTGTGAGGACTGTGAGTACAGGCTATGCAAACCAACCCTAATTTACATAGAACACTGCACTAGCCTTACCACTGACCTTACATTACCAGTGCAGTCATGAAGTGATCCTATTGGGGTGCTCAATGTTTGTTGACATGAAGTTGCTTAAAGGGATACTTCTGTATTTTGGCAATGAAGCCCTTTATCTACTTCCCCAGAGTCCGATGAACTTGTGGATACCATTCTCTGCGTGAAGTTGGACGGAGGTTGCTAACTAGCGTTAGCGCAATTGGTAACTAGCGTTAATGCTAACGTTAGTTAGAATTGGCTCGCAAAACTACCTCTAACATCCTTCATACTGGATGCAGAGACATAAAAATGGTATCAATGAGTTAATGTGATGCTGGGGAAGTAGAAAAATGGCTTCATTGCCAAAATACAGAAGTATCCCTTTAACTCTTGCTTTCTTCCTTTCATCAGTGAACGAGAACTTCCAGATTCTATTGCAAATTCCTGTGGATGAACAGAAAGGTTGAGTTTTACTGTTTCGAGACATTTTCACAATAACACAATAAATGATTTTGTTGTTGTTGAGTTAACTGGTAACTTATGGTGCCTACCCCTATTCTGGCTCTCCTTACGAACACTGATCTCTCTCACACATATGTTCTTTCAACCACAGTTCGCTGCACGGAGCACCCCAAAACAGGAAACTGTCGGGACAGTTTTACCAAGTGGTACTACAACCCTGTCTACCAGAAGTGCTTCCGTTTCAACTATGGCGGCTGCTACGGGAATGAGAACAGATTTGACACTGAGGATGCTTGTATGAGTACCTGCAAACTGGTAACAGGTAGGTTTGCATGCTTTAGTCATTACAACACTTTCAACTGTTATTAGGGATGCACCAATATGGAATTCTGGGCCGATACCGATATCCAATATTTTCCTTGACAGAAAAAAAACGATACCGATATATAATTTTTTTTAGCTGCCTTTTTAAGCATTCTAGTACAGTTAAATAGTTGAAACACACACACACTGACCACGTATGTCCCCATTACCAGTAAAACATAATCAAAACCTATTTCTTTCACTTATTTGCTGTGCTGTTTCGTTGATCAATTGTTCAGTCGTTTCATTCTCAACCAGGATTTCATTATACATGTCAAGCAGTGAAGTTTCAGCTCTGTCTGTTTGTGGCCTCTTCTGTCGTGGGTCCTGTTACTCGGTGCGCACTGTCAATGTGTCCGTTTCCATCTTGTCCAGCTGTGTACGTAACATTTCACCTAAACCCTGTTTCTTGTCCGCATCGAAGTAGCGGTCCTTGTACCTAGCGTTGAGCATGGTGGCAACACAGTAAAGAGGCTCAGAGAGAGTGCCACCGAATCGCTTGTTCCCAGCCTCTAGTAGAGCACTTTTGCAGGTTTTAACCCCACGGTCTGTCGGCAGTTTTGTTGAGCAGGTGTTTCAATGTTCTTTTTTTTCTGCTTTTGTTCTAAGTAGTTGCTGAATGTCTGGGGGTGATGCACTTTCTCCCCTAAGGAAATAATAGCAGCACAAATGTTGCATTTGGCCTTTTTGTTATCTTCCTTTGAAACTTCCAAATAGCTCCACACAGCAGACATTGTGGGCTATGTTAGGAATGCGTCATTACGTCATCTACCTACGTAATACAGGTATACACGTGAGCTTTGACATCGGTTTTGCATATCGGCATTAAACTAGACATAGAGCCGATGTTGGCATTTTAGCTAATATTGGCTGATTCCGATATGCTTACAGATATAGAGTGCATCCCTAACTGTTATATTACCCTTTGAGATCATAATAATTAAATGTTACAGAGCTAAAGTACAGTTGAAGTTGGATGTTTACTACACCTTAGCCAAATACATTTAAACTCAGTTTTTCACAATTCCTGACATTTAATCCTAGTAAAAATGCCCTGTCTTATGTCAGTTAGGATCATCACTTTATTTTAGGAATGTGACATGTCAGAATAATAGTAGAGAGAATTATTTATGTAAGTTTTTATTTCTTTCATCACATTCCCAGTGGGTCATAAGTTTCATACACTCAATTAGTATTTAGTAGCATTGGCTTTAAATTGTTTAACTTGGGTTAAACATTTCGGGGAGACCTCCACAAGCTTCCCACAATAAGTTGGGTGAATTTTGGCCCATTCCTCCTGACAGAGCTGGTGTAACTGAGTCAGGTTTGTAGGCCTCCTTGCTCGCACACACTTTTTCAGTTCTGCCCACAAATGTTCTATAGGATTGAGGTCAGGGCTTTGTGATGGCCACTCCAATACCTTGACTTTGTTGTCCTTAAGCCATTTTGCCACAACTTTAGAAATATGCTTCAGGTCATTGTCCATTTGGAAGACCCATTTGCAACCAAGCTTGAACTTCCTGACTGATGTCTTGAGATGTTGCTTCAATATATCCACACAATTTTCCGTCCTCATGATGCCATCTATTTTGTGAAATGCACCAGTCCCTCCTGCAGCAAAGCACCCCCACAACATGATGCTGGCACCCCCGTGCTTCACAGTTGGGATGGTGTTCTTCGGCTTGCAAGCCTCCCCCTTTTTCCTCCAAACATAATGATGGTCATTATGGCCAAACAGTTCTATTTTTGTTTCATCAGACCAGAGGACATTTCTCCAAAAAGTTTGATCTTTGTCCCCATGTGCAGTTGCAAACCGTAGTCTTTTTTATGGTGGTTTTGGAGCAGTGGCTTCTTCCTTGCTGAGCGGCCTTTCAGGTTATGTCGATATAGGACTTGTTTTACTGTGGATATAGATACTTTTGTACCTGTTTCCTCCAGGATCTTCACAAGGCCCTTTGCTGTTGTTCTGGGATTGATTTGCACTTTTCGCACCAAAGTACGTTCATCTCTAGGAGACAGAACGCATCTCCTTCCTGCGTGGTCCCATGGTGTTTTTACTTGTGTACTATTGTTTGTACAGATGAACGTGGTACCTTCAGGCATTTGGAAATTGCTCCCAAGGATGAACCAGACTTGTGGAAGTCAAATCTTTTTTTTTCTAAGGTCTTGGCTGATTTCTTTTGATTTTCCCATGATGTCAAGCAAAGAGGCAATGAGTTTGAAGGTAGGCCTTGAAATACATCCACAGGTACACCTCCAATTGACTCAAATGATGTCAATTAGCCTATCAGAAGCTTCTAAAGCCATGACATCATTTTCTGGAATTTTCCAAGCTGTTTAAAGGCACAGTCAACAGTGTATGTAAACGTCTGACCCACTGGAATTGTGATACAGTGAATTATAAGTTAAATAATTTGTCAGTAAACAATTGTTTGAAAAATTTATTGTGTCATGCACAAAATAATGTCCTAACCGACTTGCCAAAACTAGAGTTTGTTAACAAGAAATTTGTGGAGTGGTTGAAAAACTAGTTTTAATGACTCCAACCTAAGTGTATGTAAACTTCCGACTTCACCTGTATGTTCCAATGTCAGCAGCACTACATTGTGTGTATCAACAATACTGTAGCTGTGTGTAACAACTCACTTGTCTCTTATCCTTACCATGTGTTCAGAAAAGGACGTCTTTGAAATAACGAACCGATATGAATACCAGGAGACTGAAGGCCATATAGGTAATTAGCTCTTCTTTATTCTGCAAGATGGAGCCTTTTGTCCCTCAGGACTCCATGGAAAAGACACCCTGACAATAATCATTTTTAAAACCAATTATTAGTTTAAGGGCCTTGGGGGTCAAAGCTGGTCACAAAGCTCTTGTCATGATGAAGCTGTGTGTTTCCCTGCACATTCTCCTCACTTTACTCAGACACTGTCAATGTTGCACATGATTGATTCTGTCTGTTGTCCAGTTTTTGCTTCCCTGCACATGCAGGATCCTTTCATATAGTTATTGACTTACTGGTGTGTGTGTGTGTGTGTCTTCATGCCCATCCTCTCTCAGGCATCATAGTGATAGCTGCACTGCTTGGCCTGGCCATCATAATACTGCTGGCAGTTCTGTGTTACTGCTTCATGAAGGGCAAGAAGGAGCGGACCCAGCGCCAGCGGGTACCCGTCAACGGCTCCCAAGTCTACACCCGGGAGGACACGGAGCGCCTCGTCTACAACACCACCACCAAGCCCATCTGACCCCTAACCTCTGCCCCCGGAAGCTGCCTAGGCGCAAGCCATCATCGTTGCATGAACTCAGATCAATATTTTATGTAAACCTTGGAGGGTTTTTGTGTACCAGTATAATGTTTTATTTTCCCCAAGTATAGGCCTGTTTGTTTGATAAGAGCTTTACCTTGTTGTAATGTAGGCCCGTTATTCTTCTTATCCTGTTCTATCATATTTGAGGCATTTAAAAAATGTGTTGCTGGAAATATATTGTACATTATTGACACCCTTTGTCTTAACTGGTAGAAGTTAGTTAGAAAGTTATTTTACTTTTATAGTTTATTTTGTGATTTTAAAACTGGTATTTCAGAAGGAAACTTAAGAGGAGAAAAGACTGAGTTTGTGCCTCATAATGGTGGTCACATGTTATGGGAAAATATACTCTTTATATACTCAGCTTTTTCATGAACACCTTTTGTATATAGTTTTCTCTTTTACCATTATCTCTCAAATCCTAAATAAAATGCTGTTCCCAGAATCAAATCACGAATACAACAGGTGTAGACCTTAGTGAAATGCTTACTTACAAGCCCTTAACCAACAATGCAGTTTTAAGAAAATACAAAAAAAAAAATGTAAGAGATAAGAATAACAAATAATTAAAGAGCAGCAGTAAATAACAATAGCGGGGCTATATAGAGGGGGTACCGGTACAGAGTCAATGTTAATGTGCGGGGGCACCGGTGTCAAGGTAATTGAGGTAATTATGTACATGTAGGTAGAGTTATTAAAGTGGCTATGTATAGATAACAGAGAGTAGCAGCAGCGGGGGGGCAATGCAAATAGTCTGGGTTGCCATTTGATTAGCTGTTCAGGAGTCTTATGGCTTGGGGTAGAAGCTGTTTAGATATGCCTCTTGTACCTAGACTTGGTGCTCCGGTACCGCTTGCCATGCGGTAGCAGAGAGAACAGTCTATGACTAGGGTGGCTGGAGTCTTTGACAATTTTTAGGGCTTTCCTAAAGCTCTCAACCTGCTCCACTACAGCGCCGTCGATGAGAATGGGGGTGTGCTCTGTCCTCCTTTTCCTATAGGCTGTCTCATCGTTGTCGGTGATCAGGCCTACCACTAGCAAACTTAATGATGGTGTTGGAGTCGTGCCCGGCCGTGCAGTCATGAGTGTACAGGAGAGGACTGGGCACGCACCCCTGAGGGGCCCCCGTGTTGAGGATCAGCGTGACGGATGTGGTGTTACCTACCCTTACCACCTGGGGGTTGCCCGTCAGGAAGTCCAGGATCCAGTTGCAGAGGGAGGTGTTTAGTCCCAGGGTCCTTAGCTTAGTGATGAGCTTTGAGGGCACTATGGTGTTGAACGCTGAGCTGTAGTCAATGAATAGCAATCTCGCATAGGTGTTCCTTTTGTCCAGGTGGGAAAGGGCAGTGTGAAGTGCAATAGAGATTGCTGGGTCTGTTGGTGCGGTAAGCAACTTGGAGTGGGTCTAGGGTTTCTGGGATAATGGTGTTGATGTGAGCCATTACCAGCCTTTCAAAGCATTTCATGGCTAAAGACGTGAGTGCTACGGATCGGTAGTCATTTAGGCAGGTTACCTTAGTGTTCTTGGGCACAGGGACTATGGTGGTATTACAGACTCAGACAGGGAGAGTTTGAAAATGTCAGTGAAGATACTTGCCAGTTGGTTAGCACATACTCGGAGTACACGTCCTGGTAATCCGTCTGGCCCTGCAGCCTTGTGAATGTTGACCTGTTTAAAGGTCTTACTCACAGGCTGCGGAGAGCTTGATCATCCGGAACAGCTGATGCTCTCATGCATGTTACAGTGTTACTTGCCTCGAAGCGAGCATAGAAGTTATTTAGCTCGTCTGGTAGGCTTGTGTCACTGGGAAGCTCTCGGCTGTACTTCCCTTTGTAGTCTGTAATAGTTTGCAAGCCCTGCCACGTCAAACGAGCATCGGAGTCGGTGTAGTACGATTCAATCTTAGTCCTGTATTAACGCTATTCTTGTTTCACGGTTTGTCGGAGGGCATAGCGGGATTTCTTATAAGCTTCCGGGTTAGAGTCACGCTTTTTTAAAGCGGCAGCTCTACCCTTTAGCTCAGTGCTAATGTTGCCTGTAATCCATGGCTTCTGGTTGGGGTATGTACGTACAGTCACTGTGGGGACGACGTCCTCGATGCACTTATTGATAAAGCCAGTGACTGATGTGGTGTACTCCTCAATGCCATCGGAAGAATCCCTGTGCTAGCAAAAAAGTCCTGTAGTTTAGCATCTGCTTCATCTGACCACTTTTTTATAGACCGAGTCACTGGTGCTTACTGCTTTACTTTTTGCTTGTAAGCAGGAATCAGGAGGATAGAGTTAGGGGCAGATTTGCCAAATAGAGGGTGAGGTTTGTACACATCTGTGTGTGGTGTAAAGGTGGTCTAGAATTTTTCTCCCTCTGGTTGCACATTTAACATGCTGATAGAAATTAGGTAAAACTGATTTAAGTTCCCCTGCATTAAAGTCCCCGGCCACAAGAAGCGCCGCCTCTGGATGAGCGTTTTCCTGTTTGTTTATGGCAAAATACAGCTCATTGAGTGTGGTTTTAGTGCCAGATTCGGTCTGTGGTGCTATGTAGACCGCTACGAAAAATACAGATGAAAAATAGTGTGGTATATAGTGTGGTCTACAGCTTATCATGAGATACTCTACCTCAGACGAGCAAAGCCTTGATGACTTCCTTAGATATCGTGCACCAGATATTGTTTACAAATATGAATAGGCCTGTGTCTTACCAGAAGCTGCTGTTCTGTCCTGCCAATATAGTGTATAACCCACCATCTGTAAGTTCTTAATGTCGTCGTTCAGCCACGACTTTCTGAAACATAAGATATTACAGTTTTTACTGTCCCGTTGGTAGGATATACATGCTTTCAGTTCGTCCCATTTATTTTCCAGCGATTGAACGTTACCTAGCAGAACGGAAGGCAAGGGCAGATTAGCCACTCGATTTTAAAACAGCTACAGAGCTCAATGGTTGTGAAGGGGAGAAAACTGAGGATGGATCAACATCATTGCAGATAATCCACAATAATGACCTAAATGAGTAAGAATATTCCACAACATGAATCCTGTATGCAAGTTATACCGCAAAGGAATACACTTTTTGGCCTAAATGCAAAGCCTTCTGTTTGGGACAAATCCTACACATCATTGAGTAACTGCCTTTTCAAGCATGGTGGTGGCTGCATCATATTATGGGTATGCTTGACATCGGCAAAGACTGGGGAGTTTTTCAGGATAAAAAGAAACAGGGTGGAGCTAAGCACAGGCAAATTCCTAGAGGAAAACCTGCTTCAGTCTTCTTTGCACCAGACACTGGGAAAGGAATTCACCTTTCAGCAGGATAATAACCTACAACACAAGGCCAAATCTAAACTGAAGTTGCTTACCAAGAAGACAGTGAATGTTCCGGAGGTGCCAAATTACAGTTTTGACTTAAATCCATGGCAAGACACCTTGACAGAGCTTGAAGAAATATTGCACAATCCAGGTGTGCAAAACTCTTATATAACCCAAGAAGCCTCACAGCTGTAATTGCTTCCAAAGGTGTTTCTAACATGTTTTGACTCGGGGGCAAATACTTTTAATATCTAGGTAATGTATATTAATGTTTAATTTTTTATTATTTTGTAAGAAATGTTCCTACAAAATTCCACTTTGACATTACAGAGTATTTTGTGTAGACAAAAAATGACAATTAAATCCATTTTAATCCAACTTTGTAACACAGTAAAATGTGAAGAAATCCAAGGGGGGGGTTGAATATTTATGATGCCCACTGTATACCCTCCCTTTGCAACCATACTCGCAGGGCTCTCCAACCCTGTTTCTGGAGAGCTATCGTCCTGTAGGTTTTCATTATTCTAGCACACCTGATTATAATAATTAGCTGGTTGATAAGCTGAATCAGGTAAATTACAACTGGGTTTGGACCAAAAGCCTACAGGAGGGTAGCTCTCCAGGACAGGGTTGGAGAGCCCTGCATTACAGCATATTGTTATTCCCATGCATTACCCAACCATTACCAGCAGATGGAAATATTTACTTTACATTGACTACTGCTCAGCCACAATGGAATAAAATTACTATTTGACACTACACTGCAAAACATAGACTTCTGATATTGCACTATTTCCCCCAGAATTATCCATGTAATACAGTCCCTGCTGACTAGATGCAAGATGTCCATTTTAGGACAGGCGATCCTCAATCATCGTCATGAAGGTTAGCTCAGCAGCAGCCTCTGTGATGTTTATCAATAGAAGAAAGTGGGACTTCTGAGGGGAATACAGAGCATAGTGGTCTACCTTTACTACTAGCCCCAAGTGAACAGTTCCTTCAATTAATTCACTCCAGTTATCTGTCTGCCATTCTTTGTAGGGACCTTTGACAGTGTAGGGGCCGGAGACACTCATCAATAGATCGTAAGACTTTGTGATGGTGTGTGTTAGCGGTTTATAAGCTTGTCATGTTGGCTGACTGTGCCCTCGGGAGTAATCCACACAATTGAGAGGAAGGTCAGTTTACAATAGGCTGATAAGGGCTGAGTTTAAATATTTGCTTGTGTTTATTTGAATAAAGGGGGTTGGCAGAAACTAGAATTTGGGACATTTTTCCAGATGTCCATACACAGTGATTACCTGAAAAGGACTCATTTATTTCAATAAAGCAAAAAAAATGGGGATATTATTTACTCACTCTTTGAGGCAAATAAAGACAGTATTTGAGGCAGTATAAAGTATATTTTTTTATCTAATCTGATTGGTCAAAATACCGATTAGTGAAGTAAAAATTAGAATTGGACTGCCTGCCTAAACGCAGACTTTAATTAGACAATTTGAGCCAGCAAATTCTACCACTCTCGATTAGATAGCGTGCTTTGGAAGTAGGCGGTCTTTGACCATCGCTCGCTGTATTTTGCTATGTGTTCGGCTCAGCTGTAGAGTCAGTAGAGAACAACTGGAGGATATCTGTGTTTGACAATGTGAGTTAATCTATGGAAAACTAAAACCGAAATTATAGTCTACAGAAAAACTAGACCTACGCTTTCGGAAGTTCACAGGCAGACGACTACATACTCAAACATTTGGTAAGTGAAATAATGAACTCTAATAACCGGCGAAACATTCGTGAATCAGAAACGGTTCGAGACTTGACTTTCCTTATAATGAAAAGCCTACACAGCATAAAGTGCAACATACAACATTGCTTTTCTTCAAGAGTTCATGCCGCTTTGTGGTGTTCTGCCTATCAATTTATTCAATCAAAGCCGTCATTGATTTGGTAAATCTCTGCGTCTCGAGACGTTCCTCACTGTTCTGAAACTCCATCAAACTTTGCACCCAGAACCTACCACAACACGTGAAATGATATGCCAACCTGTTTTGACAGGATGAGGTAAGAGAACTGTGTATTATTTAGGCTATAAAAAGCACACCGCTCTTGCACCTTTTACTATTGAAATGACAAAAGCCACCTATAGGTATATTATTAGGCTTTTTTTTTTTTCTTTAACATGTTCAAATTAGGGCTCCTATCCATGACATGGCAGTGTCAAATATCCAATAAGCTCACCTACTTCAACAGGGTAACCTACTGCAGTGCTAGGTAGGTGGATCTGCTGTTGCATGTGCAGATTTAGTAAAATTCCATGTGGATTAAATAACGGTGTGTGCTATCTGAGATCCTTGGGACTTCCCTACCCTTTTGAAGTTGAAATGTGTAAGGGTTAGGATTTATGGTAGGGATGTCCCAAGGATTCTGGATTGCACTGACCATTAAATTACCTATAATCTAAAACCGTCATAGGTCTTTAACTCCACTGAGTCAGGCTAAAAGCTTAGATCCCTGCTAAGGGTAAGTTTTGGTACTGATAATTTGTTTGTTCTAAAAAAAAGAACATTCTTTGACTGAACTTTGATCAGCTGCTGAGATCACCTTTCCTGGATAGTCGCCTGTGAGACTAAATATGGCGTGTAAACTAGATTGATATTGAGAATTAGTGGCAGTATGTAACTTTTTTGGGGTGACCTGTCCAAATGTACACATCTACAGTATAACTCACATTCCTAGCATTCTACTTAAAAGCAAGTCTAAAAAGCTGTAGATAAGTTCTATGTGCCCTATTTCTATGCTTCCTGTTCAATTTTGTTTTTGCTTCTTTTACTTTCGGGTTTGTACACCAGCCTCAAACAACTGAAACAACAATATTTTAGGCTATGGAAAATATACACTAAACCAAAACATGTTGGTTTCATGAGCTGAAATAAATTATCCCAGAATTTCCATATGCACAAAAAGCTTACATCCCTGTTAGTGAGCATTTCCATCCACCTGACACCTGATAATCCATCCACCTGACAGATGTGGCATATCAAGAAGATGATTAAACAGCATGATCATTACACAAGTTCGCCTTGTGTTGAGACAACAAAAAGCCACTCTAAAATGTGCAGTTTTGTAACACAACACAATGCCACAGATGTCTCAAGTTGAGGGAGTGTGCAATTGGCATGCTGACTACAGGAATGTCCACCATAGCTTAGTTGATAATTGTTTTGCCCTTTTTCTACACAATTTTGTGGTGTCCAATTGGTAGTTAGTCTTGTCCCATTGCTGCAACTGTATGGACTCGGGAGAGGTAAAGGTCGAGAGGCGTGCGTCCTCTGAAACACAACCCAGCTAAGCCGCACTGCTTCTTGACACTGCCTGCTTAACCCGGAAGCCAGCTGCACCGACGTGTCGGAGGAAACACCGTACACCTGGTGACCATGTTAGCGTGCATTGCGCCCGGCCCGTCACAGGAGTCACTAGTGCGCAATGACAAGAACAGAGCCTGGACTCTAACCAGGATCTCTAGTGGCACAGCTAGCACTGTGATGCAGTGTCTTAGACCACTGCGCCACTGGGGAGGCCTGTCCACCATAGCTTTTGCCAGATAATTGAATGTTAATTTCTCTACCATAAGCCGCCTCCAATGTTTTAGAGAATTTGCCAGTATGTCCAACGGGGCCTCACAACCGCAGACCACGTGTAACCACACCAGCCCAGGACCTCCACATCCGGCTTCTTCACATGCAGGATCGTTGGAGACCAGCCACCTGGACAGCTGATGAAACTGGGTTTGCACAACTGAATAATTTCTGATGAATCCTGCTTTCAACTGAACCGGGCAGATGGCAGGCAGTGTGTTTGGCATTGTGTGGGCGAGCGCTTTGCTGATGTCAACATTGTGAACAGCGTGCCCCATGGTGGGGTTATGGTATGGCCAGGCATAAACTATGGACAATGAAAACAATGTTATTTTAATCGATGACAATTTTAATGCACAGAGATACCGTGACAAGATCCTAAGGCCCATTATCGTGCCATTCATCCGCCGCCATCCCCTTGTTTCAGCATAATGCACAGTCCCATGTTGCAAGGATCTGTACACAATTCCTGCAAGATGAAAATGTCCCAGTTCTTACATGGCCTACACTCTCTGCACTCTGTCACCCATTGAGCATGTTTGGTATGCTCTGGATTGACATGTATGACGGCAACTTCACACAGCCTTTGAAGAGTGTGACAACATTCCACAGCCCACAATCAACAGCCTGATGAACTCTATCCGAAGGAGATGTTGCGCTGCATGAGGCAAAGGGCGGTCACCGTTTTTCTGGTATTTTTTTTTTTGTATCTGTGATGCATATCTGTCTTCCCAGTCATGTGAAGTCTGTGGATTAGGGCCTAATGTATTTCACTTGACTGATTTTCCTTATGCACTGTAACTCAGTAAAATCTTGCTTTTTTTTATGTGTTCAGTGTATTTCACAGCAGTTTAGATGGTACAATGATTCTCTACACAAACTGAAATTAGGCTAACCTACTATTTATTCGTTTTAGCAACCAGGAAATGGCGGAGCGATTTCTGCATAGTGCAACTTTGAGATGAGTCTGAAATATTCCTACTATTTCTGGGTTGGTTGGTTGTGTGTAACTATTGGGCAAAACGGACTGGATTGGCTTAAATTGACACGTAAACTATATTGAGTACTTTCGGAAAGTATTTAGACCCCTTCCCCTTTTTCATTTTTTTTTTACGTTACAGCCTTATTCTAGAATGATTAAATTATAAAAAAAACAATCTACACACAATACCCTAAAATGATAAAGCAAAAACTGTTTTTTAGGTTATTTTTTGTGTGCAAATGTATAAAAAATAAACCCGAAATAGCTTATTTACATAAGTATTCAGACCCTTTGCTATGAGATTCAATTGAGCTCTGGTGCATCCTGTGTCCATTGATCATCCTTGAGATGTTTCTACAACTTGATTGGATACACCAGTGGTTAATTCAATTAATTGGACTTGATTTGGGAAGGCACAAACCAGTCTATATAAGGTCCCACAGTTGACAGTGCATGTCAGAGCAAAAACCAAGCCATGAGGTCGACGGAATTGTCCGTAGAGCTCAGATGCAGGATTGTGACGAGGCACAGATCTGGGGTAGGGTACCAAAACATTTCTGCAGCGTTGAAGGTCCCCAAGAATACAGTGGTCTCCATCATTCTCAAATGGAAGAAGTTTGGACTCTTCCTGGAGCTGGCTGCCCGGCCAAACCCCAGCAATCGGGGGAGAAGGGCCTTGGTCAGGGAGGTGACCAAGAACCCGATGGTCACTCTGACAGGGCTCTAGAGTTCCTCTGTGGAGATGGGAGAACCTTCCAGAAGGGCAACCATCTCTGCAGCACTCCACCAATCAGGCCTTTATGGTAAAGTGGACAGATGGAAGCCACGCCTAAGTAAAAGGCACATGACAGCCCGCTTGGAGTTTGCCAAAAGCACCTAAAGGACTCTGACCATAGAAAAACAAGATTGAACTCTGGCCTGAATGCCAAGTGTCACGTCTGGAGGAAACCTGGCACCATCTCTACGGTGAAGCATGGGGGTGGCAGCTACATGCTGTGGGGATGTTTTTCAGTGGCAGGGAGACTAGTCAGATTGAGGGGAAAGGTGAACAGAGCGAAGAACAGAGATCCTTGATGAAAACCTGCTCAGGACCTCGGACTGGGTCGACGGTTCACCTTCCAACATGACAACGACCCACAGCCAAGACGATGCAGGAGGGACTTTGGGGCAAGTCTCTGAAGGTCCTTGAGTGGCCCAGCCCAGCCACTCAAGGACATCTCTGGAGAGACCTGATTTATTTTTTTTATTTAACCAGGCAATTCAGTTAAGAACAAATTCTTATTTACAATGACTGCCTACCCCAGCCAAACACGGACAACGCTGGGCCAGTTGTGCGCCGCCCTATCACGGCCGGATGTGATACAGCCTGGATTCGAACCAGGGACAGTAGTGATGCCTCTTGCACTGAGATGCAGTGCCTTAGACCACTGCGCCACTCAGGAGCCCACTGTGCTGCGGCACTCCCCATCCAACCTGCCAGAGCTTGAGATGATCTGCCTAGAAGAATGGGGTAAACTGTGCCAAGCTTGTAGCGTCATACCCAAGAAGACTCTAGGCTGTAATTCCTGCCAAAGGTGCTTCAACAGAGAACTGTAAAGGGTTTGACTACTTATGTAAACATTTCTTAAACTGTTTTTGCGTTATTATTGAGGTGGGGGAAAAACAAATGCATTTTAGAATAAGGCTATTATATAACTGGAAAAAGTCAAGGTCTGAATACGTTCCGAATGCACTGTAAGGTTATAACTTGTCAATAGCCAATGAAGGAGACAGCACTTTTCACTTGTTATGTATGTTAATTGACCATTCTAAATCACCTTTTATAACTATGGGGGAAAATGTGCTTGCTTCTAGGGGTATAAATATTTTAACGAAATTGGGATCGCTAATTTGGCTAGGATTAAAAAAAAAAAAAAAATCTCCCACAATTTAAATCTCCCTGCAGTTATCATAAATCAGATTCTTTGCCGTGTTAGCCTAACTAGAAGATGGGCTATAAAGGCACGAGGAAAGTTGAATTTGCGACTTAGTTTTATCCAAATGTTTCTATTTGTCACATCACTACTTTCTGCGATTGTGATATGTTTCACCTAGCTAGCTTAAGACGAATGCACTAATGTAAGTTGCTCTGAATAAGAGCATCTGCTAAATGACTAAAATGTAAGTGCTGTGCCCACACATTGCACGGGCCTCTGTGGGCGTTGAGGGACAGATCTCTTATTGGCCCATCTCGGCAGCATGCTCTGAATCGTAATTACAAAGCTGCCCAAAGTAAAGAGTTCATATGTTAAATGTCTTGTAAGTCAGAGGTTATGGAGATGCTATTCTAGAATGAGCTGGTTTAATTGAAGTTAAGTGGGAGTGTCTGGATCATTGTGTTCTCCAATGAATGAAAGGCTGTTGGTCTCTTGTGGTCTATGTCAGGGACATAGTGCAGGAGTAATGTGGGGAAAGGGGACACTTGATCCTAAGGGTTTTATGGTGCCATTCTGCAATATGGCACGCTTCAAATTGAAATACTTTGGGCTTTATGCACCATTGGTATTTTTCCATAGTGCTGACGTCATCCACATATTCCTATCACTATTTACTGGTTTAATGTCTGCGGGTAAGAGGTCGCCAAGATGGACGGCCCTACCACTGGAAAACATGTATTATTATTGTCCTCCTGGACGTCAGTTAGGTTTCTATTATTCCCTTTCTGAATATAAACATCCTGACCGTGTCCTGTCTGAATGAGGACATCCCCGGAGGCTTGTTTAGTATTCCCAGAATCCCTTGAGTCTTGTTGGGTAGACTGTTTGGGGACAAGGGAATGTTATGTGGTCTCTCACTGACTGTGGGGTGGAGCAGCTTACATTCTACTACACTATTCTTAGCCTGCTCGCTATCTAATGCTTCATTGATTCATGTCGCACCCGGAAGCAGTTAATTTGGCAAGTTAGCTGTTGCGTGTAATGGGGAGCAGGCTTTCTCTGCATGATTGGGCAACTGAGAAGACTGGAATTACAAGGCACAGTCATCTTATGCATGTGCAGCAAGGAAATCGCTCTGATGCAGAGGTATTTCACCATCAGATTCAGCTGTTATTCACATTTTCATTGTCACTGATGGAAACCTCCAGGCACTAGTCAGTAAGGCATACCAAATGATTCCTTAGGGTTAAAATGCAACATAATTGTTATCTGTGGCACTCAATAGGAAATTCACTGGTTGGTTAAATGTCACTTCCTTCCTGCGCTGTCTGTGCCCTCTGTGTGTAACCCTCTCCAGAGAGGGAAGATCTCAATTGCATACTCCTCGTGTCCTCTCTCTCTCTCTTTCTCAAAACCCGTTGGAGGAGAAGGTCAGAGGGGAGGGCCCTCTGGCTTTCTCATCCAATGGGTTTTGAGAAGACTGCGAGGGGATCTGAAGAATATGACATTGAGATCTTCCCAGAGTGTGGCTTTTCTTCCCAGAGGAGAGGTCTGGGCTTGTGTTACCCTCCATAGTCTGCCCTCTGTTAGTTCAAGGTTTCACTTCCCTCGTAACACTGGAAGCTGTCAGTGGTGAATGATATTCCCCAGATAGTAATCAAATCTCCAAGGAGCCTTTCAGTCAAGAATTCTTGGGTCTGAAGTACAGGGAGAACGGGGTCAGCCTTTTGTTATGGTTTGTGTACGTTTGGGGTGGAGCATTGGACACAATGACCCAATATGAATTTCCTTTATCTCCCAATCTCTCTCTTCAGCTGAGCACAGTCTATAATCCCATGGCAAAATCTGCCTGTAACAACTGTTTGTCATTTGTTAGAAAAAGGTTCCTGTTGGAATTCAAACTCCGGCAGTCTGGATCAGGAAAAACCTGTAAGATCACAGGAAAAAGGGGTATCATCTGCGTCGCTGAAAGGGATAGAGCTGCAAGAGCTGTAATAACTTAACCACCATCAGATTATCCATGGTGGCATCTGTGTCCACTTAGAGAACAAGCTCCAGATCACCAGAAGGGAGGTTCAGGTTGCGGCTAACACACTTATCAGCTGTGGGAACAAATGCTCTCCATTTGTGTGTGAAGAAGGCTGGCTTCAGCACAGGTGGCCAACTCCACATAACTGTGTCAGCCTGGCTAGTGGTTACCTAAGGATTTCAAGACGTGCTTCCGACTTTACAGTTTTCATAGTTAAGCAAACCTGTGATGATGGATAATGAGGTATAGAAGTTTAAAACGCAGTAAATCTGTAGGTTGGAGGTGTGAAATTACTGTGATGACCTTGTTCTTCCTAGAAGACCCTTTTTATAAATGTTATTTTACCATTCAAGTGTGTTCTCTGATTTTGTATATTTAAAATATTTTGTGGATCTGGCATTTAATGGAGGACTACATTTTGAGCCCGTATTTCTTGTCTAGTCGCTCATTGACCAGTAAGGGTTCTGAGAGATTAGCAGTGGTGTAAAGTACTACTTAAGTGGGTATCTGTACTTTAATATTTGACAACTTTTACTTCACTACATTCCTGAAGAAAATATTGTACTTTTTACTCAATACATTTTCCCTGACAACCAAAAGTACTCATTAAATGTTGAATGCTTAGCAGGACACGACAATTGTCAAATTCGCACACTTATAAAGAGAACACGTGGCCATCCCTACTGCCTCTGGCCTGGCTGACTCACTAAACACAAATGCATCTTTTGGAAATAGTCTCTAAGTGTTGGAGTGTGAACCTGGCTATGTACATTTTAAAAACAAGAAAATGGTGCCGCCTGCTATGCTTTAATATAAGGAATTTTTAAGTGATTTATACATTTACTTTTGATACTTAAGTATATTTAAAGCCAAATACTTTTTGACTTTTACTCAAGTAGTATTTTACCGGCTGACTTTTTACTTGAATAAATTTCTATTAAGGTATCTATACTTTTACTCAAGTATGACAATTGGGTATTTTTTCCACCACTGGATATTTAGTGTGCTCGTTCAGCTGGTATAGCTCTGAGGTCATAGTTCCAGACCTGTCTGAAGTGGACTTGTTCAGTAGCTCAGTGCACTGGGGGAGGAGATCAAAGTCTTGCCTTAGACATGAACAATCTTGGTGAAGTCCTCCACTTCAAAATCAATTGGCTGCACTTGGTCAAAGGGTATTTTTGAAGAGGCTTGAAGCTTAAGGAACCTTTTTGATTAATTACAGCCTTTCATTCACTGCAATGCAATGATTTTTAGATGTAGCACCTGTTCCCTATTTGATAGCTGGCTGTAACACAGCATGTAAATTGATTTATTTTTCTTCGACTGTTTTTATTTCAGACACCCCAGTAAGATTTGTTATGTTTGCCTGCCGATAGTACTTAGCACCTCAACTTTGTGGGCAGTCACACTTTTTTTTTTTTTTTTTTTTTATCTTCTGTTCACACAGCAAATAACTTAATCTCGTCAGCAACTCAGCCTCGTTAAAATATTCCAAACTATAAAGTGGAAGTAGCGTTGTTTGGCAATGCATGTCTGTGTTGCTTAATTTATGGTCTCGATACCAATGTTGGCTAGCTAGCTGCGCCGATGTTGATATGTTGTAGAAAGTCCTTGTTGATACTAGCCAGATGGTCATGCCTAGATAACTACCTAGTAAGATGACAAAGAAACAATTTAATTCACTCTCTATAATCCCCTACTACCAGTGCCAATTTATAACCAATTGTTTAGCTAGCTAACGTAAGCATATTCGCTAGCTAGCACAACAGTGTAGCGTCCTTAACTAGCTTATTCCAAAGCTAACACAGGCAGCTGTTTCATGGAAACGAATCCATTGTGATCTAATTATGACTGTCAATATTGACTACAGTGGTTAGCTAGCTTGGAAGTATTTTGTTTTGTGCGCATTGTCAGTGCACTTAGCTAGCTACCATCCCATAGTCTACATTGCATATAAAGTGTAACTGGCTCATGACATTTAACCATGGATGTAGAAAATGGCAGAAATATATTTAGATTTTCTGTCACTCCAGATGGCTCCCAGATAAAATAACATGAGCTGGCGCACACTCAACAAAGTTTGTGTGTAGGTGCTGACTAACGGCGAATTAACTATACACTATTAAAATAAAGAAAGTCGCGCACTACATATATACTCTCCCAACAGTTTAATGGGTATTTACCTACGTTTTGGCATCACTGTGCCTTCCTCAGGGTGAGGAAGCCTCCCCCACGTGGGGGGTTTGTTCTCTGATTGGCTCAAAGTTGAGTTGTTGGCCACTGAGCATTGCGATTCTACAAGTAGAACTGGCAGGTTCGTTGCTATCGGGTCGGCACGCAGCAGGTACCGTTTTTTTTGTTCTAGCCAGAGAAAGAACAGCCTCCCACTGTGAGTATCTATCGTCACTGAGATTCTCTGTTTCATGCTTTAGAACCAATAAAAATGCCTCTGATGCATGGTTCCCAGGCCCCATGGTGTTACCACACACCCAACTCCACAGCTGCAGGAGCACTGCTCGCTGTTAAACCTGTGATCATAATGTGTTGAGCAGGGCTCTTGTTTTCACCCAGCGTTCCTGTGCAACTTAATTGACAAACCTCGTGTGGCAGTGGGCTTGGCCTCAGCAAGCCAGCCTGTCAGCTCGTAGCAATGGCCACAGATTGCACTCGGGAACAATGCCCGACACTAATCCCTGAAGAATTCCTTCCTCTCTGATCTAGCTGTGTGAAGAATGCAACTGAAAGATGGAGGCTCGCTAAGAATCACAGGAGATGAGTTCTCAGGCCCAGTCATCACTATTAATTTAATTTTGAGGGAGAGAAGCAGTGATGTGGGGAAACTGGCAGGGATGCTGGGCCTGGAGGTGACACACATCATTAAGACCAAAGTACTCTGGCATGATGAGGGCCAACCTAACTGCAGGCCACTGTTTGAACTCCCCGACCTGTCAACATGAAAAATGATGCCTCAACTTTTGATTCAATTAAGCCCTTGAATTGGAAACTTGAATTGGAAACTATTAAGGGTAGCTAGCTATGGAATTGGTGTGGATTGTGGTAGTTTGGTTACTGTAAGGCCTCAGTTTGACAGGATTTCACCATTCCCTTCACACACTCTTCATGTGGCTGCAGAATTTGGATGTCTGATCCCAGCTAGGACCCTGAAGCTCTGTCATGTCACGGCCACAGACTTCCAGTCACTGGTCTGGTATAAGCTCATGTTGTAATCTAAGGACTATCTACACAGGCCTAAGGAGCCCCATATGCCGGAGAGTGGCTGGCGCGAGCTAACGCAGACTAACCATGCAGTCATCAGTGGAATGGGAGGAATTTCTCAAATGCTGATAAGATTCCAGCTAGTTTCCCTCAGTCATGCATAAGCTTAGAGGAGTGAGGAATGTATGAGTTCCTTTAGCATGGTCTAGAATGTAGGCACAGAAGATGGTGTACCACGCACATTTTAATGATACAAGGTACATGTGTTCACTGGGGCAGCTGAGCAATGGGAGAAGGAGAGGTTTAAAGCTGTGAAGAAGCTAGATGTTCATCTGCTGGGAGATGCAGGTACTACAGATCGATACTGTACAGAATCTAGATTGAGTTGACTGACAACAGGGCATCACAACATTGGCCATACCGCAGCGGAACATGTGTTTTTGTTCTCTTGCTGTCTTCAGCAGAGTTGCATTATTATGTGAAAGCTTATGTTTTCTTGATCGTACTACAATGAGTTGACTTGAGACTGACCTTCTTTTATATGTTGTCTTGGCAGGTCCTGAGGCCTGAGTGCCATGCCAGAGGAGTTTCACAGTGCTCTCCATAAGGGCCCAATGGGGGAAGGTAAGACCAGCCCAATTAACATCTTATTGACTTGATGTAGTTAGTTGTACAGTAGGCTATATGCTGTGTGATCTGAATTCTCAGATGCACTGGTAAACAATGATCACTTGGTAGTCTACAGCTGAAAGTCCATTACTAACCTCTGACTTGATTTTTGCAGTAATGTTCGTTTGGCATCCTACAGTCACATCGGCAAACTAATGTAACAGTGATGGGTTATTCTAATCCAAATGTACAGGTTATTTGCCTTTAGCCAGAGTCCTGCATTGGTAAGTGGAAAAGGGCTGGCAACTGCAGAATAAAGAACATCTGGATTTGGAGGATTTGGAGGATTTGGATCTGGAGGATTTGAAAAGCAGAGCTCAGAAACCCATGAATTCCCTGCCCACAGTCGGTCAGAGCTGGCCTGGCAGAAGAACTTTGTGATTCTGGAGCTAGACTACCCCTTCTGCATAGCTCAGACCCTTTAATGTGAAAACCCAAACAAGGATCAGGATGTCTGAATCTAAAACCGTTCCTATGCTTTACCTGGCCAGTGTAACTGACCTGCATGGTAGGGGGTGCTTCCTTAAATTATACTGAACAAAATATAAAAGCAACATGTAAAGTGTTGGTTTCATGAGCTGAAATAAAAGATCCCAGAAATGTTCCATAAACAACATTTTTGTGCATATCTCAAATGTGCACAAATTTGTTTACATCCCTGTTAGGGAGCATTTCTCCTTTGCCAGGGTAATCCATCCACCTGACCGGTGTGGCATATCAAGAAGTTGATTAAACAGCATGATCGTTACACAGGTGCACCTTGTGCTGTGAACAATAAAAGGCCACTAAAATGTGCAGTTTTGTCACAACACTGCCACAGATGTTTTGAGGGAGTGTATAATTGGCATGCTGACTGCAGGAATGTTCAACAGAACTGTTGCCAGAGAATTATGTTAATTTCTCTACCATAAGCTGCCTCCAACATCATTTCAGAGAATTTAGCAGCATGTCCAACCGTCCTCCCAACCTAAAACCACGTGTAACCACGCCAGGCCAGGACCTCGACATCCGGCTTCTTCACCTACGAGAGAGGGGAGAGGGTTTGCTGAGGAGTATTTCTGTTTGTAATAAAGCGCTTTTGTGGAGAGGAGCTCTCTGATTTGGCTTGGCCTGGCTCCCAGTGGGTGGGTCTACGCCCACCCATGGCTGCGCCCCTGCCCAGTCATGTGAAATCCATAGATTTAAAGCTTAATGAATTTATTTAAATTGACTGATTTCCTGTAACTCTGTAAAATCTTTGAAAATGTTGTATTTTATGTTTTTGTTAAGTATACATTTCTTTGCAAATAATATTTTAATACGAACTCTACACAGTGCTCCTTTGTGCCTGTGTCCACATTGTCGTCCCCCCCCACCAACCTCTCTCTCTTCTCCACTGAACACATTTGGCGCTGAGCTTCCACTCTGGCTGAAGAATGCCAATGTGTCAATGGCTCCCTTTTTCCTCTCCACCCGTCCTTTAGCCACCACCACGGCCAAAAGAGGCCAGTGGCTTGGAGGGGGGACGTGTGCCGCCCTTCATAAGTTGTCTTGTTTCCTCAGACTGTATAGCTTAGTCTGTATTCAGGTGCCTTTAGCAATTGAAGCCTCAAACAAATCTCCCATCCCTTTTCACCCTCAAATTGTAGTTAAAAAGCTAACGCATGAACCCAGAGGAGTTAAAGAAGCACGTTGTCAATTTGTCTCCTGTGGCTGGATAAATGTTAACGAGCAGCTGGGAATGTTGTCTGAGGTAATGATTGGTCGAAGTGAAGAACCAAGAGGAATGTGTGAAAGGAAGACGCCGCTCTGTGTGAAAGTAAACAACTATGACGTTGTCATGACTTTCCAGCTCAAATGCACCTCTGGGGTTAAAAGACCCCAAGGTTTATGAAGTGACCACTCAGCTGAAAGAAAAGCCAGGGGATTTGTTTTACTGCTAACAGCTTTACAATAACATCAGACATGGCTAACATGGGACAAGTCTTGTCTACCTATGGCTGTCAAATTGTCTGGCACTGCTCCAAGATATCAAGTTGGCTGAATAATGGAGGAAGTAAATCCATCATTTCATTTTAGCATTGTAGCTTTCTATGGTTTTATACATTTATGTTTTTGAAAAATGTTGCATTATCCTCCCATTTTAGGAGTCCATTCATGCAAAAATTATTATAATTGAGTCAATATGTCCATGCTGTAGGAAAGCTAATGTACAGCTGTGTGAAGCTGTTGCTGAAACGTGGCTGAACCCAGTACCAACAAACCTCAGGACCAGGGTGCCAAAGATCAGAGCTACCCCTGACCTACTTAGTAGAGAGCTCTGAAATTGGAATGTAGCTGTGCTTGCAGAATGTATGGCGCTGTAAAGGGGTAGTACTAATTTGAGGGATCCACCCTGTCCCAGCAGCAGCTGTTCTAGCTGGGTATTGGCATGGGGCTCCAGACCATGGTAATCTGGCCAGGCAGTAGGGGCCATCTGGCAAATGCCAGATGTGCTGGTCCATTTTTAACCCAGTGGTCCTGGGTTAGAAATGCCAGGGGTGATTTCTGGTTCGAATCCGCCCCTGCCAAGCAGGAATGACTGGTCCTCTCTAAGTGCTGCTTGTTAACTGAACCTCTAGAACTTTACTCTTTCACCCCTCATTCTGCTCCTCTATCAGTCATAGTTTGGTTGGCTGCACCAGCTCCAGTCACATGCACACTAGGTGCATGTGGAGACTGCTTAGTAAGGGTTTTAATGCTCTTGTCATTTAGATCCATTGACTGCAACGCCGATCTGTATGTACCGTAAAACTTTAATAGCCCGGGCGTTTCTTTGCTTAAATTACTGAACACAACAGGCACTTTTTATGGACTGCCTTCTATTTGAGCCAGGCGTCTTTCTTAATGCACACAGCTTTTGCTCATTTGCATAGTTAATTGTTTAATTCCAGCATTCACTTCTAGCATTTTAATACTTTTAATTTCCTGCACTGTCATGTTTATTTTGTCTTTTAGTATGCCTCTATTTATTAAAAAAAATATTTATCCTTGACAGAATTATTTTCCTTGGACTCATTTTTGGCAGTTCTTATTTTCACCACTATAGAGTGATCAGCTTCTTTAAAAAAAAATAATCTTAGGTCTGTACTGTAAGTTGTTGCCTGTTATGTTTGCCAGTTAGCTAGCAGTTCTCAGCTGTTGGCAGCCAATGACTAGCAGTTTCTTACTGCCGATTTTTTTTTTTATTATTATTTTTTTTTTTTAATTTAAGTGCCAAAAGAGAAGTGTTTTTCGGGTCTATACTGAATTATTTCATGTAACAAATCAAACATTAAACCCCAAACAATTTTGACCCGGTGTTTATTTGAAATGGGCATTTTTATTTGCTAAAATGTCTTTGCCCGGCTATTAAAAGTTAACGGCGGCTATTTGACCCTCTGTGTTTAGGCATTATAACTGAAGTTTTACGGTATGTGTTAACTTCTATCGTTGTCATGCCATAGACTAAATGAAGTTGGCTAAAGAACTTACTGTTTTGAGACCAGGTTGAGCAACAATGTAGGAAACTGTAGGATAGTCACTTGACTTGTCTTTTTTCAGAGAACCTGCTATTCTTTCATGTTTTTTTGCAGCTGGTGAAAGGGATCAGCTCTAAGCTCTTTTGTTGCCAAGGCCTTTATACAGCACAACATTTAGTCTTATACTGCATTGCTCAGTACCCTGCCTCCCACTCCCCACAATCAGTCACATTGATACATTTTTATAGCTAGGTTAAAAAATCTGCATAAAACAATATGCTCATTTTCCCACCAGAGATGTTTCCTTCAAACTGACTTATTGCGGTTAAAAGGCGGTGCGTGATGACGCAGTGCACATAAAAATAACTTTTTTTAAATTTTATTTCCATGTACCAAGTGAGTTGAGTTGAAAATGTGATGGAAACCCAAACGCAACAGTTTGTCACAAACTGTTGCGTTATATAGCACATGTGCCCACTCTAGTCTTGGCATGTGCGCTCTAGCCAACAGCTCGCAGATAGTGTGGGTAGGCTAATGATGAGATTATAATGGATGAGGGCGAGAATTTTTCTTTTGTCAAACGGCAGCCGAGCATCATGTCACTAGAATAAGACCCTCCAATATTGATTGGAAAGAATGAAGCTGATCACTTTCAGCACACTGAAGTCCACATTAAATTAATGAATCTTTAGCCTAATAAACTGCATGCGTTCACCAGTCGTAATGGGAGGACCAGACAACATATCGTTGCGTGACTCAAAGTTTACTTCGATATGATGGTTATTATATCAATATTTGCACATAGGCATTTCCACCGCCATTTCTCGCATAATTAATTTTACCAACACACAGATCCCACCATGTCCAACGAACAAATTGTGTCAACATTTTATTAAATTGTACCGGAATTTCCTGTTTCCATCAGCCTGGTTGACTTTTTTTTTTTTTTTTTCTTCATGCATCATGTAATTCATCAGCATGAAATGGTTGAATGGAAACCTGGTTAGTGTGAATGATTTTACTGTCTCTTACAATGACATTCCTCCCCAGAACTCTTCCAGTGGATTACACACATTAGTCAGACTTTCTGTTGAGTCAGATTCCCAGATCTGGGGAGGATCCACTTATTGTGCTACCTGTCTTCCGTTTAGAAACCTCCACATTAGTTTCCTCTGATACGATGCTGCTTGTATTTTGAAATGTGTCCTGTGTCAGTGACCCTCAGTTCAGATACTCCATCCAGGATGGCGTGTGTTGTCCAGAGGAAATGGGACTTTGAAGAGGCTCTTTGGGGGGGCGTGTTGCATGGAGACCTAAGTGGATCATCACATGCCTGTGCACTGAGGTCAATTGGTACTGCTGGGTCCTTTAGCACTAAAACGTTTCTTTGCAAGGTTCAGGGAATAGAAACTTACAGGATTAAATAAGGGTCTTTTGAAAAGATAAGCATCTTAAACTTGAACTATTTTTCTCTCTCATTCAACCACTTTCTCCCTCTCATTAGTATTGGAATGATGGTACAATAGGTTGTATGTGCCGATAAATGTTTTCCTTGCCTCCAATTTAGTTTTTAACCACTGTAAATTACAAGGTTTTTAAGTTATAACACAATTGTTGATCAGGTCTCTAAAACTAAATGGGGGGGGAATAAGGAATTCCTTTTCAGTAACAAATGTCAGAATGCACATTAAGCAAGTGCACAGCTGAACTTGTAAATTATTAAGAACACGTCTATATAGTATATTCAACAATCACATTGTCATTATGGCAACTAAGCTGTGTCTATTAGAAAAAAGTCAACCACAAACAGTTTCTCTAGTAAGCACAGGACACCTAGCTAGATCTTGACAGATCTTGTGGAATGCAGGTTCAGGTTGTGTGCTCATTCACTGCTGCCATTCAGGTTTATTTACTGGCCTCTAAGCTAATCATTAACATTGCCTTCAATGTTCAAAAGTGTAAATAAAACAAACAGGCTAGACGCGAGATCCTTGTAATAGCATAATCAGTGTCTTGTCGCTAGCGACGATTCATGGCTGAGAAGCTGGTTTTCCTGACCTTGTGACTAAGGGCAGTGTTTGGTTGTAAGGTGCATGATAACGTAGTCTTTGACTAATTTTTAGCGTCAGCCTCTGCCTCCTGAGGAGCAGCCTTTCACCACAGCCAGGTGGGAAGGAGTCTTTCCCAAGGGGATAAACTCCAGACTACACCCTCTGTTCCTTTATCTTAAGGGGGAAGAATGGAGGGGATGTTGGGAAGAGGAAGCACTCTTGAGATGTAGAGCAAAGTGCAATTCCTGGCTTTCCCCAACAGGATGACGCCAAGCCTTTGGCTCAAAGGATAAGTTAACTTATTAAGGGGCGCCTTCGCATCCACAGGAGTTTTAGATGCAAGTGCAGGATATATACAACAAGTACTAATCTTCCAATTAGAGCGGTGGACTTTCCAGCTTGTGTGCCTTTTTTTTATTTGGCTAGAAAAAGTCAGATTTTATGGCTAGAAGGAATATTTAGTTTGCGGATGCACAGTCAAGAGACATACAGAAACCAGGAATGCCCTGGTAGCAGTTAATCAGGAAAGTAGATGGCGTGCTTCATTTGTTACATGAGTCTGTGTGAATAGAACAGCTATGTCCACAGTACTAACAGAATCGGTGGGGCTCGCTGGTGCCTGCTTAGGAGGAAGGACACTGCTCACACAGTGAAGGATACATGGTTAATTTTCATCCTGGTGAACACATGCCACTTGAATGCCAATATGAGACCTGCAACAGGAAACAAGTCCAGGGTTCAGGAGAACTGTGTGGTTGTCTTTCAACGGCTTTCAGCCTCTAAAGAGGATGTATTCATGACCCTTTGTTTTCATAAGTGTCCATGCAACTATAGGAGGGAGAGGGATTAGCATGTTGGATGTTAAAGACCGGTAGTCTTGTTTCTCTGCTAGTTCCTGATGTGGTTAGAAACATTCAAGGATCATTTAAATGATGAAGACCGGTCACTTTTTAATGGAGAGAGTTTCATATCAAACAACCGATGAGGATTATGATGACTACCAAGTACCCTTGATACAGTCCACCTTTTGTTCATAAGGAAATGTCTGACTGTGAACTGTGACTGTAAGCTGCAGCAGGAGGAGTCATCGCTGCCTGTTTTGCATGTTATTTTGGCATTTTAATACGTGTCCTATCAGTTTGCGAACAATATTAAAAAAAAAATATCATTGAGTTAATGAAGCCGCATATAAACATGGTCTCTTTTTTTTTTGTCTTCTTGAGTAAGGTGGATCCAAAATGCAGGTGTTTCAGTCTAGCTCAGTGCTTTCTGTGGTGGTGGGGCAAGCCAGCAGAAAATACAGAGCGTTGCGCCGTGATTGGCTCAGTGTTCTGTCACACATGGGGACACTACGCCACCGCCAAGTCTAAGGGTAGAGCTCAAATTCTAGCCTCTTGGGTGCTGCATAGTTACATTAGAAGTGCCCACCCAAGAAGGCTCAAGGTCATTGGCCACAGATAAAATGAAATGGTTGAATACATTGGCCATGCTGTCAATCCAGCATGACTTCTGCCGTGTTCAAGACAACTGGAAACTCTGGGGAGGTTAAAACGATCTCCGACTGGGAAAATACGTTTTGAATGGTCATCCGACTCGGAATTCCAAGTCGGGAACTCTGGCCTCTTTCTAGAGTTCCGACCTGACGTTCACTGACGTCATGATTCAACCTTGTTTTTTTCCCATAGTTCCCAGTTGTCTTGAAAGCACCATAAATCCAGAGAATGCCAGACTGATGACAAAGTTTGACATAATTTGCCCACAAGGACTGCCGCGCCCCTTTCCTATTCAAGTGAGCACAGCACAAGGTGGGGCCAAAAATGTGTTGCATTTCTGCGCTTTGTGCATGACGCAAGTAATTTTTCCAAAAATTGTTAACAGACAGATTACTTCACTTATAATTCACTGGATCACAATTCCAGTGGGTCAGAAGTTTACATACACTAAGTTGACTGTGCCTTTAAACAGCTTGGAAAATTCCAGAAAATGATGTCATGGCTTTAGAAGCTTCTGATAGGCTAATTTACATCATTTGAGTCAATTGGAGGTGTACCTGTGGATGTATTTCAAGGCCTACCTTCAAACCCAGTGCCTCTTTGCTTGACATCATGGGAAAATCAAAAGAAATCAGCCAAGACCTTAGATAAAAAAATTGTAGACCTCCACAAGTCTTGTTCATCCTTGGGAGCAATTTCCAAACACCTGAAGGTACCACGTTCATCTGTACAAACAATAGTACACAAGTATAAACACCATGGGACCAGGCAGCCGTCATACCGCTTATGTGGGAAGCTTGTGGAAGGCTACCCAAAACATTTGACCCAAGTTAAACAATTTAAAGCCAATGCTACCAAATACTAATTGAGTGTATGTAAACTTCTGACCCACTGAGAATGTGATAAAATCTGAACTAAATCATTCTCTACTATTATTCTGACATTTCACATTCTTAAAATAAAGTGGTGATCCTAACTGACCTAAGACAGGACATTTTTACTAGGACTAAATGTCAGGAATTGTGAAACTGAGTTTAAATGTATTTGGCTAAGGTGTATGTAAACTTCCGACTTCAACTGTATACTGTAGCTAAGAAAGTAATAAGTGTATATTGTATAGTAAGCTGTTAGTAGCCCATGTGCCTCATCCTAATAATTTGGTCCCTTTTACATTGTTTTGATCACATGGACTGGGAAATGTTCCAGGTCGCCTGAGAATAGTAATGACGTATACACTGACTTCGTGACTGGGTTCATCAGTATGTGCAGGATGTTCACACTGTGACTATTTTAGAACTCCCAGACAATCACTGATTACTAAGGGAAAGCTAGCCATGTTGTGAACACCGACCACTTCGAGGAAGATTACATTGAGTTGCTGACGTGGGCCCCCGCCACTCACGAGGACTGTGCACCCTGGTTCTCCGTGGCCAACTTGAGTAAGTCATTTTAAGCGAGTTAACCCTCGCAAGGCTGCCGGCCCAGACGGCATACCAAGACGCGTCCTAGGAGCATGTGCAGACCAGCTGGGTGGAGTGTTTATGGATAAATTCAATGTCTCCATATCAGTCTGGCCTCACTTCAAGTTGTCCACCATTTGTTCCTGTACCCAAGAATGTAATTTAGTTCAGTTACCTTGGCTATTTCCCCATAGCACTCACTTCTGTCATCATGATGTGCTTTGAGAGGCTAGTTAAGGACCATATCACCTCCACCTTACCCAACACCCTAGACCACTACAATTCACATACTGGCTCAATAGATTCACGGATGACTCAATCGCCATTGCACTACACACTGCTCTATCCCACATGGACAAGAGAAATGCCTATGTAAGAATGCTGTTCATTGACTACAACTCAGCCTTCAACACCATAGTGCCCTCTGAGCTCATCACTAAGCTCAGGGACCTGGGTCTGAACCCCTCCCTGTGCAACTGGGTCCTGGACTTCCTGACGGGCCAACCCCAAGTGGTGAAGGTAGGCAGCAATTCCTGCAGAGCACTGATCCCCAACATGGTGGCCTCACGGGTGGATGCTCAGCCCCTCCTGTACTCCCTGTTCACCCATGACTGTGTGGCCACGCATGTCTCCAACTCAATCATCAAGTTGCTGAATACACACGTGGTAGGCCTGACTACCAACAATGACGAGACGGCTACAGGGAGGAAGTGAGAGTCCTGGTGGAGTGGTGCCAAAAGAACCTCTCCCTCAACGTCAACAAAACACGAGCTGATCGTAGACTACAGCAGAGGGCACACGTCCACATCGTCGGGGCCGCGGTGGGGCGTGTCAAAAGCTTCAAGTTCCTCTGCATGCTCAAGACATCACTGACTACCTGAAATGGTCCCTTCACACAGATTGTGGTGAAGGCTCAAGAGCGCCTCTTCAACCTCAGGAGGCTGAAAAGGTTTGGCTTTGCCCCTAAGACCCTCAAGAACTTCTACAGATGCATCAATTGAGAGCATCCTGTCGGGCTGTATCACCGCCTGGTACGTCATTTGCGATGTCTGCAACCACAGGGCTCTCGAGGGTGGTGCAGTCAGCCTAACGCATCACTGGGGGCACACTGCCTGCCTTCTAAGGACATCTACGGCACCCGGTGTTACAGGAAGGCCAAGATGATCAAGGACCTCAGCCACCCGAGCCACAGCCTGTTCATCAAAGCTGGGACCAAGAGTCTGATGGCCTGGAGATGGAAGCTGTTTAACAGTCACGACTAGCTGGCGTCCGCCCGGTACCCTACCTGAACTTAAGTCACTGTTACTAGCCGGTTACCACCCGGTACTCTACTCTACACCTTAGACTGCTGCCCTATGTACAGAGTCATTGAACACTGGTCACTTTAATAATGTTTACATACTGTTTTACCCACATGTGTATATACTGTATTCTAGTCATGGCTCATCCTATATAACTACTGCTGTACATGCCTTTTCTAGTCATATACTATCTATACACATTTTATTTGTGTGGGTGGTACCATTCAAAAGTTTGGACAACTACTCATTCAAGGGTTTTTCTTTATTTGTACTATTTTATACATTGTAGAATAACAGTGAAGACAAACTATGAAATAGCACATGGAATCATGTAGTAACAAAGCGTTAAACCAATCAAAAATCAATTTTATATTTGAGATTCTTCAAAGTAGCCACCCTTTGCCTTGATGACAGCTTTATCAAGTGCTTTTCAAATTGTGAATGAGAGACTGCTGGAAAAAACAAAGCAGAGCTCGTACCTTTTCATTGAACTTTTTTCAAATCATCATTAGTCGCATCATGCGGCCTTAGAATGTATTACAAATCTAAACATATAGCACAACATTTGTATCACAACTAAAGTTACATAAATAACTCTAATCGCATAGAAGTGCCTGTTTCTTTGTTAACCGCTCAACACAAAATTTGCGCTCTCCCTCAAATCGGTTGGAGAAAATATCCTTTCTATTTCATTCAGCTATGTTCAATTGTATTCTTCATGCTATAAAATATTGCCATGGAATTCTAAGCAAATCTTGTCTGCTAAATGAATTAGTGTAGGCCACAGCCATATGGCATAGCCAGATCAGGGCCTAACATAAGGACAAAGAGTATGCTATTCTGTTCTTCTGAAATAGACTACATTTTCTTTTGTTTCTTTAGACCTGTCTAAAATAAATAATGGATTTATTGTGAAGGTGTAGGCTATATTGCATGGATTTAATTATACTTTTTGAGATGTAAATGTTCGAAAGGTCTGCATCAGTGGCTTGTAGACTATGGGTGGAATCCAGGAGATGCTAAATGTGTTTGTTAATTAATGGTATATTACCGTGTGAGACCGGCAGTTATTTGCTTGACAATCACCAGCTGACAAAATTTGGACTGCCACAGTCCTATCTACTACCATGTCCCGTTCAAAGGCGCTTAAATCTTTTGTCTTGCCTGTTCACCTTCTGGTATGGCACACATACACAATCCATGTCTCAAGGCTTAAATAATGTTTAACCTGTCTCCTTCATCTACACAGATTTAACAAGTGACATCAGTAAGGGATCATAGCTTTCACCTGGTCCCGTGTCACTCAGTTGGTAGAGCATGTCACTTGGGATGCCAGGGTTATGGGTTCAATTCCCATGGGGGACCAGTACAAAAACTCACTCATGTAAGTCGCTCTGGATAAGAGTGTACTAAATTAGAAAAAGTGTGTGTGTGTGCCGGACTCTTGACATTGCTTGTTCTGATAGTTCTTAAATTTTTGGATTGTGTGTGTGTTGCTAGGTATTACTGCACTGTTGGAGCTAGGAACAAGCATATTGCGGCACTTGCGATAACAAATGTGTACGCGACCAATAAACGTTGATTTGACGTCACTAATTCCAGTAGACTGTCTTGAGATGGACATCATGGTCGTTGTGGAGAAGACGAGGTGTTTGTGGATCGTGGAACATTCTTTACATCAACTGTACCTTATTTAGTTCTGTACCGCGTGTTGTTCACATCATTCATGACGTCATAGGCAGACAGGGTAATATCAGTTTTATGTCAACTTAAAAAAAAAAAAAATTATGGCTGAAATGTAAACGTCTGTAGATTACATATGTTCTAAACTGTCTGATTACTCAGCGACCCTTTAGAATGTCTCGGCTTCCTTCATCTGAGGCTGTGGAAATACTATACTATTGCTCAAAGCCAGGGGCTGATGTACTCTCCGTTTTTTTAATTACCTGCGCTGTTCTTCCAACTAGACCTGGCTTGGCTCAAGGGAAGGCCCATGGACCTGGAGTTCTCATTCGTTTAGCTGTCACTGTCTGTTCAAAGTGGTCCAAAACATGCAGGCCCCATTCACATAGATTATTCTGTTGAACAATGTTCTTCTAAGGTGAACTATAGCTTCCCAGGGGGGCGAAGGGCTGTGAACTAACAGAAGAAGTCATGCTTGTGGAATTTACATTTGTCTGTGAAGTTTAATAGGCAGCAGCAACTAGGAATTCAAAGAATTACAATTTAAGGGTTCAGAATGAATACAGCAGGAATCCCAGCTATTCTTCCTAAACAACAAGGTGATTAATAAAACAGCCCATAGTACTGTGTTCAGACATTAGCAGTTGATCTGATGTAATCCCTTGAGCATGTACCTTACTTTGCAATGTGACTTATTTTTAACCTATTCCATTGTCATACTGTAACTATTTGAAACAGAAAACCTACTATGTAACACAAAGTTATTGAAGTTGCAGTGTAGGCTAAAATGTACTCCAAATACTATGGTCTTTGTAACCTTGACTTGGATAATACTTCTGTTTTGACTCGGTTAATGATTGTATTGAAATGGCAGCCGCAAACAGAGCTTGACATAGGACTAAAACAATTTTACCAAACCTTTTAGTATGTGACTGAGCTACAGCTGGAGGGTTTGTGAGTTTTGATTGGCGTTGCTATCGCTCGGATTGAATAATATTGTGGATATAAAGTACGTCTAATGGTAGGCTATGTATGCTATACCTATTTTAGAAGTCTTTTATTAAAAGCTGTAACATGCAGTCCATCGTACAAAGAACAGGAACATGCAAATCTACTTCCAAATGTTTACAGAAAGCTTTGAATACTTTCTGTGTAGATGTGTTCCATCTCTCCTGGCACCCATTGATACCTGCCTACACATCAAGTCTGGCTGGTGATGATGACACACTCCTCTATGATAAATCAGCTGTTGCCTTGTGTTGTCAGGGCCTGTTGGTTTTCCTGTGATGGATTGGCATACTGTACATTTTCCTAAATATCTCTTGCTTCAAAAGCTGCTGAGGAACACAAGGGTTCCCTCATGAGTGAAGAAATGAGTGGTGGGTTGTGACCATCAGAAGAATGTACCCACCTGTCTGAAGATGTCATGTTTTGAATACCTCAGCAGCATGGTCTTGTACAGTCTGTGTTCTGTCAAGACCAGATGAATCTCGTTTTTAAACTAGACTTTGGGCATCTACCCACACACTTCTGTGTTTGTGTAATTACAGATCCCAGAGCAGTTATTTACCTGCATCGATTGGCTGCATTTACAGCCAGGCACTGTACATGGTCCGTCCAAGGATTTCCCAGCTGCCTTTTATCTCCAGGATAATTGTTGCCATAACATGCTCAAGTATTACTGGAACTAAATTAGGTTTCATATTGTAAACACTTCATGAGGAATGAGATCTGGTCACCACCTGTATTAAGATTAAATCAAATCGGAGTGTGTGTGTGGTTTGTAGTATCTCATTTCAACATCTGTAGGGCCGTGTTTATTGACATCTGTGGCTTGTTTCTTGAAGTGTGTTCCATCTGTGAGAGATATGATGTGGTATCATCCAGCAGTGTGGGGGTGGTATCACCCAGTGTGGGGGTGGAATCCCAGTGGAATCTGTGGCATCACCCAGTGTGGGGGTGGAATCTCAGTGGAATCTGTGGCATCACCCAGTGTGGGGGTGTAGTGGTAATGGCCGACAGGGCTGTGCCAGGGAAGATACTGGACTCCAATGGGATTTAAAAATATATATATATATTTAACCTTTACTGTCTAATTTGTCTCAATATATTCATGTGTAGCCTAATGTGCCAACTTGGTGATTTAGTGCATTTTTATTGGTTAAGCATTGGGTAAGCAGCCGTAGGTGGTAATATCTCTATAGGAGCTGATCCGTTGTCAGTATTGTGAAGTAATTATAACTGTTAAGGAAAGACTTGAATGGAGAAAGCTGATCCGAGAGCAGCGCTTCAGTTTTCAATCCTTTCAGTATCAACATTCAACGACGCACTTAGCGACCATTCACTCTTCGTGGTGTTTTGGGAAATGCATGTTACATCTTCTGCCGTTGCAGGAAAGATGCATCGTTAAAACACTGGTAAGCCTAAATTCCATCACTATCGGGGAAACTACTGTAGGCCTAGGTAAACGTGGCACTGGCGATAAGGTTAGCACTAAGTTAGCTAGCCTACTGTGATGCAGGGCAGAGTTTCCATTGGGCCTATGTGGACAAGGAAGTCAGACGCAGGATAAGCAGAGAGGAAAGTACATCGAATTATAAGCTCCATCTCTGGTACGTCAGTCATTAACCATGACGGACAAAATAGCAACCGAGAAAAGGTCTAATGACTTTTCCATTGTAAATAAGAATGACAGCCTACCAGGGAACCGTGGGTTAACTGCCTTGTTCAGGGGAAGAACGACAGATTTTTACCTTGTCAGCTCGGGGATTCAATCCAGCAACCTTTCAGTTACTGGCCCAACGCTCTAACCACTAGGCTACCTGCCGCCCCAAAGGGATCAGTACTAACTAAATGTTTGAACCAAATGCTGGAAAGAAGGCACCAGGACAGACTAGACACTGCCTTTTTAAGTTCAGTATGTGGGGATTTCAATTGCGGTACATGGCCTATGGAAAAGTCATTAGATCTTTTCAGTTTTGCTATTTTGTCCGTCATGGTTAATGACTGACGTACCAGAGATGGAGCTTATAATTCGGTGTACTTTCCCCTCTGCTTATCCTGCGTCTGACTTCCTTGTCCACAGAGGCCCAATGGAAACAATGCCCTGCATCACAGTAGGCTAGCTAACTTAGTGCTAACCTCATCGCCAGTGCCACATGTTTACCTAGGCCCAATAGTGATGGAATTTAGGCTTACCAGTGTTTTTTTTAACTATGCATCTTTCCTGCAACGGCCGAAGATGTAACATGCATTTGCCAAAACACCACGAAGAGCGAATTGTTGTTGATGTTGATACTGAAAGGATCGAAAACTGAAGCGCTGCTCTCGGATCAGCTTTCTCCATTCAAATCTTTCCTTAACAGTTATAATTACTTCACAATACTGACAACGGATCAGCTCCTATATAAATATTACCACCTACGGCTGCTTACTCAATGCTTAACCAATAACAATGCACTAAATCACCAATTTGGCACGTTAGGCTACACATGAATATATTGAGACAAATTAGACAGTAGCCTACAAATAGCCAAATAGAACTCAATGTATTTCAATGATTTGAAATAGGCCTATAGCGTACTGTTTATTTGAATGGAGTCATCTCGGTTTTCATTTTAATCTTATTTTTATATGTTGCTTGTTTTGTTTCAATTGCAAAGACATTACAAAGTTGTCAGTCATCTTTGTTCTGACGTTATCGGTGGTCGCAGAGACAGAATCGCATGGTTTATCAATGTTTAGCGGAGAGCTTCTGTGTATAAAGTGACACGGGAGGGCAGAAAAGCGTCTAAAGATGCACTTGGTCTGAGGCAGGCGTTTTAGATTACAACCATTTTCAAGTGCAACGTTTAATGATGGTTTTCCCCAAAGAATCGCTCCCACGAAGGTTCTAACGATGAACATAGCCTTAAGAACCTTTCGGGAAACCTGGCCCAGGGCATTTAATTTGCATTCCTTAGCATTGCCTGCTACAACAAAGCCACTCCATGTGTGGTTGACGAAATCGTACAGAGGATCTCAAACCAATGGAGTGTGATATCAGGCAAAGAGTACTTTCTCTTCAGTGGGTAATTGGAGTAAGGAAGGGGGAGGGGAAGTTGCAGAGTTGGTTTACGATTGCTGTTTTTGTCCCATATCATTTCTGGTCTGGGTGCTAGTGCCTTAGGCCTTCATGAGTTATGTTTCCTGCCTTACCCATCCCATACAGCATTTGGATTATGCCCAATCTCACTGCCGTGACTTGTGGTGATCCTAATGTTGAGTGAGTCACACCATTTATTTCAGAATTCTGTAAAAAACATTATGTTTTTTAGCCTAGGACAGGTAATATAATTTGCTCTCCACTTGTAGAACTGAGCACCTTTTGAGACTTCCTTAGGGTTTGTTAGGAGACCGGGAGATCAGGGTGTATGTTTGGACTGCTCTTACTCCCCCAGTATCCCCTCCCAATGGCTGGGCATTGACGTCAGCACAGCGGTTCTAGGAAGGGAGGGGGAGGCCTTGGCGGCTGGTGCTCAGAGCAGGCGAAGGTAGTACTTTTCACAGCCAAAAGTAAATGGGGGGAAAGGAGGAGCTTCTGTCTGATACTACAGCAGAGACCAACGGCCTACTGTACTATTACTCCCTGTAAGTAGTACTATTACATGGCTTTGGAACTACTTTAGACAGCTTTTAAGAAGTGGTCAAGGTCAACCCTTGCTTGCAGGCTCATCCCTTGCTTCCTCTGAGACTTGACATGCGTGAGTCTGGTGTTGTTGCAGACGAGCCCTACAGTGGATTGTAGAGGCTGGATTGTAGCCCAGACTGAGTTCACTGACATCATCCAGCTGACATTGTCTGTCTATAAGTCTGTCGAGTGAGAAACTTGTTTTGTTTCCTGTATCTGTTGACTCTACAAATGACTGACCAGTGACCTCCAAAGATCTTTCATCTACAATTTCGAATAAGTTTTGTTTTACATTCATTATACCTAATCACTTTTGTGGTACTTCACTATGTAGAAAGGGCCTCAGTTCTTCTGAAGTCATTGCTGACAGATCAAATTTATGTCCCGCTTTCCAAGTCCAGTCAAATGGCCACGCTGCCTAGTGACAGGTCCGTGTTATTAGTTGTGGGATGTCTGCTAACGATGCACATTTTATGACTGCCTTATTGATTTCATTAAGAATGTGTCAACACTGCTGTAGTTGGAAACAATTTCAAAGAGTGCTCCATGAAATGTCTGTACCACCGCCATCTCTCAAACTCTCTGTTCTCACTTGGCAATATCCCTGACCTGGCTTAGTCACTGCTGTGGCCAAATAAGGGACTTGTTCTCGAAGTTGCAGTTTATTGTCAAGAATATGCATTTTTTAATAATGCAAAATGGGTTTGACCTTTTGACCTTCAGAATACTTTCTGTGACTTCATATATTTGGAATATTCCCCGTCTGGGCAGGAAGGATGTGAAACTGAATATGGAATCAATTTCTCTTGATTTGAAAAGTAGCTCAATAAATTAGATGTATTAACAGGACTCTGGTTCTGACTCCCCTCTCTTCTCCCCACCTGTTTCCCCCTCAGTTTTCCTTCTGTTTTTCCAAGACTTTGCCAGTACCAGTAAGGGAGGTTGGAGGAAATGGCTGGGTTTTCCAGAGAATGTGGAGCGCTGTAATTGGGGCATGTCGATAGGATTTGAGAAAGCCCCTTTTTTGCAGTAGAGCACTCTTCCTCAGGCTGGGACGCTGAACACTGGGTTCATACTGTCATATCATCTGACTACAGTATTTGATTAAATGGATCTAAAATGTAGTGCCAATTGTAACAATCTGTTTCTGCCCATGTGCCCTGAGACTCAATTCTCACTCTCTCCTCTATCAGAATCTCCTCGGTTGTACTCTGCCCTCTCCATCAGTGGTGGCCATGAGCAACAAGACGGCTACAGCCGGCTCTGTGCTGACCCCTCAGCGGGAGAGGCTGAGCGTCCAGTGAGCCTGGTGTCCACTCTGTCCTCAGTCTCCTCCCGGGACAGCCACAGCCTCTACGGCAGTACCTCAGCCCTCCCCTCCACACCACCTCCCCCCAGTGGCGCGGACATTGACCTGGAGCTCAGCCCTGCAGAGGGAGCCAGGGAGCAGCCACAGACCAAGACGCAGGGCCTCAGCCAGGGGGGGACCAGAGACCAGTGGTTGGACCACAGTCAGACTAGGTCACAGTGCAACAACAACGCCACCACCAACAAGAGGACTAATGCACCTCAGACCCATACCTCACCTTTTGCCACTGAAGCCATGGCGCCCAACCCTAAGCTCAGCTACGTGGACCGTGTGGTCATGGAGATCATTGAGACGGAGCGCATGTATGTCAGGGACCTTCGCAGCATCGTGGAGGTGAGTCGCCTTGAGGGTTACATCCATTCCGTTCTGGTTATTAGGACGTGATCTTAATCAATGCAATGCAATCTTTTCACTGTAGGCCATATGATAGTGTCATTTAATAGGTATTTTCAGTGTTTCTTTTGGAATGGTATGTAGTTATGACTTAATGTCTGTACCTCCTTATATGGAGGTGATTTATTGGATTTGGCCAGTAATGAGACAATGGAATGGGCTTCACGGGTTTAGAGAGCAAATACGGTTCTCCATTTTCCAAGTGACTGGTTGCCTTTAAAGCCACGTGTCTCTGGTACCTATAAAATATTTTAGGGTTGATTTTGTTTTACCAGGATCTAGTTTGATTTCCTGTTATTTGAAAGATGTGGGAAGACAAATGTTCCCTGTGTATTTCGTAACTCACAATAGTAGTTGCTCTTGCATTTATTTTCCAAATGGCATTCTCATAATCAGATGACAAATACCATAGTATGTAACCCTTATCCTGTAAGACCAGTGGATTAGAATTGTAGAGTATCTGATATGTGGTTAAGCTTCTGTATGTAGGCTAATGCTGTCTATATGTTTACATTACTGTGAGAGCATACAGAGCTGAGACTGGGATCTTTTCACGTATTTAGTTCTAAAGCAGAATCAGGGCCAGGACACAGCACCTCTTTCAAGGCAGAAACGTCTCCCCTGATGATGTGAACAGCTGCTACTGATTTCATCTTCTGGTTGTGGCAAATGGGACAGAGCTGATTCTTCCGCTCTGCAATCAAGTCAACTGGTCTCTTATGGCTGTTGCCTTTGTAGTCTGAAAACAACTACCAACTGTGCAGATTGATCAGCCTCACCTATTGCACCCTTCAGGTTGGAATAATTATCCTCTTTGGATGAGTACTGACAGGAGCATGGTGGCGTAAGTCCTGTTAAGTGCAGGTTATAATGTCTTTAACGCATGAAGCAGACAGGTCAGCGGTAGTGTGTTACTGGCACTCCTCACCGAGTCTCTGTGCCTGACTGTGCTGCTGGCGCCTTCCCTAGGTGTTAAAGGGAGATCTGCCCTTACCGAGCCCTCGCTACAATATCCGCCAGAGTAATGACACAGTCCTGCTCCCCAGACACTCACACACTTTCACTGGACTTCCAACTTTTCCGTAAGCCCTACCTAGCTGCCTGCTGCACTGCGACCCACACTAGGATGTGGAGCCCTCTGGCCCCTAGCAGGCAACGGCCAACAAAAACACAGCCATCACAATGCCAACTGAAGAAACGTAGAGGAGCAACTGTTTTTTTTCACATACTGTTGCGGTGGGGAAAAAGCTAGCCCATTTTTCAATAACAATTTGAGCAAAATCTACAATTCTCTCAACCCCCAAAAAGCTCAACCTCTCCAATCTAAGTGCAGAATTTCAATGGCTTGCTCTGCAGTAGCATGTCATTGTGCAAAGTTACAGTAGCAGGGATGTTAAACTTGTCACTTCAGTGATGTATTTGATGATGCATCTGTTTGGTTTTGTCCTGCTACTGTCACTTATGACGTGGACAGCTGTTAGTGTCTGCTCTACACCATAAACTATCCAGGAATATGCTCCTCCACGCCACATAATGAAAGCAGAAACCTCTTAATCTCCGCTCTAAGACAGCTGTGTGACATAGGTGGACTCACACCTCCAATTCCGCCTCAACAGATGTCCTGAAATTCTGAGGGTCAATATCTGTTTCCTAGGTTCCAAAGCCTTCTTCCCATCTATTTCTCCCTAGGCCATGTCTGTCACTTGACTGTCCAGAAGTATTGCAACCCTTTAAATGCCCCATCCCCTAGAGGGCATTACCCTTTATGGGTTACCCACCCATAACCACAAGCCTAGACCTAACCTTGTGCTGACAGTCTAATAGTAGTCTGTACATACAGCTAACTGCCAAAATAAAGGAAATGCCAACATAGTGTCTTAAAATGGCGCTGTGCACCAGAACAGCCTCAATGCACCTTGGCATTGATTCTACAAGTGTCTGGAGCTCTATAGAGGAATGTGAAATGTTCTTGTGTGTGAAGACTCTAGTTTACTCTGCACTGGCTGGGTGTGTGCATGTGTTTGTGTACAAAAAATGAGTGTAATTAGGTGAGAGGAGTAACTGTGCCTCTATTTTTAGTTGTCTACGCCAGAGTAGTTCTGCAGCCTGATGAGAGAGGGGTCATGGGAGGAGAACACTGCTGGTCTGAGACAGTTTTTTACAGAGCTACTGGCCTCACAGGAATAAATCCTTAAAATGACAATTTGAACCACTTAGATTTGAACACACTGATCATGAGTCATACAGTTTTGTTGTAATGGACAGCAGATAAAGACTTCATCCTATGTGGTCTTTTCAGCCTGTGAACAGGATGTGTAATAAATTGAAACAACATTGAAGCAGGAATCCACCAAGGAGCCAACCGCTTGAGCATGTTCAACTTTCTCCTATACACAAGCTCCCTCTACTGCAAATAATCAGAAATGGTAGTTTAGACAGAACACTCACTCCAGGATGGTTCTTATTGTTTCTCTAGGATTACCTGGCTCACATCATAGACATGGACAACCTTCCCATTCGTCCAGACCAGGTTTCTTCCCTGTTTGGGAATATAGAGCACATATATGAGTTCAACAGGTAAGCTGCAAATGTAATTGTGTTTTATTTTTACAGACAGTCTTCACAAAAACAACTCAACCTAGCACTCAAACCTTCGAGCAGACATTGAGAAGACATGTTGACCTTTTTAGTGGAATGCTCTTTTGACAAAGATTCAACGGCTTCTTGGCAGGACATCTGTTTCATGGCTGCGTTGGAGAGTTTATCCGTCTAAATCTGTTTTTGAGGACAAATGAAAAAATGACTAACCACCACCAAACGCAGATTGGCCTAGAACAACACAGCAGATTGGGATCCGTGAAGAATGAGACCAATTACAATATGGCTGTATGTGTCAACTCTGCTCCAGATGTTATCAGGGCGATCACCTGCTCTGTGCACCCATTTGGATGTTTAGATGGACAATCTAGGAAGCTGTTGTGCAACATATGCTCACCAAGCTTCATGCCAAAAGATAAAAAAATAAACATCCTTATCCTCTCACAGTAAGGCTCCTCCCACATGATTCCCAATGATGGCGTAATGCCATAAAAACCAAATGGTTGAAAATAATGGTTCTGGTGCATGTTTGAGATTTACACCAGTGTAGACTACTAAAATAGAGGTTTTGATTAGTGATTGTTACATCTAAAGTAGGGGGAGTTTTCATGTCCATCCCTCTGGCTCTCCTACAGCGTCAATATACAATGTGTTACACTGGAGTGGGGAGTTTGCTTTTCTTTTAGAAAGTAAATGAAGTTAGTCTGGATTATTAAGATACAGCCTGGGGATCCGTGCCATTGCCAGCGTTACATTTCCCATCATCTCGGCTAAACGCTGCGACTGAGTCGTGCCAATTAGCAGGAAGTGCCCTGGGTGAGCTGATGCGCCAGAGGCAAGCATACTTTCAAAGCACTTGGTTAAAGCACTTTTCCCAGGTGATGGAGGACATATTCATTCAAGCAGAAACTGTATGAGCCTCTGAGGAGACGTGAAATGGCATCCTCTTTTGTCATTGTATTGGAGAATGAAGGTCTCACGAATGAAGGTTCATTTTCATACACAGGGTTTTCAGACGGTCCTAGACTTGTCATTCAGTTTAAGAGATGTGCGTGACCGACTCTGAGTCGTGTTATTATTAAATCTACAGTTCTGCTCCCGTTTCAGGGTCAGGTCACTGTAAAGGTCATCACACTGAACTCTACTTGTACATATTGGCCTGATGAAAGAATGTCTTGGAACATGTTCATAATTTGTCAAGCAAATGTTTGTCTTCAGGCAAAAATAAACCTCAAACAAAAAAGTATAAAGACATACCATTGTACTCAGCATATTGACATATTGCTATGTTGTTCCTTGCAGCTGAAAAGTGTTTGTAAGTTATGAATGTGTTTGATTTTGTGTGTGACCATGTAAAAAAAAAAAAAAAATGTCCTTTATGTTTTGGCATGGTGACCAGTCTGCTGTGTCCAGTCTGCTGTGGGAAACCTGACCCTGTTGAGTTTTTGGGCAGAATGAGGTTAACCAGAACAAACGCATTCGGCCATGCATATTCTATTGAGTTGGGTATCACCACAGGCAAAACATAAACATGTTTTCATACCTAACATAGTACCTGAATGTAGTTTACACTGAATTTCTCTTGCGGTCTCTGACCTAGACCTTATTCCAGTCTTGTGTCGGTCTGTCTTCCGCCACAGTGAGCTGCTGCAGTCTCTGGACATGTGTGAGAATGACCCGGTTGCTGTGGCCAGTTGCTTCGTAGACAAGGTGAGAGGAGGCAACTCGCACAGACTGAATTGATACCTATCATCAGGAAGCTGGACAGGCAAGATTGTTATTGATCTGGTTTTGTGTTTTTCCTCCCTTTGATTTTTTTATAGAGTGACGCTTTTGAAATCTATACACAGTACTGCACAAACTACCCCAAGTAAGTAGAAGAATGTAAAGGTTTTCTGAAACCTTTTGGGGGACATGTTAAGAATCTGTAACCTTAAATAACAATGGAAGTCATACGATCCATTTGCTTGTGTTCCCTCTAGCTCTGTGGGTGCACTGACCGACTGCATGAGGAGTAAGACTCTGGCCAAGTTCTTCAGGGATCGCCAGGCCTCCCTCAAGCGCTCTCTCCCCCTGGGGTCCTACCTGCTCAAACCCGTCCAGAGGATCCTCAAATACCACCTGCTTCTGCAGGTACACTGGTCCTCACTGCGTACTACCTTTTTCTATGGGTAGAGATGGTCTAAGTAAAATGTATAGAATTGTACTTCTGCAATTGCAGATTGATTGTGGGGTCCCATTGACAGGAGGCCAATTCATTTTTTAACCTGGTAAGATGGCAATGGTAGAGCATTGTATAGTATACAACAACACATTCAACCTCATTCCAGAGGTCTTGATTCCTTTTGTTCTGGCTGTTTGCCCTCTCTCTAACAGGAGATCGCCAAACACTTTGACCCTGAGGAGGAGGGCTATGAGGTGGTACAGGAGGCCATTGACACCATGACTGGGGTGGCCTGGTACATCAATGACATGAAGAGGAAACACGAGCACGCTGTCAGGCTGCAGGTCAGTATGGCTACTCTCAGGGAGAGGTGAATGGAATTTGACCCACCCCTTTCCACCTACCACTATTGTGTTACACCTGCATCATTCTAAAGTGTATATAATTAAGGTAATTTTGTATGTGATTTCTCAATAGGTTTTTTATCAGTTAATGAAGTGTAGCTACTCTTGCTCTGCTCATAGTTTATCTGGTCTGTCATGGCCATAGCTTTATTATGCTGTTTCACTGTCTTGCCAGAGGTTGTGTTGATGGGGAATCCTGTTAGTCACCCAGCCTCTGCACCCAGCCTCTGAACTGTTCCAGATTGCTCTCCTGCTGCTCCCGCAGTAACTCCCTGACTGAGTGTACTGTACTGTGTGGAGACAGGCTATTACATTTATTTATTTTTTATGCACAGTCTTTGTTGTTCCAATAAAGCAGCCCATAATCCATAATCAGCCTTAAGACATTTGCTGAAGCCTAAATCTTTAGAAAAAAATTGGCCAAGCAAATGTGTAAACCTGCTCGGCGTGGTATTGATCAGTAAGCCTCCGAGGTGGCCCAAAGCTCCATGTCTCCCCGAGCTCTGTTTAAATGCTATTTAGAGTGTGGTCAGGGATGTGGGGACTCAATAAATCTACCACAGGGCCACAGTTTCTGATGGGTTTTCTATTTGTTTCAATTTATGCCTTTGATTAGATGGTGAGTTCACTGCCCATGGGTTCCTGGCCTACCTGTTGTTTTGTGTTGTCACATAAAAAAAAAATACTGTTCTCTTCAGACTTTGCACCCCTTGTTCATGCTTTCATGTACAGTTTTGTCAGTGTTGTGTACCCAGACTATGTTTAGGAGACCTAGATACAATCAGGAGTGTTTGTGTCATGTGTGTGTTTGTGTGCAGGAGATCCAGTCTCTCCTGATCAACTGGAAGGGTCTTGACCTCACTACATATGGAGAGCTGGTGCTGGAGGGAACCTTCCAGGTCCAACGTGCCAAGAACACCAGGATGCTGTTCCTCTTTGACAAGATGCTCCTCATCACCAAGAAGAGAGGAGAGCACTACGTCTACAAGACACACATCTTGGTAAGGAACAAAAAGTATAGGAACTTAGGAGCTTGCTCTGTTAGGTTGGCGTAACATTGCTCCGTGTGGTTTCAGTGCTCAACCCTGATGCTGCTTGACAGCGCCAAGGACCCCCTGCACTTCAGTGTGATCCACTTCAAGCATCCCAAGCAGCCTCACACTGTGCAGGTGAGTGTGGATCATAAGCCCGTTCTCTCTTGTAATAAGAGTAGTTCTGTATGAGCTCAGTATAATTGACAAGTGTCGTTTTCAGGCCAAGACTGTAGAGGAGAAGCGCCTCTGGGCTCATCATATCAAGAAACTGATTCTAGAGAACCACCACACCATCGTCCCACAGAAGGTAAACCTATAGCAACAAGGGTTTCCTCTCCACTCCTGTCAAGTAGCCCACAGTTTTGCACTAGCCAACTCTCATCCCCCACACAAATCAGTTACTCTGGCTTCCGGGTTAACATGTGATGTGTATTAAGAAGGTTGTATGTGAGGGTGGCTTCTGTACTTTTCAACAAAGTTAAAATATAAATTTTCTAGTTCACTAACTTTTTTTCTAACTTTTTTAGTCTACCGCAACTTCTTACTTGAAAATAGCTCAAACTGCTTCCCGAAGACAAGAGAAATCCGAACGAAACTCACCCACAGTTCCTATGGCGGAAGAGACTAGGTTGACAAACTGCACCAGGCCTACCTACCATCTTTGACAAACTTTGCTTCATGATTCTCAGAACTCAAAGGGACAATTAGACGCTGCTTTGTCCCCAATATTAGCTACTCTCGATAGCGTTGCAAAACCTTCGATGGCCATGGCCAACGGATAATGGATGTTGAACAAACTCTGTCGGGCTACAGTAACAGAATTGTTGCCCTGGAAGAAAGGTGCATATCGCTGATGGAAAAACTAGCTCCTCTCCGAAACCATACATGGTATAGAATTTTTCACGCCGTTCAAATATACGAATTACGAATATTGAAGATAATTCAGAGGGCTCTGTCATTAAATTAATGTCTGAATTTTTCACTAAGGACCTGGGTCAATAAGTTTTCACCTCACTACCGGTTTTAGCCTGGGCACATTGAATTGGCAAGGTATGTACTAGCCCAGGCGCTAAGCGAAGGCAGATGTCACATTCTGATAATACTTTTTGAGGTTTGGCCTAGTTATTTTCTGTGAAATACATCACAACTGATTGTGATGAATGACTAATCACTCTACCAACACAAAGGGCTCCCGAGTGGCGCAGTGGTCTAAGGCACTGCATCTCAGTGCTAGAGGCGTAACTACAGACCTTGGTTAGATTCCAGACTGTCTCACAACCGGACATGATTGGGAGTCCCATAGGGTGGTGCACAATTGGCTCAGTGTCGTCCGGGGTAGGCCGCCATTGTAAACAATAATTTGTTCCTAACTGACTTGCCTAGTTAAAGGTTTAATAAAAAACATTTACAAAGTGGTGCCTCAGTGAGGCTCACCTCATGGAACGTCAAAGGGCTAAATGGACCAATCAAGAGATCCAAAGTATTCTTCCATCTTAAACATCTACAGACAGATATATAGACTCTGTAGCACATGGGTGTTTCAGTTTTTTCATTCAAATTTCAACACTAGGGCCAGAGGGGCTGACTTTCTTATTCATAAGAAGATACGCTTCATTCCATCAGACGTCATAGCAGATCCAAAAGGAAGATGCATTATTGTACCCCGTACACTTTGTGAAACACCCGTGGTGTTGCTGAATGTTTACGCCCCCAACTGGGACTATGTAAACTTCACTAACAATCTCTTATACACTTGGACAGTCACTATTTGATCTTCGGAGGAGATATTAACAATCATAGATTCAAAATTAGATCGCTCACATCCTAGAACCCATCAGTCAATGATGTCCAAAGCTTTCTCCACATGTATTCAATGGAATGGTTGCACTGATCCCTGGATATTACAAAACTCTCTTGCCAAGGAGTTTTCAATTTGATGTCCACCACACCTTCCGTATAATTACTTTTTCAGTTGACTCGTGCGAATACGTAGCTATTGTCATTTCGGGACCATGCACCTCTATTTTTGGATATCAACGTTTTACTATGTCAAAAGGATTGACCACTTTGGAGACTTCCTACTTTCTGATGAAACATTCTGTACCTTAATTTCAATCCATTTACTCATTTTCCTGAAACAAATAATCAGACTGTTTCTTACTCTCTCCTTTGGGGAACCTTAATGGCTTTTCTCAGAGTTACATTTTTTTTTTTTATTGAATGCTTAAAACATACAATATACTTGCATTGAAACCGCTCAACTACATCACATTAGTAATCTAACAGACTCCCGTCCAGAGCGACATACAGAAGCAACCAACGCCCTACTCGAGGGCACGTCGACAGATCACCCACAAGGTAAAAAAAAAAAAAAAACGGGACCTGAACCAGCGATCCACCGGCCCAAGCTCCCAACCGCCAGCCCTCCAAGGCCCCCAGAAGAAATACAATGCACCAACAACCAACAAAATGAACAAAAGAGAAGGACTAAGGAAAACAGAAAACAACAATGCAAAAAAACAACAGACATCAAGGACAGCAAAAATCATAACAGCAAGGCCAACTGTTTGAGTGCATGTATGGCACTATTTACCTGTGTGTCTGTGTATGTGTGCATTTGAATGAGAGTGTGTATATGCATGTGTACAAACACCTGCAACGCATCAGCCTCAGGCAAACTGGCATTGGCTGTAAAAACACTGCCCCTCCGTGTCATTCTGACAGTTTTATTTTGACTTTATTTTTTTTGAATTTTATCTTTAGAATGACGGTCCCATCTTTAGAATCTCCCGCCCAGCAACTCCACCTACGCTTGTCTCCAATTCCACATCCCAAACCTCAGCTTCCCTCAGCCCCTCCCACCTATCTCTGCAGGCCACCCTCTTCGGATTTCTACGCAACATATATCTTTCAACTATGCAGTGATGTTTAACATACAATTTCAATCTATCGAATAGAATCCACAGATTGCGATTTGAAGAAATACTTTTACTAAGAGTATTAGTATATAATTAATTGACTGACCTGGTCTCTCCAGATCTCCCAACAGTACCATTTCTAAGGTCAATTTTAGATCAATGTTTCGCATTTTCAGCCATTCCTGAATCTGAGACCAGAAACAGGCCACCTGAGGGCAATACCAAAATAAATGGTCTTGATTCTGTATTCTCACAACAAAATCTGCAGAGCTTTGATGATTGAATGCCCCAAATATTCAAAAGAAAATTGGTGGCAATAATTCTATATAATATTTTTAGCTGAGAAGCACAGTCTTGAATCTTGCGTTTTTATATATCAACTCATCCCAACTATTTTGCAACCTGTATGGCACAGTTGTCAACATCCGGGTCCTTAAATGAAACTGGTATACTTTCCTATTTATGCTATTTTTATTCCTCTGCCAGTTTTGATCCTTTACATTGGGCAGACAGACCAGTTCCCTGCCTCCTCCATTTTTGGGGTAATTCTGTAATCAATTGGTTGTACTCTTGGTTTGAGCAGACCTTACCATACAATTCTGATAACTCCATGAAAGACATAACTCTACCATTCCAATTTACATAACAGCAAGGCCAATCATTTAAAAACAAAATACCCTTTTCAAACATCTTTCCCATAAGTAGAGGTATTTTATCAACCAGCACATTTGAGTTCAGCCGTAATATTTGTTCTATATTTTCAGGGGATGAAATTGAAATTTTAGCCAGCTCTGCCATGCTTGTTTGAAAAAGAGATACTGTTTTCCATCATTTTTAATTTCAATTAATCTGCATAAAGGCAATAAAAAAAAAAATTATGAGCTTTTCTTAGTAATCTACTTGAGAACCATTTAGGATTCAAGTAAAACTTTTCAATAAGTGAAGCTTCTAGAGGATTAGTGCTTTTATATTTAATCTCAACCCACCCAATTCATTATATAGATAGGCACGCTTTATTTTTGTCTGGTTTAGCGTACGAGATAAAGCAAAATATTTTTTTGCTCATATGATTTGAAAAAAACGAATCATCAGGAGTAGGCAGCGCCATAAGTGAGTAAACTGAGATATGACTAAGGAGTTAATCAGGGCAATTTTTCCATAAATAGACAGGTATTTACCTCCATGGTTGCAGGATCTTGTCTATTTTTACAAGTTTTCTATTGAAATTTATTGTAGAGAGCTCGTTTATATATTTTGTGATATGAATACCAGGTATGTCTACTTCACTGTCAGCACGTTTTATAGGTAGGGTAATGTAAAATTTGTATTTTTTAAAGAACCAATACGTAATATTGTACACTTTATTGTACACATTATTAGGTTTTAGTCCAGAGAGTCCAGAAAAGTTATCTAGGTCTTCAATGAGGCATTGCAGGGATCTAGCTTGCGGACTTAATATGAAACTTGTCATTGGCATACATGGACACCTTTTGTTTTAAAGCCTTGGATTTCTAATCCTCTGTTGTTATTTGATCTGATTTTAATAGCTACCATTTCGATGGCCATAAGGAATAGATATGGTGGCAGCGGACACCCTTGTTTTAACTCCTCTTGACAATTCAAAACTCTCTTGAGAATAGCTGCTATTTACTATTTTACACCTGGGGTTGTTATACATTACTTTTACCCATTTTATAAAAATTGAAAAAATCCAGGCATTTATAAATAAAAACCGGTCTTACTTTATCAAAGGCCTTTTCAAAATCCGCTATAAATACCAGGCCTGGCTTCTTAGATGTTTCATGATCTATTATTTCTAGTAGTTGTCGTATATTATCACCAATGTATCATCCATGTAAAAAAAAAACTGTCTGATCAGGATGAACAATACCTGGTAAACCCTTTTTTAATTCTGAGTGCTATGCATTTCGCTAGTATTTTTGCATCACACATTGAAGTGTAAGAGGCCTCCAGTTTTTTAGACTGGATCTTTATATTTGCCATCTGGGTCTTGTTTTAAAAATAGTGAAATCAGACCTTCCTGCTGAGTACCTGACAGACTACCATTTCTGTAGGAGTAGTTAAAACAAGCTAGCAATGGAGATTTGAGTATATCAATAAGGCTTGATATACCTCTACTGGTATGCCATCAAGTCCTGGGGTTTTTCCAGACTGAAAGGATTTAATAGCCTCAAAGTTCTTCCTCTGTAATTTGGCCTTTGCACAGATCTTTCTGTACATTTGTTAATTTTCAATTTTTTTGTATTATTTGGAAAGAGTCCTTTACAATAATTGTCATTCAGTGGATGAGGAGGAAAAGAGAACACCTGCTTAAAATATTTAGCTTCCTCTTTTTAAAATATAATTTTCATCTTCATTAGTGAGTTTCTGCAAATACTTTTTATTATCGATCCTGTGTTGGAGATTGAGGAAGAATTTTGTGCATTTTTCTCCATAATCCATCCAGTTTGCTTAAATTTTGTAATAGATTACTTTAGATCGTTCTTGAATAAGTTCCTCCCGTTCTTTTTGTTTTTCCTCTAACTTATTTTGTATGTCTGTAGTATAGTTTTTATTGCTATCTACCTGTACTATTAGTTAATGTATTTCCCTTTTTTAGTCTTGTCTCTTTAGCTAGAAACTGCTTTTTTTTATTGATGAATATTGAATTCAATGACCTCTGAAGGTACATTTAACAGTATCTAGGGTTGCAAAGGTTCTGAAACTTTTCCATGGGAAGTTAATCCCTGGAATTTCGGTAATTTTGCATAAATTATAACAGTGAACCTTTTTTGTGTGGGTTACACAAGGCAATTCTAGGTCTTGTGGCATATTTTGGTTAAACTATCCCAAATGGAATTGCAACCCTCTGCATGCACAGTGCCTTTTTCCATCACATGTACAGTTGATTCTCAAGACCTTGCACACTAATGAGATGCTATTGAGCCCACACTACTACACAGTCTAAGCCAAGGACTACATGCTTTCTGGTAAGTCTTTTGATTACTATACTGGGTGGGGTGAATATATTTTATACATGACATACATGATTTTTTGTTAACTAGTAAATAGTAGCCTACAGAAAAGTGTTTAAATCATTTCTAACTTGTTAACAATTTCTGCTAGTTCGTTTTTTCTACCTACCATGTGGGTTTTAGCTTGCTTGAGCCTGCTAACTGAGTGTTAATTCACCTGTTTCCATACATGTTTCATTTTAAAACATTTATCTTACAAAGGAGTTGTTTAATCTAACTGCTTAACTATTTATCTGTACATGGAATTGTATGTTTTTTTATTTAAAAAAAATCTAATCTTTACAGGAAAATGCCATGGGCACTATCTGATGTGTGGAGACATTTCACTGCAGCTAATGTAGAAGGAAATGCTGTGTACTTTTGCAAATACTGTGCCAAATCATATGTGAAGAATGCAACAAAGATGCAGAATCATCTGGCCAAGTGCATAAAGTTCCCTCTGCGCTCACAACAAGCAACATCTGACAAAAGTCCCTCTACTTCTATTTGGGGTGAAAATGATGAATCAGACACCTAGTCGATAGCAACAGCTCATGGTCCTCGAATCAAAAGTTTCTTTTAATTTTTAATTTCAAGCTGTGTATTCAACTGGTTTCTGAATGTTCTTCGCCCAGCATACACCCCTCCAACCAGACATGCTTCATCTACTAATTTGCTGGATGCAGAGTTAAACAGAGTTCAAGTGAAGGTCAAGCAAATCATAGAGAAACCAGACTGTATTGCAATCATCTCTGATGGGTGGTCGATTGTTCGTGGGCAAGGAATAATTAACTACATCATCTCCACCCCTCAACCAGTATTCTACAACAGCACAGACACAAGGGACAACAGACACACCAGTCTCTACATTGCAGATGAGCTGAAGGCAGTCATCAATGACCTTGGGCCACAGAAGGTATTTGCACTAGTGACTGACAATGCTGTGAACATGAAGACGGCTTTGTCTAAAGTGGAGGAGTCCTACCCTCACATTAGACCTATCTGCTGTTCTGCTCATGCATTGAATCTGCTCCTCAAGGACATCATGGCACTGAAAACAATGGATACACTCTACAAGAGAGGCAAGGAAATGGTTAGGTGTGTGAAGGGTCATCAAGTTAAAGCAGCAATCTACCTCACCAAGCAAAGTGAGAAGAATAAGAGCACCACATTGAAGCTTCCCAGCAACACCCATTGGGGTGGTGTTGTCATCATGTTTGACAGTCTCCTGGAGGGGAAGGAGTCTCTCCAAGAAATGGCCATATCACAGTCTGTCGATATGGACAGCCCCATCAAGAGGATCCTCCTGGATGATGTATTTTGGGAGAGAGTAGTAAGCAGCCGGAAACTCCTGAAACCTATAGCAGTAGCCATTGCACGGATTGAGGGAGACAATGCCATCCTGTCTGATGTTCAGACTCTGCTTGCAGATGTAAGAGAAGAAATCCGTACTACCCTGCCCACTTCACTGTTGCTCCAAGCAGAGGAAACTGTAGTACTGAAGTACATTAAAAAAAGCATGAAGGCTTCTGCCTGAAACTCATACATGCCGAAGCGTACATGTTTGACCCCAAGTATGCAGGCAAGAGCATCCTGTCAGGTGCAGAGATCAACAAGGCCTATGGTGTCATCACTACCGCGTCTCGTGACCTTGGCCTAGATGAGGGCAAGGTTCTTGGCAGTCTGGCGAAGTGCACTTCCAAGCAAGGGCTTTGGGATGGAGATATGGCAGTCGTGCCAACATATCTCATCAGCCACCTGGTGGAAGGGACTTTGTGGATCTGAGGCTCTTTCCCCCTGTTGCCTCCATCCTCCAAATCCCAACAACATCAGCCGCCTCAGCGCAACTGGTTCTTGTTTGGGAACACACACACCAATGCACGCAACAGGCTGACCAGTACAAGGATTTTAAAATTGGTGGCCATCCATGCAAATTTGAGGCTTTTTGAGCCTGACAACAAGCCATCCTCAACCATGTTGGAAAGTGACAGTGAAGATGAGGCCTCAGTCTGATGTTCAAGATATGGACATTGAGGAGGTCCAGTGAGAAGACATGGAAGCCTGAGAGGAAGACAACCAAAGCTTTAGTTTCTAGACTATCATTTTACAGATGTATGTTGAAAACATTTTTTGGGGAGGTGCGATGGATCATTCAATATTCCCTTTTGTTGTTCACAATCTATTTCTGTAGAAAAAGCCAACTTTAAAACGTAGCTTCTTAACCAGCACCACCTATGTTTTTTTTAAATTAAATTTATGGCAAATCCACATCAATCCAAATGCCTAAGTATTTATAGGTGGCATCACGTTCGATTTGGAGCACCATCTGAGTGAACATGTAATTCATCTGAAACATTCTTACGAGAGTTTTTAAAAACATGAATTTAGTTTTGTCTGTATTAAGCACAAGTTTATATCAGCAAGGGATTCCTGTATAGCTAGTAGTTTTGACACCGCCAGAGCAACAGTCTGGGTAATCGCATACATAATAGTATCATCCGCATATAGATTAAGTAAAATAAATGGTAATAAATTGACCAATTCTGTTAATATAAATAGTGACGAGACGGGTCCCAAAATCAACCCCTGTGGTACGCTTCAAAAAATTCAGACTTAATCTCATACATTTACTCGTATGTTATGTGCTTCGGCAACACCACCGTTAATTAACAGAACTATGGAGAAGTAGGAACATGAGATGAATATAGAACTTAAACTGGTGGGAAAGCGCTATTAAAAGGGGTAAACTGGTCTTCTTCCTGTGCTTGACTCGGACCAGTTTAAGGTGCTCCTTCGAGTTCATTATGAACAAGTCCAGACTAGCAGACATATACCCTGATATATAGAGGACAAATGTGAATGCTGTGCTCAGTCTCCTGCAAACCTAACACACGTCCTGGTCTTTCTCCAAATGGAAAAGCTTTCTGGACTTGTCACAGGTCTTAGCTATTCAACGTCAACCATCTCCCTATGTTGCTATTTTTGGAACTGTAGAAGACCCCCTTATATTGTCTAAATGCTCATATTATTGCATTCACAACTCTTCTGGCTCGTGGCAGGATTCTGCTGAATTGGAAATCCGCAGCCCCTCCCTCCCTAGTTGTATGGCTCGAAGATATATTTTTTTCTTAAATTAGAAAATATCATATTCAACGTAAGAGGATCAAAAGATAAATTGTACTCCCTTTGACAACCCTTTATTTCATTCTTTGAAGATTTCTCTACCCTTCCTACTGAATGAACAATTACCACGCTTAAATATAAACAATTACATTTAGCTTTAACCTGTATGATTTGACTCCCATACAGTTTTAAGATGTTGACCCAGACTGCCTCCTATGGCGATATATACTATTCCTTCTAATATAACTAGTAAGATTACCCAAACAAATTATTCTCATTGAATTATCTACTACTATTATCTCTTCTTATTTTTCATTCCTACATTTTTACATGTCTTATTATATATTTATATTATGACAAAAAAAATACTATTAGTCTGCTAACACGCTTCTGCATAAAATGTTTTGTGTGTGTATCTCCATTTAATCTCCTTTTATGACATGCTGATGTTCGTTGTTTACATGTAGGCCTATGCACCTCATAGGAAGGGTGGGGGGGGTGAAGGTGTTCTTTGTTTTAAAAAAATAAAATAAACGAATCAATGTTGCATTTGTAAATTTGAACTCTTATAAAAATTAGTCTTACCGTTTTCTTTTGATTTCTGTCTTCCAGGTTAAAGAGGCCATCCTCGAAATGGATTCTCTCTGTGAGTATTCCAGATAAATATGAATAAAAGGTAAAGGCACTAAACATAGCTGTGGCTGTTAAGAAAGCAACAGAAAAGGCTGTCATTGAGTGCAAGAGGATCACTTCACTGGAAATTTGGAACAATTATTAACTGTTGCGTCCCCATTTGATGAGTAGAGATTGATTTCTTTAATTCACTGACCTGGTTTTGAGTGAGCGAGCGGTAGTGACGGTGTTGCTTGCTGTGCAGACCCAGGGTCGGGGAAGTACCGCTATAGCCCAGAGAGGCTGAAGAAGGCTGGATCCTGCCAGGCTGAAGACTTTTCCACAGAGGGGAGACCCGGACGCAGAACATCAGGTGGGTTAGTTCCCTCCCCCCTGCACATAGTAAAACAATGTTTTGTTTTGTTTTATGGAAAACAACACTAAAGCCATCTCTTCAGGCTCGATTGGTTCCACTTACCCCACAGTTCTACAGTCTGAAACTATTTTTAACGAGACTCCTTGGTTTTTGGTTGAGTCTCAGAAGCTCATTGCTTGTGATAACTGTCCATAAGAGTACTGTATGTTTGCCACAAATATATTCACGATGCTTCAACTGTCTTTTTCTTTTCTTTTTTACATTTTAGAACCAGGGAGGACAACCAAAGGTAAGGCAACAGTGATGCCACTAATTTACTTATCATTGCTATCTTGTTAAAGAGGTCCCTGTTTGAGGCTATTCATTATCATGATGAGATTTGTCAGATTGAGACTAGATTAACAGACCGGCAGCTGGCCTGGCTCGTAACCCTGGAACCACTGCTGCTATGATTCAGGTTCCCTGTCGCCCATACTGAGGCTCTGGGGTGAATACATACTGTCATTCTGCCGTAGATGGACCCCCACTCCTCTCTCAACCCCCTCTGCCTAGATCACCCATAATGATGTTAATTACGGGCTATGTTACTGAAAGGCTTTGTCATGCAGGAGCTCTTTTCAATAGTCAAATTCGGTCCTGGCTTGAGATCTGTGGCTTGCGCTGCTCTCATGCATCCTATTGACCTGCAGTGAAAGGGCAGTGATGGGAGAGAATGGAAGGAGAGATTGAGGTGATAATGGTTAAATGAACAGCAGCAATATGTTGGGAAATAAATAGGTGTGGTTAGGTTATATTAAAGATTAATGGGTTTTGGAGGAAATTGTATCCGTGTGTCTTCCCCAGTCAGTCTGCCATGGCGGTGCAGTCAGCCTCGTTATCTCTCCTGATTTTTAAATATAGAGCAACAAAGGGATAAACTAAGCACCTCTGTCTTGTCTCTCTGGCGTGTCTACGCCCTCTCAAATCAATTTAGCTACAAACCTAATGAAGTTGTAATTGTCTTGTTCTTCATCTTCCTCAGTCAGAGAGGACTGTCCTTGTGAATTGCCTCATTTCTGAGTCTCTGAAAGGAGCCATTTCTCATTCACAGTCTATCCAATTAACTTGCCAGTTTTCAGATATTATTAGTGTGTTTGCAGTATGCTATAACTCTACTTTCTTGTTGTGGCAGCATTGTTGACAGTCTCTTATTTTCTCCTCTTCATTATCTTCTCATGACTTGCAGCCATTCTGAAGGTAAGCTTCCCAATGATGAAAGTACATTTTTCCCTGACATGTTTTTTTTATCCTCTGTGCAGAAAAGAGAAATCGGTTAACTCCGTTCAATGTGGTCCAGTGAGATGTTGCTCTCATAGGTTTGACACTGACTCAGCAAGGGTTTTTTCTGCATTTCCATTCAGAGAGAAATGAACCCCAATAGAGGAATTGCTACTCTACACTTATTGGGCTGAACCATATTGTGTTAATAAAGGCAGAGGTTTCTGTCTCAGGGTTTTGTTGATTAGTGATGTGTCCACAACGTGGGGCGCACAGCATGCTCGCTTGGCATGATCACATTGTTGTACCTTCGTATCTCACGCCGTGCTAAAGCAGTCACGTTGATACCATTCTTTTCAACACCTTGCAATTACATTAAAAAGGAACACCTCTATGCTGGCCTTGCAATAACACCTCAACTCTCTGTGACTTCAAGCTACAGCACGCAGACAGTGAAGGTGCTCTTTTGGGGGACAGGCGTTCCCTGCAGCCAGCTGCTAGTGTCCGTATGCTGGGCTCCAGTCTAGGTGAGGCTGAGAGGCCTGGTGTGCTGGGAGCCCAGGAGGAGATAGGCTGCAGGAGGGCATCTCTGGAGCAGCTGAGTCCCAGTGAGGACCCTAAGCCAGGGTCCCTACCCTGCCAGGGGGGCACTGAGCAGCAGCAGGAGGAGGAGACTGAGAAGGGGGAGATAAACACAGATGATATTCTGATGGAGGATGACCAGGTAGCCGACTTTGCCAGCTCCAAGCTGGCAGCCATCTCCTGCTGGCACTATAGGGCCAGGGCTTTACTTTCTGCTCGGTTCACAGCGGTGAGGCTCACTGCCACCAATGGGTTTCCTATTTCCTCTGCAATTTCACCGGCTTGCCAATCAACCATCTCTCTCTCTGTTTACCTTCAGCCTTGATGTAATTCACTAAAACCCAGCTACCATTTGCCATACTCATGGAATGCTTCTGGGTTTCACACTCACATAATAACTGCATGGACTAAACCTTCCAGGAATGGTAACAACAATCAGTAGCATGGAAATCTGGTCACTGGAGATCAGATTTATGATTCATCATGTTTGGGTCTTTATTGAATGTTGGGGAAAATGTGACTACTAAAAGGCTTGTTATTGTTTGAATTTGAGGTTTTTAGAATGGAATGGTTAATAGTGATGGTGGGAAAAATCAACAGTTACATCGTAATATAATTATGGATGATATTATATTGATACTTGACTCAGTATTGATTTAATAAAATTTTGTTTTGTTGCTAGGTAGCCTTAGCTAGCGCTAGTTGTCTCTTATTTTCTTAAAACCGCATTGTTGGTTAAGGGCTTGTAAGGAAGCATTAAAAGGTAAGGTCTACACCTGTTGTATTTAGAGCATGTGACAAATACAATTTGATTTGAAAACAAGTTAGCAATTAGCCTTGTGCTTATTTGACGGGTGCATTTGCGTTGAATCAATGGCTCCACAGAGCTGATGTGTGACTTCAAAGGTGAATTTGGCTGTCAAATCGGGGAGTCAGGATAATAGGTGCTTTGGTCTTCACATTAGTTAAGGTTTCCCAATGGATTTTTCCAAAACTACAGAGGAGCTTTATGAAGGTTAATTGCTGTAATAGCATAAAAATTACGTTGAACATCCTGTAATATGAATGTCAGCTGTCTATATAATGTATGCATTGTCACACAGGTGCTTTTAAAACCAAAAGCAAATCAGTGCTGCCCAGCTTGTGACTGTCTGGAACCAGATGATCGAAGTCTCGTGATACTCCACTGTATGGATTTGGCCATCTAAGACCCAATGTTCACCCTAAATATTCTGCAGTCCCTTTCATGTTGTGTTCTGCTACCCCAGGATGAAGAACACTATGAGGTTGTAGTTAAGAAGGGACCAATGGGGGAGAGGATGGCGACATCAGCCCAGGAGATCAGCGAGTTGGCTACAGAGGAGACCTTCACTGACCAGGTATGACGAGTTTGGACTGGCTGGGTCAAAGTTAAGGTGAGCTTGGCACCCAGAACCAAATCTGTCACATGAGACTAGGTTTCAAGAGATTCTGAATGGATGAATGTTTTTTCTTTTGTTGTACTGTATATCTCAAAAATAGGCAATACTAACCAAAAAGTCTTAATCTTTTGGGAATTTGGGAAGACTGGTAGGTGGCCCAAAATTCTAAGTTCTAATACGACTAGGGGGTTGTGTGTTTATGCCCTGTAAATGAGAACGTCCCCTCCTCAATACTGTTGCCCTCTGTCATCTCTCATGGTGAAAAAGGCAACATTTTGATAGATCCTGGGTGCTCTGTGGGATGTCTGCTTCCAAGCCAAGTGTAACAAGTTATTTTGATCCCTCCCTTATTTCCTACCCGCAGCTCCCACTGCATTCCCCAACACACACACACACACTGCCACAGGCAGACTGCAGCTGGAAATGTGTCTGTTAGAACTGCACACTGGGGTCAAAATCTGTGAAATTAAAACTGTTAAACAGTTTTTTTTTAAGTGTTACACTTTACAGCAGAGTTCAGCAGGGGCATGTGAAATGGCCGGTGGCAATTATGAGGAATTAGCTAAAAAGCTAAAAATGGAATCAAAATGCTCTGATCGTTTTATTCCACATTCCACTGTGACTCTGTCATGTTGTCAGAATATTCGACGCCGTGCGCTACCAGACGTGGATCAGAGATCATAGCTGCTGTAGTAGATTAACCTTATAATTTGACTCATTGATCCAATGTAAGATGACTGGTGATTTTTAACAGCCTGTTGGCTTATCATATCCGTATTGCTTTATTCCATCCTGATGTTCATATTCACTCTTCCTTCCTCCTTATCCAGGCGTATGTGGAGGAGGTGCCTCCTCAAAGCAGTGCTCCTAAGGTAGTAGTGATGGAACAGAGTGAGGCGAACCCACCCCTATACACAGAGCCTGATTCTTCGCCGACCCTGCCTCCCAGACAGCCTGAGACGTCTCAGACACTGGAGCCTGAGAGGGGTATCGGGAGAGGAGTAGAGGAAGAGGAAAGGTACAGCGCGGGCGGGGAGCAAGAGGAGAGTGACTGCTCGGTCCAACAGGACGAGATAAAATCATCAGTTACCAATGGAGAGTGTTCAGAGTTTGGTGCGGGGGTAGGAACTGAGACCAGCCGCATCCTGCCTGCCTCTGTGTTGGACCAGGTCAGTGTAATCACTGAGCATTTTGTCGGTAGCCTGGTGGTCTCAGAGGACCTGTGTTCCCTGGGCTGCCCCTCACCTCAGCTGGGCAGCAAGAGCAGCAGCACCCCCTGTCTGAACACTGAGCTCGAGGAGAAGGTCCAGACCCATGTTAACTCCACCCCAGAGCACCCACTGCTCCTGAAAGGCAGCACCTCTACGCCTGCCCCTAGACCAGACCACCTTATGGAGGTGGAGCACAGATCCACTCTCTCCAAGCAGGACCGGATACTCATCCACAAGATCAGGAGGTACTATGAGCATGCAGAGCACCAGGATGCCAGCTTCAGCATCAAGCGCAGGGAGAGCCTGTCCTATATTCCTGCAGGCCTGGTCAGACACCTGAGCCGGCAGCTCAACAGCAAACCCCAGGACCAGGCGGTTCCAGGGCACAGGAAGGTCTCCCCGAACAACCGGCCCACATCCTGGTCAGTGTTCGACCTTCCTGGCTTAGAAAAAGAGCAGAGGACTAATAATACCCCTGTGCTGGAGCCACAGAAAGCTGCAGACCTCAAGCCCAGGTCCCAGAGTGTCAATGATGCTCCTGTTGGAGACGAGGAAGAGTTCTTCAGACCATCCTTGGACATGGTCCAAGTGTGGCAAGACATAGAGATGGAGGAGGTTTATGGGAGCCATAGGAAACCCAAGGGTATCCATGGTACAGAGGACATTGTCCATCCCAGATCACATCTATCCCGGAAGGGGGGAACCAGCAGCGAGAGCCTTGAAGCTGAGTATATCAAGCCCCTGAGGATCCTGAAGGAGTCAGACATGGGTGCTGTCTCAGAGGAATCCCCAGGGCCATCACCCATCACAACCTCCCCAGACCTTTTCTCAGGGCAGGAGTCCTGCCAGAATAAGACTCCCTGGGAGAAAGGCACAGTCAGTAGGGCTCCCCTCCCCAGGATCATCAGCCTGCGTTCAGGGGTGGAAGAGGACCTGATTCTGCAGGACATGGAGAAGATGAAGAACAAGGTTTTCCAACTGGCCCGCCAGTACAGCCAGCGCATCAAGAACAGCAGGCCCGTGTTGAGGCAGAGAAACATGGAGGCTGAGAACCACCTTGCCCTTAAGAACCTGCCAGCTGTCTATGAGGAGAAGGTCCAAAGGAGAGACTGGGGTAAGCTGTCAGGTATCTGTTTTCCATTTTCGCTGATCCGTTATGATTTGATATGATACTCTAATCTGCAAGGCTAAAATGATCAAACCGCTGTCCCTTATCTCTGCCCTGTCTTTCTGTGTATGCAGGTAGGCCTAACCTGACACTGTCACTCAAATCTTATGAGAAGGTGGTAGTGCATGAGCAGAGGACCCCAAGCCCAGTCCCAAGTCTGAACTCTGGGCCTAGCTCACGGGTCACATCCCCTTGTCCCAACAGTCCTCACAGCCCAGTGCAGACACAGAGTTTCCACTGGCCAGATGTCCAGGAGCTGCGCTCCAAATACACTAACCCCAGGCTGGACCCTGGTTCCTCCCACCCATCACCTGTCTGCCATAGCTTCTCCGTCTCAGAGAGGATGCAGAGTTGCACAGAGGGCTTCAGTACCTCATGGAGCCCCACTGGCTACTCATCCAGCTGCAACTGCTCCACAGACACTAACAGTGGACTAACAGACTCACTTGAGACTATGTCATCCATGGACCACCGGGGTGGGGGTTCTGTGGGAGAGGCTCAGCCCCACTCTTTTGATCACTTGCTAGGAACACTGCCTCTACAGGAGCTGCAGAACCTTCAGGAGCCAATGAGGAGCTGTTACGTGGCTGGTCAGGCTACCCTGCCCAACGAGCGCAAAGTTATTATAGTGGAGAGGGTTGCTGGCGATGGGCTAGAGGAGACTGGAGGGAAGGCAAGAGTGGAGGAACAAGGAGCTAAAGGAAAGACCAAACTTAAAATCTCTAAAAGCCTCGACTACTAGTACAGTGCCAAGAGGTCTGCACTGACTTCAGGCAAAAAGATTGAGAGTTGTCTGGTAAAAAACCTACGAGCAAAATTCCAAACACTGTAAATGCCCTGCCTATTTTATTGCATTCTGTAAATAATGAAATAAGCCTTTTCTTACCTATATATGCAATTGATGTTGAGAAATATGACTATAAATATTGTCTATTAGGCAGTAACTACTGCTACTGTGTTAGGAGTACCATTTTCATGTTCATTTTCTACTTCCTTTTTGTCTGTATTATCACCTTATCTCACGTCAGTCTCTTTCCTCACTTCTGGTGTTACCTACTAGGGATATTGAACAATCAAGAGCACACCCCATGGGAAAATATGTTGTGACTGTGTAAATACTTGTAAATGTGTCTTGTTCTTACACCATCATGAAATGTGTTTACATAAAGAGAACGAGTATGTACGTAAGGAAAATGGTTTTGAGAAAAAAACATCAGCATATTAAAGTAGATCTGTCCAGATTACCCTTTATTTTCCTGTGTAACAATGCAATGGTCATCCTCTATTTGTGATTCAATTGTGAGGGTCATAAGCAAGGAAATTGTGAAAAGAGAAATCAAACTTAATATATAGAAGGGAGTAAATCTGGAAGGCTGGGCCACCATTTTTAAGTGATTTATTGATTAGCAATTAGGATTTACTCAACCCTTTTTGACCTTTGGTCGAAGTGTTTTTCCTTCAGTTGTTTAAAAATGGGAGATGTCTGTGCTGTCTACTATTCAGCCAAATGCGCCACATTTAGCTACTACTCAGTATTATTATTGTTTCCATACATCACTGGAGCTGTTTTCTGATCTATTTCCTTGTTATTTATAAAATGATCCTCGTCTTCCTAGACCTTTCCCTTCCGGAAACGGCACCGAATAATTTCATACTTGAAATGGCATATATTCTCAATAAAATCAGAGATATTGAAATTACAGTAAATCATTATTTGTGGTTAATGTCAGTAGGAAGAATAATAAGAAAAGTGGATTTCCATGTCTTGCTGAGTTAAGTTATTCTGAATAACTGGGTCTTTCTATTGCAATATCCTAACATCCCTTTGCAAAACCCTTTTTAGGTCATAACTGAATGACGGAAATAATGTATAACCATATTAGGGGGGAAATTCAGGCAGAGATGTTTACAGAGGATCCATTATCTGATAGTGAACGGTAAAAGTTTAACAGACTTGGTAGCTTATGCTGTTCCTGATGTTTGAGCAGTAACACATGACAACGGAACAACTAATGCTGCTCTCAGGAGAGATTTATAAACAGGATATATAAAACCCAATAGTTTATTACAGGACTACTGACTTAATGCAATGTTCTTCAATCCTGGTCCTGGAGACCCACAGGGTGTGTAGCCTTGTTCCAGCACAGCACCGACACCTAGGTGATGATCGATTCAACTACCTGATCGATTCAACCAATCATCAAGCCCTTGGTTGGTTGAATTGAATGCCATAATAGCAAGTCCCTGGCTGCCCTGAGGATTTAAAGACTCCCAGTTGGTGCAAACACAAGGTTATAGTCTATTTATTGGACATTGTGACTGAAGTATGATAAACATATTATACAACTTCATTTTGATGCCATTGATTAATCATATCTCTCCACATTGTTTTAATGGTCATTCACCTACATGGAAAATAGGTTACATCTATATGCATAGCCTACTACAGTAGGCCTGGGCAACATTGCCCTTTTGCCGATTTGTTCTAGGAAAAAAAATGGTGCCCTGCCCCTCAAGGTTACAGAGGATTAACTCTTATGACGCGCTCGGGCGCTCTGGATGTCACTGAATCCCATTCATGCCTGGATGCTGTAGACTACATGTACAGCCGTACGCGCAAGAGGCGTATACCTGAACCATATGCCAGGGGCGCAGACGTTTCTTTCCGTGTGTTTTAACTACTTTTTAGTACATTTTGCTGTAGCAAGGACAATGGGCTGTGCAATATCAGGGCTGGCACCGAAAACAGCTGGAGAGGCTAAAACGGAGGACGCTGTTGCGCGTCTCAGCAAGGAGCAGATTGAGATGATCAAAGAGTCGTGGAAAGTTATCCAGGAGGACATTGCAAAAGTTGGAATTATTATGTTTGTCAGGTGAGATGTTCTGATTTCATTTTGTTTTGAGTTATTTGTAAGCAATTTGGACATTTTTGCTTTATTAGACTGAATATTTTCATAAATATTTGTGGGACCTCTCATAGAAAGGCAAAACATTATCTTCAACACTATTGCTCTCAATTTAAAATAACAGCTATTAAATTCCAGATATGATTGAATGAACTGCCTAGATCAAAGACAGTTGACGACCACAAGTCCCTGACTGACTTATCATTAATGATGTGACTAAACAAAAACATGTACCAACAACTTCACATTATTCAAACTGTACGTTATTACACAGTAGTTTGTCTTATTGGTAATTATATCTGCAATACATATGACTGTGGAAACAGCATCAAAATGTAGGATCAACACATTATTAGATACAATATAACAATTATATGAGAACTGACCCCCATCATCCTATAAAATGTCACTCCTTGTGCTGCCTTATACAAAAAGCTCTCAAGGCATTTTTAGGGAGAGACATTTAGTCCACAACAAGAGAGGGCTCTTGGGGCTCAGTGATTGAATGTGACTGTGACATGGTGCCTAATCTCTGCTCACAAGCAAGCAACTGTACAGTACATAGTCCTATTCTTTAACATCTGCCACATCCCTCTGCCTTGTGGCTTGAAGACTTTCATGAAGGGGTTGGAGGGTGTTGCCTCCTCCCTCCCATCATCCTACATCATGGCTCAATATTACATGATAAATATACAGCACCAGGCCCCTTCCCTTCCTATCTATTGACAAGCGAAGACACTCGCAGCAAAGAAAATACATATCAACCAGCCCAATAGCCGACCTTTGAAATGTAATAGTTTGCAGAGAGAAAAAAACAGCATGTATAGTTTATGCAGTCCTAGTTTGGTGCTGATGTAGTCTGATATTATGGCTGTTGAGAGAGAGAGAGAGAGAGAGAGAGAGAGAGACCACCAGGTACAGCACAGAAGATGGCTCTAAGCCCAACCAGGGCAATATAGTGCCTTCAGAAAGTACTCAAAACCATTCACTTCTTCCCCATTTTGTTGTGTTACAGCCTGAATTTAAAAGGGCTTAAATTTAGATTTGTGTAGCTTTGTGTTCCAGCACAGCACCAACACCTAGGTAACATGAAAGTGGAATTCTGTTTTTAGAAATGTTTACAAATGAATGACAAGCTGAAATGTCTTGAGTCATTAAGTATTCAACCCCTTTGTTATGTTAAGGAGAACCTAAATAAGTTCAGCAGTAAAAATGTGCCTAACAAGTCACGTAAGTTTAATGGACTCACTCTGTGTGCAAGAATAGTGTTAATAATAGTGTTTAACTTGATTTTTGAATGACTACCTCATCTCTGTACCCCACACATACAATTGTCTGTAAGTTCCCTCAGTCGAACAGTGAATTTCAAACACTGATTCAACCACAAAGACCAGGGATGAATGGCACCTATTGGTAGATGGGTAAACATTTTTTAAAAGCACGACACTGAATAGCCCTTTGAGCAGGGTGAAGTTATTAATTACAATTTGGATAGTGTATCAATACACCCAGTCACTACAAAGATACAGGCGTCCTTCCTAACTCAGTTGCTGGAGAGGAAGGACACCGCTCAGGGATTTCACCAGGAGGCCAATGGTGACTTTAAAACAGTTGCAGAGTTTAATGGCTGTGATAGCAGAAAACTGAGGATGAATCAACAACACTGTAGTTACTCCACAATACTAACATAATTGACAGAGTGAAAAGAAGGAAGACTGTACAGAATAAGAAATATTCCAAAACATGCATCCTGTTTGCAATAAGGCACCAAAGTAAAGCTGCAAAAAATGTGGCAAAGAAAGGAACTTCATGTCCTTTATACAAAGTGTTTTGTTTGGGGCAAATCCAACACAACACATCACTAAGTACCACTCTTCCTATTTTTAAGCATGGTGGTGGCTACATCATGTTATGTGTATGCTTGTATTTTTGGGGGATAAACAGAATAGAGTTAAGCACAGGCAAAATCCTATAGGAAAATCTGGTTCAGTCAGCTTTCCACCAGCCACTGGGAGAGGAATTCACATTTCAGCAGGACAATAACCTAAAACACAAGACTAAATCTACACTGGAGTTGCTTACCAGGAAGACAGTGAATTTACCTGAGTGGCCGAGTTACAGTTTTGACTTAAATCTGTTTTAAAATCTATGCCAAGACCTGAGAAGGGTTGTCTAGCAATGATCAACAACCAATTTGACAGCTTGTAGAATTTTGAAAAGAATAATGTACAAATGTTGCACAATCCTTAGAGACTTACCCAGAAAGACTCAAAGCTGTAATTGCTGCCAAAGGTGCTTCTACAAATGATTGACTCAGGGGTGTGAATACTTGTGTAAATGAGAGGTCTGTATTTCATTTTCAATAAATGTGAAAAAAATCTTAAAACATGTTTTCACTTCATTATGGGGTATTGTGTGTAAAAGGGTAAGAGGCAAAAGAAATATTTTATCCATTTTGAATTCAGGCTGTAACAATAAAATGTGGAACAGGTTAAGGGGTATGAATACTTTCTGAAGGCACTGTATGTGAGAATGCTGTTCATTGACTATAGCTCGGCGCTCAACACCCTAGTGCCCTGACTGCCCTCCAATCTTATCACTAAGCTAAGGACCCTGGGATTGAACACCTCTGCAACTGTATCCAGGACTTCCTGACGGGCCGCCGCCCCCAGGTGGTGAGGGTAGGCAACAACACATCCGCCACGCTGACCCTCAATCTGGGGTGTGTGCCAAGTCCCCTCCTGTACTCCCTGTTCACCCACGGCTGCGTGGCCGCGGACGACTCCAACGCCATCATTAAGTTTGCTGACGACACGACGGTGGTAGGCCTGATCACCAACGATGATGAGACAGCCCACAGTGAGGAGGTCAGAGACCTGGCAGTGTGGTGCCAGGACAACAACCTCTCCCTCAACATCAGCAAGACAAAGGAGCTGATTGTGGACTACAGGAAACGGAGGGCCCAGCACTCCCTCATTCACATCGACCGGGCTGTAGTAGAGCGGGTCGAGAGCTTCAAGTTCTTCGGTGTCCACATCACTAAGGATCTATCATGGTCCAAACACACCAACACAGTGGTGAAGTGGGTACGACAACACCTCTTCCTTCTCAGGAGGCTGAAAAGATTTAGCATGGGCCCTCAGATCCTCAAATGGATCTACAGATGCACCATTGAGAGCATCTTGATTGTCTGCATCATCACTTGGAATGGCAATTCCTTGGAATCTGACCTCAAGGCACTACAGAGGGTAGTGGGTACGGCCCAGTACATCACTGGGGCTGAGCTCCCTGCCATCAGGATCTCTATACCAGGCGGTGTCAGTGGAAGACCCTAAAAATTGCCAAAGCCTCCAGCCACCCAAGTCATAGACTGTTCTCTCTGCTACCGCAAGGCAAGCGGTACCAATGCACCAAGTCTGGAACCAACAGGACCTTTTTGCACTAACTTTTTTTGACTAATCACATATGTTGCTGCTACCTCTAATTATCTATCATGTTGCCTAGTCACTATTCCTAGTTATATGTACATTTCTACCTCAATTACCTCATAACCCTGCACATGGACTCAATACTGGTACCCGTTGTATATATCCAATTTATCGTTACTCATTGTGTATTTATTATTACGTGTTATTCGTTTTCTATTATTTCTCTATTTTCTTTCTCTCTGCATTGTTGGAAAGGGCCCGTAAGTAAGCATTTCAGAATGACGTAGACCTGTTGTTTACGAGGCATGTGACGAAGAACATTTGATTTGATTTGAATATACTGTAGTTTGAGGTGTGAAGCGTTTAACTATTGTTTTCTGTAGCTGTGTGGGAGCAGAGACAAGGGTAATTTCCCTTACATCAATGAGGTGTGGTATGAATTACATTGTGCCTATAAATTAAGAACGGCATTCACGGTGAAGAATATTCGGTGTCCTATAACAATAGGGCTCGGAATAGGGCTCACCAAGTAATCTACTTATCTTGACATCCATCTCACCTAGTAACAGAATTATAATATAATGTATTCGGGTCTACGTTCAGTGCAGCATATGTCTAGAATATGAAAATGTTTTTGTTTATTTTCTTTTGCATTTTTCTTCTCTGTCATTAGTTGTATTATTTTAAGGTTCTAGTAATTTTGACATAGTTCCGTATAATGAACGTGTCATTTTATGTCCCCTGAAACATATCACTTGTATCATCAGCCAAAAATTCCGAAAATATTTGATTGTTAATGCAAGGAAAACATAGCAACCATTCAGAGACCCATTTTGAAATCACCTCTCACACACATCTTCTCTGCTCCTATTCATCTGTCTTTCATGGGTGTTCATGACAGTGGCAATTGGCTGCGATACAACTGTGAGTGTGAATACGACAAGGTTATTTTTTCTTTCTCACATCGAGGCAGTAAGAGGTGGAAATGGAAGTGTATGTGCAAAACTCTTATACCCCACTTCATAACATGATGGACCAGAAGGATGGGGGAAAACACAAAAATGGGAGGGGGGAGGAGATAATTAGCAATATAAACCCAAGTTATTCATGCATGGATCCTATAGATTCTACAGAGCTTTGATGGTATGCACCGTATATAGTGACGCATGTATTATGGAACCCACAGCAGGGCATTGAGTTTAGTGATTACATGACTATTTTAAGATAGACACCTCTGCTTGAATAGCTACCTGATAGGATTGCAGCATGAATTAAATATATTGGTAAGCTGGAGGTGATTGAGGTAGAGGCTGTGAGGAGAAGGGATGGGGCACACATACACATGCATACCTATGCGCACGCACAAACACACACACACACATTGTTCCTGCACTGTATCTGAGCTTATTGTGGGCTTTTGGAACTTATGTACCATTTGACTCTGACATGACTGGGTCTGAGAAGGCAGGGGAACTCACAGCTCTGTAAGGGGAGAAGGAGAGGAGGCTATACTGGTCGCCCCTGACACTGAGTGGTTTGATGCTGTGTGTGATTGCAGCCCGTAGTAGGCCTGGAGCCCAGCAGGGAAGGACTGATGATGAGAGCGCAGCCAGGACTGAGAACTACAAGGGGCTCAGTGGCACAATCAGATCTAATGGAGAAGTTCTTAAAATCACTGCGTGGCTCAGATGGGATGACTTGTAATGCCACCTTGAAGACAGATATTTACAAGGATATAGACAGGCAAGACTTAACCAAATCACAATGTCAACAGATGACTCAAAACCATCCAATAATTACTTTCAACACCTTATTTACAGCCTTGCTTGAACTCTGTTATGTATTCAGTGGGAGAACTTGGAGGACGGAGGGATGTTTTTTGTGAGGGAATGAATATGTCAGTTTGGTTTAAGGCAGGCTTTATGAAGCTGGCTCTTGGAGGCTCACGAATGTCTGTTGTCTTGGTAACAGGTTGTTTGAGACCCATCCAGAATGCAAAGATGTATTCTTCCTGTTCCGAGACGTGGAGGACCTTGACAGGTTACGGACCAGCCGGGAGCTGAGGGCACACGGCCTACGGTCAGTCGCCACACTGCACTGATTATTTTTCTGTCAATTCTGCATTGGTATCAATGTGAGGTTCCTCTTTCATCCAGCTCTCCATTCAGCACTCTGTTGAAGTCTCTACACCGCACAACTCTGAAGTTCCACACACTACAGCCGGTATTATTACATTTCAAATGTCAACATCTCACAATGGAGCATCACTGATTTTATTGAAACAAAGGAATTTATGACATACTGTACAATGTAAGTTTCCTATTTCAAAGATCTGTCAACACTGTTTGTGTCCCTATATGAGATGGAAACACGACAGTAACATGAGAACAAACTACAATGAACATCACATAATCCCATAAGTGTTAATGTCAAGGGAGCTTTTGTCTCACTGAGACTGAAGAGCTGTCATATCCAATCTCTGGCTGGCTATTATCACACACTGCTGCCAGTGAAGAACACACTTATCCTCCATATGCAGTTCTCCAATGGTGTGTTTACTCCATTCTGTTGTGTCACTGGGTATGCTGAGCCTCTTTGTTTTTCTCACCAATAAACCTAATTCAGCCTGAGGTCTCCAGTTACAGTTTTTCTCAAAACGTACCTATAGCAAATGCTCAAATAAATGTACAGAACTTCTGATCTTTTTCTTACCTTAGTACGTGATCAGACCACCTTTTGCAAAACTTTAAATACAACTGTCATCAGTGAATACAAAATTCTGTTCACAAATTAAAACACATTGTTTTCATCAGAAGACAAATGTGTGCAATTGTGTTTCTGGGAATCAATAAATACTACTGTACAGAATTCTAAATCACCCCATCAGTGTCATACCATGTACAATATAAGGAAAGATCTAGGGTCGTTCCATGTCATTTCAGCAAGCCATGACACCCACCATCTCAGATTGTTCTGAAATACTTTCTGTAGTTAGAAACAGATAAGATTAGCATTCCTGCAACATTATTTTGTTGAAATACAATTTGATCTCTGGGAAATTATGCTAATTCATTGCACCCAAATTGGCCAATCCCACCCCAACATTGAGTATACAGTATCAGTTCTCTATGTCTGACAAGTAGTATGGAGCTGCGGCTCGAAGTATTGTTTCTTCATCCTATGTAATCTATTCTCAGCTAATTTGTTGATGGTTTTTTTCCCACTGTTCAGAGAAATTAGTTATTGAATTTGTTATATGTGTCCCATCCTACATCCTGATATTTCCAGGTTCTGACCACTATATGGTGCTGTTCCTGCTGTTAGGGGATTTTTTAAGAACCCCCCTTGATGTTAAAGGGATAGTTCACCCAAATTTCAAAATGACATATTGGTTTCCTTACCCTGTAAGCAGGTGATGAATAAGGTATGACAGCAACCCATGCTTTGGTTTTGTTTATCTTTCCACTGTATGACAGCAACCCATGCTTTGGTTTTGTTTATCTTTCCACTGTATGACAGCAACCCATGCTTTGGTTATCTTTCAAATACAAACCTTTTTGCCTTTGTGCCACAAATCCAATGCAAGCCAATGGTTCCTATATTATCAATTTCACACTTCATGTCCAAATCATCCTAAAGTATCTAAAAATGTATTGTGTAACTCAATGATGTAGCTTATTGATGATTTGAAAATGAAGCTCAAAAATGCTAATATAGCTACCGTTGACTTGGATATAGTTTTGATGAATGTATTTATGTTCTGAGAAAGCGACTACATTTTGAAAGCACATTTATTGTTTTGCAAAAGGCCACATAGTTATGTGTCTTGTGAACTCTGTCTTGTGAACTCAACAACATTGTTCCAAAAAAGGCTTCTTCGTGATTGAGATTTGTTTTTTAAAAAGGTATGAAGGCTGCAGTGGCATTACAGGAGAAAGACAGGGATATGTACACTACATCTCCACACCGCCTCTGCACTCATCCTCCCAGGAGAAGGCCAAGTGGCCCTCAAACCACTCACACGGACGTTAGTACAAATGTTCTCACCGGCGGCCAGGCTGAGGGAGCGCACCCATTTAACCTTTTGTGCGTATTTATCGTTCTGCATAAAACTCCCTAAATCAAATCTAATTTTATTTGTCACATGCACCGAATACAACAGGTGTAGACCTTACAGTGAAATGCTCTTTAATGTAAAATACAGGCCTGTGGGCAACAATTAAACAACGTTCAGCGTTTAATGTTGTAGAACAATTGTTGAAAGAGAGGATAAAAGATGACAAAATAAATTTGACCATATAGGTGTCTGCTGTATGATCAGTGATGGTCCAAGGTATGCTTGTCAGTCAGGCTGTCTTTCATAACCAGCCCTGTCTTCCTTTTCTCTCAGAGTGATGTCCTTTATTGAGAAGAGTGTGGCCAGACTGGAACAGCTGGAGAGACTGGAGGTTCTGGCTGTAGAGCTGGGGAGGAGCCACTACCGCTACAACGCCCCACCCAAATACTACAGCGTAAGACACACACACTGACAATTCATGTTAAGCAAAGTTACAGTTTGCATTTCTATAGATATTGATATAGATCCTTTCCTGTTCTGATGTGATTTATTTCCAGTATGTAGGAGCAGAATTCATCTGTGCTGTCCAACCCATTCTCAAAGAGAGATGGACCCCTGAGCTTGAGGAGGCATGGAAGGTACACAATTCAATCTTTCTCGGGGACCACTTTGATTTAATACGTGGGTGTCAATCATGAGAATCACATCTGAAACCAATTATTGTCCAAGAGGTCCCTTGGCTTTCTGCAGTGCCAGAGTTTTCCACATCCAATGACTCATGTCAAGATGGAAATGGTCACCAGTGGAAGAGAGAGGTGACTGACATGAACATTTAAATGAGCCAGAAATGACCATATTGAGAATGGCATGGCTCTGTCACATCATGGCTACTACAAGATATTTTACATGTTAGCATCATGTGTGGTAACCCTGCTTGACATAATTAGCAAAGTATTACTACACTCATCAATTGAAATATCAGTTTCAGAAAAATGTAAATCTGCGCTCACATATATTTAACTGTGTGTTAGTGTGTATGATGTAAATAGTGTGTTTTAGACAGTTACTGTGTTTTTTTTTATTGGTTTTATGCACAACAGGACTCTGGTAAATCAGGGCAAGTTTTACTGAGTGCACTATCCAATTTAAATATACTGAAGAAAAATGTAAATGCTACATGCCACAATTTTAAAGGTTTTAAGGAAATCAGTCAATTTAAATAAATAAATTAGGCCCTAATCTATGGATTTCACATGACTGTACAGGGGTGTAGCCATGGGTTGGCCTTGGAGGGCATAGGCCTACCCACTTGGCAGCTAGGCCCACCCACTGGGCAGCCAGGCCCAGCCAATCAGAATTAGGTCCCCCCCACAAAATGGCTTTATTACAGACAGAAATATTCCTCACCAATTTCCCTCAAAACTTGAGACAACTATGTCATTGTGTTGTGTTACAAAACTGCACATTTTAAAGAGGCCATTCCTTGTCCCCAGCACAAGGTGCACCTGTGTAATGATCATGCTGTTTAATCAGCTTTTTGATATGCCACACCTGTCAGGTGGATGGATTATATTGGCAAAGGAGAAACGCTCACTAACAGGGATGTAAACAAATTTGTGCACAGAATTTGAGAGAAATAAGCTTGTGCGTATGGAAGATGTCTGGGATTTTTTTTATTTCAGCTCATGAAACATGGGACAAACACTTTACATGTTGCTTTTATATTTTTGTTTAGTGTAAATTAGATGAAATGAGTGGAAGCGCTGTAGTTTACCATGAACGTTCCAATGAAACTGTCCGTATTGGCCTCTAGTGGATTCATGGAGAACTACCCTTACAACTCCAACCTTATTCCTGGGATCAGCTCCTGTGCCTAGGATAAACTCCTTGCCCTACTTATCATTTATGTGGAGTGAGCAGTATTTCCTGACCAGGAGCATTCCAGGCTCTACTTATTTCCTAGTATAATGCATCCCTGCACTCCCCTAAACCTAGACTGTCAATACATTGTACATACAGCTGTAGTGCCAACCAAACACTAAACTAGTAATACACTGCTCAAAAAAATAAAGGGAACACCTAAACAACACAATGTAACTCCAAGTCAATCACACTTTTGTGAAATCAAACTGTCCACTTAGGAAGCAACACTGATTGACAATAAATTTCACATGCTGTTGTGCAAATGGAATAGACAACAGGTGGAAATTATAGGCAATTAGCAAGACACCCCCAATAAAGGAGTGGTTCTGAAGGTGGTGACCACAGACCACTTCTCAGTTCCTATGCTTCCTGGCTGATGTTTTGGTCACTTTTGAATGCTGGCGGTGCTTTCACTCTAGTGGTAGCATGAGACGGAGTCTACAACCCACACAAGTGGCTCAGGTAGTGCAGCTCATCCAGGATGGCACATCAATGCGAGCTGTGGCAAGAAGGTTTGCTGTGTCTGTCAGCGTAGTGTCCAGAGCATGGAGGCACTACCAGGAGACAGGCCAGTACATCAGGAGACGTGGAGGAGGCCGAGGGAGGGCAACAACCCAGCAGCAGGACCACTACCTCCGCCTTTGTGCAAGGAGGAGCACTGCCAGAGCCCTGCAAAATGACCTCCAGCAGGCCACAAATGTGCATGTGTCTGCTCAAACGGTCAGAAACAGACTCCATGAGGGCCCAACGTCCACAGGTGGGGTTGTGCTTACAGCCCAACACCGTGCAGGACGTTTGGCATTTGCCAGAGAACACCAAGATTGGCAAATTCGCCACTGGCGCCCTGTGCTCTTCACAGATGAAAGCAGGTTCACACTGAGCACGTGACAGACGTGACAGAGTCTGGAGACGCCGTGGAGAACGTTCTGCTGCCTGCAACATCCTCCAGCATGACCGGTTTGGCGGTGGGTCAGTCATGGTGTGGGGTGGCATTTCTTTGGGGGCCGCACAGCCCTCCATGTGCTCGCCAGAGGTAGCCTGACTGCCATTAGGTACCGAGATGAGATCCTCAGACCCCTTGTGAGACCATATGCTGGTGCGGTTGGCCCTGGGTTCCTCCTAATGCAAGACAATGCTAGACCTCATGTGGCTGGAGTGTGTCAGCAGTTCCTGCAAGAGGAAGGCATTGATGCTAAGGACTGGCCCGCCCGTTCCCCAGACCTGAATCCAATTGAGCACATCTGGGACATCATGTCTCGCTCCATCCACCAACGCCACGTTGCACCACAGACTGTCCAGGAGTTGGCGGATGCTTTAGTCCAGGTCTGGGAGGAGATCCCTCAGGAGACCATCCGCCACCTCATCAGGAGCATGCCCAGGCGTTGTAGGGAGGTCATTCAGGCACGTGGAGGCCACACACACAAGGACATTACATCAAAGTTGGATCAGGCTGTAGTGTGGTTTTCCACTTTAATTTTGAGTGTGACTCCAAATCCAGACCTCCATGGGTTGATAAATTTGATTTCCATTGATAATTTGTGTGATTTTGTTGTCAGCACATTCAACTATGTAAAGAAAAAAGTATTTAATAAGATTTCATTCATTCAGATCTATGATGTGTTATTTTAGTGTTCCCTTTATTTTTTTGAGCAGTGTATATTGTATTTACAGCTGTAGAGCCTACCCTAACCCTAGTGATATATTTTAGCCTACTTAGACCAATAGTGCTAACCCTAACCTGGTACTAAACTCAGCAACAACAAAAAAAACGTCCTCTCACTGTCAACTGCGTTTATTTTCAGCAAACTTAACATGTGTAAATATTTGTATGAACATAACAAGATTCAACAACTGAGACATAAACTGAATAGGTTCCACAGACATGTGACTAACATAAATGGAATAATGTGTCCCTGAACAAAGGGGGTCAAAATAAAGAGTAACAGTCAGTATCTGGTGTGGCCACCAGCTGCATTAAGTCCTGAAGTGCATCTCCTCCTCATGGACTGCACCAGATTTGCCTGTTCTTGCTGTGAGATGTTACCCCACTCTTCCACCAAGGCACCTGCAAGTTCCCGGACATTTCTTGGGGGAATGGCCCTAGTCCTCACCCTCTGATCCAACAGGTCCCAGACGTGCTCAATGGGATTGAGATCCGGGCTCTTCGCTGGCCATGGCAGAACACTGACATTCCTGTCTTGCAGGAAATCACGTACACAACGAGCAGTATGGCTGGTGGCATTGTCATGTCGGAGGGTCATGTCAGGATGAGTTTCAGGAAGGGTACCACATGAGGGAGGAGGATGTCTTCCCTGTAACGCACAGCATTGAGATTGCCTGCAATGACAACAAGCTCAGTTCGATGATGCTGTGACACACCGTCCCAGACCATGACAGACCCTCCACCTCCAAATCGATCCCGCTCCAGAGTACAAGCCTCGGTATAACACTCGTTCCTTCGACGATAAACCCGAATCCGACCATCACCCCTGGTGAGACAAAACCGCGACTTTTTGCCAGTCCTGTCTGGTCCAGCGATGGTGAGTTTGTGCCCATAGGCGACGTTGTTGCCGGTGGTGTCTGGTGAGGAGCTGCCTTACAACAGGCTCTCAGTCCAGCCTTTCTCGGCCTATTGTGGACAGTCTGAGCACTGATGGAGGGATTGTGCATTCCTGGTGTAACTCGGCAGTTGTTGTGTTGCCATCTTGTACCTGTCCCGCAGGTGTGATGTTCGAGTGTACCGATCCTGTGCAGGTGTTATTTCACGTGGTCTGCCACAGCAAGGACGATCAGCTGTCCGTCCTGTCTCCCTGTAGCGCTGTCTTAGGCGTCTCACAGTACAGACATTGCAATTTATTACCCTGGCCACATCTGCAGTCCTCATGCCTCCTTGCAGCTTGCCTAAGGCACATTCACGCAGATGAGCAGGGACCCTGGGCATCTTTCTTTTGGTGTTTTTCAGAGTCAGTGGAAAGGCCTCCTTAGTGTCCTAAGTTTACATAACTGTGACCTTAATTGCCTACCGTCTGTAAGCTGTTAGTGTCTTAACGACCGTTCCACAGGTGCATGTTCATGAATTGTTTATGGTTCATTGAACAAGCATGGGTAACAGTGTTTAAACCATTTACAATGATCTGTGACATTGTTTGGATTTTTACCAATTATCTTCGAAAGACAGGGTCCTGAAAAAGGGACGTTTCTTTTTTTGATGAGTTTATAATAGAACTACCTTAAATAATCTCACTCGTTTTGATCCTACATGACAGGTAACAATGCACTTAGGTAAGGGATCTGGGAGTTTACATTAGACACACAAACCTAGACTTTAATTCAACATTACAAGCGTCCTCATGATTCCCCGTTTTGTGTTTCTGAACCAGACCCTATTCCTGTACCTAACCAGGCTTATGAACCAAGGCTACCAGGAGAGGAACAGACATCACCAGGTGGGAGCCTCCCCCAAGGAGAGGAACACAGCCTTATAAGAGACCTGGCTGGCCTCAACTCAGAGATGGTTGAACATGCATAGCACAGACATGTTGCTTAGCTGTGTATATAGTGTAGTTATTACTTATAGTGACCATGTTCTACTTTACTCATGTTATCAGCCTACAATGTAAAGTCGAACTGTTCATTCCTTGTTATTTTATTGAACATCCATTTCAGTCTTTAGATCCACAAACCAATGCCATATTCTAATTTATTTTGAAAAAAAAAACCAGATCAATTTACATTAACATCAGCTGTATTCCTCAACAATGACATTCTGATACAGTGACAAATGGCAGATGAATTATGTCCAAATCGGCAGCTCTGCGTTTGTCTGTCACATTCACTGGAAAGTAATTATTATCCTTACAGAGCATTTACATGGTTAGGTGTACACCCAGTAAGGTCTAGTGAGTGTTTGATGAGGTTAAAAACAAATGTAGAAGGTTCTCTCTGTATCCATAAATCAAATATGCCTTTCAGCTGCCAGTAAATATACTAAATCATTAAGTTTCAAAATACTTTCCCCTCATCATGACACATCCATCCCACAAATTAGATGATAAAACACAGAAAACAACAGTACGCATTTCTAAGTACGAAAGCAGCCTTGTGTCAGCTAACTTTGGGACCCTTTCTCTACAGCTTACCTTACACTAATATTACAACTTAAATTTAGTGGACAGACATGACTGTTGAAAATTTTAATTGGACCAATAAGGAACTCAACCATTTAATCATTTTGTCTTAAGAAAAAAAAAAAAAAAAAAGACCTCAGGATCTCACTTTCCATCATAAAAATAATATTAATTTGAATAGCAAGAAAAAGCATTCGGCCCCAACCGTAAATGTATTTGGCATCTTCACTCATTGTACACAGTAATAATCTATCCACAAATGGTTAAGACAAGGTCCAATAGGAAAGTAAATCAGAACTTTAGTGAAAATGTAATCAAATTGACAAGCAAACCGAACCAAGGGATAATTCAAACATAAATAGAGACAGGGACTAGTAGTTCAAATTAAAACGATTTGAAAGGCATTTCATCAACATGCTCCATCCTTTCAGTGACTCCATAAATGAATGCAGCTCTGTGTAACTTGGATCCACACCATAGATGAGGGGGGTTGTGGTAGGTGAATCAAAAGGCGGCTCACTTGTAGTATCCTCTGAGTGTTAAACATCCTCAGCTGTCCCTTCCTCCCTATATAGACCGATGCCAATCACTGGCCAGGGATGAGACATTGCTGTGTAAACAATGGCATGTCAAATCTGTCCCCAGGTGGAGGATGGTGGGCCTCAGGGAAATTATCAGAGCAGGAAGGGTAGAGGTGATGGTACAGGCCAGTCTGGGTTCCCCAAGTATGCTATGAAAGAGTCTGTTGCTCATTGGGTGGCTTTGGTTTTCTTGCTTTTGCTTTTCTTGTCTTTCTTCTTGAGCCCGTCCATGTGAGCTCTCAGGAGGTTAGAGTATGCCTGGCATGTTGAGAAGAGGGAGCGCAGACTTTTAGAGACATTTGTCAAGTCAAGAGGAGAGTATTTACATGACTTGCATAATACATCTAAACAAACAATACAATCTGCATTCAGTGTTCCAGTGACCCATTTGTTAGAAAAACCAAACCTTAATGTCTGAGTACCTACCATCTGGAACTTGATTACTTCTTTGCTACTAACCTAGAGATACAAGGGAAACCTCTGATTAGCACTACTGTCTGCAGAGTATAGCATATCAACATGTTTCAGTTAATTCCTTTATGGATTTATTTCAACATCGATAGCTATGCCTGTGATGTGGTTGTCCCACCTAGCTATCTGAAGATGAACGCAAAACTAAGTCGCTCAGGATAAGAGCATCTGTTAAATGACTAAAATGTAAAAAAATGTTAAGCAATGGACAACCTTTGATTACTAAGTAGAGATGGACTAATTGCATGACTAGGAAATAGTCATGCTATTGTATTATAACGCAGCAAACCTCTTCATCAACGACTTCTTTGCCACATGATGCTGTAAACTTACCACTGTGCTGATTTTCTTCTTGCCATCTGACGCTCTGAGTAGACACTTGTTGTCTGCTGGTTCATAATTCACTGGGTGACCTTTCCTGGGGACTGGTTTGGTTCTCCCATCATCTGTAAGTTTAGTGACAACACATGACAGCTGGGCTCTCCAACACGGTTCCTGGAGAGCTACAATCCTGTAGTTTTTTTCCTCCAACCCTAATAACTAGCTAGTTGATAACCTGAATCAGCCTAGTTACAACTGGGGTTGGAGTGAACACCTACAGGAGGTTAGCTCTCCAGGAACAGGGTTAGAGACCCCTGCATTACAGGTAATCAGAAATCTCAAAACAGTACATAAGCCGATTATTAACATATCCTGGAATCATTTAGTTAAGGAGAGAACACCCAGTAGCCATGAAATAAGTAAATTGCCAAAATGTGAAAACTTACATTTCTTTAACGTGATGGCAACACTGCCTGATGTCCTGCATTTCTGGAACAGCCGTGTCAGCTCCGTCAAAAACTAGAAGGAAAATAATCCGATTGAGGTTTGTAGATAAAATGATAAAATGTGGTGGCCATATGGCTAATGAGTTAGCCAGCCAACATGTCTCCGTTTGTGTAGTTCATAGATAACGTTAGCTATACGACCTAGATTCTTGCTTTACCTTGTTAGTTACTTCTAAAGAAAATGTGTAGGCATATTTATAGACGGATTGCTTTTTCTATCACGCGGACCACAGAAGCAATTCAAACGAATAACGTTAGTTAGCCGAATGTGCCTAACGCTACTGCTAACGTTACTGGGTATGGTTAGCGAACAGGCAGCAGTGATTTATGCCAATGCACAATACCCAACACATTAAACCAGTCCTCTAATAATGTCAATATCTAAGATATACTACATTAGTCGATGGGTTTATCTAACTTACCGAGTCGTTTTCAAGTAGTACCATGATGTTCACTGCAATTATTTAGCGTCAGCTTTCTGGCTAGCCTGTCAGAAGCACACGTAGCTTAGTACAACATGAAACACCGCCCCGTGCCCTTTCAACCTGCAAAGTACGCACTTCTTCTTCCATGAGTTGTAACGGCGGTTGGCATCCAATAAATGTTCCATTACCGCCACCTACTAGACTGGAGTATAACTCCCTTGTACTTTGCTTGAAAAAAATAAATAAACACACTCTAATACTGCAGTCACACAAAACACACACACACAAAAACACCACCCTACTCCACTATTTAAATATATTTAGTCCTACTTTAGGCCAACGCTCCATCCCTGCAGTAGAGTTGATAACCATCGCTATAAATGCAAAAAATCCAATCTTACTGAAACATATATCACTTGTTGGCCTATCCCTCTGTACTGGTACAGATCTACTACTGACACCACTCCTCTAAGGATTCCTCCCCCTTGACCCATCTTCCACTACTTTCTTCACTACCTCAGCATATGACAACTTCTGCACTACACTAACCTTGGAAAACTCAACCTACCTCTCTGGCACCGGACATTTATGATCCCCAGGCCCATGGGCACCCCTACATTTAACACATACCTCTACTTTCCCCAATGCTACACAGTTCTTTGTCTCATGCCCTTCTGCACACTTCTCACACCTAGGAACCTCCCTCCTACACACTGCTGTCACATGCCCATAAGCTTGACACCTGTGAGAACAATGCATTCGGCATAAAAGCTTGTACAGGATAACTTATATATCCTACCATCACTCAAAGTACACACTGAATATTCTTCTTCTTCTTCTTCTTCTTCTTCTTCTTCTTCTATGATATCATGGCAGTCCATAAATAAACATTTAAAGTGGATGCCACCACCTACTGTGCTGGAATGTAAAATCAATCATGATCTACCCAATTCTGAACTACCATGAAAATAAAGTTCAAAACCAAATAAATCCCTAACTTCTACCACACCCTCCCCCTTTCCCCAAAAACCCTTCCCAAACCCATTAAACTTGATCTATATCATGCTGAAACACTCCACCCTTAGGATTGTTCAGCATGTCAACAACCATTTCAACAGTAACATCTGTTACCCCCAATATCCCTTTTGCCGTCTCCACAATAACCTTCAATCTGGCATTTCTGCTTTCCACAACCAGAGTCGTATTTATAACCTTTCCAATAAAAGCTATGAAGTCAACTTTATTCATTATCAAAGTGTCCTTTGACATTGAACATTCATGAGCACAAGATTTCTGAACAGGCCTCGAAACCATGCCAGGACAATCAGAAACACTAGCCCCGACAGTAGGTCCACTTACTACAGGTACATCCATGTAAACTCCATCAGTCCGCACTGTAGTTCTACCAATCTGTTATACGGCCTCTGCAAATGATACGTCATAACTGATCTTATATCTCTGAGCCTCTCTAGCCTCTCTCTGTACCTGGCGTCCACCAAATGCTGCACTGTATTCTCCCCCACAATTACAGCACTTAACCTTCGCAGTGCTTCCACATTCACCGTAATCATGTTCCCCGCCACACTTGGCACATTTTTTCCTTCCTTTACACTGAGCAGCTACATGTCCCATTCTTTGGCATTTAAAACACTGCAGTGCATTTGTGACAAATCCTCTAACATTGAAACGGAGGAATCCTATCTGTACTTTCTCAAACCTCAGCATCACTGATAACCTATCACTTCTTTGATCCTCTTTACTACTGATCAACCTTTTGGCCTCAATCACTCTGCCTCCCTTCACATTATCTTTAACATCATCTGTGAACATAGATATCGGGACCCCAGTGATGACTCCCCTCAATCTAGCATAAGCACCAGGGACGTGGCTTTTAATCTTCTTCCCATTAACCTTTTCCATTTTCAGAATCTACCCTTGCTGAGAATGGCTACCACACAATATTAACAATCGAACATTTCAAATAAATCAAGCTAATTTCACTTTTCTCTACGGCATTAGTTAGTCGGATAGGGTGTAAGTGAGGCCCTGTGGTCTCATCAAACATTATCACCACTTTCCACTCCAACACATCATTACTCTTGCTTCCTACTTTGGCCCTCTTCATGCTTTCTTTACTAGACGCTCCACTGCTGTCTGTATCATGACCTCTCTTCTTCCTATGTATTTCCACTACCGACCATTCCGGTCCTTGACCCTCATCCTCCCTCTCCACACCATCAGAACTGACACCCATATTGTTCGCATTCCAGCACAGCTGTTGCTTCACCAGCTTTTTCTCAATTTCCTAAATTTTGTCCACACTACCCGCCGCCGCTTCCGACCAAGGAAACTACCACGTCGAGTCTGTCCTCAATCCAATCTCCTAACGTTACAGTATCCACACTGAATATTTACATTACTGCCATCTAATGTAGAGAAATTCAAACAAACACTTGAATAAAAGAGACCGAGACCTGTCTTTTGCTGCCTTGATTTAAAATGAATTATCTTGTATAATAAAGCATTTTGTTGCAAAAATAATGAGCAATCAAGTATATAACATAAAATAGTATTTATTTGCTTGCAAAAGGTATTAAGGTACGTTTTCCCCCAGCGTACCCTAATAGACAGTGAAATATTAAACATTCCAAAATTACATATTCACTTGGGAAAAAAATGTAACAAGTACAAACATAATGAAGCAAACGATGAGTGTTCAGTTGCAACGTCCCTCATAGAAACAACCAAAGACAAAACAAAAAGCAGTCCAACAGGCTTACTGTTATCTCCCTAATCCATAACCGCCATAACTGAATACTTTGGGGACTTTTCTGAAGTAAACATTGTTATAACTGAGTGTACGGATGGTAAGTAGAGCGCCTATCCTTTCGAGAGGGCACAGTCAGGGTGATGACCCAAGTCATCGAGACGTACAGTAAACTGAGACTGCCAGTCCCTGTCAAATACTGCCCTGAGCTGCCCCTGTAGAGCCTGGGTCCTCCAGGCCCAGTGTGGTGCATGCTGGGAAACCACCAGCCCCACTCCAGCTGTGGTGTTGAAGTAGTCAGCTGACCAGTTAGATGTCCCTGAGGGGGAGAAGGATTGGGAATTCAAGTTATTCATTACCTGTAATGCTTTCATATATACAACTGTGTCTGTTCATATCAAAGTTTTATTATATTCAACTATTTTCTGTTGATACAGCTGTCTATCCCTTACCAATATATGCCATTTTATCAGTCACCATGTATTTATTATGGTTTACTCTGGAGTGGGGTATGTCTGACTGGTTCCCTACTGGCACAATAAACAATTTCTGAAAAAGAGGACAATCTGGCATTACAGTACAGAAAAGAAGACCATCACATTGGTTGAATGATAATACCAGTAGGCTATATGTGTCTTCCTACCACTTGAATGCTGATGCGCTGGGCAGGGTAATTCAGGGAGGCTAGAGACTGAAGGAAAGGCAGCATGGCTGGATCAGTATCCCGCCCACAGCTCACCAGCAGACGGACCTTAACATTTCGCTCAAAAGCAGCCCTCTTTAATGCATCATCAATGGCTGGCCAATACCTAAAGGATGAGTTAAAGAGGTACACAACCGGTCAAAAGTCTCACAACACCTACTCATTCAAGGGTTTTTCTTAATTTTTTACTATTTTCTACATTGTAGAGTAATAGTGGAGACATCAAAACTATGAAATAGCACATATGGAAACATGTAGAAAGCAAAAAAGGTTTAAACAAATCAAAATATATTTTATATTTGAGATTCTTCAAATAGCCACCCTACGCCTTGATGACAGCTTTACACACTCTTGGCATTCTCTCAACCAGCTTCACCTGGAATGCTTTTCCAACAGTCTTGAAGGAGTTCCCACATACAGTTGAAGTCGGAAGTTTACATACACCTTAGCCAAATATATTTAAACTCAGTTTTTAGCAATTCCTGACATTTAATTCAAGTAAAAATTCCCTGTCTTAGGTCAGTTAGGATCACCACTTTATTTTAAGAATGTGAAATGTCAGAATAATAGTAGAGAGAATAATTTATTTAAGCTTTTATTTCTTTCATCACCTTCCCAGTGGGTCAGACGTTTACATACACTCAATTAGTATTTGGTAGCATTGCCTTTAAATTGTTTAACTTTGGGTCAAACGTTTTGGGTGGCCTTCCACAAGCTTCCCACAATAAGTTGGGTGAATTTTGGCCCATTCCTCCTGACAGAGCTGGTGTAACTGAGGTTTGTAGGCCTCCTTGCTCGCACACATATTTTGTTCTGCCCACACATTTTCTATGGGATTGAGGTCAGGGCTTTGTGATGGCCACTCCAATACCTTGACTTTGTTGTCCTTAAGCCATTTTGTCACAACTTTGGAAGTATGCTTGGGGTCATTGTCCATTTGGAAACTTTGGAAACTTCCTGACTGATGTCTTGAAATGTTGCTTCAATATATCCACATAATTTTCCTCCCTCATGATGCCATCTATTTTGTGAAGTGCACCAGTCCCTCCTGCAGCAAAGCACCCTCACAACATGATGCTGCCACCCCCGTGCTTCACGGTTGGGATGGTGTTCTTCGTCTTGCAAGCCTCCCCCTTTTTCCTCCAAACATAACGATGGTCATTATGGCCAAAAACTTCTATTTTTGTTTCATCAGACCAGAGGACATTTATCCAAAAAGTAAGATCTTTGTCCCCATGTGCAGTTGCAAACCGTAGTCTTTTTTATGGCGGTTTTGGAGCAGTGGCTTCTTCCTTGCTGAGCGGCCTTTCATGTTATGTTGATATAGGACTCGTTTTACTGTGGATATATATACTTTTGTACCTGTTTCCCTCAGAATCTTCACAAGGTCCTTTGCTGTTGTTCTGGGATTGATTTTCACTTTTCGCACCAAAGTGCGTTCATCTCTAGGAGACAGAACGCATCTCCTTCCTGAGCGGTATGACGGCTGCGTGGTCCCATGGTGTTTATACTTGCGTACTATTGTTTGTACAGATGAACGTGGTACCTTCAGGCGTTTGGAAATTGCTCCCAAGGATGAACCAAACTTGCGGAGGTCTATAATATTTTTTCTGAGGTCTTGGCTGATTTCTTTTGATTTACCCATGATGTCAAGCAAAGAGGCACTGAGTTTGAAGGTAGGCCTTGAAATACATCCACAGGTACACCTCCAATTGACTCAAATTATATCAATTAGCCTATCGGAAGCTTCTATAGCCATGACATCATTTTCTGGAATTTTCCAAGTTGTTTAAAGGCACAGTCAACTTAGTGTATGTAAACTTCTGACCTACTGGAATTGTGATACAGTGAATTATAAGTGAAATGTTCTGTCTGTGAACAATTGTTGGAAAAATTACTTGTTTATTTTATTTATTTATATTATTTCACCTATAGTTAACCAGGTAAGCCAGTTGAGAACAAGTTCTCATTTACAACTGCGACTTGGCCAAAGCAAAGAAGTGCGACACAAACAACAACACAGAGTTACACATGGAATAACAAAAGTACAATCAATAACACAATAGAAAAGTATATATACAGTGTGTGCAAATGAAGTAAGATTAGGGAGGTAAGGCAATAAATAGGCTGTAGTGGCAAAATAATTCAAATTTAGCAAATAAGCACTGGAGTGTTAGACGTGCAGAAGGTGAATGTGCAAGTAGAGATACTGGGGTGCAAAGGAGCAAAAAAAAATATGCACAAAGTAGATGACCTAACCGACTTGCCAAACCTATAGTTTGTTAACAAGACATTTGGGGAGTGGTTGAAAACAAGTTTTAATGACTCCATCCTAAGTGTATGTCATCTTCCGACTTCAACTGTATGCTGTGCACTTGTTGGCTGCTTTTCCTTCACTCTGCGGTCCGACTCATCCCAAACCATCTCAGTTTGGTAGAAGTCGGGGGATTGTGGAGGACAGGTCATCTGATACAGCACTCCATCACTTTCTTTCTTGGTCAAATAGCCCTTACACAGCCTGGATGTGTGTTGGGTCATTGTCCTGTTGAAAAACAAAGGATAGTCCCACTAAGCCCAAACCAGATGGGATGGCGTATCGCTGCAGAATGAAGTGGTAGCCATGCTGGTTAATTGTGCCTTGAATTCTAAATAAATCACAGACAGTGTCACCAGCAAAGCACCCCCACACCATAACACCTCCTTCTCCATGCTTTACGGTGGGAAATACACATGCAGAGATCATCCGTTCACCCACACCGCAACTCACAAAGACACGGCGGTTGGAACCAAAAATCTCCAATTTGGATTCCAGACCAAAGGACAAATTTCCACAGGTCTACTGTCCATTGCTTGTGTTTCTTGTCCCAAGCAAGTCTCTTCTTATTATTGGTGTCCATTAGTAGTGGTTTCTTTTCAGCAATTTGACCATAAAGGCCTGATTCACACAGTATCCGCTGAACAGTTGATGTTGAGATGTGTCTGTTACTTGAACTCTGTGAAGCATTTATTTGGGCTGCAATTTCTGAGGCTGGTAACCCTAATGACCTTATCCTTAGCAGCAGAGGTAACTCTGGGTCTTCCTTTCCTGCGGAGGTCCTCATGAGAGCAAGTTTCATCATAGCACTTGATGGTTTTTGTGACGGCACTTGAAATAACTTTCAAAGTTATTGACATTTTGCATATTGACTGACTAATGATGGACTGTCGTTTCTCTTTGCTTATTTGAGCTGTTCTTGCCATAATATGGATTTTGGTCTTTTACCAAATAGGGTTATCTTCTGTATACCCCCCTACCTTTTCACAACACAACTGATTGGCTCAAATGCATTAAGGAAGAAATTCCACAAATGTACTTTTAAGAAATGCATTCCAAGTGACTACCTGATGAAGCTGGTTGAGTTAATGCCAAGAGTGTGCAAAGCTGTCATCAAGGCAATGGGTGGATATTGGAAGAATCTCAAATATAAAATATATTTTGATTTGTTCAACACTTTTTTGGTTACTACATGATTCCATATGTAAATAAAGAAAAACCCTTGAATGAGTAGGTGTTCTAAAACCTTTGACCGGTAGTGCATATTCAATTAATCTTTCAGTATTACAAGAAGTCGAAGTAAGTAAAACTCAATGGTGGATTTAAAAAGACTATGAGTCTGGTAGGTCAGTACATTCACCTTTGAGGGTGTATGAAGCGTGTGGTGGGGAAATACTCCATGACTGCCACATCAATGTAGTGGTGCGCCCCTGAGATCACAGAGAGGATAGAATCAAGGTCCTGCGTCCGAGAGGCGGGGCAGAAAGAGGGAGGAGAGCCCTGGGAGAGACAAAGTATAGAAATTACATCGCAGGGAAGAGAGGGCTGTGATGAGTAGCACTGTGATGAGATGGTCGTTAGATGAGAAACAAATATCCAGTCAATGTGTTGGACAATAGACACACTCTTTAATTCTCTCAGGTTTTATTCAGATGCTAATAGTTTTATGGTCCGGGGCACTCTGAAAGCAGTGAGGGGAATGAAACAGAAAGGACTCACTGTGATGTAGATTTTGCTTGACACATTATCAGTCTTCAGCAGCAGGGGGTGCTCTATGTTGATGGAAGTGTCATACTTGGAGGGCCACGGGTTTGGGATGGAGCTGTTGCGATGACCCATCACCCAGTATGACTCAAAGATCTTATGGAGGTCCTCAGCCAGACTGGAGCAGTTATAGATCACCACTCCCAGTTCCTTTACCTAAGTGCATTGTTAACCGTCATGTAGGAGCAAAATGAGCGAGATTATTTAAGGTAGTTCTATTATATCATCACTAGACCTTTACCTGTGTAAGAGACCTCCAATCCATGTTGGCACTTCCCAGGAATATGTGTTTCCTATCAACAATCCAGAACTTGCTGTGGAGTACACCCCCAGTCAAACGCCCAAAGGGCACCTTTCTTACTTGGACTCCTACAGTACAGATAACCAATGAGAGGAGATTAGAGGATAAAACATACAGTAGGATAATATACTGTGTACAAAACATTAAGAACACCTTAGTAATATTTCAGACCTTTCTGTCTCAGAACCTGAAGATCTGTGGAGTTTGTCAGCACAGAGGGAATACTCGTCACAACCCTCACTGACACATTTCTGGAAGGCAAAGCTCCAAACTGCTCCAGTATGTTCTTTCCCTTTTGATAACAGTAGATAAAGTGCAGGCAATTTCACAGGGATGACTAGTTGACAGCAGTTGTCAAACATATTTCAACTGTATTTTTTTAAACTCACAGGCAAGTCAGTGGAAGAGTTAATATTGATGTCATCACCGGTAAGAGTCCAGTAGAAGGAAGCCACATCGACTTGGTAGGTTGCCATGGACAGGAGATCTCTCCAGGCTTTGTCCACTGGGGTCCCAAAGGTTGCATTGTCGTCATATTTCATATACAGGGGAATGCTCTCTACGAGGATTATACTGCAAATTAACAACAGGACCTGTTACATTTCTAGTCTTTGGGGAGGATTACAAACTGGAGACAACGCATCCACTTCCCTTAATTTGACAGTTTTATATTGTCAATTAGATGTATTAAAGTATTAATGCAAAAACGTATACTGTGTATACAACGCTCACTGGCTTTGCTCGTCAGAAATGTAATTTTGATCAGTGTTTGTGTCTTGGAAGATCTTGTCGTTTTGGAAATGCTCTTCTGTGCTCTTCTCCAATATTGAAAAGGAAAGCAGTGCCCCAAATGCAGTCAAACATCCCACTACCACAGCAACTGACACAAGCCTTTTGGAGCCCTGAGAACATGAACACAACAATGTGATCAATATAACTGTAAACAGAAGTTTGAACAGACTGCAGTTGTATCAACATAGATGGGAATCTGCTGAAAAGTCTGACAAGCAATTCTTACCCTTACGTTGGGAACATCCCTATCATGTAAAGTATTGTAAGGAGAGGACATCTCTGGCACGGATGTTCTTGATGTACTGCTGAAATCCAGACCTAAAATTGTTATTGATCATTCATGTCATTTTAAACAGACATTTAACATACAAAACAACTTACGCAAACAGAGTAAAGCGGCTCGTCTTCTACAAGTGATTTGTCGTTACAATAGCCTTCCTCTAAGTCCCCAGAAATTGATATGAAACTAGGTATGACATTTACTGTCCACCGGAAAATACATGGTTCCTGTTTTTTCTTTCATTTCACTTTCTGAGAAGTCAGGACATACAGTATGAATACAATTTCTCATAAAACATGATTCTGTTGAGTGCTACAATATCAGGCTTATATCAAACAAGTGGCGTTAGAAAATAAATAATGAAGAGGACAGTACAACAAAATTGATTACAAATCCCTTATATCACATTCTCTAAATTATGCACAAAATGTATAAGCTTTCCAAGAAATTCATTCTGGAAAACATCATAAACAACAGATGCTGAAGGAAGTGGAACTTAACATTACTTACTGTTTAGGGTGCAAGAGCCAACCAACCCAAAAAAACAAACCATGGTGACTGATGACTTTAAAGGGATATGAGCTGGGTATACAACATTTGACTCGATTACAGTGAGGGAAAAAAGTATTTGATCCCCTGCAGATTTTGTACGTTTGCCCACTGACAAAGAAATGATCAGTCTATCATTTTAATGGTAGGTTTATTTGAACAGTGAGAGACAGAATAACAACAAAAAAATCCAGAAAAACGCATGAGAAAAATGTTATAAATTGATTTGCATTTTAATGAGGGAAATAACTATTTGACCCCTCTGCAAAACATGACTTAGTACTTGGTGGCAAAACCCTTGTTGGCAATCACAGAGGTCAGATGTTTCTTGTAGTTGGCCACCAGGTTTGCACACATCTCAGGAGGGATTTTGTCCCACTCCTCTTTGCAGATCTTCTCCAAGTCATTAAGGTTTCGAGGCTGACGTTTGGTAACTCGAACCTTCAGTTCCCTCCACAGATTTTCTATGGGATTAAGGTCTGGAGACTGGCTAGGCCACTCCAGGACCTTAATGTGCTTCTTCTTGAGCCACTCCTTTGTTGCCTTGGCTGTGTGTTTTGGGTCATTGTCATGCTGGAATACCCATCCACGACCCATTTTCAATGACCTGGCTGAGGGAAGGAGGTTCTCACCCAAGATTTGACGGTACATGGCCCCGTCCATCTTCCCTTTGATGCGGTGAAGTTGTTCCGTCCCCTTAGCAGAAGAACACCCCGAAAGCATAATGTTTCCACCTCCATGTTTGACGGTGGGGATGGTGTTCTTGGGGTCATAAGCAGCATTCCTCCTCCTCCAAACACGGCGAGTTGAGCTGATGCCAAAGAGCTCTATTTTGGTCTCATCTGACCACAACACTTTCACCCAGTTGTCCTCTGAATCATTCAGATGTTCATTGGCAAACTTCAGACAGGCATGTATATGTGCTTTCTGGAGCAGGGGGACCTTGCGGGCGCTGCAGGATTTCAGTCCTTCACGGCATAGTGTGTTACCAATTGTTTTCTTGGTGACTATGGTCCCAGCTGCCTTGAGCTCATTGACAAGATCCTCCCGTGTAGTTCTGGGCTGATTCCTCACCGTTCTCATGGTCATTGCAACTCCACGAGGTGAGATCTTGCATGGAGCCCCAGGCCGAGGGAGATTGACAGTTATTTTGTGTTTCTTCCATTTGCGAATAATTGTACCAACTGTTGTCACCTTCTCACCAAGCTGCTTGGCGATGGTCTTGTAGCCCATTCCAGCCTTATGTAGGTCTACAATCTTGTCCCTGACATCCTTGGAGAGCTCTTTGGTCTTGGCCATGGTGGAGAGTTTGGAATCTGATTGATTGATTGCTTCTGTGGCCAGGTGTCTTTTATACGGGTAACAAGCTGAGATTAGGAGCATTCCCTTTAAGTGTGCTCCTAATCTCAGCTCGTTACCTGTATAAAAGACACCTGGGAGCCAGAAATCTTTCTGACTGAGAGGGGGTCAAATACATATTTCTCGCATTAAAATGGTAATCCATTTTTAACATTTTTCACATGCGTTTTTCTGTATTTTGTTGTTGTTATTCTGTCTCTCACTGTTCAAATAAACCTACCATTAAAATTATAGACTGAACATTTCTTTGTCAGTGGGCAAACGTACAAAATCAGCAGGGGATCAAATACTTTTTTCCCTCACTGTATAACATCAAGATATTTCTCAATTAAAGTGTTTAACTGGAGCTTTAGATGGAGAAATGCAAGAGATAAAACTGTCACAAAGCAGAATAGCAGCAGCACTTCGAGCCATAGCAATCAAAAGCTCAAAGAGACAGATTTAACTGAGCCCATGGGTGTAAACAAGCACTGTACTTTGTGGTATGAAACCATACATCCCAAAAGGCTTTGTGGCACTGATGGAAATTCCTGTTCCAATTTCTTATACAGCTACACAAACTGGTTAGAAAAGGGGAAACACTTGTGGTGGACTGTAGTCCCTTTATTTTATTGCATTTTCAGTCTCCTTTCCTTCTGGACAGGATAGAATTTATACAATCTATCAGTAAAAAAAGTGGCTTAACCTTATGCTGAGAAACAACACGGGTCCCAATTTTTATTTAACTAGGCAAGTCAGTTAAGAACAAATTCTTATTTTCAATGACGGCCTAGGAACAGTGGGTTAGCTGCCTTGTTCAGGAGCAGAACGACAGATTTTTACCTTGTCAGCTCAGGGATTCGATCTTGCAACTTTTCAGTTGCTAGTCCAACGCTCTAACCACTAGGCTACCTGTCGCCCCAATGGTACTACACTAGTGCAAAATACAAGATGGAGTGGTCATCTCTAGATAATCAACTCTTAGAGATGTACATATAACATTACATTTTGATTTAATGTATAATTGCACAACATTTCTGCTCACTATCACTCACAATTATGATGAATAGAACAAAACAATAAACAGCAGGTGCATCTTGCTGTTGACACCTGATTACAGTCCTTTAAAACTGGCATCAACAACACAGGAGTTCATGTAGTGTGGTGTGCTTATTGATGGAATGAAGGAGTGTACAGCAATGAGACCGGAGAAAATATCTCCAGACAGCGACACTGAAAACGGTCGGAGGGCATTTGAGTCAGTAAAGTGTTAATAATAACTTCTACAAGACAAGTATCATTGGTATTCTATGGCAAAATTGAAGCCACAGATGACGATTTCAACCATGAAAGGGGAACCAACAAGGGAACCGAAAGTACACAGCCCTGATATACAGTGAGCTTCAATAGTATTTACTTTTTTGTTGTTGTTTCGGCTCTGTACTCCAGCACTTGGGATTTTAAATGATACAATGACTATGGGGTTAAAGTGCAAACTGTCAACTTTATATATTTTTGTCCATATCAGGTGAACCGTTTAGAAATTACAGCACTTTTTGTACATAGTCCCCCCCATTTTAGGGGACCAAAAGTATTGGGACAAATTCACTTGTGTATTAAAGTAGTCAAAAGTTTAGTATTTGGTCCCAATTCCTAGAACGCAATGATTACATCAAGCTTGTGACTCTGTAAACTGGATGCGTTTGCTGTTCATTTTGATTGAGTTTCAGATTATTTTGTGCCCAATAGAAACTAAGGGTAAATAATGATTTGTGTCATTTTGTATTGTGTCACCTTTATTGTAAATAATAATAGAATATGTTTCTAAACACTTGAACATTAAATGTAGATGCTACCATGACTACTGATAGTCCTGAATGAATCGTGAATAATGATGTTTAGAAACATTCTATTCTTAAAGTACCTCCAAAATGACAATAAATTATTTACCATTCAATTATATTGGGCACAAAATAATCTGAAACACAACCAAAACAAACAGCAAATGCACCCAACAACTTTGTAGTCACAAGCTTGATATAATCATTGTCATTGCGTGCTAGGAATATGGGACCAAATACTAAACTTGACTACTTTAATACACAAGTGAATTTGTCCCAACACTTTTGGTCCCCTAAAGTGATTTAATTTAATTTTTAAACGGTTCACCTGATATGGATGAAAATACCCTCAAATTAAAGTTAAGTGAGCACTTTAACCTCCTAGTCATTATATAATTTCAGAACCAAAGTGCTGGAGTACAGAGCCAAAACAACAAATGTGTCACTGTCCCAATACTTTTAGAGCTCACTGTATGTCTGACCACAGTATTGAGAGCTGTGCAATCAACTGACCAGTTATGACAATCAAACCTATCAGCAATACAAACACACTTTCCAAATGGCGCTAGCTGGTAGAAGCCCTGAATGAGTTCTTTTTTTAAATTCTGTTTCAAAGCATAAAATCTCTGGGCTGAGCTATGCAGATACTCCAGAAAGTTGGCTGTTGCTAGGTGATCAAAACTAACGTTCTACCCCAGCACTAAGCCCCCCAGCCCTGCCCATCCAACCATACATTCCACACAGACTTTCAGTTCTGAGAACAAGGAAATATATAGTGTCAGATAGTGCATGAGGAAGCAGATCTACATTTGACTCTAGAAAATATATAGGCACAAGTTTCTACTGGCAACATGAGATACCTTGTAAAGCAATGACTCCTAGAGCCATTCTTACATTTCATTTAAAAAAATGCCTCAATGTCTTTTAAGAGACCAGAAAAATAACATTCTATTAGCTCAAAAGCAAGTGTCCAAGTGCCAACTTATAAACTATTTAATAATATATAAATAATTACAATTAAATACTTCAGCCATTCTTCAATAGGTCTGGTCCATAGAGGGAGAAAGTGGTCAAAAGAAAGTGAGAATTCAAAGAAAGCAGTGATGAAGTCTTGAAAAAACCTATCAAGGAATCCTGGTGAACTCCTTTCTATAAATTCTTTACTTGTACATTTCATCAAGCAAAGTCAAAATATGCTTTAATTTTAATTTTAATTACTTTAGAAATAGATACTTCCTTAAATAAAATATACTCAAGCTGTTGTTAAATATACTGTGCTCTAAGCTGATTGCAGTAAAATTTCCCCAATTAATAAAATTACAGAAATCAATCCAAAATAAAAATCTTCAATTTGTTTATATATTTGTTGTCCTTTTTCTCCTCAATTTCATGGTATCCAATTGGTAGTTACAGTCTTGTCTCATCTCTGCAACTCCCGTACGGACTCGGGAGAGGCGTGTGCCCTCTGAAACACAACCCAACCAAGCTGCACTGCATCTTGACACAACGCCCACTTAACCCGGAAGACAGCCACACCAATGTGTTGGAGGAAAAACAATACACATGGCAACCGTGTCAGCGTGCACTGCGCCAACCCCACCACTGGAGTTGCTAGTGTGCGATTGGACAAGGACATCCCACCGGCCAAACCCTCCCCTAACCAGTCCCATTGAGGTAGGAGTGTGTGTCCTGGCTGCAGACACCCTGGAACGCCTCAGCAGGGTCAGGGTCACTCAGAGCAGGCTGGCTGGAGATGTGAGGGAGTCTGGTGACCTCGGCAGCATCACTTGGCTGGTCCTTAGTGAAGCTCTCCTGCCTGACCAGAGACACTGAGATCTCCTTGGGCTGAGGGCTGACTCTGCCCTGGTAGTCCAGCTTAGGAGCTGATGAGTTGAGCTTGACCATCTTCTGAAAGTCTTGTCCACCCTGTTGTTTGGTCAGGGTGGCTGTGGAGAACTGTGGTGTGTTGGGAGGTGGTGGTGGTTTTCTCTCAGTCTTGGGTGTATTGGGTCTGGATCCCCGCTCCTGTTTGGACACAGTCTCCTTAGAGCCAATGTAGAATGATGTAGACTTGGCTGGGAGTGTGGGCCTCTTCTCTTCTCTTCTTTGAGATGTTCTCTTGTTTGTCGTCTCTGGTGTGGGCATCTTCCTCTGGAAAATGCATTTTTAATCATGTTGATAATCAGGACTGTAACTCAATTTAATTTCAAATTCTGTGCAAATTCCCATCAGGTGTCTTACCTCCTCCTGACAGGTCCATCTGTGGGGGGATTTTGAAGAGGCCTGAGGCAGGGCCAGAGTGTGTGTAGCTGTCTGCCAGGCTGGCCCAGCAAAACACCCACTTAGAGCCACCAGGTACCTGCAGGGAGTATCACACTAGTTATTCACATGTCTTGACAGCAGTCAATAAACACAATCAGGCTTAAATAGAAGGAGAAATAACGCAATCAATTCAAGAAATCATGATCTACCCAATTCTGAACTACCATGAAAATAAAATTAAAAGACAAATAAATCCCTAACTTCTACCACACCCTCCCCCCTCCCCCAAAAACCCTTCCCAAACACATTAAACCTGATCTATATCATGCTGAAACAGTCCACCTTCAGGATTGTTCAGCATGTCAACAACCATTTCAACAGTAACATCTGTTACCCCAATATCTCTCTTGCCGTCTCTACATTAACCTTCCACCTTCAACCTAGTATTAATAACCTTTCCAATAAAAGCTATGAAGTCAACTTTATTCACTATCAAAGTGTCCTTTGACACCACACATTCATGAGCACAAGATTTCTGAACGGGCCTCGAAACCATGCCAGGACAATCAGAAACACTAGCCCTGACAGTAGGTCCACTTACTACAGGTACATCCATGTAAGCTCCATCAGTCTGACAGTAGGTCCACTTACTACAGGTACATCCATGTAAACTCCATCAGTCTGACAGTAGGTCCACTTACTACAGGTACATCCATGTAAACTCCATCAGTCTGACAGTAGGTCCACTTACTACAGGTACATCCATGTAAACTCCATCAGTCTGACAGTAGGTCCACTTACTACATGTACATCCATGTAAGCTCCATCAGTCTGACAGTAGTTCTACCAATCTGTTTTACGGCCTCTGCATATGATACATCATAACGGATCTTATATCTTTGAGCCTCTCTCTGTACCTGGCATCCACCAAATGTTGCACTGTATTCTCCCCCACAATTACAGCATTTAACCTTTGTTAGGGCATTTTCTGTTAAACCTTGTGTATTAAAGTATCCTTCTTTCAGCCTAGGCATTGGGCTTGAGATTGTTAAAGAAACAAACTCATATAAGATAGAAAAGTGTGTGTGCATTAATAAGAGACCTGTTCTAACTGTTCTGTGTGTAGCATGACCCCATGATACCTGGGCGCTCAGCCAAGAGCTGACAGAAACTAACTAGTTCCTCTTAGCTTAACTGCAGACAGGGCAAATTGTTATATTCTGTACACCAGTGATAGAGCTGTTGTTCTGTTTGGAGCCTGTTTCTGGGCGAAATATTCATGTTTTGTGTGTGTGTGTGTGTGTGTGTGTGTGTGTGTGTGTGTGTGTGTGTGTGTGTGTGTGTGTGTGTGTGTGTGTGTGTGTGTGTGTGTGTGTGTGCGTGCGTGCGTGCGTGAGTGTGACCAGTATGACCATACATAATCTGGGCAGACAGTCAAAGGTGCTTGCTTGCTTGGGGGAACCATTGAGCTACTGTCAGAGGAAGTATGGAAGTATGTCTGGAGTGACTTTCTGTCATTCTGTCCTCACTCAGTTGCGACAGACTGAGGCAATCTTTTCACCCAGTTGTCTCCCCTCACACACACATACATAGGGTCACGTGTTTTGCAGATGCTTGCATGGGGTAGGTTGACTATATAAATGCTCCTGTACTCTTTGTACAGGAGTCTCTCACTCCATATCACCTGTGTGGGTGGGGCGACCAGCCTCCTTATTATAATACGTTTTCAATAAAAGTAATACCTTGATTGATTATTGACTGCCTCTCCTCATTATTAGTTAAAGGTAGAATTTACACCACAACCTCCACATTGCTTCCACATTCACCGTAATCATGTTCCCCGCCACACTTGGTACATCTTTTCTTTCCTTTACACTGAGCAGCTACATGTCCCATTCTTTGGCATTTAAAACACTGCAGTGCATTTGTGACAAATCCTCTAACATTGAAACGGAGGAATCCTATCTGTACTTTCTCAAACCTCAGCATCACTGATAAGCTTTCACTTTGATCCCTCTTTCCTACTGATCAACCTTTTGGCCTCAATCACTCTGCCTCCCTTCACATTATCTTTAACATAATCTGTGAACATAGATATCGGGACCCCAGTGATGACTCCCCTCAATCTAGCATAAACACCAGGGACATGGCTTTTAATCTTCTTCCCATTAACCTTTTCCATTTGCAGAATCTTCTCTTGCTGAGCCTGGCTACCACACAATATTAACAATCTACCATTTCCAATAAACTGAGCTAATTTCACTTCGCTTCCCCTATCTCTTCTCTACGGCATCAAACATTATCACCACTTTCCACTCTTCATGCTTTCTTTACTAGACGCTCCACTGCTTTCTGTATCATGAACTCTCTTCTTACTATGTATTTCCACTACTGACCATTCCGGTCCCTTACCCTCATCCTCCCGCTCCATACCATCAGAACTGACACCCATATTGTTCGCATTCCAGCAGAGCTGTTGCTTCTCCAACTTTTTTTCCATTTCGTCCACACTACCCACCGCCGTTTCCGACCAAGGAAACTTCCTCGTCGAGTCTGTCCTCAATCCAATCTCTTACGACGATGTTCTAACTTTACAGTATCCACACTGAATATTTACATTACTGCCATCTAATGTAGAGAAATTCAAACGAACACTTGAATAAACTGCTTTGCTGCTTTTATTTTAAATGAATTATCTTGTATAATAAAGCATTTTGTTGCAAAAAAATTATGAGCAATCAAGTATATATCACGAAATAGCATTTATTTGCTTGCAAAAGTATTAAGGTACGTTTTCCCCCAACGTACCCTAATAGACAGTGAAATATTAAACATTCCAAAATTACATATTCACTTGGGAAAAAAATGTAACAAGTACAAACATAATGAAGCAAACGATGAGTGTTCAGTTGCAACGTCCCTCATAGAAACAACCAAAGACAAAACAAAAAGCAGTCCAACAGGCTTACTGTTATCTCCCTAATCCAGAACCGCCATAACTGAATACTTTGGGGACTTTTCTGAAGTAAACATTCTTATAACTGAGAGTACAGATGGTAAATTGAGCGCCTATCCTTTTGAGAGGGCACAGTCAGGGTGATGACCCAAGTCAGCAAGATGGACAGCAAACTGAGACTGCCAGTCCCTGTCAAATACTGCCCTGAGCTGCCTCTGTAGAGCCTGGGTCCTCCAGGCCCAGTGTGGTGCATGCTGGGAAACCACCAGCCCCACTCCAGCTGTGGTGTTGAAGTAGTCAGCTGCCCAGTTAGACATCCCTGAGGGGCAGAAATATTGGGAATTCAAGTTATTCATTACCTGTAATGCTTTCATATATACAACTGTGTCTGTTCATATCAAAGTTTTATTATATTCAACTATTTTCTGTTGATACAGCTGTCTATCCCTTACCAATATATGCCATTTTATCAGTCACCATGTACTTATTATGATTTACTCTGGAGTGGGGTATGTCTGACTGGTTCCCTACTGGCACAATGAACAATTTCTGAACAAGAGGACAATCTGGCATTACAGTACAGAAAAGAAGACCATCACATTGGTTGAATAATAATACCAGTAAGCTATATGTGTCTTCCTACCACTTGAATGCTGATGCGCTGGGCAGGGTAATTCAGGGAGGCTAGAGACTGAAGGAAAGGCATCATGCTGGATCAGATTCAAGTCCACAGCTCACCAGCAGATGGACCTTAACATTCCGCTCAAAAGCAGCCCTCTTTAACGCATCATCAATGCCCGGCCAATACCTAAAGGATAAGTTAGAGGTATATTCAATTAATCTTTCTATATTACAAGAAGTCAAACTAAGTAAAACTCAATGGGGTCTTGAAAAAGGCTATGAGTCTGGTAGGACAGTACATTCACCTTTGAGGGTGCATGAAGCGTGTGGTGGGGAAATACTCCATGACTGCCACATCAATGTAGTGCTGCGCCCCTGAGATCACAGAGAGGATAGAATCAAGGTCCTGCGTCCGAGAGGCGGGGCAGAAAGAGGGAGGAGAGCCCTGGGAGAGACAGAGTATAGACGTCACATCACAAGGAAGAGAGGGCTGTGATGAGTAGCGCTGTGATGAGATGGTCGTTAGATGAGAAACAAATATCCAGTCAATGTGTTGGACAATAGACACACTCTTTAATTCTCTCAGGTTTTATTCAGATGCTAATAGTTTTATGGTCCGGGGCACTCTGAAAGCAGTGAGGGGAATGAAACAGAAAGGACTCACTGTGATGTAGATTTTGCTTGACACATTATCAGTCGTCAGCAGCAGGGGGTGCTCTATGTTAATGGGAGTGTCATACTTGGAGGGCCACGGGTTTGGGATGGAGCTGTTGCGATGACCCATCACCCAGTATGACTCAAAGATCTTATGGAGGTCCTCAGCCAGACTGGAGCAGTTATAGATCACCACTCCCAGATCCCTTACCCTAAGTGCATTGTTACCTGTCATGTAGGATCAAAACAAGTGAGACAATTTAAGGTAGTTCTATTATAAACTCAGGACACTGTCTTTCAAAGATAATTCGTAAAAATCCAAATAACTTCACAGATCTTCATTGTAAAGTGTTTAACACTGTTTCCCATGCTTGTTCAATGAACAATAAACAATTAATAAACATGCACCTGTGGAACGGTCGTTAAGACACTGACAGCTTACAGACGGTAGGCAATTAAGGTCACAGTTATGAAAACTTAGGACACTAACGAGGCCTTTCTACTGACTCTGAAAAACACCAAAAGAAATATGCCCAGGGTCCCTGCTCATCTGCGTGAACGTGCCTTAGGCATGCTGCAAGGAGGCATGAGGACTGCAGATGTGGCCAGGGCAATAAATTGCAATGTCCGTACTGTGAGACGCCTAAGACAGCGCTACAGGGAGACAGGACAGACAGCTGATCGTCCTCGCAGTGGCAGACCACGTGTAACAACACCTGCACAGGATCGGTACATCCGAACATCACAACTGCAGGACAGGTACAGGATGGCAACAACAACTGCCCGAGTTACACCAGGAACGCACAATCCCTCAATCAGTGCTCAGACTGTCCACAATAGGCCGAGAAAGGCTGGACTGAGAGCTTGTAGGCCTGTTGTAAGGCAGCTCCTCACCAGACACCACCGGCAACAACGTCGCCTATGGGCACAAACTCAGTTTTGTCTCACCAGGGGTGATGGTCGGATTCGGGTTTATCGTCGAAGGAACGAGTGTTATACCGAGGCTTGTACTCTGGAGCGGGATCGATTTGGAGGCGGAGGGTCTGTCATGGTCTGGGGCGGTGTGTCACAGCATCATCGAACTGAGCTTGTTGTCATTGCAGGCAATCTCAATGCTGTGCGTTACAGGGAAGACATCCTCCTCCCTCATGTGGTACCCTTCCTGAAACTCATCCTGACATGACCCTCTGACATGACAATGCCACCAGCCATACTGCTCGTTGTGTACGTGATTTCCTGCAAGACAGGAATGTCAGTGTTCTGCCATGGCCAGCGAAGAGCCCGGATCTCAATCCCATTGAGCACGTCTGGGACCTGTTGGATCGGAGGGTGAGGGCTAGGGCCATTCACAACAGAAATGTCTGTGAACTTGCTGGTGCCTTGGTGGAAGAGTGGGGTAACATCTCACAGCAAGAACTGGAAAATGTGGTGCAGTCCATGAGGAGGAGATGCACTGCAGGACTTAATGCAGCTGGTGGCCACACCAGATACTGACTGTTACTTTTGATTTTGACCCCTCTTTGTTCAGGGACACATTATTCCATTTATGTTAGTCATGTCTGTGGAACTTGTTCAGTTTATGTCTCAGTTGTTGAATCTTGTTATGTTGATAGAAATATTTACAGAAGTTAAGTTTGCTGAAAATAAACGCAGTTGACAGTGAGAGGACATTTATTTTTTTGCTGAGTTTATCATCACTAGACCTTTACCTGTGTAAGAGTCCTCCAATCCATGTTGGCACTTCCCAGGAATATGTGTTTCCTATCAACAATCCAGAACTTGTTGTGGAGTACACCTCCAGTCAAACGCCCAAAGGGCACCTTTCTTACTTGGACTCCTACAGTACAGATAACCAATGAGAGTATAAAACATACAGTAGGATAATATACTGTGTACAAAACATTAAGAACACCTTAGTAATATTTCAGACCTTTCTGTCTCAGAACCTGAAGATCTGTGGAGTTTGTCAGCACAGAGGGAATACTCGTCACAACCCTCACTGACACATTTCTGGAAGGCAAAGCTCCAAACTGCTCCAGTATGTTCTTTCCCTTTTGATAACAGTAGATAAAGTGCAGGCAATTTCACAGGGATGACTAGTTGACAGCAGTTGTCAAACATATTTCAACTGTATTTTTTTTAACTCACAGGCAAGTCAGTGGAAGAGTTGATATTGATGTCATCACCGGTAAGAGTCCAGTAGGAGGAAGCCACATCGACTTGGTAGGTTGCCATGGACAGGAGATCTCTCCAGGCTTTGTCCACTGGGGTCCCAAAGGTTGCATTGTCGTCATATTTCATATACAGGGGAATGCTCTCTACGAGGATTATACTGCAAATTAACAACAGGACCTGTTACATTTCTAGTCTTTGGGGAGGATTACAAACTGGAGACAACGCATCCACTTCCCTTGCCAAAACTTAATTTGACGGTTTTATATTGTCAATTAGATGTATTAAAGTATTAAAGCAAAAACGAATACTGTGTATATGACGCTCACTGGCTTTGCTCTTCAGAAATGTTATTTTCCTCAGTGTTTGTTTCTTGGAAGATCTTGTAGTTTTGGAAATGCTCTTCTGTGCTCTTCTTCAATATTGAAAAGAAGAGCAGTGCCCCAAATGCAGTCAAACATCCCACTACCACAGCAATTGACACAAGCCTTTTGGAGCCCTGAAAACATGAACACAACCATGTGATCAATATACAGTTTAAGTCAGAAGTTTACATACACTTAGGTTGGAGTCTTTAAAACTCGTTTTTCAACCACTCCACAAATTTCTTGTAAACATACTATAGTTTTGGCAAGTCGGTTAGGACATATACTATTTTTCCAACAATTGTTTAAAGACAGATCATTTATCTTATAATTCACTGTATCACAATTCCAGTGGGTCAGAAGTTTACATACACTAAGTTGACCTTTAAACAGCTTGAAAATTCCAGAAAATGATGTCATGGCTTTAGAAGCTTCTGATAGGCTAATTGACATAATTTGAGTCATTTGGAGGTGTACCTGTGGATATACTTCAAGGCCTAACTTCAAACTCAGTGCCTCTTTGCTTGACATCACAGGAAAATCAAAAGACATCAGCCAAGACCTCAGAAAAAAATATTTGTAGACATCCACAAGTCTGGATTATCCTTGGGAGCAATTTCCAAACACCTGAAGGTACCACGTTCATCTGTACAAACAATAGTACGCAAGTATAAACACAATGGGACCACGTAGCCATCATACCGCTCAGGAAGGAGATGCGTTCTGTCTCTTAGAGACGAACGTACTTTGGTGCGAAAAGTGCAAATCAATCCCAGAACAACAGCAAAGGACCTTGTGAAGATGCTGGAGGAAACAGGTACAAAAGTATCTATATCCATAGTAAAACGAGTCTTATATCGACATAACCTGAAAGGCCACTCAGCAAGGAAGAAGCCACTGCTCCAAAACCGCCATTAAAAAGCCAGACTACGGTTTGCAACTGCACATGGGGACAAAGATTGTCCTGGAGAAATGTCCTCTGGTCTGATGAAGCAAAAATAGAACTGTTTGGCCATAAGGACCCTCGTTATGTTTGGAGGAAAAAGGGGGAGGCTTGCAAGCCTAAGAACACCATCCCAACCGTGAAGCACGGGGGTTGCAGCATCATGTTGTGGGGGTGCTTTGCTGCAGGAGGGACTGGTGCACCTCACAAAATAGATGGCATCATGAGGAAGGAAAATTATGTGGCTATATTGATGCAACATCTCAAGAAATCAGTCAGGAAGTTGAAGCTTGGTCACAAATGGGTCTTCCAAATGGACAATGACCTCAAGCATACTTCCAAAGTTGTGGCAAAAACAAAGTCAAGGTATTGGAGTGGCCATTACAAAGCCCTGACCTCAAGCCTATAGAAACTTTGTGGGCAGAACTGAAAAAGTGTGTCCGTGCAAGGAGGCCTACAAACCTGACTCAGTTACACCAGCTCTGTCAGGAGGAATGGGCCAAAATTCACTCAACTTATTGTGGGAATCTTGTGGAAGGCTACCCAAAATATTTGACCCAGGTTAAACAATTTAAAGGCAATGCTATCAAATACTAATTGAGTGTATGTAAACTTCTGACCCACTGGGAATGTGATGAAATAAATAAAAGCTGAAATAAATAATTATTTCTACTATTATTCTGACATTTCACATTCTTAGGTAGCCTAGTGGTTAGAGCGTTGGACTTGTAACCGGAGGGTTGCAAGTTTGAATCCCTGAGCTGACAAGGTAAAAATCTGTCGTTCTGCCCCTGAACAAGGCAGTTAACCCACTGTTCCCCGGGCGCCGAAGACGTGGATGTCGATTAAGGCAGCCCCCCGCACCTCTCTGATTCAGAGGGGTTGGGTTAAATGCGGAAGACACATTTCAGTTGAAGGCATTCGGTTGTACAACTGACTAATAATGGTGACTTTGACTTAAAATAAAGTGATCATGAATGACCTAAGACAGGAAATGTTTACTAGGATTAAATGTCAGGAATTGTGAAAAACTGAGCTTAAATGTATTTGGCTAAGGTGTCTGTAAACTTCTGACTTCAACTGTGAACAGAAGTTTGAACAGACTGCAGTTGTATCAACATAGATGGGAATCTACTGAACAATCTGACAAGCAATTCTTACCCTTACGTTGGGAACATCCCTATCATGTAAAGTATTGTAAGGAGAGGACATCTCTGGCACGGATGTTCCTGATTTACTGCTGAAATCCAGACCTAAAATGTTATTGGTCATACAGTGAGGGAAAAAAGTATTTGATCCCCTGCTAATTTTGTATGTTTGCCCACTGACGAAAAAATGATCAGTCTATAGTTTTAATGGTAGGTTTATTTGAACAGTGAGACAGAATAACAACAACAAAAAATCTGAAAAACGCATGTGAAAAATTGTATAAATAGATTTGCATTTTAATGAGGGAAATAAGTATTTGACCCCCTCTCAATCAGAAAGATTTCTGGCTCCCAGGTGTCTTTTATACAGGTAACGAGCTGAGATTAGGAGCACACTCTTAAAGGGAATGCTCCTAATCTCAGTTTGTTACCTATATAAAAGACACCTGTCCACAGAAGCAATCAATCAGATTCCAAATTCTCCACCATGGCCAAGACCAAAGAGCTCTCCAAGGATGTCAGGGACAAGATTGTAGACCTACACAAGACTGGAATGGGCTACAAGACCATCGCCAAGCAGCTTGGTGAGAAGTTGACAGCAGTTGGTGCGATTATTCGCAAATGGAAGAAACACAAAAGAACTGTCAATCTCCCTCGGCCTGGGCCTCCATGCAAGATCTCACCTCGTGGAGTTACAATGATCATGATAACGATGAGGAATCAGCCCAGAACTACACGGGAGGATCTTGTCAATAATCTCAAGGCAGCTGGGACCATAGTCACCAAGAAAACAATTGGTAACACACTACGCCGTGAAGGACTGAAATCCTGCAGCACCCGCAAGGTCCCCCTGCTCAAGAAAGCACATATACATGCCCGTCTGAAGTTTGCCAATGAACATCTGAATGATTCAGAGGACATCTGGGTGAAAGTGTTGTGGTCAGATGAGACCAAAATGGAGCTCTTTGGCATCAACTCAACTCGCCGTGTTTGGAGGAGGAGGAATGCAGCCTATGACCCCAAGAACACCATGCCCACTGTCAAACATGGAGGTGGAAACATTATGCTTTGGGGGTGTTTTTCTGTTAAGGGGACAGGACAACTTCACCGCATCAAAGGGATGATGGACAGGGCCATGTACCGTCAAATCTTGGGTGAGAACCTCCTTCCCTCAGCCAGGTCATTGAAAATGGGTCGTGGATGGGTATTCCAGTATGACAATGACCCAAAACACACGGCCAAGGCAACAAAGGAGTGGCTCAAGAAGAAGCACATTAAGGTCCTGGAGTGGCCTAGCCAGTCTCCAGACCTTAATCCCATAGAAAATCTGTGGAGGGAGCTTAAGGTTTGAGTTGCCAAACGTCAGCCTCGAAACCTTAATGACTTGGAGAAGATCTGCAAAGAGGAGTGGGACAAAATCCCTCCTGAGATGTGTGCTAACCTGGTGGCCAACTGCAAGAAACGTCTGACCTCTGATTGCCAACAAGGGTTTTTCCACCAAGTACTGTCATATTTTGCAGAGGGGTCAAGTACTTATTTCCCTCATTAAAACGCAATTCCATTTATAACATTTTTCACATGCGTTTTTCTGGATTTTTTTGTTGTTATTCTGCCTCTCACTGTTCAAATAAACCAACCATTAAAATTATAGACTGATCATTTCTTTGTCTCACTGGGAAAAATGTCATTTTAAACAGATATTTAACATAAAACAACTTACGCAGAGTAAAGCGGCTCGTCTTCTACAAGTGATTTGTCGTTACAATAGCCTTCCTCTAAGTCCCCAGAAATTGATAGGAAACTAGGTATGACATTTACTGTCCACCCGAAAATACATGGTTCCTGTTTTTTCTTTCATTTCATTTTTTGAGAGTACAAATAAAAGTACTTGTAAAACATGATTCTGTTGAGTGCTACAATATCAGGCTTATATCAAACAAGTGGCTTTGGAATAAAAATAATGAAGATGACAGTACAACATAATTGATTACAAATCTCTTTATTACAACATGTTATCACATTCTCTAAATTATGCACAAAATGTATAAGCTTTCCAAGAAATTCATTCTGGAAAACATCATAAACAACAGATGCTGAAGGAAGTGGAACTTAACATTACTTTGTTTAGGGTGCAAGAGCCAACCAACCCAAAAAAACAAACCATGGTGACTGATGACTTTAAAGGGATATGAGCTGGGTATACAACATTTGACACACATATGACATCAAGATATTTCTCAATTAAAGTGTTTAACTGGAGCTTTAGATGGAGAAATGCAAGAGATAAAACTGTCACAAAGCAGAATAGCAGCAGCACTTCGAGCCATAGCAATCAAAAGCTCAAAGAGACAGATTTAACTGAGCCCATGGGTGTAAACAAGCACTGTACTTTGTGGTATGAAACCATACATCCCAAAAGGCTTTGTGGCACTGATGGAAATTCCTGTTCCAATTTCTTATACAGCTACACAAACTGGTTAGAAAAGGGGAAACACTTGTGGTGGACTGTAGTCCCTTTATTTTATTGCATTTTCAGTCTCCTTTCCTTCTGGACAGGATAGAATTTATACAATCTAACAGAATGAGAGCAACCCCCTTAGTAAAAAAGGTGGCTTAATGTTAACGGGTCCCAATGGTACTACACTAGTGCAAAATTCAAGATGGAGCGGTCATGTCTAGATCATCAACTCTTATATATGTACATATAACATGACATTTTGATTTAATGTATAATTGTACAACACTTCTGCTCACTATCACTCACAATTATTATGAATGAATAGAACAAAACAAGAAACAGCAGGTGCATCTTGCTGTTGACACCTGATTACAGTCCTTTAAAACTGGCATCAACAACACAGGAGTTCATGTAGTGTGGTGTGCTTATTGATGGAATGAAGGAGTGTACAGCAATGAGACCGGAGAAAATATCTCCAGACAGCGACACTGAAAACGGTCGGAGGGCATTTGAGTCAGTAAAGTGTTAATAATAACTTCTACAAGACAAGTATCATTGGTATTCTTTGGCAAAATTGAAGCCACAGATAACGATTTCAACCAAGAAAGGGAAACAGAAAGTACACAGCCCTGAGATGCAATGAGCTCCAAAAGAATTGGGACAGTGACTCTTTTTGTTGTGGTCGTTGTTTCGGCTCTGTACTCCAGCACTTTGGATTTTAAATGATACAATGACTATGAGGTTAAAGTGCAGACTGTCAACTTTAATTTGAATGTATTTCTGTCCATATCAGGTGAACCGTTTAGAAATTACAGCACTGTTTGTACATAGTCCCCCCCCATTTTAGGGACCAAAAGCATTTGCTGTTCATTTTGGTTGTGTTTCAGATTATTTTGTGCCCAATAGAAATGAATGGTAAATAATGTCATTTTGTATTGTAAATAAGAATATAATGTTTCTAAACACTTCTACATTAAAATGTGGATGCTACCATGATATCATACCCCAAGACACGCTAACCTCTCACCATTACAATAACAGGGGAGGTTAGCATTTTTGTAATTTTTTATTTACCATTCATTTATATTGGGCATAAAATAATCTGAAACACAACCAAAACAAACAGCAAATGCATCCAACAACTTTGTAGAGTCACAAGCTTGATATAATCATTGTCATTGCGTTCTAGGAATATAGGACCAAATACTAAACTTGACTACTTTAATACACAAGTGAATTTGTCCCAACACTTTTGGTCCCCTAAAATGGAGGGGACTATGTACGAAGTGCTGTAATTTCTGAACGGTTCACCCGATATGGATGAAAATACCCTCAAATTAAAGTTAAGTGAGCACTTTAACCTCATAGTCATTATATAATTTCAGAACCAAAGTGCTGGAGTACAGAGCCAAAACAACAAATGTGTCACTGTCCCAATACTTTTAGAGCTCACTGTATGTCTGACCACAGTATTGAGAGCTGTGCAATCAACTGACCAGTTATGACAATCAAACCTATCAGCAATACAAACACACTTTCCAAATGGCGCTAGCTGGTAGAAGCCCTGAATGAGTTCTTTTTTAAAATTCTGTTTCAAAGCATAAAATCTCTGGGCTGAGCTATGCAGATACTCCAGAAAGTTGGCTGTTGCTAGGTGATCAAAACTAACGTTCTACCCCAGCACTAAGCCCCCCAGCCCTGCCCATCCAACCATACATTCCACACAGACTTTCAGTTCTGAGAACAAGGAAATATATAGTGTCAGATAGTGCATGAGGAAGCAGATCTACATTTGACTCTAGAAAATATATAGGCACAAGTTTCTACTGGCAACATGAGATACCTTGTAAAGCAATGACTCCTAGAGCCATTCTTACATTTCATTTAAAAAAAATGCCTGTGTCTTAAGAGACCAGAAAAATAACATTCTATTAGCTCAAAAGCAAGTGTCCAAGTGCCAACTTATAAACTATTTAATAATATATAAATAATTACAATTAAATACTTCAGCCATTCTTCAATAGGTCTGGTCCATAGAGGGAGAAAGTGGTCAAATGAAAATGAGTCTTGAAGTCTTGAAAAAAACCTATCAAGGAATCCTGGAGAACTCCTTTCTATAAATTCTTTACTTGTATATTTCATCAAGCAAAGTCAAAATATGCTTTAATTTGAATATTACATTACTTTAGTAATATATACTTCCTTAAATAAAATATACTCAAGCTGTTGTTAAATATACTGTGCTCTAAGCTGATTGCAGCATAATTTCCCCAATTAATAAAATTACAGAAATCAATCAAATGGAAGGATGCTTGTTAAGTTTTCTGAGCGGGAGATTTCTGAGCGGGAGATTTCTGAGCGGGAGAGCAACAAGGGTATATGGCACAATAATGACCTCGTCTTAAAGGCCCAGTGTATTCAAAATTCAGTTTGTGTGTTTTGTATCACATTGTTCAACAGCTGATGAAACGAACACTGTAAAAGTGTGAAAAAATTTACATCTGGTAGTTGCTGGTTGATAATACAATCTACACAGGTCCTTCTAATCAGCAGGTTCACATGGGCCGACGTTTCGGCTTTTCTTGGTGACATCACCATGCGGTAAATTGGTTAATAGACCAATAACAAAGAGTTCCAAACCTCTGCCAATAACAGCTAGTTTTCAGTTTTTCCTCCCCACTCAGACCACTCACAGACAGCCCTAGCAAAATTCTTGCTTGAAAAATTGTTTTGGGGTAAAAAGTTATTTTTGTCAATTTGAATATAAATCTATTACAGTAAGGTTCTTAATTGTTATCCAGAATTGTTTTATATTGATAGAAAAACAGCTGCATTGGGCCTTTAGAGTGATTTCCCTCGGCTGAACTAACCACTGGCAGTTCAATACGCATTGCAGTTGTCTAGTAGTGCATACACAATACAGTAGTGTCTTTGTGCGGTGGGGCCACAATTCTCTCTAACAGTTCCTATTTCCCCCTCTCTAATCCACTCTCTCTCTCAACACCTGGGATTGTGGTGCAGCAGTGAAGGGGAGGCACTGTGTTCCAAAACTTCAGACCACGTAGCTCTCTGCCTCAGAGGCCATAGCTGATCTCCTGACACTCTCACTGGACACTCTCACTGGGCCTGGAGCTGGCAGAGGGGCCCCCACCCCGCTGGGAACCTGAGGTTCTCCAGTATCTCGAAGGGGCCCTGGATGGCTTCAACCCGGCTGAGGAGGGGGCACTAGGAGTGGAGGCTTTGTCTGGCTCAAGATTTCCACTGGGCTCAATGATAGTGTTGATGACTGGGGAGGGGACAGAGAAATCAGGCATGTCAACACATCTAAGATGCTGAGGGGAAAAAAAATGTATTAACAAAAATAAAACAAACATTTGAAGTGATGCTTGTTTACATGGACGTTTTACTCAATTATTGTGATGAATGTGCACTTACCTTCAAGTTGTCTCTGAACTCTTCTGAGCTCTTTCAGAATAGATGTGATTTCCTGAAATACAAATAGGCATGTTACACACTGCTGAGGGAAATAAACATTATACAGCAAATCATCACAACTAACTATAAACTAACTGGAGAAACATGAGGAAAAAACAACCTTGTTTGAGCCTTTCAGGACGGGGGGTTCATTTTCAGTATTGAGCTTTGATTCAATCTCCCCCCAAACATCAGTTTTGTTGTGGAATAGTACCCTGCAAGCACAAAACACACTCTAGAGTACAGACAGAGCAACCACATACCAAATGAGGAATTCCTATACTGAATATTTAAGGTCCCATAGGGCCTAAGGACAGGCTATCTGCCCAACACAGCACAGTTCGCCCAGTCTCAGTCCATTAGCCATGCTAAGTGGCTGAGCTCACTCAGACAGTCACGTAGAGCTAACGAGATTACTACATATCAGAGGACTAATACAACTTCTCATCTGGTTCTGGTATGAGATGTGAGGAGAACGGACAGAAAATGTATTGTGAACATGCTTCACGTCTACGCATAAATTCACACTTTATTTTCTCAGCTAGCTGCTCCGTGTTTTCTCGAATAGCCAGAGAGATCTGGGACACTGGAATCAACATCAGATCATCCACAACAACCTGGAGAGAGAGAGATTACAGACAAACACAATCAGTCAACTCTCAATTTCACAAAAACAAAAGAGACAGAATCTATTTTATAATGTTCAACATTCTCAAAATGGCTTGATGTGGTATGATAAATAATAGTATCGTCTAACCACTTCCTGGTTCCATCCTCTGTGCATAGAGTTGTATTCCTGGTCATTCATAATGGTTTGGTCGGGGTCCCTGGCTGCAGCGGATCCAGGAGGAACTCGAAGGTAGTTCAACCCAGCCTCTGGGATGGGATGGACCAACTGCAATACAACAGGAGCCAGACAGACTCAACAGTTAAGGATGGTTATCATATGTGCCAATCATAAGGTAGCTGATATGGAAACAGGGAAGAACCAGCAATCAAGATGAATTCATGGATACAACCCCATTAATGACAGTCAAATTAATGTTTTGCATTGGCCACAGATGTGAGAGCAACTGAGAAGGCTGGGCAGCCTGAGGAGATGGCTGTGCTGTCTGACAGCATGGAGATAATGAAAACTCTTGGTTGATATGTTGTGTATGTCTTCTCCAGCCATTGTTACAGGAATCAGTGAACACAGGTGAGGATATACCGCATTGTGTGCTAAAGAAAATATCAGTGTGACTGGGCAGTGTGGTTAACATACCACCTCCCTGGCGGTGATGGTAGAGACAGGTGTATTGGCGTCCACTGCAGAAGAGTTCTGAGGATCAGCATCACCAGTTACATCATGGATCACCCTGGCCAAAATGGACAGATCTTTAGCCAGGTCCTGACTCAGTCTAGAAGGGGAGAACAGACCAACAGATACCTCAGCCAATCTGCCAACAGCAAAAAAGTCAAGAAGTTTCAAACGATCTTACTACTGTTGTGAACTCAATAACCACTTCAATTACTGTGCAGATAATTAAATTAAAGCAATAGCATGAACTGGCTTATGCTGTGTCCTTGCCATCTAAATTCACCTTGATATCTCAGCACTGTGGGAGGACAAGTTCTGGTAGGCGTCTCCCTCGTGACTCTCCTGGTCCGAGTCTCGTGAGCGGGGTTTGGGGCGTGGGGGGATGAGAGGCTGGGAGCGGGAAGCTGAGGGGGTGTGTGAGCGTTTGTGTTTAAGAGTGCTCTGGTTAGAATCAAATTCCTCCTCGGAGGTGGAGGTGTAGTCAGAGCCTTTCTGTCGACGTCTAGAGCCTTTCAGCCATGAATTGGTTTGAAGGGTGTTTCAGAAAGTTAGGAGGATGAGGAGAAGGAAGGCAGGTGTAAACAGAGACACCATGAAAGGAAACCATAACACACTACAAACCCCACATACCCCCCCAAAAAAACGAATATAACCCATAGATCCATATAGAAGGGTTTTGTAGAAGTGCTCATTCAGATGGTAAAATGTACTGATGCAAGATCTAAGTCTTTATGTATATCCTATTCATTAGGATTTTCTTTGGTTCAAAAACATTCACAACCAGAAATGAGCACTCAACCCAACAGTAATGGCTACTGTCACAAAGCCATGGTGTTGAAGACCATAGTCATATAGTCACAACGTAGAGAGCAATGCAGTGAAGTGTAGTTAAACCACAGACGACCGCTCAAAAGGATAGAGTACGGTGTTCCACCTCTGACCCCCAATATTCTCACAGCATTGTTCTAGACAGCTTTGTTATCGTGATTGAAGATTACATAATGATTAGGAGAACATTGTGCAGATGGTATCCACCTTCACCACAGGTATTCTAGTAGAAATGATTGACAGGATAATATATTTCAATTGCAAATAGCAATGCAGCATTAGTGTAGTTAGTGGAGGTCCTTAAAGCCAAATCTCCAGAAGAATCAAACCAAGGCTTGCACCTTCATTACTTGTTAGTTGAACTAATTATCTCAAACTCACTCGGAACCAATTCATCTAGATAACTGATAGGACGTGACACCTTTACGCAGACCTAAATTGTGAAGCCTCCAATCCAGAAGAAGTCATTTTCATGTTTCATTGCGTTTCTGTAATATCTCAGGAACGGCCGAGACATATTTAAAACATTTTTACCTTTCAGGTTCTTACACCTGTAATAAATTATTACTAAGACAGTACTACATTACATTTTAAAAGGCAAAGGGGAGACTGATATGCGTGTCTGTTACTCACTGGCTGTGCTGCTGGTGTATTTGGCACTGCCGGAGCGGCCGCGGGTGATGAGCTTGCCTGGAGCTCCAGAGGCCCTGCCTAGCGCAGGCTTAGTGCTGGGCCCGGCCACGGAGGCCTTAAGGCCAGAGCCGCTGTTGGACTCTGTGCTGCGGTTGGAGAAGCCTGTCCTGGGTGCCGAGGACTCTGTATCACTGGGATTGGTGAAGGAGCTAGTCCTCTTCCGGGGCAGAGCCAGCATGTCCAGCCTGGAGAGCTGCTTTTTACTGTCCTGGGAGGCATTGGTGGCCCCACTGGCTTCCTGTGAGTTCTGGGAGATTCTGTCCGTCTCTGTAACCTCGTTGTCGGATGCCTCGCCCAGGCGAGCCCGGCGAAGCATTGAAGCTCTTGTGGGTCGTGGGGCAGACATGCTGTTGGAGCGGCTTAGGGCCTGGGCCACTTTGGAGGACTTAGTGGAATCCTCCTTCTGCAGGGGGACGGTGTACTTCTTGCATGCAGCGGGCCGGGAGCCCTCCTGGTCTGAGGAGATGGTTTCAGGCCAGTAGAGTAAGCTGAAGCTTTGGGGGTCTTCGCTCAGGTCCATGGAGCTATGTTTTCCCACACAGCCTCTCATCCCCAGCCTCCTGTCTTGTTCAGGCTTCCTGCTGCTGTCCACTCCCTGGGACCACCGCTTCTCTGACAGGCGATCGAGGGCTGACTGCTGGCGACTGGGCTCCTGGGCGAAGGAGCTGGCAGAGGACCTCTCCCTCTGAAGGCCACTAGTGATAAAGGGATTCTTGGATCTGGTATTGGGGGCAGTCTGGTTGTTGCGCTGGCTGGCAGTGCTGGTGGAGTCCATGTCAGACTCCCCAGACAGAGAGTAATCTATGGGGCGAGGAGCAACATCAAGCGGGGCCTCGAGCTTGGCCTCCAGGGCAGCCAGAGCGTCCTCGGTCCCATTGAGGTAGGAGTGTGTGTCCTGGCGGCAGACACCCTGGAACGCCTCAGCAGGGTCAGGGTCACTCAGAGCAGGCAGGCTGGAGATGTGAGGGAGTCTGGTGACCTCGGCAGCATCACTTGGCTGGTCCTTAGTGAAGCTCTCCTGCCTGACCAGAGACACTGAGATCTCCTTGGGCTGAGGGCTGACTCTGCCCTGGTAGTCCAGCTTGGGAGCTGATGAGTTGAGCTTGACCATCTTCTGAAAGTCTTGTCCACCCTGTTGTTTGGTCAGGGTGGCTGTGGAGAACTGTGGTGTGTTGGGAGGTGGTGGTGGTTTTCTCTCAGTCTTGGGTGTATTGGGTCTGGATCCCCGCTCCTGTTTGGACACAGTCTCCATAGAGCCAATGTAGAATGATGTAGACTTGGCTGGGAGTGTGGACCTCTCCTCCAGACCTCCTCCTTCTCTGCTCTGAGATGTACTCTTGTCTGTCCTCTCGGGTGTGGGCATCTTCCTCTGCTCCACGATGGAGCCGTCATCTGACTTACTGGCATCACTCAGGCTATCTTGGTCAAGGTCGTCCTGTACGGACAGGTTGTGGAGGTCCTCCTGTGGTCCAAGGACTCTGGAGCTCCTCTCTTTGATATCATAGGTAGAGTAAGTGTCCTGATGGATAAGAATGCTGGGAGTTGGAGTCTCATTCTTTTCCATCGATGGTGCCTGAGAAGGAATCCGCTGTGTTCTGGAACTCTGGCCTTCCGATTCCACACTATTGATGTTCCGACTGAGTGTCGCCTGATGGACGGTCCTCCCACCAACTGAATGGAAACAGGAAGATACATTTTTAATCAAGTTGATAAATCAGGACTATAACTCATTATCATTTCAAATTCTGTGCAAATTCCCATCAGGTGTCTTACCTCCTCCTGACAGGTCCATCTGTGGGGGGATTTTGAAGAGGCCTGAGGCAGGGCCAGAGTGTGTGTAGCTGTCTGACAGGCTGGCCCAGCGAGACACCCACTTAGAGCCACCAGGTACCTGCAGGGAGTATCACACTAGTTATTTACATGTCTTGACAGCAGTCAATAAATACAATCAGGCTTAAACTAAAATGAAAAAATAACACAATCACATTCAAGAAATTATATTTGATGATTGAAAAAATGATTTGGCGAATAAACATTTATAGTTAGGATATTTTTTATATCTGAAAATGACATTTTATGACAGCAAAAATCCAACCTTTCCACTCCTCAGATAGAAACCAAGGACACCACCAGAGAAAACCAGTTGGACACACCCAAACCCAGTCGGAAGTAAAGAACTACCACACCAACACCCCCAGAAACCAACTGGTGAACCATGGGATCAGAACAAGTAGAATTGTGTTTCCAAGGCGGATAGCTTATTGAACCAGCAGACTGATTGTTGATTGGTTACCTGCACCAGATTCTGTCCCTGCCCTGGAGCTGGCGTCAGATCCACCAAGCTACTCTCCCTACGCTCCTCCCTGTCCTGAAACTCAACAGGCTCATATGCTGCTGCTGCAGTCTGGCCGGGCTGCTCTGGCCCCTCAACAACACCAAACACCTGTCAGGAACAAAGCATGATGTGTGAGTGTGAATACTGTCTCTGCAGGGCTGGAGGCTGCCACATCCACTATCTCTCCTGTGTGACACTCGTGTTGGCTTGTGTTAGATAGCATCACTTGACAAGGCAGGTTATCTCATGGTGAAGCACAAGGTGTGATATTAAACAAACTTGGAGAGAGATAAGACTACAGAGAACGACAGACGACTACAGAGAGTAAGGCGAAGAGACTTGCCTGTTCTATCTTGCTGCGTGCCTCCTCCACCTCTTTATCCTGGACCTCTGTCTCGATGGTGTAGGTGCCTGCTTCACTCAAGGTATCATCCTCCTCGATCCCCAGGCCTTTGGGGATTGTGGCTTCCAGGCTGCGTGGGGTCTCCAGGCTGCGTGGGGCCTCCAGGCTGCGTGGGGCCTCCAGGCTGCGTGGGGCCTCCAGGCTGCGTGGGGCCATGGGCATCAGAGGGGCTTTCAGGGGCACAGACTGGTGGACACGGGATGAGGTCTGAGTCAGGTATGGGACAGGGGGCTGAGGGGGGCTTGGTGTGGTCTGGTGGGGGTTGGTGTGGGGGGCTGTTGCCACTACCGTTGGTGGTGGGCTGGTGGTAGGAGACACAGGTGACGTATTCTTCTCCCAGGTTGTGTTCATGCCCGGTCTAGACTCCTGTCTGGACTCCCTCAGGAACTCAGCCGTGAAGTCCTGGGCCAGTTTGGACCTACGGCCCACACTTCTAAATGGCCTGGGAGGGATGGAGCAGGTGGAGATGCCGTTACTGATCTGATCCTCCATCTTCTCCCTCCTCAGCGAGCCGGCCCTCTGGGGGCCTCCAGAACCCGGGCCCTTCAAGGGAATGGTGTACTGCTGGGTGGGGGTGCTGGGGCCGCACCTTTTCTCCGGCTTGTTCCTGAGGGCCGGGCTGTCGAGCTGGCCTGTGTTGCTGGTGAAAGACCGTGAACGCTTCTTGCGTGGATTGTCGTCAAAGAACTCAATGACGAAGCCCTGCTGGGGGTCTGCTTTGTCCTGGCTCGGAGGAGGGAAGTGAGACTGAGGCTCCTCTGAGTCAGGGCGGGTGAAGGGTCTAGGGAGGGCCAGCTGGGGTGGTAGAGATGTGTGAGGGCCCATTGGTGGCTTTAATATGATAGCCTGTTTCCCGTTTACAACAGGATCCTCAGAGTCACTCCGAGTCCCATCCTCATGGTGCTGGCCTGATGACAAAAACAGAAACCCGTTAGCTCTCAGAAAGCAACAGAGGATAATAACAGTGGATTCAGTGTATAAACTGTCAGAATTCACCTGTGGAAGCCTCGCTGCAGATGGGCAGGCCACTCTTTGAGCTGAACATGTCCTCTGTCGGAGACGACCTCCTCATCATGCTCACGTCGCTTTGGACCAGCCAATCAGCCACCTTGCACTCCGCTGATATCACCTCAGTGGGCGCTGTCCCCGCCTCCTTACCCGGGAGCTTGCGTTGCTGGCGGAAGGAAAACTTGGTCACGTGGTCCTTGATCTTGATCTTGCTTGGTGTGCATTCGTCAAACTCAATGGTGAAGGAGGCGTGGCTCTGCACCACAGGGGGTGTGGCGGTTGGGACTGGAGGGAGAACAGGGACAGGGAGAGCAGGGGGGTCAGTGTCCTTAGTGGGAACCTCATGGAGCTCCTGCTGCTGGAACTCCTTGGTGGGAATCTCAAAGTAGCTTGGCTCCCTGTGGTGTGAGTAGATTGTCTTGACCTGGCTGTCTGACAGGGAGCCGCTGACCTCATGTCTGGAGCCCTCTTTAGTATTCTCTGTTAGGGCAGACACAGCGGGAAGACAGTAGGTCTATATAGATCAATACTATATAGGCCAATACTGTAAACTGCAGGCACAAAGGACATGCAGTATGTGAGGTGTGTAAGGGAAGGAATCACATACACTACTCTAATGAAATATTACCAGGGAGTACTAACAACTGTGGCATACTACACCATTCAAGGAAAACGGATTACAAAACTGTCTCTGCCAAGTATTGCCTCTTAAACTGAAGCCACAAATAACAACATGGCTCCAGCAGCTAGACTGAGAAAACAAACAAATACATCAGCCAATCAGTGTATGCCAGGCCAGCTGGACATGTAAAAATGTCACTGTGGGAGCTTGAAGTCCCAAAGGAGAACGGCTGAGAGGTAATCTGTTCCAGCCAGGTTGGGCAGCATGAGGCTGACAGTCACCCTCCCTCCTCTACCCCGTCCCCTGGGCTTACAAGGTAATCCATCACGAGGCGCTGGCTGCTGGCCTGACATGGTCCAGGACTGGCTTGGCTCAGTGGGACACTGGCCGCTCCCTGTCCCCAGCGGGCACTACAGAGCTTGCCCAGAGCTAAACACCATTCATCTCTTAGTACACTGCATCCAACACTGATGTGGTGCCATAACAAAGTGTTATGTTTGCCACTCTAATCAAATACAAGGGCTGTAACCTTTATGAGCCAGCACAGCTAGTAAGAAAAAAGAGGTCTGGTATTTCAGTTAAGTGACACACTCACTCTCACATATCCTGATCAACAAATTCATTGATAGAGTAATAGTAGAGTAATGTTCCAGACCTGCAGGGTCCTCGTCTGGCCGCTGTCGTTCAGCATCATCCTCCCCCCACCACGACGGCTGCCCATACAGAGGAGTGGGCCTGGACACTGGAGCCTCGCTGGCCACTAACAGAAACACACACACACGGACGGAGAGTGAAAGAAATCAGAGAACAGAGTTAGTATAGCTACTGAATGATGTAGCGGTCATTCCTACTGTTTGTTAGTCATGGCAGAATGATCGCACAAAATCTTGAGGTCTAAACACCATAACGTCTGTACAATGCAAAAGCATTTACAAAACAGCGTAGCAAAAACAGTCACAGTAGATAACATTAGGAATAATATAATGCATTTTGTCCTTTGAAAATGTTTCTAATTATTTTAACATATTGGGCCAAGTTAATAACCTATGCATGGTCCATATTATCAGGTAGGCTATGAATGTAGCCCAATTTACACAGCAAAGTGCAAATAAATAGGCAGAAGCATGGTGTTTCCTATCTGCATTTACCCTATTTGGCTAATCATTAGCCAGATCCCAAATGTGATCTTTTAACTAGTTATTATCCTATTGATGAAATTTATGCCACAAAAAAACTTGCATAAACACAGTGAATATAATGTACTGTAGGCCTACCTGTTAGGGTAACTTGGGGTAACACGCGCCTGCCTGTACTTCTCACAGAGACCACTTAATGTCACAATTTCTCACAACACTTCCCTGGTTGCCACTACTCTTCCGCAACAAAAATATGTTTCATCCAAAAATGTTTCAGTCACTCCCCCCCCCACCAAAAAAAGTGTGTGGCAGGGTACCTAGGGCTGTGGCGGTCACAACATTTGGTCAGCCGGTGATTGTCAAGCAAAATAGCGGTCGGTCACACGGTAATTGACCGTTAATTAACATTTAACACATTTAGCATCTCCTGGTTTCAACAAATAGCCTACAAGTCATTTTAAAAAGTCTAATAAATCCATGTAATATAGCCTACACCTTCACAATAAATCCATTATTTATTTTAGACAGGTCTAAAGAATTAAGATAAGAAAAGAATAGCATACTCTGAGTTGTCCTTATGTTACGTCCTGATGTGGCTATGACAAATGGCTGTGGGCTACACTAGTTCATTTAGCAGACAAGATTTGATTATAATCCCTTGGCATTATTTTACAGTATGAATAATACAATTGAACAAAGCTAAATAAAATAATATTTTCTCCAAACGATTTGAAGGAGTGCGCACATGCAGCTATTCTGTGTTGAGCGGTTAACAAAGAAAGGTACTCTATGCTTAATTTAGAGTTATTAATGTAACTTTAGTTGTTCTACAAACGTTGGGCTATATGTTTTGACGGTGGCCGTAATCCACCCTAAAAAAAATCCATGCCTTTCGCGGCCCAGAGTGATGCGTTGTGCTCTTCTCCCCGAGTGGGCTGCGCAATCCAAAGAGTCTCTCCCCTCACAGCTCTCTGTCACGTGATCGGGTCTTTCTCACAGGCTACAAGTGAAGACAGACACATCAGGGACGCAACTGAGCATGTCCTTATCCAATTCCGAGGTGCATATTGAAGATATTGGAAGAACTGTCCACATTTACTTTGTCAGCCAACAAGATGAGTAGGCCTAAAGAACTGCAAAAGCACTAGCCTACGTCGATCTACTATCCCCCATAGTACAAACGTTGACCTATTCTATTCTGTGCGAGAAATAAATATTCCAAACATAGTCTGGGACAGTTGTGGGATGCGATAGATCCCAAATTAATACAACCCCTAGCTTCAAAAAAAAATATGATGCAGTGTGGCTGACCCAACAGATCAGAACGTTTAGCTTAAAAATGTTAAACTATTAGACTATTTCTTAACATTATAAGAGCAGCAATGCGCACATGGTAGTAGGCTATAAGCGCAAATGTTCCATTAGCGGAACACACCATTATCAAAAGTGACCGCAAATGCAATTGTGCAAGTAATGCTTTTTATTCCCCAAACTTGAAACTCACACTTTGCTTATATATATATATATATATATATATATATATATATATATATATATATATATATATATATAGAAGCTCTACACCCTTGTATAGAGGATTAATGTGCTTAATTAAGAAGTTATTTGACCACTTTAGTTGTGATACAAACATCATTAAACATATAGGCCTATGGGCTAAGCTACATGAGCTGTGCTACTATGATTAGAAAAAGTTTAGGAAAAAGCAAAAAGGCATTATTTCTTATGCTGGGCATCATTCAAAAGTGAAAATATATAATTCACAAGTGACAGGCTAATATTGTCACCCATCAGACTATTCTTGATTTAACCTTGTCGTCTTTACATTTGACTTAAAATGGACCATTAACATGCACCTGTATCGAAACAGGGGCAGCAGGGGGAAAAAAATACATGTAATCTATGCACTTAAATAGCGAATGGAGGACGCTTTTCCCAGTGGTTTATTTTCATGCCAACCAGGTAGGCTATACTCCTGTCGTAAATATAAGCAATGTGCTTAATATTAGGAAAGTTGAGAAATAAATATAGTAGGCCTAGCCTATAGAAAGCTGATGGGCTCCTCCTCTTTTTATTAGCAGCCATCACTCTGTTTTCTCCCACAATTACAGCCTATAGAAATGTTGCGCAATATGAGCTCATGGGCTCTCATGAAGTGTTTGATTAGATTTCCGATTACATTTGCATTGATGTCAGAGTGATTAGAGGGACAAGAGTACTGAGTGCCAGGCAGTTAGCAAGTTTGCTAGGCTACTAATGACCATCAGCAGCATCAGAGCTTGGAGAAGCCTAATTACCGTGACTAAACGGTCATGTGGAATTTGACTGCTTTTATGACTTGTGGCCGCCGGTACGACGGTAATACGGTCACAACAGCCCTAGACGTGCCCTTCTGTTTCCCCCTCTCTCTGTTGATGTCTTATTGTGTGTCCTGGGAAATAGCACTTTGGAGTTGTAGTGCTTTGGTTTATTTAGGCCAGTGTGTGAGCCCCAATGGAGCGGTTTAGTTTTCACACAGACACCAGGCATGTGGATAATCTGATTTATGCCACATAGGCTAACATCCCGAGATGGCCAGCCAGCTGTTAAACGTCATCACAGCAAAGAAGGTGACAGGAAATCTGCCCTAATGCCCGTACTGGTCAGATGGATAAAACATTAATATGGATCAATCATGATTATGTATGTACGTATGTACAGTTGAAGTCGGAAGTTTTACATACACCAAATTCATGTAAAACTCTGTTTTTCACAATTCCTGACATTGAATCCTAGTAAAAATTCCCTGTTTTAGGTCAGTTAGGATCACCATTTAAGAATGTGAAATGTCAGAATAATAGTAGAGAGAATGATTTCTTTCAACACATTCCCAGTGGGTCAGAAGTTTGCATACACTCAATTAGTATTTGATAGCATTGCCTTTACATTGTTTAACTTGGGTCAAACGTTTTGGGTAGCCTTCCACAAACTTCCCACAATAAGTTGGATGAATTTTGGCCCATTCCTCCTGACAGAGCTGGTGTAACTGAGTCAGGTTAGGCCTCCTTGCTCGCACACGACATTTCAGTTCTGCCCACACATTTTCTATAGGATTGAGGTCAGGGCTTTGTGATGGCCACTCCGATACCTTGACCTTGTGGTCCTTTTGCTATTTTGCCACAACTTTGGAAGTGTGCTTGGGGTCATTGTCCATTTGGAAGACCCATTTGCAACCAAGCTTTAACTTCCTGACTGATGTCTTGAGATGTTGCTTCAATATATCCACATAATTTTCCTTCCTCATGATGCCATCTATTTTGTGAGGTGCACCAGTCCCTCCTACAGCAAAGCACCCCCACAACATGATGCTGCCACCCCCGTGCTTCACGGTTGGGATGGTGTTCTTCAGCTTGCAAACCTCTCCCTTTTTCCTCCAAACATAACAATGGTCATTATGGCCAAACACTTCTATTTTTGTTTAATCAGACCAGAGGACATTTCTCCAAATAGTACAATCTTTGTCCCCATGTGCAGTTGCAAACCATTGTGGCTTTTTTTTATGCCGATTTTGGAGCAGTGGCTTCTTCCTTGCTGAGCGGCCTTTCAGGTTATGTCGATATAGGACTTGTTTTACTGTGGATATAGATACTTTTGTACCTGTTTCCTCCAGCATCTTCACAAGGTCCTTTGCTGTTGTTCTGAGATTGATTTGCACTTTTCGCACCAAAGTGTATTCATCTCTAGGAGACAGAACGCATCTTCTTCCTGAGTGTTATGACGTCTGCGTGGTCCCCTTGTGTTTAAATTTGTGTACGATTGTTTGTACAGATGAACGTGGTACCTTCAGGCGTTTGGAAATTACTCCCAAGGATGAACCAGACTTGTGGGGGTCTACAATTTTTTTCTGAGGTCTTGGCTGATTTCTTTTTTCCCCCCATGATGTCAAGCAAAGAGGCACTGAGTTTGAAGGTAGGCCTTGAAATATATCCACAGGTACACCTCCTAATGACTCAAATGATGTCAATTAGCATTTCAGAAGCTTCTAAATGTCATAATTTTCTGGAATTTTCCAAGCTGTTTAAAAGGCACAATCAATGTAAACTTCTTGCCCACTGTAATTGTGATACAGTGAATTATAAGTGAAATAATCGGTCTGTGACCAATTGTTGAAAAAATTACTTGTGTCATGCACAAAGTAGATGTCCTAACTGACTTGCCAAAACTATAGTTTGTTAACAAGACATTTGTGGAGTGGTTAAAAAACAAGTTTTAATGACTCCAACCTAAGTGTATGTAAACTTCCGACTTCAACTGTATGTACAGTGCTGTGAAAAAGTATATGCCTCCTTTCTGATTTTCTCTATTTTTGTATATTTTTGATACTGAATGTTATACTTAATATCAGATAAAGGGAACCGGAGTTTACAAATAACAAACAAAATCTTACACATTTTATTTATTTAAAGGTTTTCCAACACCCAATTCCCCTGTGTGAAAGAGTAATTGCCCCCTTACACTCAATAACTGGTTGTGCCACCTTTAACTGCAATGACTGCAACCAAATGCTTCCTGTAGTTGTTGATCAGTCTCTCACATCGCTGTGGATGAATTTTGGCCCACTCTTGCACACAGAACTGCTTTAACTAAGCAACATCTGTAGATTTTCAAGCATGAACTGCTCGTTTCAAGTCCTGCCACAACATCTCAAATTGGGACTAGGCCTGGACTAGGCCATTCCAAAACTTCAAATGTGTTGCTTTCAAACCATTTTCATGTAGACTTGATTATGTGTTTTGGATCACTGTCTTGCTGCATGACCCAGCTGCGCTTCAGCTTCAGACAGATGGCCTGACATTCTCCTGTAGAATTCTCTGATACAGAGCAGAATTCACGGCTCCTTCTATTAAGGCAAGTCGTCCAGGTCCTGAGGCAGCAAAGCATCCCCAAACCATCACCGCCATGTTTGACCGTTGGTATGGAGGTTCTTACTGTGGAATGCAGTGTTTGGTTATCATCAGACATAAATGTGACCAATCTTGCCCAAGAAGTTGTCTTGAGTATGAGCAGGTCTTAGTAATGTTTTATACACTCAGTGTACTGTAGATGGAAGGTTATAGCTGCCTGTCTTAATGTTCGGGTCTCGAGAGATGGGTCACTAAACCCTGCAGGCCAGTGTTGTTTGAAACGCTTTACATTTTACTTTTATTACCGTATCTCCTCCCTTTATTGAATATTAGGATTAGCAGTGTCCAGTCTCATTCTCCTCCCAGAAGGATTGTGTATCACGTGACCCCATTTATAACACAAGGCCCTTCTCCCTGCTTGGTCTAGAGCCTGGGAATAGCTGATTCAGTGTTTCTGCTGAACTCATTGCGGAGCATGAAAAATATTTCTGCTGAGGCGCACTTTGAAGATGCTAGAACAGTCCACATTTACTTTTCCTCTGCAAACAAAATGAGCAATGACTAGAAAAATCAGACAACCCCAAAGTAGAATAGTTTGTATACTTACCTAGTCGTCTTGTTGTGTGTTCTACATGAGAGAAATATTCCTCTCGTGGCCCATTCAAGTTACAAGTGCCATAGGGAGGGAAACATGCATTCTGACAAGCAGACAATGCACAACAATTCTTGCAATCACAAAAACAGCAGTTAATGGCCTTGTTAAAAAGAGGGGGATCCCAGCTTTCCATTCCTATTTTATTTATTTCTCAACTTCTAAATATGCGAACTGCACCATTTTAAACCCAGAGTTTTTAGCAGCAGCATGCTCAGCAATATGCAGCGAGTGCATAGGGGAGAGTGGGGATAAATGTAACACCGGTCAAATCTAGGGTAGCTTGGAGTACAACGCCACTCCACCTCCATTTTTTTGGTGGGGAGGGGGGAGGGGGTGACTTAACTTGTGATGAGATAGATGATATTTTTTTTTTGCTCAAGAGTAGTGGCAACCAGGAATTGTTGGGGGTTTCTGGAATTGTGACATTAAGTGGTTTCTGGGATCAATAGGATAATAACTATTTATTTGCACTTTGCTGCATCAGTTGGGCTACAGGCATGGCCTACCTGATAATATGGACCATGATTAGGCTATATACACACATGGCCCAATATGTTTAAAAAAAAATACATTTTTGTTAATTACAATGTGTTAATTTCTGGATGTGGATTTTTTTTTTTTCATGTTGTCAGCATACTTTTATTTTCATTCATTTTGGAGTAGAACGTTCTTTTAAAAAGGTCACCAAAACTGAGCTTCTAAGTCCATCTACATGAAAATGTGGTTGACTCATCCTATACTTGTATGTGACCAAAGCATAAATTGGAGAAAAACACTTTTAAAAAACCCACCTCAAACTACTCAAACAGACTCAAACAGAATAATGGTTATTTCCTCATAGAGGATGATGTCATCCACCTCAGGAGGATGAGCTGGCCAATCAGCGGTCTACTGTCATTCATGTTTTTTTATGACTGTTATACACCCACACCATTCTGCTGTTGGGGTACGCACACACCATTCTGCTGTTGGGGTACGCACACACCATTCTGCTGTTGGGGTACGCACACACCATTCTGCTGTTGGGGTACGCACACACCATTCTGCTGTTGGGGTACGCACACACCATTCTGCTGTTGGGGTACGCACACACCATTCCAACACAGAAAAGCTGCTTTTTAACATAATTAAGGAAATGGTTTTACTCATATTGTAATTCATTATTGGTCATAATTCATAGAAATCTGGAAACAGTGGACAGTTACTGTAACGTCTATGGTGGAAAGAGTGAGTAGCCCTAGGTCCTGTCAGGGTAAACTAGTCACACCCAGGCCTACTGTACACTCAGAGAGCCTGCAGACTGCTTTACAGACAGGAAGCAGAAGGAGAGGTCAGGCTCCACAGCCCACACCTTGCAAGGCAGCAGGAAAAACAGACGTATCCTGCTCACAGCCTCAGTGTCTGGACTGTCAACAGGGTGCGGACCCTGCCACTGTACTGTCACTGTGGTCACCTCACCAGTCCAGCTGCTTCAGAAGGAAATAAGGAATCAGTCAGCAGCTATATTAACCCATCACATACAGGCAGAGCGGGAGAGGAGGAGGCTGAATGTAAACCTCTAAAAGGAAGTGTTCATTGCTGGTGTCTGTCGTGTCATAACCTTGTGACTGTCAGTAGTTAAAGCCACTAGTGATGGTCCACCACTGCTGAGAACATCCCTCAGTGCTTTAGGAACGTAACTGCACTGTAAATCCTATAAAATCCCTAAAGATGTAGCCCAAAAGCAGAGCTGAGGACAGAGGGACACCTGTAAGTACGGTTACTGTACGGTGCGTGAGACAGCAAATCCACAATCCCCCTAACAGCAGTGCCAGCTTGGCACAAAAAACACAGCCTCACACACACACACACACACACACACACACACACACACACACACACACACACACACACACACACACACACACACACACACACATTTATAATCCTTCTAGTGCACATGCTAGCACCACCAGAAACAGGTTCAGCACTCCTCCCCATGTCTGGAGCCCCAGTCCAGAGGCATGGCAGACAGACATAAGGCTTTATGTGTCCCAGCTCAACAAGCCAGCCCAATATCACTTCACTCATCCTGCCAACTGGAGTTCCACACTAGTAATGCTGCTCGTCTGACCCTACTGGATTGAACCTTTGACCCGATCCCCTCACAAGGTAACTTGATCGCACACTAGGGGTGCACTTAACAAGGAGAGCTGTGTGCATCTACAGATCCTCTAACACTTTTTGGTATAAAAGGCTTCTGCTTCTTCCTCACGTAAATAAGATACTGAAACCCTGATCAGCAGCCATCTTTTACCTAAGGCATAACCGACTGGTATTTGCTGGTACTGTTTGTGGCAAGACAAACAGTTAAGTTCATCAATTGTAATTGCTATCGTTTTTAGACCTTGCAGAAAAAATGCCTAGGCCTGGTCTATAATGTAGGATAGCACATCTACTGTGGGCTCTAGAAGAAAAGGACAACAAGAGGTGGACTGGGGCAGAGTTGAAGTTGCGAGTTAAACAGGGTTTTACCTGCTGTGAGGGCAGCTTTATGCTCGGCTTTCTCCTGTTTGAAGCAGGATGAGTCTCTGGTCTTCTCCTTAGCATGCAGCCTCTCCTTCTCCTCCTTCCTGGCCTCCAGTGCCTTCATACTCATCTGCAGCTGGCTGGTGTACTTCTCATGCTAATACACCCAAGAGGAAAGTAGGATGTGAAGAAGCCGCTGCCTGACCATCACTCATATTCATAGATGATATGTACGTGTGTGGAAGTTCTCACTTACTTTGAGAGCCTCCTCTGGCACCTTGTGTTGACTCCTCTCCAGGATGTACACATGAGAATGTGGAAGCAGAGTTAAAGAAGGCGTATTCTGACAGGAGCCACTGGGTTAGAATAAATAACACATGCAGCTTTTTCCCCATTATCTAAACTCAATTGAACTATTCATGTTTTTCAGCTCAGAGGTTCACGAGTCCAAGAAATGTTCAGTCCAGAGTTGGACATAATCAAAAAAACCTGACTCAAACCACAAGGAATGAACATGCTGGGAGAGTTTGGTACATAAACCACAGAGGAAGAAGAAAATGTGTGTTTTAAATTGCAAGTGTAGACAAAACGTTATGAAATCCAATTGTTTGTAAGAAATAATTACAACAGAGCACTCAGAGGTTAAAAAGCATGCATCCTTTTGATCCAATCAAGAAAATCCCTAATCAATGAAGAATCAATAACACAATAAGAGAATTACCAAAACCAGAATCAGATAAACAAAAGGATATCATATCCAAAGCGGATGACATCAGAGAGCTTCAGGGTGATGTAAGTCTCGTCTGGGATTCTCAGATCATTCACAAAAGTCTGGGGAGAAAATAAACGGTTTGTTTTTGTGTGTTTACATTGAAAGCATCAGAAAAATGCATACACAGGAATTATTTGTTTTCACAACAATCCTGATTAGTTCAATTCCATTGGACTAATAACAGATACTGATGATACACGAGTTAGTTGTCACACTGGCAACAGGTCCTTCACTTCCACACAGCCTCTGGGGTTTGCCAAAGCTAAGATGCTTTGCAGTTGGCTGTTTTCCCAGTGAAAGTTAAGCTATCCTACCTGTACGTTAAGGCATTAATGAGATTAAGCAGTTATGTAACGGCCATCTATGCTGAGTAGGGCTCAGGAAGGCAGTCAGGGGACAGGTGGGTAAATAGTCTATCTGTGCTTGTTCAGTAACGTACAAATAAGAAAAGAAACAGCCACCATGAAACATGTCAGTAACACCTAATATTCTGGTCTGTTTAGATGGGGGTGTTCTAACAGCTGGTGCCACAATACACACCACAGGGGAAAACTCAGTCTTTCCCTCTCCTCATTCCTGTGGAATAACAGTGCAATGAAGTGGCAATAGTACAAAGAGAGGGAGGGAGGTAGGTAGATAGAGAGAGAGACAGTGTGTGTGAGAGACACCAGAAGAAGAAGACGAGAGAGAGACACCAGAAGAAGAAGACGAGAGAGAGACACCAAAAGGGACCAGGACAGCAGAAAATGCAGTGCTCATTGCTGCTCTAACAACCATCTCTGGCACTGAGAGAGGGCTCTTTTGTGCTAGGGCCTGGGGGACTGGTAGTGGGCCTCTGGACCCTCCAGGGAGGGCTGTGGCTGACTGGATCCTTTATTCCTTTATTCAACTTGTATGCAGGGGACATGGACTCACCCCGTTCAGGCTGCCCAGGTCCTTCACCATGTGCTCGTCTGTGGCTGGGTTGTAGTTGACGACAGCATGCTGCTTGTCCACACTGCGCGACTGTAAAACAAGACAGAACATACCTGAGCATCTCATACTGATGGGCTAACAAACCTCAGACTGGATACTGTCATAAGCAGTGCAACAAAATATCTGCAATGAAGGCTACATGCATGCACAGTAGATACACAGTGTGCTCATGGCTGAACGAATAGGCCTTTGAGTTTGCTTTACATTCCTGCAAATAAATCACTATTAAACAATGCGAGCCTGGTGCTTATGGTAACCACTGGTTGCAATCAAATAACATTTTATTTGTCACATGCGCCGAATACAACAGGTGTAGACCTTACCGTGTAACGCCTACAAGCCCTTAACCAACAATGCAGTTAAGAAAATATTTACTAAATAAACTAAAGTATTATACATATAAAATAACAATGAGGCTATATACAGGGGGTACTGGTAACGTGTGGGGTACAGGTTAGTCGAGGTAATTTGTACATGTAGGAAGGGGTAAAGTGACTATGCATAGATGATAAATAGCGAGTAGCAGCCCTGTAAATACTTTTTATTTCATCAATTTTAGAATAAGGCTGTTACGTAACAAAATGTGGAAAAAGTCAAGGGCTCTGAATACTTTCTGAATGCACTGTAAGTAAGCAATATTTCCAATGATGCTTGAAAGTGTTGCCCGAATGTGGACAAGAGGAGCTTTTCAATTCTGCAAGCAGATGTGGTGGGAAGGACATTTTGAACAAACCACAGACTGAGGAAGCATTCTTTTTTCCAGTGGCTTAAATAAAGAGAGAAAGCAAGACTGAGAAGTACACAGAGAGAAACTCCCAAAGAATTCCAAACAGTAACTAGAACCAGGAGTTTTTTGTTTGAAAAACAGCAGGATGGAATACATCAGTTGCATTTTGCTTTGACATTGAACGGTTGCCAGAATCAATTCTCCCAGCAGGCACTACTCTTAAAAACACTCGTAACACAAACACTCACAAATACACACCTCATGTACACACAGGTCAACTCCTACCAGATCTCAAGTACATTAACCTAACTTGCTTTCTTTGAGTTATGACCCTAATATTAGGCTACATCCTTTCACAAGAGGATGAATGGACAGCTGATTGTCTAAGGGTCACATGACAGACTGGTGGTGTCTGGTGTGTAAACAGAAGGCGATGTAGATGCCGTACACACCTGCAACATGAGCTCGCACTCCTCCCGGCCTACAAAGATCATCTCTGGTGGCAACCGGTGTCTTGTACCTGAGCTGCTGACCAGGAACCATGACGTCACACTCATCTTGGAGCCCCGACTCAGAGCCTTCTTCGCATCCTGGGAGGGGACAACATGTAGAGCAGTAGATTCTTGTTGTCCCCACATTCACAGTAACTGTGATTTAAATGGGGATGTCGGCGGCTGCACAACTAACCAAGCAACTATTTATAAGATTAGATCACCAATTGGACAACCAACAACTCATCAAGTCTTTCCAGATCTATTTACACAACTCATTTGATAATGTGCTTTGACAGTGGAGTCCATTATTCTTCGGAATGTCACGTTGTCATCAAGTGATACTCATACTCTACTGCTCACACACCACACCCAAACTAAAAGGCGTTCAACACACAGGGATTCCTTCCATACTGGCCCGTGGGAAAGGATGAGGAGGAACTGACTACAAGTTAATGCACCCATTTATTTCCCACAAAGCTGAGCAAGACACTTAGTTACACATGTTGCCAACACAGCAACCTACAGTCTACAAACATGATTGGATTGGATCAAGCTAGACAACGGATTTGTTTGGGTGCCTGAACTAACTCATTCTCAGTATTGATCATCTTTGCCGAACCAGTCCTACCGTTGGGTCAACCTCAACTTCTATTTGCTACAATAATATTACCATACCACTCAAAGAGAAAGTTGGTTTGGAAGGAGGTGCAACTAACTACACGCATAACTAGGCCTATGTTAGAAGTGTCTGTGATCAATGGGTTGTACTGTGGTGGTGGTGGTAGTAGTAGTTAGCTAGGCTAACTAGTTGCTCTCCAGTCACTTTACTAGCCAATAATTCCCACAAGGCTCTATGGAAAATGAATGCAAATCATCATATCTAGTTAACTCACTTGTCAAACAAGGAAAGCTAAAAGAATATGCCCGGGATGGTAATAGAACACGACACTACTGAAGGTTCCAATGTAACAACACTTGCTGTAACGTTAGCCAGCAGTTGACATGTTAATTCTTATGGTGAGACTGACCCTCCACTTTTGCTAAAGTATCTTAATTCGAAAGAATTTGAAAATGACTGGTCTGCTACAGTAGCTACGTCCTATATGTGGCTACCTAGTTAACGTTAGCTAGCTACCTATTTTAGCTGAAGGCCAAACATGATCATACAGGAAATAGGAAAGGTTTTCCCGATCGACAAAAGCAGTTTTTACGACTCCCTCCCTTCACAAGCATACCTTTAATCTGGACCCTGCTTTCTTCAGAAGAGTAGCCAGCGTTAACACAATAAATACAAATGTACAGTTGTATCTGTGTCCTCGTTTGGTAAAGTAGTCACAAGAGCACTGACGGCCGTCCAGGTAAACAGCAAACACACCCTCACTTCAACATTCATTTGACAAGCCGACAAACACTGACATTCCGCGTCACTTTCACTGCCGCGCACAAGGCTCGACTTCTTCCAGTGACGCTACCTGTACCAGTCAGTGCCACTTGTCAAATAAAATGCTTTGACACCTGCATGACAGACAATAATAACAAACAAAAAAACGTGAATAAAGTATCGCAGTGCTAAATAAAAGTACAGGGAATTGTCTAACTTTGCTCAAAAAATTTGGTGAATGGAAAATAATACCAAACGTAAGTGATGGTTTTGTTTGTATAAGTAATTACATCTCAATTAATAAACCATCAAGTAAATACGACTTTTGTAACAACGGTTTTTCGTGAAATTATGTTTCAGAAACGGTCAGTAATGTCGTTGAAACTCGTTCACATCGAGACAGCATTCCTTTAAAATTACCAGATGCTGTGGATTTCATTATAATGTCAGTGTTATTTCTGGTGGACACAATGTTGCATTCATCAGACAGGTGTGGAGTTATTTTCACTGTCAGTCCACAAAGGAATGGAAAGAATGTTATCGTTGGTTTACGTGCGATGCTTTAGTAAGTAATCATCAGTGACTGACTATTGAGAATGACCTGTCACAGATGTTCTACTACTCTCCGCTAGATGGTGCTCTACCTACGACTAAATAAAAAATGCCAGTCTCAAAATTCCAGTTGATACCAAGCACTTGCAACTACTTTAACATAAGGTAGTAAACAGATCACTACATTTACTTGCCCACGTGCAACATAACTACTTACTGATAGGGCTGAGAACATGGCATAACAATAGGAGTTGGTTTAAGCACATCTGGGGCCAGACTAGCTCACAATGAGACACCAAACCTTTCCCAAACCCAAAAGCCCTATTCGGACAGGATTAGTTTTACTGGGGTGGTTAGGTAATATACACTACAGGTCAAAGGTTTTAGAACACCTACTCATTCAAGTTTTTTTTAAAATATATATATTCTTTTATACAATGTAGAAAAATAGTGAAGACATTAAAACTAATGAAAGAACATGTAGTAACCAAAAAAGTGTTAAACAAATAAAAATATATTTTATATTTGAGATTCTTCAAATAGCCACCCTTTGCCTTGATGACAGCTTTGCACACTTGGCATTCTCTCAACCAGCTTCATGAGGTAAGCACCTGGAATGCATTTCAATTAACAGGTGTGCCTTCTTAAAAGTTAATTTGTGGAATTTCTTTCCTTCTTAATGTGTTTGAGCCAATCAGTTGTGTTGTGACAAGGTAGGGGTGGTATACAGAAGATAGACCTATTTGGTAAAAGACCAAGTCCATATTATTGCAAGAACAGCTCAAATAAGCAAAGAGAAACGACAGTCCATCATTAGTCAGTCAATATGCAAAATTTCAATAACTTTGAAAGTTATCTCAAGTGCCGTCACAAAAACCATCATGCCCTATGATGAAACTGGCTCTCATGAGGACCGCCACAGAAATGGAAGTCACAGAGTTACCTCTGCTGCAGAGGATAAGTTCATTAGAGTTACTAGCCTCAGAAATTGCAGCCCAAATAAATGCTTCACAGAGTTCAATTAACAAACACACCTCAACATCAACTGTTCAGAGGAGACTGTGAATCAGGCCTTCGTGGTCGAATTGTTACAAAGAAACCACTACAAAAGGACACCAATAATAAGAAGAGACTTGCTTGGGCCAAGAAACACGAGCAATGGACATTAGACCGGTGGAAATTTGTCCTGTGGTCTGGAGTCTAAATTGGAGATTTATGGTTCCAACCGCTGTGTCTTTGTGAGACGCGGTGTGGGTGAACGGATGATCTCTGCATGTGTATTTCACACTGTAAAGCATGGAGGAGGTGTTATGGTGTGGGGGTTCTTTGCTGGTGACACTGTCTGTGATTTATTTAGAATTCAAGGCACACTTAACCAGCATGGCTACCACAGCATTCTGCAGCGATACGCCATCCCAGCTGGTTTGGGCTTAGTGGGATTATCATTTGTTTTTCAACAGGACAATGACCCAACACACCTCCAGGCTGTGTAAGGGCTATTTTACCAAGAAGGAGCGTGATGGAGTGCTGCATCAGATGACCTGGCCTCCACAATCCCCCGATCTCAACCAAATTGAGATGGTTTGGGATGAGTCAGACCGCAGAGTGATGGAAAAGCATCCAACAAGTGCTCAGCATATGTTGGAACTCCTGTGCGTATGAATTGAATATTGCCAAATGCATCAGTAAAAACTATTGCACCTATTTAATGTAACCCTTGCTGTCCATAGATCTCAAAGCAGCATACAACTGACCAAAACGTTTGGAAAGTATATGTTCACTTTCGCATCCATAGCCTTAAATCGCATCTCAAGTGCAAGTGCACTGTTTAGCTCACATCTGAAGGCTGGGCGCATTGAGGACGTCTACTGCGGATCGCAAAAATATCCTAATGATTATGATCACACTTCTTCAATAAAAATATTATGGTGACACTATACCAAATATGGTTTAGAAACTTGGGAACCAAGCTCGAGTGATCAGTGTAGCCCTGTTATCGCCTGGACTTGTTGAAATAACTTCAGGCCTAGAAAAAAACCTCCAGGCTTCTGTCATAACTGTCAATTAAAACGAATCCCGTCCGAATCGTCCTCTGTAATAACAGACATTCTGAGGTAATAATTACTTAACCAACGTTCTCTAGTACTACTAGTCCCGTGCAAATAGGGTTTTACTCCATTGTTATTGAGATACAGTATAATCCCTGTCCTACCTTAAAATTGGTTTCTCTGAGATTGTGACCTCTCTCAGGGCAAACCCTTTTGTTTCTCTGCTTTGCTTACTTTGAAAGTATCGACAAAGAAACCTGTCATCCCAGTCAATTACGAACACCAGTCTATTTTCATCTTCCTCTCAACATCACAACACCCTCCTCTATTCTAGCCACTGAGGGCCTTACAGGAAGCCATGTGAGTAGTTGGGTATTGACAGTCATGGGTGTGAGGAGAGGAAGTATGCCTCAGGCCTTCTTTCTTGTCCTCAAGCAAACCTCACATGGAGGAAGACTTCAACTTTAGTGATATACAGTCGCTTGTGAAAGTCCCCTTGCACAGTCTTCACATTTTTGCTGCCTTAATTAAATCTTCAAAGGGAATACATTTGATTTATTTCCTAATGATCTACATAACCAACTCCACATTTCCAAAGTGAAAGAAAAATTGTAGAACATTTTTCAAATGAAAAATATATGAATATGTCATGATTGTGTATGTCTTCACATCCCAGAGTTAATACTTGGTGGAAGCACCTTTGGCAGCCATTACAGATGTAAATTATTTTGAATAAGATTCTACCACAAGTCTTAGGGCAACATTTATCCATTGTTTTTGTCACAATTGCTCAAGCTCAGTAAATTTGGTTGGGAGTCATTGATGGAATATTCAAACTGTCTCTGATCTTCAAGCAAATGTAAGCCAGCAGTAAGACTGGATCATCCAGGAACACTCAACATCTCTCTGGTGTGTCTTTGGCATGAAAAAGTGTGTTGTTGTCCTGCTGAAAAACACAACTCTTTTCCAGAGTTCAGAAGACTGAGGCAGCGTTTCCTCTAACTTTTTATCTTGGCTTTTCTCCTTTCATATTTATTTTTATCCTGACAAATTCCCCAGCCCTGCCAGTGACAAGCATACCCATAACATGATGCTGCCATCACAATACTTGAAATTACAAAAGGATCAACAACATTGCGTACATTGAGCTCAGGGAAATTGGGCTACTTTGAAAACAATGTCGCTAGGGAAAATGTATTGGTCGCGGGTTTCAGGTTTTTGGGCTATTTCTAATTGTATTCATTTAAATCTTTTGATTATTCATATTATTCATATTTTGAATAATCAAAAGAATCTATTTATTTAAAAAAATGTAAATAAAGATATGAGTAATCAAAAGATTGAAATGAATAGAATTAACTAATTCAAAGAACAAAAAATAAATAAAATAATATAGGCCTAAATGCTCAAGCGCACACACATTCGTTCTTACTGTCACCTCAGACTAACAGCCTCACCTGTTGTTTCTGTCAATCAGACACGCAGTGTCAACCAATGAACCAAAGATGCGTGAGGGAGTGCCGAGCCAACTCACTCACAGTCACACACTTAGCAGCCAAGTAGAGAGAGGAAGGACAGCTGTGAAAACAACAGCTAGAAAAGGAGTCGGAAGCACAGTAGCATTTGGATTCATTTTAATAATGTAGACAATGTTAGAGCATAGTGTAGAATTTGCCAATACAAAATCTCATAACCTACACCGGCATATGCGAACTGTGCACCCAACTGTGAAGCTAGCTGTAGCTGAGCTTCGAGAAACTAGCGGGCCTGCTAGTGATAGTGGTGGAGCCAGCACCTCCACATGTGGAGATGTATCCACTCAGTCAAGTAGGCCTACTCCACGACCCACAGCAACACAGTCTTCTATGGACCAGTTTATGCCAAAGTCTATGTCTGTAGCAAAACAACGCCAAACTGATATTGCATTGGCTAAAATGATTGCCACTGATTTCCAGCCATTTTCAATATTGGAGGACAGAGGTTTTAGAAAGTATAGCAATAGCCTAAATCCAATGTACACAATTCCAAGCAGGAAAACCCTTTCAAAATCACTTATTCCACAACTGTACGAGAGCACACAGGCTTCAGTGCGGGAAAGAGTCCAAAAAGCTACTGCAGTTTGCCTTATCACTGACTGCTGGACATCAAGGGCAACCACAACCATGTCGGTTACATGTCACTTCATTGAAGATTTTTCGATGTCTAGCTGTCTTCTGGACTGCTTCTGCTTCTGGACTGCTTTGAGTTCAGTGACAGACACACCTCAGAGAACTTGGCAGAGGAACTGTTGAGAGTGGCCAGAGAATGGCAAGTAGATGGAAAAGTGGTCTGTTGTGTTAGCGACAATGCACCTAAAATAACCAAAGCCATGAACATTTTAAAAGGGACCCATCATCCATGTCTTGTCCACACAATCAACCTGATTGTAAGATATGCTCTGAAGAGATGCTCCTCCAAAGATCTGGAGATCCTCTGAGCTGGTGGAAGAACAAGGACTCTGTCTACCCACGGCTTACTAAAGTCATGACAGGGAGACTCTGCATAGTGGCCACATCCGTTCCCTCTGAGGGGGTCTTCTCGAAAACTGGACAAATAATTACTGAGAGAAGAAACCGCATCAGCCCCTCGAAAGTGAGGCAGCTTGCATTTCTGAATGCAAATCTCTCATAAAAGCAAAATATGGTCAGCATTGCTGTGTGCTGCTGGTTATAACATGGCAATAAAGAAGAGAGAGAAAATAGGGACCAGTTTAATGTTTTAAGTGGGATGCTGCAGTTTTGCACATTGTTATTTAATTTTCTTTGATATGGTGCAATATTCTATTATGCTGTTCAGATTGTATTCGTTTTGAATGGTTAGATTTATATGCACTTTGTTTATATACATTAAAAAGTTATACTTTAAATGCAAATGTTTAATAGCATTCTTTTTCATAACAAACCAATGCATTTTTAAATACATTGTGGTTAAGGTAGAGTATGATTTCATTTAATAATTTAGTTAGAATTGTTTTAACACCAATCATAGTCAAACTATCGCAAACTATCTATTTTTTTTAAGAGCCGTTTGGGAGCCAAAAGAGACGGCTCTTTTTGGTGAGCTGAGCCGAACGAGCCGGCTCACTGAAAAGAGCCGGAATGCACATCACTAGCTAATACTGAGTGAGTGAGTGGTAGGGAGGGCCGGAGGGGTGTGTGTTGAGGGAGAGGTGTGTGTGTGTTGAGAGAGCACTACAGCCAAATACTTTTATAACTAAACCAAGATAGACCACATCCTGTCATTTCAAATGAGAACAAATTTGTCATAGTGGGCAGAACAAGCACAAGCTAGCAAGATCCTATATGTTTCAAAATTAGCAGAATGTCGGCCAAAATCCATCTCGTTCTATCTTCTCACACTGCATGCCACTGGGCTTCCTCTCACTATTTGGTAGGGAGTGGAAACGCCAAGCGGATGCTTCACATTTATACATCTGGTGAGCAACATGCGCGCACGTCGTGACAACTTTTTATCAGTGGTTGGCTGTTTAGATTGTTCTTATGAAGGCACCTATTTCCAACCCTTTTATGCATGCTCAGTGTTTTATGCATGCTCAGTGTTTTATGCATGCTCAGTGTTTTATGCATGCTCAGAACTCGCGTGGTTCTTTTTATGGGGGAACGTCCTCAAAATAACTGCCATTAAATGTGGAGAATGATACATTTGTCTCTGTTGGCCATCAAGTAGCCTATTCATGTATATGCTATTGTAGGCTACCATTTGATACAATAAATACATTGAAATTACGATATCATTGGAGTCATTACAAATCAATTTCTACCACTTGTGTAGCCTGCCTGGAGCTGGCAAACCAATTTAATAAATAGCCTATAACTGCGGTTTATTGTTGTTGTAGCCTTATGTTTTTTATGCAATTATGAATGGACATGTTTAGTTAATTACATTGGAAGCTCCATCGCAGTTGTTGGAACGCATTAGATTGACGGTAACAGTGGTCAGATTAGGCTACAGGTAAAAACGTTTAATGTTGTTGACAAGCATATTCCGTTCATATACATATTATTCATATTTAATTCAGTGATTAAAATTATGAACCCATCCTCGCCTATTCCAGCAGGCTATTGGGAAACACAAGCACCTCTTACCTCGAAATAGCCTCGCTATTCATGTTGAATAATTGTTCATTTTAACAAAGCAAGCTGCTAAATCGTTCCGTTGACATCTTGCCTACATCTTGTCTAGACTACAGTAGACTATCTGAAATGAGATGTAGGCCTGTCAGAGGCTATAGGCTACCTTCCTTTATCAAAGCAAACCCTGGCAAAGTTAAATTACAATCATAAACACAGATTTTAGTCTGTAGCCTATGCCTATTGAAATGACAAGTCAATCTCGCAAATGGGCCATTTATAACGGTTTGTAGTCTTAACATCTGGCACATAATAACAGCACAATTGCCAGAAAATAGCCTAACATTCGTTTTTTTTTATGTTCTTGCAAGTTTTTCAAGAGATTCTCTGTCCAACTTCCATCACCCAAACTCTACTGTCAGATTTATTTATAGTTATGCACATACACAAAGGGGATTTATTAACAATTATAAACCTGGTTCGAGCCCTGAATGCTGATTGTCTGAAAGCCGTGGTATATCTGACCATACCATGGGTATGACTCAAACATTTTTTTTACTGTTCTAATTACATTGGTAACCAGTTTATAATAGCAATAAGGCACCCCGGGGGGATTTGTGGTATATGGCCGGTATACCACGGCTAAAGGCTGTATCCAGGCACTCTGTGTTACATCATGCTTAATAACTTTTTATTTTATTTTTTATTTGACCTTTATTTAACTAGGCAAGTCAATTAAGAACAAATTCTTATTTACAATGACATCAAACCCTCCTGTAACCAGGAAGACGCTGGGCCACTTGTGCACCGCCCTATGGGACTCCCGATCACGGCCGGTTGTGATACAGCCCGGGATCGAACCAGGGTCCTTAGCCGTGGTATATATACCATACCCCCTTGTGCCTTATTGCTTTATCATAGCATTGAGCTATCATACCGTGAGAGTTTATACTTGTGTTTTGAAGCCAGAGGATGAGTCGTATTTCACTGTTCGTTTTAGTCAAGTAATTGTACATTTTCAGTTATAAAAGGGATGATAATTGTTATTAAAAGTACTGATGATGTGTGAACTGTTGCTTCATGCGTTGTATGTGTGTGCTTACTGTGACTCACCATGATACTAGGTAGTTACTTCCAATGCCGGATAGTAGTGCTTGTCAAGCGGGAGCGAACGGCACTGTGTCCCGGTGATGTTGCCATTCATGCCCTCCCCACTGAGTAATCAATATGAGTTATTTATTGTGTAGGCTGCTATCCTATATGAAATAAATTCACGGGAGGGGAAAAAATGGCCACGTAACTACCGCTGGCGACACGACCTTGATACCCATTAGGAAGCTTATCACAGTCAGGTCTCAGGTCGGCATGCATGACCATACAACACCAGTGCACTGGTCCCCGGTTTATCGACTCTTTGTGCAGCCCAATCCGTCACGCAAAACGGTATTGAGCGATAACAAATCTGCCCAATAGCTGCTTCGCTTTCCATACACCTATTCCTTTCGACACACCCACTCCGGTGGTTGTTTAGCAACAAAACCGGTGCGTGCGCAACTATGGGGAAAAACAGACGGGATAAACAAGACAGGGTTGGCTTGGATTGTTGATCATATGTAAACTATATTTCGTCCCCAATGTTTATTGAAAATATTAATACATTTGCATAATGAGCACTTATTTTTTGTTGTGTTCTTTTTTTCTCACAATGAGCACTTGTCGCTCAAATACATAATTACAGTTATTGGTTAGCTAGCCATTGCTATCAATCTGGCCATCCAGAATCACAACAACACACAGACTTCTACCCACGGAAGCAAACATCGTTTTCATGTCACCTAACCCATTTTCTAGAATTTTTCTCACTTTGGAAATGTTTTTCTCACGTTGAAAATGTGAAGTAGAAAAAAACATGTTTTATTTTATTTTAAGGCAGAGAAATGTGAAGACTGCAAGGGGTGTGTAGACTTTCCCTATGCACTGTATGTAAAGCATAAATGGTTTTCAATCTTCAGAGATAATAAGAGGAAAGATTGGTACAGTGAGGTGGGGGGGAAGAAGTAGAGACTGTGGAGTCAGTAATTGACAAGTTCCCCACAACACATCCCCCAAGAGTGCAGAAAATCACTGCTAGCACAAAGGTGTTTTGTGGTTTGTGCAGCTGGAGCCAGGTGAGGAACGGTTGTCAGGTGAGTCCCACGCTGGGCACAACCATGCTCCTGCAGTGAAGAGCAGTGCGGCTGGCCACAGACAGACAGAGCCCTGGCTGTCAACATCTGTTCAGGAGACTGTACCATCTGGGTCTGGCCCAGGGGAGCTTCTCCTCCAGCTCTGACCAGCTGCAGAGAGTCACAGACAGACATGGACCTATGCAGTCCTGTAGAGGTACAGAAACGGGGCCAAGTCCAACCTATCCAGCTACTCAGTATTTAGGTATATTCCTATGTTAGACGTTCGCCTCATTCAGGGGTGTTTATTTTTTATTTCATTTACAAAAAAGACTTCAGCCAGATCAAAGCATTAGCAAGTCAAGTTTGTGCTATGACTGTGGGTTAAAAGCATATCCGAGAAGTTATTGAGGTCTGTAAGAATGGCTGAATGATGAACAAATGAACAAAATACAATGAAAGACAAGTTGGCAGGTTTAGTTAAGACCTTTTATTTAATCAATTTGAAAGAAAAAAAACAAAACAGTAAAAACAGTGTACAAAGTTGATATTATTTATTTACTAAAGCTGGTGTCCTCAGTCTCGGGAATGGGAAAGGGGAGGTACAAAAAAAGTTAAAAGAAAAGGTACAAAATGCATTTCCCTATTTTCAGAGGGTGACAGCAAAGGATGAGTGTGCATAGGATTAAGCAACCATCAGATCTAACAAATTGAAGAATTGTTTAAGAGGAATTGATGTGAAAAGAAAAAAGAAAAGCTGTTACATTCATTTGTATGATTAACTTTTGTATAGTGATTATCAGTCATCTGAAAACACAGCAGAATTTTCTGGAAACTCATCGGAGAACTGTGTTCCATTTTCAAGATTACCAGTTTATCTACAGCAATCTGTATATGGGGGTTAATTGCGCAAACAATCCTTTCATAGTTCACACCTTTCAGAATTGATGTCTAGAGAGGTGCTGTTTCAGTCGTTTCTGACAGCAAAGTGTAACAACTACAATTGTACAAATACATACATACATACATGTTTTGGGGCAGGAAAGTGCATATCATTGGCACAGTCAAATCCATTTTCATTGCTGGTTTTCTATAAATAACAACTCAGAGCCATGTACAGAGGAATGGAACCCATCCCTACCTATAGAGATCAAAGCTGACTCAACTTCTTTCCCCCTGAACCACAGCCCAGTTTGTTTATGGAGTAAGTCCTGTATATTGTATGGACTGTATATTGTTATATAGTGACCTCATTGAGGCTGCAGTGAGTACACTGGGAGGAAAACACCCAATACTGTAGAAGAGGAAAATCCAGAAGAGAGAAAAGATTCCCTGATTGGGCAGAAAGGATCAGTACCTGACTGGCCAGTTCAGAGGGAAGCAGCCTAGATTGTTTGGAATACAACATTCAGACAGGGAGGCACCATGATCCAAGCACATGATAGTTACTCTAAACCCCCTGGACTGTCTTTTCAATGGGATTACAGGAAATGGATATCTAATTGACCATGAGATTCATTGACAGCAAGCTTTAATCTATTTAGATTATTGTGCCTGCCCCCAGAATAAGCATTATTTAAGTATCTGCGAATCCCCTTTCTGCCACTGTGTTACACAATTTCTCTTTAGACTGACAGTGGTCCATTGGGTAATTCTCACTTTGTTCTCTAATGTTTTGGGGCTTTAGAATTCTGATAAGAATGTTCTTTTGAGCATTGGAAGTCCTATAAGAATCAACCATGTTCTACTAACAGTTAGATATACCGAGTAATACATTTTATTGATTAGGTATACTGGCAGTCCAAGGAGTTTCAAAGTGTTGGTCCAATAGTGATAGTGTGAAAGTCTTGATAAAAAAAAAAAATCAGCATAAGACTAATCTCCCAATTCATTGAAAATGAAGTCATTGGTCATCTATTGTTATTGCCGTTGGGCCACAATATTTATTTGTATTAAAGCGGAAATCAGCAGTTGAAACAAAGCGTTCTCCCCATCCCTGTTTCGGTAAAAAAGCTGAGGGATGGGGTTGGAGAAATGTAACCACTCTAAAATTCATGCATTGGATGCAAGGACTGACCAGCCCTGATATCCAAAATGATCATTTTAACCATACGGTGAGGCTATATATAGTGTTTGTTTACAAACATTGAAAAAAAAATCTTAGATTTTTGGTTGTGATGGGGTACAACAGTTCAACTAAGTTCATTAGGCATTCATAAGTTATATTCTTCAAGAATCAATGGGTGCATATCATTAATTTATGAGTCAAAATAATGTATGTAACAACTGCAGATTGCCCCTTTAAACAAAGAACAGCAAAATACATTTCAATTTTAAATGGCTAATTCCGATATAGTCCTTATGGTCCCGTAACATTTCCCGGGCAAACGTTCACTTTGTGAATAGTACGTGACAAATAACAGGTGCTGACAAAAGCAAAACAAACAAAAGTTTAAGAACGTGTAACCTTATCATTCTAAACTCATTTACCACATTGCTGCATGACCACTTTTTTTCCTATAAATGAGGGTTTCATGAACATCCAGCTTGTCTGACTGTACACGTCAAGACAAGCAGGAAATGCACTGTAGTGTTATCTCTCACCATTAGAAAAGTCTTAAAAGGCCACAGAAACAAATCAGTGGTTTTTCAATTTGTGTAGTATGGAGTATTTTCCCATATAATTACCGAACCTGCAGATTGCAAATGTCTGTTCAACAATACTATCTGAGGATGTGGCGAAAGCCCCGGTAGTTGGATGTGCAGCCTGGTGGGGTGAGGGGAAATGGTGGGACCAGAGGAATGAAAGGGGTGTTTTTAGGCTGTTCCACTCGCAGAGTAGGAAAACTGTGGGAAGTGGGGTCTCCGTTCGCTGTCAAACAACTCCATGCTCTCTTCTGGAATACAAAATGAGTGGGGAGGAAAGAGAGAGAGAGAGGGATGGCACAGAGAACTCCATTAGTGTATACGTTCTGATTTCCGCTTTAATACAAAATATATATTTTCCTCTCAGTGTCCAAAAACCCTTATGATTGAGTCCTAAATGCATAATGTACCTAGTGGTCTAGCACTTCCATGTGAGGGACACAGTGAACAATCGAATAACAGATGCTACACACACGTTCCAGGAGAGGGCACAAATCCCCCAGAGGAATTGAATAAGCGCTATGTAATTTGACCTCGCATTAATTGCACTGGGAAGATGGACCTTCCCCATTATCATTTCCATACTTGCCTTGGAGAGTGCAATCTATACCTTAAATGATGTTCAAAACGATGTATTATTCAATTCTTTGAGTGCTACAGTACAGATATAAAGTTGCGGCCAAATATACTGGCAGCCTTGCACTTTTCTTTAATTCCCTATTTCTTCTAAAATAAGATGAAATTGGAAAAAAAACTTTTGGTTTCCACACCTTTTTGGATTTTCAACATTGCATAACTAATTTTATTTGTGTTAATTTAAGTTTAGAATTGTTCATTTTGAAAGTAATGACAAATGGCATGGACAAAATGATTAGCTAGTACCTGGTTGAACAGCCCTTTGCCAAGATAACTGCAGACAAACGCTTCTTGTAACTGTCAGTGATCTTGCTACACCTTGGCCCACTTTTCAGCAGCAAACTGCTCAAATGCTTCAATGTTCAACTGCTGTTTTCAGATCTCACCATAGGTTCTGGATGTGATTCAGATCTGGACTCTTGGCTGGCCACTCCAGAACCTCATCTCTTCTTGAACCATTCCTTGGTGTTTTTTGTATGTCCTTTTGGTGTCATTGTCCTGCTGGAAGACCCACAACCTCCAATGGAGACCCAGTCTTTGGACACTGGGTTGAACATTGGACTCCAAAACACCTGATAATCTGCTGATTTCATGATGCCTTGTGCATTTTCAAGGTCCCCAGTACCAGAGGCAGCAAAGCAACCCCACAGCATTATCAAACCTCCCTCATGCTTGATTGTAGGGAGGGATGTTCTTTCCATTGAATGGTTCATTTGGTTGTCAGTAAACAAAGGGCTGATCTGTATTGTCAAAGAGCTCTAATTTTGTTTAATTGGTCCAGAGAAGATTTCCCCCAGAACTTAGGCTTGTTTAGGTAATCTTTTGAGAAGATCAATCAGGCATTCTTGTGTCTCCTTCAGAAGTGGGTCTTCCTATGTTTACACACAACCAAATGAAGCACTCAAAGGATATAACACCCTCGCTACAATCAAACATGGGAGAGGTTCAATAATGCTGTGGGGTCGCTTGGCTGCCTCTGGTATTGGGGGCCTTGAACATGTGAAGATATCATGAAATCAGCAGATTATCAAGGTGTTTTGGAGTGCAGTTGGTGGAGGTCACCCCTCAAACATTGAAGTATAAGAGCAGTTTGCTGCTGAAAAGTGGGCCAAATTCCTACAAAAAGGGTTTGTCTGCAGTTATCTTGGGGTGCCAATACATTTGTCCATGCCATTTGTATTTAATTTCTAAATAGAATTGTTAACTTAAGTTTACAAAAATAAAAATTGGATCTACAATGATGAAAATTCAATATTGTGTGGAGAACAAATGTTTTTATTTCAATTTCAACTTATTTTAGAAATAGGGAATTATTTAAGAAAAGCGCAAGGATGCCAATATATTTTTCCGCAACTGTATAAAGTATCATATACATCAAGGGCACGTGGAAATCTTATCGAGTGCACCTTTAAAATGGTTTATTTTCTTTGTTCAATGAATAGGCGAGTAAAACTACTGGGAGTGCCAAAAAAGTACTAGGCAGTCAGAGTAAGCCAAAGATAGGACTGCATTTAAAGTAGAGAAAAAGGCACATTCTCTCATGAGCCTGACAACGAGGAAGAATATTACCATCTTCAATCAAAATTCTATCTAAAACTAAATAATGTAGACCAGCTTGGGGGTTTTCGTTTGAGACACTCCAATTCTGTAACCCCCAAAATAACATTGACCTTTAGAGCCAAATGATAACTTCAAGTTCAGTTAAAATCTCTGAAGAGGGGGAGGTGAATGTATGTGAGATTCTGAAACTCAATAGGTATTCTTTACAGTAATGACATTTAGAACCACTGGCGTTTCCAGTTCATCCTGAGTCAGACGGTGATCATCCCTACTAAACAAAAGCATTCAGGTCCAATGAGTCAGTGAAATACAAAAGTATGATTGTCTATCTGGGCGTGTAATACTGTTCTCTGTGATGCGAGTGTGGTGTGTGTATTCTGTAAAGATACAGATTACGCAGTGGGTCAGGTAGTACCTTGTCCAGGTGGTGTAATAGTGATGGTCTGTGCTGTGAACTCCTCGTCAAAATACCGTGTATCTGTTTCCGAGGTAACCTGGGGCTTGAAGGGCGGGACCAGCTGTGAGAGAAGAGAGGACACCATGAGCACATTGGCACATCTGTCCTATCAATCAGAGTGTAGGCAGTTGCAGGCCTGGTGAAATCTATTGGTGGTTCACTGAAGTAATGGAAAATGGAACACTAATTTACCCTTTTCTCATAAACATCTTGCCATTCAATCCCAGCAAAGAATTTGTGCTGCATAATCTCCTTAGCATCATCCTGTCCTCCACCTAACCTGGAAGATAGAGGAACCAAAACAAAGTAAATACGGGGCCAAATCAATCAATGCCATTATATTCCACGGGATTCTGTACATACAGTATGGTGGATAACTGCTGGCAAGAGGGTCTACGCACCGCTGCTTGGGGTCCTTCTTGAGCAGGCCGGAGAGCAGGGACCTGCCCTCAGGGCCCAGGGTGCGTGGGAAACGGATGTCCTCCATGAGGATGAGCTCAAACAGCTTCTCGTGGTCCTGGTTGTAGAAGGGCAACCGACCGCACATCATCTCGTACATGACCACGCCCAGACCCCACCAGTCCACCGCCCGACCGTAATCATTGTCCTCCAGAACCTGGACAACACAGGACAACCACAACTCAATACAATATAATACCATCAGGAACATTTACACAATCATACTTGGAAGCATACAGGACAAGGGCTAGCAGGAGTTCAAATGTACGTTCAGCCCTATGACAACATCAAGAGAGACATACTATACATTGTTGGTTTAGATCTCTGAAACCTAGCTATTAGCTAAGTGGATGGACATTAAGTGGGTAGTGAGGTCAGCAGCTCTCCGGGCTGTATAAAGAACCCTGAGGCCAGTGAACCCCCCACTCCCCTTCTCCTGGTCTGGGATTCCAAGCAGCCACAGCCAACACTGACTCACATCTCACATTAGGAGCAGGGATAGAGTTTCCCCTGGAGCCCTGCATATTTAATCACTAGAGGTCTGCAGTACACACTACACACCACCATGAGGGAGGGATAGGCTGGGCAGGGGCTGGAGGCTGGAGAGGCTAGGGACAGTTAGTGGAAGCATTGTAGCAACCACATACACCACACCATTGCCACAACCCTTAGTCATGGAGGTGGAGGTTCACACATCTTGGAAGATGACGTGTTCACACGTTCTAATCAATTGGCTCGATTTGGCTCTGTGCTGTCTAACTGGGGCAGCCTGTTGAATGTCAGCAATAGTATTTGAGTTGTTACTAAACAAGGCCTTCTGGGACATGTAGTTGGGTCAACAGTACCGGAAGGATATTGTAGGTGAAATCAAGCCAATGAGAACAGGCTGTTCTTTAAAACAAGGTTATATGAGGTGAGATAAATTGGTCCAGGAATACATTCATAGGTAAAACAGCAGCCTAATAGAATTACATATGGACATGAAGGTACACAGACCCAGAGAGAAGAGGCAGGCAGAACAGACGGACAGATGTGACCGTAAATGGAACAAAACCGGAGTGTGTTTGTGTGCGTTTGGGCAGGCGGTGTGTGCCTGCATCTGTGGGCACGCTGCTTGGCGCTGCGGTTAGGGGCGAGGAGGACTCGGAGGGCAGGGGTAACGTGAAGCCGGCACAGTGCTAGGATTACTGGACCGTCTCTATTTCCAGCGCTGCTGTCATGTGATTCACACCACACGACAGCTGGGCCTGCAGCTGCCCCATATATGTAGAAGAGTACCACAGCTGTGGAGCTGCCAGGACCACAGGAGCCAAGCTCATCCCTCACACACGTAACCAGGGCTGCCTGGACCAGCTCCGTTACACTGGCCTAAAGGACAGCACAGCGCAGGGAGGAGGTAGGAGTGAAACGTACACTTGCTGTACTTTTCCTCCACTTGATAATGCCCTCGATCTTACTTCTCTGGCCATTTTCTCCCTCTAACACAAACACAGCTATTGTCCCTCTCCCAAACACATGCCCTTCACTCTCCGTTTCATTGTTCATAACTTTCACAAATCGACTTCATTGCCATTCCAATGTTTCAATAAAACGACTCTATGTCACAGTGGATTAGGTGAAACTTGTTCCATGGGTGTTCACTAGACGCAAGCTTACAGCACCGGGCCGGGCAGCGGGTCTGGCCTGTGGAATATTCCCAGACGTTACAGCATTCCTGTGCAGCACACACAACAAGGTCATTGTTTACTGCAGAACAACCTGTAACATTGCCTGGGCCTGGCTCCCATAGAGACGCTCTATGGCGACCCCGTCTCCACGGAAACGCCCCCCTGATGTCTCCGCTGCCAGAGGAGGAGCAGAGCTGGGGCTGTTATATGGTGCCACTAGCTATGTTACTGTGTTCAGAATGCTAGAGGGGGGAGGGTTGTTCTTCAGCACATGTATGACATACCACACATGGACATACAAAAATGATATCCAGATTCTTTCCTTTTAATTATCATTTGCCTGTTGCTTGCCCTAGTGTGAGGGGCGTGACATGATGGCTATATAGTAATTCATGCTCTAGTTGGCTTTGGTGATGATGGCTACTGTATGCCGTAAATCAGGATGGTCTTCTAGAGCAGGAGTTCCCAAACTTCCAGCATTAGGCCCCCCTTCCAGCATTGGGCCCTCCCCCCCGCACACGCCACGTCTATTTCTATTGGCACAAGCACTTTCATGACACAACCTGCCCACACCCCTCTTGTTGGTGGAGAGGACACAAGGTTTAAAGCAATTTTTTTCTTTAAATTCCATACATTTTGCCAGTCTAATGTGTATTCATGTGATATTTGAGTGACAAAAATATTCTATGGGATAAAAAAACGAAACTTAAAAAAAAACGTTAGCTGACATGAGCTAGTTGATGTGGACATTTCTGACAAGTTATGAATAGCGTCTAAGAGAGAGGAATATAAAGATGTCAGATGAAAAGGCCATGGGAGATTGTTACTGGGGAGAACTGAGGACAACAGGCGCAGAGTGTGTGGCCCTGGCTTTGCCCAGGTCAGGATAGGCATCCTGGGCAGCAGTGGGCTAGAAGTCCCCTCAGTGCCAGGAGCAGCTGTAGCCAATGTAACCTTTTCTCCAGGGCGGAAACTCACGTTTCCTGAGGCACTGCCAAACCCCCCAGCAAATTCCAAATTGAGGCTAAAAACAACGAGCCAGCAACTGTGTCAACATGGGCACCCTTCTCCCAGAAAACCTTCTTACAGCAAGAGGCAAGGGGACTAGCACACACACACACACTGTACAATGCCCTATCATGTTACACACCCCACGTCATACCTGCACGCAATGGGGAGAAGCTACACCCCTGTACACATGCCTTCTCAACCAAAAAATATGGGAACAGCCTGTCCTGCACACTGCAGACTCATTAGCTTCATGTCTTATACTGGAGATTAGAGAGGCATTTAGGAACAGCTGTCCCAAAGCCACTCTTCAACAGTTTATTTTACCTTTATTTTAACAGGGAGTCCCATTGAGAACCAAGGTCTCTTTTGCAAGGGAGCCTTGCATCTTACAATTAATTACACAGCTAAATTAGACACAGGAAAGAAAAATACACCAGAAAAAATGTGACATAACTTGTATGCCTTAACAATATGCCCGACAACAGACATTTACGATGACGCGTGTAGTGGGATATATTCGCTGCAATACAGTTCCTCTCTTCAAACCGTGTTTATTCTGTTAAATTCTTTCAATTACTTACCAATTATGTGACTTTATTCTCTTCAGTTGATTTACACTCAAATTTGAATAGACAGAAATACCCACGAGAACATGCCAAAAGAGTGTGCACTACCAGGTCTTTTCACCACATCCTTAAATATTATAATATTACATCTGAAGAGGAAGGCCACATGGGTTGGGCTCCAAAGGCCTCCATTTTTTATGACAAAATATTATAAGATTTATTGACCCCTATTTTGTGAATGGACTGTGGGAATACACTACCTCTGGGGCCAGGTACTCTGGTGTCCCACAGAAGGTCTTCATGGTGGCCCCGTCTGTGATCCCCTCCTTACACAGTCCAAAGTCGGTGATCTTTATGTGTCCGTCTTTGTCCAGCATGAGATTTTCCAGCTGAGACAAGGAGACAGAATGAGACAGGAAGTATCAGCAACAGGAGGAGGGGGAGTGACTGTGTGATTGAGGCACAGCTGATTTGGCTTCAGCTCTGAGAGGCATAAGCTAGCAATGCATGTCCTTTTAATATCAGTGTGTCCTCTCAGTAAAAGTCACCTGGCAACTGTAGCCCACACGTGGCCAGCAGCACCAGGCAGGCAGGCCAGAGTCAGCACATCCTCCAATACTGCTACCCTGGCATTTTCAGGAGAACCTTAGCAGGCTGGGAGCCTGCCTCATTAACCCATGGGGAGAGCAGAGGGGGACGAGGAGGGAGGGGGCTATGCTGACCTGGCTGGTATAGTTCCATCAGCTGGAAGAAACAGGGCTCCAGATGCCCCCCTTTAAAACCAGTCATATCATGCCTCTGCTACCTCTGCTCTTATGCTATGAATACAGTTCACTGAGCTTCTATACTGGTCTCTTCCTTCTGGTACAAACAATTTACAGCTGGACAGAATAAGTTTGATGACGGGGGTAAAATATGACTGTCAATACTAAAATACACATTTCTCATCACTGCTTATTTACATTAATGGTAAACACAAAGATTAATAAAGGAATCGGACATCTGCCCAGAAGGAGATGGTGGTTATTATATTCCGGCTGTAGAAAGGGGCGGTCTGAATCAGGGGGAGGCCTGCTACTGCTGTGGACACTATTGATATCCCGGTCCGCAGACTGTGTTCCTCCGCCTTACCTTCAGGTCTCTGTAGACCACGTTCCTCTCAGCATGCAGGTAGTCCAGCGCTGACACTATCTCCGCCCCGTAGAACCGAGCCCGCTCCTCCGAGAACACCCGGTCCCGGGACAAGTGGAAGAACAGCTAGAGGAGGGAGGAAGATAAGAGAGGGAGAGGAGAGACAGAGGGAACAGGGTTAGCGTACACAGAAGGCAGGGTGGGAGGATTATTGGCTACTACTAGCTAAATTGGATCTTACAAGTCAGGTGTTATTGAAGCTCACCTCTCCGCCGTTCGCATACTCCATGACAAAACACAACCGGTCGTGGGTCTGGAAGGAGTATTTCAGGCCCTGGGGATATATATTTACATTTTAGTCATTTAGCAGATGCTCTTATCCAGATGGATCAAAAATTAAGCCCGCCATTGCAAGTTCTCCATAAGAAACCAAAGTCTTTGTTGAAGTGATATCTGCCTTTGGGATATAACTGTTGAGTGACAACTGCTAGCCCCATTCACCACGGTGAGATGAACAGAAGATGCATGTGTTACTTCAGCCACTTAATGTGGAAGAGTTTCGCATTGTGAGCCATCACAGACTTTGAGAAAGGTGGTTAACTAACAATGAGATGTCTAGTGTCCTCAAAGGAGGCCAAGTCTATTGCTGTCTTTGTAAACATTGCTCAAACTCTCCCAACACAGATTCAGCATGTCCCCCCGAATGGAAGCTCTCAGGCTGAAGTGGAGAGGCTCCTCAGAGTCTTTGTGGCCAGAGGAGAGTTTGGGTTAGGTAGATGGAGTGGATGGAGGGGTCTCTCACTGTCAAGAACGGATGCTTGGAATTCTGGAGCACTCGGTTTTCTGTGAGTGTGTGTGCCACTTCATCCTGAAAGAGATCACAAAGAGTGTTTGTGCAACTCCCACAATGGCTGCAGTTTAGGTATCCATGACCGCCCCTCACCGCCCCCATGCTCTCTCTCCCTCTTTCGCTTTCTCATGCTTCTCCTAACGGTTAGTGGCCTCTACTCACTTTCGCTACGATCACTTCCTTCTTCAGGATTTTCATGGCATAGTAGCGTCCTGTGGCCTTCTCCTTCACCAGGATCACTTTGCCAAAAGTACCTTTTCCGAGGAGTTTGAGGTATTCAAAGTCGTCCATAGTCTATGAGCGATGGGAGGAAAAAGCAGCATCGGGTTACAAACAGCTTCTATAACAAATTCATGCTCTAGCTAGTCAAGACATATAATCCCACTGACAACAACACAGAAGCATTTAAGGTGCCATTTCATCCACTCTGCAATGTCCACTCTTCTAATGGTGGGACTATATGCTGCAGTGACTTGTTGAACCTCTGACCCCCAGGGCTGGTGAGAATGTTGAAAACGGTTGTGTAGGAGACATGCAATCCGGTGCCCTTAGACCTTTGTGTCATGACTTAAGAGCACAAATGTGTGGTGATGAAACCGAGTGGACACGCCATCTGGTGTTATGCCTCCCAGGGCTGATGTTGGTACCGGAGCATCGGCTCTTAGACCAACAGGCTTCTAGACAGCTTCTACCCCCAAACTATCTGCACTGACTCTAATACCTCGTACCTCTGCACATTGATCTGGTCCTGGAACTCCCTGTATATAGCTCCACAATGATCTGGTCCTGGAACTCCCTGTAAATAGCTCCACATTGATCTGGTACTGGTAGTCCCTGTATATACACTACCGGTCAAACGTTTTAGAATACCTATTCATTCAAGGGCTTTTCTTAATTTTTTACTATTTCTACATTGTAGAATACTAGTGAAGACATCAAAACAATAAAATAACACATATGGAATCATATAGTAACCAAAACAGTGTAAACAAATCTAAATATATTTTATATTTCAGATTCTTCAAATAGCCACACTTTGCGTCAGTGACAGCTTTGCACACTATTTGCATTCTCTCAACCAGCTTCATGAGGTAGTCACCTGGAATGCATTTCAATTAACAGGTGTGCCTTCTAAAAAGTTAATTTGTGGAATTTATTTTCTTCTTAATGCATTTGAGACAATCAGTTGTGTTGTGACAAGCTAGGGGGGTATACAAAAGATAGCCCTATTTGGTAAAATAACAAGTCCATATTATGTCAACAACAGCTCAAATAATAAAAGAGAAATGACAGTCCATCATTACTTTAAGACATGAAGAAGGTCAGTCAATGCGGAACATTTCAAAGTGCAGTCGCAAACAATAATGAAACTGGCACTCATGATGACCGCCACAGGAAAGGAAGACCCAGAATGATACGTTCTTTAGAGTTACCAGCCTCAGATTACAGCCCAAATAAATGCTTCACAGAGTTCAAGTAACAGACACATCTCAACATCAACTGTTCAGAGGAGACTGCGTGAATCAGGCCTTCATGGTCAAATTGCTGAAGAGAAACCACTAATAAAGGACACTAATAATAAGAAGAGACTTGCTTGGGCCAAGAAACACGAGCAATGGACATTAGACCGGTGGAAATTTGTCTTGTGGTCTGATTTTTGGTTCCAACCGCCGTGTCTTTGTGAGACGCGGTGTGGGTGAACGGATGATCTCTGCATGTGTATTTCCCACCGTAAAGCATGGAGGAGGTGGTGTTATGGTGTGGGGGTTCTTTGCTGGTGACACTGTCTGTGATTTATTTAGAATTCAAGGCACACTTAACCAGCATGGATACCACAGCATTCTGCAGCGATACGCCATCCCATCTGGTTTGGACTTAGTGGGACGATCACTTGTTTTTCAACAGAACAATGACCCAACACATCTCCAGGCTGTGTAAGGGCTATTTTACCAAGGAGAGTGATGGAGTGCTGCATCAGATGACCTGGCCTCCACAATCCCCCCGACCTCAACAAAATGTAGATGGTTTGGGATGAGTCGGACTGCAGAGTGAAGGAAAAGGAGCCAAAAAGTGCTCAGCATATGTGGGAACTCCTTCAAGACTGTTGGAAACGCATTCCAGGTGAAGCTGGTTGAGAGAATGCCAAGAGTGTGCAAAGCTGTCATCAAGGCAAAGGGTGGCTATTTGAAGAATCTCAAATATAAAATATATTTTGATTTGTTTAACACTTTTTTGGTTACTACATGATTCCATATGTGTTATTTCATTTAAAGAAAATCTGGTCCTGGTACTCCCTGTATATAGCTCCACATATATCTGGTACTGGTCCTCCCTGTAAATACTAGGGATAGGCGTCCCGTCAACGGGGGCAGTTGTAAATCATGCAGCGCCGTGTGTCACGATCGCAGATTTTAGAGAAACAACAAATTTCGGTACATATACAGTTAAAGTCGGAAGTTTACAAACACCTTAGCCAAATACATTTAAACTCAGATTTTCACAATTGCTGACATTTTATCCAAGTAAACATTCCCTGTCTTAGGTTAGTTAGGATCACCACTTTATTGTAAGAATGTAAAATGTCAGAATAATTTTAGAGAGAATGATTTCTTTCAGCTTTTATTTCTTTTATCACATTCCCAGTGGGTCAGAAGTGTACATACACTCAATTCGTTTTTGGTAGCATTGCCTTTAAATTGTTTAACTTGGGTCAAATGTTTTGGGTAGCCTTCCACAAGCTTCCTACAATAAGTTGGGTGAATTTTGGCCCATTCCTCCTGACAAGAGCTGGTGTAACTGAGTCAGGTTTGTAGGCCTCCTTGCTTGCACACGCCTTTTCAGTTCTGCCCACAAATGTTCTATAGGATTGAGGTCAGGGCTTTGTGATGGCTACTCCAATACCTTGACTTTGTTGTCCTTAAGCCATTTTGTCACAACTTTGGAAGTATGCTTGGTGTCATTGTCCATTTGGAAGACCCATTTTCGACCAAGCTTTAATTTCCTGACTGATGTCTTGAGATGTTTCTTCAGTACTGTATATCCACATAATTTTCCTCCTCATGCTGCCATCTATTTTGTGAAGTGCAACAGTCCCTCCTGCAGCAAAGCACCCCCACAACATGATGCTGCCACCCCCGTGCTTCAAGGTTGGGATGGTGTTCTTCGGCTTGCAAGCCTCCCCCTTTTTCCTCCAAACATAACGATGGTCATTATGGCCACAGTTCTATTTTTGTTTCATCAGACCAGAGGACATTTATCCAAAAAGTACGATCTTTGTCCCCATGTGCAGTTGCAAACTGTAGTCTGGCTTGTTTATGGCGGTTTTGGAGCAGTGGCTTCTTCCTTGCTGAGTGGCCTTTCAGGTTATGTCGATATAGGACTCGTTTTACTGTGGATATAGATACTTTGCATCGGTTTCCTACAGCATCTTCACAAGGTCCTTTGCTGTTGTTCTGTGATTTATTTGCACTTTTCGTACCAAAGTACGTTCATCTCTCGGAGACAGAACACTTCTCCTTCCTGAGCGGTATGACGGCTGCGTGGTCTCATGGTGTTTATACTTGCGTACTATTGTTTGTACAGATGAACGTGGTACCTTCAGGCGTTTGGAAATTGTTCCCAAGGATGAACCAGACTTGTGGAGGTCTACAATGTTTTTCGGAGGTCTTGGCTGATTTCTTTTGATTTTCTTATGATGTCAAGCAAAGAGGCACTGAGTTTGAAGGTAGGCCTTGAAATACATCCACAGGTACACCTCCAATTGACTCAAATTATGTCAATTAGCCTATCAGAAGCTTCTAAAGCCATGACATCATTTTCTGGAATTTTTTTAAACTGTCTGTAAACAATTGTTGGAAAAATTACTTGTGTCATGCACAAAGTAGATGTCCTAACCGACTTGCCAAAACTATAGTTTGTTAACAAGACATTTGTGGAGTGGTTGAAAAACGAGTTTTAATGACTCCAACCTAAGTGTATGTAAACTTCCGACTTCAACTGTAGTTCTGGTACTGGTACTGTATATAGGGCGGCAGGTAGCCTAGTGGTTAGAGCGTTGGGCCAGTAACCAAAAGGTTGCTAGATTGAATCCCCGAGCTGACAAGGCAGTTAACCCACTGTTCCTGGGCCGTCATTGTAAATAAGAATAACTGACTTGCCTAGTTAAATAAAGGATAAATAAATATAGCTCCATTCTTGTGTATTTAATTGTGTTACTACACTGTTGGGAATGGCTTGTAAGCAAGCATTTCACAGTAACGTCTACACCAGTTTGTATTCGGCGAATGTGACAAAAATACAATTGTATTTCATTTGTTAGGAAAGCGTCAGGGCGCCGGGGTGAAGCAGGAAGTGCCGGTGAGGGTTGGGGTGAGGCAAGAAGGGCCAGTGAGGGTTGGGGTGAGGCAGGAAGGGCCAGTGAGGGTTGGGGTGAGGCAGGAAAGGGCTGGGTTGGGGTGAGGTGGTGTGAGGTTGGGGTGAGGCAGGGTGAGAAGGGCGGGGACCCACCACTTTGAGTCTGGGTTTGGTCAGGTACATCTCCATGTCCATTGGGTCTGGGGAGGAGTCCATCATCTCCTCTTCCTGTTTCTGTAGGCCATCTGCTACAGCCTGAATGGCTTTCGTCCATTCTTCCCTGAGAGAGGAAGGAGAGGGAGATTACAACACCTCATTTAACATAATTTATTTCAGCCCAATCATGTAATTGTCATCTTATCAACAGGAAGGAAATTTAGACTGTAGGGTCAGCCAACAACCAGTGTACTGTGTACTCTGTGTATGCACATGCTTGTGGTGTGTGTGTATTTTACTGTGTGTATGTGTAAGGGAGGGGTTGTGGCTGAGCTTGCCTGTCCTCGGGGGTCTCCACGTGGAAGGTGCGCTCGATGACAGTGGTCCACTGCAGGCAGCGGATGATGAATGTGTTGGGCTTGGGCCTCTCCGTCTTCATCAGCTGGCACTCTGGCCACATCCCGGGAGAGAGGGGCCAGGAGGAGAGGAGACAGAGACCCGCAGTTACAGCCATTTATCTTTATCGCCACCCTAACAGACACGGCTGGGACAGTCACCCTGCAGCCGTACACAGGGAACTGAACAGCTGCACTATGGGGGAAGGATGGAGGAGGAAACCCTGATCACAGCTTTTCCTTCATACTAAATACACATGACCAAAAGTATGTGGACACTCGTCGAACATCTCATTTCAAAATTATTGGCATTAATATGTAGTTTGTCCCGCCTTTGCTGCTATAACAGCCTCCACTCTTCTGGAAGGCTTTCCACTAGATGTTGGAACATTGCTGAGGGGACTTGCTTCCATTTCAGCCACAAGAGCATTAGTGAGGTCGGGCACTGATGTTGGGCGATTAAGCCTGGCTCGCAGTCGGCGTTCCAATTCATCCCAAAGGTGTTCGATGGGGTTGAGGTCAGGGCTCTGTGCAGGCCAGTCAAGTTCTTCCACACCGATCTCAATACATCTTTTCTGTATGGACCTCGCTTTGTGCACGGAGGCATTGTCATACTGAAACAGGAAAAGGGCCTTCCCCAAACTGTTGCCACAAGGTTGGAAGAACAGAATCATCTAGAATGTCATTGTATGCTGTAGCGTTAAGATTTCCCTTCACTGGAACTAAGGGGCCTAGCCCGAACCATGAAAACAGCCCCAGACAATTATTCCTCCTCCACCAAACTTTACAGTTGGCACTATGCATTGGCGCAGGTAGCGTTCTCCTGGCATCCGCCAAAACCAGATTCGTCTGTTGGACTGCCAGATGGTGAAGCTTGATTTATTACTCCAGAGAACGCGTTTCCACTGCTCCAGAGTCCAATGGGGGCAAGCTTCACACCACTCCAGCCAGCGCTTGGCAGTCCCATTCTGTAAGCTTGTGTGGCATACCACTTCGTGGCTGAACCGTTGTTGCTCCTAGACTTTTCCACTTCACAGTAACAGCACTTACAGTTGACCGGGACAGCTCTAGCAGGGCAGAAATTTGATTAACTGACTTGTTGGAAAGGTGGCATCTTATGACGGTGACACGTTGAAAGTCACTGAGCTCTTCAGTAAGGCCATTCTACTGCCAATGTTTGTCTGTGGAGATTGCATGGCTGTGTGCTCGATTTTATACACCTTTCAGCAACAGGTGTGGCTGAAATAGCCGAATCCAGGGCCTCCCGAGTGGCGCAGTGGTCTAAGGCACTGCATCGCAGTGCTAGCTGTGCCACTAGAGATTCTGGGTTCAAGTGCAGGCTCTGTCACAGCTGGCCACGACCGGGAGACCCATGGGGCAGCGCACAATTGGCCCAGCGTCGTCCGGGTTAGGGGAGGTTTGGCCGGCAGGGATGTCCTTGTCCCATCGTGCACTAGCGATTCCTGTGGCGTGCCGGGCGCAGTGCACGCTGACACGGTCACCAGGTGTACGGTGTTTCCTCCGACACATTGGTGCGGCTGGCTTCTGGGGTTAAGTGGGCGTTGTGTCAAGAAGCAGTGCGGCTTGGCTGGGTTGTCTTTCGGAGGACGCACGGCTCTCGGCCTTCGCCTCTTCCGAGTCCGCACGGAGTTGCAGCAATGAGACTAGACTGTAACTTACAATTGGATACCACGAAAATTGAAGGGGTGTCGACACACTTTTGTATATATAGTGTATTTTTACCTCAGGATTTAGTCAATACATGGGACTGTGAGCAGTGATCAGGGCAGACGTTTCAGTCAATTCCAGAAAATGTGTCCAAGTTATAACATGGGCCACAGACGACATTCACATAAAAAGAAAAGGAGTTAACATTTTTCAATTAGCTTGAAACTAAGTTACCATTTTTAGAGTGCAGCCAGTTTCCCAGTACAGCTCTTTCACACAGTCAACAAACTGCATATGCCAAAAAGAAACATGGAATAGTTTGTCAGGAAGTCTGTTAGATGGAAGATATGGGGCTGGGCCACCACTGAGCTCCAGCAGGGCCCTGTCAGTGTGGCTGTGTAACCCAACCCCACCACCTCATCAGCAGCATCACAGGGCCCCTCTGTCTGTGGGTCTATGGCAGGTCTGCTCAGTGACAAACTGTGCCACCCTCTCTGTACTGCTGATGAAGACAGAGCAGCCCACAGATAAATAATTGTAATCAGATGGTTAATAACCACTAATAACTCGAGAATGTCAGGAAACATTTTGCTTAACAAACAGTATGTTGTCTAATTACTCTGTTCAATCATCTGCCGAGCGTGTCCCGGCAACTTTCTGTCATGTAGGGAGTAGTCCCATAGACAGAACTGGAATTCACACACAGCCAGGGAGAATACTGGCATATTGCTAATGTACCACCAGTCTATTCTGATGTTTCTAACCACAACTTTGTGGCTTTGAAGTGTACCATTAAGGGAAGACATTGTCATAAGAGCTACTGAACAAAACAATGATTTTCTATTGGTGATTATTCAATATAAACTGCCGTATAATCTTAATGGGTGAAGTCATGTAGATTGTAGGTTCTTGAAAGAGGAGATACTCACGTGCTACTGAGAAGTTATTTAAGGGGGTTTCAAACGCGTCAACATCTTGTGGTCGTTCCTTGTAGCCAATGAATGTACCATCACTCTTGAGTAGAAAATACCTGGGTCTCCAGGTCTTAATGTACTCTCCTGCAAAGAGAGATGGAGAAAGGCATGAGGATAATTGGGTACTATAATGTGCTTGTTTCACAAGGTGCCATTCTTTAAATTGTTGATGGGTCTATAAAAATTAAGCTGTGCGGTTTGATGGTTTATGATACACAAAGTGATTATCTTCAAGGCGACATCCTTATTCACAGCGGTTCTGACCCATTTCTTGTGATCTAATTGCTAATATGTTCACCAACATTCCCTAAATGACCATGTTGTCACCCACGTTCAGCTATAGCAGGTCAAAGCCAGGACAAATGGCTGTATTAGCTGGAGTCAGGACCCTTGCCTCTGTATGGGAACGAAGGGGCAGAGGTCATACAGGAATCCATGTCTCCATCCTTGCCTATCTCCTCCAACACAAGACACTCACAGATGCATCTCTCAGAGGCAACGAAACTCTATTTATTCCGCAGACGGTTCAGGAAACATTGTGCCAAATGTTCCTGAAATCTGAAAAAACAGCTTACGCACCATAAAAAGTCAGCAGCACAGATCGGAGAGGGGCTTGAATATTTAGACAGGAAAAATGTCATTTCTTTTTCATTACCAGAGCCGGGTATTAACCTCATGCAGTGTCTGAGCAAGCTGTCCTTAATTGCCCCATTTCCTCCGACACAGAAGTCTGGGGAAAGTGGAGATCAGTTAATGCCGGATCCTGTTCCTCCTCTCCCCCTGGCACGCCACTGCCTCCAGTCTGAGGAAACTGATCCCAGATCTGTCTGTGACGAGGAAGACTGACCAGAATCCCTCGATAACATAACCTATTTTACCTCTAGTCAACTTAACACAACCTCATATAAACTCATCTTAGTGAGAAGAGGCTATGCAGATAATCACTAAGTGGATAGTAATTCCATATTCTAGGATGTCACACCTCAACGTGATGGTTCAACTGTCCGACTAGCGGAATCCCACCTGAGAGGGGCTACATGGCTCTACATCATTCAAACACCACAGGGTGCAACCATTACAGCAGGCACACACACACACACGCACAGTGTAAAGCACCTGATGTACTGCAACAAGCGAGGTGGCAGCACAAATCACAGCACTAGAGAAAACATCTGTCTCAGAGCACTGTATACTTTAGATGTCAGTCTGCAGCAGATGTCCAATATGTTACTACGGCTGTTGTCATTTTTCAGCATGGCACAGGAGGAGATTTTTCATCTCCATTCTGCTGGCTAAGTGTTTTTACACCAAGCGCAGCTCATTTAGAAATTAGTTAGACTTTGTCAGACTTCAGATTGCAATGCTTACTGCTTGCCTACAAAGCCGAGCACGCACCGTCCTCATTGAAAAAAACACAGTGTGATAAAGAGGAAAGCTCTGTGGATTTCCCCATGCCTGTTCAATATGCTGCAATTACAGTGATGAGTCATTTGTCTATTTTACACTACATGGCTCATGAATCAACATTCACAGCACTAATCCGCACGCACGCACACATAGGTCCCCAGAGAATCTACATCAATGTGATTTACAACTACGTGTCAACAGCGGCTTCACACGACTGACTGAATTTCTTGTTACGTCAGCACAGTGGTGGGCATTGGTAAGGTGAAACAGAGATACTGCTATAAGGAGAAATCTCATGGTTGAGAAGCCAACAGCTTACAACACCGGGACCCACACCCCAGCCTCCATATCCAAGACCCCTTTCCAGACTCATCCTCAACTTGCGGTGCATTATGTACAGAACACCCTCAGCCTCAATCTACCATAAATCAAGGCCTGACTTCTGCTCTAGGTAGATTGTCAGTCTGTGGTCAGGTCTTGGCTGACCCATATCCCCCACCCCAGGCTCAGAGCTCCTGGCAGGGCAGGCTGGGGACAGTATGTGCACAATGCAAACGCAGCATAATAAGCTCCCTACCTCCATGCCATGCGTCATCTGAGGATAGTGACTAAAGAGGGAGTTATATTATATATATATATATATATTTTTTTTTAACTAGGCAAGTCAGATAAGAACAAATTCTCATTTACAATGACAGCCTACCCCGGCCAAACCCTAACCCAGACGACGCTGGGCCAATTGTGTGCTGCCCTATGGGACTCCCAATCACGGCCAGGTGTCATACAGCCTGGAATCAAACCAGGGTCTGTAGTGACGCCTCTAGCACTGAGATGCAATGCCTTAGACCGCTGCGCCACTCTGGATCCCCAAAACACACTGGCAGCGCTCCGCTCACCTCTTTAGGGAAGAATACAAAAGAGATTCAGGAAGTAGGTCAAGCGCATGTTTGGTGCTTCCAACAATGACGCTGAAAGGCTGATTGATTACGTTAATTGTGTTGAGGCCACAAACTGGCATCAAGACCATGGTCCCAACACAGACACTGACAAGCAAAGACAGATGTTTGTTATTATGCACTGGCGTGTATGAAAGTAGGGGTCTTGCCATCCTCAAGCACAGAGGGCCTGGATAGGGCATAGATCATATATACCGGTACCTGCTGTATATAGCCTCGTTATTGTTGTGTCATTTTCTTGTTACTTTTTTATTCCATTTTTTTTTACATAATTTACTCTATTTTCAAAACTGCATTGTTGGTTAAGGGCTTGAAGTAAGCATTTCACTGTAAGGTCCACACCTGTTGTATTCAGGGCACATGTGATAAATAAAATTTGATTTGATTTGGCCTGCCAGCCCCTCTGACGCACGAAGCCCACCCAGGCTGGCAAGAGTTGGCGTCCGCCGTGCCTTGTGACAATGCCACCGTGCGTGGCATGCACTGCAGAGACATTCCTTCACGCAGAGGCGGTCTCTGTCACGTGGCTCTCAATGAGGTGACAAGGAATACGCACTGTGTCCTTTCATTAGTCTAGCGAACACCTAACTCTCAAAGTCCTCCTGACTTCAGAGTCTGGAATGGCTCTTTGATGTTGTCGGCACAATGCGTCGATAATGAAGGAGGCTGTGCTTTTACTGATTGGCTCTCCTCAAAACACCCACATACAGGCCCTGGGCGCCGCCCCATTCCATTACAAAGGTTGGATTTTCAAATCCAAACAACAAGAGCTCTCAACCCATGAAGATTTATTTTGGGTTGAGAGAACCAATCAAACCCGTCACACAATTTCTAAGCGAATACTGCATTAACAAACGGCCTACTTTCCAGACCAGTGTGGTCACAGCTCTCCCTGCGCTGTGAGTCACGTGGGTCGCGTCAGCCAGGCTAGCCTTTCACAGTGTCACTACACAGCAACAAAGCCAATGGGACAGTCACTTAATGGTCACCATGCACTGTAATGCAAATGTCATTGGTAAAGGACACTTTTAATAGTGTTTCCTTTCCTCTCAGAGACCACAGCTTGTAAAGACCAGCGAGTAGAGAGTTCAGTGAACTGAACAAGCTCATCATGGTGGAATGTGACACCTAGGGTACATCTCTACCCCCCCTATACCCCTCCACCTAATCCCACCCTAAAGACTCCACAGCATGCTCTGACCACAGCAGGACTGACATTGGTGCAATTGTCAGAACATAATTGTTTGTGTGCTTCTTTAGCTCTTCCAAATAAAGCGTACACATTTCCCAAAATGTGGGTGTGGTGAAAACAATGGCTGTGGAGAAATTGGCAGTGTGCATGTTATCAGCTAAGTTATTGAGAACATGGTCTTTGGTCTGGCTGGAGAGAGAGGATATCCTGACCAGGCAAACGTCTTCCTCATCCTGACTGGGGCATGGGGAGTCACGTGACTGAAGAAATCTCTGTCTGATCATTTCTGTCACCTACCTCTGCAGTCCATCTCTTCTTTAGAAAACCACAGCCATGACCCAGATGTCTTTCCCAGTTACTAACACTGTCTTTATATCTGACCTTTGTCTTTCTCCTTGACTAAACTTGAAACTAAAAAACCCAGCCCACTACTGTACTGTACTTTTCCCACTCTGCTTCTGTTATTATGATGACATCCTACCATGCTACTCCACAGCTAGGAACTGGGGGCCTAGGAATAGGAAGCGGAGGATGTACAGACAACAGCAGGAGATGCCTAAAGACTAGTTCGGAGACAATTTAAATTACTCACTAAGTATTTATATGCTTTTTTTGATACAGTATATTTTGACAGTTTGGACCAAATGGGCAAATTGCAGAATACAGATTAAGAGAGAAGACAACATGCTGACTAAGTGCATAAGGGACTTGGGACACAGAAGTCCCCTGCCATCAACTCTATCCATCCATCCATCTTCAAAGTCTTTCAGCACGAGAACGTTTTTAATTGTAGAAACAGGAAACAACCTGACAGCCTGACCACATAGCAGATAAGATCAAGAACAGAACAGTCTTTGGGATAGGCAATTTTGGCTGTGTGTGTGTGTAGACAAGGGCCATGCGAGGAGCTGTCAGGGGCTGCTCGAGTGTCTTTACATGTCAAACAGCTGCTGAGGTCTGGGATGCGCACTGGGCAAAGTAGAAAATAATGAACAGTGAGCCTCTGCCAAACACAAGAGAATTCATCTTTATTTGCCAACTGCTGCATGGCTTATGTGTGGACAGCCAAATTGTGCCAGTGCCATGCCCTCCACACACACATGCACAAATGCTCTCTCATATGCATACACACACACACACTCAATGACTTACAGCTGCAGAGGGCCAATTGTCCAAATACTGCTACCGTGTTGAGTGTCATTTTCTTCCGAACTGGAGCTATTACTGAGTAAGATGTATGTGTCTGAATGGTTTGGGAGTTGACAGCCTAGTTCCATAGAGCTCTCAACAGACACATGAAAACCAGCTTATTCATCAAAAACCTTCTACCGGCAATAAGAGCATCTTGATTGACCAAAGGCGAACCGTCTGCAGTCAGACTAAAATAATGACTCAATGGTCAGACTGTACCAATTCCGATCCATGTTAATACTACCATTTGACACAGAGGCCTTTTGCAAGTCAGCTTGGCTTTAGAGTCCAGGCAGTCAAGTGTCATTAAAAAGAAGATTAAATGTAAAAAGGAGAGTATTCAAGAGAGTGTGTCAGAGGTTAGCCTGTGTGTCTGAGGAGCGTTGTGTTCTCTCGGTCTCTACGTGACAACGACAGGAATCTAAGGTCCCAGCTGCCACAGCTCTTTAATAAACACATCATGCAACATTCATCACACTGCAAAGGAGAGGGCAACCGCTGTGCTCTGTCTGGCATCACAGGCACATAAAATACAGACAGACACAGAGAGAGAGACACACACAGAGAGAGAGAGACACACACAGACAGAGACACCCACAGAGAGAGAGAGAGAGAGAGAGAGAGAGAGAGAGAGAGAGAGAGAGAGAGAGAGAGAGACACACAGACAGAGACACACACAGACAGACAGAGAGAGAGAGAGAGAGAGAGAGAGAGAGAGAGAGAGAGAGAGAGAGAGAGAGAGAGAGAGAGAGAGAGAGAGAGAGAGAGAGAGAGACACACAGACAGAGAGAGAGAGAGAAATGAGAGCAGAAAGGAAAATGTTAAGGAAGGGGAGAAGAAGAGGTCAGACAAAACAAGCCCTTCTCAGCGCAGTGCCCAGTGGTTGGACTTCCTGAGGGGGCTGCTGTGGTGTTTTGTCTCTGCCTAGCCACTCATTCATAGTTTGGGGATGAGAGGGTGGAAGGGAGCCAGTGGTAACTGTGTGAGAGAGTGTATGTGTGAGAGAGTGTATGTGTGAGAGTGTGTATGTGTGAGAGAGAGTATGTGTGAGAGTGTGTATGTGTGAGAGAGAGTATGTGTGAGAGTGTGTATGTGTGAGAGAGAGTATGTGTGAGAGTGTGTATGTGAGAGAGAGAGTATGTGTGAGAGTGTGTATGTGAGAGAGAGAGTATGTGTGTGTGTCGAGAGGGGGGGATTGAGGATTAGGGAATTAAAACTTCAAAAGCAGGGGAGGCAGTGTATTTTGTTAGTTTTTCCTCGGTTGCCCCCTTCGGCCCTTTTCTGTTGGGCCCAGCCTGTAGCCTGCAGCTGCAACCTGCCGCCCTGTGCCCTGCATCTCAATGAGCCTCTGTGCCCCGGTGCCGCCACCCGCTCCAGAGGAGAGGGGGCTCCCTGATGGAAGGGTCACCACTCTGTACCACCACCCCAATACCGACCCCCGTCCCATCCCCATCCCAGCTCTGGGACTCAGGGCAGACTGGGCCGCCCCTCTCTCCATGACCATATAAGGCTGCCCAGGCTCACAACAGGCCTCTCACATGCCAGGCTAAACCGCCCAGGAGTTTGGCTTTCTTCATTCTTTCTTTTCTCCCCCCTCGTTTTTTTTTCTTCTTCCTGCTGTCCCTCTCCTCTTTTGTTGGCGTCTCTCTTTCTCTCATGCAGCTGGATGGGACTGCACTGCCGGGGCTTTGGCAACAGCATCAACAGGTCACAGGGAAGGGCTGCCCCAGCCTCCACTGCAGCCCTCTCTTTTCTCTCCATCACCCTCCCTTCCCCTCTCTCTCTCTCTCTCTGCTGATGCGGCTTCTGCCGCTACAGGAAAAAAAAAAGGGAGGGGGTGAACAGTGGGGAGGGGGTCTGCCCTCTTTCTCACGCTCATAAGAAAGCCCTCACTTCTTCTCCATAGCGAGTGACACCTGCTGATTACCATAGAGACACTGTGGGAAGTTCACCCTGCTTTTCTGTGTGATTAATTTGGCCCCTCCTCTCGGTAAACAAGCAGCCCATGGATTAGTTAACTGCGTTACTGCATGACAAACAAATAAACACATTATTTAGTTCAAATTAGTGCCAATTAACACTAAATGACCAGGGAACAGTCCATCCCTCTTAAATTATACAACCATGTATAATAAAACGGGGATATACCTAAGATTACATTTCAACGTTTAGGAGAGGTAAGGCCAAGTCAAATACATTGTTATATTTGTATACTTGTCTGTGATCCATAATGACAAATTGTCCCTGAGCCGGATGAGAGGCTAAGTGTGATCTGGTTGTGTATCGTGATGATGGTCTGATGTGAATGTGACAGCAGTCTGAACATACAGTCACAGTCAGACTCCATGGACAGCTGAGCAGCCCCTTCCTGTCCACACTCCACCACTCCCTCTTTCTCTCTCTCGCTCTACCCCTCTGTCTGTCCCAGTTGCCAGGGAGAGCCAGTGAGCCAGTGATGTGATTGATGTCGGAGACTGGGAGCGCCACGGCAGTCGGAAGCAGCTTCCGCCTCGGTGTTGTCAGCAGGGTCATTATCCTGGCAAAGGGGAGGGAGGAGCTGGGGAAGCGGAGGAGGGAAAGTGGGCGAGGAGGTGGTGGGGGACGACTGGCAGAGGCAGAGAAGAAATGAGGGGGTTAAGAAAGAGGGAGAGGAGGAGTAGAGTGGGAGTAGGAAGCAGGATATTAGGTAAAGAAAGAAAAAGAGAGGGGAACAGAGATGGAGAATTGAAGAAAGAGAGAGAGGAAGTGACAAAGACAGAGAGAGAGAGAGAGAGGGGGTAGGGGGCACGGGGAACACAGCCAAGCGCCAGTTGTGGAGCAGGAGGATTCTGCACAGAAAAGTAAGCACACAGCGGGCTCACTGCGAGCGGAGACAAGTGACGGAGGTGGCTCTCTCTGGCCTCCTGGTCCCCTCCCATCCAGCCTGCCTGTCGACAGCTGCACCCAGGCAATTTACTTCTCTCCACCACATTTAGCAGGAGGCTGCTTCCCATTACTGAGAGCAGGGGACCCTGCTGACAGCCAGACACCAGCCAGAGCCCTCCCTTCCTGGGGAGCCACCCTCTGCTGCTGGCCCTGCCTTGGGGGCTTCACCTCGTGACTCTGGTTCTGTCGCTCAAAGTTTTGCTGCTGGTATTGTTTTATGTAGTTAGCTGTGCGGTGGGAGTGTGGACAGGGCATAATGGCTCTGGGGCAGCCCCTGCTGCTGGAGCCGTTGTAGTGAGGTTGGTGTGTGTTGTGTGTGTGTGGTAGCAGGGCCGTTGTGTGGTCCATGGCAGGCTGGAACCTAATGAAGGGGTATGTGTGAAGGAGACTAAGCAAGGCGAGCCTGGCGGTAAAGCTGGCAGCCAGACAAAGTACTTGTGCGATCAGCATTGCAGTGTCATGAGACAGAGTTAATCAGGTGGGCTGGTTCCTTTGAAGAGTGAAAATATAACTCCCACACACAGTTCCCTTTCACTGCTTTGATACTGAAAAAAATCTTTAAAGAGGTGTTTCAAAATGGTCGGTGTTTGTACGAGGTGCAACTATATTAGGTACTCAAAATCTTCCATGCATGCATACCAACACACACACACACACACACACACACATACACACACACACACAAACATACTCTCACACACACTCTTTGACCACTCACTCTTTTTGTTATTCTCAGTGGAACGACTCAAAGGTGTCCTCTAGTACATGACCCCATGGACTAGTCATGTGACCCCTTGGAGTAAATCATCCAATAAGCATCAACCTATTAGTCAGAGTGATACATCACACAGAACACCCTGTTTCTAAGTCAGGCTTGGTCTGTGAGAAAAGGACTGCACACAGAGTGATGATGTTCTGGGAATAGCACAAAGACCTGGAGCTCTGTTTTCCTCTCAGCTCCCTCCCCCATCCATCCACTCCCGCCTCCGAGCCAGCTGAGAGTGCTACCCAAACCCAACAGTTGTTGTAACCTTCGTTAGCCTAACGAGGGGGCCGGCTCTTTATACCTGTCAGGGAGCAAATGAGTCAAACAAACAAGGGCTGCCTGCAAGAGAGAGGGCCAAGGGCTGCCTGCAAGAGAGAGGGGCTGCCCGCAAGAGAGAAGGGCTGCCCGCAAGAGAGAAGGGCTGCCCGCAAGAGAGAAGGGCCAAGGGCTGCCCGGAAGAGAGAAGGGCCAAGGGCTGCCCGGAAGAGAGAAGGGCCAAGGGCTGCCCGGAAGAGAGAAGGGCCAAGGGCTGCCCGGAAGAGAGAAGGGCCAAGGGCTGCCCGGAAGAGAGAAGGGCCAAGGGCTGCCCGGAAGAGAGAAGGGCCAAGGGCTGCCCGGAAGAGAGAAGGGCCAAGGGCTGCCCGGAAGAGAGAAGGGCCAAGGGCTGCCCGGAAGAGAGAAGGGCCAAGGGCTGCCCGGAAGAGAGAAGGGCCAAGGGCTGCCCGGAAGAGAGAAGGGCCAAGGGCTGCCCGGAAGAGAGAGTGCCAAGGGCTGCCCGGAAGAGAAAGGGCCAAGGGCTGCCTGGAAGAGAGATGGCCAACAAGAACAGTTCTCTTGCACTTCACTAGGCTCTTGGCCACAGCACTCAGATAGAATCTAGAGAACCTGCAATCTGATTCTTTGACGTTGGATGATGATTGAAGCTTTAGGAAATAAACTATAGACTGGCCACTAGAGGCTGCAGGCATAATGTAAACTGTGTGGGTGGTGTAAAGTAGACCCAACACATTTATGGATTAATCCAACCCGGATTGATCCAATGGTTTTTCAATGGGAGTCATCCGTTGCTGGATGACTGTCTGTGTGGCCCTTAGGGACATGACAACTGGTTTGTAACAGACGCAACAAGATACAAGCTGATGTTGAACTACAAGCCTCAGGGTGCTAGGCATGTGGGCACTGGGAAATCCTTTCAACATTCAACCACTGTTACCCCTGCAATTGTATGCTTTACCTCATGCACACGCTTCCGCAGACACACGCTTCCTCAGACACACGCTTCCGCAGACACACACGCAGGCCTATAGAGGAGCCATTGGTGGCTTGGTATACAGCACAGGATTACTGGCCTGTTCCCTAGTGCAATGTCTTGGAAGTCCAAACCCTCTTTATATCATGATGGGTGATAAATGGCTAAGACAATCCCACTGCCCAGCAGTACAAGGCTGAGGGAGTGGAAAAGTGTTGGTCCACGTAATGAACCAAGTTTTCTGCTCCACTTTCTGTACTCTGCCATTGTCTGGCAGCAAAAGGAAACCACAAACCCAGTTGCATGCCCAGAATGACTAATCAGTTAGGAGGGTTAAGGGTGGCATGGACGTTCTCAGCTCCCAGCCAGACCGGAGTTGCTCCACTCCGTGGCCGTGTCTGTAGAATGGAATGCAGTCGCGATGGCACGTGACTACAGGGACATTTCTGAGGCACTAGGCAGGCCACCACCTACCTGCATGTCCCTTCAGAATTCTGCAGAGGCCTGCCTCAATCCCATGCCATCAAACACACAATGCAATCAGTCAGTGAAATGTCCTGTGACCTGCAGTCCAAAATCTTAGGCGATGCGCTAAAACGAAAAGACTCATAGGAAGAGGGCGGTTGGCTGAAGTGATGGGCAGCAGAACATTGTTATTGCGGACTCACCTTCTGTGCCGTTGCACTGGGACAGAGACTGGGTGACAGTGACGTGACATTAAAACCCGTCCTGTCAAGATACGCACAGCAAGCAGGCAGAAGCCCTCCAATCAAAACAGTGTTGCTCTGGGTGACATTTCACCGGGCACAGCTGCTAGGGTATGACAGCATGCCAACTCAGTATTCCTGAAGGCTTGTTTGTTCAGTCTGTTTGTGTGTTGGCTTTGTTCTTCAATAATTCAAGGTTAAGATGTGACTTGAGATCAAAGGAGTTTGTTTTTCTCACTGGTCACTATTTGACAGTCCTTGGGCCATTACATTTTACATTGGCAATCTGTCAGAAACCTTCCTTCTTATCAATATGGCAAGGAGTAGTGGAAACGACACACTGCATGTTATACTGCATCACATACTGCACGTCAAATGTGCCAACAGACCATGCATAAGGTGAGGTAAAGACAGTAAAATCACGTGCATGATTTAAAGAAAGTTTCAGAAGAACTAGACACCCTTGGAAAGACCCTCCCTTAAGCTGACATGTTTGTTATTAAATCAGAACTCTTCTAAATGATCGACTTTGGTCCATTTCCTTCCAATAAAGCAAATGTGGTTTCCTGTTTCCATGTTATTTAGACAAAGATCTCTTCCATCAGAAAACATCAGACTGATATGTGTTTCTCAGACATGTACCAAGAATCCCAGGGAGATCTGCTGTTTTAAGTGAAGCACTGAGGTTATTTTTTAAATGAGCAGTCAGTAGTACCCAGTATTCATCTCTCCCACCCCATGGAAGGGTTGTCAGGGCCAGGGGCTGCATCAGTCGGCGTGGGCCTGGGTCTGCCTGCGTAGCTAACCCAGGATGACTCTGTTAAGACACAAGACCCCTGTTGTGTTCCTGCTGAGGCCTTAGGGGGAGAGCGTACTGAGTAGAATGCTGTTCCCTGGGTTACAGCCTCTGGGACTTTCCACTCCTAGTGACGTGTTCCCCCTGTCTGTCTGTCCCCTGAGCCTGTGTCTCTGTCCCAGGTACCACACCCCTGCTCCCTCTCTGTGCTGGAGGAGTCCTCACGCACGCACACACCACCCCCCGCTCAAAGCCAGCAGGTATGTGAGGAATGCCTCCTCATCCAAACAACGGCACTCACGCCTGCCATAAAGCCACACCATACCACACAGAGCAGCTAGCTGGGCAAGAGGGATACTGGGGCCTACTGTATACTGTTGACTAGGAAGTAGGAATCACATACTGGAAACTATACAAATAATACCAAAATCCCATCAGCACTCATGCTCATGTTGTAGTCAAACAAGGAGTAAAGCATTTGTTGATACAGGAAATAGTTCAAACCCACTCACCTCTTTTGTGCAGCCATCCCTCCTTCACTATCGCCACATCGGTCATGTTGGTGGGCAGGTTAGTGTGTCCAGGGTTCTGACAGGGAGAGACACAGCTCTGATCCCAAGTGTCCTTCACTCAGTCCAGGGCAAGAGCCTGTAGCCGCCTTTTCACCAGGTTCCTTTTAGTGTAAAGGGAAGAGTAAAAATTAGCCTCATCTGGAAGTAAAACATTTCCTCTCCACCTGTCTGAATATTAACTTCACCAGTCAACATCAGTGCAACTCAGTGGAAACTTGAAACACGTTGGTTCCATACTTCTGTGGTCTGTCCAGACAGTGGAAAATAGTTGTGTCACACACCCGATGGGTATCATTCCAGTTCAGTATGAGCATGTGGCATCACTCCCAAATGAGGAACTAGAGTTAAGACAGTATCCACAAATTCACCACAGGTCCAAACACTTCAAAACTAATGACTAAGTTCTGCGACCAGTGTGCGGACGGCTATCTCTGACCATCCACTGAAATCAATTTATCCTCCGGAGCTCCATCATCACAAGAGAGGCCTGTTAATGTGACCTCATCACTGGCTGCAGAGGAAAACAACAGGAAGCAGTGGCTATTGACAGGCTCGGAGTTAGAGCCCCAGGCCTAATACATCCCCCATTAAACCAGCATAATAGATGCCTTTTGTGTTAATACAACAGGTGTAGACCTTACAGTGAAATGCTTACTTACAAGCACTTAACTACATTTCTTGAATCGCATTGTTGGTTAAGAAAATATTTACTAAATAAACTAAAGTAAAAAATGTAATAAAAAGTAACAATAACAAGGCTATATACAGGGGGTACCGGTACCGAGTCAATGTGCAGGGGTACAGGTTAGTTGAGGTAATTTGCATATTTAGGTAGGGGTAAAGTGACTATGCATAGATAATAAACAGTGAGTAGCAACAGTGTAAAAGGGGGGGGGTCAATGTAAATAGTCCGGGTGGTCATTTGATTAATTGTTCAGCAGTCTTATGGCTTGGGTGTAGAAGCTGTTAAGGAGTCACCTTTTGTACCTAGACTTGGAGCTCCAGTACCGCTTGCCGTGCGATAGCAGAGAGAGCAATCTATGACTTGGGTGGCTGGAGTCTATGACAATTCTTTGGGCCTTTCTCTGACACCGCCTAGTATATAGATCCTGGATGTCAGGAAGCTTGGCCCCAGTGATGTACTGGGCCGTACACACTACCCTCTGTAGCGTCTTATGGTCAGATGCCGAGCAGTTACCATACCAGGCGGTGATGCCTTTTTGAGGATCTGAGGACCCATGCCAAATCTTTTCTGCCTCCTGAAGGGGAAAAGGTGTTGTCGTGCCGTCTTCACGACTGTCTTGGTGTGTTTGCACCATGATAGTATTCAAGGAACTTGAAACTCTCGATCCACTCCACTACAACCCTGTCGATGTTAATGGGGGTGTGTTCGGCCCTCCTTTTCCTGTAGTCCACGATCAGCTCTTTTGTCTTGCTTACGTTGAGGGAGAGGTTGTTGTCCTGGCACCACACTGCCAGGTCTCTGACCTCCTCCCGATAGGCTGTCTCATCGTTGTCGGTGATCAGGCCTTCCACTGTTGTGTCGCCAGCAAACTTAATGATGGTGTTGGAGTTGTGCTTGGCCATGCAGTCGTGGGTGAACAGGGAGTACAGGAGGGGACTAAGCACGCACCCCTGAGGGGCCCCTGTGTTGAGGATCAGCATGACAGACGTGTTGTTGCCTACCCTTACCACCTGGGGGCGACTACTGCCCGGATCCAGTTACAGAGGGAGGTGTTTAGTCCCAGAGTCCTTAGCTTAGTGATGAGCTTTGTGGGCACTATGGTGTTGAATACTGAGCTGTAGTCAATGAACAGCATTCTCACATAGGTGTTCCTTTTGTCCAGGTGAGAAAGGCCAGTGTGGAGTGCCATTGAGATTGCGTCATCTGTGGATCTGTTGGAGCGGCATGCAAATTGGAGTGGATCTAGAGTTTCCGGGATGATGGTGTTGATGTGAGCCATGACTTTCAAAGCACTTCATGGCTACCGACTTGAGTGCTATGGGGCGGTAGTCATTTAGGCAGGTTACCTTTGCTTTCTTGGGCACAGGGACTATGGTGGTCTGATTGAAACATGTAGTTATTGCAGACTTGGTCAGGGAGAGGTTGAAAAATGACACCTGCCAGCGCGTTGCGCTCCAGTCCTCTATGGCTGTGGCTGGGCCAGCAGCGCATTGTGCTCCAGTCATCTCTGGCTGTGGCTGGGCCAGCAGCGCGTTGTGCTCCAGTCCTCTCTGGCTGTGGCTGGGCCTGTCACAGTAGTAGAGAGAGCGATGAGCTCTGGGGAACTGATTGAGATCAGGCCTGTCCACTAGAGCAGTGTATACCATACTTAGACCAATTCAAACTTTGATCACAGACGCAGACCAAGCCTCTGTGCTCTCAGCATGCACTCTCTGACTTTGACATAGACACACAGGTCCGGCTCTGGAGCCACAACACAGAGTTGATGTTTAATGTGACCGAGCCGTCGCTACTGTGGGCTGTGTGTAAAAGCTGGGCCGCAGCCAGGACACAGCCAGAACTGTAGCCGGTGAATGAACCTAGTACCCTAACAGCAGGTCACATGTTCCAGGGGCCCGGGCCACCGCCTGCCTGCTTCACTCGCTCTTTCCCTACCTGCCTACTTTACTCTCTCGCTCTTTCTCTCCCTGACTGCCTGCCCTGCCTGCTTGACTTTCAATCATTCATCATTCTGGCTCTCGTTCCAGGGGCCCGCCCATTCAATGCAAATCAGTGTCATGCAGTATGGAAGCCACACACAGAGCCAGTCATACAAACACTTGTTGATTAATGTAGTCCCATGGGTATCATCCCAGACTAGTCATGAAACTTGGCTGGGTTCAAGCAAAGAGGCTGTGTATGGAGGCAGTAGGTTGTCCTATATAATTTCCTGTATTGTCTTCTATATCAACAACGTGAATCCATTCATTGTGCCTATATTGGCTTTGTCTTGGAGTCCCAATACAAGGGGGCAGGTAAGCAGTGTCCCAATACTACTGTGCATCAAAGGAAATGTTTACTGAATAGTAATACCAATACGCATTTATCCAATTTTCCTTCAAACAAGATGTACAAATAAAAAGGTAGACAGGTCAAATGACTAGTCATGCCTCTACACACAATCAAGTTTGTTCCTGGTGTCTGTTCCAGCAGGACAATCACAATTACAGAAGAGCATAAAGAAGAGCATAAAGCTACTAACATTAGCATAAACAAATATACAGTACCAGTCAAAAGTTTGGACACACCTACTCATTCAAGGGATCTTCTTTATTTTTACATTGTAGAATAATAGTGAAGACATCAAAACTATGAAATAACACATGGAATCATGTAGTAACCAAAAACGTGTTAAACAAATCAAAATGTATTTTATAATTGAGATTCTTAAAAGTAGCCCCCTTTACCTTGATGACAGCTTTGCACACTCTTGGCATTCTGTCAACCAGCTTCATGAGGTAGTCACCAGGAATGCATTTCAATTACGAGATGTGCCTTGTTAAAAGTTAATTTGTGGAATTTCTTTCCTCCTTAATGCGTTTGAGCCAATCAGTTGTGTTGTGACAAGGTAGGGGGTGTATACAGAAGATAGCCCTATTTGGTAAAAGACCAAGTCAATTTTATGGCAAGAACAGCTCAACTAAGCAAAGAGAAACGACAGTCCATCATTACTTTAAGACATTAAGGTCAGTCAATCCGGAAAATTTCAAGAACTTTCCAAGTTTCAAGTGCAGTCGCAAAAACCATCAAGCACTATGTTTAAACTGGATCTCATGAGGACCGCCACAGGAAAGGAAGACCCAGAGTTACCTGCAGAGGATAAGTTCATTCGAGTTAACTGCACCTCAGATTGCAGCCCAAATAAATGCTTCACAGAGACATCTCAACATAAACCGTTCAGAGGAGACTGCGTGAATCAGGCCTTCATGGTCGATTTTGCTTAAAAAAAAACACTACTAAAAGGACACCCCAATAAGAAGAAGAGATTTGCTTGGGCCAAGAAACATGAGCAATGGACACTAGACTGGTGGAAATCTGTCCTTTGGTCTGATGAATCCAAATGTGAGATTTTTGGTTCCAACTGCTGTGTCTTTGTGAGACGCAGAGTAGGTGAACGGATGATCTCTGCATGTGTTGGTTCTAAGGTTGCAAAATTCCGGGACCTTTCAATAAATTCCCTTGTTTTCCAGAAATCCTGGTTGGAGAATAACGGATTTCCTGCTTATTCTGGGAAATCTTCAACCGGGACTTCGGGAAAACCAGGGAATTTATTGAAAGTTCCCAGAATTTTGCAATTTGGTTCCCACTGTGAAGCATGGAGGAGGAGGTGTGATGGTATGGGGGTTCTTTGCTGGTGACACTGTCTGTGATTTAATTTGAATTCAAGACACACTTAACCAGCATGGCTACTACAGCATTCTGCAGCGATACGCAATCTCATCTGGTTTGCGCTTAGTGAGACTTTCATTTGTTTTTCAACAGGACAATGACCCAACACACCTCCAGGCTGTGTAAGGGCTATTTGGCCAAGGAGAGTGATGGTGCTGCATCAGATGACCTGGCCTACACAATCACCCAACCTCAACCCAATTGAGATGGTTTTGGATGAGTTGGACCGCAGAGTAAAGGAAAAGCATCAAACAAGTGCTCAGCATATGTGGGAACTCCTTCAACACTGTTTGTAAAGCATTCCATGTGAAGCTGGTTGAGAGAATGCCAAGCGTGTGTAAAGCTGTCATCAAGGCAAAGGGTGGCAACTTTGAAGAATATAAATTATAAAATATATATTGATTTGTTTAACAATTCTTTGGTTACTACATGATTCCATATGTGTTATTTTATCGTTTTGATGTCTTCACTATTATTCTGCAATGTAAAAAATAGTAAAAATAAAGAAAAACCCTTGAATGAGTAGGTGTGTCCACACTTTTGACTGGTATTGTATACAAATTCCCAGACAGACAAAATGAAAGCCCATTCAAATGGGTCTATACACAGTAAGAAAGAGAGTTGGGTAAAGTCTGTTTTGAATAGAAAAGGCACCTTTCATATGGTGTAACTTGGCAGAAACCCTCCTATTGTTCTCCAGTCTCCTCTTCAAAAAGATTACTGTTGGTGACACGTCATCAGCATCTTGTATCCATTCATGGCATCCCCCAATTCCATCTATGCTTTTGGTTCTGACTTGAGGGCTTGAAGTTCAGAATGTAAACAACTTGCTTGCAGCCACATGGACAGCAGCAGAGGAAGCAGTGCTGTCTGTGACTGTGACACAGAGAGACCAGGGAGAGGACAGTCATATGACGTGCATGGAGGGCCAGGAAGTGTGCGGACCCATTACACGGATAAAGTCTCCTAGCTCCTGTGGCGTACAGGCCTCAGATTAGCCACAATAAGCCTGTATGTGTAAGGGCAGATTTCAAACAGCATTCCTCAGATTCTGCATACAACTGGTGGCACATTTGCGTCAACAAGGCCAGAGGAACTCAAAGTCCTTTCCCATACCAATGGGAGCAAAGGGGGAGGGGCGTCAACATCTCCCAGGAAGAACAGGGTGAGTGAGTCAAACAGTAACAACATCACTTAACCAGCCTCAGACTAATGTCACATGCTGCTGCTGTGCTGCCTGCCTGAGTCCCTTCACATTAAGACTGTGGCTAGTCATAGTCGGTCTCATGACTCAAAACAAATGATCACATTTAAGACATGCATGGCACACAACATGCTTGGGGATGACTACTGTTCAGTGTGAGAGTTACTTTACATGCACACATTACAACAAAAATGATTGAAAATGACTACCCAAAACAAAACAAAAAGTGGACAGTGAATCATAAGAGTATTCATAATTTAGTCTAAATGTAAAATATCTTATGAAAAATTACATCCAAAAGATGGAAAATAGGGAGCACAGTGGAGATTGAATGTTAGGGGATTTTGGGGATGCTTATTCAAGGATAATTGTGCTATGGAAAAGAAAGGAAAATTATGGAGGCATGTCCCAGAAAGCATACAACTGTCATAAAAGAATAAAGGAAGTATGCTTTCAAAAGTCATCAACTGTAGATATACTATACAATACATTTTGTCCGACAGTAAGGACAAGGTTGGGCCACACGCCATAACAAAGCAAAAGGTGGATACTTTGTATCAATTTCTGTTTCAGTCATTGCTACATTATAACAACAATGCAACAACGTGTTTGCCTTTCTTCAGATAATCGAAACGTTAAATATTCGGTTTAGAAGTCGTGGAATTTTGAATGAAGCCAGTAAAAGGTCTTTCATCTTGTGTGACATACAGACAAACAAGAACATATTAAAAAAACAAAATCAATTGTCTTGTAGATAAATGAATGAGTGAGTTGCAGTGTTGCACTGTCCACCCGCAAGATCACAACATAGTTTGCTTTTAAGACACGTTGCAAATGCATGTATATGTCCATAAAGTTCATTTCTAAAACGTATAGTTTGTTTCTGTAGGTGACTTTTAAATTGTATGAAAGTAATGTACAGTAAAAACGACATAAACATGTTCGGCCTGTAGGCTGTCTCAAAGGCGGACATTGTGTTAAATTCAAAAGCACAGTCAATACATTACAATGTTATAAAATATTTTTGTTTTGTTTGAGGCACAGTCTCTGCTAAGGTTAAAGTTTGGACACTTAACTAACTTCTTCAGTAAACATAACTATACCCGAGAATAAAATGATGTCAGGAATGCACTTCATTTTGGTCTGGATATGGGGCCTAGCAAGGCATTTTGAGTGAGAATAACCGCATCCTATTTTATACAATGGGATCTACCCGCTCTAGTAGCAGTCGACCTCAGTCAACACGAAAAACAAAATGCAGGCCTTTACCTGGACAGGATTTCAATAGTGTGTCCGTTGCATTATAATGAGCTGTTTCGGCGTTTTATTTAGCTGATAAATCCTTCAATAATCTGTACAAAAAGTACTCTCATTTACTCCGTTTCTTTTGCCTTTCTTCTACAACACCTCCCAAACGTTCTGTCTGCAATGCTTCTGTGGCATACTCATCTCCTAGGTCCTAGCGCCGATTGACCTGTCAGCGATCCACAGAGGGGGCTACACACAGAGGCGGATAAATATTCCGGACATATGTTTTATCTATCTTATTTCATAATAAATAAATAATTTTATGTAGGATGAGCCATCAAAACCATCCCATTAAAAATATGGTTTGTTTGAGTTAATCTTCACATCATTTCACCTGTAATCACGTTGATTACCTAATGTAAACTTGCCCCCTCAAAAGCTTTTTAACCTGTCTCTCCTTTCTGGGGAGATTCCCATTGCTTGGAAGGCAGCCACGGGTTGTCCTTTATTTAAAGGGGGAGATCAAGCTGATCCTAGCTGTTATAGGCCTATTTCAATTTTGCACTGTTTATCAAAAGTTCTGGAAAAACTTGTCAATAATCAACTGACTGGCTTTCTTGATGTCTATAGTACTCTCTCTGGTATGCAATCTGGTTTCCGCTCAGGTTATGGATGTGTCACTGCAACCTTAAAGGTCCTCAGTGATGTCACCATTGCCCTTGATTCTAAGCAATGTTGCTATTTTTATTTACTTTTTTTTTTTACATGGTAGACCATTCCATTCTTGTAGGCCAGCTAAGGAGTATTGGTGTCTCTGAGGGGTCTTTGGCCTGGTTTGCTAACTAACTAAGAGTGCAGTGTATAAAGTCAGAACATCTGTCGTCTCAGCCACTGCCTGTCACCAAGGGAGTACCCCAAGGCTCGATCCTAGGCCACACACTCTTCTCAATTTACATCAACAACATAGCTCAGGCAGTAGGAAGCTCTCTCGTCAATTTATATGCAGATTATTTAATCCCAGCATTTTGCCTTTTGGCCGTCATTGTAAATAAGAATTTGTTCTTAACTGACTTGCCTAGTTAAATAAAGGTTAAATAAAAAATAAAATGAATGTATAGCCTAGTATACAGAATGCTTGTAGTCCATAAGTAATGAGAAAACTAAAACGAATAGATGTTCTGTCTGCAGGGTTGGGTGGGTTACTTTCTAAATGTAATCCATTACAGTTACTAGTTACCTGTCCAAAATTGTAATCAGTAATGTAACTTTAGATTACCCAAATTCAGTAACATCATCTGATTACTTTCAGTTTCTTCGGATTACTTTACCCTTAAGAGGCATCAGAAGATGGCAACACGGATCCATCAAAAGCATTTGCTGTGTCATCATTGTCTCTGACTTGTGGTCAGACTCAGATGGAACAAAGTTTAACTTTTACCTTTTTTCAATTGTGAATTGAATGTCATTGAGAAAACAAGGTGAAAGGTGTCAAAGTATTTTCTTCTTGCAAACATCCTTTCTGAATTTAAAAGTATTCCAAGAACTAATACTCTAGTTTTTAAAATGTTTTTCTAATCTGATTACAATATTTTTGCATGTAACATAACTGATTACAGATACAGTTTTTTGTAATCAGATTACCTGTACCTGATTACAGGTAATCAGTTACTCTCCAACCCAGCCTATCTGGTCAAATATCATAACCTGCGGATCATATTTGCACCACATGTTTATGATATCTACAAAGGCAGAGGTTCCAAGGAAATGAATGTCTTGCTGCATATGCTACTACCAATCCAACAGGGCATTCAGAAAGTATTCAGACCCCTTGACTTTTCCACATTTTGTTACGTTACACCCTTATTCTAAAATTGATTAAATTGTTTTTTTCCCTCATCAATCTACACACAATACTCCATAATGACAAAGCAAAAACAGGTTTTTAGAAAACTTTAATATTACATCTACATAAGTATTCAGACCCTTTACTCAGTTCTTTGTTGAAGAATCTATGGCAGCAAAAACAGCCTTCAGTCTTCTTGGGAATGACACTACAAGTTTGGCACACCTATACTTGGGGAGTTTCTCCCATTCTTCTCTGCAGATCCTCTCAAGCTCTGTCAGGTTGGATGGGGAGCGTCGCTGCATCAGCTATTTTCAGGTCTCTACACAGATGGTTGATCGGGTTCAAGTCCGGGCTCTGGCTGGGACACTCAAGGACATTCAGAGATTGTCCCGAAGCCACCCCTGCGTTGTCTAGGCTATGTGCTTAGGGTCATTGTCCTGTTGGACGGTGAACCTTCTCCCCAGTCTGAGGCACTGAGTGCTCTGGAGCAGGTTTTCATCAAGAACCTCTGTACTTTGCTCCGTTTATCTTTTTCCTCGATCCTGACTAGTAGCAGAATACGGCTGTAACGTAACAAAATGTGGAAAAAGTCAAGGGGTCTGAAAACTTTCCGAATGCACTGTATGTTTAAGATTGGGCATGTTATTGTGCTGTCCCTAATAACACCACTGTTTTGACAGAGACTTGGTGAAAGGTTGTGTAATAATTGAGTAATATCACAATGGCAGGGGGGTGGAGGAGCATGGGGCTGCTGGAAACCCTTCCCCTTGATGAAAGATATATTGACCCACTGCCTCCTCCCTCCAGTTCTGTGCCATTTCCTCTCATTGTCACTTGTACTGTAAATGAGCTCTTCACAACTCATACTTCCATGCTGCTCCACATAATAGAAACAGGGCTGACCGACTGTAGCCAAATCAAATCAAATCACATGTTATTCCTCACATGCGCCGAATACACAGGTTTAGACCTTACTGTGAAATGCTTACTTTCAAGCCCTTAACCAACAACGCATCTCATGAAATAGTTAAGAAAACATTTACTAAATAAACTAAAGTAAAAAAAAATATATATATACAGTGGGGAAAAAAAGTATTTAGTCAGCCACCAATTGTGCAAGTTCTCTCACTTAAAAAGATGAGAGAGGCCTGTAATTTTCATCATAGGTACACTTCAACTATGACAGACAAAATGAGGGAAACAAATCCAGAAAATCACATTGTAGGATTTTTTATGAATTTATTTGCAAACTATGGTGGAAAATAAGTATTTGGTCACATACAAACAAGCAAGATTTCTGGCTCTCACAGACCTGTAACTTCTTCTTTAAGAGGCTCCTCTGTCCTCCACTCATTACCTGTATTAATGGCACCTGTTTGAACTTGTTATCAGTATAAAAGACACCTGTCCACAACCTCAAACAGTCACACTCCAAACTCCACTGTGGCCAAGACCAAAGAGCTGTCAAAGGACACCAGAAACAAAATTGTAGACCTGCACCAGGTTGGGAAGACTGAATCTGCAATAGGTAAGCAGCTTGGTTTGAAGAAATCAACTGTGGGAGCAATTATTAGGAAATGGAAGACATACAAGACCACTGATAATCTTCCTTGATCTGGGGCTCCACGCAAGATCTCACCCCGTGGGGTCAAAATGATCACAAGAACGGTGAGCAAAAATCCCAGAACCACACAGGGGGACCTAGTGAATGACCTGCAGAGAGCTGGGACCAAAGTAACAAAGCCTACCATCAGTAACACACTATGCCGCCAGGGACTCAAATCCTGCAGTGCCAGACGTGTCTCCCTGCTTAAGCCAGTACATGTTCAGGCAAGTCTAAAGTTTGCTAGAGAGCATTTGGATGATCCAGATGAGGATTGGGAGAATGTCAGATGAAACCAAAATAGAACTTTTTGGTAAAAACTCAACTCGTCGTGTTTGGAGGACAAAGAATGCTGAGTTGCATCCAAAGAACACCATACCTACTGTGAAGCATGGGGGTGGAAATATCATGCTTTGGGGCTGTTTTTCTGCAAAGGGACCAGGACGACTGATCCGTGTAAAGGAAAGAATGAATGGGGCCATGTATCGTGAGATTTTGAGTGAAAACCTCCTTCCATCAGCAAGGGCATTGAAGATGAAACGTGGCTGGGTCTTTCAGCATGACAATGATCCCAAACACACCGCCCGAACAACGAAGGAGTGGCTTCGTAGAAGCATTTCAAGGTCCTGGAGTGGCCTAGCCAGTCTCCAGATCTCAACCCCATAGAAAATCTTTGGAGGGAGTTGAAAGTCCGTGTTGCCCAGCGACAGCCCCAAAACATCACTGCTCTAGAGGAGATCTGCATGGAGGAATGGGCCAGAATACCAGCAACAGTGTGTGAAAACCTTGTGAAGACTTACAGAAAACGTTTGACCTCTGTCATTGCCAACAAAGGGTATATAACAAAGTATTGAGATAAACTTTGTTATTGACCAAATACTTATTTTCCACCATAATTTGCAAATAAATTCATAAAAAATCATACAATGTGATTTTCTGGATTTTTTTCCCTCATTTTGTCTGTCATAGTTGAAGTGTACCTATGATGAAAATTACAGGCCTCTCTCATCTTTTTAAGTGAGAGAACTTGCACAATTGGTGGCTGACTAAATACTTTTTTCCCCCACTGTATATATATATATAATCCTAAAATAACACAAGAAAATGACATAACAATAACGAGGCTATATAGAGGGGGTACCGCTACCGAGTCAAAGTGCGGGGGTGCAGGTTAGTCAAGGTCATTTGTAAAGTGACTATGCATAGATAATAAACAACAAGTAGCAGCAGTGTTCAGCAGTCTTATGGCTTGGGGGTAGAAACTGTTAAGGAGCCTTTTGGTCCTAGACTCCAGTACCACGCTCCAGTACCACTTGCCGTGCGATAGCAGAGAGAACAGTCTTTGGCAATCTTTGGGGTCTTCCTCTGACACCTACGCCTATTCAGTATATAGGTCCTGAATGTCAGGAAGCTTGGCCCCAGTGACGTACTGGGCTGTACGCACTACCCTCTGTAGCGCCTTACGGTCAGATGCAGAGCAGTTTCCATAGCAGGCGGTGATGCAACTTTTTGAGGATCTGGGGACACATGTCAAATCTTTTCAGTCTCCTGAGGGGGAAAAGGGGTTGTCGTGCCCTCTTCACGACTGTCTTGGTGTGTTTGGACCATGATAGTTCGTTGGTGATGTGGACACCCCCGGCCCTCCTTTTCCTATAGTCCACAATCAGCTCCTTTGTCTTGCTCACACTGAGGGAGAGGTTGTTGTCCTGGCACCACACTGCCAGGTCTCTGACCTCCTCCCAATAGGCTGTCTCATTGTTGTCGGTGATCAGGCCTACCACTGTTGTGTCGTCAGCAAATTTAATGACTGTGTTGGAGTCGTGCTTGGCCACGCAGTCGTGGGTGAACAGGGAGCACAGGAGGGGACTCAGCACGCACCCCTGAGGCCCCAGTGTTGAGGATCAGCGTGGAAGATGTGTTGTTGCCTACCCTTACCACCTGGGGGCAGTCTATCAGGAAGTGCAGGATCCAGTTAAAGTGATGAGCTCCGTGGGTACTATGGTGTTGAACGCTGAGCTGTAGTCAATGAACAGCATTCTCACATAGGTGTTCCTTTTGTCCAGGTGGGAAAGGGCAGTTGGGGGGGTATGCGAATTGGAGTAGGTCTAGGGTTTCCTGCATGATGGTGTTGATGTGAGCCATGACCAGCCTTTCAAAGCACTCATGACTACTGACGTGAGTGCTATATGGCGGTTGTCATGCTGGTATAAAGGATTTGGAGACAGGCGCAGGAATAGACAATAGGAGTTTTTAAAACACCCAAATCAAACATGTATACAAAAACACTGAGCTGTACCCAAACAAAAGAGCGAGAGCAAACCTCGTTGAACGACATGGGACGATACCCGTAATACACAATACATAAAGCACGCAGCATAACAGCTGCACCAACGCATAGGTACTCACACCACCAATGGACATGGGAACAATAACCGACAAAGACAGGGGGAACAGAGGGCACATATATAACATACTATCAGGGGAAATGGGAACCAGGTGTGTGCAATCAGACAAGACAGTCCGGGGTTGATGACAATGAATCTCGTTCAGTGAAGCCTAGAAAGCCGGTGACGTAGACTTCCGGAACTGGTGAACAGAATGAGCATCAGTACCGGGGGGTTCCGTGACAGCAGTAATCATTTAGGCAGGTTACCTTCGATTTCTTGGGCACAGGGACTATGGTGGTCTGCTTGAAACATGTAGGTATTACAGACTCAGTCAGGGAGAGGTTGAAAATGTCAGTGAAGACACTTGCAAGTTGGTCTGTGCATGCTTTGAGTACACGTCCTGGTAATCCGTCTGGCCCCGCGGATTTGTGAATGTTAATCTGTTTAAAGCTTTTTCTCACATCGGCTATGGAGAGCATGGTCACACAGTCTTCCAGAACAGCTGGTGCTCTCATGCATGCTTCAGTATTGCTTGCCTCGAAGTGAGCATAAAAGGCATTTAGCTTGTTTGGAAGGCCCACGTCACTGGGCAGCTCACGGCTGGGTTTCCCTTTGTAGTCCGTAATAGTTTTCAAGCCCTGCCACATCCGACGAGCGTCAGAGCTGGTGTGGTAGGATTCGATCTTAGTCCTGTTTTGATGCTTTGCCTGTTTGATGGTTCATCTGAGGGCATAGTGGGATTTCTTATAAGAATCTGGATTAGTGTCCCGCTCCTTGAAAGCGGCAGCTCTAGCCTTTAGTTCGGTGTGGATGTTGCCTGTAATCCATGGCTTCTGGTTGGGATATGTACATACGGTCACTGTGGTGACGACATCAGGAGGTGGTATACCCCATCAATGCCATTGTATGAATCCCGGAACATATTCCAGTCTGTGCAAGCAAAACAGTCCTGTAGCGTGGCATCCGCGTCATTTGATCACTTCCGTACTAGCGAGCCAGTAGTACTTCCTGCTTTAGTTTTTGCTTGTAAGCAGGAATCAGGAGGATAGAATTATGGTCAGATTTGCCAAATGGAGGGCGGGGGAGAGCTTTGTATGCATCTCTGTGTGTGGAGTAAAGGTGTTCTAGAGTTTCTGGTTGCACATGTGACATGCTGGTAGAAAGTAGGTAAAACTGATTTAAATTTGCCTAAAGTCCCCAGCATTGGTTTGTGGTGGTAAATAGACGGCTACGAATAATATAGACACCAGACGCTTTTAGCCTGGATAATACCCGGCCAGTCTGGACAGTGCGAAATCAACCCGGACTGCTTTTCTCCACTACATCACCAGATTCCTGCCGTAAGCTCTGGACCATTATTCCAGATCATCGCAGCTAGCTAGCTGCTACCGAGTGGCCCAGCTCCGAAGCTAGCCTTGAGCCAGGCCCATCTCCCGGCCTACTCAGTGGACCCTATGATCACTCGGCTACACAGCTGATGCCTCCCGGACTCTTCACTAACACGACTAGAAGCAACTACATCACCGGATTTCTGCTGTAACCTCTAGACCTTTGCATCGGATCATCTCAGCTAGCTAGCTGCTACTGAGTGGCTATAGTGGCTAACGCCATTGTCCCGAAGATAGCACCAGTTAGCCTCGAGCCAGGCGCATCTCCCGGCTAAAACAGCTACAATACCTCTTTTGCCAATTGGCCTGGACCCTTTGTCGACACGGAGCCCCGCCGATCCATCACGACTGGTCTGCCAACGTAATTCCGTCTGATGTGCCTTCAACCGGTCTTTGCTAGCGTAGTAACGACTACCTAACGGCTTCCCTGTTTCATCTATTGCTGTTCACTGGACCCTGTGATCACCTGGCTACATAGCTGATACCTGCTGGACTGTTCATTAATCATGGGTACAGCCTCGAATTCAGGCCCTGTGTGTAGTTAACTGACCCTCTCTGCCCATTCATCGCCATTTCCCCTCTGGTTGTTGTCTTAGTTGATTAGCTGTTGTTGTCTTACCCGTTGTTGTCTTAGCTTGCTCTCCCAGTCAACACCTGCGATTGCTTTATGCCTCACTTATGTCTCTCTCTAATGTCAATATGCCTTGTATACTGTTGTTTAGGGTAGTTATCATTGTTTTATTTTACTGTGGAGCCCCTAGCCCCACTCAACATGCCTCAGATACCTCTTTTGTCCCACCTCCCACACATGCGGTGACCTCACCTAGCATAACTAGGTTTACCTCCACTGTTTACCTCCACTGTACCCACACCCTACCATACCCCTGTCTGTACATTATGCCCTGAATCTATTCTACCACGCCCAGAAATCTGCTCCTTTTCTGCCTCCAAAGCACTAGACGACCAGTTTTGATAGTCTTTAGCCGTACCCTCATCCTACTCCTCCTCTGTTCCTCTGCCAGCAAAAATTCAGAGATTTCCATCCCCAACTACAACATTTTCTGTCAAGATAGAACTGCCAAAGGGGGAGAGGCTGCAATCTACTGCAGTTCTGTCGTACTTTCCAGGTCTATGCACAAACAGTTAGAGCTTCTAATTTTAATAATGAGTTTCTCCAGAAATAAGTCTCTCACTGTTGCCACCTGTTATAGACCTCCCTCAGCTACCAGCTATGCCCTGGACACCATACGTGAATTGATTGCCCCCCATCTTCCTTCAGAGGTCGTTCTGTTAGGTGACCTAAACTGGGATATGCTTAACACCCCAGCCATCCTACATTCTAAGCTAGATGCCCTCAATCTCATACAAATTATCAAGGAACCCACCAGGTACAACCCTAAATCAGTAAACATGGGCACCCTCATAGATATTATCCTGACCAACTTTCCCTCCAAATACACCTCTGCTGTTTTCAACCAGGATCTCAGCGATCACTGCCTCATTGCCTGCATCGGTTATGGGTCTGTGGTCAAACGACCACCCCTCATCACTGTCAAACGCTCCCTAAAACACTTCTGCGAGCAGGCCTTTCTAATCGACCTGGCCGGGGTATCCTGGAAGGATATTGACCTCTCCCGTCAGTAGAAGATGCCTGGTTGTTCTTTAAAAGTAATTTCCTCACCATCTTAAATAAGCATGCCCCTTTCAAAAAATGTTGAACTAAGAACAGATATAGCCTTGGGTTCACTCCAGACCTGACTGCCCTCGACCAGCACAAAAACATCCTGTGGCGTACTGCACTAGCATCGAATAGTCCCCGCAATATGCAACTTTTCAGGGAAGTCAGGAACCAATACATACAGTCAGGTAGGAAAGCAAAGGCTAGCAAAGGTAGCGCTAACTCCAAAAGTTTTGGGACACTGTAAAGTCCATGGAGAATAAGAGCACCTCCTCCCAGCTGCCCACTGTACTGAGGCTAGGAAACACTGTCACCACCGATAAATCCACGATAATCGAAAATTTCAATAAGCATTTCTCTACGACTGGCCATGCTTTCCTCCTGGCTACCCCAACCGCGGCCAACATCTCCTCACCCCTGCAGCTACTTGACCAAGACTCCCCAGCTTCTCCTTCACCCAAATCTAGATAGCAGATGTTCTGAAAGAGCTGCAAAACCTGGACCCATACAAATCAGCTGGGCTAGACAATCTAGACCCTCTCTTTCTAAAATTATCCGCCACCATTGTTGCAACCCCTATTACTAGTCTGTTCAACCTCTCTTTCGTATCATCCGAGATTCCTAAAGATTGGAAAGCTGCCGCGGTCATCCCCCTCTTCGAAGGAGGAGACACTCTAGACCCAAACTGTTACAGACCTATATCCATCCTGCCCTACCTTTTTCTAAAGTCTTCGAAAGCCAAGTTAACAAACAGATCACTGACCATTTCGAATCCCACCGTACATTCTCCGCTGTGCAATCTGGTTTCCATGCTGGTCACCTCAGCCACGATTAAGGTACTAAACAATATCATAACAGCCATCTTCATCGACCTGGCCAAGGCTTTCGACTCTGTCAACCAACATATTCTTATCGGCAGACTCAACAGCCTTGGTTTCTCAAATGACTGCCTTGACTGGTTCACCAACTACTTCTCAGATAGAGTTCAGTGTGTCAAATCGGAGGGCCTGTTGTCCGGACCTCTGGCAGTCTCTATGGGGGTACCACAGAGTTAAATTCTCGGGCCAACTCTTTTCTCTGTATATATCAATGATGTCACTCTTGCTGCTGGTGATTCCTTGATCCACCTATACGCAGACAACACCATTCTGTATACATCTGGCCCTTTTTTGGATACAGTCTATCACAGTGCCATCCGTTTTGTCACCAAAGCCCCATATACCACCCACCACTGCGACCTGTATGTTCTTTGAAAGTTGAAAGTTTGAAAGTTTTTTTAAGTGCAGTTGCAGAAACCATCAAGCGCTATGATGAAACTGTCTCTCATGAGGACCGCCACAGGAAAGGAAGACCGAGAGTTACCTCTGCTGCAGAGGACAAGTTCATTAGAGTTAACTGCATCTCAGATTGCAGCCCAAATAAATGCTTCACAAAGTTCAAGTAACAGACACATCTCAACATCAACTGTTCAGAGGAGACTGCGTGAATCAGGCCTTTCATGGTCGAATTGCTGGAATGCAACCGGCGTGTCTCTGTGAGACGGAGAGTAGGTGAACGGATGATCTCCGCATGTGTGGTTCCCTCCGTGAAGCAAGGAGGTGTGATGGTGTGGGGGTTCTTTGCTGGTGACACTGTCTGTGATTTATTTAGAATTCAAGGCACACTTAACCAGCATGGCTACCACAGCATTCTGCAGCGATACGCCATCTCATCTGGTTTGCACTTAGTGAGACTTTCATTTGTTTTTCAACAGGACAATGACCCAACACACCTCCAGGCTGTGTAAGGGCTATTTGACCAAGAAGGAGAGTGATGGTGCTGCATCAGATGACCTGGCCTACACAATCACCCGACCTCAGCCCAATTTAGATGGTTTGGGATGAGTTGGACCGCAGAGTAAAGGAAAAGCATCAAACAAGTGCTCAGCATATGTGGGAACTCCTTCAACACTGTTTGTAAAGCATTCCATGTGAAGCTGGTTGAGAGAATGCCAAGCGTGTGTAAAGCTGTCATCAAGGCAAAGGGTGGCAACTTTGAAGAATATAAATTATAAAATATATATTGATTTGTTTAACAATTCTTTGGTTACTACATGATTCCATATGTGTTATTTTATCGTTTTGATGTCTTCACTATTATTCTGCAATGTAAAAAATAGTAAAAATAAAGAAATACCCTTGAATGAGTAGGTGTGTTCAAACTTTTGACTGGTACTGTATATATAAGTGTATAAAAGTTTTCAGCGTATTATGTCAAAGGCTTAGATGAAGAGAAAGTATGACATTTAATATATTCAACTCTATAACAAAACCACAGTTGTCATTTTAATGTTATTCTATAAACAATTTAATACATTGGGGAGAAACCAGTAGAACAAACTGTGTGATATAAATAGTAACAATTAAAATGCATAAAACCTGTGAATTATCATTCATGACCAGCCCCCTGATGAGCCCATTGGTCCAGAGGGAATGAGTGATATGCTTAAATTGGACCTGGCTAAGCCTGGCAGTCAGACTGCAGAGGAATGCAGGGCCTTTGTCTATCTGAGCGAAGAGTGGGTCAGGGGGAGAATGCCATTGATGATTGCAGAGAGGTGGAAAGAACCTCTCTCTCTCTCCCTCTCCGTCTCTCTCCATTCCTCTCTTTTTCTCTCTGTGTGAGAAACTTGACCATGCTGAGCCTCTCTCGGAGGCCACAATCCCTGGGCACAACCACTGCTTTGTCTCACCCCATAAACACATACCACACCACCACCACCCCTCCTCTACTGGTTGCTGCCTGGGTCTGTGTGGCCAGGGACCCAGGGGCTGCCAGTGGTCCCATTCTTATACACATAGCTGTTCTTTACATGGCTTGGCCTAACAAATATAAATAACTAACATTGTTGGCATTTGGAACACATGTTAGAAATCATTTTAGATCATTGTTATTGCAATAAGTATTTGAAAATGATGTAAATTCACTCAAATTCACTCACTTATGCATATCTTATATTACTGCTTCCTCCTTGTTTGACCTTTTGACCAAACAGAAAGATTTTACATGCCTTTAATAGATCATATATCTTTCACCACTAAAATCAATATTAATCAACAGGATGAGAGAACACAAAAAAATAAACCTGCTGTTCTTTTGAGCTTTGCTAAGGCTTGGGACAAGATGCCATGGTGATTATAGATTTAATTGTCAACGGTAGACTAAAAATGGAATAAAGCAGTAACTGGATCTTTAGACAGTGTCCCCTTCTGACCAGTGCCTGCCGTCTCCCGTCACATTGCTCATTCCCCTCTCTGTCAAGGGGCAGAGAGTAACAGCAAATGGCCCTTTCAAAACACACGACAGCTGGAACACAGGGCAAAGGTGACTGAAGCAGTTGCAGGGTGGGTGGAGAGGGGGCCACAAGAAGAGCAGCTGCAACTTGAAGCCACTTCTTTCCCTCAATATATGTATTTTGAAAAGATGGAATTAGAAATCTATGACGACCAATGAAAATGAGAAACATCTGTATTTTGGTCTTAATTACTCTCCATAATGAATCCTTGTGATCAACTCCTCTTTGATAGATACATGCAGTATGTTCATTGAACAGGTTCCATCATTCCTAAAGAAAATATCAAAGTGTATATTTTATTATAGATGTGACAGAGAGTTGGGGGTATGGCAAGTTGCGATCCCCCCAAATGTATTTTCCTGTTTTATTTATATAAACTTTCTTGTCTTTTGGACTTCCCATTTCCTGCAGCCTGGGCTCACCCAATATAAGTTGTAGCAACAAGATAAAAATACATATCTGTTGGAATATCAAAAAGATTATTCTGCATCCTCAGACAAACAAATACTGTATATAGAATGGGAGCATAATTGTCTTTTCCATGTACATTAAAGAGAAGAAAGAAAATTATCAAAACATTTGATACACATTATGCACTGTGCGCACAGAAATCGTTCAAAGCATCAATCAATTCCCAGGTGGACATATTTCAGAAAAGGGAGATAGATTAAGGTAGGTCAAATTTTGTTCTCAAAGAACACTGCTACTTGCTGCCACTGTGTGAGTTCATGCAGTAGTACAGAACTTATTGTGGTCGGTGTTATCGCGAGACTGGTCCATTAACAACCTGCTTGACACACAGCACTGAGTGCAGCTTGCCTGCCAGGGTCGAACTGAGCTCAATAAACGACAGGAGAAGCGAACATCTGTCCGTACATCATGAAAGGACGTCAGAACATTTAAGAAAACACGGCGACAAGGAACATACCTGTAAGTAATGTGTTTTTGACAATGAAAATGTTGAAACCGAAAGTTATAATACCCCAGCGCTACCTCCGTGCAGCGCAGCTGGCTTGGTCAGCGACAGTTGCTGAGCTCCTTTGCTGTTTAAAGGCTTCTAGCCATGAATTACGACCATGTAGCGTTATCTTCCTGCGTTCTTGCCTCTGCTTGTAGTTTTCCTTTCGTTGAAACAGGGCAAACTAGTTTGCGAAAAGCAAATATTTGTATGTTCGGTTTATTATTGGTTAGGCCTAATTAAAAGTTCAAAGGGACATTTATGTTTGTTATTTAAGTCTGGTCCATTGTTATTTTTAATAACTTTAAATGTTTTTACACAATAGAACAAAAGTAAGTATCATTAAAGTTGTGGCTGACTAGTGCGTAAAAGGAACAACGATGCGTTATAAAGTTATCCATATATCAAGTGTCTTTTTAATCCTTAAATAAAATACGCCTTTTCTTAAGTCTATAATATTTTAGTGTTGGGACTGATGCAACCTCTGAAACAAGTCTGTGTGTCTTTTGTACGTAACTCGACTCAGAGTAACATATGGCATAAAGGGGAGCACAGCTGGAGGTAACGTTTCCATTGCTGTGATGTCAGAGCAGCTGACTCTACAGCTTGCAGTGTAATTAGCTAACAGAGCACCAGTTTACTCACTCCCCTGGCGTATTTCTTAACCTTGCCCGATGGGCGAGTGCTGGTATCCACAAGCCCGAGTTTATTCCTGTCTCTGTTTGCATGCTTGGTAAATGAACGGTTCCTGATGATTGTTCAGTTAACACGAACAGCAGCTGAGTAGCGATCGTTTTTGTCTGTGTGGAAGCGGGCGTGCGGCTGTGCCCGGTCCGTCCGTTTCGCACTTCCATTTGAAGCTCTAAAACTAGTGATAGACTAATCGGACTGCTGTTGGAAACTGGAGAGAAAGGTAGGAGAGCTCAAAAGGACACTGAAAAACACACACACACCTCAATCTGTAGGCTAATCGAGAATAAAATAACAATATTGATTTTGATTTAAGTAGCCCTATTGATGCTTAAAGAAGTCTATATGATAAGGACCCCTTTACCATATTGTAATGGAGATGTCGCTTATATTTAACATTCAATGGAAATGTAGTCTTAAACTTATTTTTAAACAACTATGTGGATGTCTCGCATTTTAGTTGCTAATGTTTGCTTTGCATTGATAGACTACTTTGTGGCATTTTCTGCAAGTTGTATTATTTTTCCTGTACATTTCATTTGGGGTTGGTTTACTTTTGTTTGTAGTTTCCTTGAACACCAGATGTGTTGTTAACGCCCTGTGGCGCCCTCTAAATGGCAGCATTTCGTTGATTTAATATCCAGTTTTTCCTGTTTTTCATCAGGTTATGACGGAAGAATGGAGTTCCCAGACCATAGCCGCCAGTTGCTGCAGTGCCTGAGTCAGCAGCGTCACCAAGGTTTCCTCTGTGACTGCACTGTTCTCGTAGGGGATGCACGATTCAAAGCGCACAGAGCCGTGCTGGCCTCATGCAGCATGTACTTCCATCTCTTCTACAGGGACCAGCCAGACAAAAGGGACGTTGTGCATCTGAACAGTGACATTGTGACAGCCCCGGCTTTCAGTCTGCTCCTTGAGTTTATGTATGAGGGGAAGCTGGAATTCAACACACTGCCAGTGGAGGATGTCCTGGCTGCAGCCAGTTACCTTCACATGTATGATATAGTGAAAGTGTGCAAAAGCAAGCTGAAAGATAAGGAACTGTGCTACCTGGATGAGAAGGTTAGCGAGGGGATAGCACTGAGCTGTCTGGACAAGGAGAGCTCCTCAGACAGCGAGCTGCAGAGCAAGCAGCCAGGGCCAGGCCGGCGACAGACACAGCAGCTGCCCCAGAGAGCCCCCCCGGCAGAGGAGTTTGACATGGACAACAGCGAAGTCAGGCTGGCTGTCACAGATTGTGATAGGTCTGCACAGAGCAGGCAGAAGGCAAACGGTCACCCTGGCAGGTCCCCGGACCTTGTAGGTGTCAATTATGTGTCAGCAGAGGCCGAGCCCTGCGTCCAAACAGCTGGAAAAACAAAAGCTGATGTCAGTAGTTCCACAGTATTGCTGTCCCAGAGGTCCCGGGCTTCAGTTGACATGGACTGTGCTCTGGATTTGTCTTTCAAGCCACTGTCTAGCAGAGATCCCATACACCCATCCTACATCTCGGGACAGCTGGCCCTCGACAGCCAGCAGCAGGGCACTGAGCCACTTGTTAAAGATGAACACGACTTGCTGTCAGAGCAGGAGGACAGTGAGGCGATGAGCCCGGAGAGCCAGCGCTTTGGGAATAGTGCCAGGAGCTCAGTGGTGACAGGGTTCGCTGCCCTCTTCCCAGGCAACAACGGCTCCACGGCGGCCCTGCTCTCCCAGGAGGAAGACCTGATGGAGGAGGGGGTGGGCTGCAGAGGAAGGGGGGGCACGAGGGGCAGAGAGGGCGAGGAGAGAAGGGGGAGGCTGTTGGGGGACAGTGAGGAGGAGGACGACCTGGCCTCCTCGGACATCTCCACCTCCAGTGGGGTGCTCCTGCCCCCGGGGCAACAGGTGTGTGTGTGCCCACTCTGCAGCAAAGTGTTCCCCAGTCCCCATGTGCTCCAACTGCACCTCAGCTCACATTTCCGCGAGAAGGACGGGGCGCGCTCCAAGCTCTCCCCCGACGGCTCTGTTCCCACCTGCTCACAGTGTGGCAAGACCTTCTCCTGCATGTACACCTTGAAGCGGCACGAGCGCACACACTCTGGCGAGAAACCATACACCTGTGGCCAGTGCGGCAAGAGCTTCCAGTACTCTCATAACTTGAGCCGGCATGCCGTGGTTCACACACGTGAGAAGCCTCACGCCTGCAAGTGGTGTGAGCGGCGCTTCACCCAGTCTGGGGATCTGTACCGCCACATCCGCAAGTTCCACTGTGGCCTTGTCAAGACCCTCGCCATTGGATAAACCCCTCTCACCAGTGCCATGAAATTAGACCGAGTAGCGTCTTATCGCTCCCTGAGTACTACTACTGCATATACCTCCACAGTAAAGTACTAGTTATACATATTCACAAATTGTTAAAGACATATCCTTTTGGAATTCTAATCCATGTGGCATTTCTTAAGTTAAAGTGTAGCAACTTTATAATGCACAAAACTGGACTTCCCTGGAAGGATGTTGGACTTTATTATTTAGTTTTACAATAATAACATGGGGTGCTTTTCCACTCAAACTGGATATATGTTGAAGGTGGACAAATGAGTTGCACTTGTTTATTTCTGTCTTGGTAGTGCAAAACTGCTGCGCTTGATGACGAGTGCATTCTGCTAATAGAAACACATTTCTACGCACATATCTGCAAGTGAATTATAGCACACACTCCTGAATGGATTAACAACATTTTGATTAGAGCACATGTGGAAGGGGAAACTAAAACTGTCCAAGAGTAGCAATCTATTTTATATCCAACCTTTTATTTATTAGTCAACCTGCTTAACAGGAAGAAATATCACAAGGCAGTGAAAGAATATTTGAAGTTGGACTACTGGATTTCTTTTTGGGGGGGTAGCTAGTATTGTAATTTTCTTTATGGTAGGAATGAAGCAGACCACAGAATGTTTCCTTAGAACAGAGGACTAAAATAAATACAGAAGGTGCAAGGGCTTTTCATATAGTAAGATTTTTGCTGCACTGGCCTTTCAATGTTCATCGCAGCTTTAGGCTGTCCGGCTGCATTTCGAAGTGAATTGTTTTGTCACCTTTATGCAGCATGTTGCATACACAGGTTGGGTGGTAATTACTAAAGATTGCAGCTAATGCCTGTAACACTGGTGCCTACTGAAATGATTGACTCTCCTGTTCTCATACAAGCATAGGACCTCTTGCCTTCAATACAACTAATCTGTGGGCCTTCAAAAACGTGATCAGCACTTTCCCTTTACAGTGCCTTAATACCAGGGAGTAACTTGGTCACTCAGTGATAGCCCTTGGCACTTGTATGCCAATTGATTCGTGAGTGTACTTACAATAATGTAATGCATGTGGCATAAAATCAAGCTCTTTATTAATTAACAATTGTTGACTTCTATTTAGTAAGTTCAATTTCTGGGTTATTTGTCTGTATTACAGCACTGTAAAAGAAAGGGTAACCACGTGTGCATATTCCTTTGCTGTCCATATAATAATTCTGGAGGCATGCCCTGATAGACAGGGCAGAGAGTGGGAGAGATGGTCAAAGTATACTCTCGGTGTGCCTCAGTGCTTCTCTGAGGAGATGGTGTACTGTGGATGTCTTGTTGCCACACTGTCCGTTCATCAGAACCCGTAGCTCAAAATGCTAAATCTACGGAGTTATTTCGCCCCTTGCATATGCTCTTATACTGTATCCTATCTATTTTTCTGTTCATGTTGAAATACTACTGATGTCTGATTTAACGTTTGTGAATCCTTTGGTGGAACTTAGCTTGACAGAATCTTTGGACAGAATGTGGATTTCATGGGCCTGTTGTGTGTTGGAAGGATTTCATTGTAGTTGGGTTCATTTTGATGCTATACATATGATTCCTACAAGGTGAGTAGCACTAAAAGTCCAAGATATTGGTTTCATCTGTCCTGAGAAGACTTGATCTGAATGATTTATTCGTTTAACTTGGTTCAGGGTTTACTTTGGGTGTGATCTGTAAAGATGAGCTGATTTCTCTAAGCGTAGAGACTTTTGATGCCTTGTCATCTTGGTACAATGGAGTTGATGTTGGGGTCATTTATTCATTTCTGCAAATCCTGTTACTGTAAGAAATGGTCTGTTAATGTATCTTACACAGAAATCTTAAATTGTGTATTCTCACCGAACATAGCGAAGCACTTGTTTTGAGCATGCATATAGTTTCAACACTGATATTGTCTAGGCTGCTATTTCTTACTATTTGTATATTTAATGTAAATATATATTCTATTTATCAATATGTATACTGTTTCTCTGTATTAGAAGAACACAAGTAGAGTTGATTATCAAGGTGTTTTACTAAGGCTTCAATCTCTTAGGTAAGAGTCTCATGTCTTCCCTCCCACCGTGATGTGGGTTTCCTTTTCCTGTCTCACTCCAGTGAACTTGGCTTCCTTTTCAGATTTAATGTCTCACAGGCCATGTCTTCACTCCAGAACAAAACAGGGAGTAATACCGCTATGACTGCTGTTCCGGCAGAGGAAGCAGTTGTTCACAAGAACAAACACACCGATATGGTGTAGAATATCTATAGAAGTCATACAATACAAGCATTGTTCTCCTGTCCCAGGTAGTTCTCAAGGGATCATTGTGTATGTCTGCCCTCGCTGTGGGGGGAAAAAGGCACCATGAGTCTCTCTTTGCACTTTTTGTATTGAATGGAGCCGTAGGAATGCGAGAAATGTATTAGGCAAAGGGAGACCTGGAAGACGGTAAACAGGTGCATTGTCTGGAGGCATCGAAGAACAGCCCTCGATTCCCAGCATGCATTAGATAAGTGCTTCATTGTTCTTTTATGAGAAGAGGATATTACAGTGACTCCATAGCATCTTTATCAACACAATCACTATAATTGTAAGCGTATTTCTCTTTTCAAGTGTTGGTGTTGCCTGATTTTCAAGAACCATTTTGAGATGAGGTATCGCAACACTGATTCATCTGAACTTTAGTAGTATGTAGGTAGTATTTATTAACATCCAATTATATACCCATTTCATCATCCTCCCCCTGGAATGAGTTTCCCAATATTTCATGAAGCTGTGTGTTTTAGATATTTCAATGTGGTATTTTCAATCAAAACACAGGAATGTAGTTTGTTGCATATTTTGTCTCACTCGTTTTGAAAGGAACATTTTCTTATGTGATGCAGTTGAAACATTGATGTATTGTTTTCTCTAATGTACACATGTAGTTGTACAGGCTTAGAAAACTAACAGTAAATTCTTGTTTTGATGGTTTCTCAGTCATTATTTATATCTCCAGGATTGTTACAGAATGTGCCTTGTAGAAACACAGACAAGTGTTTCACCTGGAGTTGCCCTTTTTTATACACTGTACATTTGCCACAGACTGCTGTGATGATATTCAGGCTATACAAATTTCTGTTCATTTTTAGTTTTTTTCACATTTATCAAAATGTCAACTAAGCCCGTTTCAGCTGCTTTTAGAGACGAGTTTCAGGGTTCGAGTTTGCTACTGTTAAATGAATTAATCTTTGTAAAGGTTTTTAATCTGGAATTCAATTTAATGTTAAGCAAACTGAATGCAAATATTTTTGTTTGGCTCTAAGCTAAGTCCATGTTTAGGAATTAACCTAATTGTTTTCCATAGATGTCATGTTGAATGTGAAACACTGAGATATAGATTTATGACGTATGAAAACTCATGCCACTGCTCCTGATCAGTGGGGTTCTGTTTTCCTAATTCATGCTGTAGGATTTAAGTCTAAAACTGTGTATTGGGTTACATTAATACTGGAATTTGTGTCTTTGGCAGGTTAAGACTGTGAAATTGTGTATAATCATGAGAAATATTTATTGAATTGTTTCTTGTGCAACATTTGACTGTCTCAATTTTTTGATTTGTAAATTGAAAGATGCTGATAAATGTCAATGGTAATATTAGAATTTGTAGAAGTGCCATTAGAATTTAATATAATTTTTTAATAAGAAAGGTATTTTATAGTAATCAATGGCTTCTGTGTTAGTGGTTTATAGATTAGGGGTCAATCTTATTCAGAATTGACATTGTGTAGAACTTGAGGCAATTTATTTTGATCTGTAATTGTATGTGCTTTTTCTGTGTTTTGTTTGCGCTTTCAGAGTGTTTGTGTGGTGTGTGTGTGCGTGCTGTGGAGATGTGACAATCTTGAGTTAGGTCTTTATTAAGATTATGCATAGATTAAACAGAACACTTTTCTGTGCCTCGTGTTTGTCTTTCTTGTGCGTTTCCTGATATTACCATGTTAACATGTGTAGGGGTACAGCTCTTCCCACTTTGGGATTTAGTTGTCCAAGCCTATGTTTTGTATTCTACTGACCAAGACACACTAAACTAAAACAGGATTTGTGGCAATAAATCCATATAATAATTGCCATGGGAAATTTAAGTAATACGCATTCAAACTGGTGAAAGAGGATTTTTCCACTGTTGACCTTTAGATATTGTCAAGGAGAGTCTTCATTGTTGCCTGTGCACAAGCAACACCCGATAAGTGTGTGTGTTGGTAGTGAGAGGACTGTATACAGACAACAGACAACACAATGTGATAATACTGTGGGTCTTCTGTATCCCATTGAACCCATAAGCTGCAGCCAAGGATAGGAGATATTTAGTGGTGGCATGTCATTCTTCCAAAGCTGCTGCCAATAGTCCGCAGAGAAAATACTTTTGAATACTTTCAATTGTGTCATATTAATCACCTTTTCATTTTCTTTAATGAAAGTAAACTGCATAAGTGAGCAAACAAACAAAAAAATGCGTGTCTAATTGGGGATCTCCATATCAATTCACTGGTCATTTTCTTTGCGGAGGGGTATTAATTATTCCCCAGCTGCACATTTAAAAAAACAGCTGCTCTGCTATGCATTTGGGATGGGTTGGGAGTTCCCACTACCCTCCCCAGCACATCAATTCTGTGGTGCATAGACAAGGCAGAATCCACCCACCCCCATCCCAACTCCGAATTACGCCCCCAACCTCGGCCTCATCCAGCCACTGGGTAGTAGCTCAGGCACTCCCTCTGTCTGCTCCCACTCCCGAGCACTAACTTTATGCACGAACAGACGACACTGGCCAGCCAGCCACAGCACAAAGAAAACAATGTCCTCCCAAGATCATTCAAAAACATACCAAACGGCCTCCACTACCTCCCAGTAAATAAGGGACCTCACACTGTAAACATTTCTTCAGTTCTCAGGGTATTCACATCCCTATCAGCATGTCATATCTGCACTAGGCCATCACATGGATTTCTACATGAACCAAACCTGAGTATGGAAAGTATGGTCCATGTGATAAGGATTAAATGCTAGATGTCAGGGCTATGATGGGGCTCTTGAGTTAAATCATGGAATATTGAAAACATTCCTTTCCAAGTCTTTTAAGTCTTGTACATTTAGATGGTTTTGGACCTCTACAATACTCTGAATTTATTTATTTATTCCCCAGTTTAGAGGCAGACTTGGAGGAAGTCGTTGAGATGAAAGTTGTAAGTGTCCACCACCTCACAAGGCCAGCGGTGGGAGCCCTTGACCTCTGAACGGACTGCCAGGGACAGCTGGTGTGGTCCATGTTTATTTATTTATTTCTTAACAAAAGACAGGTGGTAACACTTGAAAAGGGCACACACACACACAAAGAAACAAACAGCTTGGTACAAAAACCCAGTCTCGATTCTCTTATATAGACACTAATCTGTGGCATAGACATTATTTTCACTCACAGAGACTCACCATCACATTGCTCTCAGAAACAGTAACAATATATCTACATAAAAATAAAATGTTTTTCTCAGTTACATTTCCTTTTATTTTCTCACAGAATTGGTTTGGCTTCATTCAAATGCTTCTACAATACATAACTTACATTATGAAATTGAATACATGAATGACTGAATTAGCTAGACAGTTGGATATATATCACTGGTGTTCAGGTCATGCTGGGGTTTCCTTGTTTGGAGTGACTCGTCCGTGGAGTACCAAGACAGTGTCCTTGGAACACTGCACAGCTGTCACTCACTCCCTGACGCATATTTATAGCAGTAGCATCGCTGTGCTCGGCGCCCGCACTCCGGGCACAGCTGGTCCCCAAAAGAATGGGTGAAAGACAAAGCCACACGCTCCCACTGCAGTTGGTGTCCAAGCCTGACCAGTCGGCCTCTTCTCCTCATAGGGCCCCATACATATGCTGGGGGAGAGGAAGACCAATCTTAGGAGGCAAACTGTGAACTTCAGAGTTACATTAGAGTGACAGATGTAGGGATGTGTTGAACCCTGACAGCCGCATGTTTTAAGAGTGCATTAACACAATGTTATTACACATTTCAGAGCGAGCAAAGGGAGAATAACCCCAGCTCTGGCATCCACCTTTTAATAAATGAACAGGGAATAATTCAAGTAAATGTTTCAGATGACAGCCAGGCATGTACACTCTGCAATGTGTTTACTAGGATGGCTAAGATTTGACCCACGCCTACTTGAGATGTGTTTTCAAGTCCTGTGGAGTGTACGTGTCCCACAGCCCCAACAGCCTACTTCCAGTGATGTGTTGCCAGTTTTTGACAAATGTGCTTCGACTGATGAACTCCCAAAGCACTTGAGTTGAACAAAGGATTAGATAGGTAAAGATCTATACGGAAGTGGCACCACTGTCTCCTCTGATAAGCAATATGGTGATAATTCCATCTGGCCTATTCAATCACATAGATTTTATAAAGCCCTTTTTACATCAGCACAAAGTGCTTATACTGATACCCAGCCTACAACCCCAAAGAGCAAGCGGTGCAGAAGTAGAAGCACAGTGGCTAGGAAAAACTCCCTAGAAAAAAACTCCCTGGCTGTGCCAGGTGTAGATTATAATAGTACATGGCCATTAAGGCCAGATTGAATATCTTGAAGAACAAACTTTCATAGATGACCAGCAGGGTGAAATAATCACAGTGGTTATATAGGGTGCAACAGGTCATCACCTCAGGAGTAAATGTCAGTTGGCTTTTCATAGCCGAGCATTCAGAGGTCGAGGCAGCGAACGAGAGAGAAAGAGAGAGAGTCAAAACAGCAAGTCCGGGACAAGGTAGCACGTTGGGTGAACAGGTCAGGGTTCCATAGCCGCAGGCAGAACAGCAGAAACTGGATCAGCAGCACGATCAGGTGGACTGGAAACAGGGACAGCAAGGAGTTGTCAGGCCAGGTAAGGCCAGGTAAGCCTGAAGCATGGTCCTAAGGCTCAGGTCCTCCGGGAGGGGAGACCAAGAGAGACAGAAAGGATAATTATAGGGAGCATTTTTTTATTGTATTTGACCTTTATTTAACCAGGTAGGCCAGTTGAGAACAAGTTCTCATTTACAACTGTGACCTTGCCAAGATAAAGCAAAGCAGTGCGACAAAAACAACAACAAAGAGTTACATATGGGATAAACAAACGTACAGTCAATAACACGATAAAAAAATATATGTACAGTGTGTGCAAATGTAGTAAGATTAGGGAGGTAAGGCAATAAATAGAGGAGAAATAATTACAATTTAGCATTAACACTGGAGTGATAGATGTGCAGATGATGATGTGCAATATAGATACTGGGGTGCAAAAGAGCAAAAAAAAGAACAATATGGGGATGAGGTAGTTGGGTGTGCTACTTACAGATGGGCTGTGTACAGGTACAGTGATCGGTAAGCTGCTCTGACAGCTGATGCTTAAAGTTTTTTTTTGCAATCCTTTCCAGTCATTGGCAGCAGAGAACTGGAAGAAAGGCCAAAGGAGGTGTTGGCTTTGGGGATGACCAGTGAAATATACCTGCTGGAGTGTGTGCTACGGGTGGGTGTAACTATGGTGACCAGTGAGCTGAGATAAGGCGGGGCTTTACCTAGCAAAGACTTATAGATGACCTGGAGCCAGTGGGTTTGGCAATGAATATGTATTAAGGGCCAGCCAACGAGAGCAAACAGGTTGCAGTGGTGGGTAGTATATGGGGCTTTGGTGGCAAAACAGATGGCACTGTGATAAGACTACATCCAATTTGCTGAGTAGAGTGTTGGAGGCCATTTTGTAAATGACATCGACAAAGTCAAGGATTGGTAGGATAGTCAGTTTTATGAGGGTATGTTTAGCAGCGTGAGTGATAGAGGCTTTGTTGCGAAATAGGAAGCCGATTCAGATTTAATTTAGGATTGGAGATGCTTAATGTGAGTCTGGAAGGAGAGTTTACAGTCTAACCAGACACCTAGGTATTTGTAGTTGTCCACATATTCTAAGTCAGAACCGTCCAGAGTAGTGATGCTAGTCAGGCGGGTGGGTGCGGGCAGCAATCGGTTGAAGAGCATGCATTTAGTTTTACTAGCATTTAAGAGCAGTTGGAGGCCATGGAAGGAGTGTTGTATGGCATTGAAGCTTGTTTGGAGGTTTGTTAACAGTGTCCAAAGAAGGGCTTGATGTATCCAGAATGGTGTCGTCTGTGTAGAGGTGGATCAGAGAATCACCAGCAGCAAGAGCAACATCATTGATATATACAGAGAAAAGAGTCGGCCCGAGAATTTACAGACAGATTATTTCACTTATCATTCACTGTATCACAATTCCAGTGGGTCAGAAGTTTACATACACTAAGTTGACTGTGCCTTTAAACAGCTTGGAAAATTCCAGAAAATGATGTCATGGCTATAGAAGCTTCCGATAGACTAACTGATATCATTTGAGTCAATTGGAGGTGTACCTGTGGATGTATTTCAAGGCCTACCTTCAAACTCAGTGCCTCTTTGCTTGGCATCATGGGAAAATCAAAAGAAATCAACCAAGACCTCAGAAAAACAATTGTAGACCTCCACAAGTCTGGTTCATCCTTGGGAGCAATTTCCAAACGCCTGAAGGTACCCCATTCATCTGTACAAACAATAGTACACAAGTATAAACACCATGGAACCACGCAGCCGTCATACCGCTCAGGAAGGAGATGCGTTCTGTCTCCTAAAGATGAACGCACTTTGGTGCGAAAAGTGCAAATCAATCCCAGAACAACAGCAAAGGACCTTGTGAAGATAACCTGAAAGGCCGCTCAGTAAGGAAGAAGCCACTGCTCCAAAACCACCATAAAAAAGCCAGACTATGGTTTGCAACTGCATATGGGGACAAAGATCGTACTTTTTGGTCTGATGAAACTCTGGTCTGATGAAACAAAAATTGAACTGTTTGGCCATAATGACCATCGTTATGTTTGGAGGAAAAAGGGGTAGGCTTGCAAGCCGAAGAACACCATCCCAACCGTGAAGCACGGAGGTGGCAGCATCATGCTGTGGGGGTGCTTTGCTGCAGGAGGGACTGGGTCTTCCAAATGGACAATGACCCCAAGCATACTTCCAAAGGCAAAATGGCTTAAGGACAACAAAGTAAAGTTATTGGAGTGGCCATCATAAAGCCCTGACCTCAATCCTATAGAACATTTGTGGGCAGAACTGAAAAAGTGTGTGCGAGCATGGAGGCCTACAAAACCTGACTCAGTTACACCAGCTCTGTCAGGAGGAATGGGCCAACTTATTGTGGAAAGCTTGTGGAAGGCTACCCAAAACGTTTGACCCAAGTTACGGCAATGTACCAAATACTAATTGAGTTTATGTAAACTTCTGACCCACTGGGAATGTGATGAAAGAAATAAAAGCTGAAATAAATCATTCTCTCTACTATTATTCTGACATTTAACATTCTTAAAATAAAGTGGTGATCCTAACTGACCTAAGACAGGGAATTTTTACTTGGATTAAATGTAAGTTATTGTGAAAAACAGAGTTTAAATGTATTTGGCTAAGGTGTATGTAAACTTCTGACTTCAACTGTAACACACAGGATACCAGATGAGACAGGACAGACTGGCCCTAGACCCCCAGCACATAGACTATTGCAGAATAGATACTGGGGACTGAGACAGGGAAGTTGGGGGACACTGTGGCCCTGTCCAAAGTTACACCAGACAGGGCCAACCAGGCAGGATATAACCCCACCCACTTTGCCAAAGGGATGTCAACAGACCACAAACGTACTGCCCTGAAACAAGGTAGAGTACTTAGTAAAATGGCTCAGACAGATATGGCTTTTAGCTCCTAAGCAACTATTAGCCCTGAAATGTTTTTGTTAAAAATACAAAGTATTTCGCTACACCGCGAATAACATCTGCTAAATGTGACCAATCAAATCTGATTTGGATATGTATAGCCCACAAATATCTCCCACACCGCACGAGCATACCGGGACAGGAAGATCAAGTCAGTGACTCAACCCACTCAAGTTGAGTATAGCGAAAAAAACGGACATGAAGTGATGCACCCTATTAGGGACGGCATGGGATAGCGTGAGCAAGCCAGTGACTCAGAGGCAGAGAATCCCAGTGGAGGGGATCCGGCCAGACAGAGACAGCAAGGGTGGTTCCGTTAACTAGTGCTGATGGATTAGTGCTTTAGGTTCGATTATGTATGGGATAATCAACAAGAGGATCTATGCGTTCTATGGAAAATAATGAACAACGTGGAAAGTGTGTTCCACGACGCGCCAGCAGAGTGGAACTGACCTTCCACGGAGTTGCATTCTTTTCCAGAGAACGCAGAGCCACGAGTTGATTATCCCTTTTATACATTGGCTATAATTGAACACATTTGCCGCTAGAAATGTGTTTACTATCCACAGAAGTAGTTAGTAAGTTTACTAGATAGCGACAGTAGTTGCCTTGGTAACCAAACAAACAGACTTGCTAGTTTAGCTAACCAAACCATCAGTCCTGGCTTGCTATTATGAAAATCAAATTCAACAATGCCAATAATTTTTTCAATTCGACTATTGCTTTCAAAAGCAGCTCAAATATAGAACATCTAAGAATGAACCATAGCCATTGAATTCTACTGTGCAAATATACCATGGGTTATAAGGAAATCATGCACGCTCTACAATTCCATTCAAGCCAATCAGAAACGAGTATTCAACAATGCCATGGTATAATTAAGCAATAAGACACGAGGGGGTGGGGTATATGGCCAAAATACCACAGCTAAGGGGTGTTCTTATGCAAGACACAACGCGGAGTGTGCCTGGATACAGCCCTTAGCCGTGGTATATTGGCCATATACTAAACTCAGCAAAATAAATAAACATCCTCTCACTGTCAACTGCATTTATTTTCAGCAAACTTAACATGTGTAAATGTTTGTATGAACATAAGATTCAACAACAGACATAAACTGAACAAGTTCCACAGACATGTGACTAACAGAAATTGAATAATGTGTCCCTGAACAAAAGTAACAGTCAGTATCTGGTGTGCCCACCAGCTGCATTAAGTCCTGCAGTGCATCTCCTCCTCATGGACTGCCACAGATTTGCCAGTTCTTGCTGTGGGATGTTACCGCACTCTTCCACCAAGGCACCTGCAAGTTCCCTGACATTTCTGTGGGGAATGGCCCTAGCCCTCACCCTCCGATGCAACAGGTCCCAGACGTGCTCAATGGGATTGAGATCCAGGCTCTTCAATGGCCATGGCAGAACACTGACATCCCTGTCTTGCAGGAAATCACACACAGAACAAGCAGTATGGCTGGTGACATTGTCATGCTGGAGGGTCATGTCAGGATGAGCCTGCAGGAAGGGTACCACATGAGGGAGGAGGATGTCTTCCCTGCAACGCACAGCGTTGAGATTACCTGCAATGACAAGCTCAGTCCGATGATGCTGTGACACACCGCCCCAGACCCATGACGGATTTTTACACGCTTCAGCACTCCGCGCGTTCCCCTTCTGTAAGCTTGTGTGGCCTACCACTTCACTGCTGAGCCTTTGTCGCTCCTAGACTTTCCACTTCACAACAGCACTTAGTTGTCCGAGGCGGCTCTAGTAGGGCAGAAATTTGATCAACTGAATTGTTGCATCATGACAGTGCCACGTTGAAATTCACTGAGCTCTTCAGTAAGGCCAGTCTACTGCCAATATTTTTCCTATGGAGATTTCATGGCTGTGTGCTCAATTTTATACCTGTCCACAACAGGTGTGGCTGAAATAGTCAAATCCACTCATTTAAAGGGGCTTCTACACACACACACAAAAAGTTTGGGGTCACTTAGAAATTTCCTTTTTTTGTCCATTAAAATATCAAATTGATCAGAAATACAGTGTAGACATTGTTGTAAATGACTATTGTAGCTAGAAACAGCAGATTTGTAATAGAATATATACAGAGGCCCATTATCAGCAACCATCACTCCTGTGTTCCAATGGCACGTTGTGTTAACTAATCCAAGTTGATCATTTTAAAAGGCTAATTGGTCATTAGAAACCCCTTTTGAAATTATGTTAGCACTGCTGAAAACTGTTCTGATTAAAGAAGCAATAAAAAAAAAACTGTCCTTTAGACTAGTTGAGTATCTGGAGCATCAGCATTTGTGGGTTCGATTACAGGCTCAAAACGGCCAGAAACAAAGACCTTTCTTCTGAAACTCATCCTATTCTTGTTGAGAAATGAAGGCTATTCAATGTGAGAAATTGCCAAGAAACTGAAGATCTGGTTCAACGCTGTGTACTACTCCCTTCACAGAACAGCGTAAACTGGCTCTGACCAGAATAGAATGAGGAGTGGGAGGCCCCGGTGCACAACTGAGCAAGAGGACAAGTACATTAGTGTCTAGTTTGCAAAACAGATGCCTCACATGTCCTCAACTGGCAGCTTCATTAAATAATACCCGCAAAACACCAGTCTCAACATCAGTGAAGAGGCGACTCTGGGATGTTCTTCTGTCCAGTGTGTTCTTTTGACCATCTTTAGCTTTTAATTTTTTGGCTAGTCTGAGATCGCTTTTTCTTTGCAACTCTGCCTAGAAGGCCTGCATCCCAAAGTTTAAATTTAAAGGTTGAGACATTCTGCGTCTCTCATATGGAGCGGCAGACCATCCCATAACAATGGGGCTCTATAGGAAAAAGCCATAACAGGAAGCCAGCGTAGATGCTAGTACTGGAGTAATATGATCACATTTGAGGTTCCGGTCAAGATTTAGCAGGTGTATTTTGCACTGGCTGAAGTTTTAGTGCCTTATCCGGGTATTAGAGTAGAACAATCAATTATGATTTACACAAGTGTCCAAGGGAGCAGGCTAGGGCCTGGGTGACATGACGGAATCCTGTTAGACTGGTAATCTACACATTAGGCTGTCCACAACCGGGAACAATTACCCAGAGCATAATGGGGGACCCTGAAATCAGTGATTGAAGGCAATAAAAAAAAAAATAAGTGTTGACAATGTATTTAGCGGTCTGAATCAGGCCTTGATGTATGCTGCCACCTGCTGGTTCACTAGATTGCTACTTTGTGGAACCTTGATCTACTTACACTTTGTTATGGGCAGCATAAGAAGACATTCATGATTGAAATTGAACATTCATGAGAGCTGTATGTAAGCTGTGCAAAGTAGCAAGCAAGCAAAGTATTTATTCCACAAACTACATATATACAAAAATACACGTGTAACATTTAAGAGTTAACATTTAATGTGAAATGACAACTAAAATGTATAAAAACAATCCTTGATTTTCTCCATGTCCAGTTAAGATGCGCAGCCGCAGCACAGCACTTGATCATACTGTCCACTGTAACTGAGGATAAAGAGAAAACAATGAGTAACAGGCTAAATAAAGTGAAAGAGACACTAGATGCTCTGTACTGCTTGCTTAAAAAGTAAGATGGTACCTACGATGGTATGCACTCTCATGGAAAGTTGTGCCTGTGTTGTCAGGGCACATGTACCAGTTATGCAGGGTGTCGCAGAGTCCAGTCTAGGGCTGGGTGATACAACCGAAAAATCTAATTTCTTTCTAACTTATAGGCGATTCACTATAGAGACTTACTAAATAAGCTCTCTTGTACAATTAAAGCTCAAATACAAGGCATTTCAGTCAGCAATAATCAAATGAATTCAAGGTGTGTGAAATTAGGTTAAATAAGCTCAACTAATCAATTTATTTTATCAAATTGATTTAACCTGCTTTTTTGCAATAATCAAGTCTGAAAATTCCCCGCTACAAATTTAAATCCAGAACCATGCATAATGCACGTTCACTAATAATGAAACATTTATTGTAGCAGGCATTATAGAAAATGAACACGTTTCAATCTCAAGTACATGTGCTAGAGTAGCCAGCTAATCTTTATATTTCAAGTTTAACCAGCTTGGATCTATTTGCTAGCTAACGAGGCAGAACAGTTCAATTGTTATGAACACACGTCTCCAACGGAACAGCATGCTAGACTGTACACTTTGTTCAGATGTAAGAATCAAGTGGCCTACCTTATTTCTCAGAATGAGTGTTATGTAGTGGTATGCTTGTTGCACATTTATAAACAGACTAGACAGTCGGACTAAAATTCTGCTAGCGGTACAGCAATGCGACAAACTGAGCATTACATTTCCAGAATCAATATCCATTGATACTCCTGTTTAGTAATGTGTGCTCTGCGTGCAATTTGAGCAATTGAGACAAACACGTATCGTTCGAAAGGGTAATTTTTCTATTACAGTAAAATAATGTCTCAATCTGTTTCGGTGTCCATATGACCGATTGTTGGAATTGTAGCAAATTGAAACTGCTTGTCAGAGGGGAAGTAGTAACCTCTCAATTTTGTTAGTGTGAGTTGCAGGGGGAGGGGCTTGGTGTGTAAACAGAGGAAGCGGCGAAGGCGAGAGGTTTCACTCTCGCCAAAATAAGCCCAATGCGTTTCTATGGGCTTATTTTGGACCTAAGCTTGTCACGTGCCTTCGGGACAGCGACTTTCATGGTTAGGGCGGAAACATGAGCATCTCATCATTATATACAGAACTCTGGTGTAAATGGGAAGGTGCACAGCACAGGAGTGAAGGCGACGAGACCAAAAATACATGAGAACAAGCCGATATAAAATGCATAAACATGAATTCAAAGAAACCTTGATTCTCACGATACAGGCATTTGGGATATTGACCAAAAACAAATTCAATATGTCACCCAGCTCTAGTCCCATCTGCCAGTCATCCTGCCAACCACAATATTTGTGCCAGGCCACGGGCGGGAGGGGGGCAGTGCAGGTTCCGTTATATGACCATGCCATCTATTGTTCTGCCCCTTTAGTACATCCTGAGAAAATGAGATTCCTGTTGATTTTATTAGATTTATTTGGCATTGCCCACAGTACCCTGTGGAGTCGAGAACTCCATCTACCCTGGAAATAATTTAATTTACGACTTCCGGAGGACATTGCACTAGGATCGTGAAATTGCAGCGCTTGCCTTTTTCACTCAACTCGGAGACGCTCCCTCTGACTTGATTAAAAAAATAAATAAAAAAACAGCTAATTCAGTGGATGAAAGAAGGGTGAGGAGTGTCACTTACTCAATGACGGTGCAGACAGAGCAGCAGGAGCTGGAGCAGCTGGCGCACTGCTGGATGCAGGATGGGCAGGCTGGGCGGTCACACTGGGAGCACGGCCTCATGGTGCCCTGGGCCTTCTGACAAACACAGCACCCCGCTGGAGCTGACGCTGAACCTGAGACGACCACACACACACAGACCGTTCTGGAAATGTGTCAAAATAGCCCAATTGTGGGCAAGTGTCCGTCTCCTGTACTAAAGCACAGGTGGCAAACTCATTACACAGAGAGCCAAGTATTTGTGGGTTCACACTCCCCTGTAAGGTCACAGATGAGTTCGAAAATCACATCAACTGGTTGTACATAGGGCCGGGACAATACCAGTATCGCGGCAAGGAAACAAAACAAGTGGATTTAACTTCTTTAGGAAAAACACCCCTAGCATTACATCATCCAGAGTTGCATTAAATCATTTTACAATCCATGGCACACAATATTTACATACAAGGTTTTTGAAGGACACGGTCATCTGCAGTGTTTATTTTTTAAGTAGAAAAAAATATTGCGATACTGGCATTGTCCCGGCCCTAGTTGTTTAAGTCTTAATTATTTTTAACACAACCAGCAGTTTGACACCCCTGTACTAAACAGTCTTCATTTCCTGAAATGAAATTGGACTGGTGATTCCAAGTCTGATGGTAGTAGTTTCCCTTCCACCCATTCTCAGATGTGGGTGAAAGGTTGCTGTTCACACGAGAAGCTCATTACCTTGAACAGGTGTAGTTCTCTGTAGTCTGCCATCCTGCCCAATCAGTGTCTGTCCCCTCAGTAGTGTCTGGCTCACATCGGGTTTCATACCTAGCCCCGAAGGCTGTATTGCTGAGCACTTCTCTGCATCTATATTCCAGATTTTCCCCATGACAGCTTTAGTACCATTGAAGAGCAAGTTCTTTGTCTTTTCTGGAAGAGAGGTGCCGAGAGATTATTAAACAAACTAGATTATTTTATTATTTCCCCTTTATTTAAACAGGTAGGCCAGTTGGGAACAAGTTCTCATTTAAAACTGCGAACTGGCCAAGATGACGCAAAGCAGTGCGACAAAAACAACAGTTACACATGGGATAAACAAGTGTACAGTCGATAACACAATAGAAAAATCTATGTACAGTGTACAAATGTAGTAAGATTACAGAGGTAAGGCAATAAATAGGCCATAGAGGCAAAATAATTACAATTTAGCATTAACACGGGAGTGAGATGTGCAAGTAGAGATACTGGGGTGCAAAAGAGCAAGAGGATAAGTAACAGTATGGGGATGAGTTAGTTGGGTGTGCTATTTACAGATGGGCTGTGTACAGGTAGTGATCGGTAAACTGCTCTGACAGCTGAAGCTTGAAGTTAGAGGGAGATAGTGTCCAGCTTCAGTGATTTTTGCAATTCGTTCCAGTCATTGGCAGCAGAGAACTGGAAGGAAAGGCAGCCAGAGGGGATGACCAGTGAAATAAACCTGCTGGAGTGTGTGCTATGGTGACCAGTGAGCTGAGAAGGCGGGGCTTTACCTAGCAAATACTTAAAAATGACCTAAAGCCAGTGGGTTTGGCGATGAATATGTATGTAGCAAGGGCCAGCCAGGGGGGGGGGGCTTGGGCAAGTTGCTGCTGAGATGTTGGTAGGGGTAGCCAGGTGGAAAGCATGACCAGCTGTGGAAAATTGCTTATTGAAATTCTCAATTATTGTGGATTTATCAGTGGTGACAGTGTTTCCTAGCCTCAATGCAGTGGGCAGCTGAGAGGTGCTCTTATTCTCCATGGACTTTAGTGTCCCAAAACTTTTTGGAATTGGTGATACAGGATACAAATTTCTGTTTGAAAAAGCTAGCCTTTGCTTTCCTAACTGACTGTGTCTATTTGTTCCTGACCTCCCTGAAAAGTTGCATATCTCAGGGACTAGTCGAAGCTAGTGCAGGTTGTTTTTGTGCTGGTCAAGGGCAGTCAAGTCTGGGGTGAACCAATGGCTATATCTGTTCTTAGTTCTACATTTTCTGAAAGGGGCATTCTTATGGATGGTGAGGGAGGAACTTTTAAAGAGCAACCAGGCATCCTCTACTGACAGGATGAGGTCAACATCCTTCCAGGATACCCGGGTCAGGTCGATTAGAAATGCCTGCTCGCAGAAGTGTTTTAGGGAGTGTTTGACAGTGATGAGGGGTGGTCGTTTGACCAGCTGATTTGTAGGGATCCAGATCCATAACGGACACAGGCAATGATGGCTGAGATTCTGGTTAAAAACAGCAGAGGTGTATTTAGAGGGCAAGTTGGTCAGGATGATATATATGAGGTTGCCCATGTTTACGGATTTGGGGTTGTACCTGGTAGGTTCCTTGACAATGTGTGAGATTGAGGGCATCTAGCTTAGACTGTAGGACGGCCGGGGTGTTAGGCATATCCCAGTTTAGGTCACCTAACTGGTATGAACTCTGACGATAGATGGGGGCAATCCAGGGCACAGCTAGGAGCTGAGGGGGGTCTATAACAAGCGGCAACAGTGAGGGACTTATTTTTGGAGAGATGGATTATTAAAAGTAGTAGCTCGAACTGTTTGGGCATAGACCTGGATAGTAGGACAGAACTCTGCAGGCTCTCTACAGTAAATTGCAACTCCGTCCCCTTCAGCAGTTCTATCTTGTGTTTCACCAAGACGTGGCTGAACGAAGAAACTGACAATATAGAGCAGGCGGGATTTTCCAAGCACTGGCAGAACAGAGATGCCATCTCTGATTAAGACAAGGGGGTGGGGGTGTGGGTCTTTGTCAATAACAGCTGGTGCGCGATGTCTAATATTAAAGAAGTCTCAAGGTATTTCTCGCCTGAGGTAGAGTACCTTATGATAAGCTGTCAACCACACTTTGTATTATTCGTAGCCTTCTATTTACCACCGCGAAGCTGGCACTAAGACCATAGGCAAAGAAGAAAATTCTCACCCAGAAGCGGCTCTCCTAGTGGCTGGGGACTTTAATGCAGGCAAACTTAAATCAGTTTCACCAAATTTTTACCAGCATGTCACGTGCAACCAGTGGGAAACAAAATCCTAGACCACCTTTACTCCACACAGAGATGCATACAAAGCTCTCCTCCAACGACTTGCTTAATACGGAAGTGGTCAGATGACACGGATGCTACACTACAGGACTGTTTTGCTAGCACAGACTGGAATATGTTCCAGGATTCATCCAATGGCATTGAGGAACAGAATACACCACATCAGTAAGTCATCGGCTTCATCAATAAGTGATTCGATGATGTCATCACCGCAGTGACTGTACATACATATCCCAACCAGAAGCCATGGATTACAGGCAACATCCGCATCGAGCTAAAGGCTAGAGCTGCCGTTTAAGGAGCAGGACTAATCCAGACGCTTATAAGAAGTCCCGCTATGCCATTAGATGAACCATCAAACAAGCAAAGCGTCAATACAGGATTAAGACTGAAACCTACTTCACCGGCTCTGACGCTCATCGGATGTGGCAGGGCTTGAAAACTATTATGGACTACACAGGGAAACCCAAACGCGAGCTGCCCAGTGATGCGAGCCTACCAGACAAGCTAAATGCCTTTTATGCTCGCTTTGGCAAGCAACACTGAAGTATGCACGAGAGCACCAGCTGTTCTGGATGACTGTGATAATGCTCTCGGTAGCCGATGTGAACAAAACCTTTAAACAGGTCAACATTCAAAGCGGCTGGGACAGACTGATTACTAGGATGTGTACTCAAAGCATGCGGACCAACTGTCAAGTGTCGTCACTGACATTTCAACCTCTCTGACCGAGTCTGAAATACCTACATGTTTCAAGCAGACCACCCGAGTCCCTGTGCCCAAGGACGCGAAGGTAACCTGTCTAAATGATTACCGCCCTGTGGCACTCCCGTCAGTAGCCATGAAGTGCTTTGAAAGGCTGGTCATGGCTCACATCAACAGCAGAAATGGTTTGTTGAGATCGGTGAAAAACTTGACTGGCGTGCACAGGGCAATGACCTCAACCCCATCAAACACCTTTGGGATGAATTGTGACTGAATGGAAGCAAGTCCCCACTAGATGTTGGAACATGGCTGTGGAAAGCCTAGATGAGATTTGACGAGCAGGTGTCCACATACTTTTGGTCATGTAAGTTAGTGTAACTGTCTTCTGACTAGGTGACAGAATAAGACACCATAGTTAACTAGCTGCCAGGAAGCATGACCAAATTTAAAACATCCCTCGTATTAGCTAGCTAACTACAGTACTGTCGCGCATTAGACATTCACCTAACATTGGCTAGATTAAATATTGTTGGGTTTGAGAATATGTTTCTTTGCTACACAGGAATATGTTTGAGCTCAGGCTGATACATTGTGGAACAATACAGTGGATTGTAAACACCTGGTGTCTGACTGGCTAAAGGGCTGTGGTTAACCTTGGGAGATAACAGTATGTTGAGCTAGGAACACATGAATAGAAAGATGTTGAGACAAACAGGACTGAGCCTGTGGCCTCAGTAACCCCAGACAACAAGCGCCAAGAGGCTGGGACCAGCCTGTGCGCCTACTATTGGCTAGGCAAGTCTAAACCACGCCCAGCCACTGTTCTGATAGGCCCATCCCGAGGTGGGAGCTATCTGTCAGAACATACTTATAGCAATGCATTTAGCAGAAAGGGCAGTTCTCTGTTGCCCTGCGTGGTGTTAAAGTGAACCCGTATATACGAAAATTGCATTTACCATTTATTGCTTGAGTGAACAAAAATAATTAGAACTGACTTGGTGACTGTCACCTTTTGTCCTGATACCAGATTTGATTTTCGCAACCCTAACAATATCCACCGAGCTATGTGTTAGACTTGTAACTAGGTAGTGGCTATCTAGAAATAGCCACCAAAGGCATAAACTGCATTAAATGCCTGTGGATTAGCTATATAGCTAACGTTACTATCAAGTAGCTAAATCACTGGACATGAATATTTGGCGTAGTTAGCTAGTTAACAGTATTTGATGTAATCTAGCTAATACAGACAGTTTTATCTGGTACAAGCTAGCTAAACAACAGCAAACTGCGTAGGGCCAGCTAGCTAGCATTGCTAAGTTGGCGAATAGCTGAATAATTGGTTCGCTAGCCAGCAAACATTACCGTAGACCTCTTGTCTGGACGTGTTCCCAAATACGCCGTGATGATTTAACTCCTTTTGTCCAACGTGAATTTTATACTGTGATGAGAACGACTCAGCGAAAGGATACGCTCTTTTGGTCATTTCTGCAAAGAACAAGCGTCCAAACTTGCTCGCTTCAACACAGGAAGAAAAACAATACCCTTCTTATAGCTAGCTACCCCAGTGGGAAATACACTAGCGCGCTAACTAACCAATCCGATCTTGGACCTCTTATCACATGACACTACGCATTTTCTCACTCAAACCCTGCTCAAACCAGTGTCTCAAACCACAATCGCAAGTTGATGAATGTTAGTGTTGCATTCTGTTACAATGTTTAATAAAACTCACATTTTAATATCACTATTAACTACATACTATCATTCCTCAATGCCTAAAATGTAAAAATACCAAGTTATGTAGCTATCATATACGTTTTATTTTAAAGCTTCCAGTGAGGCAGCATCTCATTTACTCATTCTTTGTTGGGTCTTGCTTATGAAATTGTAGCTAGCAAAGACAAATCAAATTCCATATTAGCCTACTACAAAATTACTTGCATTAACAAGGATGACAATTATTTATCACACTGTTTCACTCCTAAACATGTGCAAACAGACAGCTGGTTGATTCAAAATATGTGTAGTCTTCTGGTGTGATAAATGAGTAAAGAAGACCAAAACAGTAGATGTAAGGCAGGTAGGTTACACAGGAGGAAAAGTTATTGGATGTATTTTTATCTTTCATGGTTGTTGTGTGGCACAAGGTACGATTTACTCCTGGGTCAGTAATAGGACATTCTGGCCGACATCATCACAAGGCAACTTACTAATGAGAAGCACTGCATAGATAGATGTAAAGTTACCAACATTACCAGTCAACATTGTTTCAAAGCTACACAAATCTGTTGGCATAAGTTTTTTTACCCAATATTAGACAGTTTGGGGGTTGCAAACATATGTCACATCATGCCACATCTTTGTGCGTCCATCTTGGGGAGAGAGGTGGTAAACTCTCTAGAACATCTGGATCATGCACTCTCTGGACTTTCCTACACCGACCCACTTAACTGTAGAGAGAAATGACAAAGGACATTTCAAAAAACACGAACATATCCCTTAAACATTTGCACTAGACTAGTATCATCCTTGCAGAACTGGGTACTAGTTATGATATAGACAATAGTGCCCCCTACTGGTATATTTAAGCCATGTCCCTGGTCCTCAGTTGGCTCTTCAGTTTCCTATATAGGGGTCAGTAATAGTATGCTGGACTATGGTATGGTTAAAACTGGGTCATGTTCAGTAGACATGCAACTGAAGAAAATGTTTTGAAATGGAGGAGGTACTACTACTACGACCTATAGGCCTACTTGTCCAATAAGAAGGCTTTATTTTGTTATCAGTTTGGGTCAGCAGGAACACCCTGTATCCTGTATGTAACTTACTGGGTACTCCAATGTGGTTCTCCACAAAGCGGATGTAGTTCTGAGCCTTCTGGGGGAGATTATTCCACTTCCTGGCTGCAGACGTGTCACTCTTCCAGCCGGGGAAGGTCTCATACTCTACCTCCACTTTGTGCAACAGCTCCATGTTAGCTATGTGAATGAAGGATTAAGATCATTATAAATCAGAGGAGAAATTAAATGTTTTTGTATAGATAATACTTCATGAATTCTCTAAATGTCAATTTTACAGGGTAGGCCTAGTTTGGTACAGTACTTTTGAATCGAATTTAGAGAATATACCTGGGAAATGGGGAATTCTTTTGCCATTGATTTTGTAGGCCACTCCTACTTTGATCTCATCCAGCACATCAAGGATGTCAAGTTTTGTCAAAGCAATGCTTTAAGGAAACAATGTTATTTGTTTAACACGTTTTAGGAAAGAGATGAAAACTACTACATGAGTTACATTCAGAGTAGCAGTCACAGACAGATACAGCACATTGAACAAGGCAGATAAAGAAATAACAAATAAAAAACTTGCCTTTTGTGAACTAACACTCACCCTTGACTTTTTTCTCCCCTACTAGCACTGACTTTGTTGATAGTTACTTTATTTAGGTGATTGTCCCACCTAGCTATCTTAAGATGAATGCATTAACTGTAAGTCTCACTGGATAAGAGTGTCTGCTAAATGACTAACATGTAGATTGTAAATGTAGTAAAGAGTTGGGTCAGATATTCAAAAAGAGTTAGATTTGGCCGCCTGCCTTTCAGTCATATCCACTCACGCAGTGAAGCCATTGATCATGTGAGCGTATTTCAGGATGACCAGGTCCAGCCAGCCACAGCGACGTTTCCTGCCTGTGGTCACGCCCACCTCATGACCTCTTGTCTGCAGCAGCTCACCTGTCGCCTGCACAAAACACACTCAGTTATCTAGAATTGATCATTTGATTGATCAATAGTCAAATACTACAGTGTTGTCCACTTACGGACACTAATCCTAATATTTTTTATTACAAAAAATGTATTACAAAAAAAATATTAAAAATAAACACTTGTGCGGTGGGGGAGATATTTGTGGGCTATACTCGGCCTTGTCTTACGGCAGTAAGTTAGTGGTCTGTTGATATAATGTTGGTGGTGTGGGGGCTGTGCTTGGCAAAGTGTGTGGGGTAACATCCTGCCTGGTTGGCCCTGTCCGGGGGTAACTTTGGACGGGGCCACAGTATCAGTCCCCAGTATCTATTCTGTAATAGTCTATGTGCAGGGGGCTAGGGTCAGTTTGTCCCATCTGTTTTAATTATCCTGTCTGATCTGGTGTTCTGTGTGATCTTAAGTACTCTCCCTCTATTTCTCTTCTCTCCTCTCTCTTTCTCTCTCTCCTTTCTCTCTGTCTCCCCTCCCGGAGGACCTGAGCCCTAGGACCATGCCTCAGAACTATCTGGCCTGCCAACTCCTGGCTGTCCCCGTCCTCAGTCCACCTGGTCGTGCTGCTGATCCAGTTCATGCTGTTCTGCCTACGGCTATGAAACCCTGACCTGTTCACCGACCTCTGAGTGCTCGGCTATGAAAAGTAAACTGACATTTACTCCTGACCTGTTGCACCCTCTATAACCACTGTGATTATTATTTGACCCTGCTGGTCATCTATGAACATTTGAACATCTTGAAGAACGATCTGGCCTTAATGACCATGTACTCTTACAAAAGGTGTCTTCCTAGTTTTTCCTATCCACTGTGCTTCTACATCTGCATTGCTTGCTCTTTGGGGTTTTAGACTGGGCATCTGTATAAGGGCTTTATAAAACAAATGTGATTGATTTAATAAAAATCTCAGTAAACCAATACATTTACAGTTGGAGTGAGGGATCAAGCTGAAACATGTTGAACAGCAACCCCATGGACAGTTCTCATGTTAGGTTACATAACCTCAGACCAGACAGTATATCTATCTTGATCCCTGACTCTGGCCTAAATTTAGGCCTTGAACATGTGATCAGCATGAGAGCTAGAGTGTTGTAACAGGCCTCTCACACAATCTGACAGCTGGCCACAGCGGCAGCGTCTTTTGATACCAGGCTTCCTACATGTGTGAGAGTCATGTGATCTTAAACACTAGGCTCACTATGCATATCCAACTCTACTCAACATGTCCAAACAAACTGAATATATCAAACTACTAAACCTTCCTGTGTGTAAATGCAATACAACCTCTGCTAAGAGGTCTTCACCTGCATGGCACAGGTGATAGTGCACTCTCTCACTCAAGGTCACCGGTTCAAGTCTTGCTATGGCTGTTCATCTTTAATCATTACAATATAATCTCCTTATTGAGAGAGTCAAGAATGTCCATATAGATGAATGAGCTCTTACATTGAGTTGTTCTGTGGGGAAGGCACCAATTCCCACCCTGGTGGTGTAGGCCTTTGATACACCATACACTTCACCAATATTCAGGGGAGGGATGCCAAGACCAGTGCATGCCCCACCAACGGTGCAGTTTGATGAGGTCACAAAAGGATATGTGCCTAAAGGGAAGAGAGAAAGTGGGAAATAATCCATCTTATCATTGGCACGATCCTCAATGCAAGATCAAAACGTTGTTTGTTAGTGAATAATGGAGTGTGCAGGCTCTATTTATTTTTATAACAGTCCGCAATGGGACCATGACATTTCTTACCAAAGTCAATGTCGAGGAGGGCAGCATTGGCCCCTTCCACCAGAATTCTCTTTGGGGGTCCATGAAGAGCCTCGTACATGTAATAGACTCCATCCCGCACCATCGGCCGCAACCTCTCTCCATACTCCTGCACAGTACAAGACAACAAGAAGTCTCATAGATCTAATATATCCACAGCTAATGACTAGTCATTCAGAGGGGATTTATCACATACCTTCAGTTTTTTCAGCTGACTTTCAGTATCAACTGTCAGGGATGAGTACATGGACTGGTACTGTTTGACAAGGTTCTTGAATCTGAAAGAAACCCCCAAATCATCTCAATCTCTATTACCTTTCACTTTAGTGGGTCAATTTAGTTCAAGAGTAAAGTCTTGAGACAGCCACAACCATATACTGTTGGACTCTCAAAATGTTTATTGTATGTCAAGTTTAGATGTTTATATTGTTTTCCTGTCTGTCAGTACGCATACTTGGTAGAGAACTCCTTGAAGTCTCCCAGCAGGTCACAGACACGCAGTCCTATGCGAGATGCCTTGCTGGCATAGGTGGGTCCAATGCCTTTCTTGGTTGTTCCAATTCTGTCAAGAGAAAAACACACCTGTTTAGTTGAGGGGATTACAAAGTAGCATTTGCAATTTTCCATCAGCTGTGAATGTGATTGACTGAAGTCCTGGGATTTCTATTGACAGTGGGCCATTGTACTCTCTACCTTTATGTAAGCAACCATTGCCTTCCCTACCCTTACATCTTTCCCTCTGTTGCTTGTCTCTGGGTCTCCTGAATTCCATCCACAACCTGGTGGAAATCAAACACTGTCGAAAGATAAAAGTGAAATAAATGTCATCCTTTCTCTAAGCACAATACACAAATATACACTGAGTATACCAAACATCAGGAACACTTTCATAACATTGAGTTGCAAAATACAGAAATCATCCCTGTACGATTAATTTTGTGTTTTGCAAAATGCAGCATCATATGATGCAAAATGCATCATACGGGGATGATTTCTGTTTTTCTTAAGTTATATATCTTGAAAACTTGATTGGTGACAAGCAAAACATTTTGGGACTACGTCAACAATGGACTAATGAAACAAATACCCAAAGATGGACTTTTCCTTTACATCTTTTGTCTTGCCCTTTCACCCTCTGAATGGCACACAAACACAATCCATGTCTCAATTGTCTCAAGGCTTAAAAATCCTTCTAAAACCTGTCTCCTCCCCTTCATCTACACTGATTGAAGTGGATTTAACAAGTGACAGCTTTTACCTTGATTCACCTAGTCAGTCTGTCTCATATAAAGAGCAGGTGTTCTTAATGTTTTGTATACTCAGGACATTATGCAGATAAAAATATCACATATTCTGTATACATCTTCGCTTCATTTGTGAAACCAGAAAAATACACACATACCAAGGTGAGCTCTGTCAGAGACAATTAGTCTCTTCTCCCAGCCTTTGAGACCTGGTCAGAGAAAGGAGAAAAAAAGTACTGTAATGGTTTCCGCGTCACTTGACAACTACAGCATTGACTGTTATTCAAAAAATATTTAATTTACCTTTCTTCTCATTGTTCTCCGCCTCCTCAAACAAACCTGGTAGGTGTATGACCACGCCATTACCTACAAGGGAACAAATGCTAGATAAGAACACACTGACCATTGCGTACTGGAGTTAGTGGAAATGGGGATAAAGGGTAGAGAAACACTGACCAATGACACATATACTTTTGGGGTTGATAATTCCACTGGGGAGAAGGTGGAAGTCATACTCTTTGCCTTCCACTACCACTGTGTGGCCTGCATTGTTTCCACCCTGGAAGATCAAAACAAGACTGTGTTTAGCAAACCTCCAACTGTCACCAAAGTCTAGCAGCTTGATTTCACCAAAGGACAGTTATTGATTTGATTTATGGCTGTTATGCGTAAAGGGTGAGCAAAACGTGGACATAAAACTGTCAGGACATCCACGGGCCATACATCCAGAGCAAATGTAGAATCTTATTTTAGTTAGTGGGTAATAGAGTCTAAGCCCCCTCCTTGTCACCAAGCTACCGCTTACCAACTGCACCCCGGCTAAGACCTGGCCTTCTAAATGTCAAGTCACACTGGGAATGTGACCCTGCACCAGCCCAGTGGGTGGGGCTGGCTGAAGAAGTACACAGAGTGCTCAGTGCTATGACCTACTGTCAATGGAGAGTACAACACAACAATTGTGTAATGGACTTTACACTGTTAGTCTCCCAATAAATGATTTCTGAGCAAGTTTTTTTTTTTTTGCTGGTCAAAGAGAAACTTTGATCTTTAGAAACTTTGCCTAAGTGTCATTATTGACATCATATTCACTAAGGTGGTTAAGCTCTATATAGTAGAATAGTTTATGACACCCTCTTTATGATGTCAATAGCCCTTTGTAATACTATGAGTATTGATCTAATTGAATTGATATTTTTGCCATATGTTGGTACTTCAGTCTATTTGAGCATTTTACTGTATAGGTCTTCAGATAGATACATGATGTGTGAGGTATGGATCCCCAGTTGAGAGAATATGCTTGTAATGATCATGTCATAAGAAGAGACAAATAACCAGTCAATAGCATTCCAATTTGAAAAGTTTAATTTAAACTCCAGTCAAGTGAATAAATACAAATTCAATTGAAATTGAAGAGTGGGTAATAGTCCACCAAGGAATTTTTTTATTCTTAAAACAATTAAATCTAAACTAATTTCCTGCAATGATAAAATAGAAAACAAAACGGAACTTTATTGATCCTAAATTCCCCTACAACCTCGAGGACATCACATAACAGAACATTTAGGGCAAAAAACCTTGCTATTTCAACCATTTTCCAATGCCTGCCCCACACCTGTCACACTGTAGTACAATGGGCTACAGTGACAGTCACCGATTCCGATGTGTTGGAACACGATTTTCTAAAGACGCATCATGAATTTGACAGAAACCATGCCTTTAATTCAATTACATGATTATATAACTTATTATATAACTTTTGTCAGTTCGAGTATGTGAACGTTGGATTAATATCGTATCATATACACACGATATTACCTGACATCTGCAAACAAGGTCAGACTCGGTCGCCAATAAATCGACGACTTTTCCTTTGCCTTCATCTCCCCATTGCGCACCGAGCACCACTGTCACTTTGTTCCCTGTGTCGTTCCGTGGCCGCTTCAGCCCTTGGGTTGGGTTGGAGGGTGGATTTGTATAACTCTTGTGGTCTTTTGCTGACCAGCTAAACGACATGATGTTGCTTATGCTGTCCGTCCGAAACAGACTAGAATGTTTCCAAGAGTGGCATTGCCATATCAATGTCTCAGTGATGTCAGGACGCACGGACGCAGCAGGCAGGGATGTAATTATTAGTCCAAACAGTTGTTTCTATTGGACACATTCAGGTAAGTCCCTCCCCGTTTCGTTATGTTAGCTTCGGTTTAAGAAACGTGTTGCAACAGATTCGGCGTAATGTATTCCCCCCCCGATCTCGAACAATTTTTAAAAATAATTTTACTAAGTGACATCAGTTCAGCTAAACCTAAGGTATGGAAAAGTGGAAAAATGACGAAAACCACTTATTAGAAAAGGGAAATCTACACATTTAAGACTGCTTCCGTGATTCAGAACCGCTGAATGGACAGCTCCTCTGTACAGGTAGGCATAGTGGAGCTCAGTGGCATGGTGCTGAATGGACAGCACCTCTGTCCAGTCGGCCAGAATTATTCAATTTGTGGGCAATTAGACATTTTTTGGGCAGTTAGGTAGACTACAATGCTTATATGAAAATCATAACTGGCACTCTAATCTTTCGAAATGGTAGGATCAATTGTAGACCTAAATTGGCACTCCACATGAAAAAGGTTGCCGACCCCGGCAATATGGAAATATGAAGCTACACTTGTGGAACGGCGCATAGGCCCACAGTGTACCATGACAGTGTCATTGTCTCCTGAGCTTCCCACCAACGTTGTCTCGTTGTACTGCTTTCAGAGATGTTCATTATAATGTGTGTCCAGAGCTCATTTTTGCATTTGCCTGCCTGCATTATTCGCATGAAAATGCCACATCTGTGTTCTTTTGCCCATCTTAATCGATTATTTTTATTGGCCAGCCTGAGATATGGCTTTTTATTTGCAGAATCCCGGAGTTGCCTCTTCACTGTTGACGTTGAGACTGGTGTTTTGCGGGTACTATTTAATGAAGCTGTCAGTTGAGGACTTGTGAGGCATCTGTTTCTCAAACTAGACACTTGTCCTCTTGCTCAGTTGTGCACCGGGGCCTCCCACACCTCTTTCTATTCTGGTTAGAGCCAGTTTGTGCTGTTCTGTGAAGGGAGTAGTGCACAGCGCTGTACGAGATTTTCAGTTTCCTGGCAATTTCTCGCATGGAATAGCCTTAATTTCTCAGAACAAAAATAGACTGATGAGTTTCAGAAGAAAGGTCTTTGTTTCTGGCCATTTTGAGCCTGTAATCGAACCCATAAATGCTGACGCTCCAGATACTCAACTAGTCTAAAGAAGGCCAGTTTTATTGCTTCTTTAATCAGTACAACAGTTTTCAGCAGTGCTAACATAATTACAAAAGGTTTTTCTAATGATCAATTAGCCTTTTAAAATGATCAACTTGGATTAGTTAACACAACGTGCCATTGGAACACAGGAGTGATGGTTGCTGATAATGGGCCTCTGTACGCCTATGTAGATATTCCATAAAAAAACTGCAGTTTCCAGCTACAATAGTCATTTACAACATTAACAATGTCTACACTGTATTTCTGATCAATTTTATGTTATTTTAATGGACAAAAAAAAATGCTTTTCTTTAAAAAACAAGGACATTTCTTAGTGACCCCAAACTTTTGAATGGCAGTGTATATATAGTACCAGTCAAAAGTTTGGACACGCCTACTTATTCCACACTATGAAATAACACATATGGAATCATGTAGTAACCAAAAAAGTGTTAAACAAATCAAAACATATTTTAGTAGCCACCCTTTGCCTTGATGACAGCTTTGCGCACTCTTGGCATTCTCTCAACCAGCTTCACCTGAAATGATTTTCCAACAGTCTTGAAGGAGTTCCCACGTATGCTGAGCACTTTTTGGCTGCTTTTCCTTCACTCTGCGGTCCAACTCATCCCAAACCAGGTCCCTCCATTACTCTCCTTCTTGGTCAAATAGCCCTTACACAGCCTGGAGGTGTGTTGGGTCATTGTCCTGTTGAAAAACAAATGATAGTCCCACTAAGCGCAAACCAGATTGGATGGTGTATCGCTGCAGAATGCTGTGGTAGCCATGCTGGTTAAGTGTGCCTTGAATTCTAAATAAATCACTGACAGTGTCACCAGCAAAGTGTAACCGTGTGAAATGGCTAGTTAGCTAGCGGGGTGCGCGCTAACAGCGTTTCAATTGGTGACGTCACTCGCTCTGAGACCTTGAAGTAGTTGTTCCCCTTGCTCTGAAAGTGCTGTGGCTTTTGTGGAGCGATGGGTAATGTTGCTTCGAGGGTGTCAGTTGTTGATGTGTGCAGAGGGTCCCTGGTTTGAGCCCAGGTAGGGGCGAGGAGAGGGGCGGAAGCTATACTGTTACAAAAGCACCATCACACCTCCTCCTCCATGCTTCACAGTGGGAACTACACATGTGGAGATCATCCATTCACCTACTCTGCGTCTCACAAAGACACAGTGGTTGGAACCAAAAATCTCTAAAGTACAGATTTCCACCGGTCTAATGTCCATTGCTCGTGTTTCTTGGCCCAAGCGAGTCCCTTCTTCTTATTGGTGTCCTTTAGTAGTGGTTACTTTGCAGCAATTCGACCATGAAGGCCTGATTCACACAATCTCCTCTGAACAGTTGATGTTGAGATGTGTCTGTTACTTGAACTCTGTGAAGCATTTATTTGTGATGCAATTTGAGGCTGGTAACTCAAACTTATTCTCTGCAGCAGAGGTAACTCTGGGTCTTAATTTCCTGTGGCGGTCCTCATGAGAGCCAGTTTCATTATAGCACTAGATTGTTTTTGCGACTGCACTACATTTTCCGGATAAACTGCACAATACATTTTCCGGATAAACTGACCTTTATGTCTTAAAGTAATGATGGACTGTCATTTCTCTTTGCTTATTTGAGCTGTTCTTGCCATAATATGGACTTGGTCTTTTACCGAATAGGGCTATCTGTGTACCACCCCTACCTTGTCACAACACAACTGATTGTCTCAAATGCATTAAGAAGGAAAGAAATTCCACAAATTACCTTTTAACAAGGCACACCTGTTAATTGAAATTAATTCCATGTGACTACCTCATGCAGCTGGTTGAGAGAATGCAGAGAGTGTGCAAAGCTGTCATCAAGGCAAAGGGTGGTTACTTTGAAGAATCTCAAATATAACACATATTTTTTAAATACTTTTTTGGTTACTACATGATTCCATACGTGTTATTTCATAGTTTTGTTGTCTTCACTATTATTCTTCAATGTAGAAAATAGTAAAAATAAAGAAAAAATGAGTAGGTGTGTCCAGACTTTTTACTGGTCCTGTATATATATTATTTTGCATTCCCTCACTAAGCTAACTACCTTCACAACCAAGAGAACATAGACGAACAGCCTTAGGTAAGTGTCCTTTTGTGTTGTATATTCCCATTTGGAAGGTGCATTGAAACAATTAGCATGATTATATCATTTCTAGCACAGCCAGCTATCTAGCTAGCAAGCTATGTGAATGATGAACTGAAATAAGCTACTCTTGAGGGGATCACTATTGTAGCTAGTTATGGATAGCGATAACTTGATAATAATGGCAAGGTTGTTTCCTACAAAACATTTGCCTACTTTAGCAATGTCATCATATGTCCATGCCCCTATAGTGTAATTTCGATGAAACAGTCATTAGCCTCCATCTATCACGAATTTTGGCACCAGTATGGTGCCGCCGGTAGAGGGCGGCTTGAAAACCTTCATAACAAAGGCATGACGCGACCCAGTGACGGAAGTGCAAGCTATGAATAGCAACATTTGTCTATTTTGCCCAGCTCTCAAACGGTGTGTCTGACTGTCTGCCTATCGCCAGCCTGTCTGTCTGTAGGAGTTCCTACTGGAGGAGTGGTGGTGGCCATTGGAGGGCAACTTTACTGGAGCACATGTAGGTGCTCATTGTCATGGAGTTAATCTATAACAGCTGATACAAGTAGTTATCCCATGTTAGCTAATATGCCTGTGCTAGCTAGCTAGCTGGAACATATGGATTTACAGTACTAACTCACATTTCATTAATGTACAGGGTTCACATTGACCCAAGAGAACACTCCAGACTAAGAATTTTCAAAAAAGGTGGAGGCCGGTGAGAGGAGCTATAGGAGGACAGGCTTGTAATGCTGAAATGGAATTAATGGTACGGAGTCAAACATATGGTTTCCATATGTTTGATGTGTTTGATACCGTTCCATTTATTCCATTCCAGCCATTATAATGATGCCGTCCTCCTATACCTCCTCCCACCAGCCACCACTGTGCAAAAGTTAAGATCATAATGAATAGTATTATATGCACAGTCGACCTGCTCTTAGATCAGCACTCCTACTCTGATGGTAAGTTATCTCTCTCACTCATCCTTTCTATAACTTCAGATTGACCACCTGTTCTATGATTAGTAGATGTGGGTAAGTGGATAAACAGATCTGGGACTAGCCTAGCCACAGAGGCTCTTCTCAACTATTGGCAAGGAGTAATTTGACACCCAATCACCATGAAAAATGCTTTATTCTGCATTCAACACTTCTATTGCAGGAGAGCTGAGCACCTATCAGATTCTCTGCTGCCCTTCAACCCTCGGTGCAGTCTTCTGACCATTGCTAGGGCCAGGAAAAAGTCTGTCAACCAAAGTAAGAGCCAAGTTCATCCCCATGCAACACTCTACCGAGGTAGACTATGCTTTGAGTAGCAACTGACTGACTGACAGTCAGGCAGGCAGAGACACACTCAAATTTGACGTGACCTTATATTGACAGAACTCAGAGATACCCGCACTCTCCTTCATCTCCCTCGATCTCCACCCTAGGTGATCCAGGTGATCTCCCATCTTCTTCATAGTGGCCTCAGCTGGACTCCACTGCATAACTTCTTGGTCAGCTGGACCCCACCGCATAACCTCTAGCCAGGTGAATCAAGAGCTTCACCAGAGACGGAAGAGGAAGCGAGACATCCCGGCGTTCCTACGTCACTGCCTCATCCGCTTGTTGCCCTAGCACAGTTTCCCTACTCCTGTCCTCCAGTACCCCATCAGTACACATGTTTATTGTAGCCTCAGACAAGCACACCTGATTCAACTTGTCAACTAATCATCAAGCCCTTGAGTTGAATGAGGTGTGTTTGTCTGGGGGACACAATGAAAATGTGTACGGTCAGGGGTACTTGAAGACCGGAGTTGGTAAACAATGAGGGAGTTCTATCAACCTGAGCTGCGGTGCACCCGTCTATGACCCATGATGTGAAAGGGAAAAAGCGGTGAGGGAAGAGTGCCCTTCTCAAATCTAACAGTAATTTGTGCCACTCTGTCATGATGTCGACAAGGCAACATGGTGCATCTTCCAGAAACTCATTTTTTCCCATAAAATGTTAGATTTTTCAAACTAGTTGTTCTCATTGTGATTGCAGATAATGCGTTTTTATCAAAAGCAATCACTTTCACATGTGAAAACCCAGTCCTACTCATTACTCCATGTGCTTAGTCTAGCCTACAGTAGGCTATGTCACCTATGGTTTGAGCAGACTTTGCCGTGGGCTTTGAAAGGGGCACCTGGCCCACGCAAAGGTGGTTCCAAAAAGAATGCAATCACTTTTCACCCGCTGCAAACTCCTCCCACTGGAGCAACCCAGGCCAATAATCAAATCCCTGCTCACATTTTAAGCCGCGCCCACCCATACTTGTGACCTGTTGGGAGATTTGTCCATCTGAACAATTTCTTGTTCCCCTTTTTGAAGTTACCAAGAGTCTAGCAATAATCCCTAGTCACTGCGGTTGCCTAGGTCTCGGTTTCCGAGACTACCTGGCTGATGGCTTGCGCTCTACACAATCAATACTTTAAAACAGATTGAACTACAAAGCAATAAGTTAATTTACATTTCATAATCATAACAAATACCTTAGTGAAGCCATCACACCGAGCATGTGGAGTGATGCTTGGGGAAAGAACTACAAAAACAACAACCGACAACCCTGAATGCAAGGCAAACTATGTTAGGATAGATCACTATGAGCTAGCTCCAACCAGAGCTCCGCAGTGCAGACATTTGCAGTTTGGACCGACAGCTTGATTCTTGGACCCAAGCGACATGGACACGCACCTGCTCCCCGCACTGCCCTAACAGAGGTGCTCGACCCTAAACACATGTGGACTGACTACAGGTTATAAAGAGGCAGAGGGCGTGAACTGCAAGGAGAGAGACAGACCGTAGCTAAAGGGATACTTCGGGATTTTGGCAATGTGGCCCTTTACTTCCCCAGAGTCAGATGAACTCCGTTGTAGATGTTCAAATAATCCATAGTGTAAAAATAAGACAATTTTCTTTTCAACATATATCATTCATTTATTTCAAAAGTGACAGTAGGTTTGCTGGAATTGAGGCTGTGCAGAGACAACAAACAGTAGTGGCCTCATGGAACATAACAGAATGCATGGGAACGTGTTCATGACTCTTGGTCGGCTACAAATCAACCTGGCCAGGGAACAATGGCAGCTTTTCAGTTGATTTCAATATTTTTAAGAACACAAAATCCTCCAAAGGAAGAAAGAACATGCTGAATTCTTCTTGGAGGAATCAATTTAGTCCAATATAACATTGCAATGTGCACAAACCATGTACTTCCCTCTTGACTTCCTTTTCCGGGAATAGCCTAGGGAGAGGACAGACTAAAATTAATAGATTGAAGGAATCAAATGACATACCAATGACTAAAATAGTATGCCGATAATATCCCAACATTTGTAGTTACTATTGTATTTGATGGATCAGAAAGAGGCTTGGCAGGGGAGAGAATGGACGTTTATTATGTTTCTTATGCCATTTCATATCCAAAATAATCATATTCATATAGTGCTATTGGTTGCATCAGTCTCAAGATCATTAAGGCACTGTATTCATTTAAATCACAACATCTTTCAGCAAAGACAGACTTACAAAATTAAACAGTTTACAGGAAGCACAAAAAAAAAAGTAATTGTGTTAGTAGGTTAACTAATCCATTTAGCTGTTTAGGTTGTTGTGAGGTTGGGCAGTTCAACAACATATGGGAACGGAGGTACAGGAAACACAAAGACAGAAAAACAAAAAAATATTACACACAGAGCAGAAGTGCAAAGCAAGGTCTTCCCGCTGAGGTATGACATCGAAGTGTACTTGGACATAAATTATAATAATGTTCAACTGTGGCGTTTATGAGGTGTCAGTTTGAGCTTAAGTACGTCTTGTCAAGATATAAGATTCAGGCTGACAAAAGGGTATAAAGTAGCAGCCAAGATGCCAGACAAAGTGGTTTATCTTGAGTTATTACAATTTGATTTCCAGGGATTTTGTAGATTTTTACTGAAGAGGACAGTATTAATAGCAGGACAAGACACAATCACATTACACCACATCCCGGTTAGACCGATGCACGTCTGTTAATTGAAATCATGGCTTGGTGCTGGTGGGTTGATTAAAATGTCCCTGCTTGCACCAGTTAGTTTTCCATCCAGTTGTTTGACCTACCTCACTGCAACACACACCCCTTTTTACATTTAGGGTGTCCCTTTCCAGTGTTACCTTGTGCTTTAGAGAGTCAAAGAAAAAAAGACAACACGAAAACAAACTACTTGATGATCATGAAAGGACACAATGCGATGTAAATGGGAGGCTTTTAAGATCGGTTTCCAAAAACAAAGAAAGTACATTCATGCTAAAACATACGTTTTAAAAACAGCACCAAATGATCAGACACTATATAAAATGTAAAATGCAATAAAACCACATAAAAAAAGGGGACAAAATCTCCCTTTCATACACGTCAGGAAACCACAGTTCCAAACATCTTTATTAGAATGAATTAATACATTACCTTCATTACTCTTATTTTTGTTTCTTCTAAAGAGCTTCTGCTGTTTTTTATCCTCTGGTGTTAGGGGTCCCGACTCAAAAGAAGGCAGAGCTTCGGATACCGATGAGAGCAGATCTTTAGAGTCCACTCCATCGTGCACATCGTTAGCCAGTACGCTTTGCGTCGCACTGACCAAACACTTGTTGTCATTGGTGTCTGTGTTTCCATTGGCGTCTCGGTGTCCGTTAGTTACACCCTCATCCAGTGCCACCATCTTCACCATCATGTCATCCCCAGTCTCATCTGGTCCAACAGTCTTTACCATCATGCTGCTGCTCTCACCTTCAATGTCATCTTGGCCAATGGTTTTTCCCATCAGCTTGCTCTCTATAATCATGTCCATATCAGTGACAGCCAGTGTGCAGGCTCCATTAAGTTGACCCTCTCCATTGCTCTGTGAGCACTCAGGCATCAAGTCCTCCGTCACCAGGCCATTGTTGACATTCTGGTTGATTTCAGCCAGGTCTGTGAAGGTAGAGGGGCTTGGGGTGTTATTTAGGACATCCATTCCTAGTATCGCCGGAGGTGGTGAGTTGTCTGTGGGAAGGCTTGGCAGAGGCTCCCTTACATCCTGGGGTTCAGCTGGGAGCAGATTAGTCTTTGACAAAGCTGGTTTTTGGGGGTGTTTTTCTTTGGGGTTGCTGGGGCATCCGTTCACTCCTTCTCTTGGTGCCCTCTCCTCTGCCTGGGGTTGGGTGGGAATGGGAGTGCTGGAGGCTTCGGAGACCGAGGCTTCGACATCTTCTTTTACAGGCTTGACACTTGATCCTGCAGGTGAGAGAGGTTCTGTTAATGCTTGAAGAGAAAGAGCAGGTCTATGTACCAGGCATTCATAACATTCCATCATTCTTAATTAAGCAGGCAATGATTAAATCTGGCAAGTGCTGTTTAAGAAAATACACAAAGAAGCACAACCAAGCACACATTCTTGATGAAATTAAGCAAGTATAATTGGTAGTGGCTGCAATAAAGCTCAAATGTAAGCACAGAGGATGATTTATAAAGTAATAGATCAATAATACTTTTAGCAAAGATGTTTCTTTAATTTACAATTTGTAGAAACTATGAGAATAGAAAGGTTCAGAACTTTTGTGAAACATCACAGCACAGTTGAGAAATATGAATCAAAACTGGATGGTGTTCAGCGATAGAGGGGAGGGGCTGAGGGTAGCAGAGGGAAGGGACTAAAAACAAACAAAAGAAGAGTTAGGGGAAAATATACAGGAGACTGGAAATGAAGCAGACAATTACATTGCCACAATCCATCCGCAATATTAAAGCTAATCTACCCCCCTAATATACAGTACCAGTCAAAAGTTTGGACACACTCATTCAAGGGTTTCTTTATTTTTACTACATTGTAGAATAGTGAAAACATCAAAACTATGAAATAGCACATATGGAATAATGTAGTAACCAAAGAAAGTGTTGAACAAAACAAAATATATATTATATTTGAGATTCTTCAAAGTAGCCACCCTTTGCCTTGATGGCATTCTCTCAACCAGATTCATGGTTGGAATGCATTTCAAATTAACAGGTGTGTCTTAATTTGTGGAATTGTTTTCCTTCTTAATGCGTTTGAGCCAATCAGTTGTGTTGTGACAAGGTAGGGGTGGTATACAAAAGATAGCCCTATTTGGTAAAAAAACAAGTCCATATTATGGCAAGAACAGCTCAAATAAGCAAAGAGAAATGACAGTCCATCATTACTTTAAGACATGAAGGTCAGTCAATGCGGAAAATTGCAGTCGCAGAAAACATCAAGCGCTATGATGAAACTGGCTCTCATGAGGACCGCCACAGGAAAGTAAGACCCAGAGTTACCTCTGCTGTAGAGGAAAATGTCATTAAAAAGTTAACGGCACCTCAGATTGCAGCCCAAATAAATGCTTCAACTGTTCAGAGGAGACTGCGTGAATCAGGCCTTCATGGTAGAATTGCTGCAAAGAAACCACTACTAAAGGACCAATAAGAAGAAGAGACTTGCTTGGGCCAAGAAACACTAGCAATGGACATTAGACTGGTGGAAATCTGTCCTTTGGTCTGAGGAGTCTAAATGTGAGATTTCTGGTTCCAACCGCCGTATCTTTGTAGGTGAACGGATGATCTCCGCATGTGTGGTTCCCACCGTGAAGCATGCAGAAAGAGGGGTGTTTTGCTAGTGACACTGTCAGTGATTTACTTAGAATTCAAGGCACACTTAACCAGCATGCATACCACAGCATTCTGGAGTGATACGCCATCCCATCTGGTTTGCACTCATTGTCCTGTTTTTCAACAGGACAATGACCCAACACACCTCCAGGCTGTGTAAGGGCTATTTGACCAAGAAGGAGTGTGATGAGTGCTGCATCAGATGACCTGGCCTAGACAATCACCCAACCAATTGAGATGGTTTGGGATGAGTTGGACTGCAGAGTGAAGAAGAAGCAGTCAACAAGTGCTCAGCATATGTGGGAGCTCCTTAAAGACTGTTAGAAAAGCATTCCAGGTGAAGCTGGTTGAGAGAATGCCGAGAGAGAATACAATGTAGAAAATAGTAAAAATAAAGAATTGAATGAGCAGGTGTTTTCAAACTTTTGACTGGTACTATATATAGAGAGAGAGATAGAGAGAGAAAACATAGACGGAGTCGGCGAAATCTGGTTATGGTTCAGTGCGGGAGGGAAGCTGGAGACAGGACATGGTCAGAGTTGTCTTGTCCTTACCGGGCTGGCCCGTATCCCTATTCATTTCACTAGAGAGGGGGCTATCCGTTTCGCACCTGGGCCGGGTCTTCCTGAGATGAAAGCCTTTCCGGATATCATTAAGAAGGTGGTCGATAATACAGCCATCGTCCTGTGGCGGGGGGTCCTTTCCGGACTGGTGACAGAGGATAGAGAAAGAGATTAAGATACCACATGGCAGGCTACTATATTGTCTTAGTGGGAATACAAAACATAGACTCCTTTGACAGACACCAGAGGAGATATGGACCATCAGAAGAACTCACTTATTTTTCCGTTCTCCCCCTTCTGTCTCTTGGATTCCTCCTCCTCAAGCTGCTTCTTCCTTTTCTCCGCCTTCACAGCCTGCTCTTTTCGGCTCTTATTTTCCTGTGAAAGTACATAGAACATTGGGAAAGAGGATTTGAGGCAACTTCATAACAAAACCTCTGTCTTCAATGTACTAGTGATGGAAATCAGTATGCATTATTAACATTTATCCAGACTCGTGGAATGCCGTATTAGTGATGTGCTCCTCTGACCTTTAAGGCTTTGATGAAAAGCCCCCTGAAGGTCTTAATGGTGCCGAAGAGCTCTTCCAGGGAGAGTTGGTTTGCATCCTCACACAGATAGAGGGCCAGGTCCCCCTTCTTCCTCACAATCTCTGCAAACCGCTCTTCCAAATCAAGGCAGGCCTCTAGGTTTTCCTTGGGGAGGGAAACGAGGTTGAACCATTGCCTTTTAAAGAACACTAGTGTATAGTTGACCTCCAAAAGAGTAAAAAAATAAATAAATACAATACACTGGTTGCATACCTCAATGACCTTTTCGAACTGCTCCTTTACATCGTCCACAGAGTCGGTGACTTTCTTTGCCGCTTCTTTCAGTCGTTTTAGTAAGGCACTGGCTTCTGCCTGAATGGAGTCAAGGTTGACTCTGATGGATAAAAGTCTAAATTTATTCATGTTTTAATGTAATTTAATAATTTGTTTATCAATTTCAGAGCTCAAAATAACAATTGTTTGAATAAAAAAAGGGTTTTATACCCAGCTGCCTTTTCACAAATCTCAATGTCGTCAGGAAGGTTCAACAGCTCTGGGTGGTTCAGCTCTGCCTCCTGTAAACAAGTCACGAGTTTATTTATGATTTCCAACTTTGATTTGATCGTCCATGTGAAGTATATTTGGTTTCTGCGAGGAGCACTGACCACACAGTTGTTTTTATCCTCAGAAAAGCACTAAACTAAAGTGCTATTATTTATAATAGGGTTACCTCCAGAATGTGATGGAGCAGGGTAATGCGGCTCTTGTTGGCCTTAGTCTCCGTCAGCTTCAGCAGAGAGCTGATCTTAAAGCCCTCAGCGTTCCCTGTGTGACTTCCCTGTGAGCAAGCAGAGAGACAGTAGTTAGAGCTCTTCAGACTGCATAAGTGTTGCATGTTTATGGGTGAGTGGAATGTCATCCTTCATCGGTGGGGTTTAACAGTGGTTGGTATCCAATATTAATGGTACATTACCACCACCAACTGGACTGGAGTATAAATCCATTATACTTCTTGATGCAAAAAGGGGAAAAGGAAAAAAAAACAAATTAGCCTGCCAACTAACCCTACATTCAATAAAAACCCACCACCCCATTCCACCATGTTGATCGACGGTCTGGGAGAACGGGACATTCCCTGTAACTCTTCTGCAGTAAAATCTCGTAAACCCAAGTACTTCTGTGCAGCTGCCACAACAAAACCTATTTTCTGTGATTTACGCCCCATCTCTGCGTAACAGTTGATAACCATGGCAATGAACACTAAAAAGCCAACCTTACTGAAGCACATTTAATTCGTAGGCCTATCACTCTGTACTGGCAAAAGCCTACTACCCACTGGGAGCCTCATAGGATCCCTCAACATTGACCCGCCTTCTTCTACTTTCTTCACTGCCTCAGGATACGACACCTTCAGTAGAACTGACTGACAACCTCAACCTGTCTCTCTCGCACCGGACACTTCTGATCCTCAGCAACATGGGCACCTCTATAGTTAACACATACCTTTTTTATCACCAATACTACACATTCCTTAGTCCCATGTCTTCCTGCACACTCCCTACCTACTCCAAAATGACCATAAGCTTGGCACCTGAAACACCTGTGGGTTCGGCACAAAAGCTATTACAGGCTAACTGATATCCTAACATTACTTTGTCAGGTAGGAATGCCATCCTTTGGAGAGTCCTTACTTACATAGTTGAGGAAGTTTCCCACATCAAGGATGAGCCTGCAGAAACTAGGCATGAGAGTGCTCATTCTGAGACCTGAGGAGATTTTTTTTTTTTTAAATGAAACATTCTATGCAAAAAAAATATACTTTTAGACATTTTGAAAAACCAACACTTGAGTAGGTACAACATTTCCAGCACAAAGAAACAATTTGTTCTACATAGAACAGCATATAATAGTTACCACTCTTGACAGTTCTAACAAACACAATTATTCACAATAAACCTTACTGTGTCCTCTGCTAGCTTACACAAATATGCAATGGATTAATAAGGCAATCATTGTATCATGAGTGTTTCAGTGGTGTAAAGTACTTAAGTAAAAACACATTAAAGTAATACTAAAAAACTAAGTCGTTTTTTGGGTTCTGTATTTTACTTTACTATTTATATTGGACAACTTTTACTTCACTACATTCCTAAAGAAAATTATGTACTTTTTATTCCATACATTTTCCCTGACACCCAAAAGTACTTGTTACATTTTGAATGCTTAGCAGGACAGAAAAATTGTCCAATTGACACACTTATCAAGAGAACATCCATGGTCATCCCTACTGCCTCTGATCTGGCGGACTCACTAAACACATGATTCATTTGTAAATTATGTCTGAGTGTTGGAGTGTGCCCCTGGCTATCTGTAAATTTTTAAAAACGGTACGGCCTGGTTTGCTTAATATAAGGAATTTTTTACTATAGATCCTTACGTATATTTTAGAAATGAAATTTACTTTTGATACTTAAGTATATTTAAAACCAAATACTTTTACTCAAGTAGTATTTTACTGGGTGACTTTCACATTAGTCATTTTCTATTAAAAGGTATCTTTACTTTTACTCAAGTATGACAATTGGGTACTTTTTCCACCACTGGTGTTTATACAGGAAAATTGGTGTTGACTTACACTGGCATGCTGATTCAACCACCTCTGCTTTGGGCTTGAGCATGTCCAGTACTGAGGTGGTCTCCTCACACAGCAACATACAGTCAATCCTCAGCTGGTAACTGTGGTGAGACACGAGAGCGAGAGAGAGGATACGAAGTAGGGATGGTATGGCAGGTACCATTGGGAATTGAGAAAGACAAGTCAAGGAAGTGCCAAACAAAAACAGACACCAGATTCCATTAACTACCACAGCCAGAGATTATTCTCTACATACAGTATCCAGTGAGGTGCCAGGAATTAAGAAAACGAGAAAAGGAACAGCAGTCACCATGGTACAGCCAGGAGAGTGATGTAGAATCGGTCTACATTGGCCAACTTTTCTTTTTCTCCCAGGAAGGATTTCAGGTTATCTATCTAAAGTGAGACAGAAAAGGGAGGCTCTTTAGTCAGACCACCATGTTTGATGTATTAATAAATTTGATTTAAAGGTGATTGTGAAAGTGTATCTGGTACCTACAGTACCTCATGTTTCTCAGGTAAGAGTTTAATAAGCTGCTTCAAGACCTCCACATCGAACTTAGAGCGATCCCCACTCTGAATCAACACCACAAACTCATCATGTGAGCTAGATAGAGGAGCATGGGAAAAAAAAGTAAGCTCAATGGGGTAAAAACATTGAACAATACCGACTTAATGATAAATTACATTACCATTTGAATTGCTTGAGAAATATGTTCAAATTCAAGTTCTTCTTGGCGTCAATAAAGGAGATCTGTAGAGAGAAGAGGGGAATAGACATTTTGTTAGGGAGGTTGTTTTAGGATTCATAATGAGCCATGTTTCTGGTGTGCTCCAGATACGAGAGCTGTGGTGAGTGTTGACCAGTGCACCTCTTTAGGCTCCTTCTTGACAGGAGCAGCTGCCCCCTTGTCTTTGTGTTCGGTCACTGGGAGACAGAACAGCTGTTCAATGCTGGAGTAGTTGGGCTCCAGAGAAGCGTCTTTCTGAGCTGAAGTCCACATGGAATGACCATCTGTGTGTATGTTAAAGGAGGGAGAGAATAACCACAACACATCTGGAATGACCTCACTTTTTCCCCCTCTATACTGTACAATCAGACAGTCTTTTCCCCTCCTACATAGAGCAGACTGCCTCTGTAAACATTGGGGAGGTTCATAAAGAGAGATGCCAAGGTTTTCCACTCACCAGTGACAGCTCTGAGTTTCTGCCAGTTGAGCTTCTTCATCCTCAGGGTGGGGCAACGACCTGCCTTGGAGTCAGCAGCAGAGGCACGCCCCAGGGACTGGCTACTCTGGGCCACCACAATGCCAGGGGGGAGGTGGTGGTGGAGGAGGCAGGCCTGGCATACCGGGCAAGGGTGGGGGTGGTGGAGGTCCTCCACCGCCCATTCCTGGTGGGGGAGGTGGGGGTGGAGGAGGGGGAGGGCACCCTGGGGGCACCCGTATCCCTGGTAGAGGAGGTGGTGGTTCGGGTACTCCACCTCTAATGTGTTGTAATGGTGGAGTGGGGGGGTGGGCACTGAAGTCTTTCTTGGTCGTCGTCCACCATGTCGGTCTGAACAGCCTTATCAATCTTCTTGGGTGGCAGACCATCCACAGCATCGACACCAGCCGTCCTGCGCTTGGAGAACACCAGGCGTTGCATAATCATCTCATGAGAGTCCATATGAGCTGGAGCACAGAATCATACACAAACACTCAAATCTACTGAATTTTGTTGACATGTAACCAAGACAAACATTTTTCCTACGCACTCTGTTCACCCAGACTCCAGGCCTTTGCCCATAACTCTCTTAGGGGACAGCTTATTGAACTATTGAATGTGTCAGGAGCGTGATGACTCACAGTCCTGATCTAGCAGAATGGCCCGGTTAGTGATGGCCTCCAGGGCTTGCCAGATTTCAGCCCTCTCGGGCCCCAGCAGCAGCAGGGCTTGTAGGATGGACAGCAGCTGGCGGGACGACGGAGAGCTGCTCACCTTGAGGTTGAACAACACACAACCAAATCTTATTTTGAGTGCACTTATAATTCAGTTGTTTACGGAACTAGCCATGAGAAGGTGACATGCAGTGGTATGGCAGTGCAGCTGACAGCTGTTCTCACTTTGTTGAAGAGGGTGATGAACACCTCCTGGTGACTGCTCATGTCTATGCCTCCATTGACCCTCAGCAGCTCCTCCTCATCCTCAGACATTGCCTCTTCAAACGCCTCACACTGAATGATCAAGTCCTCATCCTCCTCATCTCTGTCACACACACACACACACACACACACACACTTAAAAAGAGCCTATTGAGCAAGTAGCCTGTGTACATGTTTATTTCCCACTTGCACATCAAATCAACAAAATTATTGACAAATGTGCAGGTAACAAAGGTTTTGTTTAACAGTTCACTCAAGCTATTATTGTGCTTGACCAATGCATGGGCATTTCTTATCTGCACATGAAACGAGGAAGTAAGTCAAGGCACTCACCTCAATTTGGGCAGTATATCAAGTAACTGTAATCCTATAAAACAGAAACACTGAATTTAATAAAGACAGTCACAAAAACAACGATCCAACTCCAAATTGATCAGTTTCCTACTTTGTAGTAGGTTATTAAAAAGTTGGAACACCGCGGAATATGATCTGGAATCAGCGAGTGAAGTCGATTGCAGGTGAGCCATTAGAACATAATTATGGTGCATTCAAGACAACTCGGAAATCTTCGACCTCAGACTTCAGTGCGTTCAAGACAACTGGGAACTCGAGTTGGATGACCAACGTTCAAAACAAATTTTCCCAGTCAGAGGTCGTTTTTTCCAACGCACTAAAGTCGAATGTATGATATTTCTGAGTTTCGAGTTCCCAATTGTTTTGAGCGTGGCATACAAGTCGAAAACTTAGGCATCATATCAGAGCTTTGACTTCTGCTGCGTTCATATCCAAGTGGAAGGTGGGAATTTACCCGTTGTGAAGTCGTAAATACCAGTTAGATGCATTCACGTGGTTTGAATTCATTGAGAAACACTGATTGGCTAATGGCCAACAAGCTGTGTAAACCATAAACTAAAAGTACAGCTGTCATGCTTGTAAACAAATTATAGTGTTCAAAAATCATATTCATAAATAGCATTTTATAAATAATGTTTTGTTGCTGCATTTAACTGCCAGAAATTCTGTTATCGAGGTAATTTCCTTATTAGGTGACGTCAGAGGTCAGCGTCTTGGAGAAGTGGGAACTCAGGATGATAGACGAGTTTCCCACCAGTAATTACCAGATGGAGGTCCATTCAAAGGAATTTTTACCAGTTGTAATGTGGTAAATTCCTCTTCCCACTTGGTTACTAATGCAGCATTCTCCTACCTGAAGATCAATGACTTCTCGATTTTTCTCAGTTTGAGCTCACTTTTTTCGAGTTCCCAGTTGTTTTGAGCACACCAAAAATCTATTTGCAGTAGAGTGGTGATGTGGAAGATAGGCATAAATCAAAGCCTGTTCATGGAGAATAGCCTACTTAGCCCAATATAATGGTGCTTTCAAGACAACTGGGAATTCGGGAAAAAAGGTTAAATCATGACTTAAGTAATCTTTAGGTTGGCGCTCTAGAAAGATGCCCAAGTTTCTGACATGGAATTTCGAGTTGGATGACCATTCAGAGCTAGTTCTTTCCCTAAGTTCCGAGTTGTCTTGAACGCACTGAAGTCAGAAGTCTGAGTGGTGAGTTCTGAGTTGTTTTGAACGCGGCATTAGACCGCTTAGGAATACTCTTAGACTTCTTGTTATTAATTAAATAAATAATCTGAGGTCTAATATTGGGCTAGACAATACTGTAACCTGTCAAGAACCATAATATTATGCATAGCATATATGACAGACAGAGTTTGTCAAATTTTGACAGGCCTACTATGCCAATATTTCTTCAACAAATTCAGCACACAAATCTACAGCATACTGTAGATAGGCCTAATCTTGAAACAAAAAAATATTCATGTAACACCATCTATGCCAGACACAAATTAATAATTAATAATTATCCCTGAATATGAGGTTTCCACAAGATTCAGGTGTTTGGGGACAAGATAGGGGACAGATTGAGGACAGGCATATACAGTAGCTAGAAGGACCCAGTGACATACACTACATGACAAAAAGAATGTGGACACCTGCTCGTCGAACATCTCATTCCAAAATTATCAATAAGGAGTTGGTACCCCCTTTGCTGCTATAACAGCCTCCACTCTTCTGGGAAGGCTTTCCACTAGGTGTTGGAACATTGCTGTGGGGACTTGCTTCCATTCAGCCACAAGAGCATTAGTGAGGTCGGCACTGATGTTGGGCGATTAGGCCTGGCTCACAGTCGGTGTTCCAATTCATCCCAAAGGCTTTCGATGAGGTTGAGGTCAGGGCTCTGTGCAGGCCAGTCAAGTTCATCCACACCGATCTCGACAAGCCATTTCTGTATGGACCTTGCTTTGTGCATGGGGCATTGTCATGCTGAAACAGGAAAAGGTCTTCCCAAACAGTTGCCACAAAGCACGGAATCGTCTTGAATGTCATTGTATGCTGTAGCGTTCAGATTTCCCTTCACAGGAACTAAGGGGCCTAGCCCAAACCATTGAAGAGGAGTGGGATAAGATTCCACAGGCCACAATCAACAGCCTGATCAACTCTATGCGAAGGAGATGTGTCGCGCTGCATGAGGCAAATGGTGGTCACACCAGATACTGACTGGTTTTCTGATCCACGCCCGTACCTTTTTTTAAGGTATCTGTCACCAAGAGATGCATATATGTGTTCCCAGTCATGTGAAATCTTTAGATTAGGGCCTAATGAATATATTTCAATTATAATTCAGTAAAATCTTTTAAATTGTTGCATGTTGCGTTTTATAGTTTTGTTCAGTATACATTTTGTCATTAACAATGTGCCACTGTGTGACCTTGCAGATTAACTGAATCTCTGCCAAGTGGCTGAGTAATGAAGATAAACAATGCGCTGTACCGATAAACTCCTTGCGCATCTTGTCTCTCTGTTGCATGTCGTCTGTCCCAAAGATGATGGCGTTGATGACACTGAGGAGGGTGACCATGTAGGGCACATTGTCTGTGGCCTGCAGCTCGTTTATGATCACACTGAAGCGATACAGCTGGGTCTTCACACCCTGTGGGACAAATGAACACATTAGACATACTGTATATCATTCACTCACACTGTGTGAGGACAGCCCCATCCCCCCATACACGGAATGGCTTAATATTGATCAGTGAGTAACATTAATCAATGTATTGACAACTATGGATGTAACTAGATAACAGAATGAAGTTACTTAGGCAGTCTAACATCTGTACACTAGAAGTCATTTCTAGGGGCTAAGTCATATGGTTATTCAGTAATGTATGGGAATGAATAAAAATTACTTTAATTATCTTATTTAATGAGATTCCTTTGAGCTGAAATAGCATGTAAGATTTATTTTCGTCATATCTGATTTCAGTCAGCTTTCATCAAAACCACACATTGTTATGTGTACTTTCCCCCCCAGCAAGAATGGTATATTTCCATAGCCTCTGTCCATTAGTGACAGCTTGTCTGGCTGTATGACACTTGCCTTGTAATGGTCCAGGGCATCCAGGGCCAGACGGTACCCATCAGAGGAGAACATGCTCAGGGCAGCAAGCAGCTCAAACACCTGCTTCTTCACCATGGTATTGCACGTGTCCAAGGCTGTGGTAAGACATGGTCACAGTCAGTGTACACATGGGGTGTATTCAGTATGCTGATTGTGTTGCAAAACATTTTGTCTGTTGCAAACCATTTACTCCAAACGGAAAACATTTTTAATTGAAAGTTTCTATTGGACAAATTCAGGTAGATCCCTCTCTGTTTTGGTCCGTTTGCTCTGTTTGGTTCCGTTTTGTTTGATTTTAGTTGCAAGATGAATAATGAATACAACCATGGTCATGGTCCTCATATTACATTCTGCCTCTTTCCTTCTCCCTTGTCTGGTGTCCTCTAGAATTGTATGGCTTATTTTAAGGAAACGTGACGTGAAATTTGCCCCTTTTCTGAAAACGTTTTTTTTGTTTGGATAAGTGTGTCAGTCTATGTGAAGATGTTGCAATGCACTGTCTCTCCACACAGTGTCTCACTCCATACACTTCGTCTGACATAATAGCCTATATCTGACCTGAATTGTTCCATGTTGCCATTGTACTCCTAAATCTACAACTGAATAAAAATGATTAGGGATTATGTATGTGCATTTATGTTTACTAAGGCCTTATATATATATATATATATTCAGTTGAAGTCTGAAGTTTACATGCACTTAGGTTGGAGTCATTAAAACTCGTTTTTCAACCACTCCACAAATTTCTTGGGGACAAAGATCGTACTTTTTTGAGAAATGTCTGATGAAACAAAAATAGAACTGTTTGGCCATAAATGACCATCGTTATGTTTGGAGGAAAAAGGGAGAGGCTTGCAAGCCGAAGAACACCATCCCAACTGTGAAGCACGGGGGTGGCAGCATCATGTTGTGGGGGTGCTTTGTTGCAGGAGGGACTGTTGCACTTCACAAAATAGATGGCATCATGAGGGAGGAAAATGATGTGGATATATTGAAGCAACATCTCAAGACATCAGTCAGGAAGTTAAAGCTTGGTTGCAAATGGGTCTTCCAAATGGACAATGACCCCAAGCATACTTCCAAAATTGAGGCAAATGGCTTAAGGACAACGAAGGCAAGGTATTGGAGTGGCCATCACAAAGCCCTGACCTCAATCCCATAGAACATTTGTGGGCAGAACTGAAGAAGCGTGTGCGAGCAAGGAGGCCTACCAACCTGACTCAGTTACACCAGCTCTGTCAGGAGGAATGGGCCAAAATTCACCCAACTTATTGTGGGAAGCTTGTGGAAGGCTACCCAAAACTTTTGATCCAAGTTAAACAATTTAAAGGCAATGCTATCAAATACTAATTGAGTGTATGTAAAAGCTGAAATAAATAATTATTTCTACTATTATTCTGACATTTCACATTCTTAAAATAAAGTGGTGATCCTAACTGACCTAAGACAGGGAATTTTTATTAGGATTAAATGTCAGGAATTGTATTTGGCTGTATGTAAACTTCCGACTTCAACTGTATATTTTTTTTGTTTTGTGCGCACATACTTGATCCTGTCTCATAAGCCCATACGGGCTGGGCACCAATTGGTGTACGACGCGGAAATAAAATAATTCAATCATCAGTGGAACACATTTTTTAACACTGCATATCTCCTCATTCCTAGGTGCTGTAGAACCTTGGGAGAGTTTGCGGATGTAGCCCTCATTCTCCACGATAAAGTGGATCCCAGCCGAGGAGTTCATGACGGCCCGGACACAGCTAACACAGGTAAGCTGCAGCAGGGCATCTGTGATGCGGGAGCAGCCCCTCCCAGATAGCCTGTCCAGGGCCTCCAGCAGCAGGTCCAACCCACTCAGCTCCAGGAACTGGACCATCCAGGACTCATCACTGCCCTCCAGACGACGCTTCAGCCCAGAGTAGTTGACCACGCTGGGCACCTGGAGCATGCGGATGCACAGCTCTGGGTTGGCACTCTCCAGGTTGGCCTCCAGCTGGGTGTCTGAGTCCTGGGAGGAGCCCAGATGGCCCCTCACCACCGCCCACTTCCTCCTCCCGTCCGACTTCACTGACATGGTGATGGAGAGGGTCTGTGGAGTTAAGGTAGTTTAATTAATTAAGGGGGCAAGAGGTTCAGGTAAGCATCATAGTGAACATAACCCTGTTTATGCTGAAAAAGGTGGAAAGTGAATTTTCTTTTGCCATTCATGGTCAAACTGTTATTGGCATGGTTTTGTGCAAACAAGCCATAAACTATTTGACCTGCAGATGGACATTTGCATAAATATGCAGGACAACTAGTCCCCATTAGAATTGTTTCAGGGAGTTCCTGTCTAAAGGATGCAGGCCTTTATCACAACATAGCACATTCATAGGAAATGACAGATTGTGGGACAAGTGAAGGATATGTCAGCAGTCCTGTCGTCATTAGTCCTGCCAAACATCCAAACTTAATCCCGCAGTGAAAGGGAAGCGACTCACTGTTAGCTAATCAACAGCAAACACAAAGACAGGCATGACAAAGACAGTGCATATTTATGGGAGATAATATTCTGTGTATATACTCACTGGCGGTTCTGGGGGCAGGGGGCCAGTGCCCTGTGACAACAATTTTGGACCCCCTTGTGGCCCCCCTAAATGTGGAGTATGAAATAATTTTTTACATCCATTATTAGACAGTGGCAACGTGGAACACTAATTAAACCCACACACTTACTAGAGGGACATGGTATTTTGCCTACTAATGCCTGCAATGAAGAGAAGAAAATGATATGACAACAATAACGTCTAATGTAACTGGCCCCTCTAACAGTACAACTGGCCCCAGCTTGGCCCCCCCAGTTGAAAGGGTCTAGAACCTCCACTGTATATACTGTATTTTCAATTACATCCAACCGTAAATAAGGTTTTGAGTAATAGTATCACTGTGAAGAGAAAAATACCACCCAGGATATCAATAAGCTCATTTGATCTTTGACCGTGAGTGGCTGGCATTGGCACAAATGCACACATTTTGATAACACAAGTGACCTTTTCTGGGATAGCCCCAGAACACTGCTCCCTCACAGTACCCTGCCCCACCATCACATACGCACAACATCTCTTGCAATGTGTAACCAGCAGAGGAGGCTGGTAAGAGGAGAACGGCTCATAATAATGAATGGAATGGAGTAAATGGAACCAGGCGTTTGATGTGTTTGAGACCATTCAATTTATTCCGTTCCAGCCATTACTATGAGCCCATCCTCCCCATTTAAAATGCCACCAGCCACCACTGGTAATCGGTGTATGCTAGCGCCCACACTGACTGGGTAGGGATTGAGTCTAAAAAAGGGAGAAATTCACAGAAATCTAGAAATACTTCATCTGTAGTTGCAAAGTGTGACGTGTGATGATTCAGCAATCTAATGAACAAAAGTAGGGGTAAAATTTTCCTCCCGAAATGCCTTTAATTATATCACACTTGTCAAGACTAACCTAAACAGATGGTGTTGGAGAGGATAAATATAAACAACAAAATTGCAGCTCTGCACGCAGCTCTGCAACACATGGCCTTAGCTAAGGAATCTGGGCTATTTCAATAATGTTTCTGTGTTGAGTTTACTGTAAAAGGCTCTCATGAAACACTCTATGCAGAATAACAAAAGGGTAAAAACACTGGGTATTGATGATAAGATTCCAACGCAGTGGGAATTTAGATGGAACTCAAGTCAACCCTAAAATGCAAGAAACTGTAAACTTATACAAATTGGATTTCCATTCTGTTCTCAAGTTTCCTATAATTCAACAGTCAAAAAAAGGAGCCGTTCTGTTCCAGACACGTTTGTGGCGTGGCTGATTCTCTCCGACTTGGGCTGCCAGTGTGACAGTGTTACCGTGGCAGCCAGGCCCTTTCACAACAGGCCTTCTCATCCTCTGTCGAAAAGCTCTGTTCATTAGCTACAGAATGGGTGGAATGTCTCTTGCTTCAATGGCTGCTTTCTGATATCTAATGATATTTATACTCAAGCATCTGAACACCTTACAAGGATCTACAATCTATTCAACTGTACAAAGTGATGTACAGTAGGGTCCATGGTAAATAGAAGGGTCGTTCCACCAATTCTGTGCCTTTTGAGTAGCGTAACTTTGTGATTTAAAAATGTTTCTTTCACCAAATATTACCATTATGTCATAAAGAGCACATGTTCAATAAAAAACATGTTTTCCCATCTCAGTAAGTGCCTATTAACTATTTTTTTTTTTTTTAGACCTGAGGAAAGAGTGCCTCCTACTGGCCCTCCAACAGCATCTGGTCTCCCATTCAGGGACTGACCAGGACCAACCCTGCTTAGCTTCAGAAGCAAGCCAGCAGTGGCATGCAGGGTGGTATGCTGCTGGCATAGACCAGATGGCAGCCTTGGGTAGGTAAGCATAATGGGGAGGGGGTGTGTCTCTTTGTCAACAGCAGCTGGTGCACAATCTCTAATGTTAAGGAAGCCTTAAGTTTTTGCTCGCCTGAGGTAGAATACCTCATGATAAGCTGCAGACCATATTACTCACCAATTTTCCGCAGCTGTCTATTTACCACCACAAACCGATGCTGGAACTAAGACCACACTCAACGAGCTGTATAGGACCATAAGTAAACAAGAAAATGCACATCCAGAGGCAACGCTTCTCATGGCCGGTTATTTTAATGCAGGGAAACTAAAATCCGTTTTATCATTTTTAACAGCATGTCAGCATCACCATTACTCCACACACATAAACGCATAAAAGGCTCTCCCTCCATATGGCAAATCTGACCATAACTCTATCCTCCTGATTCCTGCTTGAATGCAAAACAGGAAGTACCAGTGACCCGCTCAATTCGGAAGTGGTCCGATGAAGCGGATGCTAAGCTACAGGACTGTTTCGCTAGCACGGACTGGAATATGTTCCGGGATTCATCCAACAACATTGAGGAGTTTTCCACATCAGTCACCTGCTTCATTAATGGGTGCATCGACGACATCTTCCCCACAGTGACGAGACGTACATATTTAAACCTGAAGCCATGAATAACAGGCAACATCTGCACTGAGCTAGAGGCTAGAGCTTCCGCTTTCAAGCAGTGGGACATTAATCTGGACACTTATAAGAAATCCCGCTACGACCTCCGACAAGCCATTAAACAGGCAATGCGTCAATACAAGGCTAAGATCAAATCCTACTATGCCAGCTCTGACACTCATCGGATATGGCAGGGCTTGCAAACTATCATGGATTACAAAGGAAAACCCAGCCGCAAGCTGCCCAGTGACACGAGCCTACCAGACAAGCTAAATACCTTCCATGCTCTCTGAGGCAAGCAACACTGAACCATGCATGAGAGCACCAGCTGTTCCGGACGACTGTGTGATCTCGCTCTCTGTAGCCGATGTGAGTAATACCTTTAAACAGGTTAACGTTTACCGCGGGGACTGATGGATTACCAAAGCATATGCTGATCAGCTGGCAAGTGTCGTCACTGACATTTTCAAACTGTCCCTAACCCAGTCTGTAATACCTACATGTTTCAAGCAGACTACCATGGTCCATGTGCCCAAGAACACCAGAGTAGCATGTCTAAATTATTATCGCCCAGCACCACTCACATTTGTAGCCACTGTTGGGTTCTGAGAATATGAAATATACTTATTCATGTCACTGAGGGAGTGCTTAGGTTTAGAGGGTCTACACCAGAAGTTAATGATTATCTGTAGGAGGAAGGTATATAGTGTGTGCAATTAAGCATGGAATGTGCTGAGTGCATGGAAGCGATCACATGTGGCAAGCATTGATAAGGGGAGAGAGCCATGGATTAGTGATGAAGGGGGGTTGAGGTCAGGTCACGTTAAGGGAGAAAGAAAAGTTTATGGCCCATATTATTTAGTGTCCTGCCGAGCAGAAAATATACAATGTTTGTTCAGATGTGTAGGAGGAGACTCAGCCTAGGAGGAAGGGTTAAATATCAGTGCTTGTGTGAAAATGTTTTTGTCTAATGCAGCTGTATTGACCTTCTGGGATGAATAAACTTGGTCTAAGGCTTTCATAGTGTCCGTCGAGTTTTACTCTGAGAATTAGAACCTAACACCACAAAATGCTTTGAAAGTCTGATCATGGCTCACATCAACACCATCATCCCAGACACCCTGGAACCACTCCAATTTGCATACCGCCCCAACAGATCCATAGATGACACAATCTCTATTGCACTCCACACTGCCCTCTCCAACCTGGATAAAAGGAACACCTATGTGAGAATGTTGTTCATTGACTACAGCTCAGCGGTCATCACGATACTGCCCTCCAAGCTCACTAAGCTCAGGACCCTGGGACTAAACAACTGGATCCTGGACTTCCTGACGGGCCCGCCCCTAGGTGGTCAGGCTAAGCAACAACACATCTGCCACGCTGAATCTCAACACGGGGGCCCCTCAGGGGTGTATGCTTAGTCCCCTCCTGTACTCCCTGTTCACCCACGACTGCGTGGCTGCGTACGACTCCAACACCATCATTAAGTTTGGATGAGAAAGCCTTTAGGGGAAGAGATCTTCCATTCAGATTTATAGAATTGTCCATGTGGTCTATAATAAAGGGCATTTCATTTAATATAACAGGCTTTTAAAATTCTATATTTGTGCACAATTTCTACTTAAAATATCAAAGGAACGCAAAAGGCACTCATTTCTTGGAATGACCCAGAATGTTTTAGTCTAGGTGAATTCAGTCATGAACACAGTCATGGACACAGGAGAAGTACATCAGAAATCCATTAACATCATGTAGGGTTTCCTAGATAAATCAGCAGGACTTTCCAACATGGGTCAGTCAGTTTTCAGTAGGAACTAGGAAGGGGAAGGAATTTCCTGAGACAGGAAACACGAGAAAAACATGCGGCCACAACAATATTTGCGTTCCTCTTTTTAAAATGTTGTTCCTCACACAATGGTGACCTGACCTCAGTTAGAGAGAGAGAGAGAGCTTATGTTTATAAACATACATCTGGACCTGTTGTGGGTAATCTAGATAAAAAGGGGGGAAAGGGGCATTCTTTATTAGCTTGTTGCGAATTTGAAGAGGTTGAATTTAAACCTTGTTCATGTTATTGACTTCAATGTTAAGACCTGTGAGTTCAGAGCAGATGTCTGAAAGGGGGAGTAGCAATCGTCAAGAATTCTTGATGAGCTAATACCGCAGGCGATGTGTTGATAAAACTTTGGTAGCGTTTTCCTCAGATTTGCTTTATTAAAGTCCCCAAGCTACAATAAATATGGCCTCAGGATATGCGGTTTCCAGTTTGCACAAAGTCCAATGTAGTTCCTTGAGAGCCGTCGCGGTGTCGGCGTGAGGGGGAAAGATACACGGCCGTGACGATAACACGAAGAGAATTATCTGTTATGGCAATGCCTTACAGTGGGAATTTGAGATCTGCAGTAAAGCTATGTGAATACTAGCAATCCACAGCTGTGAGGGTGAGAGAGATTATAAGAATGCTGCTGACCTGCAAAACTACTAACCAACATCTAAAGCTGACCCTAACCTTAACCTAATTTTAACCAATTCTGAAATTAAATGTTGGTTTGCAGGTCAGAAGTATCCATTTAGCTTTTTCCTTTGAGGGTGTGCTGTGAGTCACAAAGCCAGGGTGGGCTGCTTTTGGTTAGTGGCAATTATACATAGTGATATTTCAGAGCCCTCTCATCCTGATTCTCAGGACTGGCGCTAGCCTTTCGCGGCAAAAATTCTAGTGGCCCCCCTATTGACATTTATTTCCTGCAATTCTACACATAATTGCTATGGGGTGTAGAGAAAATGTTGCAGATTTAGAACACATTTTCTGCAATTCTACACATTTTGCCATGAGGTGGAAAGAAGACTTTGCAATTTCATAACACATTTCATGCAATTCTACTCATTTTGCCATGGGGCAGAGAGAAGAAATGTGCAGTTTTACAGATAATTTCATGCAATTCTACCAAATTTGCCATTTGGGGGAGATTATTTTTCTTCTCTATTTTAAAGCAAATATTCTGCAATTTCACACATTTTGTAATGACTTATGCTATGTTAATATGATATCTGAGTGGGAATGACTAACAAAATCAATGTGGTCCCTCTGGAGGTCAGGGCCCCTGGACACGTGCCCTGCGTCCCCGGTCGGTATTCGGTCATGATTACTACAAGTTTAGATATCTGGCTAGACTAACTACCAATCTAAAAACTGTTAGCTGACATGGCTGATTAATTCAGTGACTGACATAACAGGAGAGAAACTGCTGATGCACAAGGAAATGTAATTCTATATGTATTTATGTTATTTTGGTCATGCCTGGAACTGGCCATGCTGGTTATAATGATGACTTTGAGCATGCCTTGCCTTGAACAATAAAATCATAGAGGTGCATACAACATTCCTGAGATCATGCTTGCATGAAAGGGCCACCAGAGAGTGATGTTAATAAGCAGAGCCTTATATAAACAGGGCTGAGGTCTCCAACTGAATTTGGACAGTGTATCCCAACCTGGTTACTGTTAAACAGTGCAATGCACAAGCACAATTTTATTAGCTGGATGTGAATATGTTAAAAATGCATCGTAGGCTATATGTATATCATTTATATTCTATTAGACCACACCTGTCTGTGTTTCTGTCAAAAGGGACCAACTGACTCCCTTGATTTAACTTGACCTGCATCACCCACAAGCAGTCCTCGTGTCTATGGGAAACACTAAGGGGATTTCCAAAATGCATTGTCAGGATATTCACTCTTGTTGTAATAATTTGTTAAAAATAAATAAGAGAAATGGGGGATGTGATGTCCATTAGAAGAATTGCCATCTGTTAGATAATTATCAATACAGGTAGGCTAGACTTATGTCAGTAATATTACTCTTTGGAACAGATGTGAAAATGTGTTTCTGGTTGATAATCAAGTGAAGTAAGTACTCTAGTGTTACGGATTCCAATGTTGTGGCACAGTCTTTATCTTGCGCTCTCGACGGCTCTCATTTTCATGGTGGCACTGGGAACATAACGGGAAAACCTATCACCGGCTCCTAATGTCGAATTCAGATAACAATTAGATTTTATTACTGGAACGATTGCTTTCAAAAATTAACTTGTCTGAAGTTCTCATAAATAGACAAACCGATGCACTAAAAGAGATTGTCCCTTAAATCGCGCGTTTCCACCTGCGCTGCTTACCTGATTTTATGACAAAATAACCACTTGAAGAATCGCGTCCTCCGATTGCGGACAGACAACGTCCCTTTCCAGCTTCCAGGCGCCTTTTTATCTATCTAGCTTTACCAGGATACCTCTGTACAATGTATGTAGAGGTTCATTGGAGAATGAGTGGGGATTGTTAGGGGAATTTCAGTGAGGTCGTGGACCTCATCGTTTACACGAGTGCAATGTGACGACGCTGCAGGCACAACTGGATGGCCCCTCCCACGGCCTGAACTCAGCTGGCCCAGCTGGACACCATGCTGTATTGTGGCATGTGGTTTTAAGACCTCACACACATGTAGAGTGGTTGGTCATTGTTATTACACAAGTGGAATAGAGACAAAAACAACCTTATTCCAACAATTATTATTATTATTTAGAAAATAACATAATGCTGGTATAAATTATCTGAGAAATCCAGAAAGCTTTCCATGCTTCTTTTTATCACTTCGAAGTTACTGAGATTTTATTTCTCACTAAAGTCTCAATAAACTTGGTCCAAGCTCACATCTGTTGCAGTGGAAGAAAGGCTAAATCAGGTGGCTGCCCAGCTCTTGCCCTTAGTTTGCCTCCTGCCCCTCCTATCGCCATGGGTACACTTCCCTGAAAACAATGGCACTATACTTTGCTTAAACCTATTTGTGGTGACTTCAAAATGAGGGGTGTTGTTGAAAGCAAAGTCATCAGACATTGGATCATCTCGAACCAATCAGAGTATTAAAGCCAATTACGATAAAAACATTTTTTTAAAACTTGTTATACATATGTGTGTTCTGGCTCTGGCCCAACCCATCGGTTTCTGCGACCAGATGGTCTAGAATGGTTTGCCATTCTAGAAATCGTTGGGGAGGTACTCAGATCCAGACTCATTGCAGAGAACAAACTAACATCCGTGGCGTGGCATAGCATTTGGCCTAGCGTTTGGGCCTAGCGTTTGGCCTGAGCAAGGAATTTGGGTAGCCAGGCAAATGGATTTAAGGACTGACCATCCATGAGATTAAAATACAAATGTTCACAATTTTTTTTAAAGCTATACAGTGTTTGTGTACCATTGCATTGTTTACAAACAACAGAGTAAAAAAGCTTATTTTGGGTTTGGATGGGGTATGACATTCGAACTAAGGTCATCAGGCATGTATAAGTTATATTCTTTAAGAATCAATGGGTATATATAATTAATTAAAAAGTCTGAAAATGGACCTGGTTATTGCAGATGGACCCTTTAAAGATTAGAATATTCCAATGCAGTAAGCCAAAAAAGATGACAAGATAGGTCACACATATATCTTCCAGGGTTGCTATAAACCACATGAGGTTGGTGGCACCTTAATTGGGGAGGACGGGCTCGTGGTAATGGCTGTAGCGGAATAGGTGAAATGGTATGAAATACATCGAACACATGGTTTCCATGTGTTTAATGCCATTCCATGTGCTCCGTTCCAGCCATTATTATGAGTCGTCCTCCCTTTAGCAGCCTCCACTGCTATAAACAGATATCCCACATTTCTGGTTAGTCCATAAATTGTTTCCTGCTTGTAGCAGGGCACGTTTACAGCAACACAATCTCACACTCAATTTGTGCAAATATGTACAAAAAGTATTTCAGCAGTTTTTGGGGGCTTAATTCCGTGTGAAAATACACACAATTTTGTGCGACTTAATTCGTAGAAAAAGACACACAATTTTGTGTGTCTACATTCATAGTAAAATACATTTTGGGGGCAAACGTCAGAACAATCTTTTGAAAGTTTTTGGATCAATGCATTTTGGGAAATGATGTTCTACACTGCCTTTTTTGTGTCCCACATTTACTTATATCAAAAACAAAGATGTTAACAACTCAATGCTGTTAATGTCGTGGAATATTCTAATCAAGTGAGAAAGACTTGTAATTTCTTCCTCGAAAACAATCTTGTCTCGGAGCTCTACGGACAATTCCTTCGACCTGATGGTTTGGTTTTTTTCTCTGACATGCACTGTCAACTGTGGGACATTATATAGACAGGTGTGTGCCTTTCCAAATCATGTCCATTGAATCCATTGAATTTACCACAGGTGGACTCCAATCAAGTTGTAGAAACATCTCAAGGATGATCAATGGAAACAGGGTGCACCTGAGATACATTTCGAGTCTCATGGCAAAGGGTCTGAATACTTATGTAAATAAGGTATTTCTGTTTTAAAACAATATAGAAATGAGCAAAAATTTATAAAAACCTGTTTTCCCTTCATCGTTATGGGGTATGTAAAAAATGGTGAATAAAGCTGTAATGTAAAACATGTGGAAAACGTCAAGGGGTCTGAATGCTTTCCAAATGCACTATATATCAAATAACCTGACAATGATGCACATCATATGGGTAGACAAATAATGTAACTATTGTTAATCTAGGATGCAAACCAGTTATATGAATCACTGTTGATCCATCCTGTTCTGATCTAATGATATGGATGTAGGATTTTCTACGGCCTAGAATTGAGGCCTCTCACAGACATGAAGGACGAAGCTAGGCCACTCTTGGTTCTTATTGGCAAAGACTGAACTCAAGTTAAGGGTTATATGTGTATCAGAGCAGTGTATGTGTATCAGAGCAGCTTGTCTCTTTCTTCAATAATAGTCCATTCACTCTTCATCCGATGCAGTTTGGCTTCAGGGCCAATCACTCTGCAGAAACAGCTAACTGTTTCTTTTTAGAGACTGTTCGAGCAATGGTTGACAAGGGTGGTGTTGTTGGCACTGTGTTTTTAGACCTTCGTAAAGATTTTGACACAGTCAACCATCAGGTCCTTATTGCCAAACTTTCTACTTTTAATTTCTCCCCTTCTGCAATCAAATGGTTTGAGTCATATTTAACTGGTAGAACTCAATACATTTCTGTGAACAATCATCTTTCATTAGTTCTTAATTTACGCTCAGGGGTTCTACAAGGATCGATACTTGGCCCGCTTTTGTTTAGTCTATATATCTGTCACGTCCAGGCCTGGGTTAGCAGGCTGGTGTTTAGTTTGTCTTTTGTTTAGGATTGTTTTGTGTTCTAGGTTTTGTATTTCTATGTTGGGGAAAATGGTTCCCAATTAGAGGCAGCTGATTGTCGTTACCTCTAATTGGGAACCATATATATGTTTGTGGTTTTCAATAGGGTTTTGTGGGTCATTGTTTGAATTAGTATGTTTAGTGGTGTGTGCACTTTTAGCCACACCGGTGTGACGATCGTCACTTGTTTGTTATTTTTCCAGTTACGTGAAAAGTATGTATACTGGATACCTCGCTGCGCCTTGGTCCGTCACTCAAGGAGATCGTGACAATATCAATGATCTGCCATCAGTTTGCCCTGATATCAATACACTAATGTATGCGGACGATACTGTAATTTATGTGCATGCCAAGACAAAACAAAACTGCCAAACTGACCACAGCTATGGATCAGATCACCAATTGGCTAAATCGTTCGTGCCTTCAACTAAATGTAGATAAAACTGTGGGAATGTTTTTCACAAAGAGACAATGTAACATTGTGTCAAATATAACGATTTCAGGTCAAAACATTAGTATTGTGCCACAAGTTAAGTATTTGGGCGTTATTAGTGATTCTAATCTTTCATTTAAAGCACATATTAAGAAAGTGTGTAATAGGGTCAAGTTTAGCTTAGCTAATTTTAGATATATTAGAAATGCACTTACTTTTAATGCTGCTAAATTATTTATGGATGCCATGATTGTGTCACATCTAACATATTGTCTGACAAGCTGCGGACAAACTAACAGCTTATCACTAAAGCCATTAGCAACTCTTTATAAAAAAAAACTCTCAAAGCTTTGGACCAGAAGCCTAACAGTTTACATCATTGTATTATCCTTAATAATCATAAACTGCTAAGCTGGGAAGCTGTAATCAAATATAAAAACATCTGTTTGGTCTACAAAATTCTGCATAATACCGCTCCTGCTCCATTTAATTCATTTATAATCCAACGTAATAATAGCAGGCAGATCACCAGAAGCACCACACGAGGTGACCTTCTAATTCCATTTAGAAAAAGCACATTTGGTCAATTATCATTTTCTGTTACAGCAATACAAAACTGGAACTCACTGCCCACTACAATTAAGATATATATACATATTCCACCTTTACTATACACCTTAAAAACTGGCTGTCCGACAATTATAACGGCACACATTAATTTCACAGATGTGATGTGTATTTGATGTGACATGGTCATGCTGCTGCCACTTGATCCTTGCTGCCTGCCTCAATGTTATGTCCTGTATGTGCTTCAATGTGGCCTCTGTGTGATTATTCTTTATGTCGATTTGTACTGTTTTATTGCATGAACTGTTTTTATGTCTTTGCAATCTGTGCTTGCTTGTTTCTTGCTTGCCTCAATTGTGTGCCACACGTTTAGTATGTCTACTCCCTCTTGTTTAGTCCTGATGTAAATATAATTGTAATGTATTTTATTTGATGTATGCCTATTGACAACTGGCCAGGGACTACAGCTGGAAATTAGCCGTAGAGGCTAAAGCTGCTCTTTTTATCAAAAGGGACTGTCCACGTCATTATAAACTAATAAACTAAACTAAACTAAATATATTAGACTCTCTGATACCACTTTGCCCAACATGCTATACCCCAGAGGTTGTAAATAAACCAGTTTTAAGGTGATATAGCTTGTATCATTATTATTGGGCTGTGAAACCCATAGCTGAATGGCTTCAGACTGAGCATTTCTCACCATTTATTTATGGAGAGAAATTCCCGTTTTATAAGAGGTAGTGTCCATTTATTTACAGTAGTGTGTTGATTAATTATTGCTTTCTTCAGTGGAAATACAAAATATGTATAAAAATGCAAAATATACCAAAAGCTAAACCAAGCAGAGATTTACGACTATTTAACCATTTAATCATTACTGAAACATGCAAACTACAAACAATTAACCAGTTAAAGAAAATGAATACTTGACAACTAGACAACTAGATACAACTAGGGTTGTATAAAAATAAGAATTTGTTCTAAACTGACTTGCCTAGTTAAATAAAGGTAAAACAATATATATATATATATATAAATATTTTCTTACAAATAATTCATAACAAAGTCAAGAGTTGGCGATAACATGAGTACAAACAAAGTGTGTGTGTGTGTGTATATATGTGTGTAAGTGTTTGTGTGTGTGTATTGTGGTGTGTATTATAATTTCCCATCATAAAAATGTATCCCCATTCCCCAATCAAGTATCTTCATCGATACCAAAAAAAAAAAGCAAAAACTGAAAAAAATCGGTATTTTTCTCCAATCTGGAAACCCTCATAAAATTCAACATAACCTTGTAAAGCCTTGCATTAAATGAAAGAAATTGTGTAATGTAGGCTCCACGAAATATGAAATGTGTTATGAAGAAAATTGTGTAGGCCTACTGTTGCCTACATGAAAAAGGGATTTCAGACTACAAGTACACCAGTATCCCAAAGTATTAAGCGAAAACAAGCATAGAAAACCGTATTGGCATTAATAAAAAAACAACAACGTAAGGCTACTGTTTTATTATAATTATTCTGGTGATAATATAGTTGATTAACAATATTGGGTTGTTAATACATTTGCTTTTATATATAAAAGATGGGTGACACCCCCCCCTCCAGGTGTCACCCATCTTCCCCATTATCCCCTGTGTATTCATAACTGTGTTCTGTGTTTGTCCGTTGCCACTTCGACTTGTTTGTCAAGTCAATCAGCGCTTTTGTTATCAGCTCCTGCTTTTCCCAGTCTCTCTTTTTCTTGCCCTTTTTTTCTTGCCTGTCCTGACTCTGAGCCCGTGTGCCTGACCACTCTGCCTGCCCCTAAACCTGAGCCTGCCTGCCAACCTGTACCTTTGCCCCGCCTCTGGTTTACTGACCCCTTTACTGACCCCTGCATATTTGCACAAATTGAGTGTGAGATTGTGTTGCAACATTTTACAGCAATCTTTTCTATAAGTCACATGATTTCATGACAAAAAAATTGTGTGTGTGTAATGCAAGTCAAGGTGTCCTGGGTGAATGTCAACAAGATGCATAATCAGCATTGTTAAAATACATTTTTTAGTTAGGCTAAATCGGACCAAACTAGTTCACGCCCTAAAAGCAGACAATGTTCAAATGTAGTCCATGAAGAGGTATTAATGATTACTGTATATGCACAGGTCTTCTGCTGTACAATTGCAAACCGCAAATCAGGCTTTGTAGTATCTGTTTTATCTTGTGACCTAGTTCAATTATCTTCCATTTCAGAGAAAATGGAGGGTCACATTTGAAGTAACTACAAAATCCAGGTAAAAACCAAGGCAAACAGCAGTGAAGTTACAACGCAAAATTACTGAACTCTGGCTTTGTTCCACCATGTTTTGACTGCAGCTCGCCTTGGTATTCTATCAGGCTCCGAGTTCAGGCGATACGTTTAAACTCAGTTTTTCACAATTACTGACATTTAATCCTAGTAATAATTCCCTGCGTTAGATCAGTTAGGATAACCACTTTATTTTAAGAATGTGAAATGTCAGAATAATAGTAGAGAGAATGATTTATTTCAGCTTTTATTTCTTTCATCACATTCCCAGTGGGTCAGAAGTTTACATACACTCAATTAGTATTTGGTAGCATTGCCTTTAAATTGTTTAACTTGGATCAAACGTTTTGGGAAGCCTTCCACAAGCTTCCCACAATAAGTTGGGTGCATTTTGGCCCATTCCTCCTGACAAAGCTGGTGTAACTGAGTCAGGTTTGTAGACCTCCTTGCTCGCACACGCTATTTCTGATATGCCCACACATTTTCTATAGGATGGAGGTCAGGTCTTTGTAATGGCCACTCCAATACCCTTTTGCCACAACTTTGGAAGTATGCTTGGGGTCATTGTCCATTTGGAAGACCCATTTGCAACGAAGCTTTATCTTCCTGACTGATGTCTTGAGATGTTGCTTCAATATATCCACATCATTTTCCTCCCTCATGATGCCATCTATTTTGTGAAGTGCACCAGTCCCTCCTGCAGCAAAGCACCCCCACAACATGATGCTGCCACCCCCGTGCTTCACGGTTGGGATGGTGTTCTTCGGCTTGCAAGCCTCCCCCTTTTTCTGCCAAACATAACGATGGTCATTATGGCCAAACAGTTCTATTTTTGTTTCATCAGACCAGAGGACATTTCTCCAAAAAGTAAGATTTTTGTCCCCATGTGCAGATGCAAACCATAGTTTGGCTTTTTCATGGTGGTTTTGGAGCAGTGGCGTCTTCCTTGCTGAGCGGCCTTTCAGGTTATGTCGATATAGGACTCGTTTTACTGTGGATATAGATACTTTTGTACCTGTTTACTCCAGCATCTTCACAAGGTCCTTTGCTGTTGTTCTGGGATTGATTTGTACTTTCCGCACCAAGGACGTTCATCTCTAGGAGATAGAACACGTCTCCTTCCTGAGCGGTATGATGACTGCGTTGTCTCATGGTGTTTATACTTGCGTACTATTGTTTGTACAGATGAACGTGGTACCTTCAGGCATTCGGAAATTGCTCCCAAGGATGAACCAGACTTGGTCTACAATTTTTTTCTGAGGTCTTGGCTGATTTCTTTTGATTTTCCCATGATGTCAAGCAAAGAGGCACTGCGTTTGAAGGTAGGCCTTGAAATACATCCACAGGTACACCTCCAATTGACTAAAATTATGTCAATTAGCCTATCAGAACCTTCTAAAGCCATGACATCATTTTCTGGAATTTTCCAAGCCATTTAAAGTCACAGTCAACAGTAAACTTCTGACCCACTGGAATTGTGATACAGTGAGATATAAGTGAAATAATCTGTCTGTAAACAATTGTTGGAAAAATTACTTGTGTCATGCACAAAGTAGATGTCCTAACCGACTTGCCAAAACAATAGTTTGTTAACAAGAAGTTTGTGGAGTGGTTGAAAAATGAGTTTTAATGACTCCAACCTAAGTGTATGTAAACTTCCGACTTCAACTGTAAAAACCATTAAATATAGTTGAAATGTAGTTAGAACTTTGTTTCTATCAAATAATTTAGAAATTCAACAAGAAAGTTTGATCAACACATTTAGTTTGTAGACACTGCATTTTGCTTTTGCATTACCCATATATTAATTTAAGGCCATACAATGGCAGAGTGCAGTAACAGTATTTTAGGGGTCATAGGTCAGATCAGGGGTCATGGTTGATATGCATAAAAATGACTTCATAATAATATAATACATCAGTGCATTAGCATTTATCTACCTACACCATACTTGGCAGGACAGCAAAAAAACTTTCAAAACCATTTTCTCAGTGTCGCTGTTTGCATAGTTACTGCTCTTTGCCTTTCTAGGGCAGTATAGGCATACACTACGAGCTGAATAATTAATTAATTTCAATGCATTCATAATCAAGGCAGATGGTCATATAGACTATGGTAGGCCTAAAGTAAACAGTTAGGTTGAAAGAAAGACAGTGGGGCTCATCACAATACAATGTCTGAGGCTGGTGATGCCCAGCTCGTTCCCTGGATAGAAACGAACAGGCCTCTTGCATTTAAATACACATGGTATGGAGTCAGATAAAATCAACTTTAATTTGTCACGTGCCGAATACAGCAGGTTTAGACCTTACCGTAAAATTCTTACAAGCCCTAAACCAACAATGCCGTTTTAAGAAAAATAAGAGTTAAGAAAATATTTACTAAATAAACTGAAGTGACATACTATTAGGTACTATGCTAATTCTGTCATCCTCAGAAAGTTATAGTGGATTTTCAGTCCATTACTACAAGGGTTTTCAAACTATTCACTGGATGTTTCTAAGAATAACATGTTAACTTTGAAGAGCATCCCTTGGGATTTTGGTTCTGAAAGAAGACTGCCAACATTTCCCCAAGGATATTCCAAATTATGTTCTGAAGTGTTTGAGGGTGTATGTTTGGGTTTTGTTCCAGAAAATGAGAGGTTATTGAAATGACTCTAACATGTCAGGACTAGTTCCTATTAGACTAGCCCATATTAGACCTCTTATCACCTCTCAGCCACTCAGGAAATGCTGCAACAATGGGATTTACAGGAAAATGGCTGCATTCTTTTCCTCTGCAAGCCCACATCCGGATTTACAAAAGTGAAACCAGATGCCATAATAAACCATATAAAATGTTCATGAATGCTCCCCCCTCTTTTCAAACTCAAATGTTATTTGTCACATGCTCCAAATACAACAGGTGTAGACCTTACAGTGAAATGCTTACTTACAAGTCCTTAACGAACAATGCAGTTTTAAGAAAAAAGTGTTAATAAAGTATTTACTAAAATAAACTTAAGTAAAAAAAAATTAAATATAAATAAATAATTATGAAGCAACAATAAAATAACAGTAGCGAGTCTATATACTGGGGGTACCGGTACAGAGTCAATGTGCAGGGGCATCGGTTAGTTGAGGTAATTGAGGTAACATGTACAGTGAGGGAAAAAAGTATTTGATCCCCTGCTGATTTTGTACGTTTGCCCACTGACAAAGAAATGATCAGTCTATAATTTTAATGGTAGGTTTATTTGAACAGTGAGAGACAGAATAACAACAAAAAAATCCAGAAAAACGCATGTGAAAAATGTTATAAATTGATTCAATAAATAGTACCCGCAAAACACCAGTCTCAATCAACAGTGAAGAAGCAACTCTGGGATGCTGGCCTTCTAGGCAGAGTTGCAAAGAAAAAGCCATATCTCAGACTGGCCAATAAAAATAAAAGATTAATATGGGCAAAAGAACACAGACACTGGACAGAGGAACTCTGCCTAGAAGGCCTGCATCCTGGAGTCGCCTCTTCACTGTTGACGTTGAGACTGGTGTTTTGCGGGTACTATTTATTGAAGCTGCCAGTTGAGGACTTGTGAGGCCTCTGTTTCTCAAACTAGATACTTTAATGTACTTGCCCTCTTGCTCAATTGTGCACCGGGGCCTCCCACTCCTCTTTCTATTCTGGTTAGAGCCAGTTTGCGCTGTTCTGTTGCAGGAGTAGTACCCAGCGTTGTACGAGATCTTCAGTTTCTTGGCAATTTCTCGCATGGAATAGCCTTCATTTATCAGAACAAGAATAGACTGACGAGTTTCAGAAGAAAGTTATTTTGTTTTTGGCCATTTTGAGCCTGTAATTGAACCCACAAATGCTGATGCTCCAGATACTCAACTAGTCTAAGGAAGGCCAGTTTTATTGCTTCTTTAATCAGGACAACCGTTTTCAGCTGTACTAACAAAATTGCAAAACGGTTTTCGAATAGTCAATTAGCCTTTTCAAATGATAAACTTGGATTAGCTAATCCAACGTGCCATTGGAACACAGGATTGATGGTTGCTGATAATGATCCTCTGTACGCCCATGTAGATATTCCATTAAAAATCTGCCGTTTCCAGCTACAAGTCATTTACAACAATAAAAATGTCTACACTGTATTTCTGATCAATTTGATGTTATTTTAATGGACCAAAAACAAGGACATTTCTAAGTGACCACAAACTTTAGAATGGTAGTGTACATATAGATAGAGGTAAAGTGACTATGCATGGATAATAAGCAGAGAGTAGCAGCAGCGTCCAGGTAGCCATTTGATTAGATGTTCAGGAGTCTTATGGCTTGGGGGTAGAAGCTGTTAAGAAGCCTTTTGTACCTAGACTTGGCGCTCCGGTACCGCTTGCCTTGAGGTAGCAGAGAGAACAGTCTATGACTAGGGTGGCTGGAGTCTTTGGACATTTTTTGGGCCTTCCTCTGACACCGCCTGGTATAGAGGTCCTGGATGGCAGGAAGCTTGGTCCCTGGGATATACTGGGTGGTACGCACGACCCTCTGTAGTGCCTTGCGGTCGGAGGCCGAGCAGTTGCCATACCAGGGGGTGCTGCAACCAGTCAGGATGCTCTCGATGGTGCAGCTGTAGATCTTTTTGAGGATCTGAGGACCCGTGCCAAATCTTTTCAGTCTCCTGAGGGGGAATACTGTAGGCATTGTCGTGCCCTCTTCACGACTGTCTTGGTGTGTTTGGACCATAATAGGTTGTTGGTGGAGTCGTGCTTGGCCATGCAGTCATAGGTGAACAGGGAGTACAGGAGGGGACTGAGCACGCACCCCTGAGGGGCCCCTGTGTTGAGGGTCAGCTTGGCATATGTGTTGTTACCTACCCTTACCACCTGGGGGTGGCCTGTCAGGAAGTCCAGGATCCAGTTGCAGAGGGAGGTGTTTAGTCCCAGGGTCCTGAGTATAGTGATGAGATTTGAGGGCACTATTTAAAAAAAAAAAAAATATATATATATATATATACATATATATATATATATATATATATATATATATATTACCTTTATTTAACCAGGAATGGCTCATTGAGATTTGAAATCTCTTTTTCAAGAGCGCCCTGGCCAAGATAGGCAGCACCAGGTCATTACACAATTACAGACAGACAACATGACATACAGGTAATCTAGTAAAAAAACATAGAATTGAAAAGAGTATGACAAAATCATAAAAGAGCAAATTAAAAGCATTGACAGGTCAGGGAATCAGCCTCAAAATCCTTCATCTATGATTTAAAAACACCAATCGGGACAAGTTCTTCCAGTTTAAAAGTATTTTGTAAGGCATTCCAAGCCGATGGCGCAGAGTACAATAAAATGCCCAAATAAAAGTGACTAGAGAAGGCCAGCCAACCCTGGTATATAAAGTGCAGTGGTGCGTAAGGGTTTTGCAGTTTAAAATAAATCTCAATGCTCCATGGTAAAGGTTGTCAATTGACCTCAAACACTGAGAGGAAGCATTCATATATAAAACATCCCCATTGTCTAGTAAAGGCATAAATGTAGCTGATTACTAGCCTCCTTCTGGCTTCAAAAGAAAAACAGGCCTTATTCCTAAAATAAAATCCCAACTTCAGCTTGTTGAATACACAATTTCAAATAGAGGCTGTCATCAATTAAAATTCTAAGATATTTTTATGAGGTTACAGTCTCTATCTCATTGCCCTGACAGATAGTCATAGGTGAAAGGTTCAGAGGTCTATTTCTTGCTTTAGAAAACACAATTAGTTTAGTTTTGCCAGTAATGAGGATAAGCTACAATTGACACAAGGTATGTTGAACAGTATAAAAAGCAGTTTGCAAGTTCTGGAAAGCTTTTGTGAGAGACGAGGCACAATAATAAATAACAGTATCATCAGCATAACAATTAAGTTGTGTATTTTGCATATTCTTGTCTAAATTATTTATATAAATAGTGAATAACAGGTGACCAAGTACAGAGCCCTGGGACACACCATTACAGACAGATATCACTGAGCCCATCAAATTGAGTGCACTGAGTTGTATCAGACAGATAGTTAGCAAACCATGCAACTGCATGCCCCGAAAGAACAAAGCTCAACAATCTATGCCTCAGTATAACATGATCAACTGTATCAAAAGCCTTAGCGAGATCAATAAAGAGAGACACAGTGCTGTTTTTTGTCAAGGGCTTCAGTGATATCATTTAAAACTTTCATGGCTGCTGTAATTGTTCTATGCTTCTTCCTGAAGCCTGATTGGTACATTGATAAAATAGAGTTAGTATACAAAAACTCTTTTAGCGTTTCACTAACAAGGGTTTCAAGTATTTTCACCAGAGGTGACAGCTTTGAGATTGGCCTATAATTATTTAAAAGAGTTGGATCCCCCGCTTTAAAAGTGGTAGGACAAATGCTGATTTCCATATCTTCAGAATTTCATTACTTTCCAGGGTTAGATTGAACAGAAATGTAAGTGGTTCAGCTATGAAATCAGCTGCCAGTTTTAAAAAGCAGGGATCAAGAAGATCAAGACCTGCAGGCTTTCTCTGCTCTAAGGATTTCAGGGTTTTATGTACCTCCTGCACTGAGAACGGCAAAAAGCTAAATGTTTGACCAGATCTCACTGGTTCATCCACACAGGGTTGTACAGAGACAGAGGACACTGAATCCAACAGCCTACCAGATGATACAAAGTGCTCATTGAAACAATTCAACATTTCAGTTTTGTCATATACAGCAACAGAGTCCTTCAATTCACATGACGGTAAATCATTAACATTACTATTACCAGACAGACTTAATAGCCTTCCAAAACGTTCTAGGGTCATTCAGGTTATCAGTGGTAACAGACATAAAATATTCAGACTTGGCCTTCCTGAGAAGAAAATAACACTTGTTTCGTAACTGCCTAAAAAGAAGCCAATCAGCATCAGAACATGATTTCCTTGCTTTAGCCCAGGCTAGACTACGTTTATGAATAATTCTATGGTGTTGAATGCTGAGCTGTAGTCAATTAATAACATTCTTACATAGGTGTTCCTTTTGTCCAGGTGGGAAAGGGCAGTGTGAAGTGCAATAGAGATGTAATCATCTGTGAATCTGTTGGGGCGGTATGAAAATTGGAGTGGGTCAAGGGTTTCTGGGATAATGATGTTGATGTGAGCCATGACCAGCCTTTAAAAGCACTTCAGGGCTACAGACGTGAGTGCTATGGTTCGGTAGTCATTTAGGCAGGTTACCTTGGTGTTCTTGGGCACAGGGACTATGGTTGCAAAGGGTCGGAAACTTTCCGGTAAATCTAAAAAATAAATCTGGAAATTTTACATGGGAAGTTAAGCCTGGGAATTTGGGGAATTTTGCTTAAATTCATCAAAAACATTAGCTTATAACAGTGAAGCTTTTTTTGTGGTATACACATAAGGCAATTCTAGATCTTGTGGCATATTTTGGTTAAACTATACCCAAATCAATGGAATTGCAACCATCTGCATGCACAGTGTATTCTTCCATCACATGTACAGCTGGTTCTCAAGATCTTGCACACTAATGAGATGCTATTGAACCCAGACTACTACACTGTCTGAGCCAAGGACTACATGCTTTCTGGTAAGTTTTGATTACAATACTGGGTGGGGTGAATATATTTTATATGACATACATTATTTTTTGTTAACTAGTAAATAGTAGCCTACAGAAAAGTGTTTAAATCATTTCTAACTTGTTAACAATTTCTGCTAGTTAGTTTTTGCTACCATGTGGGTTTTAGCTTGCTTGAGCCTGCTAATTGAGGAGTGTTAATTCACCTGTTTCCATACATTTATCTTACAAAGGAGTTGTTTAATCTAACTGCTTAACTATTTATCTGTACATGGAATTGTATGTTTTTTTTTTTACACATTTATTCCTAATCTTTACAGGAAAATGCCACGGGCACTATCTGATGTGTGGAAAAATTTCACTGCAGCTAATTTAGAAGGAAAAGCTGTGTACAATTGCAAATACTGTGCCAAATCATATGTGAAGAATGCAACAAAGATGCAGAATCATCTGGCCAAGTGCATAAAGTTCCCTCAGCGCTCACAACAAGCAACCTTTGACAAAAGTCCTTCTACTTCTATTCAAGGTGAAAATGATGAATCAGACACCTTATCGATAGCAACGGCTCATGGTCCTCCTGGAATCAGAAGGTTTTTTTTACTCAATGGAGGGACATAGTCATAGAAATGCTGATGTATGTCTTGCTCGCACTGTGTATGCAACTGGTTCACCTCTGATGCTCACAGGCAATGTGTATTGGAAGAGATTTATGAATGTTCTTCGCCCAGCATACACCCCTCCAACCAGACATGCTTTATCTACTCATTTGCTGGATGCAGACTTCAACAGAGTTAAAGTGAGGGTCAGGCAAATCATAGAGAAAGCAGACTGTATTGCAATCATCTCGGATTGAGGGAGACAATGCCATGTCTTGCCACTTTGGCCTGGATGATGGCAAGGTTCTTGGCAGTCTGGCGATGTACACTTCCAAGCAAGGGCTTTCAATTTTTCAACAAGGGTTGAAAAATTGGTGGCCATCCGGGCATATCTGAGGCTTTTTGAGCCTGACAACGAGCCATCCTCAACAAGGTTGGAATGTGACAGTGAAGATGAGGCCTCAGAGTCTGATGTTCAAGATATGGACATTAAGGAGGTCCAGGGAGAAGACATGGAAGCCTGAGAGGAAGACAACCAAAGCTTTAGTTTCTAGCTTATCATTTCACAGATGTACAGTATGTTGAAAATGTTTTTGGGAGATGCGATGGGTCATTGGTGTCACGACTTCCGCCGAGGTTGGTCCCTCTCCTTGTTCGGGCGGCGTTCGGCGGTCGACGTCACCGGTCTTCTAGCTACTGTCGATCTACTTTTCATTTTCTATGTTTTTTTGTCTTCATTATACACACCTTGTTTCTATCCCATATTTACATGTTCCTTATTTAAACCCTCTGTTTCCCCCATGGCTTTGTGCGTGTTTATTATATGTTAGATTTGCTCGTGTATGTGAGCTTGTATTTTGTACTACCAATTCTGGTAGTTTTGTATTTGAGTAAATATACGTGATTACTCATCTCCGTTGTCCTGCGCCTGACTCTGCCTACCTGCATCATTGAGATTTCTGACAATTGGGGATCATTCAATATTCCCTTTATTTTGTTGTTCAATTAAATCATCCCATGTGAAGAGTCAACTCATTTAATTAAAGTTCAATTCGTAACTAAATTGTTTTTTTTATTTCTATTGTAAGGATTTAATCATTTGCAATTATGTCTACTGATGATAAGGTAAAAGGTTTATGTTTCTGTCTCCATATGATATGGTAAATATATCCAATGCAAAAAACATCTAAATTTAAATGGTAGTAATATTCAGTTGCATATATTTCCGTTAATTCCCATATATTTCCGTTAATTCCAGTCTAAAGTTTCCACCTCTAAATATTCCCCAAAATGTGCAACCCTAACAGAGACTATGGTGGTCTGCTTGAAACATGTTGGTATTACAGACTCGGTCAGGGACAGGTTGAAAATGTCAGTGAAGACACTTGCCAGTTGGTCAGCGCATGCTCGGAGTACACGTCCTGGTAATCTGTCTGGCCCTGCGGCCTTGTGAATGTTGACCTGTTTAAAGGTCTTACTCACATCGGCTACGTCGAGCTTGATCACACAGTCGTCCAGAACAGCTGATGCTCTCATGCATGATTCCGTGTTGCTTGCCTCGAAGCGAGCATAGAAGTTATTTAGCTCGTCTGGTAGGCTCGTGTCACTGGGCAGCTCGTGGCTGTGCTTCCCTTTGTGGTTCGTAATAGTTTGCAAGCCCTGCCACATTAGACGAGCGTCGGAGTCGGTGTAGTACAATTCAATCTTAGTCCTGTATTGACGCTTTGCCTGTTTGATGGTTCGTCGGAGGGCATAGAGGGATTTCTTATAAGCGTCCGTGTTAGAGTCCCGCTCCTTGAAAGCGGGAGCTCTACCTTTTAGCTCAGTGCGGATGTTGCCTGTAATCCATGGCTTCTGGTTATGGTATGTACGGTCACTGTGGGGACGACTCATCAATGCACTTATTGATGAAGCCAGAGACTGATGTGGTATACTCCTCATTGCCATCGGAAGAATCCCGGAACATATTCCAGTCTGTGCTAGCAAAACAGTCCTGTAGCTTAGCATCTGCGTCATCTGACAACTCCCTTATTGAGCGAGTCACTGGTACTTCCTGCTTTAGTTTTTGCTTGTAAGCAGGAATCAGGAGGATAGAGTTATGGTCAGATTTGCCAAATGGAGGGCGAGGCAGAGCTTAGTACACGTCTCTGTGTGTGGAGTAAAGGTGGTCTATAGTTTTTCCCCCTCTGGTTGCACATTTAACATGCTGGTAGAAATGAGGTAAAACGTATTCAAGTTTCCCTGCATTAAAGTCCCCGGCCATTAGGAACGCCGCCTCTGGATGAGCATTTTCTTGTTTGCTTATGGCCTTATACAGCTTGTTAGCGACATCTTAGTGCCAGCATCGGTTTGTTGTGGTAAATAGACAGCTTCGAAAAATATAGATGAAAACTCTCTTGGTAAATAGTATGGTCTACAGCTTATCATGTGATAACCTTGAGACTTCCTAAATATTAGATTTCATGCACCAGCTATTATTTACAAATAGACACAGACTGCCACACCTTGTCTTACCGGAGGCAGCTGTTCTGTCTTGCCGATGGATCGAAAACCCCGCCAGCTGTATGTTATCCATGTCGTCGTTCAGCCACGACTCGGTGAAACATAAGATATTACAGTTTTTAATATCCCGTTGGTAGGATAGTTTTGATCGGAGCTCATCCATTGTGTTATCCAATGATTGCCCGTTGGCTAATAGGACTGATGGTAGAGGGGGATTACTCACTCGCCGCCGGATCCTTACCTACGTCCCTGATATCTCTGTCTCTTCTTCATGCGAATGACGTGGATTTGGGCCTTGTTGGGTGTCTGAAAAAAATCCTTCACGTCCAGCTCGTTAAAGAAAAAATCTTTGCCCAGTACGAGGTGAGTAATCACTGTCCTGATATCCAGAAGCCATTTTCGGTCATAAGAGACGGTGGCTTATTTTGTACTTATGTAGAAGAAAAAAAAGAAAAAAAACACACACACACACACACACAATAGCACAATTAGTTAGGAGCCTGTAAAACGTCAGCCATCTCTTCTGGCGCCATCATTCTGTTACCCTTGTTTTACAGTTTTTTCAAATGTATGTTAATATAATATATGCCATTTAGTAGACACTTTTATCCAAAGCAACTTAAAGTCATTTGGCAAACATTTCACATTCAGGTGGTCCCTGGAATCTAAACGAATATCCTGGTATTGCAAGTGCCATCTTCTACAAACTACCATTCTGTACCAGACTGGCCAATATAATATTACTATAACGGCCAGTCTGGTACAGTATCTGAAACGGATCACTCTAAAGTCATGAAAAGTATTTGAATATACCAAACTAAAAAACATAATCAAAATGCTTGCAAAGGTCAATACCTACAATTTTATTTCACAATTATCATGCGAGTCCGTAATAAATGGTGTAGTGCACTTTAACTACACTTCCCATGGTGCGTTGTTTTCAGGAAGTGGATGCGTCCGAGTTGAAAGTTCAAAACGTCCAACCCAAATGCTACAACAACAAACATCTTCAGGACGTTAATATTACATTTGTTTTGGTATTTTATTATAGTAAATAAAGATAAAATGACAGGACATAAGGCGAAAGACCTTTTGCAGATGGACTTGTATGGTCTACTGGGTGTTAAAGGCACAGCGACGGCGAAAGAGGTGAGTGATAGCTAGCTAACTTGCTAGATTCTAACTACGGTAGCTAGCTAACGTTAGATTGCTTGCCAATCTTGACGCCTTGTAGCTTATGAGTAGTTTAGCTAGCTAGTGGCTTTGAAGTTGGTACAGTACAAATACAACTATTAAAATGTATTCGTTACATGCTTCGTAATAAAACAGGTGTAGACTACAGTGAAATGCGTACCTACGGGCCCTTCCCAACATTTCAGAGATAGAAAATAGAGAAATCATTTAACGTAAAACACGTTAATAATTATACCCAATGAGTAAAACGGTAACTTGGCTATATACACGGGGTACCGAGTCGATGTACGAGGTAGAAATGGTCATACAACTAGGTATAAAGTGACAGATAATGAACAGTAGCAGAAGTTAAAAAAAAAAAAAAGTTAGTGCAAGAATTTGGGTCGGTCAATGCAGATCATTTAGCAGTCTTATGGCTTGGGGTAGAAGCTGTTCAGGGTCCTGCTGGTTCCAGACTTAGTGCATCGGTACAACTTGTCCTGTGTGTTACGAGGAAAGTATCTTCAAATGGCCACTAAGTGGCGGCATAGTACCATTCACAATTCTATGTAATTTAGTAGTCCAATGAATAGAAGTCCAGTGACTTTTTTGATTCAGAGCAGTGGTGGAAAACGAACACAATTGTCATACTTGAAGTAAAAGTAAAGATACCTTAATAGAAAATGAAAAGTGAAAGTCACCCAGTTAAATAGTAATTGTATTTGGTTTTAGTATCGCAAGTAAATGTAATGACTAAAATATAGTATCAAAAGTTAAATTAAAAATAATTAAAAATCCTTTATGTTAAGCAAACCAGACTGCAGCATTTTATTATATAGATTTTTGACTGATAGCCAGGGGCACACTCCAACACTTAGACATTATTTACACATTAAGCATTTGTGTTTAGTGAGTTCGCCAGATCAGAGGCAGTAGGGATGACCAGGGGATGCTCTCTTGATAAGTGTGTGAATTGGACACTTTTCCTGTCCTGTTGAGCATAAAAAATTTAACAAGTAATTTTTGAGTGTCAGGGAAAATGTATGGAGTAAAATAAGATTATTTTCTTTAGGAATGTATTAAAGTAAAATTAGTCAAAAATATAAATAGTAATGTAAAGATACCCCAAAAAACGACTTAAGTAGTACTTTAAATAATTTTGACTTAAGTACTTTACACCACTGATTCAGAGACAACAGAGCCAGCCATCTAGGTTTTCTGCATGGATGTATTCATCCCGCCGATTCTGTTGCAAAACATTTCTTAAACGGAAGCAAACAGAACAGGGGAGGGACTTTTGATAGGGCTGCGGCGGTCATAAAATTTTGTCAGCAGGTTATTGTCATGCAAAAGCCTACTGGTCTCACGGTAATTGACCGTTAATTAACATAAACACGTTTAGCATCTCCAGGCCTCCACACGTACAGTTGAAGTCTTTGTGCATGACACAAGTAATTTTTCCAACAATTGTTTACAGACAGATTATTTCACTTATAATTCACTGTATCACAATTTCAGTGGGTCAGAAGTTTACGTACACTAAGGTGACTGTGCTTGGAAAATTCCAGAAAATTATGTCATGGCTTTAGAAGCTTCTGATAGGCTAATTTACGTCATTTGAGTCAAATGAAGGTGTACCTGTGGATGTATTTCAAGGCCTACCTTCAAACTCAGTGCCTCTTTGCTTGACATCATGGGATAATCAAAAGAAATCAGCCAAGACCCCAGAAAAAAATTGTAGACCTCCACAAGTCTGGTTCATCCTTGGGAGCAATTTCAAAACGTCTGAAGGTACCACGTTCATCTGTACAAACAATAGTATGCAAGTATAAACACCATGGGACCACGCAGCCATCATACCGCTCAGGAAGGAGATGCGTTCTGTCTCCTAGAGATGAACGTACTTTGGTGCGAAAAGTGAAAATCAATCCCAGAACAACAGCAAAGGACCGTGTGAAGATGCTGGTAGAAACAGGTACAAAAGTGTGTATATCCACAGTAAAATGAGTCCTATATCGACATAACCTGAAAGGCCGCTCAGCAAGGAAGAAGCCACTGCTCCAAAACCGCCATAAAAAACAGACTACGGTTTGCAACTGCACATGGGGACAAAGATCATACTTTTTGGAGAAATGTCCTCTGGTCTGATGAAGCAAAAATAGAACTGTTTGGCCATAATGACCATTGTTATGTATGGCAGAAAAAGGGGGAGGCTTGCAAGCCGAAGAACACCATCCCAACCGTGAAGCACGGGGGTGGCAGCATCATGTTGAGGGGGGGCTTTGCTGTAGGAGGGACTGGTGCACTTCACAAAATAGATGCCATCTTGAGGGAGGAAAATTATGTGGATATATTGAAGCAACATCTTAAGACATCAGTCAGGAAGTTAATGCTTGGTCGCAAATGGGTCTTCTAAATGGACAATGACCCCAAGCATACTTCCAAAGTTGTGGCAAAATGGCTTGAGGACAATAAAGTCAAGTTATTGGAGTGGCCATCACAAAGCCCAGACCTCAATCCTATAGAACATTTCTGGGCAGAACAAGAAAAAAGTGTGCAAGCAAGGAGGCCTACAAACCTGACTCAGTTACACCAGCTCTGTCAGGAGGAATGGGCCAAAATTCACCCAACTTATTGTGGGAAGCTTGTGGAAGCCTACCCAAAACGTTTGACCCAAGTTAAACAACTTAAAGGCAATGCTACCAAATACTAATTGAGTGTATGTAAACTTCTGACCCACTGGGAATGTGATGAAAGAAATAAAAGCTTAAATAAATAATTCTCTCTACTATTATTCTGACATTTCACATTCTTAAAATAAAGTGGTGATCCTAACTGACCTAAGACAGGGAATTTTTATTAGGATGAAATGTCAGGAATTGTCAAAAACTGAGTTTAAATATATTTGCCTAAGGTGTATGTAAACTGCCGACTTCAACTGTACTAGCCGCTGATGCCCACCTTTGGAACATCTGCATTTTAAAACAAGTTAAATAAATCTATTTAATATACACCATCATAATAAATCCATGAGTTATTTCAGTCAGATCTAAAGAAACATTATGATATAAAGAAATATATTTCAGAAAGAACAGAATGAGTTTGCCTACTGTAGGCCTGTGTTATCTGGCTATGCTCCCATGCCTTACGCTGTAGGCTTGTTAATGTGTATAAGTGCTATTATTTTATCAGATTAAATAGTAAGAAGACTATACATTTATTTAGCACCACACTCTGAGGGCCCTCACCTCCTCCCTGTAGGCTGTCTTGTCATCGTTGGTAATCAAGCCTACTACTGTTGTGTCATCTGCTAACTTGATGTTTGAGTTGGAGGTGTGCTTGGCCACGCAGTCATGGGTGTACAGGAGGGGGCTGAGCACGCACCCTTGTGGGGCCCCAGTGTTGAGGATCAGCGGAGTGGAGGGGATGCTTCCTACCTTCACCACCTGGGGGCCGGCCCGTCAGGAAGACCCAGTTGCACAGGGTGGGGTTCAGACCCAGGGCCTCAAGGTTAATGATGAGCTTGGAGGGTACTATGGTGTTGAATGCTGAGCTATAGTCAATAAACAGCATTCTTACATAGGTATTCCTCTTGTGCAGATGGAATAGGGCAGTTTGCAGAGTGATGGCGATTGCATCGTCTGTGGATTTATTGGGGTGGTAAGCAAATCGAAGTGGGTCTAGGATGGCAGGTAAGGTAGAGGTAATATGATCCTTGACTAGTCTCTCAAAGCACTTCATGATGAAAGAAGTGAGTGCTGCGGGGCGATTGTCATTTAGTTCATTTACCTTATCTTTCTTGGGTACAGGAACAATGGTGGCCATCTTGAAGCATGTGGGGACAGCAGACTGGGATATGGAGATTGAATATGTCTGTAAACACACCAGCCAGCTGGTCTACACATGCTCTGAGGACACGGCTAGGTATGCCGTCTGGGCCGGCAGTCTTGCGAGGGTTTTACTCACGTTGGCCACAGAGAAGGAGAGCCCACAGTCCTTGTTAGCGGGCCGCGTCGGTGGCACTGTGCTATCCTCAAAGCGTGCGAAGAATGTGTTTAGCCTGTCCGGAAGCAAGACATCGGTCTCGGTGACGTGGCTGGTTTTCCTTTTGTAGTCTGTGATTCTCTGTAGTCCCTGACACATACGTCTCGTTTCTGAGCTGTTGAATTGCGACTCTACTTTATCTCTATACTGACGTTTAGCTTGTTTGATTGCCTTGCGGAGTGAATTACTACACTGTTTATATTCTTCCATATTACCAGTCACCTTGCCATGGTTAAATGCAGTGGTTCATGCTTTCCGTTTCGCACAAATGCTACCATCTATTCACGGTTTCTGGTTAGGGTAGGTTTTAATTGTCACACTGGGTACTACATCTTCTATACACTTCCTTATAAACTCAGTCATGGTATCCGTGTATGCGTCTAGATAATTTTTGCAAGCTACCTGGAACATATCCCAGTCCACGTGATAAAAACAATTCTGAAGCGTGGATTCCGTTTGGTCAGACCAGTGTTGAATAGTTTGAAGCACGTGCACTTCCTGTTTGAGTTTCTGCCTATATGGCGGGAGGAGCAAGATGGAGACGTGGTCAGATTTGCCGAAAGATGGTCGGGGGAGGGCCTTGTAAGCATTCCGGAAGTTTGAATAGCAATGGTCGAGAGTCTTAGCAGCGCGAGTAGTACAGTCGATATATTGATAGAGCTTCGACAGCCTAGTCCTCAGATTTGCTTTGTTAAAATCCCCAGCTACAATAAATGCATCCTCAGGATATGTGGTTTCCTGTTTGCATAAAGCCAGTGAAGTTCTTTGAGGGCCGTCAAGGTGGGATGTCAACGGACCGTGGCAAAGTTTCCTGCAAAGTTTCATAAGAGCTAGTTGCGATGCTGCCATCTCTTTTGGCGCCATCTTCAAAGTTTGTCTATGGAGATTTCATGTCTGTGTGCTCAATTTTTACACACCTGTCAGCAACGGGTTTGGCAGAAATAGCCGAATCCACTCATTTGAAGGGGTGTCCACATTATTTTCTATATATAGTGTATAAGAACACTTTCACTCCACGCATCAACCACTGTTTGAGGAGCATGGTCTCGCTGCCCGACAGGTGATATTCCGCCCAAACTCTGTCATGGGCTTTCAAACCTTGTTCCTGCAACTACCCAGTGCTTAATTTGGGAAACCAATTGAAATCTGTTCGGGAACATCAATAGTAACAAGTTTTCGCAACTAAACATATTTCACAAAACTTTTTACACTCCGTCTGCGCGCTGAAGAAGGGAATAAAGGAGCGAGAGGAGGAGATGGAAATGCATGGTGGTGAGATTCAATATAGCTGAATGTGTCACTCAATTCATTCTGAAAATAAAATAATAAGTCCCTATTACTAGGCTACTGTAAATCAAATATAAATTCACTAATTGTAGTCTAACAGTAAGCCACCCTGCATAATCAATAAACCAACAGCATCGCCTAGGGCTAAGTCCTCTACCAGACTCATGGATAGACATTTTGGAGCACAAGGTAAGCACTCCATTCAGTATGCATAATAACACAGTCCTCACTCAAAGGAGATGACTCACATTTGTTTAATTTTGGAGTATAGGCTAGACCAATTATGTACCAAAGATTTCTTAAATCAATTTCTTCCATGCATAATGTGCGGTAGGCTATGTATTGTATAATGGCACAATCATAGTTTGAATTAAGTTTTTTTTCGGGCTTGGGCTCATAGGCCTTGCATATGCATAAGCTCTAATATGCATATGGATGTTTTTTTTATTAATTATCACCCTAGAAAGCACTGTGTTAGGCTTCGAAACAACATCCTCAATAACCATGTTTTACACTGTTTCAATCTGCTGTTGAACTTCTTTCTTCAACTTGATTATCACAGTGAGGTGAGTTTAAAAAGTATGATAGGCCTACTGTTTTGATGATAAGTGTTTGATGTGAATTTCCATTGCATTTGGATTGATGTTAGAGTGCTTCCTTAGAGGGACAATAGAGCACTGAGTACCAGACTTATGGCCTGATGGTAGTTAGCAAGTTGGGTACTAAAGTCAAAGTCACCATTATTAGTCAGTTGTACAACCAAATGCCTTCAACCGAAATGTGTCTTCCGCATTTAACCCAACCCCTCTGAATCAGAGAGGTGCGGGGGGCTGCCTTATATCGACATCCACGTCTTCGGCGCCCGGGGACTACCAAAGCGTGTCCAGAGTGTGCAGAAGGAGATTATCTTGACTCAACGGTAACGTGCAATTTTACTGCGGTCATGATTGCCGATGTGGCGGTAATACGGTCTCCGCAACAGCCTAAGGGACATACCTGAATTTGTCCAATAGAAAAGCTTGTTTTGCTGTTTGCTTCCATTTGGTTCTTAAACGGTAAACAGTTTCAGTAATGAATACACCCCTGGCATAGTATATGAAGGAAACATGCTGATTCAGGGCAACACCACCTGGACAAGATGTCTTTTGAAATAATAAATAATGCTTATAAACCTAGCCAATACATCATGTTGCCACTGTTTCTGGCAGCACTATTCTCTCAAGTTATTTCAAAACAGGACTGGTCGAGCCAGCATTTGGATCAGTTCAAGAAACAAATGATCTGCCTCAATATCTTTTGTTTGCAGATCATAAATTGTACTGCAATCTGCATGTTAAACAAGTATCATGTTTGATTGCTTGCTCAAGCAAAAGGCTGCTCCATCCAATTGAAACAGAATGTAACAGGTTAGTCTGACTTTATGTGCAGACATGGGTATTGGGTTTACTCTGGGAAGATTCCCCTTCCCTTGTCCCATTTTACCTGCTCAGATTCATTCCCCATGGGTGATAGGCCTACATGTGTGTCCCTAAATCCAGGAATTTTCACAATCATAAACAGTGCTTTTAACATGAGTTTTTTCAACTTACATATTTGACCCTTTGACATGCATGATTACGTTGTGCATGTTCATTTAAACAGTGCTGGTGACCTGGGTTTGAGACCCGCTTGGGGAGTCACCCTACTTTCACATTCTTAGCAATATACAGTACCAGTCAAAAGTTTGGACACACCTACACATTCAAGGGTTTTTCTGTTGGAAAAGCATTCCAGGTGAAGCTGTTTGAGAGAATGCCAAGAGTGTGTAAGGGTGGCTACTTTGTAGAATCTAAAATATATTTAGATTTTGTTTAACACTTGTTTGGTTACTACATATTTCCATATGTGTTATTTCATAATTTTGATGTCTTCACTATTATTATACAATGTAGAAAATATGACATCACATCAGAAAATATTTATAGCTAAACTGTAATTACTGAGTGTACCAGTACAGATGTCCACAAAAAAATCTTTACATTCATTAAATAATCAAAAACACGTTGAAATATAGCATTAAGCTGAATTAGCTAGCTAGCTTTCTTACCTAATAGAAGAAGTGCCTTTTGGGAAGTCCTCCATGTTGCAATGTGGCTACCGGTTAGCTACCTGGAGATGTAAACATGTTGGTCCCGCCTTCCGTTTAGCTAGCCAATCACTGGCATTGTAACAAAAAGCACTGCTATGATTGGTCAATAAGGCTGGCTATCATATTTGAGTAACATGTCATTGTAGATTTGCAAGCACACAGAGATCATTTCACACAAGCACAGCTACATTTCGAGAGACCGCAGGCAAGTATACCAAGAAAAGGGAGATGCGGTGCTCTACACTTCGTGGAATTGAGCACAATGAAATTATCTGGCCAATCAACATTTGTGTCCGAGCTCTCAACTATCTCTGTTCCTCAACATGATCCTCTGCGCCCTTTAAGATTTTTATCTGAACATTCAACTCTCTCCACCCGCACTCAACATTATTTTCCACATTCTTGACATGCCCCCATGCTCCTTCGAATTGTGAGACTGAAATGACACCATAGTTTTCGCCCACAGGACTGCCACTGACTAGTTGTTTTTTGTTTGTCGCACCATTCTTGGTAAACGCTAGACATTGTCGTGCGTGAAAAGCCCAGGAGGGCAGCCGTTTCTGAGATACTGGATCGTTTTGCCCACTCTAACATTCAATGAAACAGTAACTGAATGCCTCGATGCCTGCCTGCCTGCTTCATATAACAAGCCACAGCCACGTGACTCACTGTCTGTAGGAGCGATCAATTTTCGTGAACGGGGTGGTGTACCTAATAAACGGTCCGGTGAGTGTATAGTGCTAAGAATGTGACAGTAGGGTGACTCCCCTAGCGTTTCTCGAACCCAGGCCACCAGCACTAATGACTAACGCCCTAACCACTGTCCCAATAAGGGATATCTCTAGGGCATTTTCTTATTAGGCCAGTATAGTTAAGCACTGTCCAGAAGAAACCCTAACCCCTCGTCCTTAGGCACTTGTGAAGATGTGAAACAACTTGATAGGTATAAGCAATAGGGAAAATGCACTTTGAAGTGTACTTTTTAACAGAGCTGAGATTTACTTAGGGAAATATTTTATTGCTAATAGTGATTCAGGAGTATTATTAAAACTGGTTAATATGCCCCACCAACATTGGACAACTATACAGAATTCCCTTAAATTGCTGAAGTAAGTGAATACAATCAATGATGAGAGAATAGTCAGATTTAATTGATACCTTACATGGGCATGGTGGCGTAGAATGAAGGTTCGGAGTACCATGAACCAAGAGGTTGTGAATTCACATCCCAGGGGAGGACATGTTGAATTATAATTATTGATTAATTGAACATGCAAAATGCAATCATGTATATCAAAATGTGTAAAATATGTCAATTGAAAACACTGTATATTGAGCTGTGTGTGTGTCAATAAAACTTGCCAACAGAAAAAGACTTGGATCATTGGTTCACCAATTAGGGCTTTTATTGGCTCGGCAACAGTAACAAGACGTGATGTGTGTGTGTGTGTGTGTGTGTGTGTGTGTGTATATATATATATATATATATATATATATATATATATATATATATATATATATATATATATACACACACTACTGTTCAAAAGTTTGGGGTCACTTAGAAATGTCCTTTGTTTTTGAAAGAAAACCACTTATTTTTGTCAATTATAAAATAACATCAAATTGATAAGAAATACAGTGTAGACATTGTTCATGTTTAATTGAATGTCTACTTGGGCGTACAGCAACCATCACTCCTGTGTTCCAATGGCACGTTGTTAGCTAATCCAAGTTTATCATTTTAAAAGGCTAATTGGTCATTAGAAAACCCAATTGCAATTATGTTAGCACAGCTGAAAACTGTTCTTAAAGAAGCAATACAACTGTCCTTCTTTAGACTAGTTGAGCATAAGCATTTGTGGGTTTGATTACAGGCTCAAAATGGCCAGAAACAAAATAACTTTCTTCTGAAACTTGTCAGTCTATTCTTGTTCTGAGAAATTAAGGCTATTCCATGCAAGAAGTTGCCAAGAAACTGAAGATCTCGTACAATGCAGTGTACTACTCCCTTCACAGAACAGCGCAAACTGGCTCTAACCAGAATAGAAAGAGGAGTGGGAGGCCCCGGTGCGCAACTGAGCAAGAGGACAAGTACATTAATGTGTCTAGTTTGAGAAACAGATGCCTCACAAGTCCTCAACTGGCAGCTTCATTAAATATTACCCGCAAAACACCAGTCTCAGTGAAGAGACGTCAACAGTGAAGAGGTGACTCTGGGATGCTGGCCTTCTAGGCAGAGTTCCTCTGTCCAGTGTCTGTTCTTTTGCCCAACTTAATATTTAATTTGTATTGTTCAGTCTGAGATATGGCTTTTTCTTTGCAACTCTGCCTAGAAGGCCAGCATCCCGGAGTCGCCTCTTCACTTTTGACGTTGAGACTGGTGTTTTCCGGGTACTATTTAATGAAGCTGCCGTTTTGAGCCTGTAATCGAACCCACAAATGCTGATGATCCAGATACTCAACTAGTCTAAAGAAGGTTTTCAGCTGTGCTAACATAATTGCAAAAGGGTTTTCTACTGATCAATTAGCCTTTTAAAATGATTAACTTGGATTAGCTAACGCAACGTGCCATTTGAACACAGGAGTGATGGTTGCTGATAATGGGCCTCTGTACGCCTATGTAGATATTCCATAAAAAAATCAGCCGTTTCCAGCTTCAATAGTCATTCACAACATTAATGTCTACACTGTATTTCTGATTAATTTGATGTTATTTTAATGGACAAAAAAATAGATTTTCTTTCAAAAACAAGAATTTCTAAGTGACCCCAAACTTTTGAACGGTAGTGTATATTTTTTTATAAACATGCTTTTGCAACTTTCCCAAGAAACGTGTCTAGAACATTAATATCTTGTGTTTTGAGAACATGGCAACCATGTTCTGTGTATGTTTGGTTGGACATTGATGGAATATTCTCCTAACCCACAGAACTGAACACATGAATGTTCTTGCAATGTTCCCATGAAATTTGTCTAGATTTATTAGGATCCCCATTAGCCGACGCCAATGGGGACAGCTAGTTAATATCTTAAGTTCTGAGAACATGTTAACCACATTCTGGGTAAGTTCTATGGGACATTAAGGGAATGGTGTCTTGGAAACATTCCTTGCACATCACCGGAACATTCCTATGAAATTGTTAGTTAATGACCTAATGTGACTCTTAAGGGAACATTTTCTAAAGTTGTGGGAATGTTTGTTGTTTGCTGGGGAGTTCCTTTTGCGCCACTGAGTTATCCAATATCCTGTAGCCGACATAGTTAAACAGTCTAGCTATCACTTTTCAGCCACATGCTCCTGCATATCAGCAGGGATAAACAAGTGGCTGTTTTACTTACTAAGAGAGCAGAAGAAGGGAAAGGACTGGACACAGTTACGGCACAAACAAATTCAATAAGATTCAGCTACTGTATGTGGCTTGCTGGTTCTATTTCTGTTGGCTAATAAAGCACAATATAGCGTGACTGTTTTAAATGTAGACAATCTAGCTGTCTGAGATCTGTGCAGACATTCACTGGCAGATGTCTTTGTGGACGTTATCATGACACGCAGCGTTTGCATGTGGAGCTCCTTCCTCTCATTCCCATCGCTCTTCGTGTCTGGCGCCCTGACTGCAGTAACGTTTGGGCTCCGTGGCATAAACAGCTGTATGGTACTGTAGCGTAGCTAGCTGAGGGAGTGAGGGGGAATAGAGTGACACTTATCCTACCTACCCTTGTGCTCTGCTGCCTCCATCCATGCAGAAGAAGACACTTTCCTTGGGTGAGTGGGTGGGTGGGTAACTCAGCTAGGCCTTGGCAGGCCCCACTCACGCTAATTGTATCACTGTCCCAAACAAATGTTCCTGTCAGGCGAACTATGCTCGCTCAGTGCGCATTTCGGAAGCTGAACTGCAATTATATCTTACTAGGCAGACGCACGCACACACAGTTTCCACTCTATACCCCCGTGCTCTGTAGCTCTTATCGTTTTGTTTTCTTTCTCCCTTGTACTCCTCCCTTCTCCTTCTTACCCTCCCTCTATCTTTTTCTCTAGTTGGTCATTTCCTATAAAGGCCAGATCAGTGTTATTTAAGGAGGATGGCCCCATGGCAAAGCAGGCAGCTACCTAATCAACCACCCATGTGGGTCCTGTTGGGGCCCTGCTGGGGCAGTGTTGTGGTTGCTGGGGCCAGTTGTCAGCTGTAATAGTCACCACAGACTGGGGTAATGAGGACAAGATGTGGGCATGCAGTAAAGACTGTGGCAAGCAGCGGGTGGCAGAGAGCGCTTGATTTCATCAGGCACCAACCATTGGGCTACTGTGTGCCTGCTGGTACTGCTAGTAAAGTACAGTAGCCCACTGCTTAGGAGTAAGGGATGGGCTTGATTCTAGCTTGGGCCTCGTTAGTCTTATGGTTCATTGGATCCTTTAATAGGTCTTTCTCTCATAATTGATTTAGGATATCCAGCACTGGAAAAAACTTTAATGAGCAGTAGGCTAGTAGTTGGCACAGTTAATGACCCTCCTCATTCAGGGAGGACCTGTCACTCGACCTGAGATTTCTACTCTCACTTAGCACTGAATTAGCAAACTCTAAACTTGGATCCTGGTTCTACCTCAATTAGGGCTTGCGTGTTACTGCATTGATGGGAGCAATCATGCATTATTTAACTAAATTCCGAGCTGGGGGAGTAGTATTCATGTGCCAGCAGTAGATGAGAGGGATAGAGAGATGAGGCGGGTGGAGGTACGCATTCACCAAATGGGCTGTTATTAACACAGACGGGATCTCTTCCTCCCCCAGGGAGGTGAGGTAGCCACTCTCAGAGGGATTTGATTGACTGATTGACTAGCTTGAATGCTTTTCAGCACAGCGGCCTTGTTGACTGGTTGTGCTTGTTTAAGAGCTCTTTAGATGTCCAGACAGCTGGAGAAACCTACTTTGACCTTACACAATGACCGAGACACGTAATCATATTAAATTGGTCTGATGATGGCAAAATCCGCTGTGTGAGTTGAAGACACGACCTGACTTCTTCTTCTTCAGCTGGCTGGGTGTTTTTCTTGGGCAGTGACAGTGCTGTGTAACTCAGGAGCTCCTCATGTCGCTCATCTCGCTGCTCAACAGGACATCTGCCGCTGACTCACTCCTCGGCTGAGGCAATGTGCTGGCCATGTGCTGATCTCTGTGAAACAGATTATGAGAAGAGGAGGGGGTGGTCCAGGAGAGGGGATGAGACTAAGGCAGCAGAGCAGAAAGTGACTGACTGATTAGTAGAAGAAAGGAAAGGGAATTGAGACTGGAAGTTAGAGCTGGGTGATACGGACAAAAATCTGTATCTCAATAAATTGTCTGAATTGATTTGATAATGATAAATGGAATGATTTTAAAACGTTTAAGTTAACATTAATTTGCATCCGTTTTTTAAATTGTGTTATTCTTTAAACTACTACTACTAGTTTGATGGTTATAGCCATCAATTGTCCCATTAACATCACGCACATTAGCAAACTTAATTCATTTCAAACTTCACATTTCTCTAGTATAGGCTACTTATTGTAATGAATGATATCAGCAAAATGCCTGCGATAAGTGGTCGGTGTCGATAATTTTCTGTTTATCATCCCAGTTTTACTGGAAGTCCAGAGTCTGAGGATAGTAGAGAGGAGAGGATGTAGGAGGCTGAGGGGGAAGTGTTGCTGCTTGAAATAGTTCCACAGACCTGCATATTACTGTATGTAGTACACTCTGAAGGGCTGTAATGTGTAGCTTCACAACATCATCCCACTGAATTGGTTCAAAAGTCACCATTAGGAGAGAGATGCACATATGCTGTTCACTGTGCCAGCTCTGCCCCCATCCACCTCTGGACAGCACATCAGGTCCAGGTCCATCCCAGACTACCTCAGGCCAGGGGAGGCTCATATCAGATAGTTAATAAAAAATGTCTTCTCTAAATGCTGATGTAAACTCAGCAAAAAAAGAAATGTCCCTTTTTCAGGACGCTGTCTTTCAAAGATAATTCTTAAAAATCCAAATAACTTCACAGATCTTCATTGTAAAGGGTTTAAACACTGTTTCCCATGCTTGTTCAATGAACCATAAACAATTAATGAACGTGCACCTGTGAAACGGTCGTTAAGACACTAACAGCTAACAGACGATAGGCAATTAAGGTCACAGTTATGAAAACTTAGGACACTAAAGAGGCCTTTCTACTAACTGAAAAACACCAAAAGAAAGATGCCCAGGGTCCCTGCTCATCTGCGTGAATGTGCCTTAGGCATGCTGCAAGGAGGCATGAGGACTGCAGATGTGGCCAGGGCAATAAATTGCAATGTCCGTACTGTGAGACGCCTAAGACAGCGCTACAGGGAGACAGGACGGACAGCTGATCGTCCTCGCTGTGGCAGACCACGTGTAACAACACCTGCACAGGATTGGTACATCCGAACATCACACTTGTGGGACAGGTACAGGATGGCAACACAACAACTGCCCGAGTTACACCAGGAACGCACAATCCCTCCATCAGTGCTCAGACTGTTTGCAATGGGCTGAGAGAGGCTGGACTGAGGGCTTCTAGGCCTGTTGTAAGGCAGGTCCTCACCAGACATCACCGGCAACAACGACTCCTATGGGCACAAACCCACCGTCGCTGGACCAGACAGGACTGGCAAAAAGTGCTCTTCACTGACGAGTCATGGTTTTGTCTCACCAGGGGTGATGGTCGGATTCGTGTTTATTGTCGAAGGAATGAGCGTTACACCGTGGCCTGTACTCTGGAGTGGGATCGATTTGGAGGTGGAGGGTCCGTCATGGTCTGGGGCGGTGTGTCACAGCATCATCGGACTGAGCTTGTTGTCATTGCAGGCAATCTCAACGCTGTGCGTTACAGGGAAGACATCCTCCTCCCTCGTGGTACCCTTCCTGCAGGCTCATCCTGACATGACCCTCCAGCGTGACAATGCCACCAGCCATACTGCTCGTTCTGTGCGTGATTTCCTGCAAGACAGGAATGTCAGTGTTCTGCCATGGCCAGCGAAGAGCCCGGATCTCAAACCCATTGAGCACGTCTGGCCCCCCCCAGAAATGTTTGCTGAAAATAAACGCAGTTAACAGTGAGAGGACGTTTCTTTTTTTGCTGAATTTATTACCCATGTCCTCTTCAGTTCACTAACAGTCAGTCAGTCAGTTGGTCTGCACAGTATGTTCTGGCACATTCCTGTTACTATAGTGCAAAACAATAGACACACAGGGAAACGTTGCATTTGCCAGAGTAGATGGTATCCAATGCAAAAGTTCCAGACGTGCAGAACAGAAAGGAGTCCCTGATCTATCCAGTTCCAATTGAAGGGATCTGATTGATTGGCAGCAAGGGGGAGAGGAGGAGGAGGAGGTGAAAGTGGGGAGGTGAAAGCATGCAGAATGCTGGCAGGGCTACTACTGGGGTCTGTACTGATGATAGAGGAGTGGTTTGAAAAGCTGGGCGCTCTGCACTTCCTGTCTTCAGAGAGCTGCTCTCTCTCTCTCAATGGGCCCTGCTTCCTCGCTGGAGGAGTAGACCTCGCCTAATGAAAAACATGTCATTAACTTGTGCAGAAGGGCCGAAGAAACGCGGTGAACATTCCAGAGAACAACAGAGTAAAAAGGACTAAAACCTCACTTAAGATTACAATGCTCCAAAGTATTGTTTTGTTTCCTAATTTGGTCACTCATATTTTTTCATGTTTTGGCTTGAGACCCAAGATATGAATGGCTGCCTTCCCAATTTTGTGATGGACAATGGCACACTGTTTGCATGTTATTGTAACTTTTTCTTTTCTGGCCCCAATAAAGCTAATCTCATCCTCTCCTGCCGACACAGTCCACATTTATCCTTCTTGAAAAAGCATTGTCAGCATAAAGGTGACAGCAGTCAAGTCAATCTTTATTTAAAGTACATTATCACAAGCACAGCAAAGGATGGGTGCAGATATTGATGGGGCCCACCAGTGAAACTGAGCCTAAACTCCCTATCAACCACTGAGCACTTTTTCCACCCCCTGTAGTTTTATCAAACTTGTACCATTTTTATTATGTTTCTAGGGGACCATCATTTCTATGCACATTTAAGTTTCGTGCCAGTGATGGCATGCCAAAGAGTAATTGGTGTTGGAAATATATTTCACCGATTTCTAGATTGCCAAGCTGCATTCAACGGTTTAGAGTATTCAGGAAAAACAACCCTGTGGGCGTTATTTTTGAAACAACAGCAACAAAGTATACAGTCGCTACCACAAAGTCCAACCAAGCTGCAAAAAATGAAGGACTAACTGTATGCATCTACAAAAATATTCATCCACTCTAGGGACAGTTTTTTTTTTTTGGGCTGGAAGATATTGGACAAGGGTGACTTGTTTTTTGGCTGGAAAATTCACCACAGATCAACATTTTTATAGTTTCAATAGACAACTGAACATAGTGGACTGGGACATAACAATGTGAATAATAATGTGCTGACCTAAGTCCATGCATGCTAAAAAAGTAAACACTCGATAACTCTGATTTCATTTTCTCCTGTAGATCAAGAAAGCCTACCGACAGAAAGCCTTGACATGCCATCCAGACAAGAACCCAGACAACCCAAAAGCAGGTTAGTGGAAAAGACATGGCACAAGTAAAGCCTAGGTACAATGTCCATTTCTCCTCACCTTGTATGTCGGCTTTCTTCCTCTGTAGATGATTGTAAAACCTGAACACCATCACCACCAGCCACATCCATGATTCTGACCAGACGCACATTGAGAGAACAGCGTGTGTTCAGTGTCTTGTATGACTGGGAGGTTAACATGGATATTCATGTCCTGTGTACAGTGTCCCTGTCAACAGGGACCATGCTGAATTCTCCTCTTTAAAGCCTCACCCTAAAGGCGTCAGCAAGCTTCAGTTCGGCTGGCGCCTAGCCAAGCTCGGTTAACCGAACGCTTCGTTTACTTGCAGACTCCCTTAAAAGACCTTGCTTTGAAAAATGAGAAAAAGTAGCAATAATACTGTTTGTCCAGTTTCAGACGCCGTAGCCAGTATACACTTCCTCAAAATAGTCAGAATTAATTGAAGATAACTCAAGAAATCTGTTATTAATACTGTTTCGTTTGGGAAGCATGCGGACGCCTTAACCACTCTACAGTCTGCTTTTCTCTGTGCCATGCTGCCAGACAGGCTGGCCACAGGCCTCTACAGACCGGCAGAGCAGAGCCTTCCCACAAGCCCTCCAGCCACCCGGGCCAGTCCCAGCCAGACAGAATGACCAGTATGTTTGGGACGATATCCAAAATCGCGATACTTGTCAGTATTGTGGAAAACACAGCGTATTTAACTTCTTTAGAAAAACAGCCTTAAACAGCCCTAATGTTGGAAACAAACATCATTATGTTGTCATCCAAAGTCACATTTTATTTTCCAAGCTGTAGCACACAATTTTAAATACAGCAGGTTTTTAAAGGACAAAAAAGTTTTTTTGCATTTATGCCATGGAAAGAATATCGCAATACTGGTATCATCCCGGCCCTAATGACCACCGTTTCCCCAGTCCTCCCCCCTGGCCCGTCGCGGCCTGTCACCAACAAACATGTCAACAATCAGTTTTAGAAATGTCTATATAATTCTGCGTCAGGTGAAAACAGAAAGGCACCCTGGAAAGGCCAGTTTGTGAGGCATGTTTTCAAGGGAGGTTTGTGCGGTTGCTGGATGCCTTTTAACTATTCCTGATTTAAGTGAGAAACGGGAAACAATGGGGTAGTAGGGGACTGAGTGGCATAAAATGGCTCGGTTTCACAGAAATGAAAAGTAGATGGTGAGGAATATGCACTCACATCACATGCAGTGATTTATCCACTCACATGAGAGGGTAAGAGCCCTGAGACTATAGCCCCAAGTGGGATGGGGGGGGGTCATCTTCCATCCCCACCCCCATATGCACCCTCTGTGCTGTGACAGTCTGAGCTGCACAGGCCAATGATTCAGCTAGCTCTATTCCATGTGCGTAGGTAAGTTGACCCGTCCCCTTGCAGCTCTCTAGAGCCTGCTGTTTGTGCCGTTTCCCTCACAGGGAGTAAAAGTATATGCCCGTTAGAAGAAGAAAAATCTCCCATAAGTTAATGATTTAAGCTGGAGCAGTAGAGTGCGGTAATGGGGCCGGTTATGGGCTGGGGGTTTGCGGTTCTGGGGCTGGAAGGTTGGATAGAGGCGAGCACCGGAGGTTTGCGTGGTACTCTTGATTGGCCCTGTGTCCCCTTGGAGCTCCCTAACGGGAGATGGATTGAGAGGGCCGGGTGGGTTTATGGGAAAAGTGCGGGTGGATCATTGGAGGAACCCGATTTCGTGAGACTCCAGGCACCTTTTTAATGCAGGAAATGTCTCAGTTTATGTCAGCCTCGGGTCCCGCGTTGGCACAGAGACACCATACAGAGTACACGCCGGCTTGTTCCTTAACCCTGCCTTGTTTCCGTCCTTTCCTCCACACTCCACCCAGTCTCTCCCCCCTTTCCCCTCTGACCTCCCCCTGCGTGTTAGCAGCTCACTAAGATATCATCACCTTGTATTGCTAGCCTCTGTTCCATTTGGTTGTTGTTTTTAAAGCTAACATTCTACACATACACTATGGTCTCCTCGATCACATCTTACCTTTAAGTCCTCACTGAGCAGGAATATAAGATTGTGTATGTTTCTATGTACAGGTAACTGACAAAATAAAGGAAACACCAACAAAGTGTTTAAATAGGGTGCTGTGCCACCACAAGCCGCCAGACCACATTCATTGTGCCTTGGCGTAGATTCTACAAGCGTCTGGAACTCTTTTGGAGGGATGCGGCACCATTTTTCCACGAGAAATTCCATCATTTGGTGTTTTGTTGATGGTGATGGAAAATGCTGTTTCAGGCGCCGCTTCAGTATCTCCCAGCACACACACACACACACACACACACACACACACACACACACACACACACTAATCACCCTATGCTCCTTTGAGACCCCTTTTTCAAAGTCACTGAGCTCTCTTTTTCTATCCTGTAATGGGTAACTAGCCATTTTTATACATTACCCTAAGCATGATGGGATGTTAATTACTTAATTCACACAGAAACCACACCTGTGTGGAAGCACATGCTTTTACTCATTTACTCAAGAGTTTCCTTTATTTTGGCAGTTATCTGTAAGTACAGCGCAGTATGTATAAATGAACATATAAAGCAAAACAATCACTTATAAAAAGCCTGGCTAAAAAGGTGGGTTTTCAAAAGTGGTTTATGACAGTGTCCTTGGTGTTTCCTCCCCAGCTGATCTCTTCCACCAGCTGTCCCAGGCCCTAGAGGTGCTGACTGATGCTGCTGCCAGGGTAAGACTTCTGTCCTCTCTGTCTGTCCCGTCTGTCCTGTCCGTCCATCCCACACACACCATCCATACCACCACCAGACCCTCTGTCTGTCACACACACACACACACACACACACACACACACACACACACACACACACACACACACACACACACACACCATCCATACCACCACCAGACCCTCTTTCTCTCTTCTCTCCAACTGTTCATCACATCAAACTGTCCTCCTCTCCTCTGTGACAGGCTGCTTACGATAAGATCTGCGCTGCCAAGAAACAAGCGGAGGAGAGGAACAACAAGCTAGATGCTAAGAGGAAGAAGATCAAGCTAGGTGAGCCCTCAGACCTGTGCCTATTACAACTCAACAATCCTTCCCCTAAAAACACAAGACTGGCTATCAGGATGATGCTAACTGTGTGTGAGCGTGCATGTGTGTGTTACTGTGTGTGCACGACTTTTCACAGACTTGGAGGCCAGGGAACGCCAGGCTGAGGCACATAGTGCAGAGCAGTTCCAGAACACCAGAACACTAGAGGAGGAGGTAAGAAAGACGCAACTTCACAGCATCCTAGTTTTCTACTCTGACCCTAGAACAGATCATACAGGCACGGTTCACTTTCAATGTCAATCCCTCAACCACACACATGGGCCTAGAGCAGTGAGGTGGATAAAACCATTCCAGGCATCCTGGAGAATGGATAAAGTAGAACGGATGCTTAGCTCACCCTAACTCCTGAACGCTGCACCACACACAGTCAGCCCTAGAGTACAGCTGTTCCAATCACTGGCTTAGTGAAGGTAACACATATACACAGCCACCTCTACTATCCTCGACCCTCTCACACAGCCACCTCTACTCTCCCTGACCCTCACACCCTCTCACACAGCCCACCCCTACTCTCCTCGACCCTCACACCCTCTCACACAGCCACCCCTACTCTCCCCGACCCTCACACCCTCTCACACAGCCACCCCTACTCTCCCTGACCCTCACACCCTCTCACACAGCCACCTTTACTCTCCCTGACCCTCACACCCTCTCACATAGCCCACCCCTACTCTCCTCGACCCTCACACCCTCTCACATAGCCCACCCCTACTCTCCTCGAACCCTCTCACACAGCCACCCCTACTCTCCTCGACCCTCACACCCTCTCACACAGCCACCCCTACTCTCCCCGACCCTCACACCATCTCACACAGCCACCTCTACTCTCCCCGACCCTCACACCATCTCACACAGCCACCTCTACTCTCCTCGACCCTCACACCCTCTCACACAGCCACCCCTACTCTCCCCGACCCTCACACCCTCTCACACAGCCACCCCTACTCTCCTCGACCCTCACACCATCTCACACAGCCACCTCTACTCTCCTCGACCCTCACACCCTCTCACACAGCCACCCCTACTCTCCCCGACCCTCACACCCTCTCACACAGCCACCCCTACTCTCCTCGACCCTCACACCATCTCACACAGCCACCTCTACTCTCCCCGACCCTCACACCATCTCACACAGCCACCCCTACTCTCCCTGACCCTCACACCCTCTCACACAGCCACCTTTACTCTCCCTGACCCTCACACCCTCTCACACAGCCACCCCTACTCTCCCCGACCCTCACACCCTCTCACACAGCCACCCCTACTCTCCTCGACCCTCACACCATCTCACACAGCCACCTCTACTCTCCCCGACCCTCACACCATCTCACACAGCCACCCCTACTCTCCTCGACCCTCACTCCCTCTCACACAGCCCACCCCTACTCTCCTCGACCCTCACACCCTCTCATACAGCCCACCCCTACTCTCCTCTACCCTCACACCCTCTCACACAGCCCACCCCCACCCCTACTCTCCTCGACCCTCACACCCTCTCACACAGCCACCTCTACTCTTCTCGGCCCTCAATTGATTAACCTTTTAACGCACACTTTCACATTTGATTGACCTTGAAATTCACTAAAGATTTGAGCAAATAACAAAGTTTTCATTCATTGCCATATCATTATTGATACACTTTGCTCGTGAAGTCAATGATAAATAAAAGGTTTGGGATGCTTTTCATTTTAGTCATGATGACTTGCACTCAACCTGTTAAATGCATGTAATTATGGACCATGTGTTGTGACTGACTGACTGGGAGTGATCACCAGTGGGTGGCAGTATTCTATTCTCAGTATAGTAATGAGCTAGTGGTACTGCACATTGGCTGGTGTTACTGCAGTTCATATGGTCATGGATTACTGTCCAAACAAGTAAAAGACGACAATCCTTAATAGGCATAGTAAAAGCGCTGATTCGTTATGATTTAAAGGACAAAACTGATCCTAGATCACTACTCCTACTCTGAGACACTTTGTGAATATCGGCCCAGAACCTATCCTTGAGTGAAGGATGTTCCTTGTTGTTAACCATGAGGTAATTGTCCTGTCAGATTGCTCGTCTGCGAGAGGAGGGCTCCAGGCAGCTGCAGGAGGAACAGAGGCTGATCAAAGAACAGATCCAGAGGGAGAGAGAAGGACAGCTCCACCACACAGGCACAGCAGACTACACAGCTACAGGTACACTACTCAACCACACCAGTCACTCAACATTGCAGTACATTTTACTGCCTTGTTACCCACAGAGTTTGGATTAGAATGTTCATTCTACTTCCATGGCTGGCACACTTACCATATAACTGTGTAACCAACGGTTATGGATGAAGACTGTCATGAAAATGAAATAACCATCATAACTGGGGAAAAAAATATAAAATCTATATTTTCGGAACAAATAGCTGACTGAAGACGGGACGGCCGGGCATTCGTGTGGTTGAGTCCGTTTTCTGGAATAACATGGACTCTTAACAACATGATGAAGCTTTGTTGCTCCTTGCTGAAACAAGCAAGGTGTTGTAGCAAATTATTAATAGAATGGGCTTGGAACCTCTCACCCTGGCAAGGGCCACCCACCAAAAAAGGCATTCCGTGACTAGGGCTGTTGCGGTGACCGTATTACCGCCACAGCGGTGATCACAAGTCATGAAGGCAGTCAAATTCCACATGACCGTTTAGTCACAGTAATTAGGCTTCTCCAAGCTCTGATGCTGCTGATGGTAATTAGTAGCCTACCAAACTTGCTAACTGCCTGGCACTCAGTACTCTATTGTCCCTCTAATCACTCTGACATAAATGCAAATGTAATCGGAAATCAAACACTTCATGAGAGCCCATGAGCTCATATTGCGCAACATTTCTATAGGCTGTAATTGTGGGAGAAAACAGAGTGATGGCTGCTAATAAAAAGAGGAGGAGCCCATCAGCTTTCTATAGGCTAGGCCTACTATATTTATTTCTCAACTTTCCTAATATTAAGCACTTTGCTTATATTTACCACAGGAGAATAGCCTACCTGGCTGGCATGAAAATAAACCATGGGGAAAAGCTTCCTCCATTTGCTATTCCATATTTTTTCCACACTGCCCTTGTTTTGATACAGGTACATGATAATGGTCAATTCTAAATCAAAACAAATGTCACACATATATTATTTAGTATATGTAAAGACATTGATTAAATCAAGAATAATCTGATGGGTGACAGTATTAGCCTATCACTTGTGAATTATATATTTTCACTTGTGAATGATGCCCAGCATAAGAAACAAATACTTTTTTATTTTTTCTCTCTCCCCGAATAGTAGTGGCACAGCTCATGGAGCCTGGCCTATATGTTTCAAGTTTGGGGAAGATCATTTTCGCCATAAATATTCCTTTTATAATAAAAGCATTACATGTATAATTGCATTTGCGGTCACTTTTGATAATGGTGTGTTCCGCTAATGGAACATTTGAGCTTATAGCCTACTACTATGTGCACATTGCTGCTCTTATAATGTGAAGAAATAGTCTAATAGTTTATCAACATTTTAAGCTAAATGTTCTGATCTGTTGGGTCAGCCACATTGCATAAAAAAGTTTTGATGCTAGTGGTTGTATTAATTTGGGATCTATCGCATCCCACAACTGTCCCAGACTATGTTTGGAATATTTATTTCTTGCACAAAATAGAATAAGTCGACTTTTGTACTATGGGGGATAGTAGATTGACATAGGCTAGTGATTTTGCTGTTCGTTAGGCCTACTCATCTTGTTGGCTGACAAAGTAAATGTGGACAGTTCTTCCAATATCTTCAATATGCACCTCGGAATTGGATAAGGACGTGCTCAGTTGCGTCCCCGATGTGTCTGTCTTCACTTGTAGCCTGTGAGAAAGACCCGATCACGTGACAGAGAGCCATGTGAGAGGCATTTATGATTGTGCAGCACACTCAGGAAAAAGGGCAAAATGCAGCACTCCAGGCCGCGAAAGGCATGGATTTTTATAGGGTGCGTTACGGCCACAAAGGGAATGCCGCCGTGAAATTCGAGGCATCATCAAGTGTTTGTCAAATTGAATGAGAGACTATTGGAGTGTGTACAGCTTGAGCAAAAAACCATAGCAGAGCTCATGCCTTTTCAAGCGACTTTTTTCAAATACTCATTAGTCTCATCATGCAGTCTTACAATGTATTACAAATCTAAACATATAGCCCAAAGTTTGTAGAACAACTAAAGTTACATTAATAACTCTAAATTAAGCATATAGGAATACCTATTTCTTTGTTAACCGCTCAACACAGAATAGCTGCATGTGCTCACTCCCTCAAATCGTTTTTAATAAAATACCTATACTTTCTCCACTTTGTTCAATTGTTTTCTTCATACTTTAAAATAATGTGAAATAATGCCACGGAATTGTAATCAAATCTTGTCTGCTAAATGAACTAGTGTAGCCCACAGCCATTTGTCATAGCCACATCAGGACGTAACATAAGGACAACTCAGAGTATGCTGTTTTGTTGCTTTTTCATATCTTGATTCTTTAGACCTGTCTAAAATAAATAATGGATTTATTGTGAAGGTGTAGGCTATATTACATGGATTTATTAGACTTTTTAAAATGGCTTGTAGGCTATTTGTTGAAGCCAGGAGATGCTAAATGTGTTTATGTTAATTAATGGTCATCTACCGTGAGACCGACAGTTATTTGTTTGACAATCACCAGCTGACGAAATAGTTTGTTTAAAATAAATTTGGAGTAGTTGAAAAACAAGTTTTAATGACTCCAACCTATGTGTATGTAAACTTCCAACTTCAACTGTGTGTGTGTGTGTGTGTGTGTGTGTGTGTGTATAAAATAAATACATTTTATTTAATTAATTCTTATTTGCAATGACGGCCTAGGATCAGTGCGGTTAACTGCCTTGTGGGGCAGAACGATAGATCGAATCCCCGAGCTGACAAGGTAAAAATCTACCAACGCTCTAACCACTAGGTTACCTGCCGTCAACCCCTTGAACGATTATTACAGAGACCACGGTCATTTTGCTGGCCAATTACTGTTATCCAAAATTCCATGACTATCACAGCCCTATCTACTACCTCTAATTATATGCTGTTGCACATGGTGCTGTCTATCAGCCCCACTGCTAAGCCTGTCTACTGAACTAGGCCAGTCAACAGGGCAGTGAGCGGCCAGTCGGACAGATATTACACGGTACACAGCTCGTCTGGACAGAACAACAATGGCATGTTCTTTGACTTTTAATATGTCATGTTGCTTAGACAACTGTTTGGACTATTAGTAGGAAAGGCCTATTTTTGTTCATTGGCAAAGAAATAATCTGGCTGCATAATACAGATCTGACAGACGCATATAGCGCTTCATCATCTGGTCCACAAGGTATCCTTCTACATCTTAATATCATATGCATTTGTGGGGAAAAAAGATGCTTGTTCTGGGCTGGAGCCATGAGAAACCATGAATGGTCTGATAAAGGGAGGTGATGGGAGTCAGCGTTGTGGGAGATGAGGTCTTGGCCCCCAAGACGGCTGCACATTAAGTCAGGCAAGGTCAGCACATCTTCACTGAGATCTTCTCTGCTCGCACGCTATTGGGCCTCTCCAGGCCTCTGCGGCGAGGCCTTCCTGGAACAACGCCCCGTTACGGCTCTGGAGGCACCCGGCAGGTCTACAGGCTTGGGGTCGGGGCGAGTACAGTACTGTGGAGAGATGAACAACCCAAGACGGATCATGTATGACCTGCGGTGATGCGAGACAACCGATCCTGTCCGTCTCCCAACGGAGGGACAACAAAGTCTTGACCACTGTGACCGAGCCCTCCCCGTCCTCGACCAACTGCACATCTCGTTCGTCTTTTGCGATTTTTTTTGTCTGCCTGAATGAATACTTTTTTTATTTGTCTTTCTCTCTCTCTCTCTCCCTTTCCTTCGCTGTCTTCCAGACGCAGCAGTTGGAAGGCATTCCAAGAGCAATGTGACCCCCAAATTAAAAGTAAGTTATAATATTGCTTTTAGTCAGGGGATTGGAAGAGGGGTCAGTATTTAGGGTTGAGATTCTTGGCGAAGGAACAGGAGAGGAGGGGGAGAGGGAGAAGAGTCTTCATACTGGTTTCCTCCTGAGGAATCTCTGAAGTGAGTGGCCGGAATCTCCTAATGTATTTAATTTGTAAGTGGTTTATGATGGAAACCAAGACATTTGAGACATAATGGAGAGTACATACACTCCTCCTCCTCCGCCCTGTTCCTCTGTCTGTTCCTCTCCTCCAGTGTACTGTAGGCCATCGTCAGGAGTGCTCTAACTATGTAAAAAGAGGGTTATTATATTTTCTCTGGAAACGATTCAATCCCCATCCATTAAAGGAAGCTGGGGATGTTAGCTAATGTGTTTCTATATTTAATATTTTTAAAACGTCTGATACCCATCAAGAGTGGTGTATCCCCCAAAGACGTTTGTGTGTTCAGTTAGGAAAACAAACGTCAGGGCTGAGTGTTGAGTCTGGCTACGGTATTAAACAAATTGTATTCACGTACTGTGCATGTGAATATTATTCTATACATTACTCTAAGGGGCAGTTGTATCTGTTAGCTGGGAACACGCAAGAATGTCAATATCAAAGTCAGACTTCAGTTAGTCATTTTGTTATAGAACAATATTGATAGATGTTAATGAATGACATCTGTGTCTTTTTTAAGCTACAACATTCAAGCGGTATTGTTCCTGGCCCTAGAGCATTGTTCTTTCCCTCAGTATTCTAATACAACAGGCTCAATTCTGGCTATGTTATCCGTCCTTTAGCTTTCAATCTGAGCCAGAAATAATAATTGCTTCATATTTAAATTTCCGCACAACAGAAATGTAATAATTTTCACTAATATTTTCGTATTTTATTTTGGGGTAGAATAGTCCAAAACTACTGGGGGACATAGACTCTTACGTTTCCAACGGTCCTCATATAGTAGATTTCAACAGTGCTATTTGGAAGTTGACCATACACCATTCTTGTCCTCCCCAGTGTGGGGAGAGTGAAATATGACCGCTGATTATGAATTGTTATTTTTTGCGTGAGGGTATTTGTTTTTGTTCTTACATCTTTTGTTATTTGCGGCCTGCACGCGTGGGTATTAAATGTACCAGAGCAGTTGGATACTGCCAGGGAACTCCAATCTCTTAAGTTGTTTAGAATGCCAGTAACGTATACCGTAGCAATGTGCTGGAGCGGCCTGAACATTTTGGGTATCACCCAAGATCTGCTCTGCCTTGTTAGAAGATTAATGAGGTACAAGGTTATTGTTGGGTAGAGGAGAACGGCCTTGGAAGGAGAAAATCCCAGAAAGGCTCTCCCTGACAGTGAACAGAGTTATGCTCTGGCCCTGGTCCGGTCACTCGCTGCTTGCCATTTATAATTCTGCTCCATTAGTTAGCGAGATAAGGTCTTGACACTGCTGAGTTATGAATGGAATTAACCTGTCATGTAACATCTTACCCCGAGAGCTAGACGCTGGGAAGAAGCAACATTTACAATTGAAATGCTGTAGAGTTAACTTTCAGCTGTCAGCCAACATTAGAGATCATGGCTTTATTACATGGTATTGGCTAATAATGACCAGAGCTAACCAGGGGTTTGCTCAGAATAAATCTCACATATTTCTCTGGGTTTGAGTGACCCTCGCGTTAGCTGCATGCCACACGTATATGTCTAGCAGCAGGTGAGTCAGTCTGGTGTCTCCGGTTCAGATCCCAGTCTGACTTGTGTTAATTTTAGCCCTCCCCTAAGCACGTAAAGCTGACTGGAAATTGACTGCAGGTCTCACAGGTGGTGGTGGTTGGTACGCTCCAAGAGCTGAACAATGTCCCCCTGGAGCGCTGCTCTGCTCCTCGGCCTGGCACGGGCTCATTCCTGTTTAATCTACGCTTGTCATCAGAACGTATGTTGTTTTTTTTTCTCCTGGGGGCTGCAGGAGTGTGTGCTACACCACTGACTATAAATTAAGTAGGATCCATAACCCAAGACTGGCAGCTTTGGAAAACATTAGTACAGACCCCATGTAAGTAAGATCATAACCAAAGGTGGGTTATCTGTCTCTCTCGGTTTTTCTTTCCTAACTTTTTTTTTCTTCTCTCTTTTCAGTTGAAGTGGAAGTGTAAAAAAGAGGATGACACCAACGGCGGCTACTCTCAAGACTTTATTTTTAGCCTTCTATCAAAGGTGGGTGCCTTGAACGTGAATCACCAAATATCACCATACGGCTACGATTCAAAAGGCCATCGCCGTTAAGTTGGCACACAGTTATTTCTGAGAGCAACAGTTTCTCACACCTGCGTCTCTTGGAAGGAGCTATGACTCCTACTGTATGTCTCCTATCAAATGTTCTTATTTGAATGTGTTATGTCGCAGAAGAGACACTGGTTATGTAATCGTACTTGTAGAATATAGCTCTCAAGCTATGTGGTGTAAGACTGTCTGTGAGGGCTTGTCCCCTGCTGCATCACAGACCTGCATCTGTCTGTGAGGGCTTGTCCCCTGCTGCATCTCAGACCTGCCCTGCATCTGTCTGTGAGGGCTTGTCCCCTGCTGCATCTCAGACCTGCCCTGCATCTGTCTGTGAGGGCTTGTCCCCTGCTGCATCTCAGACTTGCCCTGCATCTGTCTGTGAGGGCTTGTCCCCTGCTGCATCACAGACCTGCATCTGTCTGTGAGGGCTTGTCCCCTGCTGCATCTCAGACCTGCCCTGCATCTGTCTGTGAGGGCTTGTCCCCTGCTGCATCACAGACCTGCCCTGCATCTGTCTGTGAGGGCTTGTCCCCTGCTGCATCACAGACCTGCCCTGCATCTGTCTGTGAAGGCTTGTCCCCTGCTGCATCACAGACCTGCCCTGCATCTGTCTGTGAGGGCTTGTCCCCTGCTGCATCACATACCTGCCCTGCATCTGTCTGTGAGGGCTTGTCCCCTGCTGCATCACAGACCTGCATCTCTCTCCAACTCGTCTGTGATGAGACCTGCCTGGTGTCCAGCTCGCTTTTGAGCTCTGCATGACATCAGTGTTTTAGATGGTTTTATTTTTCCCTTTATACAAGCTCCATTAAGTTTTGTAGCAGTGAAAGGGCTTAGGGCAATGCAGTGCCCTCTTAAAGTGGTGCACGCCATTGTTATTGCCCCTGTTACTGGGCGGGTTTAGCAGTGCCAGGGGAGTCGCTAGGAAATGTGCTCTTCTCATGCAACAGTGTACCACCTCGAACTGCAACCAGCTAATGGTAGTTTTGGTGGGGCGTAGGTAGTGCAGGAATGAGGATAGGTCAAGTCCAAGTGTCACTGACGTCAAACGGAAGGAAAAAATGTCAAACTTTCAATTTCTCCTCCGCACGCACTCAATGTACAGTCAGGCGTGGGAGGCTGGGTCAGAGGATTGTGGGAAAAGGAGTGTTGTTGTTTTTGCTAAAGTAAAGAGAGTGAAATTTTTAAAACAACTTAACGCTATTTGCAATGGCGAGCTTCTCCGATGAGTGGCAGGTAATGCTTGAGTAGGAGTAGCGGCCCATGTGTGGGAAAGGGGACTGTGTGTTTTGGACTCACGCAACCTTACGTCTGCTCTGGAGGGGGGTAAAAATACATATTAAAATATTTGGATTTATGAAATAGGGGTCTACAGAGACTCCCGTTTGTCACTGTTGGCACGCTGTGGAGTGTCCACGTCCATTAGCATTCCTGGCCTGTCCTTTTCCCAGAGAAGCAGATTCCTGGTAATGGGATTCTCAGAGGCCTCCTTGCTGGGACTGCTTTCTAGAAGTGGGCTTAATGAGAGAGGCCCTGTATTTCAGGTATACTTTATCATCCGTGGGCCCCGTCTCTGCTGCAGGCCTTTACCCAGAGGAGCCCAACCTCCATCAACCTCCATCAGCCAAGAGCCTCTGTAATTATAAGTGCAGCTGAGAGAGATCAGCTTTTACTGCTGTCAGTGACCTAGTCCAAGTCCTGTCTCCACTCTCCAGCTCCTCTCTCTCTCTCTCTCTGTCTCTGTGTGTATGTCAGAGGTTAGTGGTTGACCCAGGCTGGACTGTTCCTCCCCTGTACTCCCCTGCATCTGACGTACTGGCAGGCAGCTGGACAAGGGCCTTGGCTAATTTCAGTTTATACCAAAACATGTTTTATAGAGTTTTCTCACCACACATAGAGTAGACTTACTGAAGAAGTCCAGGATACTGTCTTGATACATGGATACTTGGAACATGCTAAAAGCTGTTTATGATGACGTGTCCCAGACGTTTCTGTTAGAAATGTTACTGTGGTTGATATTTTTCTGGAAATGAATCATAAAAAAAAAATACATTAGGGTTCATGGTAATTTTAAAGTCATATTTAGGGATGATATGTTTCTCATTCTCTCTAACAGTACTATCTGTCAAGGGACCAAATCACAGGATGTCCTACGTATAGTTGTTATTGTGTAACTTGAAAACTCAGCCATTACACGTGTATACTACAACACTGTCATTGGAGGTGGTGGTCCATAAACTGCTGTGATACACTGTGGAATTTAAGCGTTAGAGTCCTGTCTGGTCATCTGTTGGCTTTTTCTTGCTGATTTAATGATGCCCATTTTTCTGGTTCTGTGTTCTACTTTGAGAATACATTGTGCACTAACTGTCTCCGTTTCTGTGGCTCTTTCAGTATGGCGACGTTTTAAATGTTCTCATATCAAGGAAGAAGAAAGGAAGTGCTGTGGTAGAATTTGAAACCGTAAAAGCAGCTGTAAGTATTCGGGTTCATACATTATACACGCATCTCATTTCCTATTGAAAAGTCACTGAAATCAATCAATACCCACCAGCTTTTTTTACCATTTGGTTTGCACTGAGCATTATGCGTTTCAACAACTTCCCAGCCCAAGGCCCCTAGTTTTCCACACACCATGATGACATTCTCCTCATCTTGTAGTGTGTGTCTGTAACAGAACAGAGGAGTTGACAGAACAGAGTGTTCTGATGGGAACCAGGAGGATAGAAGGGCTGAGCTTCCTCATTGTGCAGACCACCTGAGTCCTCTGCCCCTTTGCTGTCGCGTGCTGTTTTGTTGTGGGCTCTGGTGCGGTGTGTGGTTCCCCTCAACAGAACATATCTGCTGTCCCCTGGGGAGCCAGACTCTGGGCCTGCGGTCTCCTTCTCGCTGTCTGGAGATCTCGGCGTCCCTACGCTGCTTATGGGGTGTATCTAAAGTTCACCCCACATGTGCGTTTCAAATACACAAGGCAAAACCCCACACAACGGCTGGGGTGGAAGACACAACTAACTCTATAGAGCTGAGAGGAGTAGAGGTTGATGTTGCTCCATTAGTGGTGCTGGGGGAAAGAATGGCCTGTCAGCAGATCATGTCACACTGGGGTCTAACGTTTCTCTCCAGGAACTGGCATATAAGAACGAGAGTGGCCTTACAGCAAACCCACTGAAGATCTCTTGGCTTGAGGGACAGCCTGAAGTCATCACCCCAGTGGTGTCGCAGGTTCAGCAAACATCTGGACAGTACTTCCCACCTAAACAGGTATGTAACCAGGGGCAACCGCCACCACAAGCAGGGCAACCTCTCCCCAATGTGCTTAGTCCTAATTCTCCTTCACTCCCATCAACAATAATGTAAGCGCTATGTTGCCAAATATCTCCGCGTTGTTGGCTTCCAATCCAAATAACATTTCCTAAACACCATCCTGCAAAGAGAGGTATGTCAACTTCTGCGGTTTTATTTTTGTAGCAGCGAGAAAATATTGCCCATGCACTTGCACTCTCCTTGTCTGGCCCAGAAAAATGTGTTTGGTTGAATGGTCTTAGGTTTGTTTGGCTTGGAGAAGCAGTATGTTGGCCCGGCGCTGGCCCGATCCCCTGGCCTGTCCCGCCTCTCATTAAGGCCTGACCCACCCGGGAGACCAATGGAATGCCTCACTCCATGAGAATCACACAGTAACCCAACACGACCAGCGTGCAGGCTGGCACGAGAGGGCGGCTACCCCTTTCTCTCTCTACCCAGAGTGGTACTCACCCCAGTCTGCCCACCTTTTTGCTAACCTCCTGGTCGGCTTTCATGACACGCATACTGGCAGTTCGGAGGCCTTTTCCAGTCAGAGTAAAGTTGTAGCACAGTTGGGAAATGTAGGTGGACATTGAAGGTGATCGGAGTCAGTTTGAGGAGTACAGGAAGTTTCAGCTTCTCTCTGGCCATGAGCTAGACATGACTCAGTCTGTCTGTGTCCATAATCACCATTGCTTAGTTTCACTGCTGTGGTCATTTAGACCTAATAGTAATAACGCTGACTTTGTTTGTAAAGAGCTTTTCCATACATTTGGGCTCGGGTCTGCATGGTGTTAGACCAGTAGACTCTCCCTCCCCAGAGCTGAGGATGGACTGTTTAACCTCAGCACAGTAACTCAGGCCCCTCGTCAGGGTTAGCACACCACGCAGGGTTCACAGCCCGGCCCGCGCATTGGGACTTGTCAGAGTAATGTTATTATGGTAACCGGTTTTACCGGTTAAAGATATCCAACGCAGATTGCTTCATCTCTCGCAGAGCTTTTCAGGGCAAAGAACAAAAACAACATGATTATGGCAGTGTAATTTTCACATTAGCCCTTAGTGAGAACGCTTCTCACTAAAGAGGCCCACATGACATAATGGGGGGATCCAGTGACTATTAGTAATATTGTCCCATATCTGGCCTGGAGTCAGTGGATACCCCAGGCCATGTACTGATATAATCTCCACCCGGCACAGCCAGAAGAGGACTGGCCACCCCTCAGAGCCTGGTTCCTCTCTAGGTTTCTTCCTAGGTTCTGGCCTTTCTAGGGAGTTTTTCCTAGCCACCGTGCTTCTACATCTGCATTGCTTGCTGTTTGGGGTTTTAGGCTGGGTTTCTGTATAGCACTTTGTGACATCGGCTGATGTAAAAAGGGCTTTATAAATACATTTGATTGATTGGGGAGAACCATAAGGTTCTTGGGGAGACTGTCTGGGATCCAGAACACTGCTTCTCTCTCTTCTGTCTCCCTCTGCTGCATCTCCTTCTCCCTCTCTTTCGCCCTCTCCCTCTTTCTCCCTCTCTCTTTCACCCTGCTTCCTCTCCCTCTCTTTCTCCCTCTGCTGCCTCTCTTTCACCCTCCCCCCTCGTTTTCTCCCTTTCCCTCAGTGTGACCCGCTGCGATCACCGAGGATACCTGCTTCTTTAACCTCCATCAATCCAGCCCCAGCACAGCAGGGAGCCCAGGGACGCACACGCCTGACTTCACACTGTGCGCCACTCTGTTTAATAAGAGTATCTGCTTACACTGGTCTGGGACCTGCTGCTCCACCTGAGCCCCCAAGTCCCCAGAGGCCCATGGAGGCCCCTAGTATCACACACTGAACTGTAGCAAAGTTGGAGAGACATGGATGAGCCCTGTTGTACTCCTGTGCCGAGTGATTCTCTAAGTTTGTGAATCAAATTATTTGTCACGAATACAACAAGTGTAGACCTTACCACTTACAAGCCCTTAACCAGTGCAGAGAAGAGTTAAGAAAATATTTACCAAATAAACTAACTAAAGTAAAACAATAACAATAACGAGGCTATATACAGGGGGTACCGGTACCGAGTCCGTGTGCGGGGGTACAGGTTAGTTGAGGTAATTTGTACATGTAGGTAGGAGTGAAGTGATAGATAGATAGATAATAAACAGCGAGAAACAGGGGGGGGGTCTCAATGTAAATTATCCGGTGGCCATTTGATGAATTGTTAAGCAGTCTTATGGCTTGGAGGTAGAAGCTGTTCAGGAGCCTTTTTTCCTCTGACACCGCCTATTGTATAGGTCCTGGATGGCAGGAAGTGTGGCCTCAGTGATGTACTGGGGTGCACGCACTACCCTCTGTAGCGCCTTACAGTCAGATGCCGAGCAGTTGCCATACCAGGCGGTGATGCAACCAGTCAGGATGCTCTCGACGTTGCAGCTGTAGAACCTTTTGATGATACAGGCCCTCTGTAAGACATGGGTGTGTTGGGTCAGGCGTTTCACCAGTAGGGACACCATGCAGAGACAATACTGTAGGGGGGGTGGTCCATTCACAACGTTCTTCTAAACATAAATAACCAAGCAGGGTAAGGAACAGAGGTCCTGTCCCAGCCAGGTCATGGTGCAGAGAATTGCTCCCTATGCTCCAGACTAAACTCCCTTGTATTTCGATAGGATCTAGTTTTACCTCCTGAGTGTGCTATGTTTTCTATCACTGCACCGCGCCATAATAAATTCTCATAATGAGAGGCAGTAAAATGTGTGTAGTAAATCATTCTGTGCTAGTGCTGTTTTTCAAACAGTCGGTCTCTGTTGACGTTTGATGTCAAGTTTTATTGAATGGCATTGTGATGTGCACAGTCGGCTGTGTGTCTGTTCCTGAAATACTGAGTGGATTTACGAAATATGTTAAGAATAGACTATACTGTCGCTACATAGATGGAATGGTGGTTTGCATGGCAATGCAAAGTACACAGTTCAGTTATGGTGGATGAAGTGTTCAAGCTGTCCCCCAGAACTCTTCACACTGCTGCCAGACTACAGGGATTCACACAGTGACAATATGACTCATAGTTGTTAAGCCCTTACCTCCCAGAATCTCTTGAGTTTGGGGTCCACATCCAACCATCTGTATCCTCCCTATCAGAAGAACCTGTAGCATAATCATGTCTCTGGAAGTCATTGCATCCCCAATTTAGAACAATAGTTTAGCATATTGTCTTTTTAGAGTATTTATTCTGATCAAGACTTTTCGCAATACTTGATACGACTCTGTTTATTTAATCTTTGAGGAAACTTCGACTTGGAGACTGTCACAACATGAACCAGATGTAGCTTGTCATCTGTTCTGGGATGTTTTTTCCCATCATATCGGACCGGCTAGCTTCCTTCTGCTGAAGAAAGAGCACGCTCACCTAAAATAGCCCCCGAGTCTGTCTGGGTCCTGGGATGCTGCGTGAAGTCCTGCTACAGTTGGCAGCTGGCTGAAGCACTGTGCTCTTTCTGGACGGAGATAACAACTTCTAGTGTTCTGACTTCCTGGAAGAGTCCGTTTAGCGACAAAAGGACTAATGTAACAGATTGGTTCATTTACATGTGTTGCCAGCTGTTGTTATCAGCATCAATTAATTTAACTGGGCTTTAGCTTAGACAGGGAATAGTTCAGTTATCTCGCCACCTTCTCTATCTTAACACGAGGTCTGGGAGCAATGGAGACCACTGCATGTTTCTTCATGGGACAGTTAGAAGGAGCAAAAGGCCATGGGAGACTGTTTTTACATTGTTGACTCAGTGTTTTTCCTCTGTGGACTAAAGTTGAATTGAATCTCTTCAGACTTGTTTGTGCTCCTCTTCGATCTACTGTAACACATTGCATATGAACTTGATGTTAAAACTTTTGAGATCTTTGATGGTTTTGTCGTCTTCTCGAGGTTTTACGATGCCCAAGTGTATCATGGATATCATGTGAAGCAGTACTATTGTGAGCTACCTTGGCCCTGAATGTGTTTTTAAATGGGGGAGAAATGTGTGAATCGGTGGCTCTGTAATGTGTCCTGACACTATGTAGAGTTCCATAAACAATATCAGTTTCAGAAACGGAATGTCTCGGTTGTCAAAACAATATTTCCACCCCCCAAAAATGTCAGATGTATTTTTATTTTTTATAAAAGCCTCTGTCTTTTGTAAAGACGGCTTTCATGGTATTCTGTATGATGGTGAGTTTGGAATTTGAGGGAAAAGTGGTACCAGATATGATGGGGTACCTCACAGCTTAAAATGTTTTGCCAGTTTGCACTGTGCCAAGATGATTTGTCTTCCAATTAGACTATTTCTTCTCACATCAGCCTTGTGAGTTTGGGCGCTTGTTGAGAATAACTTTGACTTCTCGTGTGGAGGAGCCCTGTGCAGACGATAGGGGTGTCGTACGGTCCAAGGACAGTCTGCGTGTGTGTGGGAGCTCTGTAGTTCTGTCTCTGAGCTCTGTCTGGGACAGTGGGACATTAGTCGTTAACCTAGAAAGCCAAGATGTCAATCTGATAAGGCCCAGGGAAACTGTCAGTTAACGTTCATTATGAATGGATTACTTGTTCTGCTGGTCCAGGATAGGTGGAGAATAAAGGTTGACTTCATCATGCCCCTTCATCTGTTCAATAAGCTTGCTGTGATGCAGGTGTGGTCAACACTGTGCATCATAACCATTCAGTACTTCCCTCAAGCTCCAGTTCATTGTAATAGCAGTAACTTTGAAAGGGAAACCTGTGAAGGAGTAGATGGTTGATTTGGCTTGGAATGTCTGTCTGTATGTGCCCCTGTGTAAGTATCTGACATGGACTACTTTACCTCCTAGCTGTCTCATGTAATGTCAGGGTGTCGTTTCTCTTCGAACAGTAAGTTTAAAGTGTGACAGACGGGGCTTTAATATGGCCTCTATGGCGCCTCGTGACTGTTTAGGAAACCAAGCGTATCTGTCAGTTGATCGAAGTGTGTAAGCCATCTAAAATGTTGACGCGAGCAATTCTATCCCCAACCACTGACATTTGACAAGTGTAAAAGAAGTTAGTGTACACACTGGTCTGAAAGAGTGTTTCACAATGTGTTCTTTTTCTCATAAAACATACAATATACTGAAAGCCAAAGTTTGTTTTACTGAAAGATGCACAAAACATATGAAGTACAGATGTACCCACAAACATCAGTGACTCCATCAGATTGTCAACATGCTATTGCTAACACAGTTTTAACTGTTTGTTAGCAGCAGGACACTCGTGGCTAGTGAAGTTCTCTGTAACGCTTCAAGGATCCCTGGAATGTAACAGCTTTTAGCTTTGCCTCACTGCCTTCCTTTCCTGACAGCCCCCTGCTGTGGTGCTGGCTGTGTCTCTCTCCCAGCTCCCCTGGCAGGTGGGTAAGTGGGCCCAGGACTGGGGGTGGTGGGCGGTGCATCAGGCCCTGTTTGTTCAGCAGGTAGTGTTTAAACCCTCATCAGGAGCCTTGCTGGTAATGAATGGCTCTAGACCCCACCCTTCTCGGCTCCAACAGCACGTGGAAGGATCACATTACCCCTTGCCACCTTGCCCTCTCGCGCCACTTAACATTTAAGACAACGGCGCTGGGGTTTTGGGGCATGGACCTGTGGCCTGAGTTGCAGCCCGCCAACCACTGGCTTTATTGGAAGCAGAGCGAAGTGTTTGTTTTCATTGTGTTGTTGGAAAAGAGAGACGGGGGTGCCTTCGTGCACCTTCAAGTGGGGCCTCTGAGATGCGTGCGGAGGAGAGATTGCCCTCCCCACACAACGGAATGGCAAAGACGCCAAGTCGTCACAGCTTCAGGACCTTGGAAAACTAAGCCCTCGTTCTTTTTTTCTTTCTTTAACATAACATTCTTAAGTCTAACAATCCCCTCGAGAGCTCTGTAGGAAGGACCTGGGTTTAAACTAAGAAGGTGAAAAAGCAGCCAACTGAAAAAGCCCACTTTGAACAGCTTGAGATAAAAAGGTGCTAAATTATTAACTAGACTATAACATTTTATCTAATGCTGCAACAGGTAATGCTAGAAAAACATGAACTTTGCCCTTTTAAAGCGTATGAATTCCAACGTTAACTCTTAAACATCACAATAGATAATATACACTCACACTGATTCTATTGCTGTATAATAGAAACAACAGATGGATATGATCAAGAAATGTAAAACAAATTAGCGTATAACTCAAACATGACGTTCTGAAATGATAATCTACTGTAATTGAGAGAAGGGATAAGTTAAAACAGAAGTCCATGTACTGGCTCTTATTGTCCATGGTTTAGATCAGTGTTTCCTAACCTTTTTTGGTTACTGTACCCCAAATCACATTTTGATCTGCCCGGAGAACCCACAAAATACCCCCTCATCCATTTTACCAGTAGGCCTATGGTCTTTTGAGTCTTCCCCATGTACCCCCTGTGGATAGCCCAAGTACCCCAAGGGGTATACCGTGCATTCGGAAAGTATTCAGACCCCTTGACTTTTTCCAAATTTTGTCACGTTACAGCCTTATTCTAAAATGGATGAAAAAAAAAAAAAAATCCTCAATCTACACACACAATACCCCGTAATGACAAAGCGAAAACAGTTTTATAGATTTTTCGGGGTGGGCAAATTTATTAAAAATGAAAAAACGATATCTTATTGACATACGTATTCAGGCCCTTTGCTATGACACTCTAAATTGAGTGTGCATCCTGTTTCCATTGATCATCCTTGATGATTCTAAAACTTGGAGTCCACCTGTGCTATAATTTAATTGATTGGACATGATTGTCTATATATGGTCCCACAGTTGACAGTGCATGTCAGATCAAAAACCAAGCCATGAGGTCGAAGGAATTGTCCTTTGTGCTCAGAGACAGGATTGTGTCGAGGCACAGATCTGGGGAAGGGTACAACTAAAATCCTGCAGCTTTGAAGGTCCCCAAGAACACAGTGGCCTCCATCATTCTTAAATGGAAGAAGTTTTGAACCACCAAGACTCTTCCTAGAGCTGGCCGCAGTAAAAGGCACATGACAGCACGCTTGGAGTTTGCCAAAAGGCACCTAAAGACTCTCAGACCATGAGAAACAAGATTCTCATGGTCTGATGAAACCAAGATTCAACTCTTTGGCCTGAATGCCAAGCGTCACATCTGGAGGAAATCTGGCACCATCCCTGCAGTGAAGCATGGTAGTGGCAGCATCATGCTGTGGGGATGTTTTTCAGCGGCATGGACTGGGAGACTAGTCAAGATCAAGGGAAATATGAACAGAGCAATCCTTGATGAAAACCTGCTCCAGAGCGCTCAGGACCTCAGACTAGGGAGAAGGTTCACCTTCCAACAGGACAACGACCCTAAGCACACAGCCAAGACAACGCAGGAGTGGCTTCTGGACACGTCTCTGATCGAACATCTCTGGAGACTCCAGAAAATAGCTGTGCAGTGACGCTCCCCATTCATCCTGACAGAGCTTGAGAGGATGGGAGAAACTCTCCAAATAAAGGTGTGCCAAGCTTGTAGCATCATACCCAAGAAGACTCTGCTGTAATCACCGCCAAAGGTGCTTCAACAAAGTATTGAGTAAAGGGTCTGAATACTTATGTAAATGTGATATGTTTATTTTTACATTTGCAAAATTTTCTAAAAACCTGTTTTTGCTTTCTCATTATGGGGTATTGTGTGTAGATTGAAGGGGGGGGACGATTTAGTCCATGTGTTACGGACACCTCTTGGAGGGAACGCAACACCCTGCTACACAACTCCCTGTGGAGTGAAAGAGGTATGGGATTGCAGGTGCGGGCAGGGAAGACAGAGGCAGAAAATTTTTCTTTAACAGGGAATTTATTTCCTTCACACGGTAATTTGGGGAAAAGGGGCTGGAAGGAACCAAAGCAAAGAAAGTAAACGTTAAAGAGCCCCCTCTCCTACCTACTTACCCACAACTTACCTAACTAGCACCACCTGGCGCACTAACCAAAATACAGGGGATGGTCCGCCCAGGTCTTACCTAGTGTGCATAGACATAGTACATACTACAGGTATATGTATGCCCTCAGGCCTCTTGCCTAAGCACTCCCAAGGTGCCTTCCCCTTCCCCTCCGGGAACAAATTAAACAGAATAATACAAACTTAATGTGAACAATTTCACTAATCAAAAACACAATCCTATGGCATACACAAACATCCGCAGGACCGGCTACAAAATACTTCACAAAAATTCATACAGACCAACAACGACACACAGGACATACCAAAAAGCTCTCCCCCTCCTAACAAAGGAGCACTGGCTTTTAAAGCTTTCAAGGAGTTGGTAATTGCCGGCAGCTGCGTCTCCTGACGAGAGGGCAGGGTCAGAGCTCCAATCTGCAGTGATGGGCCGACCAATCAGCTGCTTGGAATTTCAGGAAGCCATCCTGAAACACACACGTACAAACAAACCCACAACACCGAAACTGGGGAACGTAACACCATGTTAGAATAAGGCTGTAACGTAATAAAATGTGGGAAAAAATCAAGAGGTCTGAATACTTTCCGAAAGCACTACGTACACCAGGTTGGGAACCACTGGTTTAGAATACCTCACATGAAATGGAAGAGATCTCTTTGTAGTTACAGTTCTGTCTACATCTCATCCATTACTCTTTTTGAGTCCATTGCATCTGATATAATTTAGCCACAGTCAGCTAATCCAAAGATTGAGACTATATCCCCATGGTGTTTCAAATGTTCTGACATTGTTTCTTTCAGCCAGGAGTTTTTTTTATGTCAGCTGTTCATATCCTAGGACAGTTTAGAGTGTTCTAATGCCAGTCACATATAATTATGTTAGTGAAGTCTCTTGCTGAGGGCCCATGTTTGTCTGGCTGTTCTTCTAATAGTGGAGTCTGTCCATGACCTGCAGCACGTCGTCCAGGATGGAAGGGCCCAGGTCCAGGCTGAAGGAAAAGCTGTTGTCCACCTCATTTAGCTGCAGTGTGTCCTCATGGCAGGTCTGAGTGGAATCTCCATCCCTGCCAGAGCTCAGACTGCCCCGGCCAGGACTGTGGCTTCTGACAATGACCCCGTGGCTGGGGCTAACACTGGCCTCGATTGCCCCCTCCCCCTTGCCCTCTTCACTGTCCAGCATGGGCAAGGAGCTGTACTTCTTCCTCCTCTCGGAGGCGCTGTGGCTCAAGTGGGGACTCGCCTCGGTCCCACCCAGGTTAAGTCGTGGGGGTTTGGGTGGAGGGTAGCAGGCCAAGAAGAGGTTATGTTCGCTCTGAGAGCTGTGCAGTATCAGGCTGTGGCTCCCCTTCAGAAAGGACAGGTCCCCGAAACTGTCACTGCTGGCGTTGTTCCCAATGTGGGAAACGTGGCAGAAGTCGGCCAATGGGAGGCTGATCATGTTGACAGAGAGCACCTCCCTGCGCTTCTGGGTCCTAGACCAGCGGGCCGAGGCTGGCTTACGGCACAGAGACATCTTACCTGGTCCTGTTGATGTCCTTTGGTTCACTTCTGAGATTAAGCGTAAATGCAGTCTATCATCTTAGAAAAAAAGCTCTGTTTTGGAAAAGATAAGAAACAAAATAATTATTTATTCAAATAATTTCACTTTGAGGTTAGGTTCATGTCAGATCAAGTGGTTTCCCATCAAGAACATATCATACATCTCTGATCTAAATGTCTATTATTTGTTTCCCTCTGCTTTCCAACAACAGATGTAACATTTGGATTATGTCATGTTTGATGTGAAAAGGCAGCAGCTATTATTTAGAGAATGCACCTGCTCTGCTTGGTTTTGTATTAATCCAATTCTTCAACATTTGGCTCCTGGGAAATAGTCCAACATGTGCTTTGAAGTGTTTTGATTTTAAAAGTTTACTTTTCAAATCCAGTTTATTCCCATAAATGCAGGTGTGGTCTGCTGAATGCACCAAAGGAATGTCTTAGAATCAGGCTAACTTTTAGTAACTGTGCACCAAATATGCACATTTTAGAGCAGACCCAACATCCTGTATAGAACTCACCAGCGTGTAGTCCTAAAAAACGGAAATGAGTTAGCCATGGCTCGTTGGTCAAAGCCTATGTGGAAATTAATGTTGTTTTTTTTGTAGAGTTTTTGGATAAACGTCCAAAATCAAGTCTGCGGTTAGCACAGGCTTAGGCGATCTGATACGTTTTGTTCTATGAGATGATATCATTCAGTTAACTCAACCTTTATGAATTATTAACCTTTTAACGTGTTTTGTGTGAAGAGGCGACTCCGGGATGCTGGCCTTTTAGGCAGAGTTGCAAAGATAAAGCCATATCTCAGACTGGCCAATAAAAAGAAAATATTAAGATGGGCAAAAGAACACAGACACTGGACAGAGGAACTCTGCCTAGAAGGCCGGCATCCCAGAGTCCCCTCTTCACTGTTGACGTTGAGACTGGTGTTTTGCAGGTACTATTTAATGAAGCTACCAGTTAAGGACTTGTGAGGCATCTGTTTATAAAACTAGACACTAATGTACTTGTCCTCTTGCTCAGTTGTGCACCAGGGCACTAATGTACTTAGTCATCCCACTCCTCTTTCTATTCTGGTTAGAGACAGTTTGCGCTGTTCTGTAAAGGGAGTAGTACACAGCATTGTACGAGATCTTCAGCAATTTCTCGTATGGAATAGCCTTCATTTCTCAGAACAAGAATAGACTGGCGAGTTTCAAAATAAAGTTATTTTGTTTCTGGACATTTTGAGCCTGTAATCAAACCCACAAATGCTGACGCTCCAGATACTCAACTAGTCTAAAGAAGGCCAGTTTTATTGCTTCTTTAATCAGTACAACAGTTTCCAGCTGTACTAACATAATTGCAAAATGGTTTTCTAATGATCAATTAGCTTTTTAAAATGATCAACTTGGATTAGCTAACACAACGTGCCGTTGGAACACAGGAGTGATGGTTGCTGATAATGGGCCCAAACTTTTGAACGGTAGTGTAAATGCTTCAAATTTCACGAAAAGGGATGTTGGCTGAGGAGGATTATATCATAGAACAAAATGTATAAGATCTCCTAGGCCTGTGTTTACCACAGACCTTATTTTCAGCGTTTTATCCAAAACCCCAACAACAAAAAACATACAATTCCCCATAGGCTTTGACCAACGAGCCATGGCGGAATTGGGCCTACAAAAAGACGTTATTACTATTGCTCTCTATATCTGTATGAGATATGTCACTATACTCTCTGGCCCCCTTTCCTGTTTATTTGTCAGGCAACTACAGGCTTCGCTCTTACTTTTAATCAATAATTATTTATGAATGGGGTGGAATTTGCTACATGTTCAGACAAAACCCAGATTCTTTCAGACACAGTATGCAAATTCATCTTTATTTCTCAACTTTGGATCTGTTGATCTGGTTTACTGGTCACAGACAGTTACTCAGCCTTTCCTGTTTAACATGCTGGATCCAGAAGAGATCACATTCCACAACTCTTATTTGAGAGAGGTGTGGCAATACCTGACATGATTTGTTATGATGGTAATATATGTCGAATTTAACTGGAATATGACTTTCACATACTGTAAATGGTGTCAACCTGTTTTTTAGATCTCAGACAGAGCACTTTGTACAATGGTCATTTAGAAGTTAATCTGTACAGTATCAATCTCAGTTAGCTGTAAACGTTGAACATTGAGCAGCTACCACCCATTTAGAAAGGAAGGGCATAAAACCTATTACATAAGACAACCGAACACACTGAGGAAAGTGTGGCTCTGAAAAGATTAAGTCCTTGTAAGCTCTAGGCCCATAGCGCAAAATAAAATGCACTATATTCTAATCTAGTTGAGTATGGTTCCAGTAACTTAGTCATTTTATTGAGTAACACAGAATGCAGTTCATCATCTCTGGCTTGTCAAATGGACAATCTCAGTGGTCTCTGTGATTTTACGGGCTCCTAACAGCTTTGCCCATATAATATCTGTGTTCGTGACTTGAAACACTCACTCTGTAAATTTGTAAGGCACTACGGCAAACATGTTTTGTTGGCCCATAAAGGTTTTATTGGCACTTTAGTAGCAGCGGGAGATGGGGAGAGTGTGGACACAACAGCATTCCTTTCCAAACATGTCAGTTGGACGAGGGAGTGTTAGAATTGCAGCGGTCAGGATCACGCTAAGGAAACACTTTATCTTCCAAGTCCAAATTAAAGAAGTTAAAACTGCTTTGTCAAGACAATTTACAGTTACTAAATAATCTTCCTCGTCAAACTGCCTTTAGCCGAACATGTTTGATGGAGACTGTCAAATGAGTTGGACACCTTTCCAAATGGAAATGCCTAAAGTATATTCTCAAGAGCAGGTGTTGGTTATGATTTAAGAGTCTCTTAAACTAATACTTTTGATAGGTTGATCGATAGAGTTTGTAACAACATGTATGATAGATCTGTTAGCTCTTACCTGTACTGCTTTGTACACAGGGCATCTGTATCCCACACGTCTGTCTCTATCAGGAAGCCAGGCTAGGGCTGATACCTGTAGACTGTGACACTGTTTCTCCTGACAGGATGGGGCTTGTTCAACTGCAGCGGGAGTAGCACAGTGAACAACCTTGAGAGAGCGAAACTGGTGCCACTTCCCCAGAAAATTCTCGAAATCCCGGATTTAACAGCCTAGCCACTCTTGTCTCTTACAGGTCTTATAATCCTTATCAGTAGAGACCCTTTCAGGTTTGTTGGTTAAGAAAGTGTCCTCTGTAAGTAACCCAGGTGAGTGTAGAAGACGGTTAAGACCAGCAGGTGATGTAACTCTTCCTGCCGTGTGAGTCTGAATCATGGGCGTAAATCCCGCTGGCTGCACCCACTACCTGAGGGAGAGGGCAGAACAGGAGCTGTCGGAGTCGCCACTGATTTACTGCTTGTTACACGGATGGAATTGAACTAGGGAAAGAGCACAGCACATTCCTCACACAGACAGGGCCACAGTGGTGTGTGTGTGTGTGAGATAGTGGGGGGCTACTCTCACTCCGATGGGGTTAACCGATCACTAATCTCCATGGCATTGTCTCTACTCTACTGATTTCCTGTGCTCTGTTAGCTTGTGTAAAGCCCCGGGCCAACGTAGGCCATTCTGGCTGAGTGGAGGCCAATAGGCGGTGATATCGGATGAAGCCACTGACTAGCACACAGATATGTATGTGTAGAATGGCTGAGTTGCACAAGATAACTTGTTGCAGTTCCAATTCTCACACCTCCAGCTGCTTGCTTGTTTTTGTTATTGGAATGTTGTAGGAATACTGTAGTCATCGTAGAATATGATTTGGCTTCTCAGTATTGCTAGCCTCCAGTCAATGCCTCTATATGCCCAAGTGTGTTTGTGTGTGTGTGTGTGTATTTTTGTGTGTATTTTTGGCCTCCTCAGAAGCCTACTGTAGTGTACTGTAATTTAACCATTAGGCTTATTGATAATATCTGTTTGTATGCTGTGTGTTTATGCTATTGACAGACTTACGTTTCCCTTTAGAGATAAAGCTTTAGCAGTGGCCAGAGGCCTACACCCCACTCTGCTCAAAGTCTAGCTAGCGTATACATGTCTCTGGGATGGTCTACATCTGGTCTCAGCAGCAGTCATACTCTGTGCTCCACACCGGCATCCTCCGAATCATTGTGCCTCCTAGCAACCTTGAGAGAACGTTAGTGGCCATCTGTTTGACTCCAGACAACAGAACACTCCAGGGTCTCTGAGATGTAAAACAACACATTTCACTGCACTTATCCAGTGTATGTGACAAAAAATTAATATATATAGATAGAGGGATATATACAGTGCCTTCGGAAAGTATTCACACCCCTTGACTTTTTCCACATTTGTTACGTTATGGTCTTATTCTAAAATGGATAAAACAAACAAAAAATCCTCAGCAATCTACACACAATACCCCATAGTGACAAAGCGAAAACTGTCCAACTCATCCCAAGCTATCTCAATTGGGTTGAGGTTGGGTGATTGTGGAGGCCAGGTCATCTGATGCAGCACCATCACTCTCCTTGGTCAAATAGCCCTTACACAGCCTGGAGGTGTGTTGGGTCATTGGCCTGTTGAAAAACAAATGATAGTCCCACTAAGCTCAAACCAGATGGGATGGCGTATCGCTGCAGAATGCTGTGGTAGCCACACTGGTTAAGTGTGACTTGAATTCTAAATAAATCACTGACCGTGTCACCAGCAAAGCACCATCACACCACCTCCATGCTTCACGGTGGGAAGCACACATGCAGAGATCATCCGTTCACCTACTCTGCGTCTCACAAAGACACAGCAGTTGGAACCAAAAATCGCAAATTTGGATATCAGACCAAAGGACCGATTTCCACCATTCTAATGTCCATTGCTAGTGTGTGTTGGGCCAAGCAAGTGTCTTCTTCTTATTGGTGTCCTATAGTAGTGGTTTCTTTGAAGCAATTCGACCATGAAGGCCTGATTTCACGCAGTCTCCTCTGAACAGTTGATGTTGAGATGTGTCTGTTACTTGAACTCTGTGAAGCATTTATTTGGGCTGCAATCTAAGGTACAGCTAACTCTAATGAACTTATCCTCTGCAGCAGAGGTAACTCTGCGTCTTTCTTTCCTGTGGCGGTTCTCATGAGAGCCTGTTTCATTATAGCGCTTGTTTTTTGCGACTGCACTTGAAGAAACTTTCAAAGTTCTTGACATTTTCTGGGTTGATTGACCTTCATGTCTTAAAGTAATGATGGACTGTCGTTTCTCTTTGCTTATTTGAGCTGTTCTTGACATAATATGGACTTGGTCTTTTACCAAATAGGTCCATCTTCTGTATACCACCCCTATCTTGTCACAACACAACTGATAGGCTCAAACACATTAAGAAGGAAAGAAATTCCACAAATTAACTTTTAACAAGGCACACCTGTTAATTGAAATGCATTCCAGGTGACTACTTCATGAAGCTGGTCGAGAGAATGGCAAGAATCTCAAATATAAAATATATGTTTTGGTTACTACATGATTCCATATGTGCTATTTCATAGTTTTGATGTCTTCACTATTCTTCTACAATGTAGAAAATAGTCAAATAAAGAAAAACCCTGGAATGAGTCCAAACTTTTGACTGGTACTATATATGCTGAATTCATTCTCTAAGATGACTTTACTGATCAGATCTTTTAAAATGGCTCCTAATAAACAAATTACTGCCACTCTTCCTTCCCCATTCACTCCCTAACACCAGAACAGACCTTTAACAGATGCAATTACTCACACAAATGTACTAACTGCCTTATCATAATGTTTATCCAAGACTGGAACTGAGCATTTTAATAACTCCAATATTTTTTTTCTCCACCCCTACCCCATCCACTATTTTGTTTTGTTGGGAAGCCATGGTTTCATGCTAGCAGACAGTCAAGGGAGAGGATAGCGTGTGTTATCTGTGGTGATGTGGTCACACTGGGCTAGGTTTGCATAATTCCGGGAACTTTAAATAAATTCCCTGGGGTTCCAGGAAACCTGGTTGGAGGTTTCCAGATTTTCTGCTTATTCCCTCCTGATTCTGGGATCCTCCAACCAGGATTTCGTGAATACCTGGGAATTTATTGAAAGTTACAGGAATTTTGCAACCTTACACAGAGCTCACCATTAGACCAGGGGTTTGAGGTGTGTTTACTCTCATGTTTGTGTTGGTACATTGTCCAGACTGGGGTGATAACATTGGCCCTGGACCCTGACAATAAGAGCAGAATGGGTGTCTGACTGCCTTCTTCTCCCCTCTCCATCTCTCCCTTCTCAGAGCAGTGTTGGTACTGTGGTCTTTCTGTGCCGACTATGTTCTCTCTCAAACCTAGGATGCTGCTTGTTTTTGTTATTAGGAAAAAGTGCTTCCAGATACTGCTTTAACTGGCTCTATAAACCCAAATCGAGGCTTTTGTGGATATTCATTTGGGCCTTTTGTTGTGTGTTCTTGTCTTGTGGACCACAGACAGTGCAGTGTTTCACTGTGTTAAGATGTTTCCTCTCACATGGAATACTCAGCAGTTCGGCTGTGGCCCTGATAGTGTATGATGAAGATCTGTACAAGATTGAAACAATGGATGCAAACCAGTGAAATCCATCATTAGACAGTGTGTCGTAACTGTCGCTCTACAATGAGTGAGTCAGACAGTGATGAGCTTTGTGGCAGAGCTCCAACTGAAACTCGCCTGACTGAATGGATAGACCTCTGTCCCTCAGGATAGGCAGTTTAGTTGCATCTGAAGACGTTTCATTGTGTAACATGACAAAGTTCTCTTGTCTTCATGTATAGTTGTGGACCAAATTCCAGGGGTGGTCTTATACCATCCCATACATTTTACCTAGGTAATCTGAATTATATAATGTCTTCAAATAAAACAGTCTGTGTGTTCCATTTCAAATCCTTGTGTATTGTTATGAGTGGAACACACACTGACTTCTTCCCCACTGTGAGATTTGTAGAAGTAATGCTTCATTGCCGTGTTTGCAGACTAGACGCGCGCGTGTGTGTGTGCGCGCGCTGTTCTCCGTGGGAGGTCAGGGAAGTCTGAGAATGTTTACCTGCTTGTCTCCTGGCACTTAATTATTTGTAATTATTAAATGATGGGTTTGATATTTGGGGTTCTTTGAATGTCTGGGCTCTGAAGTAAACGGTGTGTGGACTGCTGCATTCCAGTTGCTGTTTGTTCAGCACATTAAGCAGATAAGGAACCATTACACAGGCTCAAAGCAGCAGCACAGACCTCTCATCAGGCGCCACACCAGACACACACAAACCACCAGCTTGTTCAGACGCACGCTCACACACACAGTAGAAATGTTTTATGTGTATTTGTACTTTAGCCTTCGGTTCACTTAATTTCTTTGTCATGTCTCTTTTGGGATGTTGAGGGTTTCAATTCTACATTCTTGCTGGTTCAGTGGCCCCAGTGTTTTAAAATCAAATCTGTTGCAATCAGAGGGCTTTTCCCGGAAGGCCCTGATGTGAAAGACATAATTCTGGTATTACAAAGATGTATTGTTGGATATTACATAGCTGAACAGTCCTCTCCCCCATCTCTCTGTCATAGAAACTCCCAACACATCCATCATACAGGGAAATGCCAGAGCACAGGGAGTTCACGTCTCAACTTCCATTTCTCTTTCATTTTGTTTATTTCCTTTACGGGTTTCCAAATGCACCCGCTATCCAGCAGGCTCAAATCCAGCCCTCTCCCCGAATCCAGTGCTGACTGGCTCTTCCTTCACACTACTCACGGACCAGAGCTTTCACCTAGACATCAATACCTCTTCACGTAGCGTACGACCACCTGCACACAGCTTACTCAGTCAGTTGTCACATGTTGCTACAGACGGTTTTAGTAGCTATTGCGTGGTTTGGCCCTGTCAAAGCTGTTAAACCTCATTCAGAGAAGTCCATTGTCTTCTTGTCTACATTTCAGCAGTTTTTAGGGACCTATTACATAAATACAGTATGTTCCTGTTTCTATGGGTTAGCTTTCCTTCAGAGGGAAAAGGGGCCTTTGCCTGTGAATGGCATCCAGAAACCAGGTGTTCGGGACAAATTTTGGAAATTACTGAACAACACAGGAAGTAGACTTGGAGCCTATTTCAGTAGCTGTTATTACAGTATTATGAGTTAGTCATTTGTTCCATCTTTACAAAGAGTCTGTCTGTAGACCAGGATCCCTTTGGTTCATTTTGTCTGTCCTCAAAAAAATGATTGATCTTCTCCCATTTATAAAGCCTTAATAAATCTTAGTTTTGGTTGTGGCATATGCGATCCTCCTGCCCAGTGTGTGTTTGTTTGAGTTAGCATAAGCGTCTGGGCACACACTCGCACATATCACACAAACCCCTAATAATCTCTAAATAAGTGTTTGGCTCCTATAAATCACCCGCTCCATAACCCACTGACACACACACTGCAGAGAAATGGCCCCTTGATTAGTTTCAACAGACGGCAGTACCATCTGTATTATTGTACACTTTTTTGTGTGAACATTTTTGAAAAATAATATCCATATCTAGCCCTAGCAGTAATTTACCTGGACAACCAGTATGGGTTGGTAGAAGTACCGTAGTCCATAGGAGGAGCTGTTGTAAAGATCTGTTAGTTCACCCGTAGCGTTTAAACCTATTTGTCTCAGACACCTTGGAGCAGGATGTCTCGTTGCTCGCAGTGGATCTTGGTGAGCGGGGGAAAGCAAACTGGAGCGAGGCGATGTGGATCAGAATGTTCTGCAAGAAGGTGATGGCTTAGTCTTTTTCAGGCTTGTCTAAATCATTCAAGTACTTCTATGTTTATCAGTACTGTACACAAACACATTCACTCCTTTTAGATCTCTAGTTAGGTTCATGAGGGCTGTCGGCTGATGGCTCCAAGTCTGTTTCTGGACAGGCAGTTAGGCGTGCAGACCAGCTCCGTCTCCGGTCCATGACACATAATAGGCCTTCATGACATCATCAGGTCCTCATAGCCCCCGGGAGACATACTTCTGTCATGAGCTGGAGAGAGAGCGATTTTAGGAGGGGGAGAAGAAGAGCTGGAAGTCTCTCTTTTTCTCGTATCACCCCCATGCTAGCTGTGCATTGGCCATCTGATGAGGGATGTAGATAAAGGGCCTCATTGCCAAAATCCTGAACTATCCCTTTAAGGAAGGAATACAGTCCGTGTGTGATCATTTGCCAGATCAGATACCACTTTTCAACAAAAGTGAGAGAACTGTGTGTAACTCAAGACACACACACACACACAGAGACAGGTGGGTCTAATGTAGAGCAGATCTCCTGATCCCATCTGTCTGTGGGGGAAAATACTGTGCCTGGCCACCTGCAGCATAGCCCGCCGCCTCCTGTGGAGCACCCTGACTCACCGCCCTGCCTGGCGTATGGTGATGATGTTACGGCTGGCCTGGGGTCAGGTTGTAGCATGCTGTTGGGAGGCCCGGGCCGTGAGTGATATCAGTGCTGTTAGTCAGCCCTGAGCGAGCGAGCATGGAATAGAGCAGTGTGTGTGTTTATGTCATCCTGCCTCTGTGCTGGCCTGGTCCTCTTTGTTGTGGGCCCCATTGTTTATCTTATGTGGTTTCCCTAGTCTCCCTCCAGCCCCTGGTATGTTTATGGAGCAACACACTCACACTCACACACACACACACACTGGTCCACACAAAAACACCTCCCCAAGTGTTGTTAGTCAGGGATGCCCCCGGCTAAACGTGTATGTTGAGTGTGAGCCCACCGGACAAGGAAACGGCTCTCAGCTAGGGAGAACTGTGTCACTCTCCTTAGACCCCCGTTTGTGTTCAGAGCTCACCTCTACATGGGAAGTGAACCAATAGAATCTCTATTGACCTTACATGGGAAATGGAGACATACAGTATCACTGTCCATATAAGCCTAGTTTTTCATAGAAGCATTTCAGAGAATGGCCAGTAGAGGTCTGTGTGGAGTAAAGGTGTGTGGAAGGGGGCGACTGCATTCCCTCCGGCCCACAGTTACACCCTTTTGTTTTGTTTAATTGAAGATGCAACAGTTGTTTATTTACTTAAGTGAGCTTGCGTGATATTTCATGGTTACGTCTTAGACAAGGACTTGATCTCACATTACTGGAATGATAATCACAGCTGTCTATCCAACAGCATGGAGAGGGAGCCTGCCTCCCGACGCCGTCCCTCTTTTTCTCCTCCTCTCTTCCTTCCCCCCTCTCTCTCGCTCTCTCTCTCTCTCATACACATGGGTGGGTGCTGGAGTCCCAGTGATCTCTTCCAGATGGTTTACCTCACCGAGCCACTCTCGAACCCTCCTTCATTCTCTTCACTTTCTCGCTCTCCCCCTTTCTCTTCTGTGTCCCACTCTTGTCTCTCGCACATTCACACACTCGCTTCTCTCCGCTCACTATCTTGTTAAGGAGCCACTTCCTTAGCACAGCAGACTTCCTCCATCTAATCCTATAAAACAGGTTTATTCTGTGGACACTCAGCCTCCCTCCATTCAGGATTAGGGGCAGTGTGTGTGTGTGTGTGTGTGTGTGTCTGACTGACTGTGTGCGTGCACATGCATCAAATCAAACTGTATTCGTCACATGCGCCAAACACCACTGGTAAGAGTGTGTCTTTGCATGCTTGTGTGTGTCAGCCCCTAGTGCTTACCATGCAGCCTAGTTCTTACCGTGCAGCCTAGTGCTTACCGTGCAGCCTAGTTCTTACCGTGCGGCCTAGTGCTTACCGTGCGGCCTAGTGCTTACTGTGTGTGTGTCTCTGTCTGTCTGTGAGAGACTGATCAACAACTACAGGAAGCATTTGGTTGCAGTCATTGCAGTTAAAGGTGGCACAACCAGTTATTGAGTGTAAGGGGGCAATTACTCTTTCACACAGGGGAATTGGGTGTTGCATACTTATTTTATTTATTTAATAAAAAAAATATATTTTTGGGGGGTAAACTCAGGTTTTGGTTGAAGATCTGATAACATTCCGTATCAAAAATATGCAAATATGTATGTCTGAAACGGTCCTCTCCTCTCTTCCCCTCACCTGTCCTCTCTCTGGTCCTGTCGTGACAGACGGCAGCCGCCAGTGATGGACAGTGTTATCATTTGGTCCATGCGCTGTTGCACACTTATGTCACATGTAGAGCTTGTTTTTGTATTTGCACTGCGTTATCCCATAATTAATGCAATGGCTTAGCATGGCTCGCTTCTTCATATTGACCGTTTTACACTGGTAACTACGGCAAAGGCGTTGAAATGACTATGGTAAAGATCACAGGTTGTAAATGTCTGTCCCTGTTGATCTGACTGTTTGTCTACCCCTACAGGGCGCCCTGAGCAGTGAGCGGGACTATGAAAGCGTGGTGCTGATGAATATGAGACAGGCATCAGAGAGACAGAGACTCATAGAGGAGATGCAGAGAGAGGACGAGGAGGATGCAGCATAGTACCAGCCCAGATCCAGTCTCCGACCCAGGCCGGGATTCAATCCAAAGTGTGTTTCCTGTAAGCGTGCGGTGCTTGACATTTGAAGGTAATTTCCGCTTGAGCTGACATCTGCACCCTATACCGTGAATGCCATCTCCGCGCTTCAATGTGCCTTTGAATGAATCCTGGCCCCAGACCAGCTCTGTCCAACCACAACCCAACCACTTTACTATACACCTGATGCTTTGGTTTCATAAAGCACATCTCGTATGTGTTTAAAAAAAAATCTGTTGAATAAATTTTTTTTAAAGAACGGGTGTGTTTCTGATTTGCCATTTTACTGAATTACTACCAGCTACTACTGTAATGTAAACTCAACCAGTGTACTTTTTCATCCAAACCACTTGTAAGACGAACAGGGGAACAAGAAGTTTATACTATCAAGGGATGTTATCATAACGTATTGCAAAAGACCCCAAAGAGATGGGCCATCCAACACTACTATACCACATCTATCAAGGGATGTTATCATAACGTATTGCAAAAGACCCCAAAGAGATGGGCCATCCAACACTACTTGGATGCCATCATGTCATTTGCATCTGTCAGTATCACTTTCTCGTTTGTTCATTACCCTATCTTTGCAGGAAATTTTGTGGTTTCAGATGAGTTTCCCAATAGAGGCTGTTAAAGGAGTTGCTCACGGAGGAAGATGTCTCCTGATGTCACAGCCGAATGCTGGGATGTCTGGTCCACTTCCTGACACACTGAGCTAGACTGCGGTCACTCTGATGGAGAAACAACCTGTTGTAAACAGTGCCCTCTCTCCGTGGAACATCCAAAAACAAAATAGGTATTTTGTTGTCCCTCAGGGGACTATGGTGTAATGTAGTCTCTATTCCTGAGGCTGTGTGAAGTTTCCTCCTGTCATTGTGTTATTTTAGAGACTCATAGCCAGCTGGTTGGTCCAACCCAGTGATCCATCTCCCCGGCACTCCCAGCCTGCCGCAGCTCTCTTACACAACGGCCAGCTGTGGTGTGGTGTGAGCCATCTTGTCCCTACACTTCTCTCCCCACACTCTCGTCTCCTACTGCAACATACATTCATCAGATGGTTCTGTTTATGCATTTGACGGACGGCCTGTCATACCCCTGAGAGAAAAAAGCGGAACATTGAGTCCAAATTACAAGAGGGAATACAATTACAGTTCCAGAAACACATCCTGACCATGCCCTGTGCCAGCGGATTGTGCTGCATGCAAATGAAACAGGAAGACGTGGCGTTCCCAACAAAAGCCATACAATCAACAGGAGAAGCCTCCGGCGGCATCTTCACAGCATCCTCCTCTTCCTCAGATCCTCTGTTCGTGTGGAAGCTGGCAGCTCCTCAGACGCCAGAGGAACCTGGAACCGCCACAGTCGCGCCCGCATGGAGAAATTAGGGGCCCTTTTTGATATTTGGGTGTAAATTGTGGCCAAGTCACGGCAGCAGGCCTGGCGAAGGCTTAGTGATCTGGGGTTAGCCTCAGACACGCGCTGGCAGCCCAGAGACTCTAATGAAACCACCCAGTAGCAGCAGAAGTGCTGGCTCACATGGTCTCCACCAGGCATGCCTGCAGCACTCTCGTCACACTTACAGGACCCGACTAACTTCCCCGTGTACGGAGGTCTGACTGGCCCACTTTGAGACTCTAAAAACCACCTATATGCTGCAGACATGCCATATTTCCCCTCAACCTGAGGCGGGAAGGCACTGTTCCAATGGCTTGTTTACAGAGTTTTTTTATTTAAAGAGAGCATGACACTCATTTGTCCAACAAATGTAACGCTTACCATATTGCACTGACAGATGGCAGACAGGGAGATCAGACTTCCAACCTGTCCTTTTAAGTATACTGTACCTCCTTGAGAGTTGGGACATGCCGCAGAGCAAATTATATCCAATCACCTTTTATTATAATTTCTTCACATGCATCTAATTATCATAGATAATATGAAAACTAACATTCTCACTACATCAATAGCTCCTTTTTGCACTAACTTTTGACAGTTTTATTATCAGTCACTTTATTCCTAGTTATATGTACCTATCTACCTCAATTACCTCATAACCCTGCGCATTGACTCTGTACTGGTACCCCGTGTGTATATAGCCAAGTTATCATTATTCTATTTATTATTAAGTGTTATTACTTTTCTGTTTTCTTTCTCTCTGCATTGTTGGGAATATAATTAAGCAGTTCACTGTTAAATCTACACCTGTGTACAGAGCATGTGACAATTTCTTCATTTGATTTCTAATCTAATGGAATAGGATTCAGGACAGAGGGATATTTGCATGCTAGTAAAATTATTATTTGCTTGGGCTAAAGGCCCATCATCATACTCTTGCCATTCAGATTCAGTTAGTAATGAATTGCAATGAAGGGAACTACACTCCATACTCATGGAAAATGAATCTTGAGGATTTGGTCATTTGCGCTGTAATCCTCTCCGGAATGTACTTGTCTTGACATTGTCCTATTTCTCTGAAGTCTGTAAACCCATTTGCTATGACAAGCCACTACACACATTATTTGGTAGCTGCTCCATCACATTGGAGTGAGTTTGAATGGGAGTACAAAAGATTTTACACAAGTAGTGTCATCATACAAATTCACACATTTGCTAACGGGGCAAATAACGATCTGGAGAATTGATCATTCAAAATGTAGTAATCTGCACCCCTTGCAAAAAAAACATGAATGGAAGACAAAGGACCATTACATCAGAGAACAGTAGCAAAATGAATGTATAGAATCCATCATTGATTTGTAATATGTACAATATAGGTTTTAGCTCTGGCTTCTCATTGGACAGAACACCACCACCACTACTACTACCTTGTGGCCCAAGACACTATCAGTGTCATTGATCCACAGTCAGGTCACTCAGTCTCCTTGTGCATGCACCACACCAGCGTTTGTCCCACGCCTGTCATCGCCACCATGCGGAAGCCAATCTTCTCCAACTTGTCCAACACCAACCGCGGAGGTTCGTCCACGTGGTACTCCGAGCTGCAAGGGGCACAACGTTTTGTTTTTTCTCAGATGTAAAATGTCAAACTCATTCTGTAAACTCTGTCAGAAGTGTGACCACATGCAGGAGAACTCCGCTCAATGAGCCAGGATTGTGTTTGTGATTATTCCCTCCACACCTTGGTTCATTCCCCAAAAGCACTTGTGGCAGATCCGCAATGACAACACTTCCCTGTTCTGTGTTCGATCAGCTCTGCTGGTCTGCTCCCAAACTACAGAGCAGCAGCCTCTGTCCTGCTCTGATTCAACTTGTACCACTACTACACCATTCTTCCGTGGCTCAGAGGTTTGTCATAATCTTGGCCGTAAGGATGGAGACACACAATGAGATATACTCAACACTCACAAATTGTTCCCCAGCATGGTGGTTTTCCTGGCTCCCAGGTAGTTCATTATTGCTGGGTCAGAGTATATGTCTCCTACCAGGGTCGGTCCAGTCTCCTGAAAAACAGATATTCAGGTGTGTGCATAGATGCTATACGCGGAGTGTACAAAACATTAACGCCTTCCTAATATTGATACACAATATTACGAAGGAACTTTCTTGATACACACAGGAAACTGTTGAGCGTGAACAACCCAGCAGCGTTGCAGTTCTTGACCAAAACCGGTGTGCCTGGCACCTACTACCATACCCTGTTCAAAGGCACTTAAATCTTTTATCTTGCCCATTCACCCTCTGAATGGCACACACACACAATCCATGTCTCAAGGTTTAAAAATCCTTCCTTAACCGGTCTCCTCCCCTTCATCTACACTGATTGAAGTGGAATTAACAAGTGACATCAATAAGGGATCATAGCTTTCACCTGGTCAGTCTGTGTCATGGAAAGAGCATCTGTTCTTAATGTTTTGTACACTCCGATGCATTCTTGAAATAAATTGACAAACACCGAAAATATGCAGGGCATGCCATCCACAATCTCGATAACAATTGACCAATTATGCACAGAAATAGGCCTACATACTTTATCTGATGAGCAGTGAACATGTTTTTAATTTGGTGCACTGTAGAAAAAAATCCCACCAGAAACCAGACGTGAGCTGCTATGTACTAGTTCGAATTTGTTTCGCTTCCATGTTTGCAAATGTTGCAAAACAAGACATAGGTTTCAGCTACGTAATAAGCGACACGTCCAAATCGGCTACATTGTTGCAGAGCCTTCCTTTACAACATCTTTAGTCTCTATAACATTTCGGCGCGCGCATCAACCACAAGGATACACTCTGTATGATATGACGGGAAGAGGAATACTAACCAGCCTGATCTGTGTACTAACAAGTACATAGGGCATCCTGGATCTCAACCGCTTAACGGGTAGTCCCCCGGGAATGGATAATAAGATAGTTACTTAAGTGACACGACAGTGCCCTTTCCAAGTTGCACTCGCACTAACAGCTCAGAACAGAATGCGGAAACACCCATCGCAATGGACCAATCATAGCTCTCTCAGCAAACAAAGCTGGTGCATGCACAGTGCGCGTGCCTGTCCAATATTATAGTAAAAGAAAAAACTATTCATTTAGGCACACAATATTGCTTATTTTACGTATCAAACTGGAAATAATGTGAACATGTTTTATATTAAAGGCATATCTGATGTCATTTATGGCTTTTTTGTCAGACCTATTAAATCAGGGCCACTCATAAATGTAGCAGCACTATTTGGTTAAAGATTATACATTCCCTTCTGTATGTATTTGGACAGTAAAGCTAACCTTTTGAATTTGCCTCTATACTCCCGATCAATTTTTGTGGATTAAATGTTACAAATGAGGCGAGAGTACAGAATGTCACCTTTATTTGAGGGTATTTTCATATGTGTTTTACTGTTTAGGAAGCACTTTATGCATATAGTCCCCCCAATTTAAGAAGTCATATGTATTTGGACTAGTTTCTTATAGTGTATTAAAGTAGTCAAAAGTTTAGTATTTGGTCCCATAATCCTTGCACACAATGACGTTATCAAGCTTGTGACTGCAAATTTGTTGGATGCATTTGCAGTTTTTGGTTGTGTTTCATAGGATGTTTTGCCCGATAGAAACTAAATGGTGAATAATATATTGTCATTTTGGAGTCACTTTTTATTGTAAGTCAAAGTGTTTCTGAACACTTCTACATTAAGCTGGATGAATCATGAGAAAGTTACAGAGGCACAAAGATCATACCTCGCCCAAAATGCTAGCCTTCCCTGTTATTGGTAATGGTGAGAGGTTAGCATGTTTTGTTGTAGTAACTTTCTCACTCGTTATCCGGATTATTTTAGAAGTGTTCAGAAACATCTTATCTGCTCACTTAGAAAGAAAATGACTCCAGTCATTCACCATTCAGTTCAAATTGGGAAAATCATAACCCAAAACACATACTAAACCTTTGGCTACTTTAATACACTATAAGTGAATTTGTCCAAATACATGGGGAGGGACTAGATACATAAAGTGCTTTCATTTCTGAACAGTAAAACATATGTATGATAAATACCCTCAAAGCATAGCTGACATGCTGTTGTTTTGCCTCATATTCATAATTTAATCTCAAATGTAAACTGTTGGGTGTACAGAGCCAAAAGTAAAGAAAATGCTTTACTGTCCAAACACATATAGTGGGGAGAGTAGGTTGGTTTACATTTCATGCAGATGTTATCTGTGAAGTGAATTTAGGTGATGTTGAAATCAGAGAACCCAGGCTCCCCATTGCGTATAGTGGTCTGAACATTTGCCATGTTCAAGGTTTTCTCGGTTCGGCTCAGGTTTCTCTTTTAATTATGTGGCTTTGAAACGGTACATTATTTCCACTGTGGTTTCAGCCAAAACACGGATGTGTAGCAATCTTACATATGTGAAGAGCGTCTTTAGGCTACAAGTAAGTTATCTTTAATAACTAAAATAAAAACTTGTAAGCGGTTGACCGAGTTCTTCTGTTAGTTTTTTTTTACCTCTGTGTCTCGTGATTTTTTGCTTTGTTATATTGGGAAGCATTCCATGGTCAAACAATCATTATCTCGATAGCCTACTCCAAAGATAGACTTTGCTGCTTTCAGTATCCCATCACTGTATTAATGAATGGTGACAGTATTTCCAGTTGCTAAATATGGGCTATTATGTTGCCTTTCCAGTTTTGTTACAAATTAATTTTGGATTCAATCCACATCAAATGTTAATACACAGTCGTATAGCCTATACTGGGATTTTGTATGCATGCAGAACTCAACCATATTTTTACTGTCTGGAACTACGATTTCCTTTTCGGAGATTTATTAATTTCTCTTTCAGTGCAGCAAAAACTAATTTGGATTAGTCTTTTGAGGCTGTAGGGGAAATGAAAGACATAACCCATATCCTAACAACAATGGAGGGGACATTGATTAAATCAGCAATATGAATGTAATGTCCTTTTGATGCCAAAGAGGACTTGACAGACAATCAAATTGGCTTTGCATGTCATGCTCAGTGGGGCTGGTAAATTATAGTGTGATCACAGCTTGATATTGCTCTGATGGGAAGAGATATGGGAGTAAACCAGACCTTACTCATGGTACACAAAACCCATTCCATGCACTTTGATACACCAGAGTTGCAGACAATTTGTTTATGTGGTTTGGCAGTTGTTATTGTGAAACACATACATACATTCAATTGATCAGATAACTAATTTTGGTTTCTGATTTTATGTGATTCTTGGAACTACATTTTATTAGCATGTGTCACTTGTATGGTACATCAATCACAAATTATAACCAAATTATAAATAATATGACTGTCGTTCTCAAGCGTAATTTATGTCTTTATCATATAATGTTTTCTACCCTGCATTACACAGTCATACAAACTCTCTAACACGCAGATATGTACAGGCTATGCGTTCCCATGTACACAGGTGGGAGGTTTGGTGAGAAGATTGCCACCTACTGGCTTTGTAGACCAATGTCACCAGTAGGCTTCTTACCCACTCATCTGCACAAAGGTAAAGAGTTGATTTAATCGCACAGCTGATGTATATGCAACTAATCCGAAATGAGTAGAATACTGCAAATCATTCACTTGAATGAGTTTGAAATGAATAAATAAATCATCCAGATGATACATGTTTCTGTGAACAGAAATTGTATGAGAACAGATCCAAATTAGAAGTAACATTTTTTTTTTTAAAGGTAAGGGTCGTTTCCCAGAAAGTGTCTTTTTCGTATTTTTATCGCCACCCAAAGAGCACAGGAGACCTGATTCAGGAAGGAAAACAGGAAACCAGTGGGGCTGTTGCTGCTGTACTCCAAAAACAAATGAAATACCCCTTCTGCCAAAAAACACTCTCTTAGAATGTATTCCTGGGGCCCTCGGAACGTCCTGTGGTCCTCTGAGGAACTTCCTGATCTAGCTCATCTGCTGTGCATTATTAGAGCCCTGGGTCGCCTTTACAGTGACCTGGAGGGACAGCAGGGCTCATCCCTGGAGCAGCCTACCCAGCCACAGGAAGCAGTTTGCTGCTGTGACAAGGGCCTCTCCTTCACCTCACCACTGAGAATCAGTGATGAGGGGAGAGATACTATTTACTGTCTGAAGAGTACTTCCCCACAGACAGCAGTAAGAAGAGAACACATACTGCCACGTGATGGGAAATGCAAGGCTGCCCTTGGCCCCGTAGGGCTTCAGCAACAGGGAGTTTCATTTATCAAAACAGCAGAAGCTCAGTCAATCTCTGAATACTACACACACACACACACACACACACACATTCTCACTCACTCACACACACTCAATTATTTTTTATTTGCTGATTGCAGTGGAAACCCATATGCCACCTACAGTTCCAGTTTCTAAATATGCGCCTGTGCTATGGTCGCAAAACACACATTTATGTTTTCCACCACAAAAAAAAGGCATTGCAATGATAATCGGTCTATAGTTGATCGCCTGCCGTTTATAGTGTGCAGTTATTAGTATTGTATTGAATTAGCTAAACAGCCGCTCATGCCCAATTTATCATTAGATTGTTATCGCCATGTAAAATGATTGTAATAAATGCTTATTAGAATGCTCCTTCTGATTCCTGCTTTGCCTTGGACCCTAAGATGTCTCCAAATTTAAAAGTCACAAGGATTGGATATAGGGAGCACTTCTATAGTTTCCGAACCTACCCTTAGTACAGACCTAACACAAAGGAATGTTGTTTCTTTCAGAAGCCTTAACCAGTCTAGGAGACATGGAGGAATACTACTCTTTTGTATGAGTTTAACAGTTCTCTTTAATTGATTTGCTTCATCCTGGCATCTCCCTTTGGACAGAGGTCCCAGCAACCCACACAAGGAGTTGAGCAATGCATGAAGTCAATGGCTGAGGGATATATTTGCGGTGAGGACCAGAGACAAAGGTAACATACTAGAACTAGCTGCTAAAGCAATCTCTTTAAATCATGGAAGTATAGTCTGGGCTGGATGAATTATGGAATACGTACACTAAGTTCTTACAGAAAGAGAAATCAAATAGTAAGCATCGAGCTGCCAGATAAGATATCCAGTTATGGTTGAGTCAACTATGTTTCCACGTCATTTCAACAACAAAAATCTATGTGATAATGTTGAATCAACATGGAAAACTCATTGGGTTTGCAAAAAGTCATCAATGTAAGAGAATTTCACATTTACTTCACCCAACTTTTAACCTACATTTTTTGTTAATTTCACGTTTAATTCACGTTAGTTGACAACTCAGCCAAGTGTTAATCAAAACTAAATGTTTAATCGACATCTGTGCCCAGTGGGGAGAGTATATAAGCAGGCAAACCTCCAGTTGTATGGTGATTCTCCCGCAATTGGAGTAAAATAATGGACAACAATACTTAGGCTTCTATTGACAGCTAATACATACTATATACATTTTACAGACACAGTATATTTTATATTCGTTTATTTTTATTTTATTTGTTTTTAGTCCCACCCTACAGCTACCATCAACCATATCCCATCTATCTCTGAAAACCATCCAGTTTTGATTTCTAATTAAGTGATAATGCCTGAGAAGCCGGTGTTTGGGGGATATATTGACCCAGTTGTTGTTAGGCCCGAGACGAAGTCAATATATCCTCCAAAAACTGTCTTCGAGGGCATTATCACTTTTATACAATGGGTTACTAACATATTCAAATAGTGATATACATATTTTAATTAAAAACTAGGGTTGCCACCCAAGTCGGCTGGTCGTTCGTTCTATCGGTTCGGTTGCTAGAAATGCGACCCAGTCATTCAGTCTTTTTGTTCTGTATCTATTGCCGCGACCAAGTAGTTTGTTCATACTGGCTGGCAACGTTCTTATCCCTTGCTTGCTAGCTAGCCAACTACGGCTAACTTACAGTCATGTCAAAAAGTGTATCCAGAATAACAGCAAAGTAGCTGCATTTGCATTTGTTTAAGCTGTATTCTAGTGACATTTATTTGGATACATCCATAACAATGAGCTAATGAGGTGTGATTTCGTCTGGCATGGAAAATGTGTTTACTCATCAGGACACTGTTGTTCAGAGGAGCTAGCCAACAACACAGCTAACACAATCACTTCAAACTGAAGCTGGAAAGATAGCAAACTAGCTGCACTTCGTTTAGTTTTACCTCTTTTCAATTGACATTTCTTTGTATATATCCATAAAAATGATGCCAGCTGATTCAGGATTTTCAGAGAAATGCTGCCTGTCTGTCTCATCCCAATTCCCGACATGTTTATTACCATGGGACAGCTGGAGATCGAATTTGAATATTGAAACAATGTTGCAAATGTCGGAGAGATAGACAACAAGGTTTATACAAATCTCCGCTGTTGAAAACAAAATGTTAGTCTAAAAGAAATGTTAGATAATATCTAGATGTTTTTTATAGTGGAGATCAAATTTATAAAGTGCCTGGCTGGGCTGATGAGACAGTGGATTGCTCAGTCAGAGTAAATAGGCATTTTATCATCATAAATTTAAGATTTAGCTGGTGGTAACTTGTGGAATAGACACCGCCTGGAATGCGGTTTTAACCAATCGACATTTGGGATTAGACCCACCCGTTGTATAATTGCCATATATCTTTCAACTGTGATGTTTCACAAAAGTTCTGAACCTTTCTGTTCTCATAGTTTCTACAGATTGTAAATGAAAGATTAATATTTTTACTAAACGTATTATTAAATTATTGATAGATTGGCTATGGCTTTTCAAGTCCGGGCGGAAGGTAGCCTAGTGGTTAGAGCGTTGGACTAGTTAACCAAAAGGTTGCAAGATCGAAACCCCAAGCTGACATGGTAAAAAAATCTGTCGTTCTTCCCCTGAACAAGGCAGTTAACCCAATGTTCCTAGGTCGTCATTGAAAATAAGAATTTGTTCTTTACGTTCCTACTCAAATAAAGGTAAAACAAATTTAAAAAATCACCCAGCAGTGCTTTTTGCAGAGTCAGCTCCAGGTAAATGTTGCAATTCTTGAACATTCCTGAACCTGCTGCCAAAAACAAGCTACATATGGGCAGTACCAAAACAAGTAATCTAATGATTCTGTCTCTTCGCAGCAAATGTGGATGTTGTATCCCCCATATATATACAGTGCCTTCGGAAAGTATTTAGACCCCTTGACTTTTTGTTACATTATAGCCTTACTCTAAAAATACATATTTTTGAAATCCTCAGAAATCTGCGTACAATACCCAATAATGACAAAGCAAAAACAGGTTTTTAAAATTTTTGCTAATTTATACCTGACAGAGCGTGAGAGGATCTGCAGAGAAAAAATGGGAGAAACTACTCAAATACAGGTGTGCCAAGCTTGTTGTGTCATACCCAAGAAGACTTGAGGCTGTAGTTGCTGTCAAAGGTGCTTCAACAAAGTACTGAGAAAAGGGTCTGAATACTTATTAGAAAAAAAATCTAAAAACCTGTTTTTGCTTTGTCATTATGGGGTATTGTAGGTAGATTGATAAGGGAAAAAAACTATTTAATACATTTTAGAATAAGGCCTGTAATATAGCGCCAACAGGCAAATTCCACTTCCACTTGCCTCATCAATTTTTGTGGTAATGCTGCCATCAGTTGGTTGTAATTTTGGATAGAGCAGACATTTCCAAAAAATGTTGTTAGCTGCATGTGTGACAACTCTGCCAGTCATACTTATGATATCATTAACAAAGCTTATATCATAAAAAAAATGATATACAGTGAGGGAAAAAAGTATTTGATCCCCTGCTGATTTTGTATGTTTGCCCACTGACAAAGAAATTATCAGTCTATAATTTTAATGGTAGGTTTATTTCAACAGTGAGAGACAGAATAACAACAAAAAAATCCAGAAAAACGCATGTGAAAAATGTTATTAATTAATTAGCATTTTAATGAGGGAAATAAGTATTTGACCCCTCTGCAAAACATGATTTAGTACTTGGTGGCAAAACCCTTGTTGGCAATCACAGAGGTCAGACGTTTCTTGTAGTTGGCCACCAGGTTTGCACACATCTCAGGATGGATTTTGTCCCACTCCTCCCACTTCTCACCCAAGATTTGACGGTACATGGCCCCGTCCATCGTCCCTTTGATGCGGTGAAGTTGTCCTGTCCCCTTAGCAGAAAAACACCCCCAAAGCATAATGTTTCCACCTCCATGTTTGACGGTAGGGATGGTGTTCTTGGGGTCATAGGCAGCATTCCTCCAAACACGGCGAGTTGAGTTGATGCCAAAGAGCTTCATTTTGGTCTCATCTGACCACAACACTTTCACCCAGTTGTCCTCTGAATCATTCAGATGTTCATTAGCAAACTTCAGACGGGCATGTATATGTGCTTTCTTGAGCAGGGGGACCTTGCGGGCGCTGCAGGATTTCAGTCCTTCACGGCGTAGTGTGTTACCAATTGTTTTCTTGGTGACTATGGTCCCAGCTGCCTTGAGATCATTGACAAGATCCTCCCGTGTAGTTCTGGGCTGATTCCTCACTGTTCTCATGATTAGTGCAACTCCACGAGGTGAGATTTTGCATGGAGCCCCAGGCCGAGGGAGATTGACAGGTCTTTTGTGTTTCTTCCATTTGCGAATAATCGCACCAACTGTTGTCACCTTCTCACCAAGCTGCTTGGCGATGGTCTTGTAGCCCATTCCAGCCTTGTGTAGGTCTACAATCTTGTCCCTGACGTCCTTGGATAGCTCTTTGGTCTTGGCCATGGTGGCGAGTTTGGAATCTGATTGACTGATTGCTTCCGTGGACAGGTGTCTTTTATACAGGTAACAAACTGAGATTAGGAGCACTCCCTTTAAGAGTGTGCTCCTAATCTCAGCTCGTTACCCGAATAAAAGACACCTGGGAGCCAGAAATCTTTCTGATTGAGAGGGGGTCAAATACTTATTTCCCTCATTAAAATGCAAATCAATTAATAACATTTTTCACATGCATTTTTCTGGATTTCTTTGTTGTTATTCTGTCTCTCACTGTTCAAATAAACCTACCATTAAAATTATAGACAGATCATTTCTTTTTCAGTGGGCAAACGTACAAAATCAGCAGGGGATCAAATACTTAATTTGTTTTTTAAATAAATGAGTATATTTGAGTTTAACCATAACATTTGTTGTAATATGTGTTCTGTCTTTTCTGGTGGATTAAACTGAATTTGCAACCAGCTTTATATAGTTGGGGTTGTGATCTGAATAAAGGGGAAAAGGCCATCTTTGAACATGGGGTGACACATTTGTACTAATCTGTTTGAACACCAGTTCGGGTTTAAGTAACATTTTTGTATGACTGAAGCCTTTAGTGAGAGGTTCAATGCTTTAATATTTAATCATGTCAGCCCTACGAATTCATATTAATTATATAAATAGGTCAGTTTAATGTTGTCTGGCTTGCTGTTCCAAATAAAGTGGAATATTTTTTGCTCATATAATTTTACAAACAAGTCGTTTAGGCAGGGCCATAAGTAAATAGATACACTGGGATATGACTAAAGAATAAATAAGGGTGATTTTGCTACAAATAGGCAGGTATTTACCTTTCCATGGTAGCAAGATCTTATCTATTTTTGCTAACTTTCTATTAAAATGTATTGTATTGAGATATGAATACCGAGTATGTGCACTTCACCATCAGACCATTTTATTGGTAAAATACACAGTAATGTAAAAGTTTTTTTTGTGATCCGTTAGGTAATATCATAGTTTGGTTGTAATTCAGAGATGTTAGATAAATTACCTAGATCCTCTATGAGGTTGTGCAGGGATCCAAATTGTGGATTTAACAGAACATGAGTCGTCAGCGTACAATGACACCTTTGTTTTTAAGCCCCGGATTTCTAGTTCCTTAATGTTATTGTTGGATCTGATTTCAATAGCTAACGTTTCGATGGCCATGATAAATAGATATGCTTATAGTGAACAACCTTGTTTCACACTACTGTCTTTCCTTAAACCCCACATTGCATTAGTGTCCGCTTGATTCAGTGGTTGTTATAACTCATAACTAAAAGTAAGCTGTGTAGCTGTGATATAAATTAATTGTTACTTGATGGCATGGGAAAATCAGTTTATTGAGATTGCGTCTGCTTACTTTGCAAAACCTCAGAGTGAGTGTCCAACTGCTTTAAATTGAACCACACTGAAGTGGAGAGATGAGAAAGAGTGGTGAACTTTATACTGTACTGTGCTGTGCTTTATAAAAATCTGACCAATAACCGGTGTGTGTATAAGTGTGTGTGCCTGTGTGTGGTTCCCTTCAGGCCTGCGCCACAATCCATGTGCTGTCCAGTGGTTCCTCCTACCTGGCATGTGGAGCATCTCTGAGAGGAGATTAATCCTTGACCTTATTTCTGCAAATACACACATTAATATGCACATACACTGAGTGTACAACACATTAGGAACACCTTCCTAATATTGAGTTGCACCCCACCCTTTTGCCATCAATTCCTCAATTCAGCGGGGCATGGACTCTACAAAGTGTCGAAAGCGTTCCATTGGGATGTTGACCCATGTTGATTCCAATGCTTCCCACAGTTGTGTCAAGTTGGCTGGATGTCCTTTGGGTGATGGACCTTTCTTGATACACACCGGAAACTGTTGGGCGTGAAAACCCCAGCAGCGTTGCAGTTCTTGGCACAAACCGGTGCGCCTGGCACCTACTACCATACCCCATTCAAAGGCACTTAAGTATTTTGTCTTGCCCATTCATCATCTGAATGGCACATACTGTATACACAATCTGTCTCAATTGTCTCAAGGCTTAAAAATCCTTCTTTAATTAACCTGTCTCCTCCCCTTCATCTACACTGATTGAAGTGGATTTAACAAGTGACATCAATAAAGGATCATAGCTTTCACCTAGATTCACCTGGTCAGTTTATGTCATGGGAAGAGCAGGTGTCCTTAATATTTTGTACACTCAGTGTACACTCAGTGTACACTCAGTGTACATCAGTGGCGGTCGGTGTAGTTTAAGATGAGGGAGGATGATACTTTTTTTTATGAACATGGTATTATTTCTATTACAGCATATTGGATGACTGGCATTCATATTCCATTCACCCAGCTCAATGTAACATCGATAAGTTTAGGCTACTACATGATACTCTAATTATCCCTATACCCATCATGAGGTTGCTACAATCTGGCCTTTGAATGAACTCTTGCCTGCATCTAGCTGATCTAGGGTGTAATTATTAGTCCAACAGTTGCAAATTAGAGTTTTTATTGGATAAATTCAGGTACTTCATTTTCCCTTCGCTTGTAGACTTCAGTGCACAACACATCAGCTGTCTGTGACCAGGCGAAAAAACCTTTCCAAGCCAAACCTTCATATCATGACCACTAACCGCTACACACAGCTTACATCGTCAACATACAGGAACTAACACGTTAGTAAACTTGCTACAATGATGCAGTACAGTTTACAGTCAGAAAGCAGTTTAGCAGTTACACCGGCAGGCCCGGTGGCAATAAGTTAGTAAAACCAAAAGCTTACCAATACTTTGAATAGTTCCACGTGTTGGATGGCCTTAGCCAGCTAGCTAACATAACCTCCCTCTCTGTTTGAGCCGGGTGTTTGAGTAGGCTAAACTAGCTAGCTGAATTCAGTAGCTAAGTGAAATTGAAAGTTTCGCTACAAAGATACAGTCTGGCCACGACCAGATTCAAACCATTTTAGCTCCTCCCTTCCATCCACTGTGTGGCCTGACCAATCAGCGTCCTCTTATCTGTGGGGGTGGTTTAATTGATAATGACAATGAGAAGCGCATGTACTGTGCGCAGAAGTCGAAAATATAGCAGCAGTTACATTAATGGAGGGCATAACTTTATTGAAAGAACAGAAAATAACTGTATAGAAGTATTTTCTTGAGGGAGAAGATGTTTTCACTCTCTTTTCACGACTGGGGTTCACCAAAGAGCCTGATTTAGCAGATCGCTCCGCTGGTAGTCAAGAAAATTTGGAAGGATCTAGTGTCGCCGTTGGTCACCCTCATGGAGTTTCATGTGACATACACATTGTAAATATAACAAAAAATCTGCCTAACACTACAACGTTACGGACAGTAATGGACAGTATGATGACTTCTGTTTGCAAGTCCATAACTATGGATGTTATTGTTGCAGTATGCTAGACTCCTATATTGGATCTTATTTTCTTTCAACCAGGGGAGAGGGGGCAGAAGGGGAGCCAGCCAGAGAGAGTTTTGCAAAGTTGGGAGAACTCCGATCCATTGCAAAGGACGGTGAGTAAACATTGTTTTGTCACTGAATAAAACCAGTGTCAGTTCATATCCTGGGCCCATATTCATAAAGCATCTTAGAGTAGTGCTGATTGAGGATCAGGTCGCCCTTGTTTGTAACTTCCTAAATATGGGCCATGGTAATTTTCACTTCCTTCCTAACCCTATACTGTTGCACTCAAATTCAAGAGGAAGCATAACCAGTTGATTTCCCATAATTTAACAGGACAGTATCTTTGTCATGCTGGGTTGAGAGCTTCTAGGTCTGTGTGAGTGTTATAAACCGGCTTATAGCCCGTAACAAAGAGGGAGATAAAGAAATGACAAACATATTTATTAAATAAAGTAAACTATATCCAAGTGTAGTGAATAGTGTAAGTGAGTCGATGCGTGCAATGATGGTGATAATAAGGGGTGTTGGGAGGTGCCAAAACAAATGAACACAAAGAAACCCCAAAATGCCACAACCAAAAACAGTGTGTGCGTGGAGAGTCTCCTCAATGTATGGGGGGAAAGGTGTATTTATCCCCGGGACACACCCGAGCCCAGGTGTGTCCCATTTCGCTGATGACCCTGCCGGCTCCGCCCACCGACATCCTTTTAAGGAAAACAAGAGTAAGCTCCTTTGTTTTGTTGACATTAGGTGAGAGGTTATTTTCCTGGCACCACACTCCCAAGGCCCTCACCTCCTCCCTGTAAGCTGCCTCGTCATTGTTGGTAATCAGGCCTACATCAGTCTGCAAACTTGATTGAGTTGGAGGCGTGCGTGGCCACGCAGTCATGGGCGAACAGGGATTACAGGAGGGGGCTGAGCATGCATCCTTGTGGGGCCCCAGTGTTGAGGATCAGCAAAGTGGAGGTGTTGTTTCCTACCTTCATCACCTTGGGGACGGCCCGTCAGGAAGTCCAGGACCTAGTTGAACAGGGTGGAGTACAGACCCAGGGCCTCGAGCTTAATGATGAGCTTGGAGGGTACTATGGTGTTGAATGCTGAGCTATAGTCAATGAACAGCATTCTTACATTCTTAGCTTTTTTGGGTACAGGAACAATGGTGGGCAGTTAGTTAAACGATTGCTCAGAAATGACACTATCTGTATGTTGTTACTTGTATAAGTGAAACTGATTAAAATGGTCATGACTGTTGCTCAAAACTGTCGGTGGTGTTTAATTTCAACTGTTAACATTGTGGATTTTTTTCAAATTATAAATTGATCAAGAAGCATAAATCAGTTAGATCTTTATTATGTTACAGTAGACAAAAGAATAACACATGGAAAGTTATACAGATAAAGGCAGATAAGTTGTACTGATAAATACAGATCAATTAGAAATATTTACAGTGACAACATTAGTTGATTTAGCCTACTCTTGCTCTTTAACCTCAACATTTCCCTCCTTCACTGCATCCTGCATGTTGGACATGAAGAAGCCAAAGCAGAGTCTTGCCTCAGTATGTTGTTTGTTGTGGTCCCACCAGACCAGGGTGTATTCATTACGGAATCCGTTTACCGTTAAAGAACCAAACGGAATTAAACGGGGTGGGACCTACCTGAATTTGTCCAATTGTTTGAATTTTTTGATTGGAGTAAACGGTTTGTTGCTAAATGTTTTGGAACAGACTAAACATTTTGCAACATAATTGGAGTAATGGTGACACCCCTGGTTGCCTCTGGCACTGAATCTACCACCAAGTCATTGTTTTTTCTCATGGTTCTTATTTTGCTTTGCTGTGTGTGTAGACATTTCTGCAACCTGGCATACGGCATGGAAGATGATCCCTCTGTAGAGGTTGGCCCCTGGACCTATTTCTGATGCAGGTTGCAATGTCAGTGATGTCACCTCTTGGACAAATCTGTCCACGATTTCTGACACAGAGGCATGCAGCCAGCTCCTCGTCAGGTGAACTGCTACTGACGTGGGCTAATTGAGTGAGATAACAAGAGAAACAGTATACTTGCAATGGACACGATGGGAGACAGAGAGCTGGTTTCAAGCGTCGGGCGCAGCAGGTGTTTATTTGTAAAGGACCACAGGAGGAGGCAGGTAGCTGGGTCCAGGGGCAAGCAGAAGGTCACAGACAGGGGGTCCAAAAAGGCAACAGTACAGGCAGGGAAAAGGCTAGTAACGTTGTCCGGGAGATCAGGCCATAGGTTCATAACAGGAAATCTGATAGGCTAATGTACAGGCAGGGAATAGGCAACAGGCATCGTTAGTGAGGCAGGCAAAAAGTCATACACGGGAGGATTCAATTACGGGAAAAACAGAGCTCCGAATAGAAGTGTGTCACAAAACAAACAATACCTCACAATGATGGGGTGCAAAGAGCTGAACTAAATAATGACATACAGGTGTGTGAACAGGTGATCAGAATTCAGGTGATTGGGATCTGGAGAGTGAGCTGCGTTCAGGGGATCTATGTGTTTGACAGTGTGAGTTGGAAGCAGACGTTACAGTAACCGCCCCCTCCTCCTCCCTCCACCAGCGGCTCTTGACGGCCTAGGAAGCTGAGCAGGGGGCCTCCCCTGGGGACGTGGAGGTTGGCGGTCAGGGCAGCTATGGTGGAAAGCCAGGATTATGTCCTGGGCGGGGACCCAGGACAGTTCTTCGGGTCAGTACCCCTCCCAATCCACCAGGTAGTGGATGTGACCACCCAGGTGCTTGGAGTCAAGGAGGGCTTGGACGGAATAAGCTGGTGCACCACCGATGTAAAACAGAGGGTGTGCGCCGAGGTGCGCCACTGGAGGATGGAGAGGGCTGTACCTCACAGGCTTGAGAAGGGACACATGGAAGAATGCGGAGATCTGGTAATGGAGGGCCAACTGGAGACGATAGGTGACAGGATTGATGCGGTGTGTTATTTTGAAGGGACCAATGAACCGGGGACTGAACTTTTTGCAGAGGTCACGAAGCCGGATGTCCCGGGTAGAGAGCCACAAACGTTGCCCAGGGTGGAAGAGTGGAGTAGTCAGCAAACCGTTTCTGGGAGAGGGAAGCTAGATGTAGGTGCGATGTGCGGTCTCCCAAACCTGCTCACTCTGTCGAAACCACTCCTCGATGGCAGGCACAGTTCCGGGCTCTGTCTTCCATGGGAACACGGGGGGGTGTATCAGAGGACACATTGAAAATGAGTGAGGAATGCACCAGGGATTTCTGTGCATATTTGGCCCAGGCTAGATAGCGACTCCACTTGTGTGGATGGTGGGTGCAGTGTTGGCGAAGGTACTTCCCTATTTCCTGATTAAGGCGTTCTGTTTGCCCGTTGGTTTGGGGATGGTATCTGGAGGATAGGCTGATGGAGACACCCAGGCGGTCGCAGAAGGCTCGCTACTCCCTGGAGACGAACTGGGGTCCCCAATCCGAAACAATGTCTTCCGGGATTCCATACAGACGAAACACCTTTGGAACATGCACTCGGCCATTTCCATGGCATTAGGTAGATGCGGAAGGAGGATGAATTGGCCCATCTTGGAGAACCGGTCCACTAGAAATAAAATTGAAGCTCGAAGAGTCTAGCAGATCAGTGAGGAAATCCATGGCGATGTGGGACCATGGTATGTGTGCTGTGGGTAAAGGCTTGAGCTTACCAGTAGGTAGTTGGCGAGGGCTCTTTGCCCATGCACAGACTGGACAGGAAAGTACGTAATCTCGGACGTCTGCTGTTAGGGACGACCACCAGAACTTGCGTGTCAGTAGCTCTGTGGTCCGGGTGATCCCGGGATGGCCAGAACTCAGCGAGGTATGATACCACTGCATTAGTTGGGGTCTGACGGATGCCGGAACATAGGTCTTGCCTGCAAGGGTGTCGGGAGGTGCTGGGTTGTGGTGTAGGGCCTCTTGGACGCCTGCTTTGATATCCAACTGTATGGGTCTCACGACACAAGACAGAGGCAGCATGGTTTCGGGAGCAGGGTTAGAGGATGGGGAGTCAAATAGACGGGATAAGAAATCGGCCTTAACATTTTTCTTGCCAGGCAGATAGGTGACGGTGAAATTGAAGCAGGTGAAGAACAGTGCCCAGCGAGCCTGTCTGGGGCTGAGCCTCTTAGCACTTCTTATTAAGTACTCCAAATTGCGGTGGCCGGTAAGGACAAGGAATGGGTGATGAGCTCCCTCTAACCTCTAACCAGTGGCGCCACTCTTAAATAGCCATCTTAAATGTGAGGAGCTCTCAGTTCCCGACATCATAGTTCCTCTCAGCGGGTGACAGTTTCTTGGAAAAGAAGCCACATGGGAATAATTTGGGAGGTGTCCCTACCCGCTGAGAGAGAACCGCTCCTACGCCGAACTCTGATGCATCAACCTCCAGAACAAAAGGAAGGGTAGGATCTGGCTGCCTAAGGATGGGTGCAGAGGTGAAGAGACGTTTCAAGGTCTCAAATGCAGTAAGGGCGGTGTCGGCCCATTGGATGGTACAGGTCTTTTGACTGGTGAAAGCTGAGAGAGGAGCGGTTGTGCTGCTGCGGTTTGGGATGAACTGGCGGTAGTAGTTGGAAAATCCTAGGAAACATTGTAGTTACTTTACGGTGGTAGGTTTGGGCCAGTTAAGCACGGCCGTGACTTTGCCTTCGTCCACGTTGACCCCTCCTGGTGTTAACACGAAACCTAGGAAGGTTACCGTAGTAGCGTGAAAGACGCTCTTCTCATCCTTGACATAAATCAAATCAAATCAAATTTATTTATAAAGCCCCCCTTACATCAGCTGATGTCACAGAGTGCTGTACAGAAACCCAGCCTAAAACCCCAAACAGCAAGCAATGCAGGTGTAAAAGATGGTGGTCCTGTAGCCATTGGAGGACCTGTTGCACATGCTGTATGTGTTCTGCAATGGAGTGAGAGTAGATCAAGATATTGTCAATGTACAGGATGAGGAACTGGTTAATCATGTCCTGGAAAACTTAATTCATGAAGGACTGGAAGACTGCAGGAGCATTGGTGAGACAGTAGAGCATTACCAGGTATTTGTAGTGACCCCTAGCGGTGATGAACGCCGTCTTCCACTCATCCCCACTTCGGATATGGACCAGGTTGTAAGCACTACGTAGGTCCAGTTTGGAGTAGATGGTAGCCTGTCCAACTTGTTCTGGTGCGGCCGGAATCAGAGGAAGAGGGAAGCGATTCTTGATGGTAAGGTCATTGACGGGTCGGTAATCTATGCAGAGACGGAGATGGATGCAGCCGGAGACGTGGATGGACGGATGAATCCTATGTCGAGGGCCTCTTCTATATAGGTGTCCATAGCCTCATTATCTGGGATGAACAAGGGGTAGATCCGACCCTTAGGGGGCGATGCCCCAGGAAGGAGGTCAATCACGCAGTCCTCCAGGCGATGAGGGGAATGGATACCTTTTTCTTGCTGAAGACACTCTTGGAACTGGGCATATACAGGTGGGATGGAATGGCAGACTCTGATCCTTCTATAGAGGTGGCTCAACAGGGTAGATTGAAGCAGTTCTTAAAACAGGCGGGAGACCATGACAGCAGTTCCCCTTGCCGCCAGGAGATGGCAGGGTCATGATGACTTAGCCAGAGGTGACCGAGAAGGAGGGGTTCTTTAGGCGAAGACAACACCATTAACTGAATGACCTCAGAGTGAAGGAGGCCAATCTGAAGGGTGATACTTTCGATCATGCGAGTCACCAGACCAGTTCTGAGAGGTTGTCTGTCCAGCACATTAATCCTAAAGGGAGGATTAACAGTGATTAGTTTGACTCTTAGCTGTTGTGCCAATTGTTCGTCAATGAAATTACCTGCAGCCCGAGTCCATTAGTCCCTCCACAAACTGAGTGACCCCATTAGCAGAAAGAAGAGCCGGGATACCAAACTGCCTTTTGGTAATATTCAAAAATGTAGAGGTGCTTAACCGGGCAGAAGTGGAGTTTTTTTAATTTTACCTTTATTTAATTAGGCAAGTCAGTTAAGAACAAATTCTTATTTTCAATGACGGCCTAGGAACAGTGGGTTAACTGCCTTGTTCACCTTGTCAGCTCTGGGATTTGATCTTGCAACCTTTTAGGTTACAAGTCCAACGCTCTAACCACTAGGCTACCCTGCTGCCCCGGGTTGTGGTCATCCCTTCGTGGGGTGCAAATCGGACAGCTATTGAGTAGGTGGTTACTCTCCACAATAGAGGCACAGGTTTTCACGTAATCTCTGTTGTCTCTCGGCAGGCGTGAGAGGGGCGCGGCCGAGTTGCATGGGTTCAGGGCTATTAGACCGTGGTGGACAAGAGATGGGCGTGGAAGACCATCCGGATGTATTGGTTTAGGTCCGTTAAATCTGTAACTCCCAATTAACTGCTTAGGGAGTGGTGGGGCGCGATTAACTCCCGACACTACCCGGTGAAATGCAAGGCGCCAAATTCAAAATCAAAAAGTTGAATTATTAAACATTCATCAATATACAAGTGTTGCATAGTCATAAAAAGCTCTGCTTCTTGGCAATATCACAGCGTTGTCAGATTTCAAAAAGGCTTTACGGCGAAAGCACTACATTTGATTGTTTGAGGGTAGCACCTCCAATTTTTCCTATTAGCATAAATTCATAAACCATCGCGGTTCACACAAAACACATTTCACAGCGAAAACAAATCAATTACCTTTTGAAGAACTTCTGCTGAGGGCTTCCCAAGTGTCCAACGAAGACAATCCATGGTTCTTTTGTTAGAAAAAGTAATGTATTATATCCATAAATCTCAGTTTGGTTGGTGCGTTATGATCAGAAAATACAGCGTCCACTCGCCCATTGAACCGTGAAGAGAACTCGTTCAAACTATACCTATAAACTTCTCCAAGAACAATCAAACATCATTGATAATGTATCCTTAGGAAAATTGTATGTATATTTAGTATAATATTTCAACTGGATTATAAACTGGGCGATAGGAAAGGAAAAAAACACAGCGCGCGCAAGGCCATGAACGTGCATCCTCTTCTGTTTACTTCTAGTGACCACTTCCTAATTCTTCTTCTATTGCCATCCAGAGCAACTAAACAGATTCAAAACACTGTCTAGATACTGTTGACATCCAGTGGAAGCAATAGGTACTGAAATCTTACTCCCTTGTATGGTCATTTTCAATAAGGAGGGGTTCAAAATGAAGTGTTGGGAATAATGGCTTGCTTAGATACTGTATTTGGAGAACTGGTGAAGGTGTATAGTATCATTCTCCTCCTTCAGAATCTGTTCCCACAGTATTCTGTGCCCATGTCTGACTACGGGTCTGGTCTGCATTCAGCAGGATTAATTATCAACAGTCTGCTGGCCCGAGGTGGTTCTGGATGCTTCTGAGAGCACAGAGCACAGTCCCAGCCGCCACTTCCTACTAATTCATTAGTTTTTATTTCCCCTCAAAAGTACAGAATGAGGGAGTTGCTTCACATAAGGCTATCATAAAACAGAAAGGACACATTTTAAAGCAAGACAGATTTTTTGCAATGATAGTTTGAAAAAAAGGGGAAAATTAAACAAAAAATAGGCCAAGCATTTATGGACAAGTCGCCTTAAAATCACAGGAAAATATCATTTAAAGGCTTTATTAGGAACAGTTGGTTTGTGAATGTTGAGGATTGTGAATGGGTTTTAGTATAATACATTTAACAAGCTGATTAGCCTAAAGTACCTCTTCAACACCTCAGCATGCCCAAGAGGAGATAAAAAACAAGTGCCACTAAGTGGTGAAGTCTTTATTCAAAGTTACTTAGCCACCACAGGATATTGGCATTGGGCTTCAGTTTGTTGAAGAGAGGAAAAAAATTGCTTCTCAGAGGAAGCCTTTGATTCAGGAAATACCAGGGAGCACATGACCGTTTGACAGGTGTGTGTTGACAGCGGGAAACGGTCCAGGCCTCTCAGCCCTTTGGTGAAGTTCGGACCCTGTAGCGCTCTAGTTTAGCTTCTCCTCCATCAAGGAGCAGATGAGACAGAGGGATAGAGGAGGAAGCCGGTCAACCTGGACACATAAAGCGCTGGGGTTGACATCATGGTTTTTATTACGGTGCAGCATGCGGTTGTTGTTTATGATCAATCCTGCAGAGTTCATCTGTTCAGTGTATCGTCTCTGGATAGAAAATAGACACTCTTAAACAACAACAACAACAACAATCTGTAGAAAAACCCATAGCGACAGCTTGATTTTGTTAAACGTATAACAACAAGACAGCAAATTAGTTGTCCAGATACCCGCCCTTCCACAGCACAGGAAGCAGGGAGAGGTCCGATGGTTTACTGTACAATATGGCTGGCCACCATGTCCCAACACTTAAGAGTATGTGAGGTGTTTTTACATTACGTCATTTTGGACAACAGCTGGAGCAGCTCCGCTCCAACACAGCGTAAGAAGAGGAACAGTAGTTTGAACAGAGGACCAAATAAATAGAGGTTATAGAGGCAAAAGAGGGACAAAAGGTATTTGATCTTTGTCGGAAACCTTTTGATCTGGGGACGTCACCCGACCAAGTGGTGTAATAGTCTAGTTACTTATGTCTGTGATAAAGTCTAGCTTCCCCTTGCGAGAGTCATGTAAGTGTTTGTGATTTATTAAGACAGATAAACCCTGAACTGATCTGCCAGCTACAGAGGCTGACATAAAATGGTTCTGTTCAACATGGCCTGCCGTTAGTTTCCTTTAATAAATCCTTGCAATCTGGAGCCCATTTAAATATTTGGCCTCTGGTTCATCTTCACTTAACAAAGACACCATTCAGTCTAAAAGTGACCTCATGGGAAAACAGTGGTGGTTGGTGAACCTAGATACCTGTGGCCCTGCACTGCGTGACAAATCCGATCTGTACAGAGAGTGAGAGAGAAGCTCACAGCAGCAGACTGTATTATGATGTGAAAAAAGGCTTTGTAGCTTCAGATCTCCACTTGGATGCAGAGAGGATGAGGTGAGAGTCAATTATGTGACAATGATGTCATTGGGCTACTGGCTTTGATGAAGTCCATATGTCTGGGGAGTTCCCATAGAGTTAGTTCTCTCTGGTACCTTTCAAATAAAACATATGTTCTTCCCCATCTAGAGAGAGCCAAGAGAATGTGACCACAGCACAACTGGAGAGAACCAACAGACCATTACCATAACCTCTGACCTCTCAACATGATACATGTCTTTATGAGATTAGGTTAGAATTTCATAGACGTGAGATGTTTAGATTGCGCTACTACAATGTGTAGGATAGAGGTTCCATTCTGCATTACGCAATACCGTAGGCTGGGATTACCGACAATGATAATCTGTAAATCTGGTTCATTAAGTTTTTGTGGTGGGTAGATATGATTTATTGTTGCGATATTGTTGTGACACACATTTTCAATCTGACCATTAAAACACCCTAGATTCAATGTCCACGCCCCCTGTGAAAGTCTAATTAGCATTAAAAAAAAATCCCCATAAAAGTATGTCCGTTTAAGATAGAGATATCTTTTTTTTTTGCATGAGATGGGTCTCAATCCACCGTATCCCTCAAGGTGACAAAGCTGGAGCGGTGTTTGTCAGACCATGAGACCAAAAAACGATCTGCTCACAAAATCGTATGTAGTGTCCAAACGGTTTGACCTTCACACTAATATTCAATGTGTTTGTGTGGACTAATAGCAGTAAAGTCAAATCAATTAAATAATTGTTTATATTTACTTTTTTATTTATACTTCAAGTGTCTTAAAATTATAAATCAAATAGCAAAATTAGCCTTGGTATGACCTTAAAACAATTCCATATAGCTTAGTAGTACCCCCCCCGGCTTAGACAGGGTTTAGACTGTTATGGGTTAACACGTTGGGACACTGGAGGTACATAACTGTCATGAGTTAGTACTATCATTCCACTTCCAGGAATGACGGTACTAATGTGATTTTACATAATGATGCCAGAGTCACATTCTCAGATAACAGTGTTGGGAGGACTGCGCTGTCGCAGCTGGTCCAGGACCAATACCTCACTGACACTTATCTAGTTCACAATTTGCTCACATTTTACAAGCTCTAAGTGAGGTGCAAGGTCATGGAGAACACACACACACACACACAATATTGTAATGTGTAGAGACTAGGGAGGTTGAGTAATGAAGATCACATTAGTTAACCTCCATTTCTTATCTCAGCCTGTCCTCCTCTTTTCTCCCTCTTTTCTCCTTCCACATTTCACTCATGGGAGAGACCACTTTGTCTTTAACACATAATGGTCCTCTTGTTGTTCCAGACAGCAATGCATTCCATTGTGTCATCATTCAAATGCTACTCCTTGTCCTTGCTCCATTTCAGTGCATGTTGTCTGAGGTGAGCAAGTACACAAGTATTCACCCCCCCCACACACCCTTTATAACGGGAACCTATGGTTGATTAATTAACTCCACCATGCCTCCACAACGCCTAAAGCCAGAAATGGTTTTGGCCTACAGTATCTGTTGTCCTGACCAGCAACAACTGTGGGCCAACGGGCCATAGAGCCTGAAGTTCTTCCTGATCAGATAATGTGGTGAGGAAAAACTCCTGTTCCTGTGTTAATGCAGCATGCTGAGTATTCCTGTGGTTTTCCAGGAAAGATGAGTCTGTCCCTGAGCGTGGAGAGAGCTGTTATGTAGTTGACTCAGCGCCATAGTGGCCCCCTCCCCTCCTTTCCATCCCTCCTTAACTCTATCCCTCACTTCCCATCCACTCGTCACAGAACACACGCTCCACATGCACCAGCCTGGGGTGAGCGGCTGGTTCTGATTCTCAGTAATGGCGATCCAAACTAGGCCACAGCCTAATGAATCATTTCCTCCAACATACGGTGAGAAAATCACTTTCAGAGTTGTCGGTTAGGGGACTGATTCAGAGTGTAGCGCTCTCCTCTCTTCTCCTCCTCCTCGCCTTCCTGTGAGGATTAGCCAATCAGCCAATCATGTGGTGAGATGCAATACAGTGCCAGCAAAGCAGAGGAGGTGTGTCTAATGTCCTTTCGTGGGCTGTGTTGTCCCTTTGATGGCACAAACTTGTTAAATACGGTACTCAAGAACCAAATGAGCATGCGAGTGTGGATGTCATTTTTTCCTTCTGTCCTCTCTAATGGTGTGCCCCCTCTTCTACCCCCCTCCTCCTCCAACAAACACACATGCACCCTCCACACACCACTCCACCTCCCTCCCTCCCTCCCTGCCTCACACACACACACACACCACTCCTCCTCCCTCACACACACACCCTCTCCTAATCCCTCCCTACCTCCCTCACACACACACCTCTCCTCCTCCACCCTTCCTCCCTCACACACACACCTCTCCTCCTCCCACACACACACACACACACACACACACACACACACACACACACACACACACACACACACACACACACACACACACACACACACACACACACACACACACACACACACACACACACAGCAGCAGGATCCTGCTTTCTGTCACGTACCATCTCCCCCTGGGCTCCTGGACCTCCCTGCTGCTCAAGCTGTGTGACTTGGCAGCTCTCTCTCTCCACAGCACAGCACATTACACAGCACCAGGAGGTCACCATGTGTGTGCATGAGTGGGGGGGGAGAGAGATAGAGATGGTGGGGCTACACGCTATGAAGGATGCCACCAAAATGCGTACGTTTGTTTTGACGTCTGCTGCTAAAAAATAAGATATTAAAACATATTAATATTTCACTGAGTGCGGGTTTTTCCTTTCTTCCAGTATACGCCCTTTGAACCCAGCACCCAAAGATTTTTTGGGACTACAAATATTTGAACTGAGCATGCCAATTTCTCTTTCTATGGCTACACGCCACAGCACATCTCCATGACACAGGTGGCCGTATGCTGTACATCAGTGTGTAACCAGGCTCTAACTCCCAGTGCTCTGGGAATATTCCTGAACATTCTGATTCCCTCCTCAGATTCTCATTGATGCTGTAATGGTCCCTGTTCCCCTACTGTCCATGTTAACTCCCCTCCACAGCCATGTATGGGTTCCTCACACACAGTCCCTCACAGGGGCCTTGTCCTCTGCCCCTCTGGGCTGTTTGACTTGGCAGCCTGACCTGATCTGTGCAGTTGTGTCCCAGTCGTCACGGTAAATTGTTAGGACTATTTTCATGTTGTATGTTAATGCTCTGGAACCCCTCATTTCCATCCTCCAGCCAGCTTTTCTTACTCTGTCTCAATGTAGTCCATGGCAGCCAGCTGCGCCTCATGGATGAGGCAAATGTGAAACTGAATCCCACAACAAGAGATTTGCTTATTCCTGCTGTCCTGTTGCTTACCCTGGCCAGGACCTGGACCTGGACCCCACTGCTCCAGTCAGAGAGTCAATGTCATCATGGTCCACCAGTAAAATGGGCCTGTAATAATCACACTTCAGTCCAACAACCAACCAGATGACTTAACCTTAACAAGTAACTGACACACATTTATGCATCTGTTTCAGTAGAAAAAAAGGCAAGCATATTTTCCTCTACATTTGTATGACTATATCAAAATGATAGAATTCTTTACTAAAAACTAAGTATATGGCTGTATTCAAGGCATTTTGGATTTTGATCCAAACACAAGAACAGACCAGCAAAACCTCCTGGAATTTGCTGTGAAATTGTTGACTTAACTGCCAGCTACTGAAGATCACTGCATATTTCTGCTGCTTTTGAGCATTCCTACATGACCAATATGAAGATCTGCCAACGTAGGATAGAGGCTTGTGCTTCAAGTTTCTTTATTTTCCGCCTTGCAAGCGAGCGTTCCTCCCATGCCCTATGCCACAATTCCTTGCCTAGTCAATTACTCGTTTTGGCACCACACTCCTGTTCTGGCAGCGAACTTACCTTGTATTCATCCTGGTCATCTCGTAGTAAATGTCCTCAGCACACATGGATTACCATCAATAACAGGGCCATTTCCTAAATCTGAGTGCACCATTTCCCATGGGGGCTGGCACAGCTGACAGATAGCTCTCCTTACTTCAAATTAGCACCCAGAGGCTTTGTTACAAACTAGGGTCAATCTCAGCCCTCCCTAGTGCTGAGGGTGTGTAATTTCTGGATGCAGGCCCAGCTGTGGATTGTGCTGACTGTGCTCTCTCTCTCTCTCTCTCTCTCTCTCTCTCTCTCTCTCTCTCTCTCTCTCTCTCTCTCTCTCTCTCTAACAAGTTGAACACATCTCATTATCTGGCCAACACACAGTTATTATAAATGTCTGTGTTTTTCTTTGATTGATTGTCCCCATGCCCATATTCCACAACGTCAGATCCTTCTTTATCCAGGAATCAGTCCTTGTAAAGAACGTTTCTCATGTTGTCCTGTTGGAAACGTCTCTAGAACTAACAGAGAGAAGGCCATCAGTCTAGATGATGAAAAGGTTGAGCCCCTCTACTTTGAAGGAGCCTTTGTTGCTAGAATATTTTTTGATTGGTCACCACCATTATGGGTTATGTAAGTGTTCAGATTCCCTTGTAGGGGCCTTAAACTGCCATCTAACCATGTCTTTTCCTCTTTCTCCTCCTCCTCTTCTCTCTCTTGTAAGAGAGAAGAGTAGTAGAGATACTCTACATCTCCCTTTCTCTCTCGTATTCTCTCTCTCCTTATATCTCTCTTCTCTCTGTGGCCAGGGACAGCAGCTGGCTGCACTTTGCTCTTAAGCGACCGTGAGTGTGGACGGGTGACATCACTGGGCTTCCGGGGGGGAGATATCTTTGAACAAGATCTGCAGGCGAAACATTAGGGTCTTAAATGCCCTAATTACCATGCACGTGGGATCACGATGCAGTCAGGGTCACTCAGAGGTCTTTTGTGTCTTTTATCTACCTCTTCTTTTCCGCTATCCTCAGTTATTATCTAATCCCCCTAACTATGTTCCCTGCAGTCCAAACCTTGGAGAAACATCTGACCTCTGTGATTGCCAACAAGGGTTTTGCCACCAAGTACTAAGTCATGTTTTGCAGAGGGGTCAAATACTTATTTCCCTCATTAAAATGCAAATCAATTTATAACATTTTTCACATGTGTTTTTCTGGATTTTTTTGTTGTTATTCTGTCTCTCACTGTTCAAATAAACCTACCATTAAAATTATAGACTGATCATTTCTTTGTCAGTGGGCAAACGTACGAAATCAGCAGGGGATCAAATACTTTTTTTCCCTCACTGTACATGCTAAAATCGCCACTGGGTATGACGCTACAAGCGTCCTGTCTCTGAGCTTTACGGACAATTCCTTCAACCTCGTGGCTTTGTTTTTGCTCTGACATGCACTGTCAACTGTAGGACCTTATATAGAAATGTGTGTGCCTTTCCAAATCATGTCCAATCAATTGAATTTACCACAGGTGGACTCCAAGTTGTAGAAACATCTCAAGGATGATCAATGGAAACAGCATGCACCTGAGCTCAATTTTGAGTCTCATAGCAAAGGGTCTGGATACTTATGTAAATACTACCCACCACTGCGACCTGTACGCTCTCGTGGACTGGCCCTCACTTCATACTCGTTGCCAAACCCACTGGCTCCAGATCATCTACAAGTCCCTGCTAGGTAAAGCTCTGCCTTATCTCAGCTCGCTAGTCACCATAGCAGCACCCACCCGTAGCACGCGCTCCATCAGGTATATCTCACTGAACACCCCGAAGGCCAATTCCTCCTTTGGCCGCCTTACCTTACAGTTCTCTGCTGCCAATGACTGGAACGAACTAAAAAAATCACTGAAACTGGAGACACTTATCTCCCTCACCAGCTTTAAGCACCAGCTGTCAGAGCAGCTCACAGATCACTGCACCTGTACATAGCCCATCTGTAAATAGCCCAACCAACTACCTCATCCCCTACCGTATTTATTTATTCATCTTGCTTCTTTGCACCCCAGTATTTCTACTTTGCACATTCATCTACTGCACATCTACCATTCCAGTGTTTAATTGCTATATTGTAATTACTTCGCCACCATGGCCTATTTATTGCCTTTACCTTCCTTATCTTACCTCATTTGCACACATTGTATATAGATTTGTTTTTCTACTGTATTATTGACTGTATGTTTGTTTACTCCATGTGTAACTCTGTGTTGTTGTATATGTCGAACTGCTTTGCTTTATCTTGGCCAGGTCGCAGTTGTAAATGAAAACTTGTTCTCAACTTGCCTACCTGGTTAAATAAAGGTTAAATAAATGAAATAAGTAAAAAATGACTGTCCTGTGAGGATCCAAATAGGTCAGTTCAGCTTTGCAATAAATAATTTAAACCAGACCCCCTCTCACCCACAGTGATTGATGTGGATCTATTCTACTACTCTTTTCAAACCATCATATTCCGCTACTCTCATCACCCCCCTGGGAACCATCGACACGGCTGGCTAGCCTGTCTTCAAATAAGCATCTTCCAGAGCGAATGGAAGTAGAATAAACTCTGTAGATGTTCAGGACTACACGACAAGTCACCAGATACCGGAAGACAGCAGAGGAGAACAACAGTAGAAGACTGTTGGGGACCCCTTTTGGACAATCGGAGTCTTACAAGCGTGCTGCGAAAAGGCCCAACACCCTTTCCAAGAATTCACAGTCTACCGAGAGAAACAAATGATTTTCAGGTAAATACATAAATGATTTCTTACTCCAAGCGGGTGGTGGTTCGTGTGCAAAGTATAAGTGAGAGTAGTCTCTAAATGTACCAACTTTAAGTGTCTCTGTCGCTCTCTCTCTCTTGCCCTCTCCGTGTCTTTTTGTAACAAGCAGCCATATTGTTGCCAGTCCGCTAGGGGCCTGTTTCTAATGTATTAAGTGTGAATGTTTATCCTGTGTTACCATTTAGTTAGCTAGTAAATAAGTAATTAAACACATTTGTACACTACTGAATCATAAGTAAGGCTCGGGTTTTTGCAGATGCAATATTACGACTGTTCAGAATGATGATATGATACGAGGTTATGATTAATAAGTTGACTGTTTATGGATGTGATAGCTAAAGACCTTTAGTTTAATTCGGGAGATGGTAACTCTTTAAAGAACCACTCTCGTGGTGCCCCAAATCCTAATGAGTTAATTGTTACATTGTTACAATTTAATCGGGTAATAATTCAACATAGTTAGTTGATTAGATAAATAACAGTCATCAGATTAATGAAAGTAAAGTCACGACACCAGGTATAGTTTGCTTCCTGTGAAACCACTGCACGTATTCCCCAGTCCGTCACATTTATATTGACCTCTCAAGGTCAGTTTGACCTCACGTTAACCATGCTAGATCAGCCATAGCCCACAGTACTAAAGCCGATGACTTGTCATATATCATACAATGCTATATTACATACTTAAACACAGCCCCCAGAGGGTTGCGTGTGGAAGGTGTGATGTCAACTTAAGGCCATGCCAAACCAAACGAGTGCTGTGGGATATGAGCTCTAGGGCTCCATCCATGTTTGGGAATGCTGCTCTTCGGAGTCGGATGCGCATCGCGCAGTGGAGCGTCAGGAGTGTTTTCTCAGCTGTTTGAGTCAGGAGGAGGATGCCTCTAGCGCTCTCTGCACTCTGAGATCTGCACATTCTCTATAATGGGTCAGGTTTCACATGAACGCCACCAAGCCTCTCCAAACAGACAGTACTGGCGGTACACACACACATCCATGCACACCTACACACACACACTAGCTTACATGCAAGCGAATCCTCTAAACCAGATCGAAGCACGTACAGTGTGCTCTGTGTGCAAACACATTGTTCTAAGCACGCTCCTCAATTGCAGTGACTTGCACAAATCAGGCACATAGAGACAATAAAGTAGTGAAGCATGGCTCTTCAAGAGACTAGGAGGTAAACTGTCTGTATGCAACCAAACATCTTTCATAGGCCTTTTAGAATGAAGCAACTTCATATGCCAGATTTGTATGTGGATTTTGCCCTTTTTAATGGTAAAGTTACTCAGTCAATATAAAGGTCTATAAAGTTTACAGCCCTTAAAAAGCCAAACATGATGTTGAAGTAATGACAGATCAGTGATTGAGCTCATAGTTAGAGTCTTAGTAACACTGATAAACTGGTCGGGTAGCAGGATGCCAGATACCAAACAGTAACAGTCATCCATCCAAAAACCGCTATGTTACTATGAAAGCATGCCACAAGGGTGTGTTGGTGTGTGTGTGTATATGTGGGGGGGGGCTGAACAAGGACACTCCAGAGCCCATTTAATTCCCAATTTCCAATGAAAGAACAATAAACGCAACAAGTGGTCTGCTCCAGTGTGTACATAGTAACCTATCTTGGTGTGCACACATTTCCTCTTAAACTGGCAGCCCCCTATCCACATAAATGTTCTTGGGTAAAGTAAATCTTGGCCTGAGAGGGGAAAAAGGACAAAACAGAGTGTAGCTATTGGCAGCAGCACCTGGCAGGCCATGATGCAGGCCGGCGTTCGTAGAAGAGAGAGAGAGGGAAGGGGCTAGCTGGGTTTATTTCTACTGGCATAGAGGAGAAGTGCTACCTTGGAGGTGGTGGGCTGCAGTGGCCTATACATCCTGGCAGCCAAGCTTGCGGGGGATGCAGTGCTGTGTAGGGGGAGACCGGTGAGAGAGGAGGGAGGTGTGGTGGAGTTAGTGGGGGAATGCTGAAGGGAAAGGGGCCCACTCTGCTGGGGAGTCAGCCAAAGTGCAGGCCTCCCTTAATGGGTTCTCCACTGCTATGTGGTCCCAGCTCGGAGAATTGGAGCAGACACTCTGACTCCTGTCTTCCCTGCTCTCTCTCTGGAGCGATGGGCTGGACTGTGTGTGTGAGAGGGGGCGGCAGTCATCCTTGGCTTCTGGTGCCTCCGACGTGAGGAAAGGTGATGGTGACTAAACCACAGCCACCAGTGGTTCTTCAGTGTGATTGAGGTCACACACTTAGTATAGCATACTCACAGAACAAGTAGGGAGGGCTTGGAACAACATCTTCTCAGTGAGAAAACTGGCCTGTGAGTCACTTTAACTGGATTTGCACCTGAGCCAGAATCGTCCTGATAAAAGACAAGCACAGTCAGTATTGGGTTAATGCTCACCATCTCTCTCGTCTTTAACTTGGTCAGAGAAAGGTACTGTAGTCTTTGTGCCATATTGCTCTGGCGTGTCAGAGAAAGAACTGTTCATGCTATTTCTGGTTGTGGAAATATGGTAAAAATGTTTTTTTTTTAAATAAATTCCCTTTAAATGGTTTACACTCCGGGCTGACGAGGTTCTGGACCCCCCCAAGTCACTCTCTGGTTCAGACAGAGGTAGCAGACTGAACTGCAGACAGATATGTTGTCAACCCCTTCTCTGCCCTTCTGTCCTGAGTGATTACATAATCAAGTGCTGCCGATGAGCAATGTTGTTTCCATGAGATTTTCAGGTTTTGATGTGAAATGTTGGTGCTCTTCAGCCAACAAAATGTTGATTTGATTTTGTGTCAAACACACACACACATACACACACACACACACAAATGCACTGCTTGTTGTTAGTGTGATCAGGGTAAACTCAGAAGCAGCCAGCTCCAGTATCTTATAGCAGGGAGGTCTGCGTGATCAGTTGCATGCACCTGGCTGTCTCACATGCACTCTTGCTGAGGTCTGGCATGGGAATAACTGTCTTATGCAAACCTATGAGATCACTCAGAAACAGAAGTAATGCTGTAATAGGTGTTTGTTGTCATCAGATGCATTGCAAAGCTTGCAGAAAACGTTGACCGTTGACTGTGCTTACTTACAGTAGCAAGGCTCATGAGGACCCTGCCAAAATATTTGGAACAATTCCCCTTCTGCAAACCTGCGCACATTGCTTTATGTGAGTCTACTGTGCAGTCGTGGCCAAAAGATTTGAGAATGACACAAATATTAATTTTCACAAAGTCTGCTGCCTCAGTTTGTATGATGGCAATTTGCGTATACTCCAGAATGTCATGACAAGTGATCAGATGAATTGCAATTAATTGCAAAGTCTCTCTTTGCCATGAAAATGAACTAAATCCCCCCGAAACATTTCCTCTGCATTTCAGGCAGGCCACAAAAGGACCAGCTGACAGCATGTCAGTGATTCTCTCGTTAACACAGGTGTGAGTGTTGACGAGGACAAGGCTGGAGATCACAGTTCGAATAACAGACTGGAAGCTTCAAAAGGAGGATGGTGCTTGGAATCATTGTTCTTCCGCTGTCAACCGTGGTTACCTGCAAGGAAACACGCGCCGTCATCATTGCTTTGCACAAAAAGGGCTTCACAGGCAAGGATATTGCTGCCAGTAAGATTACACTTAAATCAACCATTTATCGGATCATCAAGAACTTCAAGGAGAATGGTTCAATTGTTGTGAAGAAGGCTTCAGGGCGCCCAAGAAAGTCCAGCAAGCGCCAGGACCGTCTCCTAAAGCGGATTCAGCTGCGGGATCGGGGCACCACCAGTACAGAACTGGCTCATGAATAGCAGCAGGCAGGTGTGAGTGCATCTGCACGCACAGTGAGGCAAAGACTTTTGGAGGATGGCCTGTTGTCAAGAAGGGCAGCAAAGAAGCCACTTCTCTTCAGGAAAAACATCAGGGACAGACTGATATTCTGCAAAAGGTACAGGGATTGGACTGCTGAGGACTGGGGTAAAGTCCTTTTCTCTGATGAATCCCCTTTCTAATTGTTTGGGGCATCCGGAAAAAAAGCTTGTCCGGAGAAGACAAGGTGAGTGCTACCATCAGTCCTGTTTCATGCCAACAGTAAAGCATCCTGAGACCATTCATGTGTGGGGTTGCTTTTCAGCCAAGGGAGTGGGCTCACTCACAATTTTGCCTAAGAACACAACCATGAATAAAGAATGGTACCAACACATCCTCCGAGAGCAACTTCTCCCAACCATCCAGGAACAATTTGGTGACGAACAATGCCTTTTCCAGCATGATGGAGCACCTTGCCATAAGGCAAAAGTTTTCCCTAAGTGGCACGGGGAACAAAACATCGATATTTTGGGTCCATGGCCAGGAAACTCCCCAGACCGTAATCCCATTGAGAACTTGTGGTCAATCCTCAAGAGGCGGGTGGTCAAACAAAACCCCACAAATTCTGACAAACTCCAAGCATTAATTATGCAAGAATGGGCTGCCATTAGTCAGGATGTGGCCCAGAAGTTAATTGACAGCATGCCAGGGCGGATTGCAGAGGTCTTGAAAAAGTAGGGTCAACACTGCAAATATTGACTCTTTGCATCAACTTCACGTAATTTTTAATAAAAGCCTTTGACACGTATGAAATGCTTATAATTATACTTCAGTATTCCATAGTAACATCTGACAAAAGACACTGAAGTAGCAAACTTTGTGGAAATGAATATTTGTGTCATTCTCAAAACTATTGGCCACGACTGTACACAATATGTTATGCAATGGATTTTTTCAAATAAAAAAGGCATTTTACCTGTGTTTGTATCACACTATGACCAGTTATTGAGTCAGATATCAGAGTATGACCAGTTCCTTGTCACGCTGGTATCACAAATTTAGGAGACAGGTTCAGGAATGTGTAATAGTTTTTTCTTTTCTACCAAATTACGGCGTGCCGTGTGAAGGCACAGGGACGAAGACCAAACAAACACTATACAAAACACAGGGTAGAAACCCAAACAAAAGAGCAAGGAGTACCTTGAATAAATAACACAAGCTCTGTCACATCTGCTCCTGCAACGCCTTCCTCTGCTCATCCTGTGTCTCTTTGACCTGCCGCTTCCCCCAGTGCTCTTTCCCTCTGTGTGTGTGATTGTGTGGGCAGAGACAGGTGTGCTGGAGTCAGAGCAGATCCCCACCAGCTGCAAACCGTTCCATAATCAAGACCTCTACAAATACTCAGTTCTGCCACTTCCACACTGGCAGTCGTAATCTCTGCTCAGTCAGTCTATGCTTCTAGCTATTTGTTACTATTCAGATCCTGTTACCCTGCTGTGCCTGTTTCCCTGCCTGACGCTGTTTTCCTCTCCGCTACAGTTCTGTCCGCTCTGACTCTGGTCCTTGTCTCCTGTCCCACGTCTCGTCATCCTGTTACTCTGTCCTGGATTCCCCACTCTACTACTCCATTGGATTCCTCCCCGGACCTGCTTCCCCTGTCTCAACCCCTCTCGCCTCAGCCTCCGCACCCTGGTCTCCAGCAACCCGTCCGAACTTCCACTGAGCTGCACTCCATCTTCCCCATGTTCCAATAAACACCTTGGTTACTTCATCCCCATCTCCTTGTCTGAGTCTGCTCTTGAGTTCACCCATTCCGCTCCGCCTAACAAGCGCACAATGATTAACACACGGGGCGAGACCCGTAATCGTCTGCACAATGGCACGAAAGCCAAAACACACAGCACAGGTACTCACACGCACCAACAGACATTGTAACAATAATCGACAGCACCATGGTGAACAACGGGCACATATATACAATTTGTGAAAATCGGGGCCAGGTGTGTGCAATGAAAGTTCCAGAGGGATCTGCGACATTCCTGTGTCAGATCAGCTTCCACTTCTCCTCTGCATCCCACTCATTCCCTGTATGACACGGTGACTCCTACAGCATTATCATGGAGAGGAACTGCAGTCCAAGTCCCCTAAGGCTGGCAAGCTGAGTAAACGGTGTCTCCGGAATCCTGTGTTAGCCAGGGCCGTGCCCGTAGGCACCCTTCATCCCGCGCTGTTATTCTTTCCCATCTGCACCTCCGCAACGGCTCAGCCTGCCTTCGAGGGCCCCCCTCTCTGTCCCCATGCGACCCCTGGATTCCCTCAGACCCTTTATTACAGCAGCACTACACGACGTCCGCCACACGTAGGCTTACCTTACTTACTGTACACTAAAACACTACACTACATTACACTACACTACGCTATACTACACTACATTATACTATACTACACTACACTCAAACACAGTGTACTATACTATACTACACTATACTACATTACATTACACTATACTACGCTACACTACACTACACTACACTACACTATACTACACTAAACCACACTATACTAAAACACACTACACTACACTAGCTTGCTAATGTAGCACATACTCATATAGAGACACAATACTAATACAAGCAAACTACACACTCATAAATATACATTTACCCACTGACTGACTGACTGACAGACAGCTTGTGTTGTTGTGTTATGATGTTGACCCCACCTGTTCCATGTCACCTGGTTGTCAGGCTAAGCGGGGGGCCCTGCTGGCACACAGTGTGCTGTCATAAAGCTAATGAGTGTTGAATAAAGCATGGGGCACATTGTGTCCCTAAATGGGGACAGAGCTGCCTGAAAAGAAGCTCAACACCAGGTACTGTACGCTGCACTGACTCCGGCTGACATGACATAAATATTAATCTGCTGCTGCCCAGCCAAATTAACAAAGTGTTGACTTACTGAAATTTTTATCAGACCTGTAGCCAATGTTCACCAGGGAGTTTGTGTTTGCTAAACAAACCCTAGACTGAACCTTGAAGAAGAAAGAGGGGTAACAGCATGGGTTATACTGTGAAACAGATTGCTTGACTCTGTACACAACAGCACAGGGATGGAGTGACTATGGACCAAGTATATGTCTGTAAAAAATCGCTCAACACACTTGAATGTTCAGAACCCCAAATAGAATGTCAAGAATAATATTATTCAATGTTTAGTGATCAGTTCAAGAGACTAAGACTTAGGCTTAGTTGTGTTTAAATAGAACTAGGAGGGAGTCAGTCCCTGACAGCAGCAATCAGACCCACCTACAAACAGAGAATGTAAAAACAACGGAAAATGAATCCCTGCGAACACAAATCCCTGCGAACACAAATGTATTGCTAAATTTGACCGTTGCCAAGAAAATAAATGGCTTGAAGTGGGATGGAGGTTGGGGTGAGGGAGGGAAGGGGAGGGTGGTGCAGTTCATGGGGCAGTGCAGGGGAGAGATGAGCCCGTTGGCCTCTTGTTACAATCAGACACGTGACTAGTCATTGCTACTGAGAAAATTACCTGCTATCCTGAGCAGAGGACTGCCAAAACATGCAAGTACAGTACAGAAAGTCTGTGGATGAATGTCTGGAAGACAAATATACACTCTTAAAAAAAGGTGTTACAGTATCTAGAACCTTAAAGGGTTCTTCAGCTGTCCCCATAGGAGAACCTTTTGAAGAACCCTCAACATTGCCACTGCCAGTATTAAATAAATCCCAATATATTTTGTGATTGTGCTATAAAGAGCTCTCTTCGTTGCCTCTCTCACACACAGATATTACACACGCACAACTTTACTCAAAATGTCATATGATATTATCAAGGCATAAAATGTGGAATTTTGTTACGATTTGTTGGGCTTCACTTCCTGTTACAAAAGGAATAAGCTACTAGCAAACATTGTGACCATCAACCCAATACTGTGTGACATCCAACCCCTCAATGGAGCTGGTTGTCACAAGTGGACAGAATGTGTTTGATGGCTAATAACTCCATGTTAGAATAAGATATGAGGACAAAAAGGGTCTCCATTTCAATCCAATACCTTGGTATTTCTCCTAATATTGAAAAGTCTTGTAAGATATACTGTTTCTGATTAAAAAGTGTGACAACCAACCCTGGTCTCCCCTACATTCTATTCTATGGTTATTCAACAAAACAACATTTATGTAGTTTCCCTTTACTACAATTTACTCTTTTACTGTGTAGAAAAGCATGAGACTGCATTCTCTTCATTCCCACTTTCAGCAGTCTTTCTGATGAATCTCCTAACCCTAAAAAGCAACCACTTGAGGTCATTCTCTGAAAAGGTGCATCTAAACTTCTCTCTCTCACAACAGTGACATGTTCCTTGGCTTCTGGCTTCACCATTGACCATACAACTATGACGTACTTCCCGATGATTAAGGTGATTGCCCTGTCTAACGCTAAGGACACTCCAGGAGACCGACCACTGGCAGCGACTCTGCCATATTTGTCTGAAAATAGGTTGTTTGTCAGGTGACTGGATGCGTGTGATGAGGCAATATACAGTACCTTCTTCAACCTCACTGAGACAGATCAGAGACATTTAAAGGAGCCTAAATAAAATATCTTACCTGTTGATGATGCTTTTCTAACAAGGTACCATTGATATGCTGCCATGTTCCGCACAGCTGTGAGGTGTGACATACTGTAAGTCATTGTTTGCTCTCTGGATGGGATGTGTACAGGAGGACCAGCTGGCACTAACCCAGCTAACAATTCTAGGGAGAAAAAACGTTTTTGTCTTGTTACTCATAATGTTCCCCTAATGTTTGAGTGTCCAGTTTTCTGTTAGTCAGGGGAACATTCTATCTATGTAAACAAAAACCTTATAAGAACCTTTTTAGAACTTATCTAGAACGTAGTTACAATGTTCTCAGAATATACAACATTAATGTTCCAGATGTGTTTTATGGGACGTTGGAAGAACATTCATGTGTCCAGTTTTCTGAGGGGTTAGGAGAATGTTCCATCAACGTCGCATCAAACATACAGAGGACAGACATGGTTCCACGTTCTCAGAATGTAAGATATGAATGTTCTAGACACGTTTTATGGGAACGTTGCAAGAACAGTTATGTGTATCAGTTGTCAGGACGTCACCTGCTGGTCCCCCCCCAAAAAAAGTAATTACACATCACGCCTTGTTACTGTTGCCAAGCCCATCAAGGCCCTAATTTGTGAACCACTAATCCATTCACAGCTCTTTAGGATAATCACACCCTGAAGAAGGCACAGTGATGCCAAAACATTGGTGTTTTACCAATAAATTACTGGGAGTTTATATACACAGAGTGTGCAACTCTTTATTTATTTTTATAGCTTACAGTTTATTCACCGTTAGTCAGCACCTCTACACAGCTTTTTATTCAGGTAATTACACACACAGTGCTTTTCACATACAGTGTTTCCAACTTGCATATTTGACATACTGTACATTGTGCATGTTCATTTATACAGTAATTATTATTCAACATTTGATTTGAACTCACAGCCTCTTGTGTTAGGGTTTGTTCTGGACAGTGCCTAGCTATACTGGCCTAATAAGCACATGCCCTAGGGATATCCCTTATTGGGACAGTGGTTAGGGTAATTGCTACTGGTGGCCTGGGTTTGAGACCCGGTAAGAGAGTCACCCTACTCTCATATTCTTAGCAATATATGTTAATGTAATGATTTGGCAACAGTTACAACACACCTATCTGATCTAATTAAAATGAGTTTCTCATTGAAAGATGGTAGAATTCTAGATAGCTGAGCATCTCAGAGAGAACGCTCTATTGTCTTTTTGTTGTCCACACCACATATACCATGTCGAACAAACATCTCTGATAAGCAATCACATCAGCTCTGGTCATTGCATTTATATCTGGAACATTCCTAATGTATTGCTGAAACTATGGACCAGGTGGTAGTGTTGCAAAAAGTCATCAACTTAAGCTCATTCCGTATTTTTTTTCACCCAACTTTTTACCTAAATCCAATGACATGATGACATTTGTTTGGTTGATTTCAAATCAAATCAAATCAAAGTTGATTTGTCACGTGCGCCGAATACAACAGGTGTAGACCTTACAGTGAAATGCTTACTTACAGGCTCTAACCAACAGTGCAAAAAAGGTATTATGTGAACAATAGGTAAGTAAAGAAATAAAAACAACAGTAAAAAGACAGTAAAACAAAAACAGTAGCGAGGCTATATACAGGCACAGGTTAGTCGGGCTGATTGAGGTAGTATGTACATGTAGATATGGTTGAAGTGACTATGCATATATGATGAACAGAGAGTAGCAGTAGCGTAAAAGAGGGGTTTGCGGGACACAATGCAGATAGCCCGGTTAGCCAATGTGCGGGGGCACTGGTTGGTCGGGCCAATTGAGGTAGTATGTACATGAATGTATAGTTAAAGTGACTATGCATGTATGATAAACAGAGAGTAGCAGCAGCGTAAAAGAGGGGTTGGGAGGGGCACACAATGCAAATAGTCCGAGTAGCCACTTGATTACCTGTTCAGGAGTCTCATGGCTTGGGGGTAAAAACTGTTGAGAAGCCTTTTTGTCCTAGACTTGGCACTCCGGTACCGCTTGCCATGCGATAGTAGAGAGAACAGTCTATGACTGGGGTGGCTGGGGTCTTTGACAATTGTTAAGGACTTCTTTCGACACCGCCTGGTGTAGAGGTCCTGGATGGCAGGCAGCTTGACCCCAGTGATGTACTGGGCCGTACGCACTACCCTCTGTAGTGCCTTGCGGTCGGGGGCCGAGGAATTGCCATACCGGGCAGTGATGCAACCAGTCAGGATGCTCTCGATGTTGCAGCTGTAGAACCTTTTGAGGATCTGAGGACTCATGCCAAATCTTTTTAGTTTCCTGAGGGGGAATAGGCTTCGTCGTGCCCTCTTCACGACTGTCTTGGTGTGTTTGGACCATTCTAGCTTGTTGGTGATGTGGAAACCAAGGAACTTGAAGCTCTCAACCTGCTCCACTACAGCCTCGTCGATGAAAATGGAGGCGTGCTCGGTCCTCCTTTTCCTGTAGTCCACAATCATCTCCTTAGTCTTGGTTACGTTGAGGGATAGGTTGTTATTCTGGCACCACCTGGCCAGGTCTCTGACCTTCTCCCTATAGGCTGTCTTGTCGTTGTCGGTGATCAGGCCTACCACTGTTGTGTCATCTGCAAACTTAATGATGGTGCTGGAGTGGTGCCTAGCCATGCAGTCGTGGGTGAACAGGGAGTACAGGAGGGGACAGAGCACGCACCACTGGGGGGGGATCAGCGTGAGGATCAGCGTGGCAGATGTGGTGCTACCTACCCTCACTACCTGGGGGCGGCCCGTCAGGAAGTCCAGGATCCAGTTGCAGAGGGAGGTGTTTAGTCCCAGGATCCTTAGCTTAGTGATGAGCTTTGAGGGTACTATGGTGTTGAACGCTGAGCTGTAGTCAATGAATAGCATTCTCACATAGGTGTTCATTTTGTCCAGGTGGGAAAGGGCAGTGTGGAGTGCAATAGAGATTGCATCATCTGTAGATCTGTTTGGGCGGCATGCAAATTGGAGTGGGTCTAGGGTTTCTGGGATAATGGTGTTGATGTGAGCCATTACCAGCCTTTCAAAGTACTTCATGGCTACGGACGTGAGTGCTACGGGTTTGTAGTCATTTAGGCAGGTTGCCTTGGTGTTCTTGGGCACAGGGATTATGGTGGTCTGCTTGAAATGCTGGTATCTGGTGCTTCCTGCTTTAATTTTTGCTTGTAAGCAGGAATCAGAAGGATAGAGTTGTGGTTGGAGGGCGAGGGAGAGCTTTGTTCGCGTCTCTGTGTGTGGAGTACAGGTGATCTACATTTTTTTTCCTCTGGTTGCACATTTAACATGTTGATGGAAATTAGGTAGAACTGATTTAAGTTTCCCTGCATTAAAGTCTCCAGCCACTAGGAGCGCCGCCTCTGGGTGAGTGGTTTCCTGTTTGCTTATTTCCTAATACAGCTGACTGAGTGCGGTCTTAGTGCCAGCATCCGTCTGTGGTGGTAAATAAACAGCCACGAAAAGTATAGCTGAAAACTCTTTAGGCATGTAGTGTGGTCTGCAATTTATGACTAGATACTCTACTTCAGGCAAGCAAAATTTCACATTGAATTCACGTTAGTTGAAAACTCAACCAAATGTAAATCAAAACTAGACGTTGAACTGATGTCTGTGCCCAGTTGGTTGTCTTATGCTAACGGATTTCATGCTGTAGGCTCAACATCAATGCCTGACCTCACTAATGCTCTTGTGGCTGAATGGAAGCAAGTCCACGCAGCAATGTTGCAACATTTGATGGAAAGCCTTCCCAGAAGAGTGGAGGCTGTTATAGCAGCAAAGGAGGGACCAACTCCATATTAATGCCCATGATTTTGGAATGAGATGTTCGACAAGCAGGTGTCCACATACTTTAATATCACTCCAGAGAATGCATTTCCACTGCTCAAATCGCATTTTACATACACATGGTTAGCAGATGTTAATGCGAGTGTAGCGAAATGCTGTTGCGTCTAGTTTCCCGACAGTGCAGTAATATCTAACAAGTAGTCTAAACATTTCCCAACAACTACCTAATACACACAAATCTAAAGGGGTGAATGAGAATATGTACGTATAAATATATGGATGAGCAGTGTTGATTGTCAGTGTTGAGGGTCAGCTTTGCTTCCAGAGGCAGGGGAGTGTACACAGGGGAGTGTACACTATTTAAAGCAAACTCAAGAGAACTGGGTACTCAACAATAATGTTATACGGTAAAAGTAAGATACAACAAAAAAATGTATGAACATTGTAGGACAGTTCAGTGTGTCCGAGTGTGTCTCAGGTGTAGATACACACAAGTACAGAGAACTGTAGCAATAGATTGTTACACCAGATAATGGGATTTACCCAAAGAGTCTTGCCGACATCTTGTCTATTTCAAGTCTTCACTCATTGAATGAGACAGAGACCTGTCTCGATTAATGAAAGAAGACTTGAAATAGACAAGATGGCAGCGTACACATTGTTGGATTACCTCATGGAGCGAAGAAGTGTTTATTTTAATAACGTAGCATTTTCTAAATTCAACCTGACCCCCTGCAACTGGACTCAGATATTTTATGAGACTCCTGTTTCCCTGAATCGAGGATGAAGACGGCATCGGTTGTCCAAAAATTATCTGTACCTATCCTGTAACTCCCAGTAATGGATACCAAAAATCTTTGGTTAAATCACATTATCTGGTGTAACAATCTGTAGCTAAGAGAACTGGTGGTAATGAAATTGCCATTCATAAAGAAACATACGGTAAGAAAATAGAGTATGATCTGTGTAGTTAAGTTCGGGGCATACTTGTAAACATGTGGGAGGAGTGATGTCATGATCAAACTGCCATTCAGCTCCTCATGAGTCATCTGCTTGAAATCCAACATAATGTCTAATCCCTCGAGAGAGATACAGTTCACGGGATACAGTTCTGCTACAATGACACACGCAGGCAAAATAATCATGTTTCTGTATCCAGAATCCACTCCAGGAAGAAGCCCAAGCACTATGGTATTGTCTGTAAGACAAACAAATGTAATAAATTATACTCTATTGTAGTTTGAACGACAGTTGAACTGTGCCAGCATAACATCAACATTCGGGTAGACTTGTTGAACATGCATACATGTGCACAGGCACAGAAATTACATTTACAACAATATCTAACCTAATACAGACAAATATGGCATAACCCTCAACCTTTGCACAGTGACCAGACCGTACAAATGTACCTAGGTAGGTAGGCAGACAGTACAGTGCCTTCGGAAAGTATTCAGACCTATTGACTTTTTACACATTTTGTTATGTTACAGCCTTATTCTAAAATGGATAAGAAATAAACAACTCAGCATCTACACACAATGTTTGCAAATGTATTAAATCAGGGGAGAATCGGGGGAGAATGGCAGGGGTCAGGAAGGTGACCAAGAACCTGATGGTCACTCTGACCGAGCTCTAGAGTTCCTCTGTGGAGGACAACCGTCTCTGCAGCCCTCCACCAATCAGGCCTTCATGGTAGAGCGGCCAGACGGAAGACACTCCTCAGTAGAAGGCACATGTCAGCCCTCGTGGAGTTTGCCAAAAGGCACCTAAAGACTCTCAGACCATGTGAAACAATATTGAACTCTTTGTCCTGAATGCCAAGTGCCATGTCTTGAGGAAACCTGGCACCATCTCTACGGTGGTGGCAGTGGCTGGGATTGGGAGACTAGTCAGGATCGACGAAAAGATGAACGGAGCAAAGTACAGAGAGATCCTTGATGAAAAACCTTCTCCAGAGCGCTCAGGACCACAGACTGGTTCCCCTTCCAACAGAACAACGACTCTAAGCACACAGCCAAGACAATGCAGGAGTGGCTTCAGGACAAGTCTCTGAAGGTCCTTGAGTGGCCCAGTCAGAGCCCCGGACTTGAACCCGATCAAACATCTCTGGAGAGACCTGAACATAGCTGTGCAGCAACACTCCCCATCCAAGCTGACAGAGCTTGAGAGGATCTGCAGAGATGAATAGGAGAAACTCCCCAAATACAGTGTGTGGTGTTCGGGTCTGTGGGACCCATTTTCAATGTTTACTAAAAGAAAAAAGACACAATTAATATTTTTTTTCAACCTGAGACTCATTGGACTTGGCTCATTTTCTGTGAAGAACATGTAAATAACACATTTTCACCCCTCTACACATTTATTTTAAATATGTGGTGTTTGGGCCCACTGGACCCGAGGGTAATAAAAGTGTTGAAAAGTGTGTGTGTAAATGAAAACAAGTAAAAATGTGTCTAAAAAAATTATATCCCGATACCCCAGAGCAGTGATTGGGGACATTTCTCTTTGTTGGGTGCTATCTTTCGGATGGGAAGTTAAAAGGGTGTCCTGACTCTCTGTTGTCGCTAAAGATCACATTTATTGTAAGATTAGTGGTGTTAATCCCGGTTTCCTGGCTAAATTCCCAACCTGGCCCTCATACCGTCACAGTCACCTAATCATCTCCAGCTTACAATTGGCTGATTCATCTCCTCTCCCCTGTAACTATTTCCCAGGTTGTTGCTGTAAATGAGAATGTGTTCTCAGTCAACCTACCTGGTAAAATAAGGGTTAAAAAAAAATAGGTGATAGTTTCCATGTGTTTGATGCTATTCCATTTGCTCTGTTCCGGCCATTATTATGAGCTGTTCTCCCCTCAGCAACTTCCTGTGATTTGGTGGAACGTTGACGGAATATTCTCCTAACCAAAAGAAAACTGGACACAAATGTTTTTGCCATGTTCCCATGAAATGTGTCAAGAAGATTCATATCTTATGTTCTGAGAACACGGCAACCATGTTCTGTGTATGTTTGGTGGGGCATTGATGGAATATTCTCCAAAACAACAGAATACTGGACACATGAATGTTCTTGCAACATTCTAATTTAATATGTGTAGTACATTCATATCTTAAGTTCTGAGAACATTGCAACCATGTTCTTTGTACGTTTGGTGGGACAATTAGGGAATATTATCCTACCCAATAGAAAACTGTACACATGAATGTTTTTGCAATGTTCCCATTAAACCTGTCTAGGACATTCATATCTTAAGTTCTGAGAACATGGTATCCACGTTCTGTGTAAATTCTATTTGACATTAAGGGAATTGATTCTTGGAAACATTCCCTGCACATCACAGGAGCATTCCTATGAAAACCTATGTTAGTTAATGAACTAATGAGACTCTTAAGGGAACATTCTCTAAAGTTTTGGGAACGTTTGTTGTTAGCTGGGAAGCACCTCTCCATGCCCCTCAGTTGTAGGCCACAATCAATCAGCAGAACTGTGGACCAGGGCTTTGCGGCCTGGTTTATTAGGACACGCTCAGTTGGGAAAAGTGCATAATGCTAACAAGCTAATGATGGTTTTCCATTTAATTCCAGGAACATCCTTAATCTGCCTATGTTTATTTTGTTGTTATGATTTTCCATGCAAGCCAAGGAGTTAAGCCCATGCTTCTACCAGACACAGAGGCTTTACATCACCATAGTAACAGGCTAGTTTGCTCAATGGGCCTAATTATATGATTAGCTGCCATGCGTGCATCCACGCTAAACATAGTGTGTCTCTAGCCAAGAGCGCATGGCTGGGCAAGGTCTGACACAGCATGTGCCATCTCCTTTTCTTTTTTTTTTCTCTTCTCATAGCACCAAGGGCCAGCCTGGAAGATTAGGGAGGGTTCAATGTTATGGAGTAGGCTGAGGATAGTTATTTTCAATCCACACAAATGGGGAACATTAGGCTACAGTATGTCACATGTTACATTATATTATTCCCAAGCAGCTGTGCTGATGACGAATCTCCTCCTCCATGTGTGACTGTCACTGTCTTGTCAAGGGCAACGCAGTATCAGCTATTGACAGATTGAGCTATAGCTCCTAAAAACGAAGCAATATGCTTCTGTATTCCTTTTAGTTGTGTTTTTGCAGTAAAGGACAATCCTTTAATTCATGTTGAAGATCTGTGCGGTTGATATCTGAGAAGCTATTGTTTTCTCCCTCTGATATCTTACCCATTCGTGGGATAGCACACTCTCTTATGCTTCCAACCTTCTCTTGTTACTTGACAAAATATACACAGCAATAATACAATTTATTTCCCCATTAAAAAACATAACAGATCTGTCTACTTCTCAAAGACAGTTCCATTTGGGGTTCTTAAGAGTGGTGCCAGCGGAGTGTTTTTGTCTGAGCAGTTACGTCCTGTGAGACTGCTTGACGCTTCTATATCTGACACTAGACAAGTTTTATAGTCTCCTGGGGCGGCCTGACTCACAGCATGAATTACCCAGCTCTCCCTCTTCCTGAGAAGTTACATAGGGACACATATCCATCATGACACAACACAGTCCAAAAAAACAACAGTTAAAATACTCTGTTCTAAACTTGGCAACGCACTCTTTACTTCCTCCAGTTTATTGAGTTGTATCCCAACTGTACAACTTTTTGAAACTACGATTTATTTCTCATTAGAGTTCATTTGCACAAGACCATGACAACAGCATGGTCATTCCTATGAAATAGTCAGTGGTTGCCCATCTGGGTAGTGATGATCTTGTGTGAATGGTCCCTCTATGGTGTGCTGGCCTAACCTTCACAGCCGGCCGCGCCACACGTCACTGTCGGCCTACCGGGGAAATGTACTGGGGAGGGACTATGTAGTAAATCCTGACAGAGCTTCTGCCTTTTGTTTTGACAGACCTCTATGACATGAAAGGATGTCTGCAATAGTCTAGAGGAAGCATTAGAAACCCTCAAAAACTGCAGCACTGAAGGTCCAATGGTTCTGGGGGAAACAGTTGAGACACGCACATGGTAGAAGTCTGGACTTCAAATCAGAGACTAGACTGTTACCTCAGCTCTCACAGTCACTGCTTCACCTAGAAACCCCTGTATGTGTGTGCGTGTGTGTTTATCTTGAATATTTTGTTAGAACATTTTGTTCATTTTAATAAATGATGCTTTCCAACAAACAGTTCACATAAAAATTTGACCAAACCATGTGCTTGCAGTTTATTGCATGTGCATTTCACCTATGCAGATGTATTCATATTTTGTTTCCTGAAAATAATTGTTTGTTATGTGAAGGAAATTTGGAAATTGGAATTAAGTCCCCAAAACTACTTATAATTACACAACGACCTACAACAATGACCTTTACTGATGAAGGTCAGGTCACACATAATATGGAATTAATATTTATACATTTAATTTGTTATTATTGTGGCCCTTTCCCGCTCATAGCCCCTGTCATCCCATATACTGGTTGAAAATGGTAGACTTTATCACTGATAAGTGCCGAAATTTCAACGCAGTGACTGGTCAGTAACTATAGAAATATAATTATTTCTGTGACAGTAACACCATATACATGACATCGGAGCTCAGGTTTTCCGTTTCCCAGCGTTGTATCGGATTTGACCTACAGCGTTGTATCAGTTTTGACTGACAATTGTATCGGATTTGACTGACAGCGTTGTATCGGTTTTGACTGGCAGACGTTATAAACTTGAGCACCGGGTGCGTCAAGAAGATTCCCCATCCCTACCTCTAATTGGGATACTTTTACACATTTGTTGTTGTTTGAGTGAGGGAAATGCTGTACATATGAGATCTTGAGATGTTGAGGATTATAATAAATGCCACTTTGCTGTCATACAAGCAAACCACACACCGAGTCCAAATGTGCACTTTACATTTCCATATTTGAAAGTTCATGTAATTTACAGTATCAACGCTTTTGTTTGTTATGTTTAATCCACAGCTACAAGGATGACATGCGTTATACCCTGCGTTGTCCTGAATAGAGTGAGAATATGTTAATTGTATTGTGAAGAAAATCTGACTCCATCATGACTCCATCTCATGACACCATCATCGTACAATCTGTTAGGCCTTCAAAAGACACTTCAGACACAAACTGTAAGATCGCATTTTATAATTTAGCTAGCCATGTTGGCAATAGAATAAGATTTCAAATTATGCCCACCTGAACTAGATTATGATTTACATTTTGGATTGCGTAAACAAGAGCAGTAACTGTGTTATGGTGGGGACACAGGGCTGTGTTCCAAAGAAAAACACACAAGTGTGCTTGCTTCAGTTCATCAATGGAAAAGCTAGGAAAGCTCTAAAGAGCAGTTAATAGTTGAAGGCTCTTTCCTTGAGTCACAAAAGCGCATTGAAATTGTGCACAGTTTGGAGAGGTGTGTCGGCACTTGAAGAGACCAGTTAGACCTCTCACTCAAACCCTTGTAATATTTTATTCTTATCTTGCACCTATTCCAAAGTGTCAATGAATATTATTATTAGGTACTAAATGTGTCCAGAGTATTTTTAGATTTCGTTGTTGACAAATGCTGTGAAAAATACAGTAAATGTAAAATGCACATCAACAGTGTAATGTTTGGATTCAGTCTTGTGTAAGGTGAACTATTTTGTTTTCACTTTTGGCCTGATAATTTCCCCATAATCTCCTAATTGTTCTCTATCATTATTGCTGCCGTGGTCATGCATATGCTTTTCATATTTCTTATGTTAGAAACATTACAATTAGCCAATTTCCACGAGTGTAAGGGCTTTAACTTTATTTTAACAGGGCAATCCGATTGAACCAAGGCCTCTTTTGCAAGGGAACCCTGCATGTACACACTGTAAATTGTTTTTAGTTGTTTCAGTTAAATACTATTCAGTAATTGGTTTCACAGCCTTTCTTTAGTTGACAACTTTTCGGTCAAAATTCTACGTTAATATAAAATGTTTAGCTGGCCCAAAATTAGCTCCAACGTGAGAAAATGCAGGCAAAAATTCAGTCAAATTAGAATGATGTGTTCGATCAAATTGTCTCATACAGTATGTTCATTCAATACAAATTATTACTTGGGCATCTTACCTTTTAAAAAAGTGCTCGTGCTCGTCCCCTGTCCGGGACCTCCAGAGAAGGTCCCCTGTCCGGGACTTCCAGAGAAGGTCCCCAGTCCGGAGCCGCCAGTGAGGGTCCCCAGTCCGGAGCCGCCAGAGAGGGTCCCCAGTCCGGGGCCGCTGAGAGGGTCCCCAGTCCGGGGCCGCCTGAGAGGGTCCCCAGTCCTGCAAATGGCCCAGGGCCTCCGGTGCGTGACCTCGGACCAGCATGGCCGGCACCCGGAGCCGCCACCTGGGACTAAAAAACCCACCCGAAGACCCGCCCCATGGACTTGTGGCGTGGAGTCCGCGCCTTTGGGGGTGGGGGTACTGTCACGTCCAGGCCTGAGAAGACAGGCTGGTGTGTTTAGTTTTGGTGTAGGGTTTTTTATGTTCTAGGTGTTATATTTCTATGTTGGGGTAATGGTTCCCAATTAGAGGCAGCTGTGTGTCGCTGTCTCTAAATGGGAACCATATATATGTTTGGGGTTTTCATATAGGTTTTGTGGGTTATTGTTTGAGCATAGCTTCATTGTGTTTCATGTTATGTTTTCAATGTTACGATCTTCGTTTGTTTTGTTTTGCCCAGTTACGTAATTAATAAAAGATGTATACTGGATGCCTCGCTGCGCTTTGGTCTGTCTGTTCCCGAAGATCGTGACACACACACACACAGTCATTTAACAACAGTACCAGTCAAAGGTTTGCACACACCTACTCATTCAAGGTTTTTCTTTATTTGTACTATTTTCTACATTATAGAATAATAGTGAAGACATCAAAACTATGAAATAACACATATGGAATCATGTAGTAACCAAACAAATGTTAAACAAATCTAAATATATTTTAGAATCTTCAAAGTAGCCACTCTTTGCCTTGATGACAGCTTTGCACACTCTTTTGACTGCACTTGAAGAAACTTTAGAAGTTCTTAATTTCCAGCATTGACTGACCTTCATGTCTTAAAGTAATGATGGACTGTCGTTTCTCTTTGCTTATTTGAGCTGTTCTTGCCATAATATGGACTTCCGGAGCTTCCGGGAATATGGACTAATATGGACTTCCGGAGCTTCCGGGAATCACACCATTGTTTTAGGTCGCCCCTGGTTGAGTTCGATAGGAGACTTCTGGGTTGGTCGCAGGAGTGTCAGGGGAGGTGTCTCGCGGTGTCTGTCAACAACACTACGGTGCAAAGTCTGGACCATGCCCCTCAAGTGGATTTCCTGGAGCAATGTCAGGATCTGCCCCGGGTTTTCTCTAAGACCCAGGCTACATGCCTGCCTTCTCATCGCCCCTGGGACTGTGCCATTAACCTGCTGTCTGACGCAGCCCTCCCGAGAGGACACGTCTATCCAATGTGGATATAGAGGACATAGAGACCTACATACAGTAGAGCCTCCAGCAGTGTTTTATCCACCCTTCTACTTCACCAGCCTCCCCAAGCTTCTTTTTTGTTAAGAAGAAAGATGGGGGACTGTGCCCCTTCATTGATTATCGAACACTGAATAAAGCCACCATTAAGTTCAGCTATCCTTTACCCTTCATCCCAACCATCATCGAACAAATGCACAGGACGCAGTACTTCACGAAACTGGACTTGAGGAGCGCTGACAATCTGGTGAGCATTCGTGCAGGCAATGGAAACCGGCCTTTTCCACGACCACGGGGCATTACGAGTATCTCTGTCTAATGCTCCTTCAGTCTTCTAGGCCTTTATTAACGAAGTGTTTCGGGACATGCTGGGACGGGGCGTTGTGGTTTATATAGACAACATTTTGGTCTATTCTGCTGACCGCGCCCAGCCTGTCTCGTTGCTCAGGTTTGTGCTGAGAAGACTGTTGGAGCATCATCTATATGTTAAACAAGAACAATATTTGTTTTTCCAGCGGTGTGTGTCCTTTATGGGCTACCTCATATCCACGGAGGGAGTGGAGATGGAGGAGCAACGCGTCAGCGCAGTCAGGTCATGTCCCATCCTCAAAGCAGTCCAGCGATTTCTGGGGTTCGCCAACTGATTCCGGAGGTTCATCCAGGGCCTCAGCACGGTGGTCGCGCCTCTTACCTCTCTGCTGAGAGGAGATCCCCACCGGGCTTCGTTGGACGGTGGAGTTGGAGAGGGCGTTCGATACGCTGAAGGCACACTTCACCACTGCTCCCGTGCTGGCACATCCCAACCCCTCACTCCCCTTCATCATCGAGGTGGATGCCTCTAAAGTAGGAGTCGGGGCAGTGCTGTCCCAGCGCACCGGAACCCCTCCAAAGCTGAGGCCCTGCACCTTCTACTCCAAGCAGCTGAGCCCCGCCCAGAAGAACTACGACGTAGGGGACCGGGTACTCTTGGTGGTCTAGAAGGCTCTGAAGGTGTTGAGGTACTAGTTGGAAGGGTCCAAAAAACGCTTTCCTGGTGTGGACGGACCACCGCAACCTGGAGTACATCAGGGCAGCGAAGAGGCTAAACCCGAGACAGGCCAGATGGGCTCTCTGCGGGACCGCCGCCTTACCTGGGTGCACACATCGCCTGTGTCAGGTCATCCTGGGATAGGCTGTACCATCACCTGCCTGACTGAGAAGTACTGGTTGCCCACCTTGGCTAGGGATGTCCGGGTTTACGTCTCATCCTGCTCCATCTATGCCCAGTCTAAGACACCCAGACACCTCCCTTATGGAATGCTCCTTCCCCTGCCGGTTCCAAAATGACCCTGGTCTCACCTCTCGGTGGACTTTGTCACTGACCTTCCCCCCTCCCAGGGGAACACCACCGTTCTCGTCATTGTGGACCGGTTTTCTGAAGTCGCTTCCTTCCTCTGCATACAGTATTTACAAGCAATTTTTATTTGTATTTTTTATTTCACCTTTATTAAACCAGGTAGGCCAGTTTAGAACAAGTTCTCATTTACAACTGCGACATGGCCAAGATAAAGCAAAGCAGTGCAACCCAAAATACACAGAGTTACGCATGGGATAATTATTAACACTGGAGTGATAGATGTGCAGAAGGTGAATTTGCAAGTAGAGACACTGGGGTGCAAAGGAGCAAAAAAAGAAATAACAATATATGGATGAGGTAGTTGGGGTGGGCTATTTACAGATGGGCTGTGTACAGGTGCAATGATTGGTAAGCTGCTCTGACAGCTGATGCTTAAAGTTAGTGAGGGAAATATAAGACTCCAGCTTCAGTGATTTATGCAATTCGTTCCAGTCACTGGCAGCAGAGACCTGGAAGGAAAGGTGGCCAAAGGAGGAGTTGGCTTTGGGGCTGACCAGTGAAATATACCTGCTGGAGCGCAAGCTATGGGTGGGTGCTGCTATGGTGACCAATGAGCTGAGATAAGGCTGGGCTTTACCTAGCAAAGACTTATAGATGACCTCCAGGTGGGTTTGGCAACGAATATGAAGCGAGGGCCAGCCAACGAGAGCATACAGGTCGTAGTGGTGGGTAGTATATGGGGCTTTGGTGACAAAACAGATGGCACTGTGATAGACTACATCCAATTTACTGAGTAGAGTGTTGTGGGCTATTTTGTAAATGACTTGGCCGAAGTCAAGGATAGGTAGGATAGTCAGTTTTACGAGGGTATGTTTGGCAACATTAGTGAATTGTGTTTTGTTGCGAAATAGGAAGCAGATTCTATATTTAATTTTGGATTGGAGATGCTTAATGTGAGCCTGGAAGGAGAGTTTACAGTCTAACCAGATACCTAGGTATTTGTAGTTGTCCACATATTCTAAGTCAGAACCGCCCAGAGTAGTGATGCTAGTCGGGTGGCAGGGTGCGGGCAGTGATCGGTTGAAGAGCACACATTTAGTTTTACTTGCATTTAAGAGCAGTTGGAGGCCACGGAAGGAGAGTTGTATGGCATTGAAGCTCATTTGGAGGTTTGTTAACACAGTTAACACAGTGTCCAAAAAAGGGTCAGATGAATACAGAATGGTGTCATCTGCGTAGAGGTGGATCAGAGAATCACCAGCAACAAGAGCGACATCATTGATGTATACAGAGAAAAGAGTCGGCCCGAGAATTTAACCCTGTGGCACCCCCATAGAGAATGCCAGAGGTCCAGACAACAGGCCCTCCGATTTGACACACTGAACTCTATCTGCGGTGATTGACAGAGTCGAAAGCCTTGGCCAGGTCGATGAATACGGCTGCACAGTATTGTCTTCTATTGATGTTGGTTATGATATCGTTTAGGACCTTGAGCGTGGCTGAGGTGCACTCATGACCAGCTCGGAAACCAGATTGCATAGTGGAGAAGGTACGGTGGGATTTGAAATGGTCGGGGATCTGTTTGTTAACTTGGCTTTCAAAGACTTTAGAAAGGCAGGGTAGGATAGATATAGGTCTGTAACAGTTTGGGTCTAGTGTCTCCCTCTTTGAAGAGGGGGATGACCGTGGCAGCTTTCCAATCTTTAGGGATCTCAGACGATATGAAAGAGAGGTTGAACAGGCTAGTAATAGGGGTTGCTACAATTGCAGTGGATAAAATTAGAAAGCGAGGGTCCAGATTGTCTAGACCAGCTGATTTGTAGGGGTCCAGATTTTGCAGCTCTTTCAGAACATCAGCTATCTGGATTTGGATGAAGGAGAAGTGGGGGAGGCTTGGGCAAGTTGCTGCAGAAGGTGTAGAGCTGTTGACCGGGGTAGGGGTAGCCATGTGGAACGCATTGCCAGCCGTAGAAAAATGCTTATTGAAATTCTAGATTATCGCAGATTTATCGGTGGTGACAGTGTTTCCTAGCCTCAGTGCAGTGGGGAACTGGGAGGAGGTGCTCTTATTCTCTATGGACTTTACAGTGTCCCAGAACATTTTGGAGTTTGTGCCACAGGAAGCAAATTTCTGTTTGAAAAAGCTAGTCTTTGCTTTCTTAACTGCTTGTGTATATTGGTTCCTAACCTCCCTGAAAACGTGCATATCGCAGGGGCTATTCGATGCTAATGCAGTACGCCACAGGATGTTTTCGTGCTGGTCAATGGCAGTCAAGTCTGGAGTGAACCAAGGGCTATATCTGGTCTTAGTTCTACATAAGGTTGTGGCACCGACAGAGATGGACGCCTCGCTTCGCTTTCTTAGGAAACTATGCAGTATTTCGTTTTTTTTACAAATTATTTCTTACACTGTTACCCAAGGAAATCTTAAGTCTTATTACATACAGCCGGGAGGAACTATTGGATATAAGATTAACGTCAATTTACCAACATTACGACCAGGAATATTACTTTCCCGATGCGGATCCTCTGTTTGGACCATCACCCAGGACAATGGATCGGATCCCAGTAGGCGACCCAAAACAACGGTGCCGCAGAAGGGGCAGACGGAGCAGACGGAGCAGATGGAGCAGTCTTCTGGTCAGGCTCCGTAGACGGGCACATTGCTCCCCGCTCCCGAGTATACTACTCGCTAATGTCCAGTCTCTTGACAACAAGGTAGACGAAATTCAAGCAAGGGTTGCCTTCCAGAGAGACATTAGAGATTGCAACATTCTTTGTTTCACGGAAACATGGCTCACAGCCACTCGGTTTCTTTGCGCGTCTCGTCGACAGAAACAAACATCTCTCTGGTAAAAAAAGAAGGGTGGGGGTGTATGCCTTATGATTAACGAGTCGTGGTGTGATCATAACAACATACAGGAACTCAAGTCCTTTTGTTCACCTGACCTAGAATTCCTTACGATCAAATGCCGACCGCATTATCTACCAAGAGAATTCTCTTCGATTACAACCACAGCCGTGTATATGCCCCCACAAGCAGATACCTCGACGGCCCAGAAAGAACTTCATTGGACTCTATGTCAATTGGAAACCACATATCCTGAGGCTGCATTTATTGTAGCTGGAGATTTTAACAGTGCTAATCTGAAAACAAGGCTCCCTAAATTTTTTCAGCATATCGAATGCGTGACCCGGGCTGGAAAAATCCTGGATCATTGCTACTCTAAATTCGGCAACGCATACAAAGCCCTCCCTGCAAATCTGACCACGACTCCATTTTGTTGCTCCCAGCCTATAGACAGAAACTTAAACAGGAAACACCCGTGCTCAGGTCTGTTCAACGCTGGTCCGACCAATCTGATTCCATGCTTCAAGATTGCTTCGATCACGTGGACTGGGATATGTTCCGGATAGCATCGGACAATAACATTGATGTATACACTGATTCGGTGAGCGAGTTTATTAGCAAGTGCATCGGTACCCAGGGTGACTATTAAATCCTTCCCCAACCAGAAATCGTGGATTAATGGCAACATTCGCGCAAAACTGAAAGCGCAAACCATTGCTTTTAATCATGGCAAGGCGACGGGAAACATGACCGAATACAAACAGTGTGGCTATTCCCTCCGCAAGGCAATCAAACAAGCTAAGCTTCAGTATTGAGACAAAGTAGAGTCGCAATTCAACGGCTCAGACACGAGACGTATGTGGCAGGGTCTTCAGTCAATCACGGACTACAAAAGAAAACCAGCCTCGTCGCGGACACCGATGTCTTGCTCCCAGACAAACTAAACAACTTCTTTGCTCGCTTTGAGGACCATACAGTGCCCCTGCCACGGCCCTCTACCAAAACCTGTGGGCTCTCCTTCACCGCTGCCAACGTAAGTAAAACATTTAAAGGTGTTATCCCTAACTAACTAAATAATAACATAAATGCACAAACAAACAAACAGTAGATATGGTTACTAATTATAGGCGATGTTCCCTAGTGGGCTAAGCCGATATGATGGCTTGGTGGACAAAGGGAAGTGGGTGTGGACTGAGAAGGGCGAGAAAGACAAAAAAGAGTCACTACACAGTTGATAATTATATTAATTGAAATGCTAATCCTTTGCACATGAACGCTCACTCATTCGGAAATAGTTGCAATCAATATATATTTACGCTCAGTGTGTCGTCGTGATCTCTGTTGGAATCGTCTGACTTTCTGTTGGAAAGTTCATCTGCGCATCTCTCTCTGCTTCCCTGAAGTATTTTGTGGTTAGAATGGATACTTCAGAGTACCATTCAGAAATGTTGTTATAGAATAGCTGTTTCGGCGGTTGTCGGTCCTCGCATCTCAGGTTTACATAATTTCTAGCTGCAGACTAGTAATTAGTATCTAAGATTTTCTCTTATTCTGTCGGGATCAATAGTCTCAGAGTTTAACCATTTCCCGTTGTGTAGCTAATGCGCCACGTGATATGGTTAAGAATTCAACAACCATTACAACCTTAGCTTATACTGAGGTTTTTGTGGTCTCTACAACAACCTTTGCCCCCTCGGTGATCGTGGTAAGCATGGTCTAAAGAGGATTTCTTCAGGTGGGGGTTTGATTCAGAACAGTAGAAAAGGGCTGTCCCATGAGCCAGATCATGTCTGTGTTCATGGGGGGCGGGCCAATGACTTAGTTAAACTTTAAAGGGAATATAATTCTCTCACATGAACGGTTTAAAATCACATTACATAATTTCACAAATAGTTTAATCTTTACTCATTCATTTTATACAATAATTAGACGCAAACTTCATAACGGAGGCTGCTGTATAAACAGAGTTATGGTAATGTGGCTGTATTGTCTTTCATGAGGTCACAAACATGAAACAAAATGGACCGGGTCGTAGCTGGCTTCTCCACCGACCATTTACACATTCTCCAAAACCTGGATATTGTTCAGTTCTCAAGTTCTGTGATGTAGAAGAAGTTCCTTTGTTCTACTGTGAAACTTTTTTTTTTTTTACCTTTATTTTACTAGGCAAGTCAGTTAAGAACAAATTCTTATTTTCAATGACGCCCTAGGAACAGTGGGTTAACTGCCTGTTCAGGGGCAGAATGACAGATTTGTACCTTGTCAGCTCGGGGATTTGAACTTGCAACCTTTCAGTTACTAGTCCAATTGCTGTAACCACTAGGCTACCCTGCCGAAACTCTCTCTATATATGCTGCATGGCCAGGAGGAGAGAGTCTCCTCCAGGAATTTACGACCTGAGATAACAGAGCCTGGGGGCAGGAGAGAAGAGAGGGGGAAGCCACTCGCTATATCCAAAGAGGTCCACGTCATGACACCATACTTTATCAAAAAGGAAGCTATATCATCAAAAAGGAAGCTATTGTTTAATTAAATACTTTACTAGGGATAGGCGTCCCGTCAACGGGGCAGTTGTAAATCATTCAGCGCCGTGTGTCACGATCGCAGATTTTAGAGAAACAACCAATGTCGGTACATATACAGTTGAAGTCGGAAGTTTACAAACACCTTAGCCAAATACATTTAAACTCAGTTTTTCACAATTCCTGACATTTAATCCTAATAAAAATGCTCTGTCTTAGGTCAGTTAGGATCACCACTTTATTTTAAGAATGTGAAATGTCAGAATAATAGTAGAAGGAATGATTTATTTCAGCTTTTATTTCTTTCTTCACATTCCCAGTGGGTCAGAAGTTTACATACACTCAATTACTATTTGGTAGCATTGCCTTTAAGTTGTTTAACTTGGGTCAAATGTTTCGGGTAGCCTTCCACAAGCTTCCCACAATAAGTTGGGTGAATTTTGGCCCATTCCTCCTGACAGAGCTGGTGTAACTGAGTCAGGTTTGTAGGCCTCCTTGCTCGCACACGCTTTTTCAGTTCTGCCCACACTTTTTCTATGGGATTGAGGTCAGGGCATTGTTATGGCTACTCCAATACCTTGACTTTGTTGTCCTTAAGCCATTTTGCTACAACTTTGGAAGAATGCTTGGGGTCATTGTCCATTTGGAAGACCCATTTGCTTCAATATATATCCACATAATTGTCCTACCTCATGATGCCATCTATTTTGTGAAGTGCACCAGTCCCTCCTGCAGCAAAGCACCCCCACAACATGATGCTGCCACCCCCGTGCTTCACGGTTGGGATGGTGTTCTCCCCGTTTTCAGAGCAGAGGACATTTCTTCAAAAAGTACGATCTTTGTCCCCATGTGCAGTTGCAAACCGTAGTCTGGCTTTTTTATGGCGGTTTTGGAGCAGTGGCTTCTTCCTTGCTGAGCAGCCTTTCTGGTTATGTCTATATAGGACTCGTTTTACTGTGGATATATATATACTTTTGTTCCTGTTTCCTCCAGCATCTTCACAAGGTCCTTTGCTGTTGTTCTGGGATTGATTTGCACTTTTCGCACCAAAGTACGTTGATCTCTAGGAGGCAGAACGCGTCTCCTGAGCGGTATGACGGCTGCGTAGTCCTATGGTGTTTATACTTGCGTACTATTGTTTGTACATTTGGAAATTGCTCCCAAGGATGAACCAGACTTGTGGAGGTCTACACATTTTTTTCTGAGGTCTTGGCTGATTTCTTTTGATTTTCCCATGATGTCAAGCAAAGAGACACTGAGTTTGAAGGTAGGCCTTGAAATATATCCACAGGTACACCTCCAATTGACTCAAATGATGTCAATTAGCCTATCAGAAGCTTCTAAAGCCATGACATCATTTTCTGGAATTTTCCAAGCTGTTTAAAGGCACAGTCAACTTAGTGTATGTAAACTTCTGACCCACTGGAACTGTGATACAGTGAATTATAAGTGAAATAATCTGTCTGTAAACAATTGTTGGAAAAATTACTTGTGTCATGCACAAAGTAGATGTCCTAACCGACTTGCCAAAACTATAGTTTGTTAACAATACATTTGTGGAGAGGTTGAAAAACAAGTTTTAATGACTCCAACCTGAGTGTATGTAAACTTCCGACTTCAACTGTACTTCAAGTTATCAGTCTGAAACTTTGCTCATACACTGCTGCCCTCTTGTGGACACCATCGGAACAACCGGTGTGATGGCTAGATTTGGGACCTTTCTGTTGCATTTCAAAGATGGTGGTAGAAAAAGAAATAAAAAAACTGTTGTTTTTTTCTTTGTATTTACTTCTACCAGATCTATTGTGTTATATTCTCCTACTTCACATTTACACAAACTTCGAAGTGTTTCCTTTCAAATGGTGAATCCAACATATCAAGCATTTGTAGACAAACTGTAGACTAAGTCAGTGGCATAGACGGAACTATCCAAGCAGAAGATCTCCTTCAAAGGTTGATATATATATATATATATATATATATATATATATATATATATTCCAATACAAGTAAATAGCCTATTAACTTGTCGACAAGCTAACAAATTATATATTGGATTCACGTCTCGATCTCAACTGAAAATAAAAGTTAAAGAATAAGATGAAGGCAGTGGCTCAGATGGAACTATCCAAACAGTAGATACATTAAACACAATCCAATACTACTTTTGTAAGACATTAAATAGCCTCATGTTAAGGCTATCTTAAAAACAAATGTAACATTATTTATTCAACCTTAAAATGAGTAACACATCTACGGCCACATTTTGATATTATTGTAACAATAAATGTCTTCTTATGTTAACATAGAAAGTACAGGGTCGCAGGTCTATGAAAATCTTCACAATTGCTATAATAATCTGCACAGAATCTCAAACGGCATTAATCACTTGCACTTTTACTTTAATGTAATCTCATTTGGTTGTGCTATTAGACGAAGCACAGTGATAGCATATTAAGTTGTTGTGTAAAAAAACATAACACATGGGAATTCAACAAACTTTTGGCTTTCTTTTTGAGTGGGTGAAAATATGTTGGAATCTCATTGATCAACCAAATATTACCCAATTTTCCATACACGGACGCAAAAAAACTGAATACAGATTTAACTAATTCCGTAGAAATCCAAGGGACATCTAGAGTAAGCCATCTATGTGATCGGGTCTGAGGTGGTATCCAGGACCATAAAGCTACGTTTCATTGATTGTTGGGATTTACTTCAAGCATTAATTTGTTTTATTATATCCTCTACGTGGCAAGGCATTAAACGTAGACTCATTGTGCACTCATTATAATGTCAACTGGAACAATATCCTGACTCCCGCACAGTGCTTATGGCTATGTCATAATTCCAGAGGGGATTTTCAAAAGAGGGAAAACACATTTTGGGTTAACCAGAAAAACCAATGGAACATCACAGACCATCTCTGGAATACATTAGATTGAATTAGAATGCAAATTAGAAACCTTTCCATTTGGATTGAACACAACTACATTTTTTGTGTGCTGTGAAGTGTTCTGATGACAGACTGACATTTTTTAATACATGGAGGATAAGTTAAAGGAAGGATCAGGCTTATTAAACTGACAGGCAGAAGCTGATGATTTCCACTCTGGGTCCAAAAGTGACAGCCAGATGATCTTGGGGTAAGAAAGTCCCTGTTTATCTGAATGGGACCAATACTTCCAGCAATATTCTAAGACCATGGCACACTGTGGAGACTTGGAGTGTATGTTTGGTATTTTCAACCTCATAAGAACACGTGTTATATTTACAGGCATTTTTCAAATGTCACCTTTCATTCAATGTTTCAGACAGTACTTCATGGGAAATTTAACTCATTGTCCACTTTAGATGTATATTTTCCTACGATTTAATATCTGCTTATGTGTCTTTTTGTTCAGCAAAACTTTTTGTTGAAGGTACTAACGCTATGCGGTGGTGCTTCGCTTTGGTTAACTCTGGTATTCAGGAGTGTCTCCGTTGGAAAGACTGAACCTCCCAGACCTTATGAAGCCAGAGCTCAGACACAATGTTCTACTGTATTTCCAGGGATGGCACTTGACAGTAGAACAGTTACTTTACGTATTACATCTGTCTGCTCAATCTCTCCGACGGCTTCTGTCTACTGTCACTATGGTTACTACTTCATCCAATAAACAGTCTTTTTAACATGCCTGTCAGGACTGGCAGAGGGAGTGAGATTCTTTACAGCACAGAGCTGTAGTTGGGGGCAGAGTGGAGGGAGGGCCCAAACTGAATAACCCGAGCTGAAAAAAGGTTGGTTGGTATAAGTTTTGTTTTCTTGTCCGAAATACAATTCAGCAGGTCTAGGTCCTTGGACTAGGGGGAATAGCTACTCTCTGTCTCCTCGGATGCGCCCCCCTCCCCACCCACACCCCATCCAAGTTCCCCATAGTGTCAGAGCAGAGAAAGACTAAAGCAGTACAGAACGTCTCCAGCCTGCTCTGAATTAACCCATGTGAAAACAAGCCTCCCTCAGAGTTCATCCACAGTGCTCATTTCTGCAGGCTCCGGACAGAATCACAGCCAAACGCAGCTTTGGAGGGCTACGCACACCACTGGCTGAGGGAAAGGTGTACAAAGGGGAAAGGAAGAATAGTGGAGAGGGGCAACACAACTGTAAGATACAATGCATTCGGAAGGTATTCAGACCCCTTGACTTTTTCCACAATTTGTTACATTACATCCTTATTCCTAAATTGCTTAAATGTTTTTTTCCCCTCATCAATCTACACACAATACCCCATAATGACAAAGAAAAAACAGGTACATAGATTTTTTTGCAAAATTTGTACAAATTAATGACTGAAATATCACATTTACATGTATTTAGACCCTTTACTCAGTACTTTGTTGAAGCACTTTTGGCAGCGATTACAGCCTTGAGTCTTCTTAGGTATGATGATACAAGCTTGGCACACCTGTATTTGGGGAGTTTCTCCCATTCTTCTCTACAGATCCTCTCAAGCTCTGTCAGGTTGGATGGGGAGATGTTGGATCGGGTTCAAGTCCGGGCTCTGGCTGCGTTGTCTTGGCTGTGTGCTTAGGGTCATTGTCCTGTGGAAAGGTCATCCTTCACCCCAGTCTGAGCGCACTGGAACAGGTTTTCATCAAGGATCTTTCTGTACTTTGCGCTGTTCATCTTTCCCTCTATCCTGACTAGTCTTCCAGTCTCTACTGCTGAAAAACATCCCCACAGCATGATGCATGCTTCACCGTAGGGATGGGGGCCAGGTTTCCTCCAGACCTGATGCTTGGCATTCAGGCCAAAGAATCCAATGTTTCATCATACCAAAGAATCTTGTTTCGCATGGTCTGAGAGTATTTTAGGTGCCTTTTGGCAAACTCCAAGCGGGCTGTCATGTGCCTTTTACTTAGGAGAGGCTTCCGTCTGTCCATTTTACCATAAATGCCTGATTGGTGGAATGCTACAGAGATGGTTGTCCTTCTGGAAGGTTCCTCCACAGAGGAACTCTGGAGCTCTGCAAGACTGATCACCGGGTTCTTCCTGGTCACCTTCCTGACCTTCCTGACCAAGGCCCTTCTCCCCCGATTGCTCAGTTTGGCCGGGTGGCCAGCTCTAGGAAGAATCTTGGTGGTTCAAAACATATTACTTTTGAGAATGATGGAGGCCACTGTGTTCTTGGGGACATTCAATCCTGCAAACATTTTTTGGTACCCTTCCCCTTATCTGAGCCCCTGATCTGAGCTCCTGTCTCGGAGATCTACTGACATTTCCTGAAACCTCATGGCTTGTTTTTTTTGCTCTGACATGCACTGTCAACTGTGGGACCTTTTATAGACAGATGTGTGCCTTTCCAAATCGTGCACAATCAATTGCATTTACCACAGGACTCAAATGAAGTTGTAGAAACATCTCAAGGATGATTAATGTAAACAGGATGCACCCGAGCTCAATTTCGGGTCTCGTAGCAAAGGGTCTGAATACTGATGTAAATCATGTTTTTCTGTTGTTTATTTGTAATAGATTTGCAAACATTTCAAAAAACCTGTTTTTGCTTTGTCATTATGGTGTATTGTGTGTAGATTGATGAGGATTTATTTTCCTTTAATCCATTGTAGAATAAGGCTGTAACATTAAAAAAAAATTGGAAAAAGTCAAGGGGTCTGAATACTTTCCAAATGCACTGTAAAATAACTTAATTTGAGCCAGTTTGCTACATTAGGAAAAGGAAACAGGAAATGTAAACTATTATGTGGATTATAATTTGTTTACTAGGGGTTGATACATTTTTGGTCAAGTTTGACATTTTAAAGTGGAAATTACAAACTTTAGAAGCCTTTTTAAACCTTAAATACACAAATCTGCATTTCCTGCTGTGCAGGAAAATTCTCAGCAACAAAATAGTGATCAAATTAAGATCCTACATTTGTAACAACTGTATGTGAAATGTAGATGTATATTTCTGTCAGTATTTGTAGCTGTAAGGAGGTGAGAAGAATCACTATGGCCTACAGTGTCAGTAGTAGTTACGGAGAAGAAATAGAAGACGTCCAAGGGTTGTCTAATTCTCATACATACTCTAAACATTTTCCTATAGTAATTTCCTGTGTGAACGTGACATATCTGTCTTATATCAGAGCAAATATACTGTGTTCCTATCCTTGTCTTTCAAGAAATGTTCTGTGTTTTACATCCACTTTTATATATACAATACATTTGAGGTTGCAGAGCGACATTTACAGTATAGCTACATTCAAAGTTATCTTTCAGTGAGATGGATGGCAGATGCAGTAGGTGGCACTCTCTTGAACTACCAGGTCTCACAGTCTCACATCAGAATTAGACGTTCATCCATGTTTCTCAAACGTCAAATTTCAAAATTGTTCCAAATGTCAAATTTCTAAGTGTTTAAGGTCAAGTTTAGGCATGAACTCAGAATTTCTAAGGTTAGGGTTAAGATCTGGCATAGACTACAAGTTCTTAAGGTTAGGCATTAACTCTGAATGGTTAAGGTAAGGGTTATGGTTTGGGATAGGCTTAAAACTAAAGTATCAAAAACAAATGTCTATCACTGGATTCAAACATGCAACCTTTGGATTCAGCCAGAGGCAGACGCTTATACTCATCTGCAATCCCTTCCCACAACACCGTAGCACAGGGCTGCCCAACCCTCTTGCTGGAGATCTACCGTCCTGTGGGTTTTCAGTCCAACCCTAATTTAACACACCTGATTCTACTAATTAGCTGCTCAACAAGACCTTAACTAGCTGAATCAGATATGCTAAATTAGGGTTGGACTGAAAACCTACAGGACAGTAGATCTCCAGTAAGAGGGTTGGGCAGCCCTGCCCTAGTAAAAACGCACCCACCTTTCCCCCCTAGTGGCCGGTTTCCACGTCATTTCTCGACGTCCTCAGACAGGGATGGACGTCGAATACTGACTTGTATCATGGGTGACCTGGCTGCTCCTGAATCAGAGTGCGTGGGTTAAATAGGGATTACAGCCCAAGTACAGAGTGCCCTGCGTGAAATATTGATGAGTGGGGCCTGTGGCTGGGGCTGTGACTGCATGTGCCCTACCAGACCTAGGGTGTTGGGTTCTGGAGGCAGAGCATGTGTGCTGCTAACACCCAAGGTCCGCATCAATCTTTCATGGCAACACACAGACTCGACATCATGATCTATTATTACCTCTTTGACCTCCCTGCATTGTCTTGTTCATAGCATTTGTGCTCTCCTAAGACTGAGATATGCCACAGACAGGGCTGAGAAGGAGTATAGGATTTATTGCATGGAGCTCAGGCACTATGGATACCATACAATACATGTTTATGACCCAACCAGAACATAAGACGTCATAATACAATGGAGTTATGTAAGTGGACCGAAACTTCTGAAAATGTATCATTGTTATTACAGTATGTACTTATGCAGATACAAACACCATGAATACATATCTGAATGGGTCAGAGGATGAATAATTCTTCAGATATCTCAACAAGGGCAACACAACACACGATTTCTCCACATCACTGCAACAACAAAGCACTTACAGTTTATATGCCAATTTGGGGTGGCCAAACTAAATACCCTCATATATATAAAAAAAATACTTAAGATTTCTTGCAAACTGTGACTTTGGGCTGCCACATCATAGTAATTTATATTCATGCACAACACTTGTGTAGCAATCTGCACACATATCTCTAGGTTATTTTTGTATTAATTTATCTTGTAGAGAAAATTATACTGTGACATAATACTTTGATGGAGTGAAATTGTCCATAAAACTCAAATATCATGTTTCCAATTTCTATGAGAATTTAGGAGGAATATTTTGTAACATGAATTGCTACAATATCTATTTTCCTAAATCTGGAGGGATAACATATCTTTCCCATAGATAGCCTGTACTATAAAATTATAGAAATACAAACATGAATCAGTTATCTGTCACAAAAAGTGATTTATACAATCAACAATCAGATTAGCTAATGATAATAGTAAAGTATTAATATAAATCGTATGGTTGGTACCTACAGTATTAAAGCATTAACATTCACTGTTGTGTACATACCTTTTATATTACACTGCACTCCATTAATGGGTGCTCTGTTTGAAAACACAAAGAACAAGATTTTATGCCCCAGTAAGTAATTCTCCTCTGAGCTCAGCAGAGATCTTATAGTTCAGGGGCTTCAGTGTTAACCCATAGGAGCAGTCTAAGGAGAGGTCCTGACTTGGATTATTTTCAAATGTGCACTGGTGAATCAAAATTGCAGAAAATAAAAAGACCTCCACTTTGGCAATCTGGTCACCGATACATCGCCTCTTCCCAGTGGAGAATATCATTACACTGTTAGTCAGATCCTTGTCAAGGGCACCGTTTTCATCTAGGAACCGTGAGGGGTCAAAGAGATGTGGGTCCTTCCACTGTAAAGGGTCGTGGTTGACAGACCACTGGTTGATGAAGACCACTGTGTCTTTGGGGATGTGGAAGCCTTCGATGGTGACATCTGAGGTGGTGGAGTGGGGGATGGTGAGTGGTACAAAGCTGGTGTAGCGCATGGTCTCATAGATAACGGCATCTAGGTAAGCCAGGCTGGCTTTGTCCTCAATACAGGGCAGCCTGTCACGGCCTACCACTTTGTCAATCTGCTCCTGCAGCTTGGTTTGGATGTTGGGGTATTTCACCAATAAAAGGAGCATCCAATGAAGGAAAGTGGACACAGTATCCAGTCCTGCACCAATCAGATCAGACACTGTCCCTTCTGTGTGGGCCTCCGTCAATCCGGTATCACTGTCCGCCTTGTCAATGACACCAATAATGGCATCACTCATGTCCCGGGTCACTTCAGGGTCAAATGTCTCCCTGTGCTCCACAACCTTGTCTCTCACAAAGGTGAAAAACTCTTTATTGAGGTCTTTGAAGCTCTGGTAGACCCTGCGGACGGGATTTGGGAAATACTGAAGCCAGGGCATGACATCCACCAAGCTGCCAGCCCCCACTGTCTCTCCAAACTTGTCCACGCTGCCCAGAAGGGTTCTAAACTCAATGTCATCATGTCCATAACGTTTTCCAAAGCACAGGGCACAGATTACATTAGCAGCAGCTACTGTCAGTTCATGAGCAGGGTTGAAAAACTGTCCCTCAGCACTGAGTTTGAGGAAAGCTTCAATGAGCTCAGTGGCCTCTGCCACAATGTGCTGTTCAAATGCTTTTTTGGTCTGGCTGTTGGCAGAGGAGAAGGCTCTAATGGTGGTCTGAGCGATCTTCCGGTGCGTTCTCCACTGTTTGCTGTAGTTAGTGAATGTCATGCTGTTACCACCAGACACTGACTGAAAAGAGACAAAGTTGGGTCTGCCTGCAAACTCTGTGCTGTGTTGAACCAAGGCTTCTCGTATTGATGTGTCTCCATTAAGCACCACTATGTTGTTGCAGCCCAGTCTTATTTGATACACGTTTCCGTACTTCTTTGCCAGCTTGGAGAAGGTGATATGAGGCATCTGCCCCAGCTGCATGGCATTGCCCACCACCGGCCAGGCAAAAGGTCCTGGCAGCCTTCTCTTGAGTCTGAAATTCCTGACCCACAGACAGGCTTCCAGACAGAAGAGGAAAACCAAGGAGGCGACCAGCGCTGGCTGGACCTGTCCACTCCACTCCCTGATGATGCTGCTGCTGCCCTTCACCTCAAACTCTGTGTCCAGCAGTGCCATGGCTCTAAGATGTTCTATTTCTGTTGTCCAATTCTTCCAATTCTGAGAGAGATTACACTTTTTCTTTGTTGAACGTTATTCCTGGTAACCGTATAATTTAAATGGATCCTCCTCTCACCGCAATTCAAAAAAAATAAAAATAATAAGTCGTATGTTTTTAAGTATGGTCAGTCCTACATTATGATCTAAAAATGTAGAAAATGAATCGAGACAATGAAGGTTTTCAGCACCTCTTACACACTACAGTCTCTGTCTCCTCCTCCTCCGTGCTGGCTTGTGAACAGGCTCGATCAGGTTGAGTTGTTAGCAGTGGTGCAGTCGGTGTCCGTCTTCAGATGACCACATTAGAGGAATGAAGATTTCAGCTTTGACACTCCCTTATATATCTTCTTAGTGGGAGGGGTCAGGGACTCAGGTTTTTTATTATCTCTCCCCTCCCATTGTGACCACAGAGCAGGCATTAAAACTCCTATTCATTTCTTTTAGCACCGTGTCGCTCATTCCAGCTGAGTGTCTGTTCTTTCTTATACCTAACACTCAACCCCACAGTAAGACGAGGAAAGCAGCAACCAGTCAGGCCTGCCAGCCAGGGGCTAAAACAGAAAGAGTTTAGATTTAGCGGGCCAGAGGATCTGAAAGATTGTGCTGCACTACCTTTAAACACAGAACAGGTACCACAGGGGATACTTTTATATGATTTCTATAAATGGTATAGTAGTTACGGTTCCAGATTTCGGTCACAAAGATCAACTCAGCTAAACTCACCGTAACTAAACTCACGGGACTCTGATTGGTCCGGTTATATTCTGGATTGTGGAAATCACTTGATTACCTCTCTAAGGCGGCAGATAACTTGGCGGATAAGCACGTTGGCAAGTAACTGAAAGATCGCTGGTTTGAATCCCTGAGCTGATTAGGTGAACTTTCTATTGATGTGTCATTGAGCAAGGCACATAACCCTAATTGTGCTGGATAAAACCATCTGCTAAATGACTAGAATGTATATAGCTTTTTTTCCTGACTGAAATACAGCAAAATAAAATAAATAAATAAAGCAAAAGTCTCAGTGAAGTACCCAGGGTAAGGGAGGACTGCTTGTAACTTTAAAATATTCAGTTGAGCTTTCTTCTGTGGATTGTAAACTAACGTATGCATTTTTAATTACATAATTCCTTTATCTGTTATTTTCAGCCCATGTTCTGTTAACTCTAAACACCACTAGGAATAGAATCCAAGATATGACTATGAAAGCTCTGGGTTTTGCATCCGGACACAGAACAGAAACAAACAATACACTTGTATATGTTTCATAAAAGTATACATTTACAAGAGCTTTTGTTAGCATAATGGTCCTTTTATACATATACACAATATAATATAACTCTTAGGCTTGAGGCTATATCAAAATAGTTTAAAAGTGATTTCAAAACAGGGACCTCTGACAATTACACTAGTAATAAGGCTGTGGAGAGAAACAAATAACTTTTAAAAAGTAGACCTACTGGGGTTTCAATGCTATTCAGCAGGAATTCAACTACTATGGAATTCTGTGCTCTGATGGTAATGCTTTCTGCAAGGAGAGATTCCTCAGTTATATGATGTATTGTTGCCAAACCAGATCACAATTCAAATACATTTGATGTGTTTTAACCGTTTTGACGAGATCAAACATGCAGGACTGGTGTAGATTAGGTGTAAAACATAATGATTGTAACCAGTGATAAACAGTTGTTTACAGTTTTATTATAATTGATTAAGTATTGTATTATACAATGTACCTTAGAGTGTGAATTGTTACTTTGTAATGTGTTATGCACCACCTCATATTAATTCCGCTGTACATGGAGTGTGTTACTAAAAAGAACAACAAATGGAGAGGAGAATGCAATCCTTCCAGTGATGAGGTGCTTAATGAGTTAATCAATGACAAACAAGAGAGAAGCAGAATCCGTCACTATCAGCCCCTGATTGATTTAAACGTTGCTTTATTCATTCCAGATGTAGCTTATTTTTCAATCATATAAAACAAACAAACAAACAAACCAAACAACATATTTTCAATCATGAATCCTTGCCTGGACATTCAACACATGCTGTAGTTGAGTTTCTTGGTTTGAGAGAGGCAGAGATTCTGAACAATATTTAATACATTTCTGAATACATGTTCTTTGACAAAGGTGACTTTACATCTATAGATTTCAGAGCCTTGAGGTGTAAACATACATGCATTTTTGAAAATACATCAAAACTCCATTGATTTGTGTAGTAATATTGTATTTAGTGACAGTTGGTTTGGATATGAAGGGATGGGTTGTGTAGCTGGAGTGCCTGTTCAGTAAAGTAGATTTCTGAGAAGATCAATGTGGTCAGTGTTTGGAATTGGTCCTCTCCCACCTGTTCATCAGCATTATCAGTACCACACTTGTAGACTCCAGTAGAAACCCACCTCTCCATTGAAACACCTCTAAATACTGTTGGAGACACTGAGCTTGAAGTTGCACAGAGGCAGCAGTGCTGTTAATGCTGAATTGTCTTCACACGGTAGGCTATGAAAAATATTGATTTTCCTTTAGCAGTTCATCAGCACCTGTCAACAGTATTCAATGTGCTCATATGCATGGTGTACAGTAGATAGTGGATTTGATTATAATACTTAACAAATATTGTCCATACCTGAAATATATATATTTAAATAGAATTGTGACAGCTTTATGTGAAAAGGATAAATACATTGAAACATCACAATGTTAATGAGAGAAATCCAAAAAGTCCTCAAGGCAACAAACTGTGGTCCTTCAGGTGTGACTACAACATTCACAAACACTCACAAGCATATTACACTGTGATATAACCTTCCATTGACTGTTGAGGAATATTCTAGTTTCCTGCACATATTTTCACACGTTAACATGCTGAATACTATATATGAAGTACGCTCAAAACTCAAAATGTATATAAAACAAAAGTATACTTCCTTAAAGAATATGATCAAGTACATAGTTTGAGAACCTGTTCAACTTTATTGACCCCATGACCCGTCCCCTGGCCCCCAACACAGGAGACATAGCTATACCTAGAAAACTTTCCATCACTGTAATCCTACTTTCAATCCTGTATCAACAACAATGCAAACATATTCAATTGTGATAAGATATTCATTAAATATTAAATATGTTTTACACTCAACAACAACATTCAGTGCATGTTTACTAATACTCACTGTAAAATATCATTGCTTGGCAAACTTGCAGTTTTTGCTGGCCTTGAGTCACAATATTGGGATGAGATTTTTATGCAGGTGACACCAGACCGAGCAGCTTCCCCCTGAGCTTGGTTGTGATGGTGTAGTGCAGTGGCTTCAGTGTGAGCCCATAGGAATAGTCAAGGGTCAGGGCCTCTGAGGGGTTGCTCTCAAAGCTACACTGGTGAAGCAAGATGGCTGTAAATAAAAAGATTTCCACTTTGGCAATCTGGTCGCCAATACATCGCCTCTTACCAGTGGAGAAGATCATGACGCTGTTAGTCAGGTCCTTGTCAAGGGCACCATTTTCATCTAGGAACCGTGAGGGGTCAAAGAGATGTGGGTCCTTCCACTGTAAAGGGTCGTGGTTGACAGACCACTGGTTGATGAAGACCACTGTGTCTTTGGGGATGTGGAAGCCTTCGATAATGACATCTGAGGTGGTGGAGTGGGGGATGGTGAGTGGTACAAAGCTGGTGTAGCGCATGGTCTCATAGATAACGGCATCTAGGTAAGCCAGGCTGGCTTTGTCCTCAATACAGGGCAGCCTGTCACGGCCTACCACTTTGTCAATCTGCTCCTGCAGCTTGGTTTGGATAATGGGGTATTTGATCAAAAGCAGGACAATCCATTGTAAAACGGTTGACATTGTGTCTTGGCCGGCTCCAACAAGGTCTGTGACTGTTCCTTCTGTGAAGTCTTTGGTCAGTCCACTGTCCTTTCCGTGCTCAATCACATTAATGATAGCATCACTCATGTCCCGGGTCACATCAGGGTTGAAGGTTTCTCTGTGCTGCACCACTTTGTCTTTCACAAAGGCAAAAAACTCCTCATTTATGTGTTTGAAATTCTGGTAGACGCTGCGGACAGGATTTGGGAAATTCTGAAGCCAGGGCATGACATCCACCAAGCTGCCAGCCCCCACTGTCTCTCCAAACTTGTCCATTCTGCCTAGGAGAGTTCTAAACTCAATATCATCATGGCCATAACGTTTTCCAAAGCACAGGGCACAGATTACATTTGCAGCAGCTACTGTAAATTCATGAGCTGGATTAAAAAATCTTCCATCTGCACTCATTCTCAGAAATACCTGCACAAGATCCATAGATTCTCCTAAAATGTGCTGCTCAAATGCTTTCTTGGTCTGGCTGTTTGCTGAGGAGAAAGCTCTAATGGTAGATTGTGCAATTCTCCGGTGCATTTTCCACTGTTTGCTGTAGTTGGTGAATGTCATGCTCCTGCCTCCTGAAATCATCCGAAAAGAGACAAAGTTGGGTCTGCCTGCAAACTCTGTGCTGTGTTGAACCAAGGCTTCTCGTATTGCTGTGTCTCCATTAAGCACCACTATGTTGTTGCAGCCCAGTCTTATTTGATACACGTTGCCGTACTTCTTTGCCAGCTTGGAGAAGGTGATATGAGGCATCTGCCCCAGCTGCATGGCATTGCCCACCACCGGCCAGGAAAAAGGTCCTGGCAGCCTTCTCTTGAGTCTGAGATTCCTGACCCACAGACAGGCTTCCAGACAGAAGAGGAAAACCAAGGAGGCGACCAGCGCTGGCTGGACCTGTCCACTCCACTCCCTGATGATGCTGCTGCCCTTCACTTCAAACTCTGTGTCCAGCAGTGCCATGGTTCTGGATTATTTATTACCTATTCCTGGAGACAGATATTGTGAATAGAAATAAACACTACAAAAAAGTTCCACTTTTTCCAGCACACTCAGTCAGCTTTAGTCCAGCTCACTTTTCAAAAGTGATTTTGTGATGTTCAATTTCAATGAATCCATCTAATATAAAACTAGTTCAGTTAGTTTAAAGTCCAAAGTATCCTGCTGAGACCATGGTGACAGTCTCAGTACTTCTTGGGAAATTATCTCAGATTAAGCTTGGTGAGTTATGGTGAAGTTGTTCTCTAGTCACACTTTTCAGCAAGATGTAAGACTTTAGTGACTAGTTTTGCTTCAGCACGGTGTCTTATATGTTTGCAGTCGGTGGGCAGGGCTCAGCATTATTTTCATACTCCTCCCATTGTGTTAGCCCTGCAGACCCCACTAAATATTATCTTTCTGCTGTTGGACCTCGACGCGCGCCGCGCACTGGGAAACAGAGCGCGCAAGAGCAACCGCTGTCCCCGGAGGTGGGCTCCAGTAACCACTGACAAGTTTAGGAGGAAAGTGACGATTATTTTATTAACTCGAATAGTGACAGACGATCCCATTTTAAATTGTTATACTTATACTTAGAAAACTCAACGGCGCAGTTTGGTACAGAAAAGCGTGTAGCATATGGTTTGTTTCTCGTATAGTCGATAACGTATGCTTGGCTTTTGTGCGCGTCTGCATGGACATTCTATTCTCTCAATAATTAGCCTAGCTTAAACTCTGTTTAGTCTCTCTCATAAAAATACGAATGTTCTCATGGTGCCATGTAGCCTAATACATGTATTTAAAAAGCATGGATTTTCAGTACTTTTCAGGTACTGTGCAATGCGTTATTGCATATTGCGTTCTTTTAGTGCTGCTTATGGCCAGTTGCATATATTTGTGATAGTATTTTCAATCACTCAACTATGTCGCGCTTCAAATCGAACTCTGAAGGTCAGTGAAAGTTGCGTAGGAGCCTACCCGAGTCCGAAGGCTTTCCATAATATTGCGCAGAAGATGAAACAAATAGTATTTGTAATAATACAATTATGTTAGATCTTCCATCATTGTCTGAATTTCCTTTCTTGAATTGCCTAAATTACATGTATCTTATTGAACTAGGGATAGGCACCTATCAAAAGTGTTTAAGTTAAATTAACCCCCATCGTGATAAGGTCTTGGGTGGCTCTTACACACGTGTCTAGTGATATAAGATGAAAATCACCCATAGTTTACATGGATGCAACTAAAATAATTATCCACGTGTGGATTGAAATATTGTTTATAGACTATATATAGACTGTTTATTTTGCCATTATGAAGAACTACCTGCCTGTGTAAAACTATCAGGTTATTTAAAAATGATAAATACAATGTTGCATTTGCAATACAGGTAAACAGATTCAGTTGCATTACCTAAGTATGCTTATACAAACACCTCTAAACACAAAGAACAAAATCTTAGCATAGAAATTCCATGAAAAATTCACATTCATATTTTCAGCAGGTCTCTTGCTACAGCATTTCATCAAGTATTTACAAAGCATAAAAGTGCCCGTAGTTTTGTGTGAGAGCCATGTTTCAGATATGAGCTAGCAACCTGGTCTCAGAGCCTTTCATATTATTCTATACATAATCCGAGACACTCCATTTAGTATGGTATGTTGTGTTTCGTATGTTTGCCTAAGACAGATGGTTACTTAAGGCAAAAACCAAAAGGTTGAGAGTTGAAATCGCATTACGGACAACTTTAGCATTTTAGCTAATTAATAATTTTCAACATCTAACTATTTTTTAGCTACTTTGCAACTACTTCCCCTTCCCCTAGCCTTAACCCTTTTAGCTAACCCTTCCCCTAACATTAAGCCTTTTAGCTAACCCTTCCCCTAACCCTAACCTTAACCCTTTTAGCTAACCCTTCCCCTAACCTTAAGCCTTTTAGCTAACCCTTCCCCTAACTCTAACCTTAACCCTTTTAGCTAACCCTTCCCCTAACCCTAACCTTAACCCTTTTAGCTAACCCTTCCCCTAACCTTAACCCTTTTAGCTAACCCTTTCCCTTCCCCTAACCTTAATCCTTTTAGCTAACCCTTCCTTCCCCTAACCCTAACCTTAACCCTTTTAGCTAACCCTTTCCCTTCCCCTAACCTTAAGCCTTTTAGCTAACCCTTCCCCTAACCCTAACCTTAACCCTTTTAGCTAACCCTTCCCCTAACCCTAACCTTAACCCTTTTAGCTAACCCTTACCCTAACCCTAAAGTCTAGCAAGCCAAAGGTTGCGAGTTTGAATTTCATCACAGACAACTTTAGCATTTTAGCTAATTAGCAACTTCAAATACTTACTACTTTTTAGCTACTTTCCAACTACTTACCTATAACTTGAACATCTATTAACCCAAAGGTTGTGAGTTTGAATCTCACCACGGACAACTTTAGCATTTTAGATAATGAGCAACTTTTCAACTACTTACTACTTTTTTAGCTACTTTGCATCTACTTCCCCTTCCCCTAACCTTAACACTTTTAGCTAACCCTTCCACTAACCTTAACCTCAACCCTTTCAGTTAACCCTTACCCTAACCCTAACATCTAGCAACCCAAAGGTTGCAAGTTTGAATCTTATCATAGACAAATTTAGCATTTAAGCAAATTAGCAACTTTTCAACTACTTACTACTTTTTAGCTACTTTGCAACTACTTCCCCTACTCCTAACCCCAACCTTAACACTTTTAGCAAACCCTTCCCCTAACCCTACCTTAACTCCTACTCTTAACCCTAACCTCCCGAGTGGCGCAGCAGTCTAAGGCACTGCATCTCAGTGCAAGTGGCATCACCACAGTCCCTGATTCAAATCCAGGCTGTATCAGATCCAGCTGTGATTGGAAGTCCCATAGGGTGGTGCACAATTGGCCCAGTGTTGTCTGGGGTAGGCTGTCATTGTAAATAAGAATTTGTTATTTAATTGGCTAGCCTAGTTAAATAAATGTATTTTTTAAACTTAACCCCTAGCCTAGCTAATGTCAACCAGCTAGCTAATGTTAGCCACCTAGCTAGAATTCATAACATATCATATGTTTTGCAAATTTCTAACATACAGTGTCAAGAAAAAGTATGTGAACCCTTTGGAATTTACCTGGATTTCTGCAAATTGATCATAAAATTTGATCTGATCTTCATCTAAGTCACAACAATAGACAAACACAGTCTGATTAAATTAATAACACACAAACAATTATATGTTTTCATGTCTTTATTGAACACACCGGGTAAACATTCACAGTGTAGGGTGGAAAAAGTATGTGAACTCTTGGATTTAATAACTGGTTGACTCTCTTTTGGCAGAAATAAACTCAACCAAACATTTTCTGTGGTTGCGGATCAGACCTGCACAACGGCCAGGAGGAATTTTGGACCACTCATCTTTACAAAACTGTTTCAGTTCAGCAATATTCTTAGGATGTCTGGTGTGAACCGTTCTCGAGGTCATGCCACAGCATTTTAAATTGGGTTGAGATCAGGACTCTGACTGGGCCACTCCAGAAGGTGTATTTTCTTCTGTTGAATCCATTCTGTTGATTTACTTCTGTGTTTTGGGTCATTGACCTGTTGCATCACCCAACTTCTGTTGAGCTTCAATTGGCAGACAGATAGCCTTACATTCTCCTGCAAAATGTCTTGATAAACTTGGGAATTTATTTTTCCGTCGATGATAGCAAGCTGTCCAGGCCCTGAGGCAGCAAAGCAGCCTCAAACCATGATGCTCCCTCCACCATACTTTACAGTTGGAATGAGGTTATGATGTAGGTGGCTGTGCCTTTTTTTCTCCACACATAGTGTTGTGTGTTTCTTCCAAACAACTCAACTTTATTTTCATCTGTCCACAGAATATTTTGCCAGAAGCGCTGTGGAACATCCAAGCGATTATTTTGCGAACTTCAGATGTGCAGCAATGTTTTTTTTGGACAGCAGTGGCTTTTTCCGTGGTGTCCTCCCATGAACACCATTCTTGTTTAGTGTTTTACGTATCGTAGACTCGTCAACAGAGATGTTAGCATGTTCCAGAGATTTCTGTAAGTCTTTAGCTGACACTCCAGGATCCTTCTTAACCTCATTGAGCATTCTGCACTGTGCTCTTGCAGTCATCTTCGCAGGACAGCCACTCCTAGGGAGAGTAGTAACAGTGCTGAACTTTCTCCATTTATAGACAATTTGTCTTACCGTGGACTGATGAACATTAAGGCTTTTAGAGATACTTTTGTAACCCATTCCAGCTTCATGCAAGTCAACAATTCTTAATCTTAGGTCTTCTGAAATCTCTTTTGTTCGAGGCATGGTTCATAACAGGCAATGCTTCTTGTGAATAGCAAACCCACATTTTGTGAGTGTTTTTTATAGGGCAGGACAGCCCTAACCATCATCTCCAATCTCGTCTCATTGATTGGACTCCAGGTTAGCTGACTCCTGACTCCAATTAGCTTTTTGAAAAATCTAAATCACATACTTTGTCAAACCTACACTGTGAATATTTAAATAAACTATTTAATATAGACAAGAAAAATACAATAATTTGTATTTTATTAGTTTAAGCACACTGTGCTTGTCTATTGTTGTGATTAAGATGAAAATTGTATGACTAATTTATGCAGAAATCTAGTTCATTCCAAAGGGTTCACATACTTTTTTCTTGCCACTGTATAATACGAATTGTAATTAGTACCATATCATAGGAAATGGGTGATGAACAACCACAAATGAATACATACCATACGAAATGTAACATATCATACTAAATGGAGTGTCTCGGATGCTCTGAGACCAGGTTAGAGCCATCCAATGGCAGCTTACTTTATATAATATCACAATACATTTAAGGTGCCCTATGGGTGCCCTCTGAAGTGGCTCTTGAGTGCCAAAGAGTTAGGAGGAAACTTTTCAGGAGATCAAAAGGGTTGAATGACATTCTGGTCCCTCAGAAGGTGCAGGTGGAATGGTGACACTCTAAAGATGTAGGTTTTGGTACCTGAGATACAGTATATTATGCTTTCATGCCGGGTAGCAGGCATTATGGTCAACCTGAGCCTTGTCCTTGGCATGCATTACAAAGTACAGTTTATTCTTTATTGAAATCAAAGTTTAATTTTAGTTCCAGTGGCAACCCCTCAGTGTCAAAGAAGACATTTGTGTTTCTAGTCTTCTCACCAACTGTGAAGTTTATTTTTGCAGGAGGTAATGACCCTAATTGAAGGCCCTAACATTTTTGAAATGTGAGGCAGTAAGTTAGGGGGACAGAGACTTCAGTAATGCTCCAGCACAGTCACTCATTATTGGGGCATGAGGAAATGGGAAAGGGGGGAGGGGGAATTCTCGCTATGGGTGTTACAGAATTCTTTTCTTTTTTTGGTCTAGATTATTTAAATCATTGCATAGCCTATTTTCATAGCTGAGGTTAAATAATAGTAATTAAAGACATGCTCTGGTACTTTGGCGACTACTAAGTATTTTTAAACCTCCCACTTTGGGCTGGATGTGTCAATGTGTAGTTCATACATGCATAATCTATTATCTCAAGTAGCCAGTTTGAAAGCTTTTGCTTTCTGGAAGCTGTGTGGTGGCATTTCCCATACATTTACCATCACGTGGGCCAGCCCCTAGCAATTCAAGTTCCAGCCAATGAGCTTCAGCCCCTTGCCATTTGAGCGACAGCCAGCAAGACGCACACACAGTAGAGCGAGAGAGACAGCAATGACGTGGTGCACACATCTGCACATTTGTTGACATCACCTTCTGGAAGTGTCTGTGACATCACCTTCTGGAAGTGTCTGTGACATTAACTTCTGGATAATAGCGGGGTGAACAGGCTGTGGCACGGGTGGTTGATGTCCTTGCTGATCTTTTCGGCCTTCCTGTGACATCGGGTGCTGTAGGTGTCTCAGAACAGAAGACACTGCTTCACTTGGATGACTATTTCTCACTTGTCTTGTTGTTCTCTCGCTATAGGGTAATTATTCTGTGTGTGTAACACTACACCATAACTACCCTCCTCTTCCTCCTCCTGCTCTCCTTCATACACATGTGGCCACTCGCATCCCCATCACCTCTAATTAGAGCCAGGTTTACGGCAGGCGGGGGCTCAAGTGTGTGCTTTTTGCGTGTGGCTGCCGTGTTTGCTTGTGATTATCTCCTGTAACCTGGCTGTGAAGGTTTGTCCCTGACCCCAAGCTGACTCTGCTGGGGTGGGGAGAAGAGTGGTGGGAAGGGACTGGGGATGGGAAGGGGCTTGGAGGGCTTCATGTTGCATGTAATGCTCTGGCGGCAGGCGCGTGGAGACAGGACCCACGGTAGACCAGGCTGCCCCAGCTCTGGAGCTAATCATTGTTTACTAGTCTAATTTCCACTTCTCAGTGAGCTACTGTCACGCACAGCACCGACAGGCAGGAAGGAGGGGGACAGAGAGGAGAGGAAAGCCAGGGGTCCAACAGGCAGTTGCGGAGCGGGTTGGACTTGGGAAAGGGGAAGAGCAAAGGGGAAAGCAGGAATTTCAGTGTAGATTAGGCTTTAGAAAGAACAGGGGTGAGCCAATATCGAAAATGAGACTGCCCCCCCAAAAAAAGACAAACAAGTAAACAGACCAACCAAAACATCCCCTGGGCCTTGGCCATCCCAGCCAGCCAAGGAGGTAACCACCGGACATTGCTAGTTTGAGATGCTGAAGTTTGAGATGACTGCATTTTTTCAGGGCTGGCCATGTACGGTATGAGGTCACAAAGACAGACACTCCTCACTGGGCACACACTGGTTGAATCAACATTGTTTCCACATAATTTCGATGAAATTACATTGATCCAATGTGGAATAGACGTTGAATTGGTGTCTGTGCCCAGTGGCTTACTGCTCAAACATGGCCACCATCTTGACTGCAGTATAAAAGCAGGACTTAAAAAAGGAACATTTGGGCATCATTCACTTTAGTGGAATGATAACATCCTGACACAGTAGTTGGGAAAAAGTAGAGCTGCCACGTAATGTGCACAAAGATAAACAACTCTTGTTGTAAATCTTGAAGAGTATAAATAGCCTAGCACTTGGCCTCCGCAATGACGCCACCTTTTCACACGAGAGCCATGATGGCCAATGTGCAGCCAAAATCTGTTGAACCTTTTTGTTAGTATGAAAATGCTGTTAAACTAAGTGTCATGGAATTACTGAAACCTTTTCACATGTTGAGGACATTTTCCCTGCATTCAAGGCCTGTATATCCTCGTAGCATGCATGCCATAAAGAGTGTTGCAGTCTATTCATAATTCAAGACAAAGAGTGACATCAATTAGTAATGATTAACAAAGAGAATAATATACATAAAAATTAGTGTGGCCATGAATATGGTATGAGTTTACAATGAAATTGCTTGTCATGCAGAATGTTCACCCCATGCACTTCGCTCAGTGATCTGAGTGGCATGACCATAACAGCCTGGTTGTGTTTAAAAATATATATTTTAAGTTTTTTTTGGTGGTAGATCAGCTTTAATATTGCAGATATATTGTGGCTTCTATCAATGTAATTGTCTGCATCATTTCCAATCACCCATATATATATATACATATTATAATATTATTTTGAAGTGAAAAGTTAAGTTTGGACACGCCTTCTCATTCCAGGGTTTTTCTTTTTTTTTTTACTATTTTCTACCTTGTAGAATAATAGTGAAGACAAAAAACTATTAAATAACATACGGAATCACGTAGTGATCAAAAAAGTGTTAAACAAATCAAAATATATTTATATTTGAGATTCTTCGAAGTAGCCACCCTTTGCGTTGATGACAGCTTTGCACACTCTTGGCATTCTCTCAACCAGCTTTATGAGGTAGTCACCTGGAATGCATTTCAATTACCAGGTGTGCCTTGTTAAAAGTTAATTTGTGGAATTTCTTTAATTTCTTAATGCGTTTGAGACAATCAGTTGTGTTGTGACAAGGTAGGGTTGGTATACAGAAGATAGCCCTATTTGGTAAAAGACAAAGTCCATATTATGGGAAGAACAGCACAAATAAGCAAAGAGAAACAACCGTCCATCATGATTTTAAGACATAAAGGTTAGTCAATGCTGAAAATGTCAAGAACTTTGAAAGTTTCTTCAAGTGTAGTCGCAAAAACCATCAAGCGCTATGATGAAACTGGCTCTCATGAGGACTGCCACAGGAAAGGAAGACCAAGAGTTACCTCTGCTGCAGAGGATAAGTTCATTCTAGTTACCAGCCTCAGAAATTGCAACCCAAATAAATGCAGCAGCTTGGTTTGAAGAAATCAACTGTGGGAGCAATTATTAGGAAATGGAAGACATACAAGACCACTGATAATCTTCCTTGATCTGGGGCTCCACGCAAGATCTCACCCCGTGGGGTCAAAATGATCACAAGAACGTTGAGCAAAAATCCCAGAACCACACGGGGGGACCTAGTGAATGACCTGCAGAGAGCTGGGACCATAGTAACAAAGCCTACCATCAGTAACACACTACGCCGCCAGGGACTCAAATCCTGCAGTGCCAGACGTGTCCCCTGCTTAAGCCAGTACATGTTCAGGCAAGTCTAAAGTTTGCTAGAGAGCATTTGGATGATCCAGATGAGGATTGGGAGAATGTCAGATGAAACCAAAATAGAACTTTTTGGTAAAAACTCAACTCGTCGTGTTTGGAGGACAAAGAATGCTGAGTTGCATCCAAAGAACACCATACCTACTGTGAACCATGGGGTGGAAACATCATGCTTTGGGGCTGTTTTTCTGCAAAGGGACCAGGACTGACTGATCCGTGTAAAGGAAAGAATGAATGGGGCCATGTATTGTGAGATTTTGAGTGAAAACCTCCTTCCATCAGCAAGGGCATTGAAGATGAAACGTGGCTGGGTCTTTCAGCATGACAATGATCCCAAACACACCGCCCGGGCAACGAAGGAGTGGCTTCGTAAGAAGCATTTCAAGGTCCTGGAGTGGCCTAGCCAGTCTCCAGATCTCAACCCCATAGAAAATCTTTGGAGGGAGTTGAAAGTCCGTGTTGCCCAGCGACAGCCCCAAAACATCACTGCTCTAGAGGAGATCTGCATGGAGGAATGGGCCAAAATACCAGCAACAGTGTGTGAAAACCTTGTGAAGACTTACAGAAAACATTTGACCTCTGTCATTGCCAACAAAGGGTATATAACAAAGTATTGAGATAAACTTTTGTTATTGACCAAATACTTATTTTCCACCATAATTTGCAAATAAATTCATAAAAAATCCTACAATGTGATTTTCTGGATTTTTTTTCCTCATTTTGTCTGTCATAGTTGAAGTGTACCTATGATGAAAATTACAGGCCTCTCTCATCTTTTTAAGTGAGAGAACTTGGACAATTGGTGGCTGACTAAATACTTTTTTTCCCCACTGTATATATATATATAACATTCTAATGGTTGCAAGAATTTTGTATAATCATTTGACAAAAAAAAATCTAAGTTTTGAATCCGGCGTCGTTTTGTGTATTTGTTCATAAACCACGTGCCATGGAATCGGTACATCGAAAATCTCTTCCCAACAATTTTGCAATCTGTATCACTATTTTCTTGAACCAATTTTGGTCTTCAATGCAGGGCCGACAGACAAGTTCCTTACTTTCTCCCCTTCCCCCACTTCCATTTTTGTGGTAATGCTGCAATTAGTTGGTTGTAATTTTGGATAGAGCAGACATTTCCATATATGTTTGTTAGCTGCATGTGTGACAACTCCACCAGTCCTATTTATGATATCACTTACAAAGACTATACAATTTTTTTTTTCTCCCAAAATGTTTTATCGATTAGTAAATTTGAGTTTAACCATAATATTTGTTGTAATATTTGTTCTGTCTTTTCTGGTGGATTAAACTAAATTGCAACCAACTTTCTATGGCTTGTTTAGCAACATTTTGGAGATTATTTAATTTTCAAATAACTGAAAGTGAGAGGGTGTAATCTAAATAAAGGGAAAAAGGCTATTCTGGAACACGTGGTGAGCCATTCTTACTAATATTCTAGAGAACCAGTTTGGATGTTGGTATAGATTTTGTATTACTGAAGCCTTTAGTGAGAAGTCTAATGCTTTAATATGTAATGATTTCTTCCCTCCGAATTCATATTAATTATATAAATAGGCCCATTTAATTTAGTCTGGCTTGCATTTCCAAATAAAATTGAATATTTTTTGCTCATATAATTTTTTAAAACAAGTTGTTAGGTGTAGGCAGGGACATAAGCAAATAGGTAAACTGCAATATGACTAAAGAGTTAATCAGGGTGATTCTTCTACAAATAGACATGTATTTATCCTTTCCATGCTATCAAGAGCTTATTTTATTTGTTTTACTTTCTATTAAAATGTATATTAGTGAGATATTTACTTTCTTTCGGGATATGAATACTGAGTATGTCCACTTCACCGTCAGACCATTTCATTGGTAAACTACACAGTGATGTAAAATGTGTTTTTTTTTTGTGATCCAATACGCAATATAGTACACTTTGGTTGTAATTTGGTTGTAAAAATATTTAGATCCTCTCTGAGGCTGTGGAGGGATCCAAATAGTGGATTTAAAAGAAAACATGAATCATCAGCATACAATGACACCTTTGATTTTAAGCCCTGGATTTCTAGCCCCTTGATATTATTGTTTGATCTGCTTTTAATAACTAACATTTTGACAGCCATAATAAATAGATATGCCGATAGTGGACAACCTTGTTTTACTGCTCTTGGCAGATTAATACTTTCTGAAAGTGGCCATTGTTTACTATTTTACACCTAGGGTTACTATACATAACTTTAACCCATTTTATGAGAGATTATCCAAAATTGATATATTCCAGGCATTTATATATAAATTCCAGTTGTACTTTACAAAAAGTATTTTCAACGTCAGCTTTGATTTCCCAGATTTTTCATATTGTTCTATTGTTTCCAGTACTTGTCTTATATTATCTCCAATGTATTGTCCATGTAAAAAACCTGTCTGATTAGAATAAATAACATTTTGCTAGCAGTGTAAGGGACCTCCAATTTAAATGTACTAGATCTTTATATTTACCACCTGGGTCCTGTTTCAGTGATAGTGAAATCAGACCTTCTTGTTGAGTATCTGATAATCTACCAGTTTTATAGGAGTGGTTAAATCATGCTAATAACGGTCCTCTGAGTAAATCAAAAAAGGTTTGATATACCTCACCTGGTATGCCATCCAGCCCTGGAGGTTTCTCAGACTTAAAGGCTTTAATTGCATCAAGAAGTTCCTCCTCTGTAATTTGGCCTTCAGATGAGTCTTTCTGTACAGGTAATAATTTCCCATAACTAATAGAAAAATATCCTTACAATTAACCTCTTATGCATCGTTAACTTCTTAGGGAGCGGCAGCTGAGGTGTCGGTTTTGGAGAGTCTGGCGTGCCCAAAGTAAAAGGCCTGCCACTCAAGCCCAGAAACTAGGATATGCACACAATTAGTACTATTGGATAGGAAACACTCTGAAGTTTCTAAGAGTGTTAAAATATTGTCTGTGAGTATAACAGAACTGAAATAGCAGGTGAAAACCCAAGGAATTTCTGTCCTGGAAAAAGTGTTTTTGACACATTGCCTCATTTTGAACCCCTCCCTATTGAAAACAGCCATATATGGGAGTAAGATTGCAGTACCTATTGCTTCCACTGGATGTCAACAGTCTCTAGACAGTGTTTGGTAATGTTAGGTTGCTCTGGATGGTAATAGAAGAAGAATTTCGAACTAGTCACCGGATGTAAACAGAAGAGGAGGCGCGTTCACAGGCTCGTGCGTGCTGTGGTTTTTCCTTTCCTATCGTCCAGTTTATAATCCGGTTGAAATATTATAGTAAATATACATAAAAGTGTTCCTAAGGATACATTATCAATGATGTTTGATTGTTCTTGGACAAGTGTATAGGTATAGGTTGAACGTGTTCTCTTCACAGTTCAATGGGCGAGTGGACGCTGTATTTTATTAACATAGCAGCGCCAACCAAACAGAGATTTATGGATATAATAAATTACTTTTTCTAACAAAAGAACCATTGGATGTCTTCGTTGGACACTTGGGAAGCCCTCAGCAGAAGTTCTTCGAAAGGTAAGGGATTTTATATTAGCGATTTTATGCGTTTTATGAGACCCGCTTTGGTTATGGATTTATGCTAATGCATAAAATATGAGAGGGGCTATCCTCAAACAATTGTGCTTTCGCCGTGAAGCCTTTTTGAAATCTGACAACGCTGTGATATTGCCAAGAATAAGAGCTTTTGATGACTATGCAACACTAGTATATTGATGAATGTTTAATAATTAAACTTTTGGATTTTGAATTTGGCGCCTTACATTTCACCGGGTAGCGCCCCCACTGCTCCCTAAGGAGTTAAGGAGCGCTGGGGAGCTAGCGCCCCGTTCCCGACACTACCCGGTGAAATGTAAGGCGCCAAATTCTAAATCCAAAAGTTGAATAATTAAACATTCATCAATATACAAGTGTTGCATAGTCATCAAAAGCTCTGATTCTTGGCAACATTTGATTGTTTGAGGATAGCACCTCACATATTTTCCACATTAGCATAAATTCATATCCAGCGCGCGGGTCACACAAAACCCATATAAGAGCTCAAATAAATCACTTACCTTTCAAAGAACTTCTGCTGAGGGCATCCCAAGTGTCCAAGGAAGACATCCAATGGTTATTTTGTTAGAAAAAGTCAATTATTATGTCCATAAATCTATGTTTGGTTGGCACGTTATGTTCAGAAAATCCACCGTCGAGTCGCCCATTGAACTGTGAAGAGTATGCGTTCAAATTATACCTATCAACTTTGTCCAAACAAATCAAACATAATTTATAATGTATCCTTAGGTACACTTTTATGTATATTTAATATAATATTTCAACCGGATGATAACCTGAATGATGGGAAAGGAAAAAAACACAGAGTGCGCGAGACCATGAACGCGCATGTCATTCTATTGACTTCCTGGGTCCACTTCTAAATTCTTCTTCTATTCGCTTCTAATTCAACCTAACGTCATGAAACCCTGTCTAAAGACTGTTGACATCCAGTGGAAGCCATAGGTACTTCAGTCTGAGTCCTAGATAACAGCAAATCCCATAGACAGCCAGGAGAAAAAGGTCATCTAAAAAAAAATAGCAAATCCGAATGGATTTTCCTCTGGTTTCTGCCTGCTATATCAGTTCTGTTATACTCACAGACATTATTTTGACAGTTTTAGAAACTTCAGAGTGTTTCCTATCCAATAGTACTAATTATGTGCATATCCTAGTTTCTGGGCCTGAGTGGCAGGTATTTTACTTTGGGCATGCCAGACTCTCCTAAACCGACACCTCGGCTGCCGATCCCTAGTTAACATTGGTTAGTGGAGATGGAGGAGACTGAAATGAAAACATATGGTTAAAGTACTATGCTTCCTCTTTCAAAATATAGCTTGGTGAACCATGGGTGACTGTCATTTGTAACCAGTTTCAGTAAATTACTTTTGGTAGCATTTCTATGTTGAAGACAAAATTTTTTTTTTTTGCATTTTCCCCCATATTCCATCCAGTTCGCTTTATTTTATAATATATTTCACTTGTTCTTTCTTTTTGTTTTTCCCCTCTAACTTATTCTGTGCCTCTATGTTACAGTTTTTATTGCTATCTATCTGTACTGTTATACCCTCTATTTCCTTTGTTAATATGAACTCTTTTGACCTAAATTGCTTTTGTTAAAAAAATATGTATTGAATTTTAAGGCCTCTAATGGCACATTTAAAAGTGTCCCATACAATAAGGGGATCTGCTATACCTATGTTATATCGGAAAAAGTCAGTTATAAATTCTTCTGTCCGTCCTGGTTAAAAACAAGTTGTCATCTAGTAGGGTTTGAATACATTTCCAATATCCTCGCCAAGGTGGAAATTCTGTAAAAGTAATGTATATGCCAATTATTTGATGGTCCTACCGCATTCTGTTCCCTAGCAACACTTTTTAAACTTTTGGTGCCAGCGAGAATGAAATAAGAAAGTAGTCAAGACGACTAGCTTGATTGAGCCTCTGCCATGTTTATCTCACTAGGTCAGGATATTTAAGCCTCCATATATCCACTAGATTTCCTTAAGTGCATGAGGGTGATAGTTTGTAGTGTTATTTCCTTTACGGTCCATTGAGGTATTTAAAACCGTACTATAATCTAACACCATAATAAAATAGTCTTGTATTGCTTATATGCTTGATAAATTAGCCTGGTTGTGTTTCAAATATCCAATAGGCTTCACTCCACTACAGACAGGTCCCTCTTGATGGAGGTTCAGTCAGTGGCCCAACTGGAGAGAGGGGGCATAAGTGATTGACTCACTTCAATTCCTTGTTTGTGTATTCACCAAAATGCACTGTGCCAAGCCTCCATGGCTTCACTCACTCTGAACTTTGTCTGACACCACACATTTCATGGGCTGAGTGACATCCCCCAATCAACCAATGAAACGGGAGCCTGGCGCAGCGGCCTAAGGCACTGCATCTCAGTGCTAGAGGCATCACTACAGACCCTGGTTCGATTCCAGGCTGGGAGTCCCATAGGGCTGTGCACAATTGGCCCAGCATCGTCCAGGTTTGGCCGGGCTAGGCCGTCATTGTAAATAAGAATCTGTTCTTAACTGACTTGCCTAGTTAAATAAAGGTTAAATAAAAACATTTAACAAAATGTAACATCTGATCCCCACAGTCCTGTGTGACCTGATATAACCTTCAGAAAGTATTCACACCACTTGATTTCTTTCACATTTTGTTGTGTTACAAAGTGGGATTAAAATGGATTTAATTGTCTTTTTAAAAATTATACACAAAATACTCTGTAATGTCAAAGTGGAAGAAAATTCAAACATAAATTTTTTTTTGATGGAAAATGAAACACTAATATATCTTTATTAGATAAGATTTCAACCCCCTGAGTCAATACATGTTAGAAACACCTTTGGCAGTGATTACAGCTTTGAGTCTTTCTGGGTAAGTCTCTAAGAGCTTTCCATACCTGGATCGTGCAGCATTTTTCCATTACTATTTTCAAAATTCATCAAGCTGTGTCAAATTGGTTGTTGATCATTTCTAGACAACCATTTTCAGGTCTTGCCAAAGATGTTTAAGTAGATTTAAGTCAAAACTGTAACATTGTGTTTTAGGTTATTTTCCTGCTAAAAGGTGAATTAATCTCCCAGTGTCTGGAGGAAAACAGACTGATACAGGTTTTCCTGTAGGATTTTAAATGTGCTTAGCTCTATTCTGTTTATTTTTTTATCCTGAAAAACTCCCCAGTTCTTAACGATTACAAGCATACCTATAACATGATGCAGCCACCACTATACTTGAAAATATGGAGAGTGGTACTCAGTAATGTGTTGTATTGGATTTGCCTCAAACATAACACTTTGTATTCAGGACAAAAAGTGAATTGCTTTGCCACATTATTTGCAGTATTACTTTATTGCTTTGTTGCAAACATGATGCATGTTTTGGAATACTTTTATTCCGTACAGGCTTCCTTCTTTTCCCTCTGTCAATTAGGTTAGTATTGTGGAGTAACTACAATGTTGTTGATCCATCCTTAATTTTCTTCTATCTCAGCCTTAGAACTCTGTAACTGTTTTAAAGTAACCATTGGCCTCATGGTGAAATCGGTTCCCTTCTTCTCCGGCAACTGAGTTAGGCAACTGAGCCTGTATCTTTGTAGTGAGTGGGTGTATTGACACGCCATCCAAAGTGTAATTAATAACTTCACCTTGCTCAAAGGGACATTCAATGTCTGCTTTTCATTAAAAAAAAATATTTAACTAGGCAAGTCAGTTAAGAACAAATTTGTATTTACAATGAAGACCTACCACAGCCAAACCCAGACAATGCTGGGCCAATTGTGCGCCGCCCTATGGGACTCCCAATCATGGCCGGTTGTGATACAGCCTGGAATTGAACCAGGGTCTGTAGTGACGTCTCTATCACTGCGATGCAGTGCCTTAGACTGCTGCACCACTCGGGAGCCCTTATTTTACCAATAGGTGCCCTTATTTGTGGGGCATTGGAAAATCTCCACAATCTAAGGGGTTGAATCTGTGTTTGAAATTCACTGCTTGACTGAGGGACCTTACAGATAATTGTATGTGTGTGGTACAAAAATATTTTTAAACACTATTATTGCACACAGAGTGAGTCCATGCAACTTATTATGTGACTTGTTAAGCACATTTATACGCCTGAACTTATTTAGACTTGCCATAACAAAGGTGTTGAATACTTATTGACTCAAGATAGTTCAGATTTTCAATTTTTATTAATTACATTATACATTTTTTAACATAATTCCACTTTAACATTATAGGGTATTGTTTGTACTTTCCAAATGCACTGTATGTCCAATGTTGACCTGTTAAACTGAGGTGAGGTGGGGACATAATGCTCTGGTGAGCAGGGGCGCAACTTTCACTGGGGATGGACATGTCTCCCCCACATTCTGAAATGTCATTTTTGTCCCCCTCCCAGTTTTATCACTGGAATGTGATACAAATCAATGCAACAATGTTCTTTAGGACCATGCGGGTGCCTCCGAGCGGTCGGGTAGGCTGTTTGGAGTGTTTATCCGACTGGATAAAAAAAAATAATAATAATAATTATGCCCCCCCCACTTCTAAAACCAACGTTGCGCCCCTGCTGGTGAGTCTCATTTATGTTAATACAGAAATATGAACACTAGGAAGCTTTAACCACTGGGCACTCAGGATGTTTTCCACTGGATTTCTTGTTCAAAGACAGCCATTGAAAAGCATAACATTTCAAACTTATTTGAAGTGTTTTTTCATGATACACATGCAACTCAGAATTAAAAAAGAATGTTCACAAGCTAAATGCTTTTATTGATTTAGAATGGACTAAAGGGGGCAGGGATATAGGCTACATTTATAAAACGGCATCATGTATTTACATTAACCCAAATACAATTGTGTTAAGTTATTTTTAATGTTTCATGAAGATCAATGATTTGTTTTGCTTATCCCTGATAGTACTTTTCATGTCATCTTAAATGCTTTTCTTTCTGATGCATAGGACTAAAATGTTTATTTTTCCTCATTAGAGTTTTGCGAGTTTATTGTTATTTTTGTCTTGGCACTCTTTGTTATGTCTAGGCCCTGATTAGCAAGCATTCCCATCCTGTGCGTGCGGTTTTTGTTAAAGGGCCAAATTACCTGTAGTTAGGCTACTTCGGGGGCCGAATTGCAGCTGATACTATTTTAGTGCGCTCTGTAGGTCTACGTGCCTCTCGCAGCCTCTGTTTGCATAACTTGTTGAACTAGAAACAAGTCAAGTATAAATGAGAAAATCAAAGCTGGAACAGAAAGCAATTACATCAAACTCTTCCTGAGGAAATGATAGGGTTTGCTCACCTCGGATGCAGAATTTCTGTCACGGAATGCCCTTGCGTGTAGACCTAATGTGTGCAGGATTGATGGTTGTGAATCCACTGACAGTCGGGTTGCGGTCAATAACCTCAAAGATATGTAAATAACGAGATTACGAGAAAAAAGTGACTAGGCCTACTATTCTGTGTGAAAAGAGCACAGTGGAGGCCAAGTTTGATTATTTGTCTTATTACACATGTTCAATATTTACTTATTTCTCATTTGCGTTATAAGAGTGTAAAAAACATGTTATAAGGATGTAATAACACAATATTTAGTGATAATATGTCTGTTACAGGCCTAGTTTGGAGGATAATGAACCTGCGTAAATATGCACAGAATGAATTTCTAATGGCTACTGTATTATCACTCAAAGCTTACATCCAACTTTTAACAGGAAAAGTGTCGCAAGTAGTCATGTCCTCACCCTTCAAGACGGTCTGCGTGACATATTTTTACTTTAGGTGGCGCTGATTCGAAACCATGTATTATGTACAGTTATTTGTTTTTCTCCTTTGAGTTTTTGCGTGCTAAGGAACGGAGCAGAGATGAGCTTGCGTGCCATGCCGGCCTAGCGTGCGCGGAGCTTGGTCACTGAGCCCCAGACTCCCCAGGGAGCAGGGGGTGGAGATTCTACTAAGAGATTAAAATGAGCCGGAGAAGGGAACAAGTACAAGTAGAAATGCCTTCCAGATGACCCCGATTTTGTTAGCTCATCTGTGGCTGTCTGACGGACCCATATTAAGGCACAGTTTAATTACGCATTCCTCACCCTGGGTGCCTGACGCGTAATGATGACTCCACTAGTGCTCCAGATAACGAATGTTCATTGATGGTTTCAATTTTCTCTTCTTTCCTCCCTAAATAATCTTAGTTTATAGTTTACTGGATTGCTAATTATCACTCCTCATCAATTATTTGGGATGAGCAGCCAACAAAATCAATGTACTGTATGTTTAATTTTGATCTTATTTTGGAATCTTACAGTTTATACTTGTCCACTCCATTTAATTTGTTTAATTACAAAATGTTAAAAAAAACTGTAGATGGAATGTGCTGTGGCTTTGCAGAAAATTGTCTATTGTGTAATTAAGGGGGTCATTTGGAAAAATTAAGAGGAAATTAAGAGCCGGGGCCAAGGTCCAGTTCTTGTATTTACAAAGTCTGGGAAAGCCTCAACACTCCCTTCATCATCCTGTATTATTATCTCTATCTTGTCATTCAGCAAGTCTTCAGCATTCTAGAAACCGTATCACTCTATAGCTTTACATTTGTAAATTTTACCAGGAGCTGTATGGAAAGGTTTTAATGATTGATACCTTTGTAAATTGTACGTTACCCAGCAAGAAACCAAAAATTGTCGCTCAAACAGAAGGGGAAACTAACAAAGAGTCACTGACAACAACCAAAACCAAACAGGTGGTGTTCTAGGAGGTGTTCTGAAAGACACTCATGTGGGCGTCCACTGAAAGTCGACTAGCAACAACAAACAACTGGGACCTAAAAGACACCCGCCATGAACGGCCACTAAATTTGCCCAGGAAGAGGCAAACAAATTAAAACCCAAACCGAACTTAAAGAAAACCAAAATGTGAAGCAAAACTTAAACCGGGAATTTCGGATAAAGTATTGAGTCTAAGAAATCAAATCGGGAGCGACAACTAAAGGTGTTAACCCTCCACATCTCTCAAGCTCACTGGAGCACTGCGCCAGCAACTCTTAAATATCAGCACAGGTGAAACCCCTTCTGACTAATGAGATGACAAGCCAGCACAGGTGTAACACATATTGACTGACAGTGGCGTGTATTCATGGATGCCAAGGGAAGCCAGGCTTACCCAAATACACTACATGACCAAAAGTATATGGACACCATCTCCATAATGCTTTTGGATTTTGGAATAAGATGTTCGATGAGCAGGTGTCCATATACTTTTGGTCATGTAGTGTGAGTCTATTGAAGTTCAGTATGTAGCCTAGATGAGCAGGTGTCCACATACTTTTGGTAATGTAGTGCGAGTCTATTGAAGTTCAGTATGTAGCCTAGATGAGCAGGTGTCCACATACTTTTGGTCATGTAGTGTGAGTCTATTGAAGTTCAGTATGTAGCTTAGATGTAGCCTAGTAGGCTCATATTAACTAGCTTGTTACATTTTTTTTTTACTTGCACATGCACACATACACACACACACACACACACACACACAGAAGTCAGTACCATGGGCCACATGATATTTAGCAACATTGATTGGACTAAATCGTTTTTTGGTTGTCTTTACGTTTGTTTTCAGTGTATTAAACTAAGCATACTGTATATAGCCTTGTTGATTTGATGATGTTGAAATGTTTAAGTTGAAATGCTGCTGGAGTGCTCCTGTTGTCTTTGTGCTGACTTGCGGTAACTCTGAGGTTCTAAATCAGTAGTTGTTTAGTAAACTGTCGAAAACGTTCACTTGCTTGACCATGCTGCAGGTGATATAACTGTTTTTATCCAATATTTGCTTTGTGGACTTCACCGGACAGACATTGCTCTCCGGTTTTGTGATGAAACAACTGTATGTGTACTTGAATTTATTCTGCCACTGTGTGTTGACTGTTGTCTTTTTGTTGTCACGGCCTTATTGTATATCACGGTGGCGTATGAACGAATGGGTTATAGAGCAAACAACACAATTATCACAACATAGGTTGTAATATGGCTTTTTTTACTAGCTTGGCTTGGCTTCCTCATTGATTTTACCACGCACCGTTACAGCTGACTAATGAGGTGACACCAATCTGTGCGCCCAACTTGCTGACATGCTAACGTCCAACCTCGAAATATAAATGGAAAAACCAAAGCCTGTAATAATGTTAGTAAGTGATGTTTTGTTATGTTTATTTTCTGCTTTCTGGGCCATACACGTTTGTAAAGGGCAAAATATTCAGTAAAGGACAACATCGTCTTTGACCATCAGTATGACAAGATATCAACTGGACACAGGCTAAAGTATAAGCTGGGTGTGCCAATACCAATGCCTTCTAAACAACACATGGCTGAACAGATTGTATACAACATCTCCTGCAAAAAAACCTTGTGAAATGAGTTTACCCTTTTAGTTAAAACAACACATCGCCTGTCTCCTGGTGCCCAAAATTAGATCATCTGCACAGCATCTGTGCTATTCTGTGTAATAGGACATGAAGCAGGCTGCATCTCTTTTTTCTCTAGCTCTCACCTCTAAGGAAAAGGCTCATAAATGTATGAGCTGTTTTTTCTCTGCTCCAGCCCCCCTTTCTGTGGCATGCTGTCCCAGACAGGGATCCCTGCAGGTGGGACGCTGAGTGGGGCCGGGACCGGGGCCAGTGTCTCCGACACAGACACATTGAACATTACGTGCAGTGTGGATGCTGCCAGCAGGTCACTCTTCTCATTGTGTAATTGGGCGGATAATGTTCCGTGATTCCCTGTCTTTTGCACCTCCATATGTTCCGCTTGAGCAGCTTGGTGCTTTTTAGTATCCTGAAAATGAAGCCGGGTCAAGGAACGGTCGGGTTACCCCCCTTTGGTGTTCCAATTTGTCAGATGAGCTGGTCCCCCTCACTGGAGCAACCAGGCCAGAGTTCATTCACAGCGTTCTGGGCCCCGCCTCAGTCTCAGGCTCGCTGGCGGCCCTGTTGTTGTTTACACTGGAACAAAATGCTATTTTTCTGATTAAGTTCATCAACTTTGCTCCCTGGACTGTCAAATCAATATTGTGTTAAGAAAGAAACACACTCCTTGGCAGACACAAAGAGTGAAATAAATATTTTCTTCATAAATCACAAAATTACAAAATTATTGTATAACAGAAAGATAGGATATTTACTGAGAGCACCAAAGTGTTTCTAGACTGGAGAAATGGAATCACTTTAGACCCTGTGCAGTCATGCCAGTCAGGCCTTATCACCATGTATGAGACACAGTGCTGTGTATAGCTGTCCTAAACAGCACAACTTGGTCCAAAACAACGTGTCCATCCTATATGGTTTATGCTTTGTGAAGCAGATACCTTTCCACCCAGACATGAGCTAAGACATAAGAGTGAGGTTCTGACAGACTAATGTGCCTTTCATGTGTGTATATGGACATATTTTGTGAATGACACCCCCGAGAGGCACAGGTTTAAAATAATGTTATGAAACATCAAACAGCCATTCAGAGTACAGTCATGGCCAGACGTTTTGAGAATGACACAAATATTAATTTCCACAAAGTTTGCTGCTTCAGTGTCTTTAGATATTTTTGTCAGATGTTACAATGGAATACTGAAGTACAATTACAAGCATTTCATAAGTGTCAACGGCTTTTATTGACAATTACATGAAGTTGAAGCATAGAGTCAATATTTGCAGTGTTAACCCTTCTTTTTCAAGACATCTGCAATCCGCCCTGGCATGCTGTCAATTAACTTCTGGGCCAAAATTGTGAGTGAGCTCACTCCCTTGGCTGAGAAGCAACCCCACACATGAATGGTCTCAGGATGCTTTACTGTTGGCATGACACAGGACTGATGGTAGCACTCACCTTGTCTTCTCCTGACAAGCTTTTTTCCAGATGCCCCAAACAATCGGAAAAGGGATTCATCAGAGAAAATGACTTTACCCCAGTCCTCAGCAGTCCAATCCCTGTACCTTTTGCAGAATAACAGTCTGTCCCTGATGTTTTTCCTGGAGAGAAGTGGCTTCTTTGCTGCCCTTCTGGACACCAGGCCATCCTTCAAAAGTCTTCGCCTCACTGTGCGTGCAGATGTACTCCTACCTGCCTGCTGCTATTCTTGAGCAAGCTCTGTACTGGTGGTGCCCCGATCCCGCAGCTAAATCAACTTTAAGAGACGGTCCTGGCGCTTGCTGGTCTTTCTTTGGCACCCTGAACCCTTCTTCACAACAATTGAACCGCTCTCCTTGAAGTTCTTGATGATCCGATAAATGGTTGATTTAGGTGCAATCTTACTGGCAGCAATATCCTTGCCTGTGAAGCCCTTTTTGTGCAAAGCAATGATGACGGCACGTGTTTCCTTGCAGGTAACCATGGTTGACAGAAGAAGAACAATGATTCCAAGCACCACCCTCCTTTTGAAGCTTCCAGTCTGTTATTCGAATTCAATCAGCATGATAGAGTGATTTCCAGCCCTGTCCTCGTCAACACTCACACCTGTGTTAACAAGAGAATCACTGACATGATGTCAGCTTGTCCTTTTGTGGCAGGGCTGAAATGCAGTGGAAATGCTTTTGGGGATTCAGTTAATTTGCATGGCAAAGTGGGACTTTGCAATTAATTGCAATTCATCTGATCACTCTTCGTGACATTCTGGAGTATATGCAAATTGCCATCATACAAACTAAGACAGCAGACTTTGTGAAAATTAATATTTTTGTCATTCTCAAAACTGTTGGCCACGACTGTACAGCAGGCGACCCCCCGGCTCAGGTCTCTGTCTAACTATTTGTCTTATTAGGTGTCAGACTGAGTCCAGACATGAAAATAGAGAAGAAGCGTCATTTAGTTTGGAGTATCAAATCCTTGGAGAACACAACTGATCTCCTGAATTTCTAGAATTCTCTGAATACCAGTTGATTTGATGAATTGGTTGATTGAGTCACAGATTGTAGTGGATGATGTATTGTCTCTGCACACTATGGGGGAGATTTTAGAAGGAACGCAGTAAGTGTAGATAGGAGGTCCTGATGCGGTAAAACAGTCATGAATTGACTAATGTCCAATAACGTATCTTTAGCCTGTTAGTGTGTATACTTCCCTTGGTCTGTTGTGGAGTGCATCCATAGCAAATTCCTAAAAGTCTGGCACTCAATCTAGTTTCTACACACTATTCTAAAAGTTGCCAAACATGGTCCTTATCCATGCAGTGCTGTTCTTCCTGCCTGTCCCCAGGATACTGGGGGATACTGGAGGAGACCACAGCTGGATGTGGAATCTCACAGATCATTTAAAACGTCTGTCTCCATTATGTTCTCATCATCAGCATCCTCCCAACAATGCTTCTCATTAACGACCAGCATCTGTGGGAAAGGTATCTGTTTCCTTCCTTGCCTAACATCTAGTAAAGTATCTCCCAGTATCCCAGCATTGCGGCTGTCATTAGCTGGTCTCTCCCTTTATGTCGCAGTCTTTAAGATTGTAACACTAGTTTATCTTGTCTTTAATGATTGATTTAATGTGAAGTAGATGTCTTAATTACGTACCCTGTGTTGTTTATGTCTATTGGACAAGTAGTCCTCCTTCTGTCAAGTAGGGAAATGGCAACAGAAAGCTAATGAGAGCAGTAACGTCTGTCCTAAACAATAGAAGTACATGGATTAGTGTGCTGAAAGAACTGACATGAAACAGCACAATGATCCATGAGAATGACACAACTCTGGTCCTTTTCATCCCAAGCTCATCTTCAAAAGCTTACGTTGTCAAATTAGCCCTTAGTGAGGGATGACTGTGACCCCTCATCATTCCAGGGGTCAGTGTTATGCTGTGTACGCGCCAAAGACAGAGGGGAGAGTCTGACTCTGTTGACGAGATGATTGTGTGAAGATGTTCAGACTATAGAGTTGACCTCTCCATGTTCTGTTTTGTTGTGTTTTCTAGGTAACAGTTTCATTTGATGACTGAGAATGTCAAACATGTTGCCCTTGACTTACAGATGACAAACAGCTCTCGGGTCAGCTCTGTTTGAAGCTGGAGGACTTTCTGCCTCTTCTGTGTTCAAGTAGGCCTCTATCTTGCGAAGGCCATTTGTGTATAGCCGTAGCACGATTTTGGTGACCTTATTTGCCCTTTTCTGCCTATTTTTGAGACATGGTACAATCCCACCCAGGGACACATGACTATTTACAATACTTGTTACATTGTACTTAATCAATCAATCAATCAATCAATCAATCAATCAAATGTATTTATAAAGCCCTTCTTACATCAGCACAGAGTGCTGTATAGAAACCCAGCCTAAAACCCCAAACAGCAAGCAATGCAGGTGTAAAAGCACGGTGGTTAGGAAAAACTCCCTAGAAAGGCCAAAACCTAGGAAGAAACCTAGAGAGGAACCAGGCTGTGAGGGCTTCTGGCTGTGCCGGGTGCAGATTATAACAGAACATGGACAAGATTTAAAAATATTCATAAAACAGGCAGAACAGTTGAAACTGGAGAAGTTGCACGGCCAGGGGGACTGGGGACATCAAGGAGTCATCAGGCCAGGTAGGCCTTGAGGAATGGTCCTAATGCTTAGGTCCTCTGAGAGAGAGAGAGAGAGAGAGAGAGAGAGAGAGAGAGAGAGAGAGAGAGAGAGAGAGAGAGAGAGTCTTCTTGGGTATGACACTACAAGCTTGGCACACCTGTGTTTCTCCCATTCTTCTCTGCAGATCCTCTCAAGCTCTGTCAGGTTGGACAGGGAGTATCGCTGCACAGCTATTTTCAGGTCTCTCCAGAGATGTTTGATTGGGTTCAAGTCTAGGCTCTGGCTGGGCCACTCAAGGAGATTCAGAGACTGTAACGTAACAAAATATGGAAAAAGTCAAGGGGTCTGAATACTTTCTGAATGAACTCTATCTATCCCCCCTCTCTCCTTCTCTACCTCTCTCCCTTCCTCCCTCTCTATCTGCCTCTTCTCTTCCTCTCTCGCTCTCTCTCCTCTCTCTCTCTCTCTCTCTCTCTGGCCCTCTCTCTCTCTGCCTCTTCTCTTTCTCTCTCGCTCTCTCTCTCCCCCCTTTCTCTCCCTACTCTCTCTCTCTCTCTCTCTCTCTCTCTCTGCCACACCATTTTGAATTAAGCAGTGCAATGGAGATGTGGATTACAACTTGATTAGGGAGACGTTTTTATGTTGGCTGCTCCATGAACAGCTAAAGAGGATTAAACAGAAAGACAGAGAGGACAATACTTATGCAATACTCTTGCCATGCTCTGGAGTAAATGAAAGCCAATGTTGCCATTTGAGATTTAAAAAAAAGAAGTCAAGAACAAAATCTGAGTGCTAAATGGGATTTCTGTAACGTGTGTATCCTGCAGGGTCATTTCACACAAATCAGTGCGATGCTGGCCTTTCCGTGCCATATTTCACTCTGGCATGTAGAACGGTCCCTGCAGCTCCAGGGTTTACTTCATCCCTCCCCGATTAGCCACAGTTCAGACTGCAGCCCACTCTGTGGCCCACGATGATATGATGTGGGAAGCAGTGGAGGAAGTGTTAGGGCTCCTTGTAGATAATTTAGACAATGCAGTAAAACACCTCTCTCTTTTCTCTTTCTTTCTTTCTTTCTCTCCTTCTGCCTGTCTGTCTGTCTTTCTCTCCTTCTGCCTGTCTGTCTCTAGCACACACACACACATGCAAGCAAGGACATAAGCACGCACGCACTCCACTTAATCACAGTCAAACACATGCGTGCCAGATCGTGTAACCATTACCAGCACGTCAACAGCATACATATCATCTTGCCTGTCCTCCTCAAACCTTTAGTTTGCGTGTCTTGTCTCAAAGTCGTCAAGTGTGAATTTAGGTTGACCTTCACCGTAAAAACACACATCAAGCGAGCGGGTCTAGGGTGGAATGTTGGTTATTTTTTGGCACCAGTGGAGCATCACATCTCCACGTCAGTCAGAGCCTTTAGTTACCTTAGGTTTCTTTGGTCACAGTGGCTTTAGGTGACAGACTGGAACCATTTCCCTGCTAATGAGAGCCTTACTGAGCAGCTCTCAGACCCAGAAGCCACTTGAAAGACAAAGGTTAATAACAGCTAATGAGCCAGCCACTTAAGGGATATGAATAGTAAACACAGTCTGTTATAGACATCAGTCCTTCACCCTGTGGACATATAACAGACAACATGAAATACTGCCATGGAATTTTCTCCTCATAAGGCATGGAAGACGTTGTTCTTGTGCTGTCATTGGTAACGTATTGTAAACACAAATCACTGATTAACCATTTAGTGGTTCTGTATTCACGGTTTGTGTGGAAACAAGTTTAAGACAGACAGACTGTGCTGATCAGGGCTACACTTTAAACGTTTTAGAAAGGAAGGTTTGATGTAATGTAGAAGAATTGTAGACTTACAGTATAGGAAGTGGAGAGGCATGTTCCCCTCCTCCATGGGAGATTTCACGCAGCATGACGAGGAACGACATCCATCATTTCAATGTTTCCCCTCTCTCACATCATGTCATCCTGTTATCAAGTCTTTTCTTCACTTCACTTCATACCTTCCTCCATTATCTACTGTGCGTGTATGTGTGTGTGTGTGTTTGTGTGTGTGTGCATACGTTTGTGTGTGTGTGTCTGCTGAGATAGGGGGCTCTGAGGAGTGTAGAGGAGTCCTTTCAATTAACAGAACAAAACCGATGAAAACTGTGTTAGCAGGGAACAATGGAGGCTGTTTTTCCTGGCTATTTGGAGGAGCCTACAGGCCCTGCTGGAGAAAGACGTGCTCTGTTATTGCTTGGGAACAATTTCACTGGCATGTGAAATGAATTCAGATGTTGGCCATCAATTTCATAGAGGATGATTTGCCTTTTTTCTCTATTTGATATGCTTAGGTAATTCATTGAAATAATTGTACCAACCTCGGGGGATCAGCGTTTGGAGCCGTACGTGTACATCTGGAGAGCCATTCGCTCTGCACACACTGCCACTTATTAGAACTATTATCTTCATAGAAAATATACAGACAGTGTTAGAAATCTCACTGGGTGAAGGTAAATAAATAGAGAGCTCGTCCCTCCAAACCCTGGGTCAGGTCAGTGATGGGACAGGGCCCTCTGTGAGTCAAAGACCCCAGCCTCCCTATGGAGGCAGAACCAGACAGGAAGCCAACCGTTATACGGACCCCCTCCCTCCTCCACCCAACATGATGTATTTCTCAATCCCAGGGCTCCCAGAGAGAAGGGGGTTGCCTCACCAGCCGAGTAGAGTGCTCAGCCTCAAAGGAGTCCCTAACACACAATGTATTCCATATGGTCCTGTGGAGGCGGAGAGGCACCCTGCACGGCACATCTGGCTCAGACCACCTACTGTATACTACATCCTCTCTGCCGAGCTCTGTTCTGACCGTCTCACTGGGGATTAGCTGCTGCTGAGCTATTTTTCATTAAAGATTTGGGTCCTCACTCTGAGCTTTGTTGTCCAAAACGAATGGGACGGCAAATTATGAAACAAAGAAATTGCACATCAGATAAAATGACATCAAATCACGTTATATCTACAGGAGCTTTGATTGGACTGATCATGTCAACATCATACTTTCAAAGTCTTAGCTAGCAGTCATCATCATGAATCAAGTCGACAATCTCCTGGCAAATCCTTTTTAATCCTTGTCATATGAAGAGAAATTATGAAGAGAAATTAGAAATAAAACTTATCAGTGCTCATCGGCCATCGGACATAAACATTACATAACAAGTTGGAAATCGCAAATTCAACAATAAGTGGGCCTAACACAAGGACAACTCAAGAGTATGCTATTCTGTTCTTCTGATATATCAAATCAAATGTATTTATAAAGCCCTTCTTACATCAGCTGATGTCACAGAGTGCTGTACAGAAACCCAGCCTAAAACCCCAAACAGCAAGCAATGCAGGTGTAAAAGCCCAGTGGTTAGGAAAAACTCCTTAGAAAGGCCAGAACCTAGGAAGAAACCTAGAGAGGAACCAGGCTGTGAGGGGTGGCCAGTCCTCTTCTGTCTGTGCCGGGTGCAGATTATAACAGAACATGGACAAGATTTTAAAATGTTCTTTGAACAGGCAGAACAGTTGAAACTGGAGAAGCTGCACGGCCAGGTGGCCTGGGGACATCAAGGAGTCATCAGGCCAGGTAGGCCTTGAGGAATGGTCCTAATGCTCAGGTCCTCCGAGAGAGAGAGAAAGAAAGAAAGAAAGATAGATAGAAAAAGAGAGATAATTAGAGAGAGCATACTTAAATTCACACAGGACAGTGGATAAGAGAGGAGAAATACTCCTGATATAACAGACGGACCCTAGCCCCCCGACACATAAACTACTGCAGCATAAATACTGGAGGCTGAGACAGGAGGGGTCGGGAGACACTGTGGCCCCGTCCAACGATACCGCCGGACAGGGCCAAACAAGCAGGATATAACCCCACCCACTCTGCCCAAGCACAGCCCCCACACCACTAGTTAGACTACCTTTTCTTCATATCATGTTTCTTTAGACCTGTCTAAAAGAAATAATGGACTTATTGTGATTGTGTAGGCTATATTAAATGGATTTATTAGACTTTTAAAATGTAGATGTTCCAAAGGTCTGCATCGGTGGCTTGTAGGCTATGCGAGGAAGCCAGGAGATGCCAAACGTGGCTATGCAAATTAACTGTGAATTATCGTGAGACCGGCAGTTATTTATTTTAATTTCTCACTGGCTGACAAAATGTCATGACTGCCACAGCCCTATCTGTTTCCTATCTGTTTTCAAAGTTAGATGTTCTAGGGGTGACAAGGGACAGAAGACCAACACTTGAGCTTAGGGACCTAGATCAAAGCAAGGGACAGAAAGTAACACGATAATTTCAATCTGAGTGGTATCAACAGACAGACTTGCTCTGTGGCTGCGTTGCTAGCAGCCGACTCTACTGTTTCTCCTGCCTGCTGTCTTCCACCAGCGACAGCGTGTGGACAAGAACCGGTTACTGAACAACTTACCTATAGCACTCAACAAGCATGAGAAATCTATGTCACACATCCAAAGCCAGATAGCTCTTAAGACATTTGGCAGCTCACGGAAAGATCTGCATGCACAATGCAAAGGTAAAATAGAACTGTGAGATTTTGAGACCTAGCTAATTAGCGATGCATGCTACCTAGGTAAACAGGAGTTTCATGGCAACGATGAGAGTGCCAGCTCATCAAACATGCCCAGGGGAAACTATGTGGAACTATTACATGCCTTTGTTGAAAAAACAGTTAGCAACCCATTTAGAGACGCCACCATGTTGGCTTTTTTCTCATGGCCTATGATATAATTTTGAATGAAACTGGCGCTCTCTTCCGTGTTCTGCAATGTGACACAATGTGACACAATTGAAAGCACTGGAACGGCAGCGACAATACTTTGATAGTTATGAGTGATTCGAGCAGAAATGCAATGAACTGTGCCTGAAAGAAAGCGAAACTCGTATTAAACTGCCGATCAGAGTAGAGGGGGCGAATCTACTACAACATACTGGACAATATCAATGTTCAGATGAGAGCCAGGTTTGACCACTTTGGTGAACTTACTTTCCTTGGCTTAGTGGACTGCAAAACACAAAAGTCACAATGTCACAAAAGTTTAACACCACTAACAAGAGCCTGTCAAAATATGCCAAGTACTTCGATTTCGTTAGACTTAAGGCTGATCTTGTCGGATTGTACAGTTCACAAATGGTATGAGACAAATCACCTGGGCTGTTTCCCAAAAGCACAAAAATCATCTTAATTCCATTGAAACTATATGGACGAAAGGTGATCTTAGAGCTACGATGCTTTTGGGAAACCCAGCCCTGGACAGCTCTTCAGCGTTTTGTTCCAGCATGACCTCGCACAGACTGTTCCCGAGGCGGCAAACTTAATGCGGCTGGCCCTCACTATACCAGCCACAACAGCATCCGCTGAGAGGTCATTTTCTGCACTGAAACGGATGAAGACATAGTCCAAACCGGATCAATCAAGGGCAACTCTCCTCCCTTGCCATCATCTCCATCGAGAGACGAGACCGAGAGACTTTTAAAACTGAGGGAGGAGTTTTACACTTCAGTCACTGATGTCTTTACCCAGAAGGATAGACGGATGGATTCGTTTACAAGTAAAAGTAAGTGCAAGTGTTTATTTACAGTAGCGCCATCTACTATTATTCAATTTTATGTCTATTGTGTAAGTATACACTCACAGGCCAATTTTAGGTCAACCACCCCGTTCATGAAAATAGATCACACCTACAGACAGTGAGTCACGTGGCCATGGCTTGCTATATACAGCAGGCACACAGGCATTAAGGAAATCAGTTACTGTTTGATTGAATGTTAGAATAGGCAAAACGAGTGGCCTAAGTGACCTTGAGCGTGGTATCATTGCCGGTACCAGGCACCCCCGGATCCAGTTTCTCAGAAGCGTCCACCCTCCTGCCCCGAATAATTCAGGCTTTTCTGGAAGGGGAATCCGACCCGGTACTAAATATGTGTACCTAATAAAGTGGCCAGAGAGTGTATCTCTCAATCGGTAGCGCTGACTACTAGGCATTTTGTGTGTAGCGCTGTCTACAAGTAGGCCTACTCATTGGTATTTGGGTCGCTGTCTGTGGTGCTGAAAGTCGCCTGTTCGCGCTGGGAAGTTGCGTGGGGCACAAGCTATTATGGCCTATGTATGTGCGTTGAATGGTTGCTCCACCTACCTGCTACTGTTTGATGGGTGGTTGAGGTTGTTTAATGGTTATCTTTATGATAGTGTCAAACCGATGAAAGTGCCTATCCGGCCTCAGACCTCACCACACGTCACTGTAGTTTCTGATAACCAGACAGTAGTCCATGGACCTAGACAACAAGCCACCAAAGATTCCTGGCTCTTCAGGTCCATAGAAAACTTTAAAGCATCAGGCAGTAGGGTTGTTCCACCATTTAGGTGGTGTTTGAGTAGTGTAACTACAGTATAGCATTCATTCATAAAGAGCACATGTTCAACACAATAAAAAACACTTTTTCCCATCTCAAGAGGTTAAATAAAAAATTACTATAGAAAGTGCCTATTAAGTGCCAAGTAAAGTAACAGGGTTGACCATAATAGGGTTGACCGTAACAGGGTTGACCGTAACAGGGTTGACGATTTCATCTTAAATCAGCCATAAATCCCCTTGTGACAAGGGGGAATGGAAGCTTGTTGTGTGGAACAGGGAGGGGCAATTGAATACAAGCTTCACAAAAAAAAAAACGTTTAAACATTTCTAGCCTGTCTATCTATAGGTAACTGGGTTGACGTGTTATGCTTTACTCGCTCAGTTTTCCTCCAGAAAATTGCCAAAAAGAGTAGAACCAGCTCACCTGCTTTTACCCTATGATTTGTCAAAGCAACAAAATAACTCAGGCTTTACAATGATGGTGAAAACTTGGAGAAATGTTGGGGTTAAGCAGGTTCCTAGAATGTCTTTATTAATATAGAAAATCAGATTTCTTGACATTTCCATGTGGTCTATACGAAAGGGCACTTCATTTAATTTAACAGGCTTTTAAAATTTAATATTTATGCACCATTTATACAAAAAATAGCAAAGTGAAGCAAAAGGAACTCATTTCGTGGAACGACCCAGTAAATATTTTGTTGTAATTTCCCCTCTAATGTGAAATACTGTAAAAAAAAAAAAAATGGAAGCACCTACAGATAAAGTACCTAGAGTAAAAACATGTCAAGGACTAGTTTGCAGCAGCCTAACTAAGGGAATTTGAATGGACAGTAGCCCGGGTCTGTTGAGGTCTCCTGAGGCCTACCCATGCAGGAGCCCTGTCTGGCACAACGATGAGGTCACAGGGCCATTGGGTGAGATCTCTTCAACCTCAGTTTTATTCTTAGAAGCTCATGAGCGAACGAGTGAGGCCGATCACTCCTCCCTCCCCTCCTTCTCCTCCTCCCTCGCTTTATTACCTCCGTCAGCCCTAATTTGGGTTGATAGGGTGGCTGTTGCATGACAAGACACACGTCTGGGCCCCTGCGTGAGAAGGCTGGCTGGCGCTGGCTGGGCTTGTTTTCTTTGCGTGACCATTTCTCTCCCTCTGTCACTCCTGGCAAGCCCCTTTTGACCCCTTTCACGCCCTCGTTAGCTGGAGCGCTGCTGGTTTATTTGCTTTGGCCAGCCGCCCGTGTGAAAGACACATTCTGACCAGACTTAGGGAGGGGTCAGGGGGGTAGGGTTAGCGATGAGGGGGGTAAGGGAGGGGTCAGGGAGTAGGGGATAGTGATGAGGGGCTGTTTACCCAGAGAGGGGGGGACAGTGGGATTGGAGGGACGAGCGTGTTGTACTCCTGCCCGCTGCCCACCCGGTCTCCACGTCGTATATATGTGAACGACATGTGCTTGTTAACGTGTGACTGTGTGTGCTCCTGTGTGTGCTCCTGTGTGTGTGTGGCTGTATATTTGAGTCTGTGACCTCCCTGCCTGGTCAAAGGGAAAAGTGCCTCAGTGTAGCTGCTTTTGAGGAATGACATGCACATGCAGGTCACCCATAGTATAGAGATTCGGCCCACATCCCTACCCCCCTGATCCCTCCCTAAGTCTGGTTAGAATGTGTCTTTCACACGAGCTGCTTGGGGAAAAGGGATACACTATGTGGATTGTGGCACTTTCTGGACATTGTACAACAGATGCTCAAGCTAGCATCTATGGCCCTGTAAAGAGTCACTCATTCCCAATTTTGCCAATTATATTGTAGGTGGGAATATCAATAAAGATATGTATTTTGGGAAAATACTACTTTCAGGCAGCATTGGAAATGCGATTATGTCATCCACAAAGCAGTCCCATGGTACTTATCATGAGGTTCAGTGGCGATTTTAGCATGTAAATCTTGGTGGGACAAACTCAGCAAAGAAACTACACAACACAACACTAAACAATACATGAATTGCACTATAACAGCGACAAGTAGTGCCCACAAACTGTTAGGGCCTACATAAAGCTATCCTATTAGCAGAGCTTTCTTTTCAGCAACATGGAGTGAATCCTTACCACCGCTACACCTGGCTATCAGCGGAGCCTTGTCTGGCAGCGAAACAGTTCATTCAGCCTTGTTTACTGCCTTTTAAAAAAAACATAGCTGATATTTGTTTCATTTATTTTTAGGGGACAATGCACATTAATCAACAACAATATTACAATAATGAAACATGCATGTAAATGTGCCAGGGTTAGCCAAAAGATAATTTGCACCCGTAGTCCCAAGGCAGCTAAGGACAATTACACAGCCACAATACACATACTTACTAAAACAATACAAAATACAAATACGTTACATCCAATAATATATAATATATCATTCTAACGACAACAACAACACTATCATCAACTGTCGTCTTACATATGAGGAACCACCTGTGTACAGGTTTGGATAGATTTTAGAATTTTTTTCAATTCAAGTTTACAAGTACAGTAATCAGTGCAGTTTTTCAAGTCCATGGGCATTGCATTCCAGTATATTGTAGCTCTAGTAGTCTACTGCCCTTTTCTACTGCCCTTTTTATCCTGGAAGTGCTTTCCTTGAGCATAATATGCCGGCATAGGGGTGGAGGGGCAAGACCATGCAGGATCTTAAAGACAAGGCATGCATCTACATACTACTTAAAGCTATCCAGACTAAATAAATTCTGTTTGTAAATGATATGACAATGGTGGTAACTGTTTGGTTTGTTATAAAATATCTTAAGTGTTTGTTTGTAGAGTGATTCAATTGGTTTCAGAATAGTAGCTCCTGCTTGTGACCAGCATGTGAGGCAATATCTCAGATGTGAGAAGATCATAGCATGCATATATAGTTTGGCGGCCTCCAGAGGAAGGAAAGGTCTTATAACCCTAAAGTTGGATAATCCAAACTTAACCATGTTAACCACCATCTTCACATGTTTCTTAAATGTCAAGTTGGAGTCCAAAATGACACCAAGATACCTGAAGTTAGACACAACTTTCAGATTCTCCCCATTAACATGAACAACTCGTTGGGAAGAATCAATGGATTTCTTACAGAAGTACATACAAACAGTCTTGTCGATATTTAAATGCAGGCAAGAATTAGTAATCCATTTAGAAACATGTACCATAGCTTCAGTTAACTTGTTAACCACCAATTGTCAATTTTTTGTGTACATACAGAGCTGTATCGTCTGCATACATCTGCATGTTAACTTGTGGGCAAGCAAGTGGGAGATAATTTATATAGATGGTAAACAGAAGGGGGCCTAATACTGACCCCTGTGGGACCCCAATGTTATAGTAAAGCGAGTCCCCCAAACAAACCCTTTGCCTTCTGTTTGTCAGATAGGAATACATCCAACTAATGATTTCAGTGGACACATTAAGGGAGGATAAGAGGACCTCATGATTCACAGTATCAAAGGCCTTCTTAAGATTCAAAAACTGTGCGCCGATGTCACCACCAATGTCCAGTGTGATTTAATGCACAGTTCTGAATCCAAATTGCATTTGATGTATGGAGTTGCCCTGAATGAGGTGATCAGCCAGATGATCAGCCACCCATCTTTCAGCTACTTTTGATAGAACTGGAAGAATGCTTATAGGTCGGTAATTTTCCACCAGTGTTGGGTCACCAGATTTTAAAGCAGGAATCATTGCAGCAGACTTCCAAGCATTGGGGAATAACCAATATTTGATGGACAGATGAACTAGATGTACAATAGGGGCAATCAGAGAATGTTTGTGTCTCTTCAGGAATACAGTGTCTAGACCAAATACATATCTTGTTCTAGAGCTCCTGAAGAAGCTAATAATACTGTCGATTGCTGATGCTGAGATTTCAGGAATTCTGAATATTGGTCTATTATTATCTATGGGAGTGAGAACTGTGGTCTTGGTTGAAAATCTTTGAGCCAGTTCCCTGACAGAGTCAATAAAAAATTGGTTAAAGGTGGTGGATATGAAACTGGAGTCTTAAATTAGAATCCCATTAACCTTTAATTCAGGATGTTTTTTGGACTTTTCAGCTCCTCTCCCTGTTAGTTTGTTGAGATTTTCCCAAATCACTTTTCCATTTCCTTTTGCTTCATTGATCACTCTAAGAAAGAACTCTGCTTTTTCTTGTTTTATATTCCTAACCACCTTATTTCTCAGTGATGAAAATATATGTCTGTCATCATTCTTACCAGAGTTCAGTGCTTTTTTCAAGGAAAAATACTGTTCTCTCATCTGCCTCGTTGAGCCATGGTAGAGAGGTTTTCTGTCTTGGCTTACGTTGAAATTTCCTAGTAAAAGAGGTATCCACTTTGTCAATAGCTGACAGAAATGTTCTGTATCCAGACTCTGGGGATTCATTGCTTAACAGATCAGACCAGTCAATTTGACTTATAGCTGCATCGTAGTTACTCTGCTCACTTTTCTGGATTTTTTTATCGTACTGTTGCACATTAATATGGTTCTTAAATCTCTTTTTAGGCTGACTTGCTTAAACAAATGTGGTTTCTACTGACAATTGAGATGTACAAACTATGACCTAAGGGAACGATGAACGGATAAGAGGCATTCCGTAATTTCGATTAAGACATTAATGAGCGAGCGACGACAGACGTAGTCAATATAACTGTGTTCAGCACTTTTGAAATGTACAGCGACAGAATGCAGAACATGGGCTGGTCTTACAGTATTTTCCCTGTACACCAAGTCAGAACCGTAGGATAAATAAAGGGGGCATATAAGCAGACAATAAAACCTCAAAATCAGGTTATATGCTACATGTGCAGCCCACCAAGTCAGAACAGGGAATATTAAGGGGTGAAAATAGACCAAATGATTAGGGGGAGGCCCATGGGCTACTAACAGCTTACTACAAATCAAATCAAATTTTATTTGTCACATACAAGTCAAAGTCAAAGTCACCATTATTAGTCAGTTGTACAACCAAATGCCTTCAACCGAAATGTGTCTTCCGCATTTAACCCAACCCCTCTGAATCAGAGAGGTGCGGGGGGCTGCCTTAATCGACTTCCACGTCTTCGGCGCCCGGGGAACAGTGGGTTAACTGCCTTGTTCAAGGGCAGAACGACAGATTTTTTTCCCTTGTCAGCTCGGGGATTAGATCTTGCAACCCTCCGGTTACAAGTCCAACGCTCTAACCACTAGGCTACCTGCCGCCTACACATGGTTAGCAGATGTTAATGCGAGTGTAGCGAAATGCTTGTGCTTCTAGTTCCGACCATGCAGTAGTATCTAACAAGTAATCTAACAAATTCACAACAACTACCTTATACACACAAGAGTAAAGGAATGAATACGAGTATGTACATATAAATATATGGATGAGCGATGGCTGACCGGCATAGGCAAGATGCAGTAGATGGTATGGAGTACAGTATATACACATATATATATATGAGATGAGTAATGTAGGATATGTAAACATTATATAAATGGCATTGTTTAAAGTGGCTAGTGATACATTATTTCATCCAGTTATAATTATTAAAGTGGCTAGAGATTTGGGTCGATGGCGAACGGCATAGGCAAGATACAGTAGATGGTTTAGAGTACAGTGTATACATTTGATATGAGTATGTCGGATACGTAAACATTATATAAAAAATTGTTTAAAGTGGCTAGTGATACATTTGTTACATCCAATTCCTATGTTTAAAGTGGCTAGAGATTTAAGTCAGTATGTTGGCAGCAGCCACTCAATGTTAGTGATGGCTGTTTAACAGTCTGATGGCCTTGAGGTAGAAGCTGTTTTTCAGTCTCTCGGTCCCAGCTTTGATGCACCTGTACTGACCTCGCCTTCTGGATGATAGCGGGGTGAACAGGCAGTGGCTCGGGTGGTTGTTGTCCTTGATGATCTTTGACATCGGGTAGTGTAGGTGTCCTGGAGGGCAGGTAGGTTTCCCCCGGTGATGCGCTGTGCAGTCCTCACTACCCTCTGGAGAGCCTTACGGTTGTGGGCGGAGCAGTTGCCGTACCAGGCGGTGATACAGCCCGACAGGATGCTCTCGATAGTGCATCTGTAAAAGTTTGTGAGTGATTTTGGTGACTGCTGCATAACACAACATACACTTAGTATTACTTTCTTAGCTACAGTATACATATCTCCCTTGCATATTACGTAATTTATGCAGCAGCATACAAGACATTTTTTGACTCACCTTGGCTTGTGATGTGCTCACTTAAACATTAAGGTGGCACGGCGGTTTTGTCATCAAACTTTGTCATCAAAGTCTCTCATTCTCTGGATTTATGGTGAGAACTCTGAAAAAAACCACACAGCCACTCCATTGAATAGCAGGCTACTGGTTGCTTTGCATTGCTTGCAGTTAGCCACTGATTCCTTCAAAACGACTCATTGTTGAATTTGCGATTTCCAACTTCTGTAATCTTTATGTCCAATGGCCGATGATCATTATTTCTCTTCATATGACAAGGATTAAAAAGGATTTGCCAGTAGATTGTCAACTTGATTCATGATGATGACTGCTAGCTAAGACTTTGAAAGTAAGATGTTGACATGATCAGTCCAATCAAAGCTACTGTACATATAATGTGATTTGACGTCATTTTATCTGTGGCCAATGACCTTGAGCCTTCTTGGATGGGCACTTGTAATATAACTATATGGCAGGACCCAAAGGGCTGAAATTTTGGATGTCTACCCTTACTAAGGACAGAAACTTCACGATGACGTAGTGTCCCAATGAGTGAAAGAACACTGAGCTAATCACAGCGCAACGCTCCTATTTTTTGCTGGCTCACCCCACCACCACAGAAAGCACTGAGCTAGGCTGAAACACCTGCATTTTGGAGCTGCCTTACTCAAGAAAACAAAAAAGAGACAATGTGTGTATGCGACTTTAGTAACTGAATGATATATATATTTTTACATTGTTTGCAAATTAATATGTGACACGTATTATTGCCAAAATAACATACAAAACAGGCAAGCCCCTCAAAATAAGTATTGATATATATGTATATAATCATTGTTTTTATAAATTATTTTGCAAAAAATGTTCCCTGAATAACAGGTTGCCACTGTGTAGGGTATGGGAAGACACTGCACTATGCCACAGATGGCTTGATGGGTTACTTGAGGCATACATCACACAAACCTGTCACGCCTTGATCTGTTTCACCTGTCCTTGTGCTTGTCTCCACCCCCCTCCAGGTGTCGCCCATCTTCCCCATTATTCCCTGTGTATTTATACCTGTGTTCTCTGTTTCTCTGTTGCCAGTTTGTCAAGTCAACCAGCGTTTTATCTCAGCTCCTGCTTTTCCCCCGTCTCTCTTTTTCTCGCCCTCCTGGTTTTGACCCTTGCCTGTCCTGACTCTGAGCCCGCCTGCCTGACCACTCTCCCTGCCCCTGACCCTGAGCCTGCCTGCCAACCTGTACCTTTGGACCTACTCTTTATTACCGACCTCTGCCTGACCTGACCCTGAGCCTGCCTACCGTCCTGTACCTTTGCCCTACTACACTGGATTATGTCAAATGATAGGACTAACATGACAATATATACAGTTGTCGGAAGTCAGAAGTGTACATACTGTGGCAAAGAAGGGGGTCGAGTGATAAATGGCAGATATGTGAGAGCAGAACTAATAAACGGGCTCTGCCCTATCACTAAAATGGCAACCCTGATCAGAACTACAGATCACAAAATGGCCGACCGCCAATTCCCAGAAGCAAGGGGAACCCTCAGAAGGTGGGGCCAACCCACATATAAGGGGTCAAGACAAACCAGGAAGAGAGAGAGAGAGTGCTAGAAGGATCTGTGAAACATAGAGGAAGAAACAATATATTGGCTGGATTTACCGTGTATGAACTGGACTGTTTTGGACTTACCTGTTGGCGTTTGGATTTGGACCGACCGAGAACCTGATTTGTGTACCGAACCCTGCTATCCTTGACCTAGCCAGCGGCCTGGGTGCACCAGAATGGAGAAACAAGCACACAAGTACTGTCCTGTTCTAAATAACTCTCAATTTGGGGTGATTTTGGTGACTGTTTCCCACTTAAATTGTGACAAACACTCCTAATCTTGAAGAGGTTTGCCACACGTGGTGGAGAATGCGGGCAAATGGACTAACCATACCGCTGGTTAGGAAAAAAAAAAAAAAAGTTTAGTTAGGTTTTTTTTTTTGTGGCTTTGTTTGGTTAGGGTAGTTTTTCTGGGAAAATGAGTTTGGAGACAGCCATACAGGCCCTGTTACAAGCGGCGGCCGCCCAACAAGAAGCAACTAGAGCTCAACAAATAGCTCATCAGGATGCAATGCGAATGTATCAGGACACGTTACAGGTCCAGCACCGCACCAGTCAGTTGCTCAGAGAGGAGCAAGAGAGAAACACCCGGGAGTTAAGAGAAGGCCTACAGGGGCTAGCGGACCAAATTGGGGCTCAGTTACCAGCTGCAAATACCCAGAGGCGGGCCAATCATTTTCTTCAAAAAAATGACAAAGCAGGATGATGTGGAAGCATATCTCACCACCTTTGAAAGAACGTCAGAGCGGGAGAAGTGGCCGAAAGAAGAATGGGCAGGGCTTCTGGCACCATACCTGGCAGGGGACGCTCAAAAAGCATATTTCGACCTGGAGTTGAAAGATGCACAGGATTACGATAAACTAAAGGGGGAGATTCTGACTAGACTGGGAGTGACCGATACTGTGAGGGCACATCGCTTCCACCTGTGGTCGTACCAACCTGGAAAACCGCCCCGAACACAGATGTTTGACTTGATTCACCTGGCACGGAAATGGTTGCGATCGTCGAGACCATCGTACTTGACCAGTTTCAACGAGGTCTACCCCAAGAAGTTCGACGATGGGTTGGCCAGAATGAGGTACTTTCCGCTGACCATCTTGTGGGTCTGGTTGAACGGTATTGTATGGCAGGAACAGCTGGGGAGGAAAGATTCCCATTCCCCAGGCCTGGGCGAATCAGCGGACCGGGTAAGACTGTCCCAACATTTGGAGGGGGAAGAGAGCAGCGTGGGTCCGTGACGAAAGAATCAGAATCGGGCCGAGACACTACGGGAAAAGCCGGAAACCGGGATCAGGGGTTGAGGGGGTCTCTCGCCCCCCGAAACCCTGTTATCTGTTACAATTGTAATCAACCAGGACATATTGCAGCCTACTGCCCTATTAACTTCTTAGGGAGCGGTGGGGCGCTAGCTCCCGACACAAAGGCGCCAAATTCAAAATCCAAAAGTTTAATTATTAAACCCCCGACACAAAGGCGCCAAATTCAAAATCCAAAAGTTTAATTATTAAACATGCAGCAATATACAAGTGTTTCATAGTCATCAAAAGCTCTGCTTCTTGGCAATATCACAGCGTTGTCAAATTTCAAAAAGGCTTTACGGCGAAATCACTACATTTGATTGTTTGAGGGTAGCACCTAACATATTTTTACCATTACCATAATTTCATAAGCCTCCACGGTTCACACATAACACATTTCACAGCAAAAACAAATCAATTACCTTTCAAAGAACTTCTGCTGAGGGCTTCATAAGTGTCCAATGAAGACAAGCCATGGTTCTTTTGTTAGAAAAAGTAATGTATTATATCCATAAATCTCCATTTGGTTGGCACGTTATAATCAGAAAAAACAGAGTAGACTCCTCCATTGAAACGTGAAGAGAACTCGTTCAACTTATACCTATAAACTTGTCCAAGAACAATCAAACATCATTGTAAATGTATCCTTAGGAACACTTTTATGTATAAATAGCATAATATTTCAACCGGAATATAAACTGGGCGATAAGAAAGGAAAAAACCACAGCGCGCGCAAGCCATGAACTCGCATTTACTTGTAAGGACATCTCAGTGGACACTACCTTATTCCTCTTCTTCTCTGCACTAAAAGCATCCAAAATTAATCAAAACACTTTCTCGAGACTGTTGACATCCAGAGGAAGCGATAGGTACTTCATTCATATGCCCTTATAAAGGCATTTTCATAAGGGAGGGGCTCTAAAGGAGGCAATGTGTCAAAACCACTTTTTCCAGGATAGAAATTCCTCAGGGTTTCGCCTGCCATATCCGTTCTGTTTTACTCACAGACAAAATGTTAACACTTTTAGAAAATTCAGTGTTTCCTATCCAATGGTACTAAATATGTGCATATCCTATTTTCTGGGCCTGAATGGGAAGCATTTTACTTTGGGCACGCCAGGCGCTCCAAAACGGTCACCTCGTGCGCTGCTCCCAAAGAAGTTAAAGAAGAACCAATGCAATGTAACCTCGGTGAAAAAGAAGAAGCTGATATGTGGTATGCATGTCCTGTGGTAACCACTGTACACATTCTGGGTGGACACCTTGGTATCGATAAAACCCGAGACTGTATCGTAAGGAGGTTTTACTGGCCAGGAATTCAGGCTGAAGTGGCTCGGCATTGTGGAGGGTGCCCGGAGTGCCAGTTAACAGCTCCCCGACCAGATGTTAGAAGCCCATTAGTGCCACTCCCCATAATTGAAATGCCATTTGAGAGGATAGCGATGGATATAGTGGGGCCACTACCCAAATCCGCCAGAGGGCACCAATACATTCTGATCATTCGAGATTATGCCACTCGCTACCCAGAAGCCATTCCCCTTAGGACGATGGCTTTCAAAAATATTGGCAAGGAATTAGTGCTCCTGTTCACCAGAGTAGGGGTTCCAAAGGAGATCCTTACTGACCAGGGGACCCCCTTTATGTCCCGCCTTATGGCGGACCTTTGTAAATTGTTGCAGGTGAAACAGTTGAGGACATCGGTTTTACCATCCTCAGACAGACGGGCTGGTTGAGAGATTCAACCACACCCTGAAGTCAATGCTCAGGAAGGTAATCGATAAGGATGGGAAAAACTGGGATTGCATGTTGCCGTATCTGATGTTTGCCATTAGAGAGGTTCCCCAAGCCTCCCAGGGGTTTTCCCCCTTTGAGCTGGTATATGGGAGGCACCCCCGGGGAATCTTAGACATCACCCGGGAAACCTGGGAGCACCAATCCACCCCGTATACTAGTGTCATAGAGCATGTCACGGCAATGCAAGACAGGATAGCCACAGTCATGACCATCGTCAGAGAGCACATGAGACAAGCACAAGAGCACCAGCGGCACACGTATAACCGGCAGGCTACCCTGAGGGAATTTCAACTGGGAGATAAGGTGTTAGTGCTGATCCCCATGGTACAGTGCAAACTACTAGCCACATGGAAACGACCATATGAAGTACTGGAGAAGATAGGAGAAGTTAATTATCGGATCCGACAGCCAGGTCGACGGCCCCAGGAACAGATCTACCACATAAACCTGTTAAAAGCATGGAGAGAGAGAGAAACACTAATGGTCACGTACCCCACACACACTCAGGAAACAGCCGAAGTAAATATTTCACCTACTTTGTCCCCAGCACAAGTACAGGAAGTAAAGACCCTGATCCAGAAAAACCGAGATGTGTTTTCAGAGGTACCCGGCCGAACTGAAGTTACGGCTCATGATATCGTTTCCCTACCAGGGAGAAAAGTGAGCATGAGGCCGTATCGGGTACCTGAGCCTCGAAAGGCCGCGATTAGAGCAGAGACAGAGAAAATGTTAGCAATGGGAGTGATCGAAGAGTCACACGGTGAGTGGTCTAGCCCAATTGTGATGGTCTCCAAACCCGATGGGTCTTTGCGGTTCTGTAACGACTTTCGGAAGGTAAATGAAATCTCCAAGTTTGATGCCTACCCCATGCCCCGAGTAGATGATCTACTGGAGAAAATTGGTAAAGCTCGGTACATTACGACCCTGGACCTAACCTAACCAAATTCCTCTGACCCCCAGAGCCAAAGAAAGACAGCCTTTGCAACCCCTGACGGTTTGTTTCAATACACTGTTATGCCATGCGGCTTACTCGGGGCCCCAGCCACCTTTCAACGGCTAATGGACAAGGTCCTGAAACCGCACCAAGCATACACCGCAGCATATCTAGATGATGTGGGGATCTACATCCCAGATTGGGAATCCCACTTACCCCGGGTACAGGCAGTGTTAGATGCCCTTAGAAAGGCAGGGCTCACAGCGAATCCTGCCAAGTGTTACGTGGGGTTAGAGGAAACAGAGTATCTGGGATACACCGTGGGAAGAGGGTTAATCAAACCCCAACGTAAGAAGATGGAGGCAATCAGAGAATGGCCAAAACCAGTGAATAAGAAGCAGGTTCGAGCCTTCCTAGGGTTGACCGGTTACTACCGGAAGTTCATCCCAAATTATGCCACAGTGGCCGCCCCACTCACCGACATGACTAGAGCCAGAGGGCCAAACATGGTCCAATGGGATGAAGTGGCCACCAAAGCATTTAGAACATTACAGGAGGCTCTCTGCTCCAGTGTTGGTGGTACCAGACTTTGATAGAGAGTTCGTGGTTCAGACGGATGCCTCAGAGGCCGGCTTGGGAGCAGTGCTATCCCAAGAGGTAGAAGGGGTGGAACACCCCATCCTGTTTTTAAGCAGGAAGCTGGAACCACGGGAGACCAACTACTCAGTCGTTGAGAAAGAGGCGCTGGCAGTAAAGTGGGCTTTAGAAAGCCTGAAATACTACATGCTAGGGCGCCACTTCACCCTCATCAGTGACCATGCCCCACTAAACTGGATGCATAGGGCTAAAGAGAAGAATGCTCGGGTGATGCGGTGGTTTTTGAGTCTCCAACCATTCCACTTTGACTTAAAACACAGAGCAGGGAAGGAAATGGGAAATGTGGATGGGTTATCCCGCATGCACGCATATTTTGTTATGTAGCCCGACCTAGGGGTCGGATCTAAGGGGGAGATGTGTGGCAAAGAAGGGGGTCGAGTGATAAATGGCAGATATGCTAGAGCAGAACTAATAAACGGGCTCTGCCCTATCACTAAAATGGCAACCCTGATCAGAACTACAGATCACAAAATTCCCAGAAGCAAGGGGAACCCTCAGGTGGGGCCAACCCACATATAAGGGGGTTCACCTTGCTTCTGGGAATTGTAGTTTTGTAGCCCGTTTATTAGTTCTGCTCTCACATATCTGCCATTTATCACTCGACCCCCTTCTTTGCCACAATACACTTAGGTTGGAGTCATTCAAAATAGTTTTTCAACCACTCCACACATTTCGTGTTAACAAACTATAGTTTTGGCAAGTTGGTTAGGACATCTACTTTGTGCATGACACAAGTAATTTTTCCAACAATTGTTTACAGACAGATTAATTCACATAATTCACAGTGTCACAATTCCAGTGGGTCAAAAGTTTACATACACTAAGTTGACTGTGCCTTTAAACAGCTTGGAAAATTCAAGAAAATTATGTCATGACTTTAGAAGCATCTGACAGGCTAATTGACATAATTTGAATCAATTGGAGGTGTACCTGTGGATGTATTTCAAGGCCTACCTTCAAACTCTGTGCCTCTTTGCTTGACATCATGGGAAAATCATCCAATACCAAATTGTATACCTCCACAAGTCTGGTTCATCCTTGGGAGCAATTTCCAAATGCCTGAAGGTACCACATTCATCTGTACAAACAATAGTACACAAGTATAAACACCATGGGACCACGCAGCCGTCATCAGCTCAGGAAGGAGACGCGTATTGTCTCCTAGAGATGAGCGTACTTTGTTGGGAAAAGTGAAAATGTATCCCAGAACAAAAGCAAAGGACCTTGTGAAGATGCTGGAGGAAACAGGTACAAAAGTATCTATATCCACAGTAAAACAAGTCTTATATCAACATAACCTGAAAGGCCGCTCAGCAAGGAAGAAGCCACTGCTCCAAAACCGCTATAAAAAAAGCCAGACTACGGTTTGCAACTGCACATGGGGACAAAGATTGTACTTTTTGGAGAAATGTCCTCTGGTCTGATGAAACAAAATAGAACTGTTTGGTCATAATGACCATCATTATGTTTGGAGGAAAAATGGGGAGGCTTGCAAGCCGTCCCAACAGTGAAGCACGGGGGTGGCAGCATCATGTTGTGGGGGTGCTTTGCTGCAGGAGGGACTGGTGCCCTTCACATAACAGATGGCATCATGAGGAAGGAAAATTATGTGGATATATTGAAGCAACATCTCAAGACATCAGTCAGGAAGTTAAAGCTTGACCCCAAGCATACTTCCAAAGTTGTGGCAAAATGTCCTAAGGACAACAAAGTCAAGGTATTGGAGTGGCCATCACAAAGCCCTGACCTCAATCCTATAGAAAATGTGTGGGCAGAACTGAAAAAGTGTGTGAGAGCAAGGAGGCCTACAAACCTGACTCAGTTACACCAGCTCTGTCAGGAGGAATGGGCGGAAGGCTACCGAAAACATTTGACCCAGTTAAACAATTTAAAGGCAATGCTACCAAATACTAATTGAGTGTATGTAAACTTTTGACCCACTGGGAAAGTGATGAAAGAAATAAAAGCAGAAATAAATAATTCTCTCTACTATTATTCTGACATTTCACATTCTTAAAATAATTGGTGATACTAACTGACCTAAGACAGGGAATGTTTACTAGGATTAAATGTCAGGAATTGTGAACAACTGAGTTTAAATGTACTTGGCTAAGATGTATTTAAACTTCAACTGTACATACAAGGTGTGCTTCTGTGTGTAGTGTTTATATGAATCTGTGTCAATACACACTAATTCCACCTGGGCTAGGTTACAAAACACACACACATACATGAACATGCGCAAGCACACACACACACACACACACACACACACACACACACACACACACAGGGAAACCAGGTCCAGTAATCCTTTAAGTCAGAGAGACATGGCAGACAGGAGCAATGTAATGAATGTATTAAATCAGACAGGAGTGGCAGCACCAGGATAAAACAGGCTGACATAGTCACCAGTATGTTCCAGATTAACCTCTGCCACCGCCTCTCTCAGAGCTTCTGCAGGGATGGAAACAGTTGGGGCCCGCTGTCTCTGCACCATGGAAGTCCAGCTCCCACTCTGGCTGTAAACACAATCTCACTGCCTGGCCTGGCTGCCACACTACTGAACACCATTGATCTGTAATACAGTCTCACTGCCTGCCTGCCTGCCATACTGAACACGTCATTGAACTGCACGTGGGCCCTGGATTGCGTTGAGACATTTCACATCGAGGTTTGAAACGTGTTATTATCTGTAAACAGCAGCGCCACAATGGCACCACATTGAGAATATTTATTTGCCCCAAATGAACAGTCACCAACAACAAATGATGTGGTTTGTGCGATGCCACTTTCAAAGAGTTAGTGCCATATTGTGATGAAACCCTGCGGACTCATTGAGCCACATCCGTAGGTCTGAGACTTTCATGAATGACTACTCGTTGAGCCACATCCGCATGTCTGAGACTTCCATAAATGACAGACGAGAGAGTAAAAGAAGGCAATTGAAAAAAAGCGTCCTCTCTCATTCCTGGAAATAAACGTTTCTGGTGGTCCTTGAAAATAATTGCGTCTAACTCAGATGCAAACACGCAGTTGCAAAAAATATCTGATTGGCATTGGCATGAGAATGGACACTTTCCTCCTTCCCTCCTCTAGATACCTAGTTTGCTTATTTATGCAGAAGAAGATTCTCACACTTAGACTATTTCCTCATCAATAAGAATATACCCCTATAGAGGGAGTAAGGCCTCTCCACAAAGAGACATAATATACCCCTATAGAGGTAATAAGGCCTCTCCACAATGAGACATAATATGCCCCTATAGAGGGACTAAGGCCTCTCCACAACGAGACAGAATATACCCCTATAGAGGGAGTAAGGCCTCTCCACAATGAGACAGAGTATACCCCTATAGCAAGCAGGAGTAAGGCCTTTCCACAACAAGACATAATGTACCCCTATAGAGGGAGTAAGGCCTCTCCACAACGAGACAGAATTCACCCTATAGATGGAGTAAGGCCTCTACACAACGAGACATAATATACCCCTATAGCGGGATTAGGGCCTCTTCACAACGAGACAAAATAAACATCCGCAGAGACTGCCACACTTTAGCATTCTCAACAGATCCCTCTGGTCCAAGAGCGCAGGCAGACGGACACGCACACAACACACACACACACACCACATCCTGCAATGTGAGCAGCAGAATAGTGCTCATTCTCAGAGATAGGCTCATCCCCACAGGAAATGACAGATAGGGATCTCTGGGGACTGTACCCAATGTTCGGAACAGATTCAGGTACAAAATATGCTTGCTTGACTGATGAAATGGAATCAATGCAAACAACAAGATGGTGTCAAGTGATGTTGTTTTGCAGTAGTGCCAGTGGAAATACACACATTGTAGGAAAAGTAAACTCTTTCCATACTGTGGAATACTGTGAAATTGTTCTACCTTTAAGTAATGCCTTACCATGGGGTGAATAACCCCTTCAAAATGCAGTGCCTTTCGGAAAGTATTCAGAGCCCTTGACATTTTCCACATTTTGTGACATTAAAGCCTTAAGGTATTATTAAATCGTTTTTTTCCTCATCAATTTACACACAATACCAGATAACGACAAGCAAAATGATGTTTTAAGAAATACTTGCAAAATAAACTAAACTGAAATATTCCATTTTAAGTAAGTATTCAGACCCTTTACTCAGTACTTTGTTGAAGCAGCGATTACAGCTTTGAGTCTTCTTGGGTATGACGCTACATGCTTGGCACACCTGTATTTGGGGGGTTTCTCACAATCTTCTCTGCAGATCCTCTAAAGCTCTGTCAGGTTGGATGGGGAGCGTTGCTGCACAGCTATTTTCAGGTCTCTCCAAAGAAGTTAGATTGGGTTCAAGTCTCCTGTGTTGTCTTGGCTATATGCTTCGGGTCATTGTCCTGTTGGAAGGTGAACCTTCACCCCAGGATTTTTACCTTGTCAGCTCGGGGATTTGATCTTACAAGTCCAACGCTCTAACCACTAGGCTACCTGCCGCACAGAGAATCTTGTTTCTTATGGTCTGAGAGTCTTTGGGTGCCTTTTGGAAAACTCCAAGCGGGCTGCATGTGCCTTTTTCTACCATAAAGGCCTGATTGGTGGAGTCCTGCATAGATGGTTATCCTTCTGGAAGCTTCTCCCATCTCCACAGAGGACTGTCAGAGTGACCATTGGGTTCTTGGTCACCTCCCTGACGAAGGCCCTTCTCCCCCGATTGCTCAGTTTGGCCAGACGGCCAGCTCTAGGAAGAGTCTTGGTAGTTCCAAACTTCTTCCATTTAAGAATGATGGAGACTTGTGTGTTCTTGGGGACCTTCAATGCTGCAGAAATGTTTTTGTACTCTTCCCCAGATCTGTGCCTTGACACAATCCTGTCTCGGAGCTCTACAGACAATTCCTTCGACCTCATGGCTTGTTTTTGCTCTGACATGCACTGTCATCTTTGGGACCTTATATAGACAGGTGTGTGCCTTTCCAAATCATGTTCAATCAATTGAATTTACCAAAGGTGGACTCCAATCAAATTGTAGAATCATCAAGGATGATAGTGAACGTTCATAGTGAACGTTCTGTTAGGTATTTCTGTTTTTGTTTGTAATAAATTTGCAAAAAACTATAAAAACCTGTTTTCGCTTTGTTGTTATGAGGTATTTTGTATAGATTGCTGAGAATTTTTTTAAATAATTTAATCAATTTTAGAATAAGGCTGTAACGTAACAAAATGTGGAAAAAGTCAAGGGGTCTGAAAACTTTCCGAAGGCACTGTATACTCTACTTAATTCTTGGAAAGTCTTAACTTCTCAGGGATTGCTGGGGCGCTAGCGCCCCCAATCCCGACACTACCAGGTGAAATGTAAGGCGCCAAATTCAAAATCCAAAAGTTGAATTATTAAACATCCACCAATATACAAGTGTTCCATACTCATCAAAAGCTCTGTTTCTTGGCAATATCACAGCGTTGTCAGATTTCAAAAAGGCTTTACGGCGAAAGCAGCACATTTGATTGTTTGAGGGTAGCACCTCACATATTTTTCCCATAGCCATGAATCGATTAGCCATCATGGCACACACATAACACATTTCACAGCGAAAACAAATCAATTACCTGTTGAAGAACCTCTGCTGAGGTCATCCTAAGTGTCCAACGAAGACAATCCATGGTTCTTTTGTTAGAAAAAGTAATGTATTTTATCCATAAATCTCCATTTGGTTCGGCGTTATAATCAGAAACGACAGCCTCCACTACTCCATTGAAAACGTGACGCAAACTCGTTCATCTTATACCTATAAACTTGTCCAAGAACAATCAAACATACTTTTAAATGTATCTTTAGGAACACTTTTACGTATATTTACTATTATAAATCAACCGGAATATAAACTGATCGATAAAGACGGTAAAAAAGACACTGCGCTCCTTCTCGGGAACGCGCACTGGGTACCGTTGACATAAAAAGGTCACTTCCTGGTTTGCTCTTCTTCTCTGGTCTAATTCATCCAAAATGAAAATTTACACTGTCTCGAGACTGTTGACATCTAAAGGAAGCGATGGGTACTGCATTCATATGCCCTTATATGGTCATTTTCATGAGGGAGGGGTTCCCAATGAGGCACTCTGTCAAAACCACTTTTTCCAGGACAGAAATTCCTCGGGGTTTCGCGTACCATATGCGTTCTGTTTCACTCACAGACAAATGGTTAACACTTTTGGAAAATTCAGAGTGTTTCCTATCCAATGGTACTAAATATGTGCATATCCTATTTTCTGGGCCTGAATGGGAGGCATTTTACTTTTGGCACGCCAGGCTCTCCAAAACCGACCCCTCAGCTGCCACTCCCTAACAAGTTAACCAAGTGTTAAGACAGCCATGTCAATGGCACAACACCAGACAAAGGTTTGAGGAAATACAGAACGCTTTAGCTCCAGAGCTTTCCATGTCTTAAAGTATGAGAACGGAGTGGTAGTTATAAAGTCCACTCAAATCCTACTGAAATGAGGAAGTAGAGAGATTTGTTGTTAGGACGATATCATCAGCATTTTCTGCGAGGCTGAGAGGCCTGAATGACGTAACATGTAGGCACATACTGTAGCCTACTGTACGTGGAAGAGTTTAAGCTTAAATATATTTTATGCAACATTGCTGAAATACCTATTTTATTGGTGCAATGTACATTTTTATAATTTACTGTACAATATGTAAGTAGTAATACCAGTAGGAACGCTTACAGCAAAGGATTGTAATAGTGATTTGATTAGAAATTATTACAGTGCTACCAGATCAACAGCGATTCAGGGTACACAGGGCTTAGTAGACTGTAAGGACAGAACCCCCGGTCTGCGGTCCTGTTGTCTTATCAGTTCTAGCAGGCTGTGTGATTCATGAGTGTGAGAATGAATGATGAGGCGACAGTGCAGCGGGATCAGAGTGTAAGGGGTTACCCTGGCCCCAGAGGGACCAAAACATCCCCATTATGTGACACGAACAGAGGAACCATCCACCCTGCACCGCCCCACATGACGTGAGAAGGGGAGACAGGCTCCAGTGGGAAGGAGAAGCATGAAATCAAAGGTCAAGCTCCACCAATCTGAACTCTTTTACAGCTTCAACTGCCTCCCGTCCTCTACTGTCCAGCCACCTCTCCGCTCCTTAGCCAGGCCCCCTACCAGGCCCATGCATCCTAACCTGATGACAGTAGCTGATGAACAGTAAATGTGAGCAGTGAGACAGATGATGAAGGAAGCCATACCTCTGGGGATCTAGGCACGCATGGCAGTTTGTCTTGGCCAAGTATACCCTCCTGTCTCCGGCCTACCCCTTTCAGAACCACAATCCCTCAAAGCTGATTGGTTGTTTGGAGGTATTCCCCTGCTGTGGTCCGTAACCTGAAAGCATCTTTCTTTTTTTCTTCTCTCCTGTAGGAAGAACAGTAACTCCTCTGACACGCCATAACCGGGCCATCATAAATCAACACACAACGCAGAACCCTCTAATCTGTCAGCTTGAATGCATCATCTGGGTCATCGTAGTGACATGCGAGGGGGCGGGCCCTCACAGGTTCTCCTTTGCTGAGAATTATGGTTGGTGCTCCCCCACTCTGCAGTCACGCAAGCCCTGCCCTACGTCTGGACCTCAACCTGCTTTTACTGCAGCCGGCAGGGAAACCAGACACTACAAACGGCCCGGGTCCACATCAATTTCACGAGCAAAGTTGCTGCAAAATAAATCATTTCAAGGACTTATGAGAAAGAAGTGGAAGAGGGAATGGAGGGGGTGCTAGTTTTCTAAGCAAACAGATGGAAGCAGGGCTTTCTCCTATAGAGCTCCATTTTTATGAAATGGTCTGCATATCAATGTGAGAGACGCAGACTCTGTCTCAACCTTTAAGTCTTTATTGAAGACTCATCTCTTCAGTAGGTCCTATGATTGAGTGTAGTCTGGCCCAGGAGTGTGAAGGTGAACGGAAAGGCACCGGAGCAACAAGCCACCCTTGCTGTCTCTGCCTGGCCGGTTCACCTCTCTCCACTGGGATTCTCTGCCTCTAACCCTATTACAGGGGCTGAGTCACTGTCTTACTGGTGCTCTTCCATGCCGTACCTAGGAGGGGTGTGTCACTTGAGTGGGTTGAGTCACTGACGTGATCTTCCTGTCTGGGTCGGCGCCCCCTCCTTGGGTTGTGCCATGGGGGAGATCTTCGTGGGCTATACTCAGCCTTGTCTCAGGATGGTAAGTTGGTGGTTGAAGATATCCCTTTAGTGGTGTGGGGGCTGTGCTTTGGCAAAGTGGGTGGGGTTATATCCTGCCTGTTTGGCCCTGTCTGGGGGTATTGTTGGACGGGGCCACAGTGTCTCCCGACCCCTCCTGTATCAGCCTCCAGTAGTTATGCTGCAGTAGTTTATGTGTCGGGGGGCTAGGGTCAGTCTGTTATATCAGGAGTATTTATCCGGTGTCCTGTGTGAATTTAAGTATGCTCTCTAATTCTCTTTCTTTTTCTCTCTCTCTTTCTTTCTCTCTTTCTTCCTTTCTTTCTTTCTTTCTTTCTCTCGGAGGACCTGAGCCCTAGGACCATGCCTCAGGAATACCTGGCCTGACGACTCCTTGCTGTCCCCAGTCCACCTGGTCATACTGCTTCTCCCGTTTCAACTGTTCTGCCTGCGGCTATGGAACCCTGACCTGTTCACCGGATGTGAACCTGTCCCAGACCTGCTGTTTTCAACTCTCTAGAGACAGCAGGAGCGGTAGAGATACTCTGAATGATCGGCTATGAAAAGCCAACTGACATTTACTCCTGAGGTGCTGACCTGTTGCACCCTTGACAACCACTGTGATTATTATTATTTGACTCTGCTGGTCATCTATGAACATTTGAACATCTTGGCCTAGTTCTGTTATAATCTCAAACCCGGCACAGCCAGAAGAGGACTGGCCACCCCTCAGAGCCTGGTTCCTCTCTAGGTTTCTTCCTAGGTTCTGGCCTTTCTAGGGAGTTTTTCATAGCCACCGTGCTTCTGCACCTGCATTGCTTGCTGTTTGGGGTTTTAGGCTGGGTTTCTGTACAGCACTTTGTGACTTCAGCTGATGTAGGAAGGGCTTTATAAATACATTTGATTGATTGATTGCTAGTGAAGTTGGGGGTGCTTCCTGGATCTGAGAAATGCTGTGCACAGGGCTAGCTCTAGCCTTATGGGGGCCCTAAGCAAGATTCTTTTGGAGCCCTCCCCCCACACCTCATGGCAAAACATTTTAGTGGCCCCCTCTTGACGGTGGAGAGAGACATTTTTGTTTTATTTCCTGAAATTCTACACATTTTGCCATGGGGCGTAGAGAAAATGTTACCATTTTCAAGCAAGTTTTCTGCAATTCTAAAAAAAAATCCATGGGGCAGAGAGAAAATAGTTGTAGTTTTACAGCTAATTTCCTGCAATTCTACCCAATTTCCCATGGGGTAGAGAGAATTGTTTGCAGTTCTAAAGCTAATTTCCTGCAAATGTACACATTTTGTAATGACTTAGAATGACTAACAAAATCAATGCGGGCCCCCTGGAGGTAAGGGCCCCCGGACATGATTACGACAAGTTGAGATAGCTAGCTAGATTAACTACCAATAACAAATGTGTTAGCTGACATGGTTAATTGAGGGACTGTCAGTGTCTGACATAACAAGAGAAAGACTGCTGATGCACAATTGAATTTCAGATTGCACCTGGTGTATTCTACTATTCTTACTCTCAATAGTAAATTGAGACCCCAACTGAGGTCCTTTTTGAGACCACTTGTGAGATTATGCCTGGAACCGGCCCTGGCCATGCATAAAACAAAATAGACCCTAACTCCTTTGGCAAGATTATATTTCTGCCAACGAGATAAAGTCAGATAGTGTTGTCTATGATAACAAGCATCCAACTGAGTGTAGCGTCATGTCTAGATAATGTTAATTACACCATAAAGTGTTCTGTGTAGATCAAAGTGTCCCCCCTTTGATAATAAATTAAGATACAGCTGCTCACCTAATTCTATTAGACTAATCATATTTCCCCCAGACGTACCAAGCATCCAGGAAAAGGAGTTCTAGATTTACATCTCATTTGAGATAGGAAATTTGGCTTTTACAAGGCAGGATTCAGCCCAGACTCCATAACATAAAATATCTGTGAAGCTGAGGCATCCTTTCCCTCACCTGAAGTATTTGCATAAAACTAACCCTTAAGCTGCTGTTGATAACGGCTCAAACAGAGGCCTGCATGTTCAGGCATAAATGACGGTCGATATCCACAAAAAGCTAGCGCCCCCACTCCTGACACTACCCGGTGAAATGTAAGGCGCCAAATTCAAAATCCAAAAGTTGAATTATTAAACATGCATCAATATACAAGTGTTGCATAGTCATCAAAAGCTCTGCTTCTTGGCAATATCACAGCGTTGTCAGATTTCAAAAAGGCTTTACGGCGAAAGCACAACATTTGATTGTTTGAGGATAGCACCTCTAATATTTCTGCATTAGCATAAATTCATAAACCAGCGCGGTTCACACAAAACCCATTTCACAGCGAAAACAAATCCCTTACCTTTCGAAGAACTTCTGCTGAGGGCTTCCCAAGTGTCCAACAAAGACATTCAATTGTTTTTTTGTTAGAAAAAGTAATTTATTATATCCATAAATCTCAGTTTGGTTGGCGCGCGTTATGTTCAGAAAATCCAACGTCAAATCGCCCATTGAAATGTAAAGAGAACACGTTCAAATATACTTATAAACTTTTCCTAAACATATCAAATACCAGTTATAATGCATCCTTAACTATCCTTTTATGAATATTAGCGATAATATTTCACTCGGATGGTAACCTAAACGTTATGAAAGGAAAATACAGTGGGGCGTGCATCCAGTCTCGCGCCCGAGAAATCTTGTTGACATCTGAGCTCCCCTGACCATTTCCTGTTTCTATCCGTTTTGCTTACTCCAATCACTCTCAGTCTTTGTATATAGACTGCTGACATCTAGTGGAAGCCATAGGTACTGCAATCTCGGAGCTGGATTGCCTTTAAGTCAATGGGGAGAGTCTCAAACAGAGCAAAGGTCACAAAAAAACTGCAATTCCGGATGGATTTTCCTCTGGTTTTCACCTGCTATATCAGTTCTGTTATACTCACATACATTATTTTAATACTCTTAGAAACTTCAGAGTGTTTCCTATCCAATAGTACTAATTATGTGCATATCCTATTTTCTGGGCCTGAGTGGCAGGCATTTTACTTTCGGCACGCCAGACTCTCCAAAACCGTCACCTAAGTTAATGAGCTGTCTGATTAAGCCTTATCCAGCCCTGTGCTGTACTTTCGGCTTCCAAGACTTAATAGATTGAGAGCAACTAAAAGTTTGTCCTTAATTTTCCTCCGCTAATGGAAACACATGTATCAATGTTATTGTGGTGACCTTTTTTTCACTTGGGTAACAAATAATGTGTAATTATGGCAAAAATTAACATTCTTAATATTTTCTTCATATTTTTTACAACATTCAGACAGCCATATAAGACATAGAGATTGCGTCCCAATGTTTCTGCACTTCACAAGCCTGATGTCCGGCACTAAAACATAGTCAGATTGTTTTTAAATAAGAAAAATACAGAAATCAGCCCTTATTGCTGCAAGTCAATATACTAGACAGGTAATCATTAAGACAGACATTTGGATGTACACAAATACACTGCTCAAAAAAATAAAGGGAACACTTAAACAACACAATGTAACTCCAAGTCAATCACACTTCTGTGAAATCAAACTGTCCACTTAGGAAGCAACACTGATTGACAATAAATTTCACATGCTGTTGTGCAAATGGAATAGACAACAGGTGGAAATTATAGGCAATTAGCAAGACACCCCCAATAAAGGAGTGGTTCTGAAGGTGGTGACCACAGACCACTTCTCAGTTCCTATGCTTCCTGGCTGATGTTTTGGTCACTTTTGAATGCTGGCGGTGCTTTCACTCTAGTGGTAGCATGAGACGGAGTCTACAACCCACACAAATGGCTCAGGTAGTGCAGCTCATCCAGGATGGCACATCAATGCGAGCTGTGGCAAGAAGGTTTGCTGTGTCTGTCAGCGTAGTGTCCAGAGCATGGAGGCGCTACCAGGAGACAGGCCAGTACATCAGGAGACGTGGAGGAGGCCGTGGGAGGGCAACAACCCAGCAGCAGGACCACTACCTCCGCCTTTGTGCAAGGAGGAGCACTGCCAGAGCCCTGCAAAATGACCTCCAGCAGGCCACAAATGTGCATGTGTCTGCTCAAACGGTCAGAAACAGACTCCATGAGGGTGGTATGAGGGCCCAACGTCCCACAGGTGGGGGTTGTGCTTACAGCCCAACACCGTGCAGGACGTTTGGCATTTGCCAGAGAACACCAAGATTGGCAAATTCGCCACTGGCGCCCTGTGCTCTTCACAGATGAAAGCAGGTTCACACTGAGCACGTGACAGACGTGACAGAGTCTGGAGACGCCCGTGGAGAACGTTCTGCTGCCTGCAACATCCTCCAGCATGACCGGTTTGGCGGTGGGTCAGTCATGGTGTGGGGTGGCATTTCTTTGGGGGGCCGCACAGCCCTCCATGTGCTCGCCAGAGGTAGCCTGACTGCCATTAAGTACCGAGATGAGATCCTCAGACCCCTTGTGAGACCATATGCTGGTGCGGTTGGCCCTGGGTTCTTCCTAATGCAAGACAATGCTAGACCTCATGTGGCTGGAGTGTGTCAGCAGTTCCTGCAAGAGGAAGGCATTGATGCTAAGGACTGGCCCGCCCGTTCCCCAGACCTGAATCCAATTGAGCACATCTGGGACATCATGTCTCGCTCCATCCACCAACGCCACGTTGCACCACAGACTGTCCAGGAGTTGGCGGATGCTTTAGTCCAGGTCTGGGAGGAGATCCTCAGGAGACCATCCGCCACCTCATCAGGAGCATGCCCAGGCGTTGTAGGGAGGTCATTCAGGCACGTGGAGGCCACACACACTACTGAGCCTCATTTTGACTTGTTTTAAGGACATTACATCAAAGTTGGATCAGCCTGTAGTGTGGTTTTCCACTTTAATTTTGAGTGTGACTCCAAATCCAGACCTCCATGGGTTGATAAATTTGATTTCCATTGATAATTTTTGTGTGATTTTGTTGTCAGCACATTCAACTATGTAAAGAAAAAAGTATTTAATAAGATTATTTCATTCATTCAGATCTATGATGTGTTATTTTAGTGTTCCCTTTATTTTTTTTAGCAGTGTATATATATAAAAATGATATAAAGTAAATAAAAATAAGTCATTATCCATGTTGAGTTTTCTTCTGAGTTCCTCTGAACATTCTTGCGGAAAATTTGATTTTGGAATTGAAGCCACCATGACTGCTACAGAGTGCAGCAGGAGGCCTCCACAGAGTACTGTATGTGGCGAGGCCAGAGAGGCAGACACATGCAGGGCCAGGCTCACCTCAGAGTCAGGCTGTGCCGTAGCTGTATATATGAAGCCTTTCTGGGGCAATACAAATCAAAAGTGTACGGCAGTAATGGCCCTAATTTCTGTCTGGCACGCTGAGTCATTTGGAAGATCAATCAGTTCTAGGTAAATAAACGGTTGCCTCTCTGGATGTCGTTCAACAAACTCCCTTTCATTCTCTTCCGCTCAGAGTCCTGCGTTAGTTTGGCGGGACAATGAACCGCTTCCTCTGAGGATACTACTGTGACTTAAGTCATTACTACGAGTGGAGATGCACAACAGGAACATCCGCAGATTGCTCTTTCCCAACTACTTCCTGATTTGATTCAGTGCACGCCACATCAAATGTCAGTTTGATTCACAAAAACAGTTTCACATCTGTATGGTAGACCACATTCTTTGTCTCGGCCCACACATTCCAGGAACAATGCTCAGAAACGTCAGTTTAACAGAACCTGGCCACACACAAAACACTGTGCCAGCGGGCAGACACCATTGAAACAAACCTCTATGGCTAATCATAGACAAGACTACCCCTCAGGAGGCCGGATCCTGTGGTTTCAAGGCTAGAAAAATGGTACAGATGCATTCAGGGATGGTGGAGGAAAGTTTATCCCAGCCCAAACTTCTGACAGTAGGAAATATTGAAAAAGTGAAGATTGTCTACTCTATTGCAATCTATGTATACATTACACCAATTCCTTCCTTTTTTGCTTTGTACCCCTAAACCAAGTTTGTCTGTCTATACTCAATACAAAATGTAAATTACTGCACACTCTGAACTTACAGGAATGCAGACTGAGGAGAAAAAGGACAATATAGTGGCTTGCCTTCAGGCTGCCATCACTATAGGTAGCCATGAGATCATTTCTGGTTAGCCTGTTAAGACCCCCACTCAGTGGATACTGGGTAATTATCTGCAGGCACGCAAAGCTCTGGCACAGCCCCTAGACTAGCGGTACCTTATCTCTGCTGTAAGAGTTACAGAAAGGCCTTTTCCTCCTCTGTGAGACTGCATGTTCCTCCTCTCAGTGTGTGCAGATCACTCATAGAATGGTCATGTTTTCTTGATGACCATTTTTTTAAATTTTATTTTACCTTTATTTAACTAGGCAAGTCAGTTAAGAACAAATTCAACTGCCTTGTTCAGGGGCAGAACGACAGATTTTTACCTTGTCAGCTCTGGGATTCAATCTTGCGACCTTTCGGTCCAAGTCCAACGCTCTAACCACTTGGCTATTTGCCGCCCCCAATACTGTTGTTTATTTAAACAAGTGATTGAAGCATGCCCTGATTGTAGATGTCTCTTATTTAGCCTAGTCAAAGTGAATTACTGACTTTCCTCAATGTTTTACACAGTGAGTCTGAGAGGACGTGTGCTGGTTGGAATAACACATATAAGAGTCATTCACACAAATCACTCCCTAAAGATTACTCTCTATGTCTCTGTTTCAGCCGATATCATGCCCCTTTTTCATTGAGGTTAAATCGAGGTAGTCACACAACATCAGCGAGGTCATTCAGAATCCAAGACCACTGAGCACTTAGATACAGAGAGGAGGACAGAGAGAGATAAGAGAGAGAGACTTACAGTAACTGATCAGGGCCTGGTTTCTCAAAAGTGTCTTAAGGCTAAGTTCATCTTTAGAACCATTGAGCTCAATTATTCAACTTAGCCTTAAGATGCTGTTAGGAAACCTCTCAGCTGTCTCAAACTAAAATCTAAAGTTTGAAAAGAAAACAAGACTGCCCCCTTGTGTCAAACTTATTTACTTTACAGCAGGGCTCATCAACTAGATTCAGCTTCCAGACGATTTCTTCTTGAGAGGATTATCATGGGGCTGGAATTAATTACAAATCATTTTTAGACTGCAAACCTTGCTTACATTTGTATACTATCACATATACTGTGTCTCTCTATTATGCGTGTGAACACTTTGGAACAGATTTCCAAAATTAAAATCACTTGGAGCTGATTTGCTGATGTTTTTACAGTCTTTTATCTCCCAATAAAATCAGGCCAAATTCAGCCCACAGGCCACCAGTTGAGGAACCCTGCTATACAGTAATTAAGATTTCATTACACTAAACATTCTATACAGTAACAACAATATTGATAGCATTTTAGATATGTCTATTTTACCTGAAGGATTATATATAAACAACTAAAATAAGGGATTATTGGAATTAATGCACAAAGATAAGCAAATAGAGTGTATTTATATATATATATACACACACACACTGCAGTTGAAAAGTTTGGGGTCACTTAGAAATGTCCTTGTTTTTGAAAGAAAAGCAATTTTTTTTGTCCATTAAAATAACATAAAATTGATCAGAAATACAGTGTCAACATTGTTAATGTTGTAAATTACTATTGGAGCTGGAAACGGCTGATTTTTTAAATGGAATATCTACATGGGCGTACAGAGGCCCATTATCAGCAACCATCACTCCTGTGTTCCATGGCACGTTGTGTTAGCTAATCCAAGTTTATCATTTTAAAAGGCTAATTGATCGTTAGAAAACCCTTTTGCAATTATGTTAGCACAGCTGAAAACTGTTGTTCTGATTAAATAAGCAATATAACTGGCGTTCTTTAGACTTGTTGAGTATCTGGATCATCAGCTATTGTGGGTTCGATTACAGGTCCTTAACTGGCAGCTTTATTAAATAGTACCCGCAAAACATCAGTCTCAACGTCAAATGTGAAGAGGCAACTCCGGGATGCTGGCCTTCTTGCAAAGGAAAAGCCAAATCTACGACTGGCCAATAAAAAGAAAAGATTAAGATGGACAAAAGAACACAGACACTGGACACAGGAAGATTGGAAAAAGTGTTATGGACAGACTAATCGTCCCTTCCTGTTGTACGCGAAACAAGTAAAAGCTTGGTTTTGTTTGTTTGGAAAGTTTGTTGTTTAAAAGTATATTGGAAAGTTCTTGGTAGCTACCTAGTGTTTTGTCCAAATACTTGTGCATTCTACTAATAAAAGAATGGATGACCTGACTAGAGAGGACCAGGACCTGAAGAACAGTTTGCAGTTCAACAGTTTGCAGTTCTCCCAGGGTCAGCTCGACGAGTGGAAACAGGAGAACGGCAAGATGACAGCAATCTGTAAGTTATTGAGAGAGGACATCAGTTCTGTGTGTGAATCCATGATAACAATGACAGATAAATCAGAGGGACAATCAAGGCGAAACAACATGGTTGTGGACGGAATTGCAGAATCTCCACATGAGACCTGGATGGAGTCTGAGGACAAAGTGAGGGAACTGATCTCTGAGAAATTTAAGATGGACCACAGGAAGATTGAGTTGGAGCGCGACCACAGGACTGGAAAACCCACCACCGGCCCAGGTGATAGGCCCAGGCCGATAGTGGTCAAGTTCCTGAGGTTCAAGGACAAGGTAGCTGTTCTGGAAAGAGCCAAGAACTTGAGAGGAACGTATATCTTCCTCAACGAGGACTATCCTGAAGCTGTGCGCCAGAAGAGGAAAGAACTGATCCCAGCCAGGAAAGCTGCCAGAGCACGTGAGGACATTGCGTACATCCGCTACGACAGGCTCATTGTCCACCCTCCCTCCCAGAAGCCTGGAAGGGATGAGAAAGTCAAGCCTATGGGTTTGTAGCCTCAACCCCGCAGCACACACACACACCAATTGATTAATGGACTGCTGGATGTATATATATTTTTTTCTCTTGCTTTGTCTGCTCTTTTCAATATTATGTCTATCTCCGATAAGCTACCCAGGAAAGGGCTAAAAATAGCCCATATTAATATATGTAGCCTTAGAAATAAGGTTCATGAAATCAATAACTTGCTAACATCAGATAATATTCATATGTTAGCCATGTATGAGACTCACTTAGATAATTCATTTGATGATACATCAGTAGCAATACAAGGATATAACATTTATATAAGAGACAGAAATGCTTATGGGGGAGGAGTTGCTGTATATATTCAGAGCCATATCCCTGTAATGCTTAGAGAAGATCTTATGTCAATTGTTATTGAAGTGTTGTGGTTGCAGGTTCACTTGGCACATCTAAAGCCTTTTCTTTTGGGGTGTTGCTATAGGCCACCAAGTGCTAACAGTCTGTATCTAAATAATATGTGTGAAATGCTTGATAGTGTATCTGATGTAAACAGAGAGGTCTACTTTCTTGGGGACCTGAATATTGACTGGTTTTCATCAAGCTGTCCGCTCAAGAGGAAGTGTCTTACTGTAACCAGTGTCTGTAATCTGGTTCAGGTTATTAATCAATCTACAAGGGTGTTTACAAACACTACAGGAACAAGATCATCCACATGTATTGATCACATTTTTTGTAATGCTGTAGAACTTTGTTCGTACCCATTGGATGCAGTGATCACAAAATAGTGGCTATATCCAGGAAAGCCAAAGTTCCAACAGCTTTGCCTAAAATAGTGTATAAGAGATCATACAAACGATTTTGCTGTGACTCTTATGTGGATGATGTTAAAAAATATTTGTTGGTCTGATGTGATTAATGAGGAGCATCCAGACGCTGCACTTGATGAATTTAGGAAATTGCTTCTTCCAATTATTGATAAACATGCACCTGTTAAGAAACTGACTGTTAAGGCTCCATGGATTGATGAGGAATTGAAAAAACTGTATGGTTGAAAGAGATTGGGCAAAAGGAGTGGCTAATAAGTCTAGCTGTACATCTAACTGGCTTACTTACTGCAAATTGAGAAATTATGTGACTACTCTCAACAAAAAGAAGAAGAAACTTTATTATGAAGCCAAGATCAATGATATAAAGAATGATGGAAAAAAACTTTGAAGTACTTTAAATGAAATGATGGGCAGAACAAATTTAACTCCATCTTTCATCGAATCAGATGGCTTATTCATCATTCATTTAATTATTATTTCATTGGCAAAGTGGGCAAACTTAGGCAGGAAATGCCCACAACAAACAGTGAGCAATTATATTCATGTATAAAAAAACGAATAATGGAAGAAAAGCAGTGCATGTTTGAATGTTGTAAAGTTAGTGTGGGAGAGGTGGGAAAATGATTGTTAATGATCAATAATGACAAACCTCCTGGCATTGACAACTTAGATGGAAAGCTACTGAGGATGGTGGCTGACTCTATAGCCACTCCTATCTGCCATATTTTTAACATGCCATATCGTGGATTCAGAGATATCTATCTAATAGAACTCAAAGGGTTTTCTTAACATGTTTGACATTAGAGACGCTTCCATTAAAGTGTGGTGTACCGCAGGGCAGCCCTTTAGGCCCTCTACTCTTTTCTATTTTTACCAATGACCTGCCAGTGGCATTAAACAAAGCATGTGTGTCCATGTATGCTGATGATTCAAATATATACGCATCAGCAACCACAGCTAATGAAGTCACTGAAACCCTTAACAAAGAGTTGCAGTCTGTTTTGGAATGGGTGGCCAGTAATAAACTGATCCTGAACATCTTTAAAACTAAGAGCACTGTATTTAGTACAAATCATTCCTTAAGTGCTAGACCTCAGCTGAATCTGGTAATGAATGGTGTGGCTGTTGAACAAGTTGAGGAGACTAAATTACATGGCGTTACCTTAGATTGTAAACTGTCATGGTCAAAACATATAGATTCAATGGTTGCAAAGATGGGGAGAGGTCTAGCCGTAATAAAGAGATGCTCTGCTTTTTTGACACCACACTCCAAAAATCAAGTTCTGCAGGCTCTAGTTTTGTCTAATCTTGATTATTGTCCATTCGTGTGGTCCAGTGCTGCAAGGAAATACCTAGTTAAGCTGCAGCTGGCCCAGAACAGAGCGGCACGTTTTGCTCTTAATTGTAATCAGAGGGCTAATATTAATACTATGCATGCCAGTCTCTCTTGCCAGTCTCTCTTAAGAGTTGAGGAGAGACTGTCTGCATCACTTCTTCTTTTTATAAGAAACATTAATGTGTTGAAAATACCAAATTGTTTGCATAGTCAACTTACACACAGCTCTGACACACACATTTATCCCACCAGACATGCCACAAGGGTTCTTTTCATAGTCCCCAAATCCAGAACAAATTCAAGAAAATGTACAGTATTATATAGAGCCCTTATTGCATGGAACTTCCTTCCATCTCATGTTGCTCAAATTAACAGCAAACCTGGTTTCAAAAAACAGATAAAGAAACACCTCGCGGCACAACGCCTCTCCCCTATTTGACCTAGATAGTTTGTGTGTAAGCATTGATATGTAGGCTACGTGTGCCTTTTAAAAAATGTATGTTGTTCTGTCCTTGAGCTGTTCTTGTCTGATGATGTTCTGTAATATGTCATTCTGTATTATGTTTTATGTTTTGTGTGGACCCCAGGAAGAGTAGCTACTGCTTTTGCAACAGCTAATGGGGATCCTAATAAAATACCAAATAAGTTTGAGGTGTTCGGATCACAAATAAGAACATTCGTGAGACACAGAAAAAATGAAAAGATGCTGGAGGAGTGCTTGACGCCATCTGTCAAGGATGTGGATTCAATGTGATGGTCTGGGGGTGCTTTGGTGGTGGTAAAGTGGGAGATTTGTACAGGGTAAAAGGGATCTTGAAGAAGGAAGGCTATCACTCCATTTTGCAACGCCATGCTATACCCTGTGGTCGGCGCTTAATTGGAGCCAATTTCCTCCTACAACAGGACAATGATCCAAAGCACTGCTCCAAACTATGCAAGAACTATTTAGGGAAGAAGCAGTCAGCTGGTATTCTGTCTATAATCGAGTGGCCTTCACAGTCACCGGATCTCAACCCTATCAACCCTGAACCCTGTCATGATCGGTTGTGCTCAGTGTATTGCAATTATAAACCTAGTGTACTAAGATAAACCAACGTAAGCTATTTCTTGTGACCAGGGGTGTCATCAAAGATGTTTGAAGAAGTAGAGGTGTTCTGGTTGGTGAATACAGAGTTCCTGTCATCACTGAGGTTCTTGCTGGTGTTGTAGTAGTAGAGGAAAAGGAAGAAGCCTGGAGGACGAGGGAAGCTCAGTCACTATCAGTAGTGAAATAGCTTTAGACATGAACCATGATACACAGCTAGGGTCAGGAGTTTTCCATGACCACATGCCCTGACCAGGAAAAACTGTAGGGCCAGATGTTTATCCTGGTCAGACCTCATGGTGAGGCAAAAGATTCTGGCCCTGCATGAAACCACGGCCATCCTCATCCTAAACCCCTGTCATTATTGAGCGATGCCTACCTTGGAAGGAGTTGAGGATGCTGAAGATGTAGTAGGATGGTATGACCATGGTTCCGAAGCTGACGAAAGAAAAGCCCCAGGTGAGGCCCAGCAGGAATAGGAGACCCAGATGGCCAGGGTGTTCTTAGATGCTGGGTCCTGCTGGCCCTCGCCTGCCTTGGTCTTCCTCAGCAACAAGATCTGCCTCACCACAATTATGAAGATGGTCAAAGTCGAGACAAACACCCAGGCGTAATAGGCGATGTTGACTCCGTAATGGAATCCAGCACCTGAAATGTACAATGGAAATGTATTTTAAGAGTCAATGAGGTAAATGGTTTCTGATTATCCTTAGGAAAAGAACAGACAGTTCCAACAGTAAAATGTACACTTACATTTTCACTGAATTCCCATCATTTATGTTTATGGACATGAGTTGATATTTGCTCAGTCCCAGAAGGACGATGACCACTAGAGCTGGAAGGACTGGAGAGAAGGAGAAACACAAGGCTGATGCCAGATGCCTGATCCAACTGCTATGATTTGTGCAATCGGAGGCGATAACACAGTAGGTTTACAAATGTACTACAGATGTACTATCTTAATTTGACCAGTTTCTCACAACAGGAAATTATCAGTATTATGCGGATTATAATTAATGGACATTATTGTAGGGGTTGATACATTTTTCGTTAGGGCAAATCAAGTCAGCCTTTTTAAACCTCAAATCTACTACAAGTTTGCATTTCCTGCTGTGCAGGACAATTGTCTGTGACAACAGAGTGATCGAATTAAGATCTGTATGTTGTGTCAATCAGTGAAGTACAATGAGGAGCATTCTAATACACCCTAATACGACTTTGTTCTCACCCCATCCCACAACGTAAACCTTCAGCATATAATGCTTGACATGAACATTGAGTTTCTTCAGTTGCAGGAACAAGTGGACTGCCTCAATGAGGAACCAGGTGAAGGTGGACAACATGGTGTAGTGCATGACTGCTGATATGATGACATATGCTATATAGCTCCCCATAGCTGCAATGGTCTCATTGGTCAGAAAGTTCAGGTTCAGGAAAAACGTAGCCACGAAGAGGTTGACAAGGATCTTGGTGGCTTGGCTAGATTTGGTTTTGCTGTGGAACCAGAGGAGAACAGAGTTTGTTGTTTCAGCGCCAATATTCTCATTTAGCTCGACATGGCCAGCCTGCTATAGAGCTCTACTAGTCATCATACTCACACTGCAAGACTTTTCTGTAATTTCAACAGTAGAACACTGTAAAATGTAAGGTAAAATACCTTAAATGTGTTTTACAGCATGATTGCTGTAGATTGCACTTCATTATGGGTAAAATGCAGAAAAATACTGTTATTAACTGTAATTGTAAGCCTCCTGTAAAAATTACTCTAACTTACTGTATTTATTTACAGTAGTACCCGAACACTGCTGTAGTTGTGGTGTGAGAGAGAGAGAGAGAGAGAGAGAGAGAGAAAGAAAGAAAGAAAGAAAGAAAGAAAGAAAGAGAGCTGCCGGTTTTGAATATCAGAAGTTGTTTTTCTTAGCAGGTTACAAGAATTAACGCAGCAGGTTAGGATAATTGGGTAAAGGTTAGGGAAATCTAAAATGCTAACAATGTCTCCGACGCGACTCAAACCAATCTACAACCAGGCCTGCCCTGAGAACAGACTTGATTTCCACTAAGGCGATGCTCCGCGCCAAAAGGTCTGTGAGGGAAGACTCATGAGAAAATAAGCTTTCTGTTCTACTCAAGCTATGTTATTTAGTATTTTCGTGGAAAAGTCGCCTAGATATTTTTGAGCATCTGCTAGGTATGTACTAATTCCATATACTTATATACCTACTGCAAGTTTCTTAACTAAGCTACTAACTAGGTAGCTAACGTTAGCTTGTTTGGACTGTGTTAGCTAACAGTATAGCCAAGTTGACAGGTCTGTTGATCTTTCTTGCTGGTGCAATAATCAGTGATATTGTAGCTATAGAGCAAATCATTTTAGTTTAAACAACGTGCAGTAATCCATATGTGTGTTTCTTTGAATAGGTTACTTAACCGGTGGGTGCATGACCTGGTGCTAACGCTATGATATTAGTGGCAAAGTGGTTGTGGGCTTCACCTGACAAAAATACAGTTCGTCTAGGGAGGGAGCGAGAGTTTAGTTTGTCAGCAGGCACGGACTGACATTTTGCCTTGGGATGTATACTTTATGGGTGGTTCTGTAGTTAGAATGAGAGGAACGGAAGCTCTCAGATGAAAGGGGAATGGTGCTTGCTAACGTTAGCTGTAGCTCAGAGAACGCGAACTCCATTGGACACCTTTCTCTAAATATCTCTGGTTAATGTTAACTCTAATTCAGTCTCGGGTTCGTGTGATTTAGCGAAGGTGTAGTGGAATATTCCCCCTATGCTTTTGTTATCCATTGAATTCATTAATTCAGGAACAGACTGATATTTACCGTGCAGGATATTAAAGTTATCTTTTATTTTCATTTTCTTCAGATTGTGGGGGTAACTTGCTAGCGCAATGGTCGTGGCGTTTTCCCGCGTGAGTTTAATTTTTCTCATGCTTTTGCAAATCTTTCAGAAGTGATCCTTATCCAAATAGGCAACGTTAAATTAATGATTTCTGAAACATCAGGCACAGACTGATATTTTATTTAGTCTTGTAGTATATAATTATTATTTTTAGATTGTGTGGTTGGCATGAGTTGCATGGTAACGTATAGCTTTTTTTGGTGTGTGCATGCAATTTGGTTAGAAATGTGGCGAACTACAGTTTTGCTTGTGGGGTAGAGTGCCCTTGCACCAAAGCATCACAACTTGTTACACTACCCCGACCTTATCCTGCAATTTGGGCGACTCATTCGATTGTGGACACCGATGTTTGAGATCAAGCACTCCTACTTCAAGGAGTGTGCCAGAAAACTTGTCTGAGAGCCACCAGTTACTCCAATCTTACTTATGCAGCGGTTCGCAAAGCACTGCAGAGGTGTCTAAAATTGTATACAAAGTAAAAACATACACTAAAGGCCTTGTTGTAATGGTAGGGTATTGTGACGGATACACATTTGGAAAGATCTCACTGATTCTTGCCACAGAATCACAGGTTCGTTTAATTGTTGGGGTGTGCCAGTCTGTGTCACTTGTCGATCTCGAGGTTCATTTTATACCAGATTCTCTGATTAATTATGTGTGTGTTAATGAAGATAGTCTGAGTAATTATTACCCACTACCACTTTATAAAGTAAGGTTTCCCTGCATCACTCAGTCTGTTCTCCTTAAACCAGTGTAGGCATGGAGGATCTTCAAGATGCAATTAAACACCAATTGCCCGAGTTGGAGACCGAGATGATGAGATCTTTCTCGGAGCATCTGAGGGCAAATGTTGGAGTGGAGAATATTAACGACCTTGAATATGTTCAGCCGGATGACATAAAATACCATTTGACGCCAATATAGTGCCGGGAATTGCTAGTATAGTGCCAGGAATTTTTCAACCAAAGAGGTGAGATCTTGATTGATAAATGTAACATGTTTATGTAATTGTTATGAAATTAAGGTGCTATCTAGAACCTAAAATGGTTATTTGGCTGTCCCCATAAGAGAACCCTTTGAAGATCCCTTTTTGATTCCAGGTACATGTATAACCCTTTTGGTTCCAGGTAGAACTCTTCTGGGTTCCAAGTAGAACCCTTTCCACAGAGGGTTCTACATGGAACCCAAAAGGGTCCTACCAGCAAGCAAAAAGGGTTCTTCTATGGGGACAGCCAAAGAACCCTTTTGGAAACCTTTTTTCTAAGAGTGTACACACACTAGGTTAAAAAGGTTCTGTAAATTGTTTGTTTGTTTGCCCTCAAAATAAATGGTTTATACTATGAGGGAGCGAGGCATGTGCAATAAATAGGATGGAAATTACAAAAATACAGAAAAGTACAAAAATATACAAATGTTTCTGTAAATTGTTTGTCCTATTGTGCTGGTATGGAGTGCAGCGCACAGCCTAACAATAGTAAAAGAAAAAAAAAAAATGAAGAATGGATACGATCTGTAACAATGGATAGGACACTTGTCCTCCTCCAAGCATCAGTGACCTCCAGGAACAGTCGCCTTTCCTTTTCACCAAGTTATGGCTCTGCGACCACTTCAGTACTCGGGATTGACAGTCACCTGACTCAAGCTCTCCTGAACAAGGGTAAGAGAATTGTCAACTTTTTTAAAAGCCAAAAGCCAAAGTTAAGGAGAGAGATCCAGTGCCTGCTGAATGAAATCGACGGTTACATAAAAGGCAATGACGATCTAACAGCCACTGCTGCCATTCTTTTGTTGATGACCCACTTCAAAGAGAAGGACGAATCTCTGTTCCTCTTGGTAGATGTAAGGAATAGTGTTTTAATACTTCTAAAGTTTATATGATTAATGGTGTTTATACTGTACTATTACACATTAATATTTTTTATATGTATGTTTTGTGATTTTAGGTCACTGCAACTCGGGTTGATGTCGAGGCGCAAATTCCTTTGCCAGACACACCAAGGCTGATCATGCTTGGTAATACATTTATTTTATTTAAGGTGGAACAGAAATATAAAGTATTGTGGTACCTATCTAGAGATGTCTAGTATGTATACACTAACACCCTTTAGTGTATTTCAGGAAATGGATTTACATCAGGAATGCTGTAATGTTTTTTACAGTAAGGAAAATAGTACTGTAAACTATATTACAGAATCACTGCTGTAAAGCAAAATTACAGTTTTAAACTGGCAACTGTGGTGCCAGTATAATGCTGTAATGCTTTAATAGGGGGCAGGTGATAGACAGGTCAAGGCAGGCAGGGGTCCGCAAACCAGAGGAGGGGCAGCGGTACCGGACGGCAGGCAGGGTCAGGGTAAGGCAGAGGTTGGTAATCCAGAGGGGGGCAAAGGTACAGGTCGGCAGGCTCAGGGCCAGGCAGAGTGGTCAGGCAGGCGGGCTCGAAGAACAGGCAAGGGTCAAAACCAGGAGGGCGAGAAAAGAGAGACTGGAAAAAGCAAGAGCTAAGACAAAAAACGGTTGTTGACTTGGAACAAACAAGATGAACTGGCAACAGACGAACAGAGAACACAGGTATAAATACAAAGGGGATAATGGGGAAGATGGGTGACACCTGGAGGGGTGTGGAGACAATCACAAAGACAGGGGAAACAGATCAGGGTGTGACACAATCTACAATATGAGAATAATTATAATTTCAATCTTTATCAATCAGTGTACAGTTGAGTATTTTGTTCAAGAATAAAACCGATACTTTCATAATAAGTTAACTGACTAATAGTAATCATTGTTCTACTTCTAATGGACAAGTTACTGTACTTAGTCATGTCCTTGTTAGGGGAAAAGCCAAAGTAGATATCATTGGGATTTATTTTACGAAGTTTACTAAGGAGTCCTTTAACCTTTCCCATAGAAATGGCTGCAGTGTTGGTGTTTCCCATCAGCTCAATCAACGAGGAAAGATTTTTCATAGACTCACTGTCATAGTGAGAGAATATAGATGAGATCCCAGTTTGCCCTGCTCTAGACGTTTTTTGTTGTTGTATGGGGTAGATCAGCTTTAATATTGCAGATAGATTGTAGGTTCTATCAATTTGTTCCCCCCTACCCTACCATCCCTACCCTGATTGGAGTAAACTAACGGGCAACAATACCTCTACTGCTACTTACAGCTATTTTGCTCACATCTATGGTACCTGTAGTTAAATAATTATATATAATATTATACATAATTTCCTCTTCAAGTGCTGGATTTTCACCCACAGCGGCAAATCCAACATTCTTTCTGATCTTAACTCCAACCCTCCGATGTCCCCAGATTAACCCATCTTTCCCAGTATAATGCCATTTTGCTATTTCCTGTTGCAGTACATCTCTCCATTTTACTGTGATGTCTTACAAGGATCCTGAACATCTATTTGTTACATTTCTACTGATATTGCCCTTTTACACGAGTATAATGATATTCCCCATTGACTGATCGTGGTTTTTCAGGTCCCCTAACAATGCTCTAGACTTTTCTGTGATGAGCCTAAATCACATCCCCTGAATTGTATTCCCACAAACCACCATGATTATTAGCACCACTGTTACATCTGCCCCACTAGAAGAGAATGTTTGTTGTCACATGTACTGTAGTATTACTGTTTTATTACTTCTTAAACTCTAAATTCTTACGATGCCAAATCAGCACCTATCACCCCACTTGAGCTTTCCAGTTGGGAGCCGCACACAGACGTTTAAATCCGGCTTCCCCACATGTTTGTCACGTCACACAACTTCGCGTGATTGCTTCCCCCCGTAGTGATCATAAGAATGAATGTATCTGCAAATCAATCAAAACAAAAACAATGCATTTTGCTCAGACCACATTTGAATGTCCAGTATGACTTCTTCATTAGAACTACAGTACTTTATTCATTTGAACATAATGACAGTACATAAATGCATGTACTGTAGCTACCTCTGCAGGCATGTGCATCATAGGGCGAATCTTCTCCACAAATGGTTTCTGGCTTCACCAGAGTAGTCTGATCCCCTTTTTAGATCATTACAAAAGCACATGGTTAAATCATACGGAAATCAAAATAGTAACTGAAACAAATCTATGCAGTCAGATCTCTCCTGCTGTTTGACATGGGCTCCTATGAATGTCAGCACATGCATGTCTGAAAAAGGATGTCAACTTTGCAAATGGGTGATAATAACATTTAACTTAGAATTACAGTACAATTATTTTACCTCCAGTTATGGAGGCAGGCTTTGGAGACCTTGGAACACACATGTCATACTGAAACACATGCTGTAATGTTTGGCCTAACGGATAAGGTTATGTTTATTCGTGTAAAGTCTTTGTAGATGTATTGTTTTGTTGGTAATTAAAAGGAAATGGAATTACATATTGAAAGGTAAGGGCTACTAGCTTACAGTGGTTGTAGGCTGACTACAGCACTGCATTACAAAACAGGTGTTTGATCTAGCATTCACCAGTGGAGGGCGCTATATAACAGTGAAAGCAAACCATGAAACTGCCTCCAAAAGTACATTTGCCTACACCTCAATGGCTGCAGTAGCTTGTTTATGTTATCCAAAACATCTTTGATAAAAGTTTATGACAAAAAATGATTACATCTACTATACCTGCGGTATTTCAATAGAACTGTGATGGTTTAGATGTTATGTTCTATCTCAGTGGAAAACCACAAGTTGAGCACTTGCTTCCCAATATCATCTTTACTCAAGAGTTATGATGTGTGAATTTCCATCTTTCCTCACTTCAAATGTACAGTTGGGGAATCCTGGATGACATTTTTCTAAAGATTCATGCAGCATTACAACAAAGTATTCATAAAATGAATTTAAATGATTTGAATACCCATAACTGGACTTCTGCAACGGTGGTTATACATCTACAGTACTTTCAGAAAGTATTCACACCCCTTGACTTTCTCCACATTTTGTAATGTTAAAGCCTGAATTTAAAATTGATTCAATTTAGATTTTGTGTCACTGGCCTACACATAATACCCCATAATGTCAAAGTGGAATTATGTTTTTAGAAATGTTTACAAATAAATAGCTGAAATGTCTTGAGCCAATAAGTATTCAACAGTTTTCTTATGGCAAGCCTAAATAAATTCAAGAGTAAAAATTTGCTTAACAAGTCACATAATAAGTTGCATGGACTCACTCTGTGTGCAATAACAGTGTTTAACATGATTTTTTAATAACTACCTCATCTCTGTACCCCACACATACAATTATCTGTGAGCTCCCATAAGGCACTGCAGCTCAGTGCTTGAGGCATCACTACAGACCCTGTCGTTATGGGGTATTGTGTGTAGATGGGTAAAAGAAAAATGTAATTAATTTTGGATTCAGGCTGTAACACAACAAAATGTGGAATAAGTCGAGGGGTATGAATACTTTCTGAAGGCACTGTACATAAAGTTTTACATAAAGTAAGACCTGATGATGTGTTCTCGCCAGTGGATATAATGCAGAGCTCATCTTTTCCATTTCCTCCTTTAAGGCACAATTCCCTATCCAATTTAGAAAGAAGGCAATGCATTTCTAAAGATGTGGCACTGACATGAGATTTAGATTTTACCAATGTTTTATTTGATTATTTATGTTTCACCTCTCCAATAACAGTTATCATACTGTACCTGAACAGTTAGTGTCACACCCTGATCTATTTCATCTGTCTTTGTGATTGTCTCCACACCCCTCCAGGTGTCACCCATCTTCCCCATTATCCCCTGTGTATTTATACCTGTGTTCTCTGTTCGTCTGTTGCCAGTTCGTCTTGTTTGTCAAGTCAACCAGTGTTTCTGTGCCTGCTTTTCCCAGTCTCTCTTTTTCTCGCCCTCCTGGTTTTGACCCTTGCCTGTCCTGACTCTGAGCCCGCCTGCCTGACCACTGCCTGACCCTGAGCCTGCCTGCCGACCTGTACCTCTGCTCCACCTCTGGATTATTGACCTCTGCCTACCATGACCCTGAGCCTGCCTGTCTTCCGGTACCATTGCCACACTTCTGGTTTACTGACCCCTGCATGCCTTACTATTGCCTGCCCCTGATTATTAAACCATTGTTAATTCAACGTCTGCATCTTACCTTCATATATGATAAGTTAGTCTGTTATGGACAACCTTTCTCATTTCTAATGATTCCTAAATGTGTCATTGTCCACTATCAGTACTGTACAACTTGGACATACAATGGCTATCAATGCATACATTTTAAGGATTTTTTGTAAAAAAAAAAGTTCAAGTATTCCCTTGATCAATATTTCACACTCCCTTTTTAAAATGCACTAGCAATACATCAGAGCCCCTTGAAAATAAATTATCTTCAAGTATATTATTATATGAGTAATTCTTTTCAATTTAGCACAAAGTAATATTCATTTGTAAATAAAAAAGATCATATGAACTTAACTTACAACTTTCTCTTGGAGAGCCATGGCAGCTACTGCAAAAGAGCAGTATGGCTGTGGTCAAACAAAATCCCCAAAGTTTCCCTTCCATTGATAGCCTTAATCTGTAAAGCCAAGAAAACATATCATTACAGGCTCATCACAAGAGTCCAATATACAACTCTTTTTAAAAGTATTATCTTTTATATTGTTCTCCAGAAGAAAAAAGTCTCACTGCCATTGTCAGCTAAGTGGTGTAACAAAAGGTATGACTGATCTTTTGATTCTTACCCATCAGATGAGAGCGGCATGGCTGAATTCTGTTAGCTCCCTCAACTGTTACAGTTAACTTTGAGTCCTGGAAGATATACTGTTAACATTGTGTCTCTGTGGATTTACCTTGCAAATGAGACACATCAGTCTGGTCTCAGACTTCTCGCCAGCTTTGAGGATAACATGGTGCCACCGATGCGGCCCGCTCCCGAGGACTGTGGGCTCTCATTCTCCGTGGCCGATGTAAGTAAGACATTTAAGTGTGTTAACCCTCGCAAGGCTGCCGGCCCAGACGGCATCCCTAGCCGCGTCCTCAGAACATGCGCAGATCAGCTAGCTGGAGTGTTTACGGACATATTCAATCTCTCCCTATCCCAGTCTGCTGTCCCCACTTGCTTCAAGATGTTCACCATTGTTCCTGTACTCAAGAAGGCAAAGTGTAACTGAACTAAATGACTATCACCCCGTGGCTCTCACTTCTGTCGTCATGAAGTGCTTTGACAGGCTAGTTATGGATCATATCACCTCCACCTTATCTGACACCCTAGACCCACTTCAATTTGCATACTGCCCCAATAGATCCACAGACGATGCAATCGCCATCTCACTGCACACTGCCCTATCCCATCTGGACAAGAGGAATACTTATGTAAGAATTATGTTCATTGACTATTGCTCAGCATTAAACACAATAGTACCCTCCAAGCTGGGTCTGAACCCCGCCCTGTGCAACTGGGTCCTGGACTTCCTGACGGGCCGCGCCCAGGTGGTGAAGGTAGGAAACAACACCTCCACTACACTGATCCTTAACCAGGGGCTCCACAAGTGTGCGTGCTCAGCCCCCTCCTGTACTCCCTGTTCACACATGACTGCGTGGCAACGCACGTCTCCAACTCAATCATCAAGTTTGCAGACGACACAACCGCAGTAGGCCTGATTACCAACAATGACGAGACAGCCTACAGGGAGTAGGTGAGGGCCTGGCGGAGTGGTGCCAGGAAAATAACCTCTCCCTCAATGTCAACAAAATGAAGGAACTGATCGTGGATTTCAGGAGACAGCAGAGGGTGCACGCCCACATCCACATCGACGGGACCGCAGTGGAAAAGGTGAAGAAGACTCTTCAACCTCAGAAGGCTTAAGAAATTCAGCTTGGCCCTTAACACTCACAAACCCTTACAGATGCACCATTGAGAGTATCCTGTCAGGCTGTATAATCGCCTGGTACAGCGACTGTACTGCCCGCATCCGCAGGGCTCTCTAGAGGGTGGTGCGGTTTGCCCAACGCATCACCGGGGGGCACACTGCCTGCCCTCCAGGTAACCTATAGCACCCGATGTCACAGGAAGGCCAAAAAGATCATCAAGGACATCAACCACCTGAGCCACGACCTATCATCTAGAAGGCGAGGTCGGTACAAGGTTCATCAAAGCTGGGACCAAGAGACTAAAAAAACAGCTTCTATCTCAAGGCCATCAGACTGTTAAATAGCCATCATTAGCTGGCCTCCCCCAGTACCCTGCCTTGAACTTAGTCACTGTCACTAGCCGGCTACCAACCAGTTACTTAACCCTGTACCTTAGAGGCTGCTGCCATATGTACATAGACATGGAATCACTGGTCACTTTAATAATGGAACACTGGTCACTTTAATAATGTTTACATACTGTTTTACTCATTTCAAATGTATATACTGTATTCTACTGTATTTTAGTCAATGCCACTGACAGTGTGCAAAGCTGTCATCAAGGCAAAGGGTGGCTGGCTACTTTGAAGAATCTCAAGTATAGAATATATTGTGATTTAACACATTTTTGGTTACTACATGATTCCATATGTGTTATTTCATAGTTGTGATGTCTTCACTATTATTCTACAATGTAGAAAACAGTAAAATTAAAGAAAAACCCTTGAATGAGGTGTGTCCAAACTTTTGAGTGGTACTGTACTTCCATTCTTTTTTTTCAACTTGTATCGGGTGACCTTCAGATGAGGCCTGTGAGGCTTTTATGCATCCTAGAGCAATTCAACCGACATGTATGTGTTCGTGAGAGTCATATTAGTGTGTAGCCCAAACTGTTCGGATGCTACAGACACAAGTTGGCAGATTGGCTGTACCGACTTCAGACGGGTCCCAAGACGCTTGTGGGAGTCGTAAATCAAAATGGAGAACCCCATATCCTTCGTGAGAGTCTCTTCTTTCCATAGAGGGGTCATAATAGTTTGCCAACCCGTATGGACGCTAGAGACGATTTTGTGAGAAGACCGACTTTCGGCATGTCTCGTGGTCTGACAAAACACTGCTCTAGCTCTGTCACCTTTCACCGCAGATGCGAAAGTGCGGATGCGGTGGATTGAGATGCATCCAATGCAAAAAAACGTATATCTCTAGTTCATACCGACAGATTTTTAAGGGGATTCTTTTATTACGCTAATTCAATTTGTGCGGGTGGACGGACATCTACTCTACTTAACCATGTGCTTAAGGCTATACAGTGTTTGTTTATATTTACATTGTTTACAAACACTAGAGTAAAACAAGCTTATATTTTGGGTTCTGATGGGGTACGACAGTTTGAATAAGCTTCTGAGGCATTTATAAGTTATATTCTTCAAGACTCAATGGGTATACAGTATCTTCAGAAACTATTCACACCCTTTGACTTTTTCCACGTTTTGTTTTGTTACAAAGTGGGATTCAAATTGATTGAATTGAAGAAGAACTAAACAAAATAGTCTAATTTCAAAGTGGAAGAAAAATATATAAAAAAAATATGATTAGATAAGTATTCAACCCCCTTAGTCAATACATGTTAGAATCACCTTTGGTGGCGATTACAGCTGTGAGTCTTATATAAGAATGATAAGTAAATCTAAGAGCTTTGCAAACCTGGATTGTACAATACATGATTATTTTAAAATTATTATTCAGAAAAACTTTAAAAAATCAAGCACTGTCAGGTTGGTTGTTGATCATTGCTAGACAGCCATTTTCAATTCTTGCTATAGATTTCCAAGCCGATTCAAGTAAACTAACTAAGCCACTCAGGAACATTCAATGTAGTCTTGGTAAGTAACTCCAATGTATAATTGGCCTTGCGTTTTAGGTTATTGTCCTGCTGAAAGGTGGATTTGTCTCCCAATGTTTGTTGGAAAGCAGACTGAACCAGGTTTTCCTCTAGGAATTTTCCTGTGCTTAGCTCTATTCCTTTCTTCATCAGTTTTTTATAAAAAAAATTAACCCCTTTTTGTCCCCAATTTCATGATATCCAATTGGTAGTTACAGACTTGTCCCTTCGCTGCAACTCCTGTACAGACTCAGGAGAAGCGAAGGTCAAGAGCCATGCATCTTCCGAAAAACGACCATGCCAAGCCACACTGCTTCTTGACACACTGCTTGATTAACCAGGAAGCCAGCCGCACCAATGTGTCGGAGGAAACAGCGTACAACTGGTGACCGTGCATGCGCCCATCCCGCCACAGGAGTCGCTAGAGCGCGATGGGATAAGGACATCCCGGCCGACCAAACCCTCCCGTAACCCGGACGACGCTTGGCCAATTGTGCTTCGCCTCGTGGGTCTCCCGGTTGCGGCCGGTTGCGACACAGCCAAGGATCAAACCCGGATCTGTAGTGACGCCTCAAGCACTGCAGTACCTTAGATCGCGGCGCCACTCAGGAGGCTATTCCTTTTGTTTTTATCCCCCCCCCCTCCATAGTCCTTGCCAATGAAAAACATACTCATAACATGATACAACCACCACCATGCTTAAAAATATGAAGAGTGGGACTCAGTGCCTTATTGCAAACAGGATGCATGTTTTGGAATATTTGTATTCTGTACAGGCTTCTTTCATTCAGGTTACTATTGTGGAGTAACTACAATGTTGTTGATCCATCCTCAGTTTTCTCCTATCACAGCCATTTGGTTTACTGGTTTAAAATCATCATTGGCCTCATGGTGAAATCCCTGAGAGGTTCCCTTCATCTCCGTCAACAGAATTAGGAAGCACACCATTATCTTTGTAGTGACTGGGTGTATTGATACACCATCCAAAGTGTAATTAATAACTTGACCATGCTCAGGGATATTCAATGTCTGGTTTAAATTTGACCCATCTACCAATAGGTGTCCTTCTTTTCGAGACATTGGAAAACCTCCCTGGAATTTGTCGTTGTATCTGTGCTTGAAATTCACTGTTCGACTGAGGGACCTTAGTGATAATTGTATGTGGGGCACAGAGATGGGGTAGTCATTAAAAAAGAATGTTAAACACCGTTATTGCACCCAGAATTAGTCCATGCAACTTATTATCTGACTTGTTAAGTCCAACAATTCATAAGTCCAAATTTCAAAATGGGAGGGTTTTGTTTGGTTGTTTGGAAATGTTGTTTTGTTTGAGATAGAGAGAGCCTTTTACGTGCATCCAGTTGGTACAAAGACTTGATGGGACCATTATTCTGTGTGATACATACATGCAAATAGTTTGCTTTGAAGAGCCACAGTAGATGCTTTAAAGGACTTTCACAGAAAGTCCCTGTATTGGAGACACGTGTCCTTGGCATAGAGCAGACAGGTCTGTGATATCTGGAAGCATGTCTATAACAGATTGTGAAATGTCATTATAGCACTGAAAATAACTTCTGTCGCCATAAAATATAATTTTTGCTAACAATTGTCCTAACTCTATATTTAGTTTGGACAGCAAGTGTGTGTGTGTGTGCATGTATGTGTACATGTGTCATAGAGGTTAGTCTCCAGGTTGTGTAGATACGGGGTGTGATCCCATGCAGCTGGGGGCACTTAGGTTTTTCAGAGGGCCAGCATCTCAGGTTTCAGCCAGGCGTGTGTGTGCTGCTGCCTAACTGTCCATGGATATAATGGCTCCCTTGTGTCCCGCAATCACACTGTAAATTATCTCAGCTAGACTCAGGCCGGAAGAGTATGCATTTATGTGTGTAAAGTGTTTAGGCTATGTGTAGAGTGCATAAATAGAGAGCGTTCATGTGCATAAACAAGTGCTTCCCCACAGCAGTATGGTTGTGGGTGTATGTTTTTTTTTGTCTGGCTTTGTGCATGCATGTGCAATAATTCAATTATTTCCATAACAGCTATTATTAGGCAGTATACTAGATACCAATCTATTATTATAAACGATCAATATAAAGTTGACTCACCTCAGAGGCTCAAGTTAATCTGTACCAGGTAAACAGCCTCCGTCACATGGACAAACACAGCAACCTGAGTGGTCAGAACATTATGTTACAAGCCAACTGGTCAGTCATGTGGCCAGAGCAGAAATGGGTTAATTCTTGTATAGAAATAATCTGATTTGCCTAGGCTAGGCACATTTGTTTGGGATGAAACATTATTATTTCACTGCACAATCCTTACCTGTAGTTCATGCACCAGCGTTCAATTTTGCGTAAACAAACTGTTTTCTACTGTGGTATTACGTAAAATAAATGTGTTATTATCCGATCAGATGCTCAGGAAATATCCTGCCTACCAATAAAGCAGTGGTCTGTAGTTATATTGCAAATCATTTGAGACAGAATCCCCAGACAGAGGAGAACATACAGAGAAAGGGGTAGAGTGTGTACAGGAGGGTAGAGGGAGGGAGATCCATGGTGGTTTTTAACATGTTTCTAATGTGGTTAGAACAAGCCTGCCAGGGAGCTAAGGTGATTAGTGCCCAGGCGGCAACACTAAACACGTTTAAGAAGTGCTTATGGGATGGATATGGCTGGGCCTGCATGGAGGGATTTATTGATTGAGTTGTTATTGACAGTTAGCAGAACTCTCCAAGTTAACCTAAGGTCGATGTCCGTGCTCCCGTGGAAATCGAATTACCATAATACAAAAATCCCCATACAAAACCAGCACTTTAAGCTAAAGATCTGTTTTTTGCATTGGATGCGTCTGAATCCACCGCATCCGCCTATGTAACACTTCCGCATCTGGTGAAAGGTGACAGAGCTAGAGTGGTGTTTATCAGACCATGAGACATCCTAAAACTCTGTCTTCTCACAAAGTTGTCTGTAGTGCCCGAATGGTTTGGCCTACTGACTTTTACGAACATGATGGTGTTCTCCGTTTTGCTGTACGACCCTCTCAAGCATCTTGTGACTCGTCTGAATTCGGTACAGCTGATCTGCCAACTTCTGTCTGCAGCGTCCGAACACAATAATATAATATATACCTGTCACGAGAATTTTGTTCTATCTCAGAACTATTATATCAAATCAGACTATAACTCAATCTTTTTCCTGGAGTTTCTAAAGCTCCAGTTATAAGAAACAAACAGAGTCCCGAACTGCAATGGTCAGGTTTTATTCAGAGAACGTCCTGAATTCACAATGGGAACACAGTCTTTTATATGTACATACAATTTAACTCCACCCCGCTTTAGGCGGGCTGTGTTTCCTATAAATTCCTATATCAATACCACTCTGTGTAAAGGTGAGACTCACAAACGCGTACAGTACATGTCGGTTGTTCTGCTCTAGGACACCCCCAGGCCTCATAAGACTTGTCTGAAGGTCCCCAGGTACCAGTCGAAGAACTTTATGGAAGTACAGTATATGGAGACTGTTTAGTAACAAAAAATAAGGGGTTATTGAGGGCACATTGAGCCTACCAGACGAGCTAAATAGCTTCTATGCTCGCTTCGAGGCAAGTAACACTGAAACATGCTTGAGAGCATCAGCTGTTCTGGACGACTGTGTGATCACGCTCTCCGCAGCCGATGTGAGTAAGACCTTTAAACAGGTCAACATTCACAAAGCCACAGGGCCAGACTGATTACCAGGACGTGTACTCCGAGCATGCGCTGACCAACTGGCAAGTGTCTTCACTGACATTTTCAACCTGTCCCTGTCTGAGTCTGTAATACCAACATGTTTCAAGCAGACCACCATAGTCCCTGTGCTCAAGAACACTAAGGTAACCTGCCTAAATTATTACCAACCCGTAGCACTCACGTCTGTAGCCATGAAATGCTTTGAAAGACTGATCAACACCATTATCCCTGGAACCCATGATCCATTCCAATTTGCATACCGCACCAACAGATCCACAGATGATGCAATCTATTGCACTCCACACTGCCCTTTCACACCTGGACAAAAGGAACACCTATGTGAGAATGCTATTCATTGACTACAGTTCAGCGTTCAACACCATAGTGCCCTCAAAGCTCATCACTAAGCTAAGGATCCTGGGACTAAACACTTCCCTCTGCAACTGGATCCTGGACTTCCTGACGGGCCTCCCCCAGGTGGTAAGTGTAGGTAACAACACATCGGCCACGCTGATCCTCAACACGGGGGCCCCTCAGGGGTGCGTGCTCAGTCGCCTCCTGTACTCCCTGTTCACTCATGACTGCACGGCCAGGCATGACTCCAACACCATCATTAAGTTTGCTAATGACACAACAGTGGTAGGCCTGATCACCGACAACGAGACAGCCTGTAAGGAGGAGGTCAGAGACCTGACTGTGTGGTGCAAGAAACACAACCTCTCCCTCAACGTGATCAAGACAAAGGAGATAATTGTGGACTACAGGAAAAGGAGGACCGAGCACGCCCCCATTCGCATCGACGGGGCTGTAGTGGAGCAGGTTGAGAGCTTCAAGTTCCTTGACGTCCACATCACCAACAAAACATGGTCCAAGCACACCAAGACAGTCATGAAGAGGGCACAACAAAACCTATTCCCCCTTAGGAGACTGAAAAGATTTGGAATGGGTCCTTAGATCCTCAAAAAGTTTTACAGCTGCACCATCGAGCGCATCCTGATGGGTTGCATCACTGCCCGGTATAGCAACTGATCGGCCTCCGACCGCAAGGCATTACAGAGGGTAGTGCGTACGGCCCAGTACATCACCGGGGCCAAGCTTCCTGCCATCCAGGTCCTCTATACCAGGCGGTGTCAGAGGAAGGCCCTAAAAATAGACAAAGACTCTAGTCATAGACTGTTCTCTCTGCTACCGCACGGCCAGCGGTACCGGAGCACTAAGTCTAGGTCCAAGAGGCTTCTAAACAGCTTCTACCCCCAAGTCATAAGACTCCTGCACAGCTAATTAAATGGCTACCGAGACTATTTGCAATGCCCCCCCTCCCCACCTTTCTTCTACACTGCTGTTACTCTCTGTAATTTTCTTTGCACAGTCACTTTAACTTTACCTACATGCACATATTCCCTACGTTGACTCTGTACCGGTACCCCCTGTATATAGCCCCGCTATTGTTATTTACTGCTGCTCTTTAATTATTTGTTATTCTTATCTTATTTTTTATTTTTTTTTAAACTGCATTGTTGGTTAAGGGCTTTTAAGTAAGCATTTCACTGTAAGGTCTACACCTGTTGTATTCGGCACATGTGACAAATAACATTTGATTTGATTTTAGTCTAAATATATATATTTTTTCTGATCTTATCTCTCAGACATAGGATAGACACTTCAGAACACACTTCCCTTTGTCCCCCCCAAAAAATCTGTTATTACGCACATCCTTAAAAATCATAGGTGCTGGGCTAATAAAGAATACTAGTATAGAACAAAAAGGCCCGCACACTGTTAAAGCTCCCAATTCACCGAATTATTGACAAAGTTTCGATCCAAAACGGATCTTCGCCAGGTCAACAAACTGAGCGCTCACATCCGAAAATATACAGATTTTACCTCACATGACCATTGCGGACATGAAGCATGGTTGGTGCATAAACAATTTGTGTATCTCTAATAATTGAATAACAATGAGATGGGCACATGTAGTAGTTACAGAAAATAATATATATTTCCAAAATGACCAAGTGGGTTATTATTCGCCGTCGCCATTGAGTCCATTTCAGTAGCTTTACAGGCATCCTCCTCTTTCCAAGGTGTAACACGGGAAGGAGTTGAACATAGGTTCATCATTATATGCAGATTATTACCTTCTATCCCTTCTGTTCTGGAGAACTTTGGCTCCTTCTCTGGTTACAAGCTGAATCTCCAGAAAAGCGAGTGCTTCCCAATCAATCCAGCAGACAGACTTGCGCTTTCAGTTTAGCCGCTCTGGTTTCATATACCTTGGAGTGAACGTAACTCGTTCATTACATGCTCTTTTTTTCTGCTAACTTTGCTCCCCTTCTTGCGCAAATGAAAACTGATTTTCAGAGATGGGGTAGCTTACCACTATCACTTATAGGAAGGATTAATGCTGTAAAAATGAACAGTTTACCCAAATTCCTTTGTTTTTTTAAAGTCAACCAATCAGGCTGTTACCACATTTATCTGGGGAGGAAAGGTACCCAGAGTCAGTAGATCTTTACTTCAGAGATGCAAGTTTAGTGGAGGGCTGGCACTAACCAACTTTTTATACTATTACTGGGCAGCCAACTTTCAGAAATTGCCCTTCTGGTTACATGCTCCAGATACCCCGTGGTGCCACCTAGAGGCACATTCCTGTATCACTTCTTCTCTTCCTGCTTTACTCTGCTCTTCTCTCCCAACATCCCCCTCTCGCTATTCTCACAATCCTGTGGTGCTTTCCACACTTAAGATTTGATACCAGTTTTGACAACATTTGAAATTCTCCACTTCATCTACTATGCATCCTAGTGAATCACTTATTCCCCGCTTCCCTAATAGATAATACTTTCCCTTGTCCAGTATGAGAATGCATTAAGTCCTTCCAAGACGTATTTGTAAATATAATTTTTTCAATTTTTCCCAACCTGGCCTCTAAATACTCTTCGCCTCCATCTCACTTTTTCCGTTACCTTCAAATTAGGCATTGTGTTTCCTCCCAATTTTCTGGCTTCCCTGCACCACCCCCTTGCCAACCCTGGGATGGCATATTGATTCTGTTACCTCAACAGAAAGCAGTCATTTCTCAGATCTATCTGTGTATTTTGTCATTGGACAAACACTCCACCAACAAAATTAAATCTGCTTGGGAACGGGGAAATGGGTGTTGAATTTACACCGGAGTGGTGGGATGAGGCGATTTATAGAGTACATTTTGTGCTCGTCTTGGTCTCATACAATTTAAGGTTTTACATAGGGTGCATTTTTCCAAATCCAGATTGTCTGACATATATCCAAATGTAAATGATGTGTGATAGATGTCATGTCTCACCATGTGACCTTAGTCACATGTTCATTCAATGCTCTAAACTACAAAAATGTTAAAACTTTATCTAAGGTGCTTGAAATTAACCTGCAGCCTTGTCCCTTGATATCTGTCTTTGGTATTCCAGAGGACTTGAGGGAGGGAGGGAGGGAACCGAGGTGGGTGGACTGAGGTAGGGCGGAGAGGTAGGGAAGGGACTAGGGGGGTTGGGTGGATGTGTAGTATGGAGGGAGGGTGGCTGGGATATGGTCAAATCGTTGTACTTACATTGATGTACATTTTGTAAAACTTGAATACAAATATATACAAAAAAAAAATAAATAAATGACCAAGTGGGTAACCTGGAAGACAAGACAAATCAAAGTGACATTCATGTAAGAAATGGTCTCATATAAAACTCTTGGTTCAGACCTCTAGGAAACATGGTACACAAACAGTGAATCCAATACAATTCTCTTCTCAATAATAGATTATCATTATCTCCCCCCCTCCTAGGAGTCTTAATAACTTCTTAGGGCTAGGCCCCTTTTTTCTCCATTTCGGCCTGAATGACGTGCCCAAAGTAAACTGCCTGTAGCTCAGGCCCTGAAGCCAGGATATGCATATTATTGGTACCATTGGAACGAAAACACTTTGAAGTTTGTATAAATGTTAAAATAATATAGGAGAATATAACATAATAGATATGGTAGGAGAAAATCCAAAAAACCAACCAGAATTGTATTTTTGAGAGAGACCATCCTCTTAGAAATGCCAAGAGAAAGGTCATATTGTAAATTGCAATTTCTATGGCTTCCACAGGGTGTCAGCAGTCTGTGTTTTAAGGTTTCAGGCGTGTAACTTAAAAAACAAATAAGAAATAACCGTTTTTGTATGAGGACAGTCTTGGAAATCCATGTTTTTGCGTGCCAAGACGAAGATGCTCACCTGCTAAAATCGGTTTCCTATTGAACATACTACTTTCCCAAAATAGATATTATAGTTTGATTACAGTTTAGGGTGTCTGAGGAGTTAATAATAGAAATGTATTTTGACTTGTTGAAACAAAGTTTAGGGGTAGATTCCGGATTCCTTTCTCTGCAAGTTGAACGAGTGGATTTCTCAAATCGATGGCGCCAACTAAACAGACTTTTTGGGATATAAAAAAAGGATTTTATATAATAAAACGACACCACATGTTTTATAGCTGGGACCCGTTGGATGACAAATCAGAGGAAGATTTTCAAAAAGTAAGTGAATATTTAATCTTTATATGTGAATGTATGAAACCTGTGCCGGTGGAAAAATATTTTTATGTGGGGCGCCGTCCTCAAACAATTGCATGGCATGTTTTAGCTGTAATAGCTACTGTAAATCGGACAGTGCAGTTAGATTAACAAGAATTTAAGCTTTCAGCCGATATAAGACACTTATATGTACCTAAATGTTTAAAATCCATAATGACTATTAGAATTTATTTGAATTATGCGCCCTCCAGTTTCACCGGAAGTTGTCCCGCTAGCGGGACACCAATCCTTTTTAACATGTTCATGCCAATGTATCTCAAAGAGCTAATGTTGTGACGAGCCTCCATGAAATGCGCAAATTCTCTGGTCAAAGGTCCTGATACTACTCCTGTGATCTGCTATCCTTGGTTTCAGAGCTCATTTTGTTTTTCCTACATAGCATACACCACAAATACACTTGATCAGGTATATCACATTTTTTGTGGAACATAATGAAGCCCTTAATCTTAATGGCCTTGCCCATAGTAGGGCAATTGAACATTGTGCATTTGTTCGTAAAGTTACAAAGGGTACATCCGCCACATATATAGTTACCGTCCGGCACATTGTCTAGAAAGGTACTACGTGGCACTGATGGAAGATCAGACCTCACCACCATTTCACTGATGTTGGGGGCGGCGCGTCTGAAGACTACCAGTGGGGGTTCTTTAAATGTATTTTCCAGTTGTGGATCAGTGTTCAAGATGTGCCAGAGTTTTTTTTTATGATCTGGTCGAACTGTTTACCAAGGAAGCATTGAACACGTTGGTCAGGAGGGCGGGGAGGTTTGGGTGTGAGGCTGTCATTCTGGGTCATATTTTTATAACGTTCCCTTGCGTCCTGCAGCCATTCCTCTGGGAAACCCCGCTGTCTGAAACGCTCATCCAGATAGTCGGCATGTTTGTCATTGTCACTCTGTGTACTACAAATCCTGCGTATGCGACTGTATTGGCTAATGGGGAGGCTCTTTTTTAGGGGTGTAGGGTGGAAGCTGTCTCCGCGTAACAGGGAATTCCTGTCTGTCGGCTTCTTGATAGATCCGTGCTAAAACCACCCCCCTCCCTCTTAATCAAAATGTCAAGATTCATGCGCATCAAAGGTGAGGGTGAATTTCAAATGTTCACTGCTTGTATTGATGAAGGAGTGGAAGGCCAAATAAAACATTTCACCAAATAATTTATTCATAGATTTTTCTGATACTTCAATGGGTCTTCCCCCTGGCTTAAACAGGGCTTAGACTGTTTAGTGCCAAAAATACATGTAAAAATATAAATAAATTGTGTCCTGATCTTTCTTATATCTCAGAAATAGGACAGACACTAGTGCATTTGTTATTCAATGTGTTTCTATTGGCTAATAGCAGTTTTTCCAAATTCAATGTTCCATCCAATAATTTTTTTATAATTTATTTTTATACTTGAAGGGCTCTTAAAATTCAAAATCAAGTAGAACATTTTTCCTTGGTATGACCTTAAAACAATTCCTTCCCTCCCCCGGCTTAGACAGGGCTTAGACTCTTATGGTTTAACTCATCAACATATTGATCCACGTGTCTGCCCATTGGGTGATGCCATTGGCTTCTTCATTAATGGATGTCGTGTCCATTAGACCCTTATTATCACTGAATAATATGTGGCCAGCTCAAAGGGTCAAACACACCCTCCATTAAACTGTCAAAAGTCCAATTAGTCAATTAAATGCATGTAGCTTCTTAAAGCTTAGGATCATTCCAAGCTTAATTATTATCAGATTAGTGCTAATTGCTTCGTAGAGTCGTTAACACCCTTTTACACCATACCCACCGGGATCCAGTGCAACTGATAGCTGTATTTCAGATAGGGATGTCAAGTCTGCCAGTATTGACCAATACATCACAAGACATATGCAATATGAGAAGTCAAAAATGGTTAAATCGTAGCTGTTTGAAGACAGATGGCATTGCAGAACAACGATACTTATTATGACTCTATTGTTGTTGTTTTCAGAGTCAGTCAGTGTGCTCTGCTCCCTGCCTTCTGTGGGCTGCACGGTGCAGAGGGAGAGGGCCCATCAGCTCAGTGCCGTTTGGCAGATTAATATTTGATGGCCCATAATGGAGCCTTTGCCCGCCCGCTGTGGCGCTCAGTTTCCCAGCCTGGAGCAACAAGAGGTGGCTGAGCCGTGTGACTGGGATCCCTTTTGGTGCTTCCATGGTGAATCTGGCCATAGTTTTGGCCTTGCCAACAAAAACAACAGCTGCTGTCATTTCATAACGCCATTTGGGGCTGCCCACAAGATTACCAGGCAACTGGTGGGGGTCCCTGGGTTCCATTGGAGAACTTGGTGTACCAGGAGCTACCACACCCCTCTTAACACACCCCCACATATCCCTCTACCCCTATTACAGTCACCTGTCCATTAACCCTTTGGAGGATGGAGAAACTTCACTGTAGGCATGGGGCCTCCACATACACTGGGCCATTGTGGGGAGCGATCTGGCAGAGCAGTAGAGATGGAGGTCAGGAGATCAGCAGCCATCTGTGCAGGGGAAACTCTGAGGACAGACCCTGGTCATGTGTCATTGGCATATCACATGCATACTCTGAGTGTACAAACATTAGGAACACCTGCTCTTTCCATGACAGGCCAACAAGATGAATCCAGTTGAAAGCTATGATCCCTTATTGATGTTACTTGTTAAATCCACTTCCAACAGTGTAGATGAAGGGGATGAGACAGGTTAAAGAAGGATTTGTAAGCCTTGAGACATGGATTGTGTATGTGTGCCAATCAGAGGGTGAATAGGCAAGACAAAAGACTGAAGTGCCTTTGAACGGGGTATGGTAGTAGGTGCCAGGCGCACCAGTTTCAGTGTGTCAAGAACTGCAACGCTGCTGGGTTTTTCACACTTAAGTTTCCCGTATGCATCAAGAATGGTCCACCACCCAAAGGACATCCAGCCAACTTGACACAACTGTGGGAAGCATCGGAGTCAACATGCGCCAGCATCCCTGTGGAACGCTTTTGGCACCTTGTAGAGTCCATGCCCTGATGAATTGAAGCTGTTCTGAAGGCAACATGAGGAGCAACTCAATATCAGTACAGTGTTACAGTACAGTGTCTTAATCAAAATCAAATCAAATGTTATTTGTCACATGCGCTGAATACAACAGGTGTAGACCTTACAGTGAAACGCTTACTTACAAGCCATTAAACAACAATGCAGTTTTAAGAAAAGACCAAAAAAAAAAAGTACGAGAGCAGCAGTAAATAACAATAGCGGGGCTATATACAGGGGGTACCGGTACAGAGTCAATGTGTCGACTTGCGGGGGCGCCGGTGTCGAGGTAATTGAGGTAATTATGTACATGTAGGTAGAGTTATTAAAGTGGCTATGCATAGATAATACCAGAGAGTAGCAGCAGCATAGGGGGGCAATGCAAGTAGTCTAGGTAGCCATTTAATTAGCTTTTCAGGAGTCTTATGGCTTGGGGGTAGAAGCTGTTTAGAAGCCTCTTGGACCTAGACTTGGCACTCCGGTACCGCTTGCTGTGCGGTAGCAGAGAGAACAATGTTTTGTACCCTCAGTGTATACTGCATGTTTGTATGTCTAAAATGATGTCACTCAAATGTACACAGCCGATAAACATGGTCTGATTTCATTCTGTTGAGGAGATAGAGATCTTGACTAAACACAGATATTACTCTCTCTTTGCCATTCCAATTAGGAAAGTGACAGTGAGCCAGCCCAGCATACCTCACAGTGATGACCTCACCACCTACAGTACAGTAGTAGTAGTAAACAGCACTGAATCTATACATCTCTAATACATTCCCCCCATCGGTGCTGTTTGGTGTAAATAGTAATACTTCTAATGCATGTTACTTGTCTGAGGGACTTGAGAGACATTTAAATGTTTGAGGGAGGGGTGTGAGGGAGAGGTGGAGCAGTTTGGGCATGTGTAGGAATGTGGGACCTCAGAGGGAGAAGATGGGTGCGATCTGAAGGGAGAGAGTGCATTGCTGACCCCTCTGTCCCCCCATGCCTTTGGCTGACTCTGTGGGTCAGAAATAGCCGTGCCCGTGCGAGGTGAGGGGCAGCTGGGTGTGTGTGTCTAATACTGTACAGGCCCTAGCATGCCTCACCAGGACAGGAGAACCCCAGATGAAGACATGTGCCTTAAAAACATACACACTCAAGCAGGCATGCCTGCACATCTCTCTCTCGCTCTCTATCTCTATCTCTATCGTGCTCTCTCTCTCACACACACACACACACACATGCATGAGCGGGTGCATGGACACTCACACACAAACACACACATACACACAAACTCTCTCTCAAACACACACACACGCTCACGTTTTTACACACAAACAAGACCTGACAAACCATATTGATTTGAAGAATCGATGTCAATCCTATCAATTGGGTACAAATAAATCCCATTATCTAATAGATATGTAAAATGAAGTCGCTTAAGTTATTTGAATTAAACAGCAGCAATGTTGACTCTGTTTGAATCAACTTTTTACTGTTTTATCAATGTTAAGTAGATTATTCGCCTATTATGAAGGAATGTCATTTACGTGATAGAGTGAGACCCTCAGGAGCTAATGATTTCTCCCCTGCCAGGCTCTTGCATTACCCTGATGTGTGTCTCCACTACACTAGTGTGTGTTTCTCAGTAATGATTGATGTGGCTGTGTGGTGAGCTCACTGAGTGCTTTACTCCCCGCTGTAAAACCTGATTAGCGTCTCCGTGAAATATTCTGCATGGCAGTTATAAATAATGGTGCTGTAAACTGGAGCCTCCTCTCTTGTTACTCCCTCTACATGACCACAGAGCCAATCCCCATTCACTGTATGGTTGCTTCATGTCTGGGAGGGGTCAACAACTAAAAGAGTGGAAAGAAAAAAACTGGGTAAACATGACCCCTGGAGCATTTACAGTGCCTTCAGAAAGTCTTCATACCGTTTCACTTATTCCACATGTTGTGTTACAGCCTGAATTAAAAATGGCTTAAATATATTTTTTTCCTCACCCATCTACACACAATACCCCATAAAGACAATGTGAAAACATGTTTTTTGAAATCTTATTGAAAATGAAATACAGAAATATCTCATTTACATACGTATTCACAATTTGGCAGCGACTATAGCTGTGAGTCGTTCTGGGTAAGTCTCTAAGAGCTTTCCACACCTGGATTGTGCAACATTTGCCCATTATTCTGCCATTAGGTGCCCTGCTTTGCAAGGCATTGGAAAACCTCCCTGGTCTTTGTGGTTGAATCTGTGTTGAGTCCATGCAACTTATTATGTGATCTGTTAAACCCATTTTTACTCCTAAACTTATTTCGGTTTGCCATAACAAAGGGGTTGACATAATTCACTTCGACATTATGGGATATTTTGTGTAGGCCAGTGACAAAACATCTAAATGTAATACATTTTAAATTCAGGCTGTAACACAACAAAATGTGGAACAAGTCAAGGGGTGTGAATACTTTTTGAAGGCACTGTAAATGGCAAAACACAACTGGCGGTCGTATTTCTCGTATACATTTTTCATGAGTTCTCTTTTACCAGGTCACAGGATGGCACCCTACACTGGTCAGTGCTGCCTCTCCTAGACCTCCTCCTCCAAACAAACAATAAACACACAACTCGAGAATAACAACGAAGTCCTGTGGAAAGTTTATAGAGATATATGCTAGTGTGAACAGCCGACCAGCATAAAGTTACAGTACACAACAAGGCACTCTGGCAGGTGGAAATAGACAGAGATTTCTTGCCTGTACATGAGATCCCTCAAGACATTTGAGTGCATGGTGATGCAATGCCAGCTACAGTATAGAAAATAAAGAAGATATACATGAAGCAACACAAACATAACCACAGACCCATGCATACAAACACAACATTCGCACTATACACACACGTACACATGGATTTTGTGTTGTAGATATGTGGTAGTAGAGTAGGGGCCTGAGGGCACACACTTAATGTTGTGAAATATGTTGTGAATGTATTGTAATGTTTTAAAAAATGTATAACTGCCTTAATTTAGCTGGACCCCAGGAAGAGTAGCTGAATGGGGATCCATAATAAATACACATAGATAGGCTCTATTAAATCCTTTAGGTTTGTTGATAACCAGGAACTGAAATAACTGCCACCTGAATCAGGACATGGGCCTTAGAGTCACATGGAGTTGATCTAATGAGAATGTATAATATCGGCTGCATCCCCAACATTTCAGAATCCTCCAGATTCTCATGTTTAAATATTTTCTCTCACTCTCACCAGACACCAGACTGTTTCACCATGCTATGACATCACCAGACTGCAGCCATCCCTGGGGTGGTGTCTCGCCATGACATCACCCGTCTGTAACCAGACTGGGGGGTGTCTTGCGCCCCTCCTCTCTATCGCCTCTGGTAAAGAAACACAGGGACCAGTGGCTGGTGGACAAAGAGGCGAACTGGGCTAAGTGGGTCAGGGGGAAAGGGAGTGGAGTGTCGGGGGAGATTGGTGACACTGGAGCATGGTGAGGACAGAGCAGAGGGCCGCGGGGGGGCATGGGGGTCACTGGTCAGTTAATCCCGCTCTCGGGTGCAGGCCATTGGGGCCACACAGGTGTGAAGAGCCTAGACAGGGCCAGGATTACAGAGTGCTGACCAGCATTACAATATAGGTGTAAAGTATAGGAGAGGAGTCACAGATAAGTGAGAGAAACAGTGGAACAAAGTAGAGGAATGTGGAGGTGATGACGGGTCACTATGGGAAAGACCTGCTGAGAGAGGCATGCTGGGAACATGTTAAAATAAAATAGATAATTAAGGAGAGGTTAAAGAGGAGGTAATTTATGAATGGGTCTTTAACTTGCCCCCAGTGTTTCATCATTATGCTAAATATTTAGTATTGCTGGAGAGGGATTTTGGTGTCAAAAAAATCGGAAACACTGGTAAACCATACACTTTTTGAAGCATAGCTAGCTCAGCTTGAGGTGATGTATTCATCCCGGAATTGACATATTGCCACATCATCATGGTTATAAAATAATTCCATTCCAATAATTGTCCATATTCAGCAGCACCCCTTTTTATTTATTTTATTTTTATTTCACCTTTATTTAACTAGGTAGGCAGGTGCGACCTGGCCAAAATAAAGCAAAGCATTGCGACAAAAAACAATAGCACAGAGTTACTCATGGGATAAGCAAACGTACAGTCAATAACAGAATCGAAAAATCTATGTACAGTGTGTGCAAATGTAGTAAGATTAGGGAGGTAAGGCAATACATAGGCCATAGTGCCAAAATAATTACAATTTAGCATTAACACTGGAGTGATAGATGTGCAGATGATGATGTGCAAGTAGAGATACTGGGGTGCAAAAGAGCAAAAAAATAAATAACAATATGGGGATAAGGTGTGCTATTTACAGATGGGCTGTGTGCAGGTACAGTGATCGGTAAGCTGCTCTGACAGCTGATGCTTAAAGTTATAGAGATATAAGTCTCCAGCTTCAGTGATTTTTGCAATTTGTTCCAGTCATTGGCAGCAGAGAACTGGAAGGAAAGGCGGCCAAAGGAGGTGTTGGCTTTGGGGATGACCAAATATATATCTGCTGGAGCGCGTGCTACGGGTGGGTGTTGCTATGATGACCAGTGAGCTGAGATAAGGCAGGGCTTTACCTAGCAAAGACTTATAGATGACATGGAGCCAGTGGGTTTGGCGACGAATATATAGCAAAGGACAGCCAACGAGAGCATTCAGGTTGCAGTGGTGGGTAGTATATGGGGCTTTGGTGACAAAAGACTCACATTAAGACTACATCCAATTTGCTGAGTAGAGTGTTGGGAGGTTATTTTGTAAATGACATCGCCGAAGTCAAGGATCGGTAAGGGAGTCCGTTTTTTGAGGGTATGTTTGGCAGCATGAGTGAAGAATGGTTTGTTGAGAAATAGGAAGCCGATTCTAGATTTAATTTCGGATTGGAGATGCTTAATGTGAGTCTGGAAGGAGAGTTTACAGTCTAACCAGACACCTAGGTATTTGTAGTTGTCCACATATTCCAAGTCAGAACCCTCCAGAGTAGTGATGGTGGGCGGGTGCGGGCAGCAATCGGTTGAAGAGCATGCATTTAGTTTTACTAGCATTTAAGAGCAGTTGGAGGCCATGGAAGGAGTGTTGTATGGAATTGAAGCTCGTTTGGAGGTTTGTTAACACAGTGTCCAAGGAAGGGCCAGATGTATACAGATTGGTGTCGTCTGCGTAGAGGTGGATGAGAGAATCACCAGCAGCAAGAGCGACATCCTTGATATATACAGAGAAAAGAGTCGTCACGAGAATTGAACCCTGTGGCACCCCCATATAGACTGCCAGAAGTCCGGACAACAGGCCCTCCGATTTGACACACTGAACTCTGTCTGAGAAGTAGTTGGTGAACCAGGCGAGGCAGTCATTTGAGAGACCAAGGCTATTGAGTCTGCCGAGAAGAATGCTGTGATTGACAGAGTTGAAAGCCTTGACCAGGTCGATGAAAACAGCTGCACAGTACTGTCTTTTATTTATGGCGGTTATGATATTGTTTAGGACCTTGAGTGTGGCTGAGGTGCACCCATGACTAGCTCGGAAACCAGATTGCATAGTGGAGAAGGTACGGTGGGATTCGAAATGGTTGAAGTTTGTTAACTTGGCTTTCGAAGACTTTAGAAAGGCAGGGCAGGATGGATATAGATCTATAACAGTTTGGGTCTAGAGTGTCTCCCCCTTTGAAGAGGGGATGACCGGGCAGATTTCCAATCTTTAGGGATTGCAGACGATCAGGCTAGTAATAGGGGTTGCAACAATTTTGGCAGATAATTTTAGAAAGAGAGGGTCCAGATTGTCTAGGGATCCAGATTTTTCAGCTCTTTCGTCCAAATTTCTGTTAGGAAAGCTAAGGCTAGCTTTTTCAAACTGACTGTGTTCCTGACTTCCCTGAAAAGTTACATATTGCTGGGGCTATTCGATGCTAATGCAGTATGCCACAGGATGTTTTTATGCTGGTGAAGGGCAGTCAAGTCTGGAGTGAACCAAGGGCTATATCTGTTCTTAGTTCTACATTTTTGAATGGGGCATGCTTATTTTAGATGGTGAGGAAAGCACTTTTAAGGAACAACCAGGCATCCTCTTCTGATGGGATAAGGTCAATATCTATCAGGATACCCTGGCCAGGTAGATTAGAAAGGTCTGCTCGCTGAAGTGTTTTAGGGAGCGTTTGACAGTGATGAGGGGTGGTCGTTTGACCGCGGGCCCATTACGGATGCAGGAAATGAGGCAGTGATCGCTGAGATCCTGGTTGCAGACAGCAGAGGTGTATTTAGAGGGCAAGTTGATCAGGATGATATCTATGAGGTTTCCCATGATTTACAAATTTAGGGTTGTACCTGGTAGGTTCCTTGACAATTTGTGTGAGATTGAGGGCATCTGGCTTAGATTGTAGGACAGCCGAGGTGCTAAGCATATCCCAGTTTAGGTCACCTAACATTACGAACGATGAAGATAGATGGGGGGCAATCAATTCACATATGGTGTCCAGGGCACAGCTGGGGGCTGAGGGGGGTCTATAAGAAGAGGCAACAGTGAGAGACTTATTTCTGGAAAGGTGGATTTTTAAAAGTAGAAGCTCGAACTGTTTGGGCACAGACCTGGATAGTATGACAGAACTCTGCAGGCTATTTCTGCAGTAGATTGCAACTCCTCCCATTTTGGCAGTTCTAACTTGACAGAAAATGTTGTAGTTGGGGATGGAAATGTCCGAATTTTTGATGGGCCAGATGGGCCCTATTCTTCGCCAGGTTTGACTTTACCCTCTTCTACCGGCCGGGATCAAAGAACGTTAAGGCTGATTCGTTGTCCCGGGTGCATGACACAGAGGATCAGAGGGAGAAAGTGACACCCATTATTCCCCCGTCCAGCATTGTGGCTCCTGTCGTGTGGAATATGGACGCGGACATCCGTCGAGCCCTGCGACATAAGCCCTCACCTGCCCACTGTCCCGAGTGGCGTATCTACATGCCCTCTGATGTGCGGGACCATCTCCTCGCCTGGGCAAACACAGCACATGTGTCGGGGCACCTGGGTATAGACCGTACTATCGACTGTCTCTCCGCCAAGTACTGGTGGCCCACCTTGGCCCGGGACGTCCGGGTTTACATCTCTTCCTGCTCCACCTGCACACAGAGCAAGACACATAGACACCTCCCCTATGGCAACTCCACCCGCTGCCGGTTCCACAACGACCCTGGTCCCATCTCTCTGTGGACTTTGTCACAGAGGGGCACACCACCATCCTGGTCGTTGTGCACCAGTTTTCCAAAGCCTGTCTTTTGATTACTCTGCCTGGTCTCCCTACGGCCCTGTAGACCGCGGAGGCTCTCTTCTCTCACGTCTTCCGGCATGACAAGATCCCTGAGGACATAGTTTCTGACCGTGGTCCTCAGTTCACCTCCCTTGTCTGGAAGGCCTTCATGGAACGACTGGGGGTCACGGTCAGCCTCACCTTAGGCTACCGTCCCCAATCAAATAGGCAGATGGAAAGGGTAAATCAGGAACTGGGTAGGTACCTTCGTAGTTACTGTCAGGACCAGTCGGGGGAGTGGGCTGCGTTTCTGCCTTGGACAGAATACGCACAAAACTCCTTCCGTCACTCCTCCACTAACCTCACACCCTTTCAGTGTGTTCTAGGCTATCAGCCGGCCCAGGCACCGGAGTCAGATCGAGGCTCCTGCGGTGGATGATTGGTTCCGTCCTCCGGCAGAAGGCGCAGGCCAATCATAACCGCAGTGTGGCCCTGGTCTTTCTCCCCCGGTGACAGGGTCTGGCTTTCTACAAAGGACCTGCCCCTCCGCCTGCCCTGCCGGAAGCTGAGCCTGCGGTTTGCGGGGCCGTTCAAAGTCCTGAGGAGAGTCAATGAGGTGACATACAGATTACAGCTCCCCGTCAATTACCATATCTCACCCTCTGTTCATGTATCTCTCCTCAGGCTGGTGGCAGCCGGTCCCTTGACTAGTGCTGGACCCCACGACGCACCTCCCCCTCCCATGGACGTCGAGGGGGGGCCCCGGGGGACTCCGTCCGCAGCCTGTTGTCGGTCATTGTAAATGTTCCTTGTTTTCCTGAGAGGAATCTCTCGTACTCTTTCCTGAGTACTTTATATTTTGCACTTTGGATTCGCCCTGTGCCTTTTTGTTCATGAAGATATATTTTGAGCAGAACAGCATTTGGGTTTCATTCCGCTTTGTTCAATGGTGCTTAAATTAATTCAATAGTACTATACCTGTGACTGCCTCCTGCCTACTCCTCTCCACACCACTGACAACCCGGACTATTTGCATTGTCCCCACCCCAACCTCCATTTTTACACTGCTGCTACTCTCTGTTTATTATCCATGTTATATTTCTATATTTTTTCTTAAAACTGCATTGTTGGTTAAGGGCTTGTAAGTAAGCATTTCACTGTAAGGTCTACACCTGTTGTATTTGGCGCATGTGACAAATAACATTTGATTTGATTCTTTGTCTATTGCATAGCCCCTGGGTGAATCAGTGGTGTAAATGAATAGAGGCGCTGAATAATGATCTCCCTGCTGCTAACACCCATAGTTCCTCTTACATTATGAACTGAGGATTTCATCATGCATCTGTGTCACAGGAGTTACACTATGAGTGGTATCGAGGAAATATTTGTGGGCTATTAAATTTCAACAACTCCATAGATATGGTACGACTTGTAGCTTACTTTTAGTTCATTGCTGATTATGTAAATGGATCATACAGATAATTACTTATGTGTTCTGTAATCTGTTAATGAGGATCACTGTCAGTGGGGAATGTCACCAGTTTGTGGTAGGCAACACTGTGAAATCATCCTCCAGGGTGAGGTGTTGGGTTCAAATCAAATCAAAGTTTATTTGTCACGTGCACCAAATACAACAGGTGTAGACCTTACAGTGAAATGCTTACTTACAGGCTCTAACCAATAGTGCAAAAAAAAGTATTAGGTGAACAATAGGTAAGTAAATAAATAAAAACACCAGTAAAAAGACAGTGAAAAAGCAGCGAGGCTATATACAGTAGCGAGGCTATAAAAGTAGCGAGGCTACATACAGACACCGGTTAGTCAGGCTGATTGAGTTAGTATGTACATGTAGATATGTTTAAAGTGACTATGCATATATGATGAACAGAGAGTAGCAGTAGCGTAAAAGAGGGGTTGGCGGGTGGTGGGTGGCGGGACACAATGCAGATAGCCCGGTTAGCCAATGTGCGGGAGCACTGGTTGGTCAGGCCAATTGAGGTGGTACAGTGAGGGAAAAAAGTATTTGATCCCCTGCTGATTTTGTACATTTGCCCACTGACAAAGAAATGATCAGTCTATAATTTTAATGATAGGTTTATTTGAACAGTGAGAGACAGAATAACAACAAAAAAATCCAGAAAAACGCATGTGAAAAATGTTATAAATTGATTTGCATTTTAATGAGGGAAATAAAGTATTTGACCCCCTCTAAATCAGAAAGATTTCTGGCTCCCAGGTGTCTTTTATACAGGTAACGAGCTGAGATTAGGAGCACACTCTTAAAGGGAGTGCTCCTAATCTCAGCTTGTTACCTGTATAAAAGACACCTGTCCACAGAAGCAATCAATCAATCAGATTCCAAACTCTCCACCATGGCCAAGACCAAAGAGCTCTCCAAGGATGTCAGGGACAAGATTGTAGACCTACACAAGGCTGGAATGGGCTACAAGACCATCGCCAAGCAGCTTGGTGAGAAGGTGACAACAGTTGGTGCGATTATTCGCAAATGGAAGAAACACAAAAGAACTGCCAATCTCCCTCAGCCTGGGGCTCCATGCAAGATCTCACCTCGTGGAGTTGCAATGATCATGAGAACGGTGAGGAATCAGCCCAGAACTACACAGGAGGATCTTGTCAATGATCTCAAGGCAGCTGGGACCATAGTCACCAAGAAAACAATTGGTAACACACTACGCCGTGAAGGACTGAAATCCTGCAGCGCCCGCAAGGTCCCCCTGCCCAAGAAAGCACATATACAGTGGGGGAAAAAAAGTATTTAGTCAGCCACCAATTGTGCAAGTTCTCTCACTTAAAAAGATGAGAGAGGCCTGTAATTTTCATCATAGGTACACTTCAACTATGACAGACAAAATGAGGAAAAGAAATCCAGAAAATCACATTGTAGGAGTTTTTATGAATTTATTTGCAAATTATGGTGGAAAATAAGTATTTGGTCACATACAAACAAGCAAGATTTCTGGCTCTCACAGACCTGTAACTTCTTCTTTAAGAGGCTCCTCTGTCCTCCACTCATTACCTGTATTAATGGCACCTGTTTGAACTTGTTATCAGTATAAAAGACACCTGTCCACAACCTCAAACAGTCACACTCCAAACTCCACTATGGCCAAGACCAAAGAGCTGTCAAAGGACACCAGAAACAAAATTGTAGACCTGCACCAGGTTGGGAAGACTGAATCTGCAATAGGTAAGCAGCTTGGTTTGAAGAAATCAACTGTGGGAGCAATTATTAGGAAATGGAAGACATACAAGACCACTGATAATCTTCCTCGATCTGGGGCTCCACGCAAAGATCTCACCCCGTGGGTCAAAATGATCACAAGAACGGTGAGCAAAAATCCCAGAACCACACGGGGACCTAGTGAATGACCTGCAGAGAGCTGGGACCAAAGTAACAAAGCCTACCATCAGTAACACACTACGCCGCCAGGGACTCAAATCCTGCAGTGCCAGACGTGTCCCCCTGCTTAAGCCAGTACATGTTCAGGCAAGTCTAAAGTTTGCTAGAGAGCATTTGGATGATCCAGATGAGAATTGGGAGAATGTCAGATGAAACCAAAATAGAACATTTTGGTAAAAACTCAACTCGTCGTGTTTGGAGGACAAAGAATGCTGAGTTGCATCCAAAGAACACCATACCTACTGTGAAGCATGGGGGTGGAAACATCATGCTTTGGGGCTGTTTTTCTGCAAAGGGACCAGGACGACTGATCCGTGTAAAGGAAAGAATGAATGGGGCCATGTATCGTGAGATTTTGAGTGAAAACCTCCTTCCATCAGCAAGGGCATTGAAGATGAAATGTGGCTGGGTCTTTCAGCATGACAATGATCCCAAACACACCGCCCGGGCAACGAAGGAGTGGCTTCAGAAGAAGCATTTCAAGGTCCTGGAGTGGCCTAGCCAGTCTCCAGATCTCAACCCCATAGAAAATCTTTGGAGGGAGTTGAAAGTCCGTGTTGCCCAGCGACAGCCCCAAAACATCACTGCTCTAGAGGAGATCTGCATGGAGGAATGGGCCAAAATACCAGCAACAGTGTGTGAAAACCTTGTGAAGACTTACAGAAAACGTTTGACCTCTGTCATTGCCAACAAAGGGTATATAACAAAGTATTGAGATAAACTTTTGTTATTGACCAAATACTTATTTTCCACCATAATTTGCAAATAAATTCATATAAAATCCTACAATGTGATTTTCTGGATTTTTTTTCCTCATTTTGTCTGTCATAGTTAGTACCTATGATGAAAATTACAGGCCTCTCTCATCTTTTTAAGTGAGAGAACTTGCACAATTGGTGGCTGACTAAATACTTTTTTTCCCCACTGTACATGCCCGTCTGAAGTTTGCCAATGAACATCTGAATGATTCAGAGGACAACTGGGTGAAAGAGTTGTGGTCAGATGAGACCAAAATGGAGCTCTCTGGCATCAACTCAACTCGCCGTGTTTGGAGGAGGAGGAATGCTGCCTATGACCCCAAGAACACCATCCCCACCGTCAAACATGGAGGTGGAAACATTATGCTTTGGGGTGTTTTTCTGCTAAGGGGACAGGACAACTTCCGCATCAAAGGGACGATGGACGGGGCCATGTACCGTCAAATCTTGGGTGAGAACCTCCTTCCCTCAGCCAGGGCATTGAAAATGGGTCGTGGAGGGGTATTCCAGCATGACAATGACCCAAAACACACGGCCAAGGCAACAAAGGAGTGGCTCAAGAAGAAGCACATTAAGGTCCTGGAGTGGCCTAGCCAGTCTCCAAACCTTAATCCCATAGAAAATCTGTGGAGGGAGCTGAAGGTTCGAGTTGCCAAACATCAGCCACGAAACCTTAATGACTTGGAGAAGATCTGCAAAGAGGAGTGGGACAAAATCCCTCCTGAGATGTGTGCAAACCTGGTGGCCAACTACAAGAAACGTCTGACCTCTGTGATTTGCAGAGGGGTCAAATACTTATTTCCCTCATTAAAATGCAAATCAATTTATAACATTTTTCACATGCGTTTTTCTGGATTTTTTTGTTGTTATTCTGTCTCTCACTATTCAAATAAACCTACCATTAAAATTATAGACTGATCATTTCTTTGTCAGTGGGCAAACATACAAAATCAGCAGGGGATCAAATACTTTTTTCCCTCACTGTATATGAATGTATAGTTAAAGTGACTATGCATATATGATAAACAGAGAGTAGCAGCAGCGTAAAAGAGGGGCTGGGGGGGTCTTATGGCTTGGGGGTAAAAACTGTTGAGAAGCCTTTTTGTCCTAGACTTGGCACTCCGGTACCGCTTGCCATGCGGTAGTAGAGAGAACAGTCTATGACTGGGGTGGCTGTGGTCTTTGACAATTTTTAAGGCCTTCCTCTGACACCGCCTGGTGTAGAGGTCCTGGATGGCAGGCAGCTTAGCCCCAGTGATGTACTGGGCCGTACGCACTACCCTCTGTAGTGCCTTGCGGTTGGAGGCCGAGCAATTGCCGTACCAGGCAGTGATGCAACCAGTCAGGATGCTCTCGATGTTGCAGCTGTAGAACCTTTTGAGGATCTCAGGACCCATGCCAAATCTTTTTAGTTTCCTGAGGGGGAATAGGCTTTGTCGTGCCCACTTCACGGTTGGGAAGCTGTCTGTCTGTTCTTTGTCTGAATGGCTGCCAATGGGTTGATTTATTTTCTTTCTGCTTGCCTGGGCATCCTTGGCTGGCACAGTCTCAAGGGACAGGTGATGCTGGTAGTCCTACTGCATGCAGTATGCACCCTATCCAGGATGGCAGCTCCGATCCTCTCAAGTGTTTGAACAGAGCCAGGCGTGATAGGTGTGAGAAGATTATGTAACATGGGAGGTGACACATACAGTAGTTATTTGGTGCAGCTGTTTTGTGACATATGCATTGCAAACAGTGAGCGACATTGAAAGGCAAGCTTTTACATATTGAGGACAAACTAGTAAACACTGTCAAAATAAATTTACGATTTATACTGTAGTAACTAAATTATAAGTACATGCATTATGCATGTAAAAATCTCTTTGTCAAATAATGTAGATACAACTCTAGATAAAAGACATACACTGTAAAAACAACTAATTGTTTCAAATAAATATTATTAAATAAGTGGTTCCACAGCCGTTTTTTGTTTACTCAACTTTGTTACCGGATCTTAAAATGTTTAGTTGGCCCAAACTTCGCTACAACATGAGAGAACATAGGCAAGCCTTTTGTCAATTATGTGTTATTTTAATTGTCTCATATGTTCATTCAACTAGAAAGTATTATTTGGGCATCTTACCTAAAAAAAACAAAAGGCTGTGAAACTATTGTATTTACACACACAGTTAACATACAATGTTTTCAACTTACTTATTACTCTTGACTTATTCCACATTTTGTTGTGTTACAGCCTGAATTCGAAATGGATTTAATAGATACGTTTTCCTCACCCATCTACAAACAATACCTAATAATGACAAAGTGGAAACATGTTTTTAGAAATGATAAGCACATTTATTGAAAATGAAATACATAAATATTTAATTTGCATTAGTATTCACACCCCATTGCTATGACACTCCAAATTGAGCTCAGGTGCATCCAATTTCCTTTGATCATCCGTGAAATGTCAAAGAAAAGTTCACCTGTGGCCAATTCAATTGTTTAGATATGATTTAGAAAGACATTCTCAAAGATAGAATTGTGATGAGGCATATATCTGGGGAAGGGTATAAAACAATTTCTAGAGTGTTGAAAGTTTCCAAGAGCAAAGTGGTCTCCATTATCGGGAAATTGGAACTACCCAGACTCTGCCTAAAGCTGGTTGTCCGACTAAACTGAGCAACTATGCAAGAAGGACCTTGGTCAGGGGAGGTGACCAAGAACCCAATGGCCACTCTGTAGTTCTGTCAGAGTTCCTTGGCTGAGATGGGAGAACCTTTCAGAAGGACAACAGTCTCTACAGCACTTCACCAATCTGTGCTTTATGGTAGAGTGGCCAGACGGAAGCCACTCCTGAGAAAAAGGCACATGACAGCACACCTGGAGTTTGCAAAAAAGACAGGTGAAAGACTGAGTGCATAAGGCAAAAGATTCTGTGGTCTGATGAGACAAAAATGTTACTCTTTGGCCTGATTGCAATGCGCTATGTCTGGAGAAAACCAGGCATAGCTCATCACCTGTCTAACACCATCCCTATCGTGAAGCATAGTTGTGGCAGCATCATGCTATGGCATGCACTGTACATATTTGACACACGTTGACATACATGATTACATTGTGTATGTTCACTTATACAGTAATTAATATTTAACATGTCCTCACCTGGGATTTGAACTCACAACCTTTTGGTTCACAGCATTCCAATCTTTTAATTTCCAATACTATTTTATTCATCATAATGATTAAGGAGTAACATTAAAAAATAGTAATATGCCCCACCAACATTAGACAACTATACAGAAAAACCTAAAATTGATAAAATAAAAAAAGTATTGTCAGATATGTATATAAAATGAAAATATTGTACGTTAAAAACAATGTTTATGTGAGTGTGACCAGCTGCACAGCCTTTTTTAGCTAAGATGCCCAAATAATAATTTATAGTTGAATGAACATATGAGACAAGTTGGGCAAACACATTTTAAATTGACAGAAATTTTGTAAAAGTCTCAAGTTGGAGCTAAGTTTGGGCCAACAAATTTTTTTTTATTCAGTTTTTGACATTCCTTCCTACCATTGGTCACTGTATGCAGTGGTCAGCCAACCCTGGTGATGAATTACCATAATCAAAGCCTCACAGCTTGAGTTCAGAAGGGTCCTTTTGTACAAGGTGATGTCATCCTCCCTGGCCCTGGCCCTGGCCCATCTGCAGGTGGCTGAGGCTCCTTTTGAATCCCACTGTCAGCACATTAGCCTGTGAAAGGACACAATGACTTATTAGCCTGGAGCAGGGAGATCCCCTACATAGCCCCAGGCTTTAACGTCCTGCTTTACATACTACTTAGTTCTACATTTTTCACACAGGATTTACGGTGTGTTGCCTGAAATAAAAATTGGGCAATGTTTATCTGCCCCAATTTCAAAGTCCCATTTTTAACACATTCTTGCCGGCATAAGCCTTTTATACCTCCTGTGTGCATGCTGGCACGGTTGACGAGTAGGAGCAGGGGTGGGCTGATGTGGGTGGGCGTCCATTTTAATAAATCCATTGAATATACACCATCACCATGAAATCCATTATTCATTTGTTTAGGCGGGTCCTAATAAACATTATAAGACTAATAGAATATTTTTAAAATAATAGAACAGCACATTTTGAGTTAAATTATGTTACTGGTCTGTGCAGACTTGGTTGTCAAAATAAATCATAAAGTTTGTTATTTTGTTCATTAAACAGACATGACACAGTTATATTTTGAAAGAGCCCATGCTTGTAGGTGCTTTAGAAATCTTACAATCTGCTTTTTTGCGATCATAAAAAAAAAAAAGATATTCTGACCTGGATAAACCTCTGTAGGATGATTTTAAAAAAGTCATCTTTTTGATCCACTTTTCATATTTTTTCAATCACTGCACACACGAAAAGGCACATTTACAGGTCAAACACTCCAGTTCACAAGTCCGAAAACGTCTGGTTTCTGGACATTTGTGGCCATGTGTCCAGCAGTGTTCGGCCTTGCACACATCCCGTAAATCTCCGATAAAGGACCTCTTTTGTGTGCGGACATGTATATGTCCACATTAAACTCCTCTCCAAATGTCTCTCTCATCCTCTGCAAGCACTCTCGACCATGCATCTAGAACCAATATAACATAGTAAACAAATGCATCAGTCTCAAGTCATTCATATTCATAAAAAAATAAGAACCTTTCCCCACCAACCCCAGAATGAGAAATAGTAAAGGGGAATTCCAACCTGTGTCATTTATCACTTAACTTGATTGTAGTTCCCCCAAACAGTTTTTGATATCTTGTGAAATTACTGAGATTATTGGTATTATTGGACTATTAAAATAATAGTAGGATTTCCTCCACCTGGTTGAAAGGGGGCTCCACATGCCTTTGGCTACATACACTTGATGTATCACCCACAAATACCTACCCAAAGGTCATTATAATGAAACAAGATAGTCTACAGGTTTTGCATGTGATGCTGTCAGTGCATAGAGCTACAGGCATGTGGACTAGAGTAGGAAACAGAATTTTTGCCTAAACGTGTAGCAAGCTTATGATTACTGTTATTTTCAGTAAAACAGTCATTGCAGTTCTGATACAGAGGCAATTCGTGTTCCAACAAAGTACAGCAATCGGTGATTAATGGAACGACGGGGGCTATAGCAGCTAATCTAGACCAGGTGGTGTAAGGGTTGCGTAACTGGTGGCAATGAAGTCAGGCGCAGGAGAGCAAAACTTTGTACTAACCGTAGTTGTTTAATCATACAACCAAAACGGTACAAAAACATCATGAGAGTCCATGGGCAAAATAAACCCATAACCCACCAGTAAAATACAGAGCAACAAACACTTAACAGTAAACAATTCCGGACAAGGACATGTGAGAAACAGAGGGTTAAATACATTACATATAATGAATGGAATTGGAAGCAGGTGTGTGGGAAGACAAGACAAAAAAAATGAAAAATGGATCGATGATGGCTACAAGACCGGCGACGCCGAACGAACAAGGAGAGGCACCAACCGGCGGAAGTCGTGACAGTACCAGACCCCCTTGACGCTGCGCGGCTCCAGCGGCACGCCGACACCGGCCTCGGGGACAACCAAGAGGGCGAGGCGCAGGGCGATCCGGACGAAGACGGTGGAACTCCTGCAGCATAGAAGGATCCAAAATGTCCTCGACCGGAACCCAGCACCTCTCCTCCGGACCGTACCCCTCCCACTCCACGAGATACTGAAGGCCCCTCGCCCGATGCCTCAAATCCAGTATGGAGCGAACGGAGTACGCCGGGGCCCCCTCGATGTCCAGAGGGGACGGAGGAACCTCCCGCACCTCAGACTCCTGGAGCAGACCGGCCTGAGGAGAGACACATGGAACGAGGGTTTAATACGGTAATCAGGGGGAAGCTGTAAACTATAGCAAACCTCGTTCACTCTCCTCAGGACTTTAAATGGCCCTACAAACCGTGGACCCAGCTTCCGGCAGGGGAGGCGGAGGGGCAGGTTTCGGGTCAAGAGTCAGACCCGGTCCCCCGGTGCGAACACCGGGGCCTCACTGCGGTGACGGTCTGCGTTCTCCTTTTGACGCATAACATCTCTCTGAAGGTGAACACGGGTAGCTTCCCATGTCTCCTCCGCGCGCCTGAACCATTCGTCCATTGCAGGAGCCTCAGTCTGACTGATGCCAAGGCGCCAGAACCGGCTGGTACCCCAGTACACACTGAAAGGGAGAGAGGTTAGTGGAGGAGTGGAAAAACGAGTTCTGTGCCATCTCAGCCCAAGGCACGAATGCTGCCCACTCCCCCGGCCAGTCCCGGCAATAAGACCGCAAAAACCTGCCCACATCCTGGTTTACTCTCTCCACCTGCCCATTACTCTTGGGGTGAAATCCCGAAGTAAGGCTGATCGAGACCCCCAGACGTTCCATGAACGCCTTCCAAACCCTAGACATAAACTGGGGACCTCGATCAGACACTATGTCCTCAGGCACCCCGTAGTGCCAGAAGACATGTGTAAACAAGGCCTCCGCAGTCTGTAGGGCCGTAGGGAGACCGGGCAGAGGAAGGAGACGACAGGACTTAGAGAACCGATCCACAACGACCAGAATAGCGGTGTTACCCTGTGAGGGAGGGAGATCGGTAAGAAAGTCCACCAGTAAACCCACCAGTAAAATACACGAGCAACAAACACTAAACAGTAAACAATTCCGAACAAGGACGTGTGAGAAACAGGGTTAAATACATGACATATTATGAATGGAATTGGAACCAGGTGTGTGGGAAGACAAGACAAAACAAATGGAAAATGAAAAATGGATCAATGATGGCTAGAAGACCGGCGACGCCGAACGCCGCCCGCCGAACGCCGCCCGAACAAGGAGAGGCACCAACTTCGGCGGAATTCGTGACAGGTGGGTGGAATTCAATGTCTGTTTTCATTCTACTCTTCTAGACTCAAATATATAACATGAAATATATAACATGAAACGTGCATAGAGCCATGTATGCACTTTATACTCCAAGGACCAGGAGTAATACAGGAGTAATAGACCTAGTGTTACAAGGAAACTACTTTAACAAAAAGGCTTACCCGCTTTCTCCTCTGGCGACATTTCTTTGCATGGTTCTCCAAGATTGTGTCCCCTATGTTCTCAGGTAAACCTAAGAGATACGCCCACCTCACAGTCTCATAATAGGTGGCACAAGAACCTGCAATGGACATAAGCACAAGGTTCATTTTATGTTGTTTTGTTAGCCAGGCCACTGGTGCAGAGCCTTGCTATCATTTGTAAAATGAGCATTAAGCATACGTCTTTTTCAGATAAAATTGAGCACAACAATAACATCCGGTGACATTTTCGTGCTTTTTGACATTGCATAGACACATTGTGTTGGGAGATAAATCTGTCTGTCAGAGAGAATGCAAAAGTGTTACATTTGTGTAAAAGTTAACTAAATTCAACAACCTCTAGAAGAATCTACTATAAATGATACCAACCTGAAAACAGGATAATTAAGGAGACACAAACAGTTGGCTTCTTTTCACTGGGCTTCTCTTCCAACATATGAGGTAGAGAGATGCGTGATGTATTGTTGTCTCTACCTTCTTGCCCTTTGTGCTGTTGTCTGTGCCATATAATGTTTGTACCATGTTATGTGCTGCTACCATGATGTGTTGCTACCATGTTGTTGTCATGTTGTGTTGCTACCATGCTGTGTTGTCATATGTTGCTGCCTTGCTATGTTGTTGTCTTAGGTCTCTCTTTATGTAGTGTTGTGTTGTCTCTCTTGTTGTGATGTGTGTTTTGTCCTATATTTATATAACATTTTTTATTTTTAATCCCAGCCCCCGTCCCCTTTGGTAGGCCGTCATTGTAAATAAGAATTTGTTGTTAACTGACTTGCCTAGTTAAATAAAGGTTAAATACAAATAATAATTGGGAATTTACAATCCAAGAAATTCCCCTATCACGCAAGTGTTTCTGGGATGCACGGAAGTGTACAGGAGGAATTTCACGGGAATATAGCAGATCCGTTTTCAGAGAGAAAGAGAGAGCACATACTTAAATTCACACAGGACACCGGATAAGAGAGGAGAAATACTCCAGATATAACAGACGGACCCTAGCCCCCCGACACATAAACTACTGCAGCATAAATACTGGAGGCTGAGACAGGAGGGGTCGGGAGACACTGTGACCCTGTCCGACGATACCCCCGGACAGGGCCAAACAGGCAGGATATAACCCCACCCACTCTGCCGAAGCACAGCCCCCACACCACTAGAGGGATATCTCCAACCACCAACTTACCATCCTGAGACAAGGCTGAGTATAGCCCACAAAGATCTCCGTCACGGCACAACCCAAGGGGGGGGGGGCAACCCGGACAGGAAGATCACGTCAGTGACTCAACCCACTCAAGCGACCCCCTAGGGACGGCATGGAAGAGCGCCAGTAAGTCAGTGACTCAGCCCCTGTAATAGGGTTAGAGGCAGAGAATCCCAGTGGAGAGGGGAACTGGCCAGGCAGAGACAGCAAGGGTGGTTCGTTGCTCCAGTGCCTTTCCGTTCACCTTCACACTCCTGGGCCAGACTACACTCAATCATAGGACCTACTGAAGAGATGAGTCTTCAATAAAGACTTAAAGGTTGAGACCGAGTCTGTGTCTCTCACATGAATAGGCAGACCATTCCATAAAAATTGAGCTCTATAGGAGAAAGCCCTGCCTCCAGCTGTTTGCTTAGAAATTCTAGGGACAGTAAGGAGGCCTGCATCTTGTGACCGTAGCGTACGTGTAGGTATGTACGGCAGGACCAAATCGGAAAGATAGGTAGGAGCAAGCCCATGTAATGCTTTGTAGGTTAGCAGTAAACCTTGAAATCAGCCCTTGCCTTAACAGGAAGCCAGTGTAGAGAGGCTAGCACTGGAGTAATATGATCAAATTTTGGGGTTCTAGTCAAGATTCTAGCAGTCGTGTTTAGCACTAACTGAAGTTTATTTAGTGCTTTATCCGGGTAGGCGGAAAGTACAGCATTGCAGTAGTCTAACCTAGAAATGACAAAAGCATGGATACAATTTTCTGCATAATTTTTGGACAGAATATTTCTGATTTTTACAATGTTACGTAGATGGAAAAATGATGTCCTTGAAAGTCTTGATATGTTCGTCAAAAGAGAGATCAGGGTCCAGAGTAACGCAGAGGTCCTTTGAGACGACTGTACAACCATCAAGATTAATTGTCAGATTCAACAGAAGATCTCTTTGTTTCTTGGGACCTAGAACAAGCATCTCTGTTTTGTCAGAGTTTAAAAGTAGAACATTTGCCGCCATCCACTTCCTTATGTCTGAAACACAGGCTTCCAGGGAGGGCAATTTTGCGGATTCACCATGTTTCATCAAAATGAACAGCTGTGTGTCATCCGCATAGCAGTGAAAGTTAACATTATGTTTCCGAATGACATCACCAAGTGGTAAAATATATAGTGAAAACAATAGTGGTCCTAAAACAGAGCCTTGAGGAACACCGAAATTTACAGTTGATTTGTCAGAGGACAAACCATCCACAGAGACAAACTGATATCTTTCCAACAGATAAGATCTAAACCAGGCCAGAACTTGTCCGTGTAGACCAATTTGGGTTTCCAATCTCTCCAAAAGAATGTGGTGATCGATGGTATCAAAAGCAGCACTCGTTCTATTGGGGAAGGTCGGGTAATTCATCTTCTGCACATATATCACTCCAGTGTTTAATTGCTAAATTGTAATTATTTCGCCACTATGGCCTATTTATTGCCTTACCTCCCTTATCTTACCTCATTTGCACACACTGTATATAGACTTTTCTATTGTGTTATTGACTGTATGTTTGTTTATTCCATGTGTAACTCTATGTTGTTGTTTGTGTTGCACTGCTTTGTGTTGCAGTTGTAAATGAGATCTTGTTCTCAACTGGCCTACCTGGTTAAATAAAGGTGAAATAAAAACATTTAAAAAATGTAATTAGGCCTATGTGCACAAGAACAAATTATCATATTCACATTTTGAGTCACGTGCAAATCTGCCATGTCAGTAAGTTTTACATGGCAAGAGAGTAACAATTCCAGCCAGAATAACCTACTGTTTTATGGCAAACTCCAAAAGCAAGAGAATAACAATTCCAACCAGAATAACTTACCAAGTTCCTCTGATAATACTAGTCCCGTGTATATTGACATCCCTGTGTTTTCCCGAGACATTACAGAGTTTGACAGGTGCTTCTCGCAGTTTGAGCAAGAAAACAATAACTGATTTGATAACTTGATGCTTAAAACAAAGTGATGCGCATATATTTAACATGAATGGGCTACGTGTCAACTGAAAAAATATATATATATATATTTGTTTTAGGGGGTAGATCAGCTTTAATATTGAGGATAGATTGTAGCTTCCATCAATGTAATTGTCTGCATCATTTCCAATCGCCCCAGATATTTTTTGGGTAAATACTATATATATATATATATATATATATATATATATATATATATATATATATATATATATATATATATATATATATATATATATATATATATATATATATCTATACATACATACATACATACATACATACATACACATATATATAAATATACATACATCCAGTTTGATTTCTATTTGCCATATATTTTTATCTGTGCCATTTCACAAAAGTTCTGAACCTATATACATTGTGCAGACACAATATATTTTGAATTTGTTATCTTTTTGTTATTAGTCCATCCCTTCAGCTCCATTCAACCCCTCCCATCTATCTCTTAACACCATCCATATTGGATTTCTATTTGCCATATATTTGTAACTGTGCTGTGATGCTTCACAAAAGTTCTGAACCTTTCTATTCTCATAGTTTGTACGGATTGTAAATTAAAGATAATTTTTTTTTGCTAAAAGTATTATTATATTATTGATCGATTGACTATGACTTTTCAAATCACCCAGTATTGCTATCTGCAGCGTTAGCTCCAGATAAATGTTACAATTCTTCAGCCATTCCTGGACCTGTGACCAAAAACGAGCAACATATTGACAGTACCAAAATAAATTATCTAATGACTCTGCCTATTCGCAGCCAAATCTGCATTGCTGGGAAGGTTATATCTGCCATATGTGTAACATTCTATTGGTTGCAAGAATTTTCTATAATAATTGTATAAAGTTTTGTGTCAACTTTCACAATGAATACTTTTGTTTAGGCCTATGCGTTTTGTGCCAATATATTGAAGTGGAGCATCGCAAAATGCATCAGTTTAATTGAATGTACAATAAAAAAAGATTAGTGCCATGGCATATTTAATGAAACCCTGGCTGTTGATGTAGGCCATAGGCCACAAAGCAGGGATTCCCCATGGAGCTAAACCTTTTGGAAATGGCAAGTTCACTTTCTCATCTATAAACACATCTCAAGTGCAAGTCCCCTGTTCAACAGCTCACATCAACAGGATAGGGTGCATTTTCATTAGGAGTGACATCTACCGTGGATCGTTAAAATAATGATTATGATCACACTTTCTCAATTTAAATATTATGGGGACAAGCACGAGTTGTAGTGTAGCCAGTGTAGCCTTTTATCATCTAGACATGATGTTGAAATATCTTCAAGCCTAGAATAAAACTCTCCAGGCTTCCATCATAAGACTCAATTGAATAAAATTTCAATTACAGGGGCCAGTTTGGACAAATAAATCCTCTGCTAATCACCCTCTGGAATAATGCAAATGCTGGGGTAATAATTACATAACCAACATATTTAGTAATAAAAATAAATGAAATGTCAGTGTGCCTTCCCCCAGGCCAAATGCCAATGCATTTCTGTGAAAATAGACAAGAACACTGACGTACCAAGCAAAATGGCAGTAACTGCTCATAGCGTGGAACTTCTATTTATTGTGGTTTCACAGTAACTTTATGCAGTTACTGCTAACATTTAATGGCATTTTTTTATTTTATTTAACCGTTATTTAACTAGGCAAGTCAGTTAAGAACAAATTCCTATTTACAGTGACGACCTACCCCGGGCCAAACCTGGACGACTCTAGGACAATTGTACGCCGCCCTATGGGACTCCCAATCACGGCCGAATGTGATACAGCCTGGATTATGACCCCCATTTTCTCCAAAACACAATACAATAGAGGTAGGATACTTGTCCACATGATTAAGCATGTATTTCATGTAGCAAAAATGACATGAACAAATTTTCGACCAAATGAGCAGTTACTGCCTTTTGCTTGGTAGGGCAGAACAGCTCAAGGACAGAAGTACATACTTCTTAGGGCTAGGCGCCTTTTTTCTCAATTTCCGCCTGAATGACGTACCCAAAGTAAACTGCCTGTTGCTCAGGCCCTGAAGCCAGGATATGCATATAATTGGTACCATTGGAAAGAAAACACTTTGAAGTTTGTAGAAATGTTAAAAGTATGTAGGAGAATATAACACAATAGATATGGTAGGAGAAAATCCAAAGAAAAACCAACCTGATTTTTGTTGTTGTTGAGAGAGACCATGCTCTTACAATGGCAAGTATAAGGGCATACTGAATTCCAGCTCCCAGGAAGCAATTCCAATGGCTTCCAGAGGGTGTCAGCAGTCTATGTTCAAGGTTTCAGGCTTGTAACTTCCAAAACGAATAAGAAATATCAGTTTAGTACAGGGACACAGTCTCGGAAATTCGTGTTTGCGTGCGATGAAGACAGGACGCACCTGCTAAAATCGGTTTCCTATTTAACATACTTCTTTCTGTAAGAAGCTTTCGCTGTAATAGCTACTGTAAATCGGACAGTGCAGTTAGATTAACAAGAATATAAGCTTTCAACGGATATAAGACACTTGTATGTACCTAAATGTTTAATATCCATAATGTTTATGATTATTTATTTGAATTGTGTGCCCTCCTGTTTCACCGGAAGTTGTCCCGCTTGCGGGATGCCTAGCCCTATTAAAACGGAGAGAATAAATTCATTAAGAATTTCTGCACAAGTTTGATGTAAGACAACAACAACAAAAAATCATGATTTAATGATTGCCAAAGCTGGTAAGAGGACATTGATACTGAGGTGTTGGCGGGACTTTAAAACTAGTTTTTCCACCACTCCACAAATTTCTTGTTAACAAACTATAGTTTTGGCAAGGCAGGTTAGGACATCTACTTTGTGCATGACACAAGTAATTTTTCCAACAATTGTTTACAGACAGATTATTTCACTTATAATTCACTGTGTCACAATTCCAGTGGGTCAGAAGTTTACATACACTAAGTTGACTGTGCCTTTAAACAGCTTGGAAAATTCCAGAAAATGATGTCATGGCTTTAGAAGCTTCTGATAGGCAAATTGACATCATTTGAGTCAATTGGAGGTGTACCTGTGGATGTATTTCAAGGCCTACCTTCAAACTCAGTGCCTCTTTGCTTGATGTCATGGGAAAATCAAAATAAATCAGCCAAGACCTCAGAAAATAAATTGTAGACCTCCACAAGTCTGGTTCATCCTTGGGAACAATTTCCAAATGCCTGAAGGTACCACGTTCATCTGTACAAACAATAGTACGCAAGTATAAACACCATGGGACAGCGCAGCCGTCATACCGCTCAGAAAGGAGACTTTTCTAGAGAAAAGTGCAAATCAATCCCAGAACAACAGCAAAGGACCTTGGGAAGATACTGGAGGAAACAGGTACAAAGTGTCTATATGATCATACTTTTTGGAGAAATGTCCTTTGGTCTGATGAAACAGAAATAGAACTGTTTGGCCATAATGACCATCATTATGTTTGGAGGAAAAAGGGGGAGGCTTGCAAGCCGAAGAACACCATCCCAACCGTGAAGCACGGGGGTGGCAGCATCATGTTGTGGGGGTGCTTTGCTGCAGGACGGACTGGTGCACTTCACAAAATAGATGGCATCATGAGGGAAGAAAATTATGTGGATATATTGAGGCAACATCTCAAGACATCAGTCAGGAAGTTAAAGCTTGGTCGCAAATGGGTCTTCCAAATGGACAATGACCCCAAGCATACTTCCAAAGTTGTGGCAAAATGGTCTAAGGACAACAAAGTCAAGGTATTGGAGTGACCATCACAAAGCCCTGACCTCAATCCCATAGAAAATGTGTGGGCAGAACTGAAAAACCGTGTGCGAGCAAGGAGGCCTACAAACCTGACTCAGTTACACCAGCTCTGTCAGGAGGAATGGGCCAAAATTCACCCAACTTATTGTGGGAAGCTTGTGGAAGGCTACCCGTAACGTTTGACCCAAGTTAAACAATTTAAAGGCAATGCTACCAAATAGTAATTGAGTGTATGTAAACTTCTGACCCACTGGGAATGTGATGAAAGAAATAAAAGCTGAAATAAATAATTCTCTCTACTATTATTCTGACATTTCACATTCTTAAAAGTGGTGATCCTAACTGATTTGAATTTTTACTAGGATTGAATGTCAGGAATTGTTAAAAACTGAGTGTAAATGTATTTGGCTAAGGTGTATGTAAACTTCCGACTTTGACTGTAGGCCTCTTGCAGCTCTGATTGGTTATGGCGCACCTGTCTGTGTAGAGTACGGGCCTAAGTCCTACCTGTCAATGCAATAGACTCCTACTCCAATGCATTCTGCCTACAACAAAATCTCTTGCATAGTTAGTTTTGTTTCAGTATGTTGCATTTAAAGTGGCTGATATTGCGTTTGATTCCCACAGTTAAGAATTTGCAAAACGTACAATATGTTAAGAATTTGATAAACGTATGATATGTTACGAATTCTAGCTACAGTAGATGGCTAGGTGGATAACGTTAGCTACCTCGCTAACGTTAGCTAGGCTAGAGGTTAAGGTTAGGGTTAAATTTAGGAATTAGGTGAAATGGTTAAAGTTAGGGTTAGGAGTTGGGTTAGCTAAAAGGGTCAATGTTAGGGTTTGGGGAAGGGTTAGCTAAAAGGGTCAATGTTAGGGTTTGGGGAAGGGTTAGCTAAAATGCTAAGTAGTTGCAAAGTAGCTAAAAAGCAGCTAAAAAAAGTAGGGAGTAGTTGAAAAGTTTCTAATTAACTAAAATGCTAAAGTGATGTGATTCGAACTCACAACCTTTGGTTTGCAAGACGTTCGCATTATACACTTACTCATCCACCCCGTCCAACCACCCTCCTATTATTTTTTCCTTAAGTAACCATGTGTCTTACTTAACCATACATAGCATACTATATGGAGTGTCTCTGATTTACATAATATGAAACGCTCTGAGACCAGGTTGATTATATTTTTGTATTTACTAGGGATCCCCATTACTACTGTTTACTCTTCCTTGGGTCAAAACACATTAAAGCACTTACACTACATATAAAAAAAGATAAAACAGTACATCATATAACATTATTACACCACTACATATATACAATACAACATGTATAATACCACCACACAACAATATTACAATGTATGCGCATGCATGTGTCTGTACCTTTGTGTGTGTCTCTTCACAGTCCCGGCTGTTCCATAAGGTGTATTTTTACCTGTTTTTGTTTTATCTGATTCTACTGCTTGCATCAGTCACCTGATGTGGATTAGAGTTCCATGTAGTCGTGGCTCTATGTAGTACTGTGTGCCTCACATAGTCTGTTCTGGACTTGGGGATTGTGAAGAGACCTCTGGTGGCATGTCTTGTGGGGTATGTAAGGGTGTCCGAGCTGTATGCTAGTAGTTTAAACAGACAGCTCGGTACATTCAGCTTGTCAATTCTTCTTACAAAAACAAGTATTGATGACGTCAATCTCTCTTCCACGTTGAGCAATGAGAGATTTACATGCAAATCATTCATGTTAGCTCTTCATGTTAGCTCTGCTGTGCTGCCCTGTTCTGAGCCAGCTGCAATTTTCCTATGTCCCTCTTTGTGGCACCTGACCACACTACTGAACAGTAGTCTAGGTGCGACAAAACTAGGGCCTGTAGGACCTGCCCTGTTGATAGTGTTGTTAAGAAGGCAGAGCAGTGCTTTATTATGGACAGACTTCTCCCCATCTTAGCTGCTGTTGTATCAATATGTTTTGGCCATGACAGTTTACAATCCAGGGTTACTGCAAGCAGTTTAGTCACCTCAACTTGCTCGAATTCCACATGATTCATTACGAGATGTAGTTGAGGTTTAGGGTTTAGTGAATGATTTGTCCCAAATACAATGCTTTTAGTTTTGGAAATATTAAGGACTAACTTATTCCTTTCCACCCATTTCCCTCGACTAAGCTGTACCCCCGCACATTGACTCGTAAACGGTACCAGCTGTACATTGCCTCGTTATTTTGTTGTGTTACTTTTTATAATTTTTTATTATTTAGTAAATCATTTCTTATCTCTATTTTCTTAAAACTGCATTGTTGGTTAATTAAGGGCTTGTAAGTAAGCATTTCACGGTAAGGTCTACACCTGTTGTGTTCGGCGCATGTGACAATTTGTTTTTTGATTTGAAATGGTTAAATTCCTTTGAAGGATGGGGATACATTTTTAGAAGGGAAAGGTCACAGCGATAATGTTAGGATCTTCACAGAAGGTAAGAAAACTAAACAAAGGTTTTAGATTCTAATTGATCTGACCAGTTAGATGAAAACAAACAAACGTGACCGCCGCTGAGCCTGTCCAGCACACAGCGCAAGCTGAGGTGGGGGGTAGGGGTGGTGGTGGGAGTAGAGACACAAGAACCCTTCAGAGCATATTTGCCTGGTTTGATAAATCAATAAAGCTGCTTTCATTTGAACTTCTCAGGGAAGAGTGACCCAGAAACAGTGTCTAGCTCATTAGCAGCAGATCTGCTATGCCTGTGTTCATGTGTTCCCTGCTATAGCTACAGTGGAGAGCTATTGCCTATGGGAAAAGTGAAAGGGCAAATTGAGAGGATTGGAGTGACGTTATTATTGTGAAGGTAATTGGAACAGTAAAGAGAAGTTAGTTTGCCATATGGCCTCCCATCATCAAATATTTAGGTTAATCCATATGTTGTTGAGGTTTTACGCATGAATATTTAACATTCCAGCAGCAGAGATGCATATGATGTGGACTCCATACCTTCTCTGACTGACACCCATGCTCATGAGAGGTTGTAAGTGCACATCCAACCCCTCTTTTCTGCTTGATTATAGCATATATTGATATGAATAAATTATGTTTTGAGAAGATAAATCGAAATATATAGATTTCAAAACTGAGCAGCACTACAGAAATCAAAACTATTAAACATAACTTAATGCAATCCAAGCATCAAAGGCAAAGCTGGTTGTCTATGGGGAAAGTTCAGGTACACAGTGGGGGATCCATACATACATTCACAGCTGTATGTGACAGATGCGGGGAGCATCCACGGGTGCGCTTCACAGGTTCTACCCCAAGGCTACCATGAACGTAGGTTGTATGACAGTTATGTATATGGCATTTCCACAGAATTGGCCTAACACCCGAATATTCAAGGCACTTGTGGATGGATTTGTTCTCAAAGGATGTTACAGAACCTACAGTGCTTATTACGTCTGCTGCGTACTGTATTAGGTTTGTCTGTAAAGTAATATAGAGCATACCACTACAATTTATGTGCGCAAAAGATAAAATGTGCAACTGTTTCTATAGGAGATTGTGTTGGTTCAATGTTCTCAACTAAATGTTGTCCTACTTTCTCTGAGGAGCGACTGTCCCTCTCTATTAATAATAGACATGTACTACTGATCCAACTCATCAGGCAGCACTATCATGCTTTGATGTTTTTTTTAAACAACCTACCGGCACTATTGATCGTAGCGCAGATAGAACTGTCAAAGGGATTCCTCTCAGGGCGGTCGACACCAGGTCACTTCATACACCAGGAATGTGGTAAAGCACTGGTCAAATATTCTCTTTCTATCCATCTAGCTATTCTGTCTTTGGTCTGTCCTGTTTTCCAATGCTGCTGGTATGGGTGAAAAGTTCAGAAGGATAAACAAAGAACCCACAGGCATGGAAATGACATCACCTGACCTCCAGGCATAGGATGAGTTAAACAGAAAGGCATGCTGCTGAAGGGCATTCCACCAAAATAAGTAATTACTTGTGGAGCTTTTTTCAAGTAAACATTTTCCCCTGACATTTTCCCTGTTATGTGCATGATCACATACCCTAACTGCACATGGCACTGGATGATGACCTAATTAAAACGCTCATTATTGTCATGATCTTCTGGAGAAATGGACCAAGGCGCAACGTGCATAGCATTCCACATATTTTTTTATCAATGTGAAACTTACAAAAACAACAAACTGAAGACCAGCCAAATCGGTGCACTCACAGGCACTAACCAAAAACAATAACCCACAAAGGCAGGTGGGGAAGGGAACAAACTAAATAGGATTCCCAATTAGAGGCAATGACTAACAGCTGCCTCTGATTGGGAACCAACACAAAACCCAACATAAAGTCCCCTAGAAAACCCTAGTCACGCCCTGACCCAACACACCATAGAGAAACCCAGAGGGCTCTCTATTGCCAGGGCGTGACAATTATGGCTTGCCTAGTTAAATAAAGGTTAAATAAAAATATGGTTCACTGATCATGTTTTTTTTCCTCAAACAAACAAACAAGATATATCCATTAAGTAATATGTTTTTCCTTCCTGGTAGTAGTTATTTTTATGTATGGCCTTGATCCATGTGCCAAACAATTATGGACATACAGTATACAGTATTAGTGCAGTAATGTACTTTATCATCAAAGGATTATGCACAATACATACCATAACATCACAAACCTTCAATGATGCCCAGAGGTTAATGTATAGCCTATAAAGCAGAGATCAACTAGATTCAGCTGCTGGTCGATTTTATCAAGAGGGGCTGGTCAGGGGCCGGAACATAATTACAAATAATTTGTAGACTGCAAATTGACCGCAAAAAGCCCAAACAGATATAATATTTGACTAAAACACACGTTCTAATCTTGATTAGATTTGTATAGGATCACGTGTCTCTATATTATGCGTGGGAACACTTGGGAACAGATTTTCTAAATAAATAAATAAACTTTTGGGGCCAAATAAAACTGCCCACGGACCGCCAGTAGGGGAACCATGCTATTCAGGTTACCATACACATGAGGAGTGGGAAATAGTTAAGGCTATTTCTATAATCCATATTGATATAGAAGACGTCACACACGTTCCATATGCTCTCACATACTCACCACTGGGCACCCCATGGTTGAATCAACGTTGTTTCCATGTCATTTCAACAAAATTAGTTTGAACCAACGTGGAATAGACGTTGAATTGACGCCTGTGCACAGTGGGTCCATATATTAGTACATTCATCTCATAAAAAATCTCATAAGTAGTTGTTGATTTGATTACAGGATTTTTCTTTAATTGTGATACAGCAAAACTTCCAATTGATGAAAGCACTTGCACTGTGTTGACAAGAATTACAATGTGCATATCCAATTCATCTGAAGACATTATGGTATCTAAGTACCTGTGTAAAAACACACATGGCAATATACAGTCCATTTTCCTTCGACAACACTTAAAGTCATAAGCATTACTGTAAAAGCCCTGCATTTTTCCATTATCAATATCACATAAGTGCAGACTTGGGGCCATGTACTCAGAGCCTGCCTGGCCAAGTGGAATTCTCCTGTGTTGCTGTTGCTGATGTCCAGTCCAGAATGACTGACAGCACTTTTGTTTTCCGTCTATTAGTGAATCTGACTTCATCATTACCCACGAGGGGGTTCACGTAACCCAGGTTAGAGGTCACTACACCCTCTCTCCCATCTACCACGCCAACAGTCTGCTGGGCGGGCCTCTAAACCCAGTGGACGGAGTGACCCCACCCCTGCAACCACACACACATACATACACACACACAGGCACGCGCAGAAACACACAGAAACACACACACAGCAGACCTAGTGTATGAGGTCAATGTACCCAGAGAACTGTACATCTCGGGGCTGTCTGGGAACCTGGGGGTGGTGGGGAGCTCTTCTTGGCAGTGGTGTACATTTTTTATGGAATATACATTAAGAAGCATTCATGGAGTAATATATGATGTTGTCCACTAGCTAATATTTCAGTTGGCATTGTATCAGATCAGGCTTGATTTTCTGTCTCTGGTGCTCCTCTTCAATGAATAATTCAGCGTTATACCTTGTGACACCTCAAGCGTATTCCATTACAGTATCTCACCATGTTTTCATCACCGGCTCATTTAGATTTTGGCCACGATAATGATGACCATTATTTGAAACTGATAGAGATTAATAATGAAGAGGCTAAGATCGCATTGAAGATGGCAAGGCATTTTATATAATTGTGTGTATGTGCCTGCATGTGTGTCTGTGTGTGTGTTTATAAGATGTTGGTGAAGACTTTCTCTGTTGGTGTGACTGTTGCCTGTTTGTGGCGATGAGGAGAAATGGGTGCAGGCTGTGTCTGAGGTCACTCTCTGATTACCTGTCCCTACTCAGGGTCAAATTACTCTTAAATGTGTTGTTTACACTTCTACTGCTATGTTTGGGCTGATACCAACTTCAGATGACAGATCTTAATTTGACCAGTTTCTCACAGTAGGAAAATAATCCTGCAGCAAAAGGAAATGTGATTTATAAATAATGGACATGTTTTTTTTAAAGTTACCCCTTTTTCGTGGTATCCAATTGGTAGTTACAGTCCTGTCTCATCGCTGCAACTCCAGTACGGACTCGGGAGAGGCGAACATCGAGAGCCGTAAGTGCGTCCACACCGCACTTCTTCTTTACACAATTTGTTTTATTTTATCTTTATTTAAAATAGCAAGTCAGTTAAGAACAAATTCTTATTTTCAATGACAGCCTAGGAACAGTGAGTTAACTGCCTTGTTCATGACAGATTTTTTTAGGCTACCTGCCACCCCAATTCCCACTTAACCTGGAAGCCAGTTGCACCAATGTGTCAGAGGAAACACTATGCACCTGGCAACTGTGTCAGCAGAGGGTTTGGCCGACATCCCTGCCGGCCAAACCCTCTGCTAACCCAGACGACACTGGGCCAATTGAGTCCAGAGTCTGGACTCAAACCCAGAATCTCTAGTGGCACAGCTATCACTGCAATGCCTTAGACCACTGCACCACTTGGGAGGCCCTAATAATGGATTTTTGTTGGGATTGATACATTTTTGGTTTGGGCAAATCAAGTCTGACATTTTTAATTGCAAACTTTAGAAGCCTTTTTAAATATTGAATACACTCGTTTGCATTACATGCTGTGCATGACATTTCCTGCAACAATAGGGTGATCAAATTAAGATCCTACACTTGTATGCTGAGCCTGAAAGATGACATAAAGCAGTGGACAATGACTACGCAGATTTAATCATGTTTTATAATAGATGGCACCAATGTGACCGGTACAACATTCCTGAAAAACTGGTCAAATTGGTAAAAATTAAATACTGTACTAGGGCATTGCCTCAAACAATATACACTGCTCAAAAAAATAAAGGGAACACTTAAACAACACAATGTAACTCCAAGTCAATCACACTTCTGTGAAATCAAACTGTCCACTTAGGAAGCAACACTGATTGACAATAAATTTCACATGCTGTTGTGCAAATGGAATAGACAACAGGTGGAAATTATAGGAAATTAGCAAGACACCCCCAATAAAGGAGTGGTTCTGAAGGTGGTGACCACAGACCACTTCTCAGTTCCTATGCTTCCTGGCTGATGTTTTGGTCACTTTTGAATGCTGGCGGTGCTTTCACTCTAGTGGTAGCATGAGACGGAGTCTACAACCCACACAAGTGGCTCAGGTAGTGCAGCTCATCCAGGATGGCACATCAATGCGAGCTGTGGCAAGAAGGTTTGCTGTGTCTGTCAGCGTAGTGTCCAGAGCATGGAGGTGCTACCAGGAGACAGGCCAGTACATCAGGAGACGTGGAGGAGGCCGTAGGAGGGCAACAACCCAGCAGCAGGACCACTTCCTCCGCCTTTGTGCAAGGAGGAGCACTGCCAGAGCCCTGCAAAATGACCTCCAGCAGGCCACAAATGTGCATGTGTCTGCTCAAACGGTCAGAAACAGACTCCATGAGGGTGGTATGAGGGCCCAACGTCCACAGGTGGGGGTTGTGCTTACAGCCCAACACCGTGCAGGACGTTTGGCATTTGCCAGAGAACACCAAGATTGGCAAATTCGCCACTGGCGCCCTGTGCTCTTCACAGATGAAAGCAGGTTCACACTGAGCACGTGACAGGCGTGACAGAGTCTGGAGACGCCGTGGAGAACGTTCTGCTGCCTGCAACATCCTCCAGCATGACCGGTTTGGCGGTGGGTCAGTCATGGTGTGGGGTGGCATTTCTTTGGGGGGCCGCCCTCCATGTGCTCGCCAGAGGTAGCCTGACTGCCATTAGGTACCGAGATGAGATCCTCAGACCCCTTGTGAGACCATATGCTGGTGCGGTTGGCCCTGGGTTCCTCCTAATGCAAGACAATGCTAGACCTCATGTGGCTGGAGTGTGTCAGCAGTTCCTGCAAGAGGAAGGCATTGATGCTAAGGACTGGCCCGCCCGTTCCCCAGACCTGAATCCAATTGAGCACATCTGGGACATCATGTCTCGCTCCATCCACCAACGCCACGTTGCACCACAGACTGTCCAGGAGTTGGCGGATGCTTTAGTCCAGGTCTGGGAGGAGATCCCTCAGGAGACCATCCGCCACCTCATCAGGAGCATGCCCAGGCGTTGTAGGGAGGTCATTCAGGCACGTGGAGGCCACACACACTACTGAGCCTCATTTTGACTTGTTTTAAGGACATTACATCAAAGTTGGATCAGCCTGTAGTGTGGTTTTCCACTTTAATTTTGAGTGTGACTCCAAATCCAGACCTCCATGGGTTGATAAATTTGATTTCCATTGATAATTTTTGTGTGATTTTGTTGTCAGCACATTCAACCATGTAAAGAAAAAAGTATTTAATAAGATTATTTCATTCATTCAGATCTATGATGTGTTATTTTAGTGTTCCCTTTATTTTTTTGAGCAGTGTATATTGTCTATGTGTCTATGTGTTTTGACACACAGGAAATTATTGAAATATCCATGTCATATCCATGACATCATCCTTGTGCATTACAGGGGCTGAGTATGCCAGCCTTTTGGGTGATTGAAAATATAAGCCATTCTATGAATAGCTCAAAAAGCGTGTTTAGATAATCCACTCTTATTCAATTAATTATTTTCTCCCGAGTGAACTGATTTACCTCATAAACAGAGAAGTCAGCCTAATAAGATGAGGTCTAATTGTTTAGTTTTTTGTTAATACTGTATCTCCTGCATCTTTCAGGAGTGACTAAAGTTACTGCTGGCTGGAGTCCTAGAGCTGGAATGACAAGCGGAGGATAATTATCCAGGCCGGTGTAAGTACAAATTGCTGGGACCGGGGCTTGAAAGGGCCTGCTGAAGCATGTCACTGAGGTTTTGGCAGAGTACTGGAGCTCTCCAGGTGGCCCTCAGCTAACTCTCACTGCTCATCCTGTATGTGTGCACACACACTCACACAAAAGCCCACAAGAGTGCAGACGTGCACACACACATGCAGATGCTCTTATACACAAACAAGACCCATTTAATCATCCTATTGTTTTGTAATGGTAAAATAAGTCTCGCCAGCTTGTGGTCCTAAATAACTGAAGATTAAATGGGATTTAAATCCTTTGCGTTGGCATATTTTGTCAGATACTCTATAATAGGGCCCATTAAGCCCAAGGTGGCCTGACCGAAATCACATGTTATGTCCAATATTAGACTACTTACCCTGAGAGTGAATGACATCATGCTGACTCTAACCTGATAACCAACCAACAACAAAACCTGCTGCTGTTGTTTTGTGGATGAAAGATTAATATTGCTTATAGTCTTCTGCTCTTTGAACCAGAAACTCTGAGGCCAGGGTATATGGGATAAAATAACTAACTTGCTGGGAAAGCAAAAACTTTGTGGACTTCTACACATCAAAGGCTTGAGTCACTTTTGGCTGCACCTTTGAGACTTCAGTCTGGTGGAATAGTAAAAAAGTGTGTGTGTGGGTGTGTGCGTGTGTGTAAGTGTGTTTGGTGCTATTTCTGTTGGCAGGGGATGGTGTGATTTTCTTTTTCAGTGTGGGTGTTGACCATGTCTGGTGTCAGGTAAGGGTCTGTCTGCTTCCTACATTGTGTGAGATAATGAAGTGTGATTAAATATGAATCCTAGGTGTTTAGTAGCAGAAACTGGATCCACACAGCCCAGGCGGTAGAATTAGGAACTGATGACAGATGCCATCAACGATCCTTTTCCATACAGAGGCTCTTTACTTTACCTGGACCTCCACATGGGCCCACTTTCAGACAGACACAGGTAATTAACCTCCTATAAACAAACACTGATCTACTTACAGGACCATGGCGCTGGTCTGTCTCTGTCTCTGCTGTAAATTCAAATTACAAATTTTGTATATAGTAAGTCTGTACTGCCCACTGACTGTCAAATCATATTTGAGATGTTTTATTTGATCATTAACAGATTTTAGTAACTGCCTCTGGCAACTGATGTTATGAGTGAGATTTGTAAAAAATAAAAGTAATAATAACTGGAGAGAAATATCAGCATATCAAAGGTTCCTAAGAGCAGTATGACGCCTTATTATTGGTGGAGATTTGTGAGAGAACAGCCCTTTGTGTAAAAATAAGTGCTTTGTTGGTTTGAGGGCTCTTTGTATTGTCATAAGCCTAGTGTGAGATTGACTCATTCACAGGGAGTGGTCTCCATGCTGTTCATCCTCTGTTCCATCCTCTCCTCCAGCACGGCCACCACTGGGCTGTCTTCCCTCTACTCCCTCACTTCAGAGAGACAGTCCACAGATGTTTGGACATGCCCGCCTTGTTGGGGCTTTACTTTAATGTGTGCCTCACATCGGACAGGGTGTCTTTGTTAAGACAGGGTGACAGGTCAACTCTCCCACAGTATCTCAGATCTTCTCAGATCTTCACAGAACTTAGCAGATCACAACAGCTCCACACACCACTTAGGGTCTCACTAAGCCATTCTTCAATCACTCTCCACACACTGGGTAACCAATGGCCCCAATATCTGAAAACTCTATCAAATGTTTGGGAGATAGAGAAGGCATTCCAATTGATTCTGGCATCACCTGAGTTAAGAGAATCTTTGGATTTATATGGGTCTTAAATATGTCCTACAGAGCTGAGATGGAATGAAGAGGGCATGTTCCTGCAGTCAGGTCAGGGAAGGTTTAAGAGTAGGAGTCAGAGATGCTACTTCATTCTTCTCTTTGCCCCTCATGGAATCCCTGTTGTAAAGCAGCCAGAAATGTAGACGTTTGTAATGGCTGAGAAATACAAGATGCACATAGCAACAGACCTAACCCACTGGGCACAGAAATCAATCATTTTGTTGAAATGATGTGGAAACTGTCACGGTTCATGAATTCACCGGCTCACTCTGTGTGTATGTGTGTGTGTGAGTGTGGGTGTGGCCGCTGATTACTACTCTGCTCGTTATCAGCGCCAGCTGACACTCATTGTTTGTGCCTATTTATACTCGTTGTCTTGGTCTTGTGTTTGTCAGTTCGTTGACTTGTTTCCTGTGCGTGTGTTTCTCTCCAGACTGAGTTCCGTGTCTCCTATGGTTCCGTTCTCTGTTGGACTCTACGTTCGCTCTCTCTCCGGTGGAGGATTCCGGTGGAGGATTCTCTTCACCTGAACCTGTTACCCTATATCCTGGATTGCAACAATAAATGTTGAACTTTACTCGCTACTGAATCCTCCGTTATTTTACGTGACAGAACGAACTGACCAAACATGGATTCAGCGAGTACTCCGGAGCTAACAAGATTTCTGTCCAGAAGCATGTCTCGTATGGATCAACAGGAGGAACAGATGAAGGCAACGGGTCATGCGGTGCAAGCCTTGGTAGCGCAGGTGTCAGAGCTCACCCAACAGCTTCAACATCTAAGTGTTCCCGCTGCGCCCACCACATCGCCTGTTCTTCCTACTCCTATACCCCCTTACCACCAACCCCGGAGGCATATTCGGGTGAACCAAATTTTTGCAGACCATTTATCAACAAGTGCTCCTTGTTTTTTTCGCTCCAGCCACAACCTTGTTGACAGGACGCTGGCTCAGTGGGGAACAGCGGTGTGGGAGAACCATCACCAATGCTGCTCTTCATTCCAGGCACTATCAGAAGAACTGAGGCGGGTCTTCGACTGTGCCGCAACGGGACGCGAGGCAGCCCGCGTTCTCGCGGATCTTCATCAAGGGAGTAGACCAGTGTCGGACTATTCTATTGAATTTAGGACCCTGGCAGCAGAGTGCCAATGGAACGAGGAGGCGCAGTGGGACATGTTCCTGCATGGGTTGGCTGACCTCATACAGAGGGAGATTTACGTGCTGGACCTGCCCAGGAGCCTGGACGGGCTCATTGAGCTGGCGTTACGGGTCGATGCTCGCTTAAGCCGGCTGGAACAGGGCACATCAAACCCCTGTTTTCGCGAGGTTCGAGGGGCGCTCGTCACCCAGCGGCAATACCGTCAGTCCCGTGTTCCATCATGAGCCCATGCAGGTGGGTGGAGCTCGACTCTCCTGGGAGGAGAGGCAACGACGGAGGAATAGAGGGCTGTGCCTGTACTGTGGAGGCACAGGACATTTTCTTAATGACTGTCCGGTAAAAGGTCAAGCTCGATAGTAAACCAGAGGCTACTATCGGGCGGCCTCTCTATGGATAAGCCCTCTTCCTCAACCCTCCTCCCGGTAAGACTGCAATGGGCGACCCACTCCTATCAATGACAAGCATTATTGGACTCAGGAGCGGAGGGAAACTTTATGGACCTGAGTCTGGCCCAGAAGCTTCACATTCCCATCATTCCTCTCACACGCCAGATTACGGTTACGTCACTCAATGGGCAAGAACTCCCGAACGTTCACCTCTGCACTAAACCCATAACCCTCGTCACTTCGGGCAATCATTTGGAGGAGATCTCGTTCTTGCTCATGGACTCTCCGCTCATCCCCATAGTACTAGGCCATCCCTGGCTAGTGAAGCATGGTCCCAGGGTGGACTGGGGACGCAGTACAGTATTGGCCTGGAGTAATGAGTGTTATGTCCTGTCTTGTGTCTGCTTGTTCGTCTGTGTCTGGTTCTGTGTTGCAGGAGGAGCCGGTGAATTTGTCTAACGTGCCCGCCGAGTACCTTGACCTGAAGGAAGTGTTCAGTAAGTCTCGTGCTGCTTCTCTGCCTCCACACCGTCCCTACGATTGTGCCATTGTGTTACGGCCAGGTACGTCTCCGCCTAAGGGCAAGCTATACTCTCTTTCTGCTCCAGAAACAGAGGCCATGGAGAAATACATTTCGGAGTCTCTAGCAACCGGGTTTATCCGCCCTTCTTCTTCTCCAGCAGGGGCGGGGTTCTTTTTTGTGGGGAAAAAGGATGGGTCTCTGCGACCTTGTATTGACTACCGAGGGCTGAACAACATCACGGTAAAGAACACTTATCCTTTGCCGTTGATGTCTTCAGCCTTCGAGAGGTTACAGGGAGCATCCATCTTCACAAAATTGGACCTACGCAATGCTTATAATCTGGTTCGCATTAGGAAGGGGGATGAGTGGAAGACCGCGTTCAACACCCCCAGGGGTCATTTTGAATATTTAGTCATGCCTTTCGGTCTGTCTAACTCCCCGGCGGTCTTTCAAGCGTTCATCAATGACGTGCTGAGAGACATGGTGGATCAATTTATTTATGTCTATCTGGATGACATTTTGATATTTTCATCCTCTCTCCAGCAACACGTTCAACACGTTAGACGGGTGCTCCAGAGGTTGTTAGAGAATGGGCTTTTCGTCAAGGCTGAGAAGTGTGAATTTCATGCTCAGTCTGTTCCCTTCCTAGGGCACATCGTCTCGTCCGAGGGGATGCGCATGGACCCCGAGAAGGTAAAGGCCGTGGTGGATTGGCCGAGCCCGGATTCCCGTAAGGCCCTACAGAGGTTTCTGGGATTCGCCAACTTCTACCGACGGTTTATTCGCAATTTCAGCCAGCTGGCCGCTCCTCTGACGGCCCTGACCTCCCTCAGTACTACGTTCAGGTGGTCCGGTGCTGCTGAGACTGCATGACCTTAAGGGTCGCTTTGTTTTTGGCCCCCATTCTTGTAGCCCCAGATCCTTCCCGTCAGTTTGTGGTGGAGGTCGATGCATCAGAGGTGGGGGTAGGTGCTGTTCTCTCCCAGCGCTCCTCCTCGGATGACAAGATGCATCCTTGGGGCTTTTTTCTCCCACCGTTTATCACCTGCCAAACGTAATTATGGCATTGGTAATAGAGAGTTGTTGGCAGTCAAACTGGCGTTGGAGGAATGGCGTCATTGGTTAGAAGTATCGGGGGTACCCTTTATCATCTGGACTGACCACAAGAACTTAGAATACATCAGATCTGCCAAGAGACTCAACTCCAGACAGGCTCGGGGGGGTTGTTTTTCGGACGTTTTGACTTTCCCTCTCATACCGCCCGGGTTCTAAGAACATCAAACCCGATGCTTTGTCTCGCGTGTTTGACCGTTCTGAACGCCCGGCTACTCCCGAGTGCATTCTACCTGAGAGACTCATTGTTTCCACACTCACTTGGGAGATCGAGTCGAGGGTCAAGTCAGCCTTAGAAGGGGTAACACCTCCGTCCGGTTGCCCACTGAGTCGGTTATTCGTGCCGGAGGAGCTGCGGTCCGATGTCATTCGCTGGGGACACTGCTCCAAGGTAGCTTGTCACCCAGGAGTGACCCGTACTAGCTTTTTGGTTAAGCAGTGGTTCTGGTGGCCAGCGATGGCCCAGGACATTCAGAGTTTTGTTTTGGCCTGTTCGTGCTGTGCTACTGGCAAGACTTCTAATTGGCAACCCAGATGGGTTACTCCAACCGCTGTCTGTCCCTTTGAGGCCTTGGTCCCATATAGCCCTGGATTTCCTCCCACCCTCTCAGGGCAAGACTGTCATTTTGACAGTGGTCGATCGGTTCTCGAAGGCGGCTCATTTCATCCCATTGCTGAAATTGCCTTCTGCCAAGGAGACAGCGGTAGCGGTCGTGGATCATGTCTTTCGGGTACATGGCCTTCCGATGGACATGGTTTCCGACAGGGGGCCCCAATTTGTGTCCAAGTTCTGGCGGGAGTTTTGTAAACTGCTGGGTGCGACTGTCAGTTTATCTTCGGGGTTTCATCCCCAAAGCAATGGTCAAGCAGAGAGAGCCAACCAAGACTTAGAGAGTGTATTGCGGTGTACGGTGTCCCAGAACCCTTCATCCTGGAGTCAGCAACTCTCATTGGTCGAGTATGCTCATAACTCGCTACCAGTGTCAGCCACGGGCTTGACTCCGTTTGAATGTAGTCTGGGTTACCAGCCACCTATTTTCCCTAGCCTGGATTCCGAGGTCGCGGTTCCCTCTGCTCATGCCTTTGTCCAGAGGTGTCATCGCACGTGGACTAGAGCCCGTGAGACCCTTCTCAAGGTAGGGGCACGCACTAAGGTTAAGGCTGATCGCCACCGACGGAAGTCTCCCGTCTACGTCGTAGATCAAAGGGTGTGCCTTTCCACCAGAAACATTCCTCTCCGTTCCGTTAGTAATAAGTTGGCTCCTAGGTTCATCGGTCCGTTCAGGGTGACTCAGGTCCTGAGTCCGTTGGCAGTCCGCCTCAAGCTCCCGCCGGCGTACAGGAGAATTCATCATGTTTTTCATGTGTCCAGACTGAAGCCTGTGGTTCATTCACGGTTGAACCCGCCAGCCCCGGTCCCCCCCCCACCGCGACTTATTGATGGGGAGCCTACTTACTCGGTCAATCGCATTCTGGACTCGAGACGGAGGGGACGCGGGATTCAGTACTTGGTGGACTGGGAGGGTTACGGGCCGGAGGAGAGAAGTTGGGTCCCGGCTAGAGACATTCTGGATCACTCCCTTATTGATGATTACAATCAACAGGTAGGTCCTTCTGGGAGCGCCAGGAGGCGCTCCTAGGAGGGGGGGTACTGTCACGGTTCATGAATTCACCGGCTCACTCTGTGTGTGTGTTTGTGTGTGGTTGTGGCCGCTGATTACTACTCTGCTCGTTATCAGCGCCAGTTGACACTCATTGTTTGTGCCTATTTATACTCGTTGTCTTGGTCTTGTGTTTGTCAGTTCGTTGTCTTGTTTCCTGTGCGTGTGTTTCTCTCCAGACTGAGTTCCGTGTCTCCTATGGTTCCGTTCTCTGTTGGACTCTACGTTCGCTCTCTCTCCGGTGGAGGATTCTACGCTGGGCACGTTCTGGATTGACAGACAGGGAATTCCTCTTCGCTACACTGACCTATACAGAGGATTTGGTTTCCCCTTCAGTCCCTGCGCTGCTAAGACCCGGACACTTCTCCACCTGAACCTGTTACCCTATATCCTGGATTGCTACAGGAAATGTTGAACTTTACTCGCTACTGAATCCTCCGTTATTTTACGTGACAGAAACAACGTTGATTCAACCGGTGTGTGCCCAGTGGGATAGCTCTATTTTCCAGTAACATAGAGCGTGTCTGACAACAACTGTGTGTTTTCACTGTCCTGTCTGGTTTAAGTCATGCTGTTTTGTGTATCATGGATTCTCTCCTGAGATTGATTTGACCTGAATGAATAGGTCAATAAGCCAGATCTAATAGTTTGGATGTCAACAGGAAGATCCAAACAATGTCACATAATTCTCCAAAACAATATATAAATCCATGTTTAGGTCTTCTGTTGGACGGCATTCATAATCATGAGCAGGACATCAACAGATGGACACTGACAGTCTTAGGTAAAATCTTAGGTCACTGAGATGATTTCCACTCTGATTGACTGATATACAGTATATTAGTAAAGGCATTGACAAAGGGCTGCACACTAAGTGACTCCGGTGACCTCATAGACTCTATCGGGATTATATTAGCGTCTTAAAAGTGCAAACATAGAATACATTCAAAGCAAGATACCGCAGTAGTTTCGACTGCAATTGTGGCTAAGGATGTTAATTATCTCAACAGCTCCTACAAACCGTAGACACCCACAGTAAGGCAGTGTGATGGTTTTTGACGTGGGTGGAACAGGGTCTGTCATTGACCCTTTAGGGGACAAGACTCAAACTGGGAAAGAATGACCTCCAAAACAGAACAAGGCCCTTCGTATAAAACAACTGCTGCGAAGAGATAGGGATGGATGTATGTTTACCAGACAGAGTGAAAAGCTGGCCGTTTGTGTCTGGCCTCTCAGTTACCAGGCCAGATCATGTGTCATTGCTTCATAACCAGGCAGTCCGTCCTCCTCACCTTCATGATTTCTCTGTCGCTCTGTCTGAAGAGGCTGGGGTCAGACACACATTGCCCCCTACCCCCCCACTGCCTGTTACATTATTCAACCTGTCTTCACCTGAGAACACCTGCAAAGGGCTGCAGTGCAGACAGACAAGCACCTTGTGATTTCTGTCTCCTCTGTCTCCATCTGTCATGTCTTACTCTAGCCAGTGGTAAACTAAAGAAAACCAACCTGGAAATAAATACCATGACTATAGGCTAACAATAATTTTGCTGGGCTGTAACATTTGAGATCCGATTTTCTAAAACAGTATGTCTGATATGATGCCATGAACCTAACTAAAAGCAGCAGTGAGTTGGAATAATAATAGTGGTGCATTACAAAGCAATATGATCTTTGAAAATCCTTATCACAGGTTTTTATTAAACCCTTGTGAAATCACAGTAACTGTAATAAAGCTTTATATGTTGCATTTAAATGTCTCCCGGTCATTCAGCTCTCAACAAAAACAACAGATCACTTTGATGGTATGACAACAGAGTGATCCAGCAGAAGGCTTATGCAGAGCAGTGTGTGTGTGTGTGTGTGTGTGTGTGTGTGTGTGTGTGTGTGTGTGTGTGTGTGTGTGTGTGTGTGTGTGTGTGTGTGTGTGTGTGTGTGTGTGTGTGTGTGTGTGTGTGTGTGTGTGTTTTATGTTATGCTCTATCTTGTTATGTTATCCCTGATTCTGCTCGAGGTCCTTCAAACTTGAGCCTCCGGGTCCCTGTTTTAATGAATTCTTGGAGGAATCCTGAAATAAGGGGGATGGCAGAGTAAAAACGTGTGGTGTGCACTTAGAGAAGGGACAGAGTGCTCTGGGTGTTTCCTAGAGCCAATGACACAAGGGCAAGTCACTGGGGGAACAGCCTCTTAGGACAAGTGGAAAGCCCCCTCGGTTACCGGGGCTTCTTGATTGTGATCTCTGCCATTGGGTCAGTTTACCTTATATGCCTCTGCTTACTGGCTGGCCATGCAGATGCAGTTGCTATGGAACATGTCCAGTTTCTAGGCAGGATGCACATGCTGGAGATGTTTTTGTGGGAAACGGAATGTGTGTGTGTGAGAGAGAGAGAGAGAGAGAGAGAGAGAGAGAGAGAGAGAGAGAGAGAGAGAGAGAGAGAGAGAGAGAGAGAGAGAGAGAGAGAGAGAGAGAGAGAGAGAGAGAGAGAGAGAGAGAGAGAGAGAGAGAGAGAGAGATAGATAGATAGATAGATAGATAGATAGATAGATACAGTGGGGCAAAAAAGTATTTAGTCAGCCACCAATTGTGCAAGTTCTCTCACTTAAAAAGATGAGATAGGCCTGTAATTTTCATCATAGGTACACTTCAACTATGACAGACAAAATGAGGAAAACGATGAAACGTGGCTGGGTCTTTCAGCATGACAATGATCCCAAACACACCGCCCGGGCAACGAAGGAGTGGCTTCGTAAGAAGCATTTCAAGGTCCTGGAGTGGCCTAGCCAGTCTCCAGATCTCAACCCCATAGAAAATCTTTGGAGGGAGTTGAAAGTCCGTGTTGCCCAGCGACAGCCCCAAAACATCACTGCTCTAGAGGAGATCTGCATGGAGGAATGGGCCAAAATACCAGCAACAGTGTGTGAAAACCTTGTGAAGACTTACCGAAAACGTTTGACCTCTGTCATTGCCAACAAAGGGTATATAACAAAGTATTGAAATAAACTTTTGTTATTGACCAAATACTTATTTTCCACCATAATTTGCAAATAAATTCATAAAAAATCCTACAATGTGATTTTCTGGATTTCTTTTTCTCATTTCGTCTGTCATAGTTGAAGTGTACCTATGATGAAAATTACAGGCCTCTCTCATCTTTTTAAGTTGGAGAACTTGCACAATTGGTGGCTGACTAAATACTTTTTTGCCCCACTGTAGATAGATAGATAGGGGAGGGACGATAGGTTTTTGAAGTTGCTGAGGCAGTGTAGCATTTGATTGTGCCGCCGTCTGTGTGTGTGTGTTCCTGCTCTTCTCAGTCTTTTACATAGAGCTGTCAGAAGGTGATGCTGGCTTCTGACTCTTCAATGGGATCTTGTTTACCCCCCGTATCAATAAACAGACAAAATATAGGTTGTGAAGGAAATATGCCCGTAAACAGGGGCCACTAGTGATTCAAATGTTTTGTTGAATGCAATATTCATGCTCCTAGATAGCGTAGCCGGAGAGATGCAGCTCTATTAAAGCAAAATGCCTATATTCATGCCTCTTGGGAGTAGCTTGGTGACAAAATTAATCTCTGACTGCTCTTCATGTCTGATACATCACACTGAATGGCATACAACCCCTATTATCATTCATTACTACTTGTTAATCATCCAACATTTTATTTGACTTTTCTCCATCTGGTTAACAGGGAACGTAAACCATGAGATTAACCATTGATGTGAAGGCAGATATTTATCCATCACCTCAGAGTAAGGAGATAAATATTGGTGGCCGCCTCGTGAGCCTGGTGATAGCTTGATGAATTGGCAGAGGGCCAGCAAACTCAGCATTAACTCTGGATGGAGTTGTCCCTGCCTCTGGAGTTCAAGACAGAGAGCACGACTCTGGGTTCAGCTCAGGCCTTCTGTGGACCAACATAATCATATTTCTCTGTTTATACATCAGCTTTAAAAAATACATCAAATTAATCCGAGGCAAAAATATGAACACTTCATCTGGCAACAAAAGTATAAACATAGGCTATAAAATGTAATGGCAGACTAAGCCACACTGCTTCCTAAAATTACATGGTGTTGTAGACAAAAACAAGAGGCTATTTAAGGATCTGACATAATACAGTACTGTTGTCAAAGCTGTCAAATAGTGTGCTGTTTGGTTTCCAGAGAACAAGACATTCAAAGAAATGACTCATTTCCCTCAAAGAGAGTTTGCTGACTCAGTTGGAAAGGTGCTGGTATGAACACCTCTCATGACAGCTGCACTGTCAAAAGGTTACTTCTCAAATGACAACGGGCAGGCAAGACTAAAAAGACAGTTTTAAACCCCTGTGTGTTTATGTTTTCTTATGGCGCAATATTCTACTTCCACTGGTTTGGCAGGGGCCAATGATGACCTATTATGTAGTAATTACTACATGTGTATGCACAAAATTATTTTTGCTCTCCAACAAACTTAAAAGTGATTAATTGAAAGCTCCTGTTTTGTTTTGTTGATGCATAAAGCATGTTGCCATCATCAAAGCTTCCTCTCCTCTCAGCTTTGTTTGTTTCATTGGTCGCTCATGCAAGAGTGATCAAATTTCCATTATAAACTGGGTGGTTCGAGCACTGAATGCTGATTGGATGAAAGCCGTGGTATATCAGACTGTATACCATGGGTATGACAAAACATTTATTTTTACTGCTCTAATTGCGTTGGTAACCAGTTTATAATAGCAATAAGGCACCTCAGGGGTTTGTGGTACATTGCCAATATACCACTGCTAAGGGCTGTATCCAGCCACTCCCCAAGCCTTATTGCTTACATATCACACTGGGAAAGAAGCTAACCTTTTTTCCACGGAACATCTCCACCTCCCTGAATACACTGCAGGCGGGACAAAGACCAGGCAGAAAGTCCAACTCATTCAAAGTGGACAGAGCGAACCGCGACTTCTCACACAGCCCCCTTCCTGGGAAATCACAGTTGATAGAGTTGGGAGCTAGAGGAGTTGGGGGCAGGGTGATTGTCTTGTTCTGTGAGAGAATTCAGGGTCACGCTCTGCCCCAGCTGTCCAAGTGTTTATTGATCAGTGTTACCCCTGAGGGGAGGAGGGGAAGCAGATCATAACAACCAGCACCTGCCCTGTTCAGCTCTGCCCTGGTCAGCCCTGCCCTGGTCAGCCCTGCAAACTGAGCTGAGCCCAATGCTCACTGCATCCAAATTGGCCATAATAGTAGATGTCAAAACATGGCCCTGGAGGGAGGTTAGGGAGGTTAAGGGTTGGGGGCTATAATCTACTAAAATTTTCTTGCCAGATGCATGCCTCTCTAGAACACACTTGTCTCTTTCTGGTAGTGCCAGAACAAACCCAACAATGTCATCCTAAATATGAACACAACATTTTGCCAAGACAAGTATTACATCTGTTTAGAAAAAGAGCTGCCAACTCTCACGCATTGGACGTGAGACATGCATTTGACCCTCTTCTGACACTCACGGCACATCTCTTATATCTCACGCATTGAAAAGTAATGCTTTATTTTTCTATTTGGTCCATTGTATAGTCAGCACGTTGACCTTTCAACTGTGCTCCAAATCATATTGAAATCGAAGCATCTGTGCCTTCAATTTAACATCATCACGAGTGGAACTTCTATCATTGTCCTGTCTTGCCACAGCACTGTGAACTGTGGCACATTGAAGCACATGATTGGTTTAGTTATATAAGGGATCAAGGGGGATTGGACGCATGTTTTATAGAAACTCCCCTCAAGGATAGAGTAAAAAGAGCAGCATGGTAGCGCTGTTTTATGTACAATGTTGTCAACAAAATTTGGTTGCTGTTACTCCCGTCTCTATTGCAGAATGCAGCCTTTTGACAGCATGTACTAAAGTCGATTTGATCCACACTTGCATTAGTTCCCTCATTTGGTGATTGAAAATTAGGCTAAAAGCCAATTTATGCTTGATTCAAAATGTGTTCAGAGGCTCCGTATGGAGGGTGTGACGAAGTTGCGGAGCCTCCAAATTGAGCTCCATACGGCATCGCAATGCTCCTTCCAAATTTTGTAACAATGCGGAGGGCTCTTTATACAGTTGCAAGAAAAAGTATGTGAACCCTTTGGAATTACCAGGATTTCTGCTTAAATTGGTCAAGAAATGTGATCTGATCTTCCTCTAATTCACAACAATATACAAACACAGAGTGCTTAAACTAATAACACACAAATTATTGTATTTTTCTTGTCTATATTTAATACATCATTTAAACATTCACAGTGTAGGTTGGAAAAAGTATGTGAACCCCTAGGCTAATGACTTCTCCAAAAGCTAATTGGAGTCAGGAGTCAGCTAACCTGGAGTCCAACCTAACCTGAGACGAGATTGGAGATGTTGGTTAGAGCTGCCCTGTAATATAAAAAACACTCACAAAATGTGAGTTTTCTATTCACATGAAGCATTGCCTGATGTGAGCCATGCCTCGAAAAAAAGAGATCTTAGAAGACCCAAGATTAAGAATGGTTGACTTTCATAAAGCTGGAAAGGGTTACAAAAGTATCTCTAAAAGCCTTGATGTTTATCAGTCTACGGTAAGACAAATTGTCTATAAATGGAGAAAGTTCAGCACTGTTGCTACTCTCCCTAGGAGTGGCCGTCCTGCAAAGATGACTGCAAGAGCACAGCGCAGGAAGGCTCAATGAGGTTAAGAAGAATCCTAGAGTGTCAGCTAAAGGCTTACAGAAACCTTTGGAACATGAGTCTACGATACGTAAAACACTAAACAAGAATGGTGTTCATGGGAGGAAACCACGTAAGAACCCACTGCTGTCCAAAAAGAACATTGCTGCACGTCTGAAGTTCGCAAAAGAGCACCTGGATGTTCCACAGCACTACTGGCAAAATATTCTGTGGACAGATGAAACTAAAGTTGAGTTTTTTGGAAGGAACACACAACACCGCGTGGAGAAAAAAAAGGCACAGCACACCAACATCAAAACCTCATCCCAACTGTAAAGTATGGTGGAGGGAGCATCATGGTTTAGGCTGCTTTGCTGCTTCAAGGCCTGGACAACTTGCTATCATCGACGGAAAAATTAATTCCCATGTTTATCAATACATTTTGCTGGAGAATGTAAGGCTATCTGTCCGCCAATTGAAGCTCAACAGAAGTTGGGTGATGCAACAGGACACTGACCCAAAACACAGAAGTAAATCATCAACAGAATGGCTTCAACAGAAGAAAATACGCCTTCTGGAGTGGCTCAGTCAGAGTCCTGACCTCAACCTGATTGAGATGCTGTGGCATGACCTTGAGAGCAGTTCACACCAGACATCCCAATAATATTGTGGAACTGAAACAGTTTTGTAAAGAGGATGGTCCAAAATTCCTCCTGACCATTGTGCAGGTCTGATCCGCAACTATAGAAAACGTTTGGTTGAGGTTATTGCTGCCAAAGGAAGGTCAACCAGTTATTAAATCCAAGGGTTCACATACATTTCCCACCCTGCACTGTGAATGTTTACACGGTGTGTTCAATAAAGACATAAAAACGTATAATTGTTTGTGTGTTATTAGATTAAGCAGACTGTGTTTGTCTATTTTTGTGACTTTATGACCAATTTATGCATAGTGACCTGATTTGGAACTATGAAAATAATTTTGTCAAACAGACTGTGAACGGAAAAGTGTAAGTTTGATTCTAGAGGGGGTACAATAAATAGACAAATAATTTGGTTAGGGTTTAGGGGCAGATTTATGGAATCTTGTCTTCAGGAGATGTTATTATCTATTTACCTGATTTGGTCTGATCAGTGGAACAATTCTCATTCTTAACAATGGGCTAAAGTATAGGGTAACTATTGTGCTTGTCGGCAAGAACACTACTGTTATTCCCCACATTTATTTTATTAATACGCTTCTTCCCAATTTTGCCAGTGTAATCACATATCCTCTCTGGGATTCAAATAAATAATCATAAACATTATGGATATTAAACATGTTGGTACATACAAGTATCTTATATCGGTTAAAAGCTTCAATTCTTGTTAATCTAACTGCATTGTCCGATTTACAATAGACTTTACAGCGAAAGCATACCATGCGATTGTTTGAGGACGGCGCCCCACCTCATCATATTTTTTCAACCAGCACAGGCTTCATAAAATCACAAATAGCGATAAAATAATCACTTACTTTTTGAAAATCTTCCTCTGTTTGCAATATAAAAGGGTCCCAGCTACAACATTCATGGTCGTTTTGTTAGATAAAATCCTTCTTTATATCCCAAAAAGTCAGTTTAGTTGGCGCCATCGATTTGAGTAATCCACTGGTTCAACATGCAGACAAAGCAATCCAAAAAGCTACTGCTAAACTTTGTTAAAACAAGTCAAACTACATTTCTATTCAATCCTCAGGTACGCTAAAATGTCATTAAACTATAATATTTCATACGGAAAGAAGTATGTTCAATAGAAAAGTAAAATTAGCAAGTGCGCGTCCTCTGATTTCCAACTGTGGCTCCCGGTGCCAAAACTCAAAATTCTTCCTTGTTTGGGAAGAAACAAGCCTGAAACATTGAGCAAAGACTGTTGACATCAATTGTAAGCCATAGGAATTGCAATCTGGGAGCAGGATTTAACATTGTCCCTTTACATTCTAATGGAAGCATGGGATCTCAAAAAAAAATGTATTCCGGTTGGGTTTTCTTTGGATTTTCTCCTACCATATCAATTGTGTTATAGTCTCATGCATTGCTTTAACATTTCTACAAACTTCAAAGTGTTTTCTATCCAGTGATACCAATTATATGCATATCCTGGCTTCTGGGCCGGAGTAACAGGCAGTTTACTTTGGGCATGTCAGTCAGACAGGAAGTGGAGAAAATAGGGGCCTAGTCCTAAGAAGATATTTGAAATCTGATAGGACAATTTGTGTCTTTTGAAAATTAATTATATGAGGCTATGTATTATTGCAACCAATCATGTACAGTTTTGAGTAATCATACAAATTAGCATTGGATATTAAATGCTCCATTAATCACATTTTTGACATTTTAGTATTGTGCACATGATGGTGTGGGGTAGGCAGAGATGGTAGAGGGACTCACAACTCAAACGCATCATATTTTGTCTATGTAGAGTAAAATGATGGCAAGGATTTTCAACTAACAGGCACAAACCACCTGAATACTGATATTCATTATACAGTGCCTTCGGAAAGTATTCAGACCCCTTGACTTTTTCCACATTTTGTTACGTTACAGCCCTATTCTAAAAATCCTCAGCAATCTACACACAATACCCCATAATGACAAAGCGAAAACAGGTTCAGACATTTTTGCAAATGTATTACAAATAAAAAACAGAAAAACCTTATTTACATAAGTATTCAGACCCTTTGCTATGAGACTCGAAATTGAGCTCAGGTGCATCCGGTTTTCATTGATCTTCCTTGAGATGTTTCTACAACGAGATTTAAGTCCACCTGTGGCAAATTCAATTGTCAGAGCAAAAACCAAGCCATGAGGTCAAAGGAATTCTCTGTAGAGCTCAGAGGCACAGATCTGGGGAGGGGTACCAAAAAATGTCTGCAGCATTGAAGGTCCCCAAGAACATAGTGTCCTTCATCACTCTTAAATGGAAGAAGATTAGAACCACCTCTTCCTAGAGCTGACCACCTGGCCAAACTGAGCAATCGGGGGGAGAAGGGCCTTGGTCAGGGATGGGATCAAGTACCCGATGGTCATTCTGACAGAGCTCCACAGTTCCTCTGTGGAGATGGGAGAACCTTCCAGAAGGACAACCATCTCTGCAGCAATCCACTAATCAGGCCTTTAAGGTAGATCAGCCAGATGGAAGCCACTCCTCAGTAAAAGGCACATGACACCCCGCTTGGAGTTTGCCAAAAGGCACCTAAAAAGACTCTCAGACCATAAGATGCAAGATTCTCTGGTCTGATGAAACCAATATTAAACTCTTTGGCCTGAATGCCAAGCGTCATGTCTGGAGGAAACCTGGCACCATCCCTAAGGTGAAGCATGGTGGTGGCACCATCATGCTGTTGGGATGTTTTTCAGAGGCAGGGACTGGGAGACTAGTCATGATCGAGGGAAAGATGAACAGAGCAAAGTACAGAGAGATCCTTGATGAAAACCTGCTCCAGAGCGCTCAGGACCTCAGACTGGGGCGAAGGTTCACATTCCAACAGGATAACGACCCTAAGCATACAGCCAAGACAACGCAGGAGTGGCTTCGGGACAAGTCTCTGAATGTCATTGAATGGCACAGCCAGAGCCCGGACTTGAAACCAATCCAACAACTCTGGAGAGACCTGAAAATAGTTGTGCAGCGACGCTCCCCATCCAACCTGACAGAGCTTGAGAGGATGTGCAGAGAAGAATGGGAGAAACTCCCCAAATACAGGTGTGCAAAGCTTGTAGTGTCATACCTAAGAAGACTCGAGGCTGTAATCGCTGCCAGAGGTGCTTCATCAAAGTACTGAGTAAAGGGTCTGAATACATATGTAAATGTGACATGTTTTTTATTTTTAATAAATTTGCAACATTTTCTAAAAACTTGTTTTTGCTTTGTCATTATTGTGTATTGTGTGTGGATTGATGAGGAAAAAAATATTTGATACATTTTAGAATAAGGCTGTAACCTAACGAAATGTGGAGAAATTCAAGGGGTCTGTGTACTTTCTGAAAGCACTTTATGTTTCTTGAAGGTTGGGTGATTGAGAAATTAATTGTTATAACAACAACATTTTCAAACACCCAGCACTTGGGAAACAGACTATGGGTGGCCAAACCTCCTGGAGAGCATGCAGGGTTTCTTCTAGACCTATTTTAAATGGAGTTCACCAATAACGACAAAATACAAAAATGTTGTGTCCTTACCTTGAAAGCAATCTATGGACAAGGAGACTGCAATCTATGATTTGGTTACCCACTGCATTCAACCATTAATATTAACATTACCTGTGCAGAGTCTTGGTGTAGTGGTAACACTACAACTTTCCACCTGAGAACAGAGAGCAATCCCTTCTTCCAACCTTCCACTGTTTCTCCCTGAGTCATTTTATTACTGTCTGAATAAAGTGTCAAACCACCTAAAAAATATGTTTAAAAAAGTATAATATTAGCATACTATAAATTTCATCCTCCAAAAATGTCAAAGTAACAAAGTCATTGAATTTTGAGTGTCCGTTTAATGTTCAAAGCATCCTGAATACACTTGACCTGAAGTTTGTATTTTACACATTTCCACCCTGGTCATAGGCCTAAGCAATGTCAAAATACCTAGAATTGCAGGAAATTAGCCTTTAATCATCCAGAAGCGGTGCTCCTAGTGGCCGGGGACTTTAATGCTGGCAAACATATATCAGTTTCACCTAATTTCTACCAGCATGTCACATGTGCAACACGAGGAAAAAAAACTCTAGACTGCCTTTACTCCACACACAGAGATGCATACAAAGCTCTCCCCCGCCCTCCATTTGGTTAATCTGACCATAATTCTCTCCTCCTGATTCCTGCTTACAAGCAAAAACTAAAGCAGGAAGTTCCAGTGATTTTCTCAATACGGAAGTGGTCAGATGGCGCGGATGCTACACTGGAATATGTTCCGGTATTCATCAAATGGCATTGAAGAGTATACCACCTTAGTCAGCGGTTTCATCAATAAGATCATTGACGACGTCGTCCCCACAGTGACCGTACGTACATATCCCAACCAGAAGCCATGGATTACAGGCAACATCCGCATCGAGCTAGAGGCTAGAGCTGCCGCTTTCAAGGAGCGGGACCCTAATCCGGACGCTTATAAGAAATCCCGCTATGCCCTCAGATGAACCATCAAACAAGCAAAGCGTCAATACAGGATTAAGATTGAATCCTACTACACCAACTCTGACGCTCGTCGGATATGGCAGGGCTTGAAAACTATTATGGACTACAAAGGGAAACCCAGCCGCGAGCTGCCCAGTGATGCGAGCCTACCAGATGAGCTAAACGCCTTTTATGCTCGCATCGAGGCAAGCAACACTGAAGCATGCATGAGAGCACCAGCTGTTCTGGACGAAAGTGTGATAACGCTCTCGGTAGCCGATGTGAGCAAGACCTTTAAACAGGTCAACATTCACAAAGCCGGCGGCCAGACGGATTACCAGGACGTGTACTCAAAGCATGCGTGGACCAACTGGCAAGTGTCTGAGTCTGTAATACCTACATGTTTCAAGCAGACCACCATCGTCCCTGTGCCCAAGGAAGCGAAAGTAACCTGCCTAAATGATTACCGCCCGTAGTGCTCATGTCGGTAGCCATGAAGTGCTTTGAAAGGCTGGTCATGGCTAACATCAATAGCATCCTCCCGGATACCCTAGACCCACTCCAATTCGCATACCGCCCCAACAGATCCACAGATGATGCAATCTCAATCACACTCCACACTGCCCTTTCCCACCTAGACAAAAAGAACACCTATGTGAGAATGCTGTTCATTGACTACAGCTCAGCGTTCAACACCATAGTGCCCACAAATCTCATCACTAAGCTAAGGACCCTGGGACTAAACACCTCCCTCTGCAACTGGATCATGGACTTCCTGACGGGCGGCCCCCAGGTGGTAAGGGTGGGCAACAACACGTCTGCTATGCTGATCCTCAACACTGGGGCCCCTCAGGGGTGTTTGCTTAGTCCCCTCTTGTACTCCCTGTTCACCCACGACTGCGTGACCAAACACGACTCCAACACCATCATTAAGTTTGATGACACAACAGTGGTAGGCATGATCACCGACAACGATGAGACAGCCTATAGGGAGGAGGTCAGAGACCTGGCAGTGTGGTGCCAGGACAACAACTTTTCCCTCAATGTGAGCAAGACAAAGGAGCTGGTCGAGAACTACAGGAAAATGTGGGCCGAACAAGCCCGGATTAACATCTACAGGGCTGTAGTGGAGCAGGTCGAGAGTTTCAAGTTTGTTGGTGTCCACATCACCAACAAACTATCATGGTCCAGACACACCAAGACAGTTGTGAAGAGGACACGACAACACCTTTTCCCCCTCAGGAGACTGAAAAGATTTGGCATGGATCCCCAGATCCTCAAAAGGTTCTACAGCTGCACCATCGAGAGCATCCTGACTGGTTGCATCACCGCCTGGTATGGTAACTGCTCGGCATCTGACTGTAAGGCGCTGCAGAGGTAGTGCGTACGGCCAGGTACATCACTGGGGCCAAGCTTCCTGCCATCTAGGACCTCTATACTAGGCAGTGTCAGAGGAAATCCCCCAAAATTGTCAGAGACTCCAGTCACCCAAAGTCATAGACTGTTTTCTCTGCTACTTCACAGCAAGCGGTACCGGAGCACCAAGTCTAGGACCAAAAGGCTCCTTAACAGCTTCTAATTCCAAGTCTTAAGACTGCTGAACAATTAATCAAATGGCCACAGGATTATTTACATTGACACGCCCCCCCATTTGTTTTTACACTGCTTCTACTCGCTGTTTATTATCACTTCACCCCTACTTACATGTAAAAATTACATTTGACTAACCTGTACCCCTGCACATTGATTTAGTACCAGGACCCCATCGTTATTTTATTGTGTTAGTTTTTATATATTTTTTTACTTTTGTTTATTTGATCAATATTTTCTTAACTCTTTCTTGAACTGCACTGTTGGTTAAAGGCTTGTAAGTAAGCATTTCACGGTAAGGTCTACACATGTATTCGGCGCAGGTGACAAATAAAGTTTAATTTGAAAACGGTAACATTTTCCTGGGGGAGGACAGCCAGTCCCAGTCTAAGGGTTGTGCCAGGGGACAATGAAATTCACATAGAAAATATCACTCCAAGATTTCAAAAGTTGCCAGCCCTGGACTCTGGTCATTGCAAAAATATTGAGTGGGCATAGTGTAACCTATAACATTCAATGTTTTTTTTCAATCATAATACTACTGACATGACTCATATTATACCGATTATACAGTAATAGGCTATAAACCCTTTGTGCTCAATTGTTCTTACTTTCATTGATAGCATCTGTCAGCTAAGAATAATCAACAAACCGAAACTGTCTCGTGCACGAGGGGATTTTAAAACCGAAGCCGTCTCGTGCACGAGAGCATTTCCCGTCCACGTGTCTGAATACACTATTTTGAAGGCGGGATCAAAACAAACACCCTGGTTGGTTATGAGAACAAAAAGCGAAAGAGATCTTAAAGGGCCATACATGAGTCACGTTATAAAACAAAAAAAAATGGCCTAACGCTCCGCTGCTTCTTTAAGACCACTTACATTTAGCCTATTTTTCTGTGTTCACGCCCTATTTGAGGGCGGGGTGATTTTCTAGCTGACGTTTGTGAAATGAAATCAGCTTGTTGCCATTTGTCTCACACAGAATAAAAGTTTGCGTGAAGTGATACTGAGTACGGACTAAATCCACTTGGGTTTACAGTGAAAAAATACCCTTTACATTTTTCTATACGCTAAGGACTTTATCTTGTGGTGAGTTCCGAGTCTTAATGTATCAAATAAGATTGAACACTGCCATTAACCTGTTGTTTTTTACATTGTTGCTTTGTTTTGCTGGTCTGCATAGTTTGAAAGACCTGCCTGTGCTGTACAATTTTGGACATTGTGTGTCATCATTGAGTCGCTCTCACGCCATCCCCGGTATAGCCGCTGGGATAAAGTGTGACGCATTATGTGGCTATTTCTCACCGATATATGTCATTAGATGGATATTTTACTAACTTTTGTATTGACAGTAGTTGTGGGGTGTTGTATTATGAAAACAATCGTAGCCAACCTTGTAGGCTGTTTTATTTTGCGCGCTTCGATCTCTGTAGTGCTACGGTCTGTCTGGACTGTGTCGGCACGGTGTCGGCATTTCCAGCTTCTCGATGGTTTACTTAAACTCTAAACAAGCAAGCCATTTGCCCAGGACTCACAATGGAAAATAGCACATCTATATTGTCGACTATGTAATTCGTTCAACTTTGATTATTAACGTGCATGCTCTATAAACAAAGGAATAAGCAAGTGTAATAAGACAGCTATTACTGGTTGTTCTGAAATAATCAGAGCGCGTTACGATAAAGAAGAGGATAAAGAATATCTGCGGCCGCACAATAAATGATGCAATAACCTAGGCTTGACAGTTGAGAGAGCCAGTTGTCATTATCATATCTCACAGTGTCTCTGAGGTAGTATGGCCCGTATAATGTCAGTTACCTGAATAGTTTTAGTGTCCTTTGCTCGACCCACCCGTCTTGACCACACTCCTTATCCAGAACCTCACTTTCCCCAATAACTATATGCAGTGACACAGATAAAGAATTAGTTGTCACTGTCAGATTTCCAAGTAGTGGGATGTAGTGTGATGGGGGTAGAGAATTATTACAGGGTGATGCATATGTGTCTCTGTGTGTGTAGTGTTTTTTTTGTTTTGTTTTCGGTGAGGGTCTTCTTTGTGGGGTAGGGTCTTCTTTGTGATGGAGAGTCTTCTTTGTGGTGTGTATATGACTGTGAGTATAACGTTGAACTATGTGTTGTTTATGACATTAGTGCTGTACTCTAGAGGTGTATGGGTGTGAATGTTAAGCTGAGCTGATGTGAGTGTGTTGTCAGTATGTGTGAAGGTGATGTTTAGAGTTGTATTAAGTGATAGTTGGCTATTTCTGAATCCATGAACCCAATGCAGTAGGGGGAGCCACTGGCTGACACTCTTAAAAGAGCAGACTTTGGTCTGTGGCAGAGAACTGAATGGAAGTCGTAAGAAAAATCACCTAAGTATTCCTACCCCTTCCCATTTTCCACATTTTGTTATGTTACAGCCTTGTTCTAAAATTGATTAAATATTTTTTTCCCTCATCAATCTACACACAATACCCAATAATGACAAAGCAAAAACAGGTTTTAATTATTTTTTGCAAATTTATTACAAATAAAACCAGAAATACCTTATTTACATAAGTATTCAGACCCTTTGCTATGACACTCGAAATTGAGCTCAGTTGCATCCTGTTTCCATTGATCATCCTTGAGATGTTTCTATAACTTGATTGCAGTCCACCTGTGGTAAATTCAATTGATTGGACACGATTTGGAAAGGCACACACCTGTCTATATAAGGTCCCACAGTTGACAGTGCATGTCAGAACGCAAACCAAGCCATAAGGTCGAAGGAATTGTCCGTAGAACTCAGAGACAGGATTGTGTCGAGGCACAGATCTGGGGAGGGGTACCAAAAAATGTCTGCTGCATTGAAGGTCCCCAATAACACAGTGGTGTCCATCATTCTTAAATGGAAGAAGTTTGGAATCACCAAGACTCTTCCTAGAGCTGGCCGCCCGGCCAAACTGAACAATCGGGGAGAAGGCCCTTGGTCAGGGAGGTGATCAAGTACCCGATGGTCACTCTGACAGTGCTCCACAGTTCCTCTGTGGAGATGGGAGAACCTTCCAGAAGGACAACCATCTCTGCAGCACTTCACCAATCAGGCCTTTATGGTAGAGTGGCCAGATGGAAGCCACTCCTCAGTAAAAGGCACATGACATCCCACTTGGAGTTTGCCAAAAAGGCACCTAGAGGAATCTCTGACCCTGAGAAACGAGATTCTCTGGTCTAATAAAACCAAGATGGAACTCTTTGGCCTGAATGCGCCTGGAGGAAACCTGGCACCATTCCTACGGTAAAGCTGTGTGGTGGCAGAATCATGCTGTTGGGATGTTTTTCAACTGCAGGGACTGGGAGACTAGTCAGGATCGAGGGAAAGATGAACAGAACAGAGCAACCTTACAAAGCTTGAGAGGATCTGCAGAGAAGAATGGGAGAAACTCCCCAAATACAGGTGTGCAAAGATTGTAGCATCATACCCAAGAAGATTGCTGCCAAATATGCTTCAACAAAGTACTGAGTAAAGGGTCTGAATACTTATGTAAATGTGATATTTCAGTTGTTTTTTTTAAGACATTTTCAAACATTTCTAAAAACCTGTATTTGCTTTGTCATTATGGGGTATTGTGTGTAGATTGATGAAATGTGGAAAAAGTAATGGGGTCTGAATACTTTCTGAATATGCAGTATTTTCTTGCAACTTCCATGTTCTTGTCTTGTTTGTCATAACAAAGCACTAAGTGGTTTTCCACATAGGGCTTATTGTGAATGCATACAGTGTGGCATAGCAAATAATAGGCACTAAAGAGACTGAGGCAAATCTCTTTGGGTGAATAAATTAAAAAGTGTCCTCAGAAGCTGGCATGTTGACAAATCCAAGGAGAGAAGAGGAGAGTGGCTCTGTCTCTCTTCCTCTAAGGCTGTCATTACCCATTTGTTGCACTCTCATTTGGAAGTGGTGTGTTAGTAGCCTAACCCTGCATTAAAGGCTTGATGGAGAGTTCTGAAGGAGTTCACAAGGCTACTTACATTTCAGCAGTATTTTCATAACTCGTTTGACCCCCATATTGCTGAAGGTTGCGATGCTGTGAATTAACCAAGCAGGGAGCTTGGTGTCTGCTGATCTCTCGTGGACAGACTACGTAAGCATCAATGGTACTGTAGAGCTGTCATGATACAACGGGAAGCGTGGAGCAAGTCAAATCCAATTTTATTGGTCGCATACACATGGTTAGCAGATGTTAGTGCAAGTGTGGTGAAATGCTTGTGCTTCTAGTTCCGACTATGCAGTAAAATCTAACAAGTAATCCAACAAATTCACAACAACTACCTTATACACACATGTAAAGGGATGAATATGTACATATAAATATATGGATGAGCGATGGCGTGCGGCATAGGCAAGATGCAGTAGATTGTGTAGAATACAGTATATACATATGAGATGAGTAATGTAGGATATGTAAACATGATTAAAGTGCCGTTATTTAAAGTGACTAGTGATACCTTTATTAAGTCAGTTTATTTAAGAGATTTGAGTCTGTATGTTGTTGGCAGCAGCCTCTCTATGTTAGTGATGGCTGTTTATCAGTCTGATGGCCTTGAGATAGAATCTGTTTTTCAGTCTCTCTGTCCCAGTTTTGATGCACCTGTACTGCAGTACCTCACCTTCTGGATGATAGCGGGGTGAACAGGCAGTGGCTCGGGTGGTTGTTGTCCTTGGTGATCTTTTTGGCCTTCCTGTGACATTGGGTGCTGTAGGTGTCCTGCAAGGCAGGTAGTTTGCCCCCGGTGATGCGTTGTGCGGACCACACTACCCTCTGGAGAGCCTTGCAGTTGAAGGCGGTGATACAGCCCGACAGGATGCTCTCGATTGTGCATCTGTAAAAGTTTGAGTGTTTTAGATGACAAGCAACATTTCTTCAGCCTCCTGAGGTTGAAGAGGCGCTGTTGCGCCTTCATCACCACGCAGTCTGTGTGGGTGGACCATTTCAATTTGTCCGTAATGTGTACGCCGAGGAACTTAAAACTTTCCACCTTCTCCACTACTGTCCCGTCTATGTGGATGGGGGGGGGTGCTCCATCTGCTGTTTCCTGAAGACCACGATCATCTCCTTTGTTTTGTTGACATTGAGTGTGAGGTTATTTTCCTGACACCACACTCCGAGGGCCCTCACCTCCTCCCTGTAGGCCGTCTCGTCGTTGTTGGTAATCAGGCCTACCACTGTAGTGTCGTCGGCAAACTTGATGATTGAGTTGGAAGCGTGCATGGCCACGCAGTCATGGGTGAACAGGGAGTACAGGAGAGGGCTGAGAACGCACCCTTGTGGGGCCCCAGTGTTGAGGATCAGCGGGGTGGAGATGTTGTTTCCTACCTTCACCACCTGGGGTCGGCCCGTCAGAAAGTCCAGGACCCAGTAGCACAGGGCGGGGTCGAGACCCAGGGTCTCGAGCTTAATGACGAGTTTGGAGGGTACTATGGTGTTAAATGCTGAGCTGTAGTCAATGAACAGCATTCTCACATAGGTATTCCTCTTGTCCAGATGGAATAGGGCAGTGTGATGACGATCGTCTGTGAACCTATTGGGGTGGTAAGCAAATTGGAGTTGGTCTAGGGTATCAGGTAGGGTGGAGGTGATATGGTCCTTGACTAGTCTCTCAAAGCACTTCAGGATGATAGAAGTGAGTGCTACGGGTGATAGTCATTTAGTTCAGTTACCTTAGCTTTCTTGGGAACAGGAACAATGGTGGCCATCTTGAAGCATGTGGGGACAACAGACTGGGATAGGGATTGGTTGAATATGTCCGTAAACACACCAGCCAGCTGGTCTGTGCATGCTCTGAGGACGCAGCTAGGGATGCCGTCTGGGCCGGCAGCCTTGCGAGGGTTAACACGTTTAAATGTTTTACTCACATTGGCTATGGAGAAGGAGAGCCCACAGGCTTTGGTAGCGGGCCCGTGTCAGTTAATCATAAGGCATACACCCCCGCCCTTTTCTTACCAGAGAGATGTTTGTTTCTCTCGGCGCAATGCACAAAGAAACTGGGTAGTTGTACCGACTCTGACAACATATCCAGAGTGAGCTGTTTCCGTGAAACAGAGAATGTTACAATCTCTGATGTCTCTCTGGCAGGCAACTCGTGCCCTAATTTCGTCCACCTTGTTATCTAGAGATTGGACAGCATTAGTTCAGGTACTTTGGACTAATCACATTTTCACAGGTGTTAGCATCTTTTGAATTTTGGAAGAGGAAGGGATATTTGGCCGCTAGTCTAGTTTCCGATCTCTTCTCAACACGTATGGACCCAGAACTTATTTGAGCATCTGACCGATTACACAAGACTTTAGTTCTGGGTTAACCAAGATAATTTTTTTCTGCTATTTTCTCTTCAGGCCCTTTCAGCCAAGGGCCTGAAACACTGCGAGTACTGGAGGGATACTTAAGTGTGATCTTGAAGCAATGTTGTAGATAATCTTAACTTTTTGTTTTGTTTTTTTACAACTGTCATTAACTATTTATTATAAGCAAGTCTTTAGAGACCAAGCTTCAGTTTTGCCATTTAAACCCATAAGTCAGATTTGCAAATAATTTGTTGTCTAGACTAATCTGCATGTTGTAGTTTCATGTTGTAGTTGAGATCGGAGAGAGATGGAGACTGCCTCTCGCTCAACCAAACCCCCGATTTAGGTACATTTAGCCAACAAGTCTCTTAGCCACAGCCAATTGTGTGGTTTGATGACTGTGACGAGCTGAGCGATTTGTCTAAATCAGCACTGTGCCTCACAACCACAGACTTAGCAGATGTCTGCTATTTTTCTATTCCACATAGATATCCTCCACTGACTTGGCTCTGCTCTGTCTGGATCAGCCAGCTTGGGTTTTATTTATGGAAGGGTAGTTATTATGGATTAGAAAGGTTGTCTTTAATGATAATTAAATGGTAAATGTACTCTATGGTCCTGCCTGAGGTCATCCCATTAGTACAGGGACAGACATGTTTAGAATCCACATTGATTTGAAGGTAAAGATCTCAATTTATCAAAACAGTAGTCAAAGGAAGTCTTAGCAAAGCAATAGGCCCAACTCCCTCTCAATTCCTCTACATTTCTCTCTCTCTTCTCCCCCTAGGCAGGTCTTGGCAGATCGCCGCCGTATGGACGATGAGGAGGATGATGTGTTTGAGCCAGACTCCCACTGCTGGCGCACAGCCTTCAGGGAGATAAAGTACGAGGACAGGGGAACACAGACACCCAGTCCTGTCCTGCCACTGCCCAATAATATGCTGCCCTGCGGGGTGGCCCAGGAGCCCAGACCACTCTTCTACGGTACAGCCACACACACTATGTTAACACACACCCACACAAACACAGTGTGAGGAATAGATAAGAGTGGAGCTCTGCTGTACTCAGCTCTTGGCGCCTGATAGTCCCAGCCACAGCAGCTTTTATGACCTGTGTGTAGTGTACCCAGCTGCTTTCCCATTCAGATGGCGCCATTAGGTGATTTAGCCTGGCCCTGACGTGACAACAGGCCATACCTGTATAACTGACCCTTTACAAGAACACCAAGTATAGATGTCTGTCAGTGATGCCCTCTGTCCTGTCACACTACAGATAGCGCTGGTAATGGAAAAGATGACTGTATCTGAACTTTGGAGTTGTTATTAGTTGCAGAGCATATGGCACTCTCAATGAACATTAAGATATTGACCTGACCAGTATCTATGGCTTTTTTCCCCCCACAGGCAACGCAGGCTTTCGATTGCACTTCCCAGCGCAGTTTGAGCGTGTTGGAGACCAGGGGCCTCTGGGGGAGCGAGGGGGGATGGAGCGGCTCGATCAGCAGCCCCAGCTGCCAGCACGCAGCATAGAGGTCTGCATTGGGCAGAAACTCCAACTCATCGGAGACCAGTTCCACCAAGAACACCTTCAAGTGGTGAGAATTCCCACCGTGACTGACTGCACAGCACAGCTAAAGCCCACTGAACAGGCATACTGTACTCAGAGGTCTGCTGAGAGAGAGAGACTGAGCAGCAGAAGTGGCTTCTTTACGGGCATCCATTGTGGTCATGTCTCAGTGTCCCGTGTTTGTTTTGGCTAGTCAGTGAGCATGCATTAGCCCAGTGTTCTGACCTTTCATTCTACCCCCCAAGACGTAGCTTAACCAGGGCAGCCTTTTCCCACACTCACCCCTTCCCTCCCGGCCTCAGCTTCCTGTTTATTTCTCTCTGCCTCTCTACCCCATTTCCTCCCTATGCTGCCACGGCGCCACAGGGGGCATGGAGGAGTCCACACCAAACACTGTATACTATGGTCGGGGTGACACTGCTAGTTCCTGTACTGGCTGCATTGAAGTAGCCAGACTGTTCTCTCTTGACATACTATAAATTCGGTTGTATTGGTGGTAGAACCGTGGATCATTGAAAGTTTCTTTCTGCAAAGCACCAATGGCACATTTAGAGGAAAAGGAAAACACTGAGAGTCAAAGACACACACACAAAAACAAACTCAACACACTCTCACACAGAGACAAAGCTGAAGTGACCGGACTAGGTAAACATGTTGTACTTGCTACGATTGTGATATGTGGTTGTCTCTCCCAGCTATCTTAAGATGAATGGACTAATTGTAAGTCGCTCTGGATAAAAGCGTCTGCTAAATAACTAAAATGCAAAAACTAATGTTGTAACCCGAAGCTTGGCGCGTGAGCCCAGGTGAACAGCTGTGGTTAGGGAGTCTGACCAACTAAAGACAACCGTCTTGCATTTCCTTAAAATCTCTTTCATGAATTGCATGGACCTCTTGAGTCTTAAGCATGAAACACACAGAGAATCTCACTGCCGATAGACTGCTGATTAGGTACTTACCACAGTGGGAGGTCATTCCTTCACTTGCTAGAACAAAAGTGGTACCTGCTGCGTGCCGCCCCAGTAGCGACGAACCTGCCGTTTTTATTTGTAGAATTGCAATGCTCGTCAGTGGCCAACAACTTGACTTTGAGCCAATCTGAGAGCACAAACCCCCACGTGGGGGGAGCCAACAGGAGTGACAACAAAAAGGAAAAAAAAGCCTTAATTTCTCTGTACATTCATGGTTAAATGTCATGAGCCAGTCACACTTCATATGCAATGTAGGCTATGGGATGGTAACTAGCTAAGTACACAGACGCAATGCACACAACACTAAATACTTCCTCCAAGCTAGCTAACACTGTAGTTAGTATTGACATAATTAAAGCTGCAATATGTAACTTTTTGGGGGGACCCAACCAAATTCACATAGAAATGCAAGTTCTAGATCTGTCATTTTTATTGAAAACAAGTTAAGAAGGGGTAGATCGGTTCTATGTGCAATATGTCTATGCTTCCCTGTCTTAAGTTTTGTACACCAGCTTCAAACAGCTGAAAATACAACATTTTTGGTTATGGAAAATATATTTCACAGCGGTTTAGATGGCACAATGATCTCTACACTATACTTGCTTGTTTTGTCACATAAACTGAAATTAGGTGAACTATTCAAATTTTAGCAACCAGGAAATGGCTGCGCGATTTCTCTGTAGTGCATCTTTAAATCACAATGGATTAGTGTCTGTGAAACAGCTGCCTGTGTTAGCTGCCGAGTTAGTGCAGTGTCCTTAGCTAGCTAGAAAGCTATGTTGTGCTAGCTAGCGAATATGCTAACATTAGGTAGCTAGCAAAAAAATTGGCTATGGGCCGGCACTGGCAGTATGAGATTATGGAGAGTGAATTAAGTAGTTTCTTCGTCATCTTGCTATGTAGTTATCTAGCTGTGGCCATCTGGGCTTTCTACAAAATAGTAATATTAGCGCAGCTAGTTAGGTAGCTAGCTAGCTAATATTGGAATCTAAACCATAAATTAAGCAACACTCACAGACATGCGTTTTTCAAAAAATGCTTCTGCCACCTTCTGGTTTGGAATATTTTAACAAGGCTGAGTGGATGACAACTTCAAGGTCTTTGCTGTGTGAACACAAAATAGATTGACTGCCCGACACAACATTTGACAATCCTACCGGTGTGTCTGAGCTACAGTGCATTCTGAAAGTATTCAATCTACACACAATACCCCATAATGACAAAGCAAAAACAGGTTTTTAGAAATGTGTGCACATTTATAAAAACTAAAACAGAAATATTACATATACATAAGTATTCAGACCCTTTACTCATTACTTTATTAAAACACCTTTGGCAGGGATTACAGCCTCAAGTCTTCTTGGGTATGACGCTACAAGCTTGGCACATCTCTCTCTCATTCTAATCTGCAGATCCACTCAAGCTTTGTCATGTTGGATGGAGAGTGTCGCTGCACAGGTTTTTTTTTTTTTTTATGGTCTTTCCAGAGATGTTCAATCGGGTTCAAGTCCGGGCTCTTGCCTGGGCCACTCAAGGACATATTCGCTAGCTAGCACAACATAGCTTTATAGCTAGCCAAGGACACTGCACTAACTCGGCAGCTAACACAGGCACCTGTCCCGAAGCCACTCCGTCGTTGTCTTGGATCTGTTCTTCGGGTCGTTGTCCTGTTGGAAGGTGAAACTTCGCCCCAGTCTGAGGTCCTGAGAGCAGGTTTTCATCAAGGATCTCTCTGTATATTTCTCCGTTCATCTTTCCCTCGATCCTCACTAGTCTCCCAGTCACTGCTTCTGAAAAACATCCCACAGCATGATCCTGCCACCACTATTCTTCACCGTAGGGATGGTGCCAGGTTTCCTCCAGTCATGGCACTTGGCATTCAGGCCAAAGAGTTCAATCTTGGTTTCATCAGACCAGAGAATCTTGTGTCTCATGGTCTGAGAGTATTTTAGGTGCATTTTGGCAAACTCCAAGCGGGCTGTCATGTGCCTTTTACTGAGGAGTGACTTCCATCTGGCCACTCTACCATAAAGGCCTGATTGGTGAAGTGCTGCAGAGATGGTTGTCCTTCTGGAAGGTTCTCCCATCTCCATAGAGGAACTGTGGAGCTCTGTCAGAGTGAACATCGGCCAAGGCCCTTTTCCACCAGTTACTCAGTTGGCCGGGCGGCCAGCTGTAGGAAATGCTTCCATTCAAGAATGATGGAAGCCACTGTGTTCTTGGGGACCTTCAGTGCTGCAGACATTTTTTGTTACCCTTCCCTAGATCTGTGCTGCGACACAATTCTGTCTCGGAGCTCTACGGCCAATTCCTGCGACCTCATGGCTTGGTTTGTGTTCTGACATGCACTGTCAACTGTGGGACCTTATATAGACAGGTGTGTGCCTTTCCAAATAATGTCCAAACAATTGAGTTTGACCACAGGTAGACTTCAATACAGTTGTAGAAACATCTCAAGGATGATTCATGGAAACAGATTGCGTTTTTTCTCCCACACTCATGCTGAGATTATATTAATACCACAGATTTCTGTACTGCAGCCGCAGTGAACTGTGACTCATCTGATATGACACAGGACATTGCAGGCAGGCGTTATTACACTAGGGCTATGTTACACTGACTGGCGCACAGCAGAGCCTCAGCAGAGACAGGCCAGGGCAGGGGATAAGGGAAGTGTCTCTCTCTCTCTCTCTCGTTTCTCACTGGGTAAACACAACAAGTAGCATCAGTTAGAGTGAGAACATTGTGATGTCATATCCTGAAGCTACAGAGCGATAGGGCTCACACACTGCTAACCTCAGCAATTAAGGAACAAAAACTACTGCGTGAGGAATTGTTTTTTAGATTTTCGAAGCCCAGAGAATAGTGGATCTGGAATATGGACTTTGATTACCTACATAGTAACCAACAGTTAGGTGTTATTTATTTACTCTCTTGTCATTCGAGTGGGCAGAATTACTGTTCTTGTGTGCAGAGCCCACTCAGCCCAGGGAGTTTTACAGGCCTGAGTCTCTGAGATTTTCTCTCTGCCTGTCTGGTTGCTGTTGTGTGATGCTTCAACAGACTAACCCCAAACAGATCAGTGTGGTTTGTATGCGTGATCTCAAGTTTAGCCCGTGGCTGCTATTCCTGGAGCTGTGGTTTTGTTGTGTGTTTAAGTCTTCAGCAGTGAGTTAGGTACACTCATTTCCGTGCTGCATGTATGCACGCACCCACATAAACTCAGCAAAAAAAGAAACGTCCCTTTTTCAGGACCCTGTCTTTCTAAGATAATTCATAAAAATCCAAATAACTTCACAGATATTCATTGTAAAGGGTTTAAACACTGTTTCACATGCTTGTTCGATGAACCATAAACAAGTAATGAACATGCACCTGTGGAACAGTCGTTAAGACACTAACAGCTTACAGACGGTAGGCAATTAAGGTCACAGTTAAGAAAACTTAGGACACTAAAGAGGTCTTTCTAATGACTTTGAAAAACACCAAAAGAAAGATGCCCAGGGTCCCTGCTCATCTGCATGAACGTGTCTAAGGCATGCTGCAAGGAGGCATGAGGACTGCAGATGTGGCCAGGGCAATAAATTGCAATGTCCGTACTGTGAGACGCCTAAGACAACGCTACAGGGAGACAGGGCGGACAGCTGATTGTCCTCGCAGTGGCAGACCACGTGTAACAACACCTGCACAGGATCGGTACATCCGAACATCACACCTGCGGGACAGGTACAGGATGGCAACAACAACTGCCCGAGTTACACCAGGAACGCACAATCCCTCCATCAGTGCTCAAACTGTCCGCAATAGGCTGAGAGAGGCTGGACTGAGGGCTTGTAGGCCTGTTGTAAGGCAGGTCCTCACCATACATCACCGGCAACAACGTCACCTATGGGCACAAACCCACCATCGCTGGACCAGACAGGACTGGCAAAAAGTGCTCTTCACTTACGAGTTGCAGTTTTGTCTCACCAGGGGTGATGGTCGGATTCACGTTTATCGTCGAAGGAATGAGTGTTACACCGAGGACTGTATTCTGGAGCGGGATCGATTTGGAGGTGGAGGGTCCGTCATGGTCTGGGGCGGTGTGTCACAGCATCATCGGACTGAGCTTGTTGTCATTGCAGGCAATCTCAACGCTGTGCGTTACAGGGAATACATCCTCCTCCCTCATGTGGTACCCTTCCTGCAGGCTCATTCTGACATGACTCTCCAGCATGACAATGCTACCACGCACAGAACGAGCAGTATCACTGATTTCCCGCAAGACAGGAATGTCAGTGTTCTGCATTGGCCAGCAAAGAGCCCGGATCTCAATCCCATTGAGCACATCTGGGACCTGTTGGATCGGAGGGTGAGGGCTAGGGCCATTCCCCCCAGAAATGTCCGGGAACTTGCAGGTGCCTTGGTGGAAGAGTGGGGTAACATCTCACAGCAAGAACTGGCAAATCTGTTGCAGTCCATGAGGAGGAGATGCACTGCAGTACTTAATGCAGCTGGTGGCCACACCAGAAACTGACTGTTACTTTTGATTTTGACCCCGCCTTTGTTCAGGGACACATTATTCAATTTCTGTTAGTCACATGTTCTGTGGAACTTGTTCAGTTTATGTCTCAGTTGTTGAATCCTGTTATGTTCATACAAATATTTACACATGTTAAGTTTGCTGAAAATAAACACAGTTGACAGTGAGAGGACGTTTTATTTTTTTGCTGAGTTTGCAAACACGCTGTATGCATGCGCGTGTTTGCGTGCGTGCATGCATGAGAATGAGTGTGTGTGTGTGATCTCATCTTTCAGTCTCTCACTTGGACTGCCACTTCAAAGTTGTTATGTCTCTCTCTCGCCATCCCTCTATTTCTCCCTCTTGTTGGATTATTGCAATTATGTAGTGCATCAGCAGGCTTTCAAACACAGTTTGATGTTAATCTCTTTGACTCATAAATGAAGAGACATGGCATACTGTATATTATGGCTCAACCCCCTCCCATTTCCATATCATCCTACCATCGTGACAGGGGAAGGGCTTAAGGTGCTTAAGAGTATAAGAGAAGCATTGGTGCTGACAGATAAATTGCTCCTCAGTATGAGAAGGCTGGAGGGGACGGAGCATAGGTCCCCAGTGCAGGACTGACGTGACAGTAATGACAGTCACAATGACAGGAAGACTGCCACGGTCTGCATGGGGCGAGGAGCAGAGTTGAGTTACGATAGTGTGTTTTTCTAAAGACTCCTCCTGGTGCTTTCGATGAGAGTGTTGAAAGCGCAAGCATTGAATGTCCCTAGGGTGTGTGTGTGTGTTTCCTTTCCTTATCGTCTCACTGTTCTATAAGGGCACTCTATTTTCTTTACAGCACAGAGGAGGGGGTGGTTGTTGTTGAGATGTGCATGTCTGTATTCCTGTCCACTCCTGCCCCTTGGCTGCACTCTTGTCCTGAGCTGTGAGTCTCTGGCCACTGGTCGCTGCCTGTCTGTGTAGCTGATAAGCCAATGCTTGAGTGAGCCATAGAGCCGACAGGCAGACAGGTTGCCTGCATCATGAGGCTCTGACAAAACACATTTGTGTTAAAGTGATGACGCTCGGCACACGCATACTCAGGCCTACTGGCTCTCGTTCAGGAAAATGAGAAATAAGAGCACTCAGCCTATCCGGAAGGCCAAGGTTAGTTACTTTGGGTAACAGTTAAAGACCTGGAGAATAAACCCTCCTCCTCACAGCTGCCCATGTCCGGTAATGTTGATGATGTGGTTGTTACTGACAAGGAGCACATGGCTGAGCTCTTTAATCACCACTTCATTAAGTCAGGATTCCTATTTGACTCTGCCATGCCTCCTTGCCCGTCCAACATTTCCTAATCTCCCACCCCTTCTAATGCGACTAGTCCCGATGCTCCTCCCTCTTTTCCCCCTGCCCCGCTACAAAGTTTCTCCCTGCAGAGTCCGAGGTGCTAAAGGAGCTCCTTAAACTTGACCCCAAAAACCATCTGGGTCAGATGGTTTAGACCCTTTCTTCTTTAAGGTTGCTGCCCCTATCATCACCAAGCCAATCTCTGACCTTTTTAACCTGGCCCTCTTTTCTGGGGAAGTTCCCATTGCTTGGAAGGCAGCCACGCTGCACCCTTTATTTAAAAGGGGAGATCAAGCTGATCCTAACTGTTATAGGCCTATTTCTATGTTGCCCTGTTTATCAAAAGTGTTGGACAAACTGACTGGCTTTCTTGATGTCTATAGTATTCTCTCTTGTATGTGGTTTCCGCTCCGGTTATGGATGTGTCACTGCAACCTTAATGGTCCTCAATGATGTCACCATTGCCCTTGATTCTTAGCAATGTTGCGCTGCTATTTTTATTGACTTCTCCAAAGCTTTTGATACGGCAGACCATTCCATTCTTGTGGGCCGGCTAAGGAGTATTGGTGTCTCGGAGGGGTCTTTGGCCTGGTTTGTTAACTACCTCTCTCAAAGAGTGCAGTGTCTCAGCTAGTGCCTGTCACCAAGGGAGTACCCCAAGGCTCAATCCTAGGCCCTACGCTCTTCTCAATTTACATCAACAACATAGCTCAGGCAGTAGGAAGCTCTCTCATCCATTTTTATATGCAGATGATACAGTCTTATACTCAGCTGGCCCCTCCCCGGATTTTGTGTTCAACACTCTACAACAAAGCTTTCTTAGCGTCCAACAAGCTTTCTCTGCCCTTAACCTTGTTCTGAACACCTCCAAAACAAAGGTGACAAATCATGTGATTTGGTAAGACGAATGCTCCTCTCCCCACAGGTGTGATTACTACCTCTGAGGGTTTAGAGCTTGAGGTAGTCACCTCATACAAATAATTGGGAGTATGGCTAGACGGTACACTGTCCTTCTCTCAGCAGGCTGCAGGCTAAGGTTAAATCTAGACTTGGTTTCCTCTATCGTAATTGCTCCTCTTTCACCCCAGCTGCCAAACTAACCCTGATTCAGATGGTAGATTACGGAGACTTTAATTTATAGTTTGGCAGGTAAGGGTGCTCTCCAGCAGCTAGATGTTCTTTACCATTCGGCCATCAGATTTGCCACCAATGCTCCTTATAGGACACATCACTGCACTCAATACTCCTCTGTAAACTGGTCATCTCCGTATACCCGTCGTAAGACCCACTGGTTGATGCTTATTTATAAAACCCTCTTAGGCCTCACTCCCCCCATCTGAGATACCTACTCTACTCTTACTGACAGTTGTGGCTGCTTCGCGTGATGTATTGTTGTCTCTACCTTCTTGCCCTTTGTGCTGTTGTCTGTGCCCAATAATGTTTGTATCATGTTTTGTGCTGCTACCATGTTGTGCTGCTGCCATGTTGTGTTGCTACAATGTTGTTGTCATGTTGTGTTGCTACCATGCTGTGTTGCTGCCATTCTATGTTGTTGTCTTAGGTCTCTCTTTATGTCATTTTGTGGTGTCTCTCTTGTCGTGATGTGTGTTTTGTCCTACATTTTATTTTTAATTCCAGCCCCCGTCCCCGCAGGAGGCCTTTTGCCTTCTTGTAGGCCGTCATTGTAAAGAAGAATTTGTTCTTAACTGACTTGCCTAGTTAAATAAAGGCTAAATAAAATTAGTAAATAAAAGTCTGGCAAGTGTCTGTTCTCTATCACTGGCTAAATTTAGACCCTGACTGAGTCATTTTAGACAGTTGGTGGTGCGACTCGTGACCAATGAGGGAGCTACAGGGCGGGACCACACCTTGTCACCCTCTCTGAGCTGAGCTGGGTGGAGGAACCAGAGGAAGAGACAAGGTCACTGCTGCTGTTGTTACAGGACATTATGGCTGAGATTGTACACATTGATGTCATTGTGTGGCGTAAGCAGTGTTTGTTGATAAAATATACTGTGTTAACCTAGTCAGTTGTACAACTGAATGCATTCAACCTGAAATGTGTCTTCCTCAATTAACCCAACCCATCTGAATAAAAGAGATGCGGGGGGATGCCTTAATCAACATGCACGTCATTGGAGCCCAGGGAGCAGTTGTTGATGGGGGTTAACTGCCTTGCTCAAGGGCAGAATGGCAGATTTTTTCACCTTTCCGGCTCGGGGATTCAAACCAGGCGTTCATACAGCATTAGTGAATGTCACAGTTACGTACCTATAATAGGCTTCGCCCTCAGTCAGAGTGGGCCGTTCAGGTGTAATCACAGACAGATTGATGGGCTTGGTTATGTGCTTTCTAGTTGTAATTAGATCTAAAGGCACAACTTTACTAAGTGCTGCTACCCTAGCTGTTGTTAGCGCTGTGTCTCTAGGTGAACTACACTGAACAAAAATATAAACACAACATGCAACAATTTGAAAGATTTTACTGAGTTAAAGTTCATATAAGGAAATCAGTCAATTGAAGCAAATTCATTAGGCCCTAATCAATGGATTTCACGCGACTGGGAATACAGATATGCATCTGTTGGTTACAGATACCTTTTAAAAAAAGTTAGGGGCATGGATCAGAAAACCAGTCAGTATATGGTGTAACCAAAAATTGCCTCATGCCATGCAACACATCTCCTTCGCTTAGAGTTGATCAGGCTGATGATTGTGGCCTGTGGTCTTACTCCTCTTCAATGGCTGTGCAAAGTTGCTGAATATTGGCGGGAACTGGAACACGTTGTGGTACACGTCAATCCAGAGCATCCCAAACATGCTCAATGGCTGATGTCTGGTGTGTATGCAGGCCATGGAAAATCTGGGACATTTTCAGCTTCCAGGAATTGTGTACAGATCCTTGTGACATGGGGCCGTGCATTATCATGCTGAAACATTATGCGATGGTGGTGAATGAATGGCACGACAATGTGCCTCAGGATCTCATCACGGTATCTCGGTGCTTTCAAATTGCTATTGATAAAATGCAATTGTGTTCGTTGTCCGTAGCTTTTGCCTTCCCATACCATAACCGTACTGCCACCATGGGGCATTTTGTTCACAAAATGTGTGTGCGAGCAAACCGCTCACCCACACAACGCCATACACGCTGTCTGCCATCTGTCCGGTACAGTTGAAACTGTGATTCATCTGTGAAGAGGACACTTCTCCAGCGTGCCAGTGACCATCGAAGGTGAGCATTTACCCACTGATGTCGGTTACGATGCGGAACTGCAGTCAGGTCAAGACCCTGGTGAGGACGACGAGCACGCAGATGAGCTTCCCTGAAAAGGTTTCTGACAGTTTGTGCAGAATTTCTTCGGTTGTGCAAACCCACAGTTTCATCAGCTGTCCGGGTGGCTGGTCTCAGACGATCACGCAGGTGAAGAAGCCGGATGTGGAGGTCTTGGGTAGGGGTTGTTACACATGGTCTGTGGTTATGAGGCCGGTTGGACATACTGCCAAATTAGAGAAAGGAACATTAAATTATCTGGCAACAGTTCTGGTGGACATTCCTGCAGTCAGCATGCCAATTGCACGCTCCCTCAAAACTAGAGACATCTGTGGTATTGTGTTGTGTGACAAAACTGCACATTTTAGAGTGGCCTTTTATTGTCCCCAGCAGGGTGCACCTGTGTAATGATCATGCTGTTTAATCAGCTTCTTGATATGCCACACCTGTCAGGTGGATGGATTATCTTGGCAAGTGAGAAATGCTCACTTACAGGGATGTAAACAAATTTGTGCACAACATTTAAGAGAAATAAGCTTTTTGTGCGTATGGAAAGTTTAGTTTTACTTTAGTTCATGAACATGGGAACAACGCTGTACATGTTGCGTTTATATTTTTGTTCAGTATAGTTACATTTGTGCTTTGGATAATGTATATTTATGAAGCAGACTTCATCGTTATTATGCAATTATCAAAATATCCCCAGGTTAACTTTTGATAAATGCTATATCACAAAACTAATTTCTATCAAGATCCCCAGTTGTACCTCAAATAGCCGATGGATATACAATAATGTATTTCTTCCTTTTCTACTTTTTACGAAAACGTGTGTGCGTGTGGACAGTGCATGATCCTGTTTGAACCTGGCACCAGCTTATGCAACGCTCTGCAATGTTCATCTCACTGTATGGGGGGTAGTGGAAACCTGGGTCTTATCACATTGCAAAGTGTAGGCTAGTTGTAAACAGGTTGATTTCTGGGCTTGCGCACAGATGCTGCCTCAGCTGTCAATGTTAAGAAACAAGTCAACTCGGCAGTCACGCTTTGGTGGAATTGGTTTACAACGGGAGAATGTTGTCTGACACTGGCAATGTGCTAAAAGTGTATTGTTGCTCTTTGTTAATGTATGACGTGTATCTGAAATAGCTGTGGTGTTATCAGGTCCGGTAGTGTCTGTGTTTCGTCTGTGGAGCTAAGCTCAGCTCTCATACTGAGATGTGTTCCTGTGGATCTCCGCCCCTCCTCAAGTGCTCTCTAGCAATTATCTTATCTCCTCCTCTATGGCAGAGATAGCATTATCCTCCTAATCACACACCATCCAGTTGGCTCTCCAGCCAGAGAGGGAGAGGGAGGCTGCTCCTGATGTGCTGTTGGATTCTGTTTCCATAGACTTGCTGTGCAATGAATGTGTCTGTGGCATGGGGTGGGGTGGGGTGGGGTGGTAGTTAGTGTTACATTGGCTGTATAGGGTTCTCAATCCTGCACACAAAGAAACAGCGTTAATAAGTAGTGCTGGACACACACACACACAGACTGTTGTGAGAATATCAGCGCAGTTCCGGTGTCTGGTTATGACCTATCCCTCCTCAATTCACCATGTTGATCCCTCTCAATCACTATCACCACCCATCACACACCAACACACATCCACAGCTCCAACTGAAAACCCTGGTAAATGAATGATGACATATTTTTTTAATTGACTATGCCAGTTCCCTGTCCACATGCTGCTCTGACTCGGTTGTTTTTCTCCCTTGTTTTGTTGCAGTATCACCGAAACCAAAGGAACATGAGGCCCTTGTGGAGACGTCTGGCCTCGGCTCTGCTCACCCTGCTGTTTGAGCAGGAGGCCATCGCTGGAGGGGGGAGAGCAGGGTGGAGGTGATGGAGAGGACCAGCCCAGCCCAGACTACCCCTCTCCCACAGGGACTGGACTCCTAATGGCACTGTCAAATCTAACACGGGTCTGTTGGGGGAAAATAACAAAAGAGAAAAGGTCCCCTCGGGACGGAGACAACAATTTTTTACGAGGTCGTTTTTTTCCAATAAGATGCCATGTTGTTTCACGAGATTCCTCTACTGGATGATGTAATTGTTTTATGTAGTATTTTGTACAGTACATTATTCCTGTTGAATTTGTTTGCACTTCCGTATGTGTACATCTTGACTGGCCTCCATGGTCCCGGGAATGCCTTGTCAATGTCTTCTGCCACAACCCAATTACTGTTGACAAGAACCAAGCAGAAGAAAGAAAGAGATGGAGGGATCTGAAGAAGGGAAAGAAGAGTGGTTCACAGGGTTTTCTTTTCTGAAGTTCCCAGGAAATAATTGGTCAAACTTACTAATTTCCAAAGATGCAATCTCTAAGAACAAAGCATTTTTAACTTCAACCTTCTCCTCAATGGGGCTGTGTATACTATTATATTACATGTTGATTATTCTTTGCTCTTCCAGTCAATTTTATTGTATTGATTTCAATAATTGTTGTTTTCCTCATTGTCACCAAAAATAATGAAACATCCAGTGGCTTCCGATGTGGTAAATGCCACTTTGTGGTAGATACAGTACATAGCCGCGAGAAATAGGGGTGCTGCAGCACCCCCTGATAAATATATATATATATATATAAAACATTATCTCATAAAATTTGTGAACAAGGCCTTTATTACTGCTAGTACTAGCAGAGAATAATACTCCGCAGGACCCCCCCGTCCACCCCCTTCAACAGCACTCCCAACCCAAAACATCTACCCGCAGCCATGATACATGATACAACTTCCAAAGCAAAAGTGGATCCCACGAGTTACTTAGAGAGAGCACCAGATTTTCAATCATAGTTTATTTCAGATGTATATTTGACTAATTTCATAAATCCCCAAACTGGACCCCAGTCATTGTAAGAGAGAGTGTGCAGATCATTTTTGTGTCTTAAGACAACCAGGCCCTGCAAGTGGAGCTATGTATCCACATTGTTTGCACTACAGTACATCAGTCAAGAGTAGATTAGGTTACAAAGCCAACCTCTGTCATTGAATGAAGGTTTTTAACTGTATCTGATTTGTCATGGTAACATTACAATGTTTTCATTCACATGACCAAGACATATCCTCCGAGGAAGTGACTGAAAATGGCCTGTTATTATTAGAATAAAACATCTGAGGTACAAGTGATGCTGGTTAACTGAATGCCTCACTGAAATTCCAATGTTTTTTAGCCCTCCAATCAATGTGCTTTCTAACCCACTGTCAGAGATGCACTTGTATTCTGGACACCAAAACAAACATGTGAAACAACAACATCTTCTCTCCTCTCAGGATTCTTGCATGGGCTTTTATACTTTTTTTTTTACCTGTGGAGTGATATAGACCTTGTATTAGTTCTTTGTCCTCAGATCCTGTGGTGCAACTTTTTAATAGAAATCACTGCTAATCCAATTGACAAGAGAGCGTGTCTGAGAGTAGAAAGTAACTGGTATGCAAGACTGTAATTACTATTGAAATATGAATCTTTTTGAAGACACTGATGTATTCTTGAAGATGCTGTTTGTTGTACATTTTTATTGCCTTTTTACTTCACTTTTTGTCCATTTTGAAGGAGCAGTATATATCACGAGGCTGTAATTTCAGACACAACTCTTGGTAATTTGGTGCTACAGTCATCTTCTGTGTCATCTTCTGTCTGTATAATCAGTGCTTTCTTTCAACCCTTAATTTAGAATGCTGGAGAAACAGGGAACTGCCAAAATCAAGGAAACACCCATATAAAGTGTCTTCATAGGGTGGCGTTGGGCCACCACGAGCCAGAACAGCTTCAATGCACCTTGGCATAGATTCTACAAGTGCCTGGAACGCTATTGGATGGATGTGACACCATTCTTCCATGAGAAATTCCATAATTTGGTGTTTTGTTGATGGTGGTGGAAAACGCTGTCTCAGGCGCCGCTCCAGAATCTCCCATAAGTGTTCAATTGTGTTGAGATCTGGTGACTGAGACATATGGTTTACAGCGTTTTCATGATGATCAAACCATTCAGTGACCACTCGTGTCCTGTGGATGGGGACATTGTCATCCTATGGGGGCATAGCCATGTTAGCCAAAATAATGGCCTGCCCAACATTTGTAAACATGACCCTAAGCATGATGGGATATTTATTCCTTTATTAACTCAGGAACCACACCTGTGTGGAAATACCTGCTTTAAATATACTTTGCATCCCTCATTTACTCAAGTGTTTCCATTATTTTGGCAGTTACCTACCTGTGTGTTTCAGGGCGAGGGAAAATACAAATAACAGTTTCCATGTAGAGTAGGACGACAAAGGAATGGAGTGGTTCAGTCCCATTCTGTTGTCTGCATCAGTTGAAATATATTAGATACATAACCATCTGTCTAAAGTATACCTTTATATCAACTGGTCAAATTATGGCGCTTACTCTGTCTCTGTTAAGGCAGGGACTAATTTAGAACCATGTGGGGCAGTGAGAGATGAGCTGAACATCGCTGTTGTTGTTGTTTGTTATTGTTTCCTGCAGATCCTGAATGCTGAGCCAGTCACCGTAGCTTCCTGTCTCACTGTAGCCCTTAAACCGTCCCTAAACTCGCTTCTCTCGCTCTACTGTAGCCTACATCCATGTGTACTGCTCATCCATTTCCTTTAGGACTTTTAGCGTTGTTTTCCGTTTTTTATTTATTTTATTTTTTTATTTATTTTTTGTTTATTCGCCCTTTTCTACTGTATAGTTTTGTGTGCAATTTCTCTTCCTTTTGTGGGTTTTAAATGTGTATATAATACATTTGTTTGACTGTGTAGAGCGATGGTTATCTGTACTGTTTTCCCTGAGGGTAGTAATCTCCAGAAATGGGCCCAATCGGTTAAGGCATTTATCTGAGTCAACCACGTCATCCATTCAGCAGATAGCAGTAGAATCTCAGTGCTCGTTCTGGAAAAATCACAGACCAGTTTAGCTACAGTTGAAGTCGGAAGTTTACGTACACTTAGGTTGGAGACATTGAAAATCGTTTTTCAACCACTCCACAAATTTCTTATTAACAAACTATAGTTTTGGCAAGTCGGTTAGGACATCTACTTTGTGCATGACACAAGTCATTTTTCCAACAATTGTTTACAGACAGATTATTTCACTTATAATTCATTGTATCACAATTCCAGTGGGTCAGAAGTTTACATACACTAAGTTGACTGTGCCTTTAAACAGCTTGGAAAATTGTAGAAAATGATGTCATGGCTTTAGAAGCTTCTGATAGGCTAATTGACATCATTTGAGTCAATTGGATGTGTACCTGTGGATGTATTTCAAGGCCTACCTTCAAACTTCAAAGTGCCTCTTTGCTTGACATCATGGGAAAATCAAAGACCTCAGAAAAAAAATTGTAGACCTCCACAACTGTGGTTCATCCTTGGGAGCAATTTCCAAACGCCTGAAGGTACCACGTTCATCTGTACAAACAATAGTACACAAGTATAAACACCATGGGACCACGCAGCCGTCATACCGCTCAGGAAGGAGACGCGCTCTGTCTCCTAGAGATGAACGTACTTTGGTGCAAAAAGTGCAAATCAATCCCAGAACAACAGCAAATGACCTTGTGAAGATGCTGGAGGAAACAGGTACAAAAGTGTCAATAAAACGAGTCCTATATCCACATAACCCGAAAGGCCGCTCAGCAAGGAAGAAGCCACTGCTCCAAAACAACCATAAAAAAGCCAGACTACGGTTTGCAACTGGACAAAGATCGTACTTTTTGGAGAAATGTCCTCTGGTCTGATGAAACAAAAATAGAACTGTTTGGCCATTATGACCATTGTTATGTTTGGAGGAAAAAGGGGGTGGCTTGCAAGCTGAAGAACACCATCCCAACCGTGAAGCACGGGGGTGGCAGCATCATGTTGTAGGGGTTATTTGCTGCAGGAGGGACTGGTGCACTTCACAAAATAGATGGCATCATGAGGGAGGAAAATTATGTGGATATATTGAAGCGAACAGCTCAAGACATCAGTCAGGAAGTTGAAGCTTGGTCGCAAATGGGTCTTCCAAATGGACAATGACCCCAAGCATACTTCCAAAGTTGTGGCAACATGGCTTAAGGACAGCAAAGTCAAGATATTGGAGTGGCCATCACAAAGCCCTGACCTCAATCCTATAGAACATTTGTGGGCAGAACTGAAAAAGCGTGTGCGAGCAAGGAGGCCTACAAACCTGACTCAGTTGTTATACCAGCTCTGTCAGGAGGAATAGGCCAGAATTCACCCAACTTATTGTGGGAAGCTTGTGGAAGGCTACCCGAAACGTTTGACCCAAGTTAAACAATTTAAAGGCAATGCTACCAAATACTAATTCAGTGTATGTAAACTTCTGACCCACTGGGAATGTGATGAAATAAATATAGTGGTGATCCTATCTGACCTAAGACAGGGAATCTTTACTCAGATTAAATGTCAGGAATTGTGAAAAACTGAGTTTAAATGTATTTGGCTAAGGTGTATGTAAACTTCTGACTTCAACTGTACATAACTACAGTATGACCATTTTCTGGTCAATGGTTTGGAGTTGGATCAGTACCCTGCAGATAATTTGCCTAATTATTTTTAGTCACTGGGCATTGATTATAGGTTCAATCCTTTTTGTCTACTTAAGCGTTCTTTTGTAATCAACATGCACTGGAAAGTACTTTGTGTCTGTAGATCTGATGCGTCCCTGAGCAATCCCTGTGATATTGTACAGTGTACTCTGGTTCGTTCTCTCAAATCTGTCGTGTGCTGAACTAGCTGTGTGTCTGTAGTATGTTATATCTTGCATAGAACAGTCTTTGATTTCCATGAAAGAGAAACAAGCCACCATGGTGCCCAGAAATAATTTTTCAGAGGGGGTTCTGAAGCTTTGTACTGGAGATTGACATAGACTTGCCATATCTCAGCACTGTGCAAGGCTACAGGAACTCTATGCAGTGAGTTTTGTATATTATGGAAAAACCGTCAGTGTCTTGATTTTTTTTTGTCCACTTTCTTTAAATGTACTTTTTTTATGAGATAATTTCTTACTTTTGAATGTCTTTTCATATGAAAGGGTCAGCTTTTATAGGGACAGTTTTGAGGCTTTTAAATCATTTTTAATACCTGTTAGATCTTTTTAACAAGTCCAATGAGATCAAGGGCTTTTTTGTATAAAGATGAATTTGAAACATTCCTTTTGTGACTGGTTCTGGTGTAAACATGTTTACAACGATACCGTCAAAACAGAAACATTTATTTCAAGGTTCTTTGAGGTTAAATCATCACCAAGAAACATTGTCCTTTTTTAGGAACCGATGAACTGTATGTGTATTACTGACACCTGGAAAATGCCTTTAACTGCTCAGTTTCAACTAAGTCTTGATTATCACACACTCTCTGTACTCCCAAGAAAAGAGACCCAGCGAAAATGTAGCATTTTTGTGAACATTGACTGTGTGTTTTCAAGACTGTACTGTGCACTCATTTCTTTTTTTTGTGTTTTATTTTCGTTGATACATTATGGAAGTAAGGACAGTTTGTTATGTAGTGCAATATGCTGTACATATAAGAGCTTTGCTCTACAAATCTTTTTCTGAATTACTTGTTTTGTTTTATTGGTACTTTTTTCAATAAAATTATATTGAAAGTGTAAAAGGTTTCAATAGTTTTCTCCCAAAAAAGGTCTCCTGGTAAAAGTACATGTTACAATTGAAGTCGGAAGTTTAAATACACCTTAACCAAATACATTCAGTTTTTCACAATTCCTGACATTTAATCAGAGTAAAAAATGTCTTAGGTCAGTTAGGATCACCACTTTATTTGAAGAATGGGAAATGTCAGAATAATAGTAGAGAGAATGATTTATTTCAGCTTTTATTTCTTTCATCACATTCCCAGTGGGTCAGAAGTTTACAAACACTCAATTAGTATTTGGTAGCATTGCCTTTAAATTGTTTAACTTGGGTCAAACGTTTCGGGTAGCCTTCCACAAGCTTCCCACAATAAGTTGGGTGAATTTTGGCCCATTCCTCCTGACAGAGCTGGTGTAACTGAGTCAGGTTTGTAGGCCTCCTTGCTCGCACACGGCTTTTAGTTCTGCCAACTTTTTCTATTGGATTGAGGTCAGGGATTTGTGATGGCCACTCCAATACCTTGACTTTGTTGTCCTTAGGCCATTTTGCCACAACTTTGGAAGTATGCTTTGGGTCATTGTCCATTTGGAAGACCCATTTGCGACCAAGCTTCAACTTCCTGACTGATGTCTTGAGCAGTTGCTTCAATATATCCACATAATTTTCCTTCCTCATGGTGCCATCTATTTTGTGAAGTGCACCAGTCCCTCCTGCAGCAAAGCACCCCCACAACGCGATGCTGCCTCCCCCCGTGCTTCACGGTTGGGATGGTGTTCTTCGGCTTGCAAGCATCCCCCTTTTTCCTCCAAACATAACGATGGTCATTATGGCCAAACAGTTCTATTTTTGTTTCATCAGACCAGAGGACATTTCTCCAAAAAGTACGATCTTTGTCCCCATATGGAGTTGCAAACCGTAGTCTGGCTTTTTTTATGGTGGTTTTGGAGCAGTGGCTTCTTCCTTGCTGAGCAGCCTTTCAGGTTATTTCTATACAGGACTCATTTTACTGTGGATATAGGTACTGTTGTACCTGTTTCCTCCAGCATCTTCACAAGGTCCTTTGCTTTTGTTCTGGGATTGATTTGCGCTTTTCGCACCTAAGTACGTTCATCTCTAGGAGACAGAACGCGTCTCCTTCCTGAGTGGTATGACGGCTGCGTGGTCCCATGGTGTTTATACTTGTGTACTATTGTTTGTACAGATGATCGTGGAATCTTCAGGCGTTTGGAAATTGCTCCCAAGTATGAACCAGAATTGTGGAGGTCTATAATTTTTGGCTGATTTCTTTTGATTTTCCCATGATGTCAAGCAAAGAGGCACTGAGTTTGAAGGTAGGCCTTGAAATACATCCACAGGTACACCTCCAATTGACTCAAATGATGTCAATTAGCCTATCAGAAGCTTCTAAAGCCGTGACATAATTTTCTGGAATTTTCCAAGCTGTTTAAAGGCACAGTCAACTTAGTGTATGTAAACTTCTGACATACTGGAATTGTGATACAGTGAATTATAAGTGAAATAATCTGTCTGTAAACAATTGTTGGAAAATTACTTGTGTCATGCACAAAGTAGATGACGGAACCGACTTGCCAAGAAATTTGTGGAGTGGTTGAAAAACGAGTTTTAATGACTCCAACCTAAGTGTATGTAAACTTTAGACTTCAACTCAATGTTGGAGTCATTAAAACTCGTTTTTAAACCACTCCACAAATTTCTTGTTAACAAACTATAGTTTTGGCAAGTCGGTTAGTACATCTACTTTGTGCATGACACAAGTCATTTTTCCAACAATTGTTTACAAACAGATTATTTCACTTATAATTCACTGTATCACAATTCCAGTGGGTCAGAAGTTTACATACACTAATTTGACTGTGCCTTTAAACAGCTTGGAAAATTCCAGAAAATTATGTCACAGCTTTAGAAGCTTCTGATAGGCTAATTGACATCATTTGAGTCAATTGGAGGTGTACCTGTGGATGTATTTCAAGATAAAATAAACAAAAGCTGAAATAAGTCATTCTCTTTACTATTATTCTGTTATTTCACATTCCTAAAATAAAGTGGTGATCCTAACTGACCTAAGACAGGGACTTTTTTCTAGGATTAATTGTCAGGAATTGTGAAGAACTGAGTTTAAATGTATTTGGCTAAGATGTATGTAAACTTCCAACTTCAACTGTATGGTTACTTGATAAATGATTTGCTTCGACGAAAGTACTGTAGTGCTGAGGTAGAACTTATTATTCTCTTCCCTCCAACATCCAACATCGAGACGTCCATTTGTTATAAGCATAATTGTGAAATGAAGCCACTTAAAACTAGCCAAGCATCTGAGGATAGCCAGCCAGCCATTGGAAGTTAGCCAGGTGTTTGGCAGTGGGAGTGCCTGTCATATCCCTCCATCTGAGTGCTCATTAATTTAGTGGGAACGATGGGGCCTTCAGCCTACACTCATATGGTTGCCTAACTAGCAGTACTGTATACACACACACACAGGCCTGTCTAGCAGGGCAACGGTAACACTGAGGATGAGTAGCTACTACAGACGACCTGTGCCCTGGTCTCCAGCAGAGCCTTGGTTAGGAGGATGTGTCCATGAAGTCCCCTCACTCTGTATTACTGTCACTTCTACAAAGGTCAGAGCCACGGCTGCTGTGCCTGCAGATGACTTACAGTACTACTGGGACTCTCAGACCAGGGGGCTTGATATACTGCTGATGACAGATATACACATGAATGTCCCTTCTGCAAAAAAGTGGTGGAATATCAGTGTGTGGTTCCTAACATGGTGTTTATAATGACTACAATTGAAGTGGAAGGTTTGCATACACCTTAGCCAAATACATTTAAACTCAGTTTTTCACAATTCCTGACATTTAATCCTAGTAAAAATTCCTTGTTTTAGGTCAGTTAGGGTCACAACTTTATTTTAAGAATGTGAAATGTCAGAATAATAGTAGATATAATGATTTATTTCAGCTTTTATTTCTTTCATCACATTCCCAGTGGGTCAGAAGTTTACATACACTCAATCAGTATTTGGTAGCATTGCCTTTAAATTGTTTAACTTGGGTCAAATGTTTCGAGAAGCCTTCCACAAGCTTCCCACAATAAGTTGGGTGAATTTTGGCCCATTCCTCCTGACACAGCTGGTGTAACTGAGTCAGGTACAGTGGGGAAAAAAAGTATTTAGTCAGCCACCAATTGTGCAAGTTCTCTCACTTAAAAAGATGAGAGAGGCCTGTAATTTTCATCATAGGTACACTTCAACTATGACAGACAAAATGAGGGAAAATAATCCAGAAAATCACATTGTAGGATTGTTTATGAATTTATTTGCAAATTATGGTGGAAAATAAGTATTTGGTCACATACAAACAAGCAAGATTTCTGTCTCTCACAGACCTGTAACTTCTTCTTTAAGAGGCTCCTCTGTCCTCCACTCATTACCTGTATTAATGGCACCTGTTTGAACTTGCTATCAGTATAAAAGACACCTGTCCACAACCTCAAACAGTCACACTCCAAACTCCACTATGGCCAAGACCAAAGAGCTGTCAAAGGACACCAGAAACAAAATTGTAGACCTGCACCAAGTTGGGAAGACTGAATCTGCAATAGGTAAGCAGCTTGGTTTGAAGAAATCAACTGTGGGAGCAATTATTAGGAAATGGAAGACATACAAGACCACTGATAATCTTCCTCGATCTGGGGCTCCACGCAAGATCTCACCCGTGGGGTCAAAATGATCACAAGAACGGTGAGCAAAAATCCCAAAACCACACGGGGGGGACCTAGTGAATGACCTGCAGAGAGCTGGGACCAAAGTAACAAAGCCTACCATCAGTAACACACTACGCCGCCAGGGACTCAAATCCTGCAGTGCCAGACGTGTCTCCCTGCTTAAGCCAGTACATGTTCAGGCAAGTCTAAAGTTTGCTAGAGAGCATTTGGATGATCCAGATGAGGATTGGGAGAATGTCAGATGAAACCAAAATAGAACTTTTTGGTAAAAACTCAACTCGTCGTGTTTGGAGGACAAAGAATGCTGAGTTGCATCCAAAGAACACCATACCTACTGTGAAGCATGGGGGTGGAAACATCATGCTTTGGGGCTGTTTTTCTGCAAAGGGACCAGGACGACTGATCCGTGTAAAGGAAAGAATGAATGGGGCCATGTATCGTGAGATTTTGAGTAAAACCTCCTTCCATCAGCAAGGGCATTGAAGATGAAACGTGGCTGGGTCTTTCAGCATGACAATGATCACAAACACACCGCCCGGGCAATCTAAGGAGTGGCTTCAGAAGAAGCATTTCAAGGTCCTGGAGTGGCCTAGCCAGTCTCCAGATCTCAACCCCATAGAAAATCTTTGAAAGTTCGTGTTGCCCAGCGACAGCCCCAAAACATCACTGCTCTAGAGGAGATCTGCATGGAGGAATGGGCCAAAATACCAGCAACAGTGTGTGAAAACCTTGTGAAGACTTACAGAAAACGTTTGACCTCTGTCATTGCCAACAAAGGGTATATAACAAAGTATTGAGATAAACTTTTGTTATTGACCAAATACTTATTTTCCACCATAATTTGCAAATAAATTCATAAAAAATCCTACAATGTGATTTTCTGGATTTATTTTCCTCATTTTGTCTGTCATAGTTGAAGTGTACCTATGATGAAAATTACAGGCCTCTCTCATCTTTTTAAGTGAGAGAACTTGCACAATTGGTGGCTGACTAAATACTTTTTTTCCCCACTGTATGTAGGCCTCTTTGCTCACACGCTTTTTCAGTTCTGCCCACACATTTTTTATAGGATTGAGGTCAGGGATTTGTGATGGCCACTCCAATACCTTGACTTTGTTGTCCTTAAGCCATTTTGCCACAATTTTGGAAGTATGCTTTGGGTCATTGTCCATTTGGAAGACCCATTTGCGACCAAGCTTTAACTTCCTGACTGATGTCTTGAGATGTTGCTTCAATATATCCACATAATTTTCCTCCCTAATGATGCCATCTATTTTGTGAAGTGCACCAGTCCCTCCTGCAGCAAAGCATCCCCACAACATGATGCTGCCACCCCCGTGCTTCACGGTTGGGATGGTGTTCTTCATCTTGCAAGCCTCCCCCTTTTTCCTCCAAACATAACAATGGTCATTATGGCCAAACAGTTATATTTTTGTAGGACTCGTTTTACTGTTGATATAGATACTTTTGCCCCTGTATCCACCAGCATCTTCACAAGGTCATTTGCTGTTGTTCTGGGATTGAGTTGCACTTTTCGCACCAAAGTACGTTCATCTCTAGGAGACAGAACGCGTCTCCTTCCTGAGCGGTATGACGGCTGCGTGGTCCCATGGTGTTTATATTTGCGTACTATTGTTTGTACAGATGAACGTGGTACCTTCAGGTGTTTGGAAATTGTTCCCAAGGATGAACCAGACTTGTGGAGGTCTCCAAAAAAATGTTGAGGTCTTGGATGATTTATTTAGATTTTCCCATGATATCAAGCAAAGAGGCACAGGGTTTGAAGGTAGGCCTTGAAATACATCCACAGGTACACTTCCAATTGACTCAAATTATGTCACTTAGCCTTTCAGAAGCTTCTAAAGCCATGACATAATTTTCCAAGCTGTTTAAAGGCACAGTCAACTTAGTGTAAGTAAACTTCTGACCCACTGGAATTGTCATACAATGAATTATAAGTGAAATAATCTGTCTGTAAACAATTGTTGGAAATATTACTTGTGTCATGCACAAAGTAGATGTCCTAACCGACTTGCCAAAACTATAGTTTGTTAACAAGAAATTTGTGGAGTGGTTGAAAAACTAGTTTTAATGACTCCAACCTAAGTGTATGTAAACTTTAGACTTCAACTGTATATAGTCTCTTGTCAATGTTCTTGTGAGATAAAGGTGTTGTTTTTATAGATACATGACATACACAAGTACCACAACATCATTTAAACTTCACATTCAATAGTACCTCCTAGTTTGTCATGTTCTTCGCACCATATCTTGCAAGGGATCATCATTACAACAAATTGCAGTAAAACCCAGTGTTATTTTGCTCTTCAGCTCAGGCTGAGTTGAATAGACTAGTCAACGCTGTGTGCTGTGTGTAAAGTCACCTCCCCCAGGGCTGACGTGTGGCAATCCTATTGTCATGGCTGCCAGGTAAGTTTTCACACCTCACTGACACCTGACTCACCTGTTTGGCCACTTCCAGCAGGAGAACTCCCTGGCCTGCGTGCATCAGAGGATGTGGTGGGTTCTCACTTCTAGCTATTATAGGTTTGTCATTTAAAGTATCTCTTCAAATCTCTTCAAATCCTCCAAAAAGCAACAAGAGACTAAGAAAATATAAAAGTGATAAAAGATGTGTGACCAAAACAAATGAAGCAGCCAGACCAGGTGTTATCATTGCAGTGATTGCTTTGTTAGCATGGCTCTTCTCTGAGGGGGGAGGTGGCAATCCTCTCCTGGGTTAACTCTCCCTCGGGGAGTAGAAGGCTGAGGCTCTGCCTTGCAGCAGGAGGAGGAGGAAGGGCCCATAGTTCCCTGGCTCTCTAGCCTGCTCTTCTTGGCTCAGCACTTTTGTAGGCTTGAGTCTTGGCTGTTCCTGGCACAAACAATGGCTTCTCTGTTCCCCGTGCCGCCCGCTGAAAGAGACACCCATTAGTGGGAGCGTCTATCTCTGGGGTCAGGCCCAGGGGTCACTTGCAAGTGCAGCTCTTGTTTATGTCTGCAAAGCCAATCGATGCAGTGCAGCCTCCGTGACTGGTGCCTTTGGCTGAGTGGGGCGGCTCACAAGAGAACCGAGAAAAGAAGACTGATTGTACTCAGCTGATGAACACAACAAAACCAGCACAGAGTCAATCTCTAACTTTCATTCGGTCTGGCCTCTGTTTAGTACTGTTAAGTTCTGTTTTCTCTCTGTAGAGGCTGACAGTTGTGCTAAAGGCATCAGATAGGCACGGTATCATTAAGTGAATAAAGTAGCTGTGAGCTGGAGAATAACAGCAAATTAGCGCTGACAGGCACCTCATCACCCCCTGTGTCCCACCTCGCCACAGAATCCCCCCCAGGACTGTACTCTCACCCAACACCATCTCATATCACACCATCTCACCCAAACACAAAGGTAATTACTAAATTATCACCTATGAGCAGCACACTCATTTCATGAACCTATAATTTCAGACAGACATTTACTGTGGGAGCAACTAGTGACTACAGCTCATTTTAATGTGTCTACTATGACATGAATTACTCCTTGACAATAGCAATTTTACCCTATTATCAGGGACAAAGCAGACCATACAGAGCTGGATAGGCTACAAGGATAGGTCGGTTTGTTAGTACATCAATTGTTTGTATTCCTGCTAGGCAATGAGGCACCCTGTCTGGCTGTTGTGAGTCATTTCCAACAGTCAATAACAAATAATGATCTCTGTAGCTCTCGTAGAGCTACAGAGGCCAGAGTAAATGTATATGTTCCAAGTTTGTGTAATATTTTTTCTTTTTCTTTTCTTTCAGTTTTTCTTTGTTCTGTTTGTTGATATTGTGCTTCTGTAAAGACATCCCTCCTAGTCTGAACGGATCTGCAAAGTGGGCTGTAAAGAGGGGGGCTAGGACTAGTACAAAGGGGGGTTGGGAGGTACCTCTGTGGCTCTCCTGATTGCATGCCAGATGAAGTTGATGGCAGGGAACTGGTGCTGTCTGGGAAGACATATTAAAACGCAGATAAACCAACCTCATGATTACAGCACTTTTCTCTTTTGTTTAAGATTGTTCTTTAGATAGCATTGTGTATTTTGGCATTGTTTGTTTTTGCCTTTAATTGTCTTGTCTGTGCTTTGGCTAAACTAATACTGGAGGTGCCCATGGCTTCTGACTCACTACCTGAATTCCTGTTGTGTTGTTGTTTGAGTAAGAGGCAGTGATCCAACAAATGAACATTATTACTAAGAATTTATAATAGTCCATTGACAGTGAATAGTAACACCATCCTGCCTTGCTTGGCACCGTATGCCAGAGTTATTTCCATGCTACTTCTGCAGAAAGGCAATAGTCTACATATCAAATAACAACCTCAGCCATGTCATAGCAAACACAAACACTGAATTATCCTCACTTTCTCTACTCTTCTCTGTACACATCTGGCTGCAGGAAAGTCTACAGTTGTTATGGGAACACCAGCTAAGTCAACAAAGCCAGAGTGCATAGGCTGAGCTAAGTTGGACTAGGCATGCTGGGGGCAACAGAGCCCCCTCCAACACAGCTAACCTCCCAGTCGGCACAGACTCATTGCTGGGCGATATGAACCAAAATCCATATCACGATAAATGTAATGAATGATCACAAAACGATAAATAGAACAATATGTTTATTTAAGTGGTAATGCCTGAAAATACATACCAATATATCCTCAAAACACCAGCTTCAACGGCATTATCTCTATTACACTACGGGTTACCAACATATTCAAATAATGGTATTAAAAAGTATTCATCCCCCTTGGCGTATTTCCTATTTTGTTGCATTACAACCTGTAATTTACTTATTTAATAAATTAAAAAAAATATGAAAAGTGGTGTGTGCATATGTTTTCACCCCCTTTGCTATGAAGTCCCTAAATAAGATCTGGTGCAACCAATTACCTTCAGAAGTCACATAATTAGTTAAATAAAGTCCACCTGTGTGCTATCTAAATGTCACATGATCTGTCACATGATCTCAGTATATATACACCTGTTCCGAAAGGCCCCAGAGTCTGCAACACCACTAAGCAAGGGGCACCACCAAGCAAGTGGCACCATGAAGACCAAGGAGCTCTCCAAACAGGTCAGGGACACAGTTGTGGAGAAATACAGATCAGGGTTGGGTTATAAAAGAATATCAGAAACTTTGAACATCCCACTGAGCACCATTAAATCCATTATTAAAAAATGGAAAGAATATGGCACCACAACAAACCTGCCAAGAGAGGGCCGCCCACCAAAACTCATGGACCAGGCAAGGAGGGCATTAATCAGAGAGGTAACAAAGAGACCAAAGATAACTCTGAAGGAGCTGCAAAGCTCCACAGCGGAGATTGGAGTATCTGTCCATGGGACAACTTTAAGCCATACACTCCACAGAGCTGGGCTTTATGAAAGAGTGGCCAGAAAAAAAGCCATTGCTTGAAGAAAAAATAAGCAAACACATTTGGTGTTTGCCAAAAGTCATGTGGGAGACTACCCAAACATATGGAAGAAGGTACTCTGGTCAGATGAGACTAATATGTAGCTTTTTGGCCATCAAGGAAAATGCTATGTCTGGCACAAACCCAACACCTCTCATCACCCCGAGAAAACCATCCCCACAGTGAAGCATGGTGGTGGCAGCATCATGCTGTGGGGATGTTTTTCATCGGCAGGGACTGGGAAACTGGTCAGAATTGAAGGACTGATGGATGGTGGGGGAAACCTGTTTCAGCATTCCGGATATTTGAGACTGGGACAAAGGTTCACCTTCCAGCAGGACAATGACCCTAAGCATACTGCTAAAGCAACACTTGAGTGGTTTAAGGGGAAAATGTAAATGTCTTGGAATGGCCTAGTCAGAGCCCAGACCTCAATTCAATTGAGAATCTGTGGTATGACTTAAAGATTGCTGTACACCAGCGGCACCCATCCGACTTGAAGTAGCTGGAGCAGTTTTGCCTTCAAGAATGGGCAAAAATCCCAGTGGCTAGATGTGCCAAGCTTATAGAGACATACCCCAAGAGACTTGCAGCTGTAATTGCTGCACAAGGTGTCTCTACAAAGTATTGACTTTGGAGAGGTGAATAGTTATGCACGCTCAAGTTTTCTGTTTTTTTGTGTTGTCTTGTTTGTTTCACAATAAAGAATATTTTGCATCTTCAAAGTGGTAGGCATGTTGTGTAAATCAAATGATACAAACCCCCCCAAAATCTATTTTAATTCCAGGTTGTAGGCAACAAAATAGGAAACATGCCAAGGGGGGTGAATACTTTCGCAAGCCACTATATTTTCATTAAAACTTTATTTTGATTAATTTATTCATACTATTTCATCCTTCCACAATAAATAGTCTGGACACAAATCAAGGGTTGCTACCCAAGCCGGCTGGTCATTTGTTCTATCGGTTCGGTTGCCAGAGATGCAACCAAGTTGTTCAGTCCTTTGATTCTGTATCTATGGACCCAGTGGTTTGTTCTAAATGTTCGATTGCCATACTGTATGGCAACTTTCTTGTCCCTTGCTTGCTAGCTATCCAACGGCTAAATTACAGTAACGTCAAACAGTGCAGCCAGAATAACAGCAAAGTAGCTGCATTTAGGTTTGTTTTTGCTGTTTTGTAGTGACTATTTGGATTCTTCCATAACAATGACCTAATAATGCTGTCTATCACTCCAGTGTTAATTTGCTAACTTGTAATTACTTCGCTACTTTGGCCAATTTATTGCCTTACCTCCTTACGCTATTTGCACACACTGTATATAGAATTATTCTATTGTGTTATTGACTGTACATTTGTTTATTCCATGTGTAACACTGTGTTGTTGTTTGTGTCGCACTGCTTTGCTTTATCTTAGCCAGGTCGCATTTGTAAATGAGAACATGTTCTCAACTGGCCTACCTGGTTAAATAAAGGTGAAATAAAAAATTAAAAAATGCGCAATATCGCCTGGCGTAGAAAATGTGCTCTCTCGTCAGGACACTATTGTTCAGAGGAGCTAGCCCACAACATAACTAACACAATCACTTCAAACTGAAGATGGAAAGACAGCAAACTACCTGCACTTCATTTTGTTTTTACCTGTTGATAGTTCTATTGATAGTTCTTTGTATATATCCATAAAAATTATGCTGATTCATGATTTCAACTGGCTGAGAAAAGCTGCCTGCCTATCTGTCTCATCCAGACTCCCGACATGTTCATTACTATGGGACAGCTGGAGATCAAATTTGAATATTGAAACAATGCAAATGTCGGAGAGACAGACAGCAAGGTTAATACAAATCTCTGCTGTTGAAAACTAAATGTTAGTCTAAAAGATAAGTGAGATAATGTCTAGATCATGTTCATAACTTCCCTGGCTGGGCTGATGAGACAGTGGATTGCGCAGTCAGATGGAACAGAGTAAATAGGCATTTTAATGTCATAGATTTAGCCGGTGTTAACTTGTGGAATAGACACCTAATGGAATGCGGTTTTAACGAATCAAATCAAATTGTATTAGTCACATGCGCCGAACACAGCAGGTGTAGACCTTACAGTGAAATTCTTACTTACGAGCCTCTAACCAACAACGCAGTTAAAAAAAATACGGATAAGAATAATTATAAAATTAACAAGTAATTAAAGAGCAGCAGTAAAATAATAATAGCGTGACTATATACAGGGGGGTACCGCTACAGAGTCAATGTGCGGGGCACCAGTTTGTTGAGGCAATATGTAAACTCAGCAAAAAAAGAATGTCCTCTCACTGTCAGCTGTGTTTATTTTCAGCAAACTTAACATGTGTAATATTTGTATGAACATAACAGAATTCAACAACTGAGACATAAACTGAACAAGTTCCACAGCCATGTGACTAACAGAAATGTAATAATTTGTCCCTGAACAAAGGGGGGGACAAAATCAAAAGTAACAGTCAGTATCTGGTGTGGCCACCAGCTGCATTGAGTAATGCAGTGCATCTCCTCCTCATGGACTGCACCAGATTTGCCAGTTCTTGCTGTGAGATGTTACCCTACTCTTCCACCAAGACAGCTGCAAGTTCCTGGACATTTCTGGGGGGAATGGTCTTAGCCCTCACCCTCCGATACAACAGGTCCCAGACATGCTCAATAGGATTGAGATCCGGGCTCTTCGCTGGCCATGGCAGAACACCTACCTTCCTGTCTTGCAGGAAATCATGCACAGAACGAGCAGTATGGCTGGTGGCATTGTCCTTCTGGAGGGTCATGTCAGGATGAGCCTGCAGGAAGGGTTCCACATGAGGGAGGAGGATGTCTTCCCTGTAATGCACAGTGTGGAGATTGCCTGCAATGACAACAAGCTCAGTCCGATGAAGCTGTGACACACCGCCCCAGACCATGACGGACCCTCCCCCTCCAAATCGATCCCGCTCCAGAGTACAGTCCTCGGTGTAACGCTCATTCCTTCGACAATAAACGCGAATCCGACCATCACCCCTGGTGAGACAAAACCACGACTCGTCAGTGAAGAGCACCTTTTGCCAGTCATGTCTGGTCCAGCGACGGTGGGTTTGTGCCCATAGGTGATGTTGTTGATGTCAAAGTCACCATTATTAGTCAGTTGTACAACCAAATGCCTTCAACCGAAATGTGTCTTCCGCATTTAACCCAACCCCTCTGAATCAGAGAGGTGCGGGGGGCTGCCTTAATCGACATCCACGTCTTTGGCACCCAGGGGCAGAACGACAGATTTTTTTTCCTTGTCAGCTTGGAGATTCAAACTTGCAACCCTCCGGTTACAAGTCCAACGCTCTAACCACTAGGCTACCTGCCGCTTCAGTATTCAGTATAGTGCCTTCAGTATTATGGTCTGGTGAGGACCTGCCTTACTACAGGCCTACAAGCCCTCAGTCCAGTCTCTATCAGCCTATTGCAGACAGTCTGAGCACTGATGGAGGGATTGTGCGATCCTGGTGTAACTCGGGCAGTTGCTGTTGCCATCCTGTACCTGTCCCTCAAGTGTGATGTTCGGATGTACCGATCCTGTGCAGGTGTTGTTACACGTGGTCTGCCAAATAGTCTGGGAAGCCATTTGATTAGGTGTTCAGAAGTATTATGGCTTGGGGGTAGAAGCTGTTTAGAAGCCTCTTGGATCTAGTTTTGGCGCTCCGGTACCACTTGCCGTGCGGTAGCAGAGAGAACAGTCTATGACTAGGGTGGCTGGAGTCTTTGACATTTTTTAGGGCCTTCCTCTGACACCGCCTGCTATAGAGGTCCTGGATGGCAGGAAGCTTGGCCCCAGTGATGTACTGGGCCGTACACACTACCCTCTGTAGTGCCTTGCAGTCAGAGGCCAAGCAGTTGCCATACCAGGCAGTGATGCAACCCGTCAGGATGCTCTCGATGGTGCAGCTGTAGAACTTTTTTGAGGATCTGAGGACCCATACCAAATCTTTTCAGTCTCCTGAGGAGGAATAGGCTTTGTCGTGCTCTCTTCACGACTGCCTTGATGTCTTTTGACCATGATAGTTTGTTGGTGATGTGGACACCAAGGAACTCTCAATCTGCTCCACTACAACCCCATTGATGAGAATGGGGGTGTGCTTGGTCCTCCTTTTCCTCTAGTCCACAATCATCTCCTTTGTCTTGATCACGTTGAGGGAGCGGTTGTTATCCTGGCACCACACGGCCAGGTCTCTGACCTCCTCCCTACAGGCTGTCTCATCATTGTCGATGATCGGCCTACCACTGTTGTGTCATCGGCAAATGATGGTGTTGGAGTCGTACCTGTCCATGCAGTCATGAGTGAACAGGGAGTACAGGAGGGGACTGAGCATGCACCCCTGAGGGGCCCCCGTGTTGGGGATCAGCGTGGCAGATGGGTTGTTACCTAACCCTACCACCTGGGGGCAGCCTGTCAGAAAGTCCAGGATCCAGTTGCAGAGGGATGTGTTTAGTCCCAGGATCCTTAGCTTAGTGATGAGCTTTGAGGGGACTATGGTGTTGAATACTAAGCTGTAGTCAATGAATAGCATTCTCACAAAGGCGTTCCTTTTGTCCACTTGGGAAAGGGCAGTGTGGAGTGTAATAGAGATTGCATCATCTGTGGATCTGTTGAGGCGGTATGCAAATTGGAGTGGGTCTAGGGTTTCTGGGATAATGGTGTTGATGTGAGCCATGACCAGCCTTCAAAGCAATTCATGGCTACAGACGTGAGTGCTACGGGTCGGTAGTCATTTAGGCAGGTTACCTTCGTGTTCTTGGGCACAGAGACTATGGTGGTCTGCTTGAAACATGTTGGTATTACAGATTCAGTCAGGGAGAGATTGAAAATGTCAGCGAGCACCCTTGCCAGTTGGTCAGCGCATGCTCGGAATACACTTCCAGGTAATCAGTCTGGCCCTGCGGCCTTGAATGTTGACCTGTTTAAAGGCCTTACTCACATTGGCTACGAAGAACGTGATCATACAGTCGTCCGGAACAGTTGAAGCTCTCATGAATGTTTCAGTGTTGCTTGCAAAGCGAGCATAGAAGTAATTTAGCTTGTCGGGTAGGCTCGTGTCACTGGGCAGCTCGCAGCTGTGAGCACAATTGGTTAGGTGGCCATAAAATGGCAGCCATCTCCTCCGGCGCCATTCTTATGCTATGATGTCTAAATAAGTCCATTGCACAGACGTTGAAGATGGGTTCTGTTCACAGCTGCTGGACACATCAGGCCTGCTGGGGTTTAGCAGTGCAGAGAGAGGCAAAGAGCCAATCTACTACCTTGTTGCCATCAGAACTGCTGGCCCTGCAACTCGTGCAATTTCTTTAGATGAGATGGCAGCCATCCAAGCCTGGAGTAAATCAGCACTGTCCGTCAGTCAACAACAGCCAGCACAGAGAGGAGGGGGAGGAGGAAGTGTGTATATAAGAGAGAGGATGAGGGAAGGGAGGGGGAGCATGAAAAAAACTGTGGAAAAGTGGGGGAGGGAAGGCAAGAGAGATGGAGGGCTTGGTCTGTTTTTCTGAAACCTGAGCTGTAAAAAATGTCTCTGAGTTTAACACTTTCCCAAAATGTTTTAGCAGTTGTTACTGTTAGGAGGGATCCATTGCGTGAGCCAACACACTCAGGCACAGAGCCGTACACACGTACATGCAGAGCCTCATACCCACCCCTGGTGTGCTTGTTTTTCTCTGTCCCTGCCCCATCCCTCGCCACACTTATGTTATCAAGGTGAGGCACACATACTAACAAGGCAGCCTGACGTCTCTGGCCTGCCGTCCAGCCAACTGTCTCCAGAAAAACTGTCTCCACCCACTGAACCGGAACGGCTTCTGCCAGGAGGCTCTATCAGCTCTTTATCTGCAGCCTCCCTGCCTCGCTGTCTCTCAGCAAGAGGCTGTCTGGAAACTGGGCATGAGCAAATGCTGCTCTCATTACTGAACACCTCATGCAGAGTGAACACAGAGGGTTGAGACTGGTGTGTCCTCAGGAAACCACGGTGACTGCCTTATTTTATTCTGAAAGGAGCCTTTTCCTGCCAATTAGTTCTCAACAATACCCTGCCTTGTTTATGTCCTGTATATTGTATATTGCTTGAGCCTCCTCAAGTGATGTTCCAAAGCATGGATTATCAGACACATGAAACAACAGCTGCCTGCGGTGGGAAGGTTTACAGTTTGAGTCCTTTAATTAGGGTTTGAATGTAATAAGATAAGCATAAAACGATAACACTTAAAAAGTAGCCCACAAAGCAATAGGCAGCAGGAGACAAAAATGGCAAGTTCACTAGGTTTATGTGCTTTACTTGGAGGATTTTAAATCCCTCCCCTTTGACCGCAGGATACTGCTAGTGTTTATGAGTCAGAGATTGTGTGTGTGTGTGTGTGTGTGTGTGTTTTGGGTGTAACTATCCTTGTTGGGGCTAGAACAAGGAAAATTCTGACAAGTGGTGACAGAAGGAAATAGGCTATTTTAGGCTTAGGGGTTAGGTTTAGGGTTAGGGTTAGGGTTACAACTAGATTTGAATGGATACTTTGGGATTTTGGCAATAGCCCTTTATTTACTTCCCCAGAGTCAGATGAACTTGTGGATACCATTTGTTATGTCTCTGTGTCCAGTATGAAGGAAGTTATAGATATTTTCTTGCGCTAATGCTAACTAGCATTAGTGCAATGACTCAAAGTCTATGGTACAGTATCTGCTAGCATGCTATCAGATACCATATACTTCCAGTTAGCAATTGCACTAGCGCTAGTAAGCAACTTCCTTCAAACTGGACACAGAGATATAAAATTGGTATTCACAAGTTAATCTTACTCTGGGGAAGTATTGCCAAAATCATTGCCAAAATCCTGAAAAAACTCTTTGTGGTTAGAATTGCGGTTAGAGTTAGGGGTTAGGGTTAGGACATAGGGTTTGGGGGATAAGGTTAGGGTTAAGGTTAGGATTTAGAGAAAATAGAATTCTGAATGGGAATCAATTGTTTGGTCCCCACAAGGATAGTTAAACAAACATGTGTGTGTGTGTGGGTGTGTGCGTGTGTGTGTGTGTGTGTGTGTGCATGTGTGCTTTTATCTGTGTGTATGTGTGCCAAGAGTGTGTGAGTGTGCGTGCATATGTATGTGTGTGCTTGTCCTTCTGCTTGCGTGTGCTTCACAGCTGTGCGGCTGCTGCTCAGCTAAGGACTGGGCTCTGCTGGGTTTCTCTTGGAAAACAGAAGAGAACTCACAGTGCTGTACACTGATTGCACAACTTATTTTCTAAAGAAAATGTACAGAGACGGCTGCAGAAGAAAATAAGAATCAAAGGAGAAACACAATACAGAATATGGACAGAGTCAAAGAGATTAACTCTCACTGTCCCAAATCACATGAATTTAACAACACTTGCAGCCCCCTTCTCATTGCCTTATGCATGCCAGTGTCTTGCATCTTTGCCTTATATATACCACAATAGTACATCACTTTCATAGCATACTAATTGGGAAGGGGTTGAACTGAAGTGACATATCAAGGCAGTCGTGAAGAGGTCACGACAAAGCCTATTCCCCCTCAGGGGACTGAAAAGATTTGGTATGGGTCCTCAGATCCTCAAAAAAGTTCTACAGCTGCACCATCGAGAGCATCCTGACGGGTTGCATCACTGTGTGGTATGGCAACTGCTCGGCCTCCGACCGCAAGGCACTACAGAGGGTAGTGCGTTTGGCCCAGTACATCACTGGGGCCAAGCTTTCTAAAAAAGGGCCCTAAAAAAGGCCCTAAAAAATGTCAAAGACTCCAGCCACCCTAGTTATAGACTGTTCTCTCTGATACCGCACGTCAAGTGGTATCGGAGCGTCAAGTTTAGGTCCAAGAGGCTTCTTAACAGCTTCTACCCCCGAGCTATGCATAGTCACTAACTCTACCTACATGTACATATTACCTCAACTACCTCGACTAACCGGTGCCCCCTACATAGACTCTGTACCGGTACCCCCTGTATATAGCCTGACTACTGTTATTTTACTGCTGCTCTTTAATTATTTGTTAAAAATTTTACATTTTTTACTTAGCTATTTTTTTACTTAACACTTATTTTTCTTACACCTGCATTGTTGGCTAAGGGTTTGTAAGAAAGGATTTCACTGTATGGTGAAATACCTGTTGTATTCGGAAAATACAATTCGATTTTGATTTGATAGTTGCACACTGTATATCGTTCTCTGAGCGCCAAACTCTTGTGAGGAAAGTGCTGACCTTTATGTTTTTCACACACTGTCATGAAGTGTGTGTGTGTGATGCATGAGTGGATTATTACACACACAGGCAAGCAGAGCACATGACATAACCACTCTCTCTTAACTGTGCCACGAGACCCTGAGAAATGAAATAAGAAGTGTCACTCTGCGAGGTCAGTCAGGGTGCAGTCACTGACTGCGACCAGACAGGTCTCAGACTGCGACCAGACAGACGGCGGCCATCCCCACATGAAAAAATAATATGGTATACTATGTTATAAATACTATAGTATTCACTGTAGTGTTTTTGCAGACTTAAGTCTGATAACAAGTGTGGTCTACAAAAACTCTACAGTGAATACTATAGTATTTTCTGTAGTATACTCTAGTATTTACAGTTAGCTATAGTATAAATACTGTAGTAAAATAAATATATTGTAGTACATTGTAGTATACTGTAGCATTTACTGTAGTGTTTGTGCAGATTGTAGTATACTGTAGCATTTACTGTAGTGTTGTGGCGGACATTATTGTAGTGTTTATTTATCTTTTTTATCTTTAACGTTACCAGGAATCAAGGTAAGACCCAGTTGCAGACTGTCGAAGTAACAATGCTTATTGTAGCAACAGGGGCAGACAAAACAGGTAAAGGCAGGCAGGGGTCGAAGAACCAGGGTAAAGCAAAGGAACAGGACGGCAGGCAGGCTCAGGGTTCAGGCAGAGAGGTCAGGCAGGCGGGTACAGGGTCAGGCAGAGAGGTCAGGCGGGTGGGTACAGGGTCAGGACATGCAAAGGTCAAGAACAAGGAGGACGAGGAAAGAGAGGCTGGGAAACGATAGGAGCTGACAGACAGAGAATACAGACAGAGAATACAGGTATAAATACACAGGGGATAATGGGAAGATGGGCGACACCTGGAGGGGGGTGGAGACAAGCACAAGGACAGATGAAACAGATCAGGGCATGACAAACATAGAAGTGGAGGCTTTCTTCTTGAGGAAACCTGCTAGATAAATACAAAAATGGCAAATTTTCTACAATACCAGTCAAAAGTTTGCACACACCTACTCATTCAAGGGTTTTGCTTTATTTTAACTTTTTTCTACGTTGTAGAATACTAGTAAAGACATCAAAACTATAAAATAACACATGTGGAATCATGTAGTAACGGAAAAAGTGTTAAATATATCAAAATATATTTGATATTTGAGATTCTTCAAAGTAGCCACCCTTTGCCTTGACAACAGCTCTTGGCTTTCTCTCATCCAGCTGGCTTGCAGGAGTGCCCACATATGCTGAGAACTTTTTGACTGCTTTTCCTTCACTCTGCGGTTCAACTCATCCCAAACCATCTCAATTGGGTTGAGGTCTGGTGATTGTGGAGGCCAGGTCATCTGATGCAGCAATCCATCACTTTCCTTCTTGGTCAAATAGCCCTTACAAAGCCTGAAGGTGTGTTGGGTCACTATCCTGTTGAAAAACAAATGATAGTCCCACTAAGCGCAAACCAGATGGGATGGCATATCGCTGCAGAATGTTGTGGTAGCCATGCTGCTTAAGTGTGCCTTGAATTCTAAATAAATCACTGACCAGCAAAGCACCCCCACACCATCACACCTCCTCGTCCATGCTTCACGGTGCGAACCAAACATGCAGAGATCATCCATTCACCTACTCTGCGTTTCACAAAACACAGCAGTTGGAACCAAAAATCTCAAATTTGGTCTCATCAGACCAAAGGGTAGAATTCCACCTGTCTAATGTCCATTGCTCGTGTTTCTTGGCCCAAGCAAGTCTCTTCTTATTATTTGCGTTCTTTATTAGTGGTTTCTTTTCAGAAATTCGAACATGAACAGTTGATGTTGAGATGTGTCTGTTACTTGAAGTCTGTGAAGCATTTATTTGGGCTGCAATTTCTGAGGCTGGTAACTCTAATGAACTTATCCTCTGCAGCAGAGGTAATTATGGGTCTTCCTTTCCTGTGGCGGTCCTCATGAGAGCCAGTTTCATCATAGCACTTGATGGTTTTTGCAACTGACTGACCTTGTCATGTCTTAAAGTAGTGATGGACTGTCGTTTCTCTTTGCTTATTTGAGCTGTTCTAGCCATAATATGGACTTGGTCTTTTACCAAATAGGGCAATATTCTGTATACCACCCCTACCCTACCTTGTAACAACACATCTGATTGGCTCAAACGCATTAAGAAGGAAAGAAATTCCACAATTAACTTTTAACAAGGCACACCTGTTAATTGAAGTGCATTTCAGGTGACTACCTCATGAAGCTGGTCGAGAGAATGCCAAGAGTGTGCAAAGCTATCATCAGGACAAAGGGTGGCTACTTTGAAGAATCTCAATTATAAAATATATTTTGATTTGTTTAACACTTTTTTGGTTACTACATGATTCCTTGTGTTATTTCATATTTTTGATGTCTTCACTATTATTCTACAATGTAGAAAATAGTACAAATAAAGAAAACCCCTTGAATGAGTAGGTGTGTCCAAACTTTTGACAGGTACTGTATAACCTGTATGTAGATAGGACTGGTGTTGTATAGTTCAGAGCTTCTGCTCTTTTCTATAAACTGTAGGGAACAGAATATATGGTCTACTGTATACTTAGCATGTAGGTTTCTCACTTATGGGTGGCACAAATTGGGATATGGGGGAGAGGTGTTGGCAGGGTATATGCAAATTAAATACTGTAATATTTACTATAGTTAAAAAACTGTAGTGTTTTTGTGGACAGTAGTGTTTTTACTAACATTACTGTAGTTTTACATTACAGTGTTTTTTCACCCCGGATAATACAGTAGTATTTAATATAGTATTCCACAGTCTACTACAACATTCTATAGTAAGTACTACACATGATTGAGGGATGTAGTATAGCATGTACAGCATGTAGTAGAGTTTTAAACAATATACTACAGTTTACTAAAGAATTCTATAGTAAACAGAAGTATTTTTTCATGTGGGTATTGTCCCCACTGTCATTCATTCACATACTGAGGTCACAGTGCCAGCCATCACAGCTAATCAACAGGCTCATCCCTAACGCTGAGGGCTGGCGTTATTAAATCAAATCAAATCAAATTTTATTTGTCACATACACATGGTTAGCAGATGTTAATGCGAGTGTAGCAAAATGCTTGTGCTTCTAGTTCCGACCATGCAGTAGTATCTAACAAGTAATCTAACAAATTCACAACAACTACCTTATACACACAAGAGTAAAGGAATGAATACGAGTATGTACATATAAATATATGGATGAGCGATGGCTGACCGGCGTAGGATGCAGTAGATGGTATGGAGTACTGTATATACATATGAGATGAGTAATGTAGGATATGTAAACATTATATAAATGGCATCGTTTAAAGTGGCTAGTGATACATTTATTTCATCCAATTATAATTATTAAAGTGGCTAGAGATTTGAGTCGATGGCCGAACGGCATAGGCAAGATTCAGTAGATGGTTTAGAGTACAGTGTATACATTTGATATGAGTATGTCGGATATGTAAACATTATATACAAAATTGTTTCAAGTGGCTAGTGATACATTTGTTACATCCAATTCCTATTTTTAAAGTGGCTAGAGATTTAAGTCAGAATGTTGGCAGCAGCCACTCAATGTTAGTGATGGCTGTTTAACAGTCTGATGGCCTTGAGGTAGAAGCTGTTTTTCAGTCTCTCGGTCCCAGCTTTGATGTACCTGTACTGACCTCGCCTTCTGGATGATAGCGGGGTGAACAGGCAGTGGCTCGGGTGGTTGTTGTCCTTGATGATCTTTTTGGCCTTCCTGTGACATCGGGTGGTGTAGGTGTCCTGAAGGGCAGGTAGTTTACCCCCGGTGATGCGTTGTGCAGTCCTCACTACCCTCTGGAGAGCCTTATGGTTGTGGGTGGAGCAGTTGCCGTACCAGGCGGTGATACAGCCCGACAAGATGCTCTCGATTGTGCATTTTTAAATGTATTGACGCTTTAGAAGTTTGTGAGTGATTTTGGTGACAAGCCGAATTTCTTCAGCCTCCTGAGGTTGAAGAGGGGCTGTTGCGCCTTCATCACCACGCTGTCTGTGTGCGTGGACAATTTCAGTTTGTCCGTGATGTGTACGCCGAGGAACTTAAAACTTTCCACCTTCTCCACTACTGTCCTGTTGATGTGGATAGGGGGGTGCTCCCTCTCCTGTTTCCTGAAGTCCACGATCATCTCCTTTGTTTTGTTGACATTGAGTGAGAGGTTATTTTCCTGACACCACACTCCGAGGGCCCTCACCTCCTCCCTGTAGGCCGTCTCGTCGTTGTTGGTAATCAAGCCTACCACTGTAGTGTCGTCAGCAAACTTGATTGAGTTGGATGCGTGCTTGGCCACGCAGTCATGGGTGAACAGGGAGTACAGGAGAGGGCTGAGAACGCACCCTTGTGGGGCCCCAGTGTTTAGGATCAGCAGGGTGGAGATGTTGGTTTCCTACCCTCACCACCTGGGGCCGGCCCGTCAGGAAGTCCAGGACCCAGTTGCACAGGGCTGGGTCGAGACCTAGGGTCTCGAGCTTAATGACGAGCTTGGAGGGAACTATGGTGTTAAATGCTGAGCTGTAGTCGATGAACAGCTTTCTTCCTCTTGTCCAGATGGGTTAGGGCAGTATGCAGTGTGATTGTGATTGCGTCGTCTGTGGACCTATTGGGACGGTAAGCAAATTGGAGTGGGTCCAGGGTGTCTGGCAGGATGGAGGTGATATGATCCTTGACTAGTCACTCAAAGCACTTCATGATGACGGAAGTGAGTGCTACGGGGCGATAGTCATTTAGCTCAGTTACCTTAGCTTTCTTGGGAACAGGAACAATGGTGGCCCTCTTGAAGCATTTGGGAACAGCAGACTGGGATAGGGACTGATTGAATATGTCCGTAAACACACCAGCCAGCTGGTCTGCGCATGCTCTGAGGACACGGCCAGGGATGCCATCTGGGCCAGCAGCCTTGCGAGGGTTAACACATTTAAATGTTTTCCTCACGTTGGCTGCGGTGAAGGAGAGCCCGCAGCTTTTGGTAGCGGGCCGTGTCGGTGGCACTGTATTGTCCTCAAAGCGAGCAAAGAAGTTGTTTAGTTTGTCTGGGAGCAGGACGTCGTGGTCCGCGAAGGGGCTGGTTTTCTTTTTGGAGTCCGTGATTGACTGTAGACCCTCTCGTGTCTGAGCCGTTCATTTGTGACTCTACTTTGTCTCTATATTGACGCTTAGCTTGTTTGATTGCCTTGCGGAGGGAATAGCTACACTGTTTGTATTCAGTCATGTTTCCGGTCGCCTTACCCTGATTAAAAGCAGTGGTTCGCGCTTTCAGTTTTGCGCGAATACTGCCATCAATCCACGGTTTCTGGTTGGGGAAGGTTTTAATAGTTGCTATGGGTACAACATCACCAATGCACTTGCTAATAAACTCGCTCACCGAATCAGTGAATACATCAATGTTGTTGTCAGATGCTATCCGGAACATATCCCAGTCCACGTGCTCGAAGCAATCTTGCAGCATGGAATCAGATTGGTCAGACCAGCGTTGAACAGACCTGAGAACGGGCGTTTCCTGTTTTAGTTTCTGTTTGTAGGCTGGGAGCAACAAAATGGTCAGACTTGCCGAAAGGAGGGTGGAGAATAGCCTTGTATGCATCACAGAAGTTAGAATAACAATGATCCAAGATTTTACCAGCCCGGGTGGCACATTCGATATGCTGATAAAATTTAGGGAGCCTTGTGTTCAAATTAGCCTTATTAAAATCCCCAGCCACAATAAATGCAGCCTCAGGATATGTGGTTTCCAATTTACATAGAGTCCAATGAATTTCTTTCAGTGCCGTCGATGTGTCATCTTGAGGGGTGATGTACACGGCTGTGATTATAATCGAGGAGAATTCTCTTGGTAGATAATGCGGTCGGCATTTGATTGTAAGGAATTCTATGTCAGGTGAACAAAAGGACTTGAGTTTCTGTATGTTGTTATGATCACACCACGTCTCGTTAATCATAAGACACACACCCCCGCCCTTCTTCTTACCAGATAGATGTTTGTTTCTGTCGGCGCGATGCGTGGAGAAACCAGATGGCTGTACCGACTCTGATAACCTGTCCTGAGTGAGCCATGTTTCCGTGAAGCAAAGAACGTTGCAGTCTCGGATGTCTCTCTGGAAGGCAATCCTTGCTCTGATTTCGTCCACTTTGTTGTCCAGAGACTGGACATTGGCAAGTAAAATACTCGGGAGAGGTGCACGATGTGCCCGTCTACGTAGCTTGACCAGAAGACCGCCGCGTTTCCCACTTCTCCGGCGCCGCCGTTGTTTTGAGTCGCTGGGTGGGATCCAGTCTATTGTCTTAGTTGGGGTACCAAACAGAGAATCCGCTTCGGGAAAGTCGTATTCCTGGTCGTAATGTTGGTAAGTTGACGTTGCTCTTATATCCAATAGTTCCTCCCGGTTGTATGTAATAAAACGTAATATTTCCCGGGGTAACAATGTAAGAAGTAATACATAAAAAAAACAAAATACTGCATAGTTTCCTGAGAACGTGAAGCGAGGCTGCCATCTCTGTCAGCGCCAGAGTACATTTACCCAGTGGACCCATGTAAACTCCTGAACCCAGACTCCTCTAAGAGATAACATAGAGACATCTGGAGCTGGAAGCCACCTGGGATGGACTCAGACTCCCATGATCTTCTCTGAGCTGGCAGCTCATCATTAACCTGATGACACTACTGTACCATGGGAACACATGAAAACATTCCTCAAGATAAACAAAACAACAAATTCACTGTGAATAACATTGGGGAATAGTACAGAGTTTCTTGTATGAAGGTTATCATTCCAAGTAGTACTTCAGTAGTACTCCAGCAATTACATTATTATTTTTTTTATAAATAACTTCTTGCACTTTGGATATTGACATTGTTAAAAGTATTAAAAATAACCTGGCATGGAACCCCAGCTGAATCCACTCGGGAAACACAGCATAACAAAACGAATACCGACACTCAAATGAACAGATTTCCTCAGAAATTATTCAGTTCAAAGACAGTCAGATGCATTTCAAGTAGAAGCAGAGATAAAAAAAAAACTGTGAATTTAAAGAACAGTTGTGTAACATTTGTATTTTGAACGTCATTTTGGTGACTGCCATGCCGATGATTTACTATCGCTGTCACCAACCTTTTCTGAGTCAAGATCACTTTCGCATTCAAAAAGCATGCAGAGATCTGCCGCTCAGATTTAATTTTTCAACATCACTTAAAAATGTAACACTAACCTATCAAAAACAGTTCTGTAGGAATGAGGTTTGTGCAGTAGGCCTTATAAATTATCACAATATATTGGCTATGTGCCTGGCCTGCCAATATTGTTCTTCTCAGACCATGTTATATTTCAAAACTCGAGCTTTGATAACAAAATAGATCAGCTGGTGTAGTGCTTGCAAGGCACAGCTGAGCATGAATTGAAATAATTAGCAAATAATTACCTTTTATATTTTAGTGGACTGATGGTAACTGCATCTGTCATGGTGCTTTTAAGAATACTGGCAACTAGGGAAAAAAACGAGGTCAAATCCTTTCCTGAGACTGACCAGAGAGAGGGGGCACCGTTTTTCACCTGATGGTGGAACTCGAATCACACAGCATCTGCCTCATGCACATATTCATGTTGTTCCTATGACCAGAGAAAGTTAAATATTCCTCGATATAAAAAAAGACACAAGCTGTTAATAATAAAAACTCAGGCCTATGGATACAGTTGGCTACTCATTCATTGCAGCTGCAGCACGAGTGGAAGTAGGGAGAAGCGCGTTTTATGTTTTGTAATAGTGTTGAATAAAAACGTTGTTGACAGTGCTGAATATACACTTAAACATGAACCAACTCAAAAGAACAGCATCTCTTTGCTGAATTCTTTAAGAGTCTCTCTCTGGTCATGGTTTTAAAAGTTATGCAATCTCATGTAGGCTATCAAACTTTGCTGTGGCCAGGTCATGGAAGCTGTGGGCACAGTGATTTGAGCTATCCGATTGGCCAGCACAACTCAATTTAGCCACAGCTCTCCCGGTCTGCCCGGGAAGGCGGGGTTGGTCTTTTCAGACATATTAAATGGTTGAAAATGGGAACACTTTGCCTACCAGGTGCGCAGGGTGTGAATACCTGTTGGAGGTATTCAAGTGAATACCTCCAACAGCGAAACACAAAGAAAGAAAAGCGCGTGAGCGATCGACCGGTTGGTGACCACTGAATTACCAGATTGATGTAGTGATGATTACATTCTGTGTAGATCACAATAAGACTAGAGGACTTGAATTTTACCATGGCATCTCATTGTCATAATACTTTACTATATGCTGTAGACTACCTGATACTACCTCCATGAGATGTGCATAACTTTCTGTCGGGTCCTATTGGAGATACAGTGCATTTGGAAAGTATTCAGACCCCTTCCCTTTTTCCATATTTTGTTACGTTACAGCCTTATTCTAAAATGGATTCTTTTCACATCAACCTACACACAATACCCCACAACGACAAAGTGAAAACAGGTTTTTAGACATTTTAGCAAATGTATTATAGATAGAAGGGCCTTGGTCAGGGAGGTGAACAAGAACCCGATAGTCACTCTGAAAGTCCAGAGTTATTCTATGGAGAACCTTCCAGAAGGATAACCATCTCTGCAGCACTGCAGCACTCCATAAGGCCTTTATGGTAGAGTGGCACGACGGAAGCCACTCCTTAGTAAAAGGCATGACAGCCCACTTGGAGTTTGCCGAAAGGCACCTAAAGACTCTCAGACCATGAGAAACAAGATTCACTGGTCTGATGAAACCAAATTGAACTCTTTGGCCTGAATGCCAAGCACCACGTCACCTGGCACCCTCCCTACGGTGAAGCATGGTGGTGGCAGCATCATGCTGTTGGGATGTTTTTCAGCATCAGGGACTGGGAGACTAGTCAGAATCGAGGGAAAGATGAACGGTACAAAGAATAGAGAGATCCTTAATAATAACCTGCTCCAGAGTGCTCAGGTCCTCAGACTGGGGTGACGGTTCACCTTCCAACAGGACAATGACCCTAAGCACACAGCCAAGACAACGCTGGACTGCTTTCGGGACAACTTTCTGAATGTCCTTGAGTGGCCCAGCCAGAGCCCAGACTTGAACCTGATCGAACATCTCTGGAGAGACCTGAAAATAGCTGTGCAGCAACGCTCCACATCACATCCAACCTGACAGAGTTTGAGTTGATCTGCAGAGAAGAATGGGAGAAACTCCCCAAATACAGGTGTGCCAAGCTTGTAGTGTCATACCCAAGAAGACTCGAGGCTGTAATCGCTGCCAAAGTTGCTTAAACAAAGTACTGAGTAAAGGGTTTGAATACATATGTAAATTTAATATTTCTGTTTTTTACAAAAAAACTGTTTTTGCTTGTGGGGTATTGTGTGTAGATTGATGAGGGAAAAAACTATTTAATCCATTTTAGAATAAGGCTGTAACGTAACACAATGTGGAAAAAGGGGTCTGAATACTTTCCGAATGCACTGTAACTTCCTGTTGGCTTGCTCACAAATGAGTTCCTTAATAAAAGGTCAGACAATAGTCTCTCACTTTGCTCTATCTCATGCACAAACTTGAAGCCAGACACAACAGGAAGCCAAAAGATCATTGTTGATTTAGTCATCAGTCTTCCAGTGGGCTGATGTGTGAAACCTCCACCTTCCCAGTTTGCTACATTTATACACAAAATAAACAGCTTATGTAGCTCAGGTCTTCCATGCATTGCAGATAGTGCATTGCTGTGTAGAGACTGGGTTGACCGGGTTCCTATGTGTCTGATTGTGGGCTGTTCAGTTCTGTGGTGTTGTGTGGTGTAGAATGGTGTGGGCGGGCCCTGCCCTCCAAACTGCTGCGACGTCGGAGAGAGAGCGGTGAGTCTGTGGTTTCTACAGACGGAGAATCATGGCCACTGACAGTCTTGATGCGAGCCAGAAAAGAACAGGCAGACGGGTAGGTGCCCTCAAATGCAGTCAAACCACTCATAGGGGGCCTTCTTTCCTGTTTCATCACATAATATGTCTTCTCAGCCACAAGCACAGGACCGTTAGACCTGACAGAGAGAATATGAACTGGCAGAGGAGTTCTTCACTAGGACTAGAAGTAGTACTAGAAGTAGAACAAGAAGTAGTACTAGATGTAGAACAAGAAGTAGAACTAGAAGTAGGACTAGAAGTAGAACAGGAAGTAGTACTAGAAGTAGAACAAGAAGTAGAACAAGAAGTAGTACTAGAATTAGGACTAGAAGTAGAACAGGAAGTAGAACATAAAGTAGTACTAGAAGTAGGACTAGAAGTAGGACTAGAAGTAGAAGAAGAAGTACGACTAGAAGTACGACTAGAAGAAGGACTAGAAGTAGAACAAGAAGTAGAACAAGAAGTAGTACTAGAAATTGGACTAGAAGTAGAACAAGAAGTAGGACTAGAAGTAGGACTAGAAGTAAAACTAGAAGTACAACTAGAAGTGGAACAAGAAGAAGGACTAGAAGTAGAACAAGAAGTAGAACAAGAAGTAGTACTAGAAATAGGACTAGAAGTAGGACTAGAAGTAGTACTAAAGTAGAACTAGAGGTAGAACAAGAAGTAGGACAATAAGTAGTACTAGAAGTAGGACTAGAAGTAGTACTACCCCATAGGAATGTTAAACCACTGTATGTCTGTGTTTCTCATTCTTATATCAGCGTTGTTTATAGAGAGTAATGTTGTGTTCCTGATAAAAACGTGGTCTGGAGCTATTTTCAAGGTTTCTTGGGAAAACCTGTAAGTGCTGATCCAGAGAGAAAATAGATAACACGTTGTTATGTCCCGTAAATAATACTATTCTACTGTTTTAGCGACAACAACAGGCATAACGCCATTGTTTCGGCCCAGTCCCACCTGTGATAATGTTCCCTTTTTGACAAGATTACAGCATGTCTGATAAGCTCTCCAACACATACATTTGTTTTTATTTATTTAACCTTTATTTTGACAGGGAGTCATGCTGAGAACAAGGTCTGTTTTACAGATGAGCATCAATAAAGCTGTGGTCCTTTGGAAAACAATGAGTTGGTGTTTTACAGGGGTCTGTCTGTCTCTCCACACTAGCTTGCCTGTGCAGTATCTCCTATAATAGTTTTAGCTCATAATCAAAGAGATTACCACCATTACGCTTGATAAATCCAATCATGGACATGATAAAGAGAGATGATTGCATCTAATCTGCATTAAGTTACACCCTGCTGTGTCTAACATTGGACCACAGCTCTAATCTGGCTATTGACAGAAGGATTTCATGCTGGTAAAAATTACATCAGTTCCCACACAGTGTTAGCAGTCAGAGGGGATAAACAGAACAAACACCCAGATTTGGGTATGTCTGTATGTTATCTTGAATGCAGTTCCATGATAGAAGGACCCCACAGAGATCAAGGCAAAGATGCCACAATCAGGACACCCAGATGACCACCTGCCTACAGTAGAGGGCAGATACGGTCTCATGTAGGGCTACAGTACCACAATAATTTAACGGTGATGACTGTACTGAAACAGCTTTTCTGTGTCACACACCATACAGATCAACATACAGACCAGACAACACAACATGTTTAGTCAACATAGATAGATAATCCCATTATACATCACTATAGTTACATAAAGTCAGTTGTAAAGACCCCCTACCACTCTGGTTGGGCCCTGTGTCCATGGTTGTTTTTTAAATATTTTTTTTAAATTATGAACACAACAAATACAAAAAACTGAAATATACAAACAAGAGTACATAAACCTAACAGACAGGGGTATTACATATCAAGATTTGTTTTCAATTTGTTAAATACTTTTATGGTGCGTATTTACTGATCATTTCAAAATAATATTGAAATTCTATCTTAAATAATGTGAAAAGGGGGTTTGTTCTCTGCACACTTCATTTTATGGATAAAGAATCTTCCACGAAAGATAAACAAATGACCAATGGAAGTTATGTCAGGATCCATATCATTTGGATCAAAATAAAATATAATATCAGAGTCTCTCCGATTAACATTAATAGTAGTTTATTTTAAAATAAAATCTTCTAACTCACTCCAAAATCTTCTGACATAAGAACAGTCCCAAAACAAATAGTCAAGAGTTTCTGGGTCACAACCACAAAATATACATTTGTTATCAATAGCTATTTTAAATCTGTGTATGATAAAGGTCTTTACGGGGTAGATTCTATGAATGAGTTTGTATTGGTAACAGTCTGTCTAAGCGTGACAATGTTTTGTCACATTTCATTGCACTTTACTGTCACGTTGCCTTTCATTAGTTATGACTAGGCTCACTCTCATTGTATAAGCTTTCATGGCTGTCTCAAACTACTCATTCAGACCTGTTGTTTTTGCAGAAACATATAGATTGTCAAGAGTGTTCCACTTCAGTAAGGACAGGGCACACATACAGGGATGAATAAACTGTTCTCTCAGGGTCCTACACAATGATTCTTACAATGCCTCCACTGGCACAGAGGATTTAGCAATTAGACAGACTGTGACTGTTTCTGGCAGGAGTCCAGGGTCACAGCCCAATGGCTTCTGACTCAGTCAGGGTCCAGGCTGGGGGGGATTGTTTACCAGTTGGATTTTAGGGGAGGGGGGTGGGGTAATTACAATGGTGTGGAAAACAAACAGAGGATGGAGAGAGAGAGAAGCGGGTGATGGCAGACTTGGCTGATAGTCTGATTAGTTATTTCTTATTGGTCTAATGGGAGCTTGTGTTTCCGTTGCTGTCGGATGTTTGAATGGAAAGGTGCAGACAACACATGCTCCAACACTATAACATGCTGAGTTATTACCACATGCTCCAACACTATAACATGCTGAGTTATTACCACATGCTCCTACACTATAACATGCTGAGTTATTACCACATGCTCCAACACTATAACATGCTGAGTTATTACCACATGCTCCAACACTATAACATGCTGAGTTATTACCACATGCTCCAACACTATAACATGCTGAGTTATTACCACATGCTCCAACACTATAACATGCTGAATTATTACCACATGCTCCAACACTATAACATGCTGAGTTATTACCACATGCTCCAACACTATAACATGCTGAATTATTACCACATGCTCCAACACTATAACATGCTGAGTTATTACCACATGCTCCAACACTATAACATGCTGAATTATTACCACATGCTCCAACACTATAACATGATGAGTTATTACCACATGCTCCAACACTATAAGATGCTGAGTTATTACCACATGCTCCAACACTATAACATGCTGAATTATTACCACATGCTCCAACACTATAACATGCTGAGTTATTACCACATGCTCCAACACTATAACATGCTGAGTTATTACCACATGCTCCAACACTATAACATGCTGAATTATTACCACATGCTCAAACACTATAACATGCTGAGTTATTACCACATGCTCCAACACTATAACATGCTGAGTTATTACCACATGCTCCAACACTATAACATGCTGAGTTATTACCACATGCTCCAACACTATAACATGCTGAGTTATTACCACATGCTCCAACACTATAACATGCTGAGTTATTACCACATGCTCCAACACTATAACATGCTGAGTTATTACCACATGCTCCAACACTATAACCTGCTGAGTTATTACCACATGCTCCAACACTATAACATGCTGAGTTATTACCACATGCTCCAACACTATAACATGCTGAGTTATTACCACATGCTCCAACACTATAACCTGCTGAGTTATTACCACATGCTCCAACACTATAACATGCTGAGTTATTACCACATGCTCCAACACTATAACATGCTGAGTTATTACCACATGCTCCAACACTATAACATGCTGAGTTATTACCACATGCTCCAACACTATAACCTGCTGAGTTATTACCACATGCTCCAACACTATAACATGCTGAGTTATTACCACATGCTCCAACACTATAACATGCTGAGTTATTACCACATGCTCCAACACTATAACATGCTGAGTTATTACCACATGCTCCAACACTATAACATGCTGAATTATTACCACATGCTCCAACACTATAACATGATGAGTTATTACCACATGCTCCAACACTATAACATGCTGAGTTATTACCACATGCTCCAACACTATAACATGCTGAATTATTACCACATGCTCCAACACTATAACATGCTGAGTTATTACCACATGCTCCAACACTATAACATGCTGAGTTATTACCACATGCTCCAACACTATAACATGCTGAGTTATTACCACATGCTCCAACACTATAACATGCTGAATTATTACCACATGCTCCAACACTATAACATGCTGAGTTATTACCACATGCTCCAACACTATAACATGCTGAATTATTACCACATGCTCCAACACTATAACATGCTGAGTTATTACCACATGCTCCAACACTATAACATGCTGAGTTATTACCACATGCTCCAACACTATAACATGCTGAGTTATTACCACATGCTCCAACACTATAACCTGCTGAGTTATTACCACATGCTCCAACACTATAAGATGCTGAGTTATTACCACATGCTCCAACACTATAACATGCTGAATTATTACCACATGCTCCAACACTATAACATGCTGAGTTATTACCACATGCTCCAACACTATAACATGCTGAGTTATTACCACATGCTCCAACACTATAACATGCTGAATTATTACCACATGCTCCAACACTATAACATGCTGAGTTATTACCACATGCTCCAACACTACAACATGCTGAGTTATTACCACATGCTCCAACACTATAACATGCTGAGTTATTACCACATGCTCCAACACTATAACATGCTGAGTTATTACCACATGCTCCAACACTATAACATGCTGAGTTATTACCACAGGCTCCAACACTATAACATGCTGAGTTATTACCACATGCTCCAACACTATAACATGCTGAGTTATTACCACATGCTCCTACACTATAACATGCTGAGTTATTACCACATGCTCCAACACTATAACATGCTGAGTTATTACCACATGCTCCAACACTATAACATGCTGAGTTATTACCACATGCTCCAACACTATAACATGCTGAGTTATTACCACATGCTCCAACACTATAACATGCTGAGTTATTACCACATGCTCCAACACTATAACCTGCTGAGTTATTACCACATGCTCCAACACTATAACATGCTGAGTTATTACCACATGCTCCAACACTATAACATGCTGAGTTATTACCACATGCTCCAACACTATAACCTGCTGAGTTATTACCACATGCTCCAACACTATAACATGCTGAGTTATTACCACATGCTCCAACACTATAACATGCTGAATTATTACCACATGCTCCAACACTATAACATGCTGAGTTATTACCACATGCTCCAACACTATAACATGCTGAATTATTACCACATGCTCCAACACTATAACATGATGAGTTATTACCACATGCTCCAACACTATAACATGCTGAGTTATTACCACATGCTCCAACACTATAACATGCTGAATTATTACCACATGCTCCAACACTATAACATGCTGAGTTATTACCACATGCTCCAACACTATAACATGCTGAGTTATTACCACATGCTCCAACACTATAACATGCTGAGTTATTACCACATGCTCCAACACTATAACATGCTGAGTTATTACCACATGCTCCAACACTATAACATGCTGAGTTATTACCACATGCTCCAACACTATAACATGCTGAGTTATTACCACATGCTCCAACACTATAACATGCTGAGTTATTACCACATGCTCCTACACTATAACATGCTGAGTTATTACCACATGCTCCAACACTATAACATGCTGAGTTATTACCACATGCTCCAACACTATAACATGCTGAGTTATTACCACATGCTCCAACACTATAACATGCTGAGTTATTACCACATGCTCCAACACTATAACATGCTGAGTTATTACCACATGCTCCAACACTATAACATGCTGAATTATTACCACATGCTCAAACACTATAACATGCTGAGTTATTACCACATGCTCCAACACTATAACATGCTGAGTTATTACCACATGCTCCAACACTATAACATGCTGAGTTATTACCACATGCTCCAACACTATAACATGCTGAGTTATTACCACATGCTCCAACACTATAACATGCTGAGTTATTACCACATGCTCCAACACTATAACATGCTGAGTTATTACCACATGCTCCAACACTATAACCTGCTGAGTTATTACCACATGCTCCAACACTATAACATGCTGAGTTATTACCACATGCTCCAACACTATAACATGCTGAGTTATTACCACATGCTCCAACACTATAACCTGCTGAGTTATTACCACATGCTCCAACACTATAACATGCTGAGTTATTACCACATGCTCCAACACTATAACATGCTGAGTTATTACCACATGCTCCAACACTATAACATGCTGAGTTATTACCACATGCTCCAACACTATAACATGCTGAATTATTACCACATGCTCCAACACTATAACATGATGAGTTATTACCACATGCTCCAACACTATAACATGCTGAGTTATTACCACATGCTCCAACACTATAACATGCTGAGTTATTACCACATGCTCCAACACTATAACCTGCTGAGTTATTACCACATGCTCCAACACTATAACATGCTGAGTTATTACCACATGCTCCAACACTATAACATGCTGAGTTATTACCACATGCTCCAACACTATAACATGCTGAGTTATTACCACATGCTCCAACACTATAACATGCTGAGTTATTACCACATGCTCCAAAACTATAACATGCTGAGTTATTACTACATGCTCCAACACTATAACATGCTGAGTTATTACCACATGCTCCAACACTATAACATGCTGAGTTATTACCCTGGAGGAAGAAAAGTGTACATAATGAACATCTATAGCATAACTAATATAAAAAATGTGTGATACTTCCTAAAAGTGTGCTCCACCGCATTGGCATTATCCTGATTCAGCAATATCAAATGGATAGAAAGTTACATCTGTGAGCAGTTAGCTAAGTGGAGGAGGAAGAGCAGAGCAGGAGTGTGAGCAGTTAGCTAAGTGGAGGAGGAAGAGCAGAGCAGGAGTGTGAACAATTAGCTAAGTGGAGGAGGAAGAGCAGAGCAGGAGTGTGAGCAGTTAGCTAAGTGGAGGAGGAAGAGCAGAAGTGTGAACATTTAGCTAAGTGGAGGAGGAAGAGCAGAGCAGGAGTGTGAACAGTTAGCTAAGTGGAGGAGGAAGAGCAGAGCAGGAGTGTGAGCAGTTAGCTAAGTGGAGGAGGAAGAGCAGAAGTGTGAACATTTAGCTAAGTGGAGGAGGAAGAGCAGAGCAGGAGTGTGAACAGTTAGCTAAGTGGAGGAGGAAGAACAGAGCAGAGCGTTCTGTCTCCTAGAGATGAACGTACTTTGGTGCAAATCAAATTTATAGAATGTTATCATGCATTACCATCTCATCCTGTCTCATCCTTCACTCTTCTCTCTCACGCTAAATAACTTAACTCGGTTAAACAAGTCTGCTGTGAGAATCACTACACCATATATAATTGATATCACTCTGTTGACTTAAAAAAATCATTAGAATGGCCCGACACAGGCAGCTCCATGTTGTTGTAGACAAGAGAAGGCCGGCAGCATGGCCAGCCAGTAATACCTCTCTCTCTCAGTCTCTCGGTTTGTAGGAGTATTAATTCAATATCCTGCTGCAGCATTTGAATAATGAAAGCTGCATGTACTGTAGCAGCTGGGTCTCTGAGACTGAGAAACAAGGAACTCTCTCTATCTCTTTCTCTCTCGCTCTCTGTTTTTTGTCCTCCAACAGCTTCACTCACGTGGTTCTCACACCCTGAAACCTCACGCTCTCAATCAGGCCCATGTGGTTTCAGAGCACTACAATGGCGTGGCCCATGCTATACACTCTCCAGACTGGAGTGTTGTTAGTGTTGTTAGTGTTGTTGCTAGGACTGCTTGTGTTTGACTTGAAGTGGATCACCACTGAATACACATCAGCGTCACTACTGATGAACCTGTAGTAAAGAGTCATCTTGGCTGCACAAATACAGTATGTGCTATGGATTTGATGGATTCATTCAGAATATTGACAGATAATCTACATAAATATGATGTGTTTACACTGTTCCACTCAGCCCTGTTGCTAAGCATGTTTTACGGATAGGGTGGCTGTTTGGCACTCTGTTGATGTCTCAGGGTTAAACCTCTGACGTCTATCAGTAAAGGGTTAATGACATGACCTTTTACAACCCCAGAGTAGAGCATGCTTGGGAATCCCCTACACAGAGTAGTCATCCTGCAGCACATCTTAAACACACAGCCCCCAGCCTTGGCTCTGGAAGCCCCCACAGAGCCCTGAGGGCCTCAGGAGAGGGGACACACATTACCTTCTCGATAACACTCGTGAAACCCTCCACACAGCTACATGGACTGTCATGTCAGGAGGTAAAGTGGCCATTTTACCTGGTAAACAGACTGTTGCCACGGGGTGGATTAAGTGCTGTGGATTAATGGAGTGAGATTTAAATAAGCACAACTCTTGAGGATGGGAACTGTCTGGTTGAGCTCCTTTTTGGCGATATGTTTTAATAACTTACCATCTACAAGGACTGAAATAGCTTCACCGCGTGCATATCCTTTACTTCATTTTAACTACAGTACTTTTTGTCCACTTACTGTACGGATGTTGGCAGTCCTGCTTGTTTTTTCCTCAATAATTACTGTAGTGGTAATTCTGAGGCTCATCTGAACAGTTAAACTAAACAAGCTGATGTCTCCTCCACTGATTCAGCCCCTCATTACTGGTAGAGGGAGGGAGGCAGGGAGGGAGGGAGCGGCGCCCCCTTGAGTCTGAGGTAATCACGCGATTGGGATAATGACCCTGTATAAAACACAAACTGGATGTTGATGCCACTTGCCAGAGGGAAGCCATTAATGCCTTGCTAATTAAAGGTAATAAGGGCCTGCTGCAGTGCTGCCTGCTGCCGCTGGGACCGGCTGACCTCGGCTTGATCTCCAACATGCTATAAGCTTCAATTAGAGACTCAATATCTTCAAACATGTTTTCACAGCTACATGCAGCATTAAGTTTCATAGTGAGCCATGATGCTCCTTGATCCTTTAGTGTGGAGGAGATAAGCTGACGGGTTTGACTGTTGTATCAAGAGGTTGTGAGTGTTGTGAGTGTTGCTGGCTGGTAAATCGTCCCTTTCCCAAGCCCCAGCAGCAGACACATACACCACCCTCTCTTACAGTTTTTTACGATTGCTTACACACTCAAATTAAACTTTTCCCACAATTAGCAAAACCTTACACTCAAGGAGCAAAACATAAGGCTACATTTGTAAGCACATTGTCAGCTTCACACTACTTGCAAAACGTTACACACAGTGATTTGCAAAACACTAAACACACTTGTATACATCAGACACAGAAGTATATCATGATGTCACTTCCTTGCAATTCCAAAGCACTGACTGTCAAATTACCACACCTATGAGCCAATCTGTTAAACACAGCCATCAGGTGCACAAACACATGATTGCTAAATTGTAGACACACCAATCAGGTTTAAGCACTATAAAAATGCAGCAGGTAGGTTCACCTGCCTTCAACCAAAATGGAAGGAGTCAGAAGAAGAGTGAGGGTGAGAGGAGGAGTACACGAAGGAGGTAGAGGAAGAGGCAGAGGCCGAGCCAGAGGTCGAGGAAGACCTGAAGCAGGAGGAGAACGTGCACAAAGAAGAAGAGGACCAAACTTATCAAATGACATTCGTGCAACACTAGTGGACCATGTTGTGAACCACGGATTGACGCTGAGGGAGGCTGGACTGAGAGTTCAGCCAAATCTTAGCAGATATACAGTGGCTGACAGTTAGCAGATATACATCTGTCATAAGGACTTTTCGACAGGAAAACAGGTAAAAGAAGATCTGTCTACAGTTACAGTAATTATTGTATGCACCATATCAGCACTTGTGAAACCCCTTCCTGTGACATTGTACAGTAAGTTACATGTATTATTCTCTACATAGGATTGAGGGTCGGGAACGACAAGGAGGAAGGGGGCCCATATTCACGCAAGAACAAGAGAGAGAGATAATAAACATGGTTTTGGCCAATAATGCTATCAGGCTCAGAGAACTACAAGCAAACATTATCGGTGACCATGCCATTTTCAATAATGTCCTTCAGGTCTCTCAGTCAACACTGGCACGCATCCTGAAAAGACATCAGGTTCAAATGAAACAACTTTATCGAGTGCCTTTTGAGCGGAATTCAGAGAGGGTCAAATGGCTGCGGCATGAGTATGTGGAGGTTTGTATTGTTCACTTTAGCACTGTGATGTTGCATACTGCACACATGACTTTTTTACATTGACTGTATACTAGACCTATCCTGAACTACACAATCTTGTCTTTCACTGTATTTCAGAGAGTTTGGCAGATGGATGCTGAGGAAATCCTGCATGAATTCATATATATTGATGAGGCAGGGTTCAACCTCACAAAAGCAAGAAGGAGAGGCAGAAATATCATTGGCCACAGGGCTATAATCAATGTCCCAGGGCAACGTGGGGGTAACATCACCCTTTGCGCTGCCATTTCACAGCATGGGGTTCTACTCCGTCATGCCAAAATGGGCCCTTACAACACACCTTCACATTCTCGACCGATTGCACCACATCGTCACAGCAGGTAATGAAATGCACCAGATGCAATACACTGTCATCTGGGACAATGTGTCATTCCACCGCTCTGCTTTGGTCCAGAACTGGTTTCAACACCATCCACAGTTGACAGTACTATACCTTCCACCATACTCTCCGTTTCTAAACCCTATCGAATAGTTTTTCTCTGCATGGCGGTGGAAGGTTTACGATCTCCAGCCCCAGGCTCAGGTACCCCTCATTCAGGCCATGGAGGACGCCTGTGACCAAGTCGACGCCGCAGCTGTGCAAGAATGGATTCGACATTCAAGATGGTTCTTCCCGCGTTGTCTTGCTAATGAGGATATTGCTTGTGATATTGATGAAATTCTCTGCCCAGATCCAGCTAGGCGAAGAGATAATGTATAGTATGTTTACTGTAGTATTTTCTGTACAATATTGTCCGTTATTTTCAGATAATTTTTTATGTTTGTTGTTGTTGTTATTTACTGCAATTGTAACCTGTACTGGACACAGTGTTTTACGTTTGTCTGTTGTTTGCTGAGCTAACAGTGTTATGCACACTACTGTAGTAGCATGAAAACTGGGACATGTTTTGTTGTGATTCTCCATGTTGACATGTTGACTGATTTGGGTATATGGAGAGAAATAAATGATATTTTCCTCAGTCTGCAGCATTGGTCTGGTGTAGTGTTTGTATAGTTGCACTTTCTCTGTGTACTTCATTTACAGTACTCTAATCACTGAGAATTAGACTTGCTAAAAGTGTTTTAGGTTAGCAACAGCAGTGTGTAACTGGTTCAAAAAGATTGAAGTCATATGAAATGTGTGTGTTTCGTATGGTAACAAAATATTGTTTTTATGAAGTCGTGTATAGTTTTTACAAAAGTGTTCCATTTTGCAAATGATCTGAAGTGTTGTGCTACTTTGGTGTAGGGTTGTGCTAATTGTGTGTAGTGTTTTGACAAACCGGGCCCTGTTTTCAAAATTGTGCTTAAACAAACTGTAAGTGACGTGACATGTGTAAACAAAAAGGGCTTTTGTGATATAGGCTATAAATAATTCATGAAAACAAACACAGTATTAGTTTCACTCACAACTACAGTAGGAATTAAATGAATAACTGTTCAGCCCAACAGTAGGATAATAGTAGTAGATGATATTGACCTTGGGAAGAGTCTCAGAGTTCCTGACCTCTGTATGGTGAAAATATCCCCAGCCCAGTCAGTCACACAGTGAATCAGGAGTCTGTGGCTACGAAACAATAACAATGGACCAAACAGGGAGAGAGAGAGAAAGAAAGAGAGAGAGAGAGAGAGCACACATACTGATATGAGTAATGGCAACCAGCTGCTTGTGCTGTTTGCTAAAAATAAACACACATGTGGGACAGGTGTGTGTGTGTGTGTGTGTGTGTGTGTGTGTGTGTGTGTGTGTGTGTGTGTGTGTGTGTGTGTGTGTGTGTGTGTGTGTGTGTGTGTGTGTGTGTGTGTGTTATGTGTGTAAGCTCAACGATGAGAGTTTGTGTTGGTTTGGGTAGAGGCTAGTTGTATAGCACTTGCACGCTGCTGTTCCGATCATTTTTTGTCTGCTATTGTGTTATACTCTACGGTATGTACAGGTCAGTGATCAGAAAATACAATATAAAACCAAAGCATTATAGCTCAGGCTACCAGCTGCAGTTCTCTCCCAATCTCCAGCTCTCAGGAGGGACTCTCTCTGGAACATGAGCAGTAACATGATCTGCAGAGGTAAGACCAAAACCCAGAGCAGCAAAAACAATCAGCTAGGGTATACTGGGAGTTAAGAGTGGGCCCTGGGCCAATAATAACAACTCTCTCATCGTCAGAGAGAGAGAGAGAGAGAGAGAGAGAGAGAGAGAGAGAGAAGAGATGGCTCTAGAGCAGAAGGAGTGAGAGTATGAGTGTTTATCAGTGAATAGGTGGATATGGGCCTCTGTTTGTGATGTGAAGTGTGACAGAAACTAGAGGGGGGTCATGTGTGACCACAAACTCAACCTCATGTTCTGATGACACGTTCCCCCCAAAAACCACCCCCTCCACACACACACAAACACACACACGCAAACGGATGGTGTGATTTTCACATAGCTCATCTTCTATGGTACCATGAAGTTAACCATAGGCTTGTATTTGCCACAGATAATATCACACATCCCATTCTCCAACCACTGTCTGTACACAGTTACATGTGTGATACCGGTAAATTCTTAAATAAAACACACACACAAACACACACACTCACACACAAAACAAACTTTGCGATATCCTGTTTTCCTATACAGCTACCGCTCTAAAAATAGTGCATTGGCTTGTTATTGCAGTTCCACTAAAGGAATTATTGAGGCCTCTCTCATTGTTCTCTCTGGTTTCCTGGAGCTCAGCGGTCTTTCTGTCTGCCTGTCTGTCTATCTGTCTGCCTGTCTGCCTGTCTATCTGTCTGTCTATCTGTCAATCTGTCTGCCTGTCTGCCTGTTTTTCTTTTGCCATCAACACCTTTTAACCCTTTTAGGCCTTCGCATCGCATACAGTACTCAACTGCATTTGTTTAGTATGTAGTCAATGAGTATGCGCTGCATACCATTCCTGTTCCATGGAATTCTAAACCCACCACAATGCAGTAAATGTGCAAGGCTTGAGTTCCACTCATAACGCAAAGAATGCTTGGTGCATTCAACCCATGCTTGGGATATAGTATGCAGAGACTTTGCATTGAGTGACATGGGAGTGTCATCACATTTGAGACAGGTCATAAAGTCAGCCACTTGTGTGGATGCCAGGGCAGAAAGTTCAAAGGGCAGAATGCAGGTCACAGTGGTAAAATTAGAACAGGGTGGTTCTCTGGTCTGCTCTGTAGGAACTCTCCCACTGTGTGACTGACTGCTGTGAGTGTCTTCACTGACCAGTGACCCAGATTACCAGCAGGCAGCCTCATGACTGTCTAGGAGTTATGGTTATTTTCTCTACACAACGACAGGGTCTCTCATAATGATAGGGTAAACTCTGTGGTACGACTGCATGTCCTACTTCAGCTTTTACTGTAGAGCTTGAAGAAGTGACCTGAAATAGACATGATGTGCACAGTGTGCAGCTCTGCAAACCCACAGTCTCGTCATTGTAGATTACAGCTCTATCGTACCTGGGGTCTTCTGCTATAGACGTCAGAAAAGATGGCTTACTTACAAAGTGCTTTAACTTCACCTAAAGATGAATAGTATGCAGCAGTCATCTTGTATTAGAGACGGCTATTATAATTTTCATTTTATTTATTTATTTTAACAGGGAAGGCCTATTGAGACCTGGGTCTCTTTTGAAAATGCGCCCTGTATACAGTGCCTTCGGAAAGTATTCAGACCCCTTCACTTTTTCCACATTTTCTTACCTTCCAGCCTTATTCTAAAATTGAAATCAATCTACATACAACAACGCATAATGACAAAGAAATGTTTGCTAATTTAAAACAGATAACTGAAATATTATAACTGAAATATTACATTTACATAAGTATTCAGACCCTTTACTCAGTACTTTGTTGAAGCACCTTTGGCAGCGATTACTGTATAGATTCTTCTTGGGTATGACGCTACAAGCTTGGCACACCTGTATTTGGGGAGTTTCTCCCATTCTTCTCTGCAGACCCTCTCAAGCTCTGTCAAGATGGATGGGGAGCGTTGCTGCACAACTATTTTCAGGTCTCTCCTGAGATGTTCAAACGGGTTCAAGTCCGGGCTCTAGCTGGGCCACTCAAGGACATTCAGAGCCTTGTCCCAAAGCCACTCCTGCGTTCTCTTAACTGTGTGCTTAGGGTCATTGTCCTGTTGGAAGGGGAACCTTCGCCCCAGTCTGAGGACCTGAGCACTCTGGAGCAGGTTTTCATCAAGGATCTCTCTGTACTTTGCTCCGTTCATCTTTCCCTCGATCCTGACTAGTCTCCCAGTCCCTGCCGCTTAAAAACACATCCTCCAGATGTGACGCTTGGCGTTCAGGCCAAAGAGTTCAATCTTGGTTTCATCAGACCAGATAATCTTGTTTCTCATGGTCTGAGAGTCTTTAGGTGCCTTTTTGGCAAACTCCAAGTGGGCTATCATGTGCCTTTAACTGAGGAGTGGCTTCCATCTGGTACCCTTCCCCAGATCTGTGCCTCGACACAATCCTCTCTCTGAGCTCTACGGACAATTCCTTCGACCTCATGGCTTGGTTTTTTCTCTGACATGCACTGTCAACTCTGGGACCATATATAGACATGTGTGCGCCTTTCCAAATCATGTCCAATCAATTTAATTTACCACAGGTGTACTCCAATCAAGTTGAAGAAAAATCTCAAGGATGATAATTTTCCAATGATGCACCTGAGCTCAATTTCAAATCTCATAGCAAAGGATCTGAATAATTATGTAAATAAGCTATTTCTGTTTTGTATTTTTTTTTATAAATTAGCAAAAATGCCTAGAAACCAGTTTTTGCATTGTCATTATGGGGTATTGTGTGTTGATTGATGAGGGAAAAATATAATTTTATACATTTTAAAATAAGGCTGTAACATAACAAAATGTAGATAAAGTGAAGGGGTCTGGATACTTTATGCAACATAAATATACACATTATACCAAACTATACATAGATACGTACTAAAATAAAATAAAAACAAAGTCATGGGAAGCACAAATAAAACCTCACAAATCACCCATGAAAGGAAGATCCAATCGCAGTCCTCCCTGCTTCTTTCCATACTGTAGGTCCATTTCTGAACAACACCTGGGAGTTATGGATATCTAACTGTAGCTGAGTGTTACAGATGTGTGTCAGTAAGCCAGTTGATAGGAATTGTCACCATGGCAGGAACACAGGACATCCTGCTTGGCAATAGCTCACTGGACTCTGACACTTACCAGTCAAGCAAAGGAAAAACATATCACTTTCAACACAAGAAAAGTGCCTGTCGTTTAGCATATTGTACTTGGTAAAAAAAAGCTGATGCTGTTCAAAACAACCTCTTCTGGTGTTGTGGTTTAGTAGAGTATAACTGTTGAATAGATTTATGTACTAACATATTTAATTAAACTGTAAACCGTAGTCAACATGGAAAAAACTGGCAACTGGATCTTTTTTCTCCTTTTTCTCTCACTTCCTTCTGACCGTGCACAGGCTGCTCAGCCTAGGCTGTTTTCATTTCACAGGCTGCTCAGCCTAGGCTGTTTTCATATCACAGGCTCAGCCCAGGCTGTTTTCATTTCACTTGGATGCTCAGCCCACTCTGTTTTCATTTCACAGGCTGCTGAGCCCACGCTGTTTTCATTTCACTGGCTGCTCAGCCCAGGCTGTTTTCATTTCACAGACTGCTCAGCCCAGGCTGTTTTCATTTCACAGGCTGCTCAGCCCAGGCTGTTTTCATTTCACAGGCTGCTCACCCTAGGCTGTTTTCATTTCACTGGCTGCTCAGCCCAGGCTGTTTTCATTTCACAGGCTGCTCAACCTAGGCTGTTTTCATATCACTGGCTGATCAGCCCAGGCTGTTTTCATTTCACTGGCTGCTCAGCCCAGGCTGTTTTCATTTCACAGACTGCTCAGCCCAGGCTGTTTTCATTTCACAGGCTGCTCAGCCCAGGCTGTTTTCATTTCACAGGCTGCTCACCCTAGGCTGTTTTCATTTCACAGACTGCTCAGCCCAGGCTGTTTTCATTTCACAGGCTGCTCAGCCCAGGCTGTTTTCATTTCACAGGCTGCTCACCCTAGGCTGTTTTCATTTCACTGGCTGCTCAGCCCAGGCTGTTTTCATTTCACAGGCTGCTCAACCTAGGCTGTTTTCATATCACTGGCTGATCAGCCCAGGCTGTTTTCATTTCACAGGCTGCTCACCCTAGGCTGTTTTCATTTCACTGGCTGCTCAGCCCAGGCTGTTTTAATTTCACAGGCTGCTCACCCTAGGCTGTTTTCATATCACAGGCTCAGCCCAGGCTGTTTTCATTTCACTGACTGCTCAGCTCACTCTGTTTTCATTTCACAAGCTGCTCAGCCCAGGCTGTTTTCATTTCACAGGCTGCTCAGCCCAGGCTGTTTTCATTTCACAGGCTCTTCAGCCTAGGCTGTTTTCATATCACAGGCTCAGCCCAGGCTGTTTTCATTTCACAGGCTGCTGAGCCCACGCTGTTTTCATTTCACTGGCTGCTCAGCCCAGGCTGTTTTCATTTCACAGGCTGCTCAGCCCAGGCTGTTTTTATTTCACAGTGGGTGAGTGGCAGCCTCGACCCCATGTGACCCTGAGCCCTGCTTCTGCTGAAGTCAGCATCTTGCTGCAGATTTAACCTTGTGGAGTTTTAAACAAAGCCCCAACCCATGTGAGCCCTGAACTCAGCCCCAGTCCCATGCAGCCTTGAACCCAGCCCCAGCCCCATGCAGCCCTGAGTCCAGCCCCATGCAGCTCTGAACCCAGCCTCAGCCCCATGCAGCCCTGAACCTATCCCCATGCAGTTCTGAACCAAGCCCCATGCAGCTCTGAACCCAGCCCCATGCAGCTCTGAACCCAGCCTCAGCCCCATGCAGCCCTGAACCTAGCCCCATGCAGCCCTGAACCCGGCCCCATGCAGCTCTGATCCCAGCCTCTGCCCCATGCAGCTCTGAACCCAGCCCCATGCAGCCCTGAACCCAGCCCCATGCAGCCCTGAACCCAGGCCCAGCCCCATGCAGCCCTGAACCCAGGCCCAGCCCCATGCAAATCTGAACCCAGGCCAATTCAGTCTTGAACCCAACCCCAGCCAAATGCAGCCCTGAACCCAGCCCCAGACCCATGCAACACTGAACCCAGCCCCATGCAGTACCGAAACCAGCCCCATCAACACAGTCCCATGCAGCCGTTAACCCAGCACCAGCTCCAGCTAATCCCAGCCTCAGCCCCAAGGGGACTGCTTCACCCCACTTGTTAAAGGGCCAGTACACACATTGCAGCCAGTGAGCACAACACACTGCTCTGTAATATGATTTTTAACTCACTCACTTTTTCTTTTTTATCTATCTCTCTTACCCTGGTCTCTTTCTGTTTCTATCCCTTTTAGTAAGAGTGCATTCCATAACAACGGCTTTACTATTTGGCTTAAAGCTATCCACGTTAATGCCATGTAGAGAGGAAAGAGAGAGAGTAACCCAGCAAGTTAAAGAGGCTGAACAGAATATCCTGTGTTTCCCTCACTCCCTGCCTCTCTGAATGAAACAGAGTGTGTATGAGGACGGGACCATGCTGTGGGTTATGAAACCAACTCATAACTAACCATCTTATCATTGTTGTCTGCCTGGACTATCTCATTCAGACAGAGTTCTGTACCAGGCTCATGAACATATTTCAATGTATCTACCTCATTTCTATGACAAAGCCAGAGGGATATTCACACGGAACAAGGTCTTACTGAGTTACCCCATTTCACTGTTTGATGTATGTTATGTTTCCAAAACAACTAGCTTTATCTGGATGTCAAGTTGATATATTTCTTCTGGGAATTTGGTGAGAGCAGAAGGCAAGTCAAAGGGAAGCACATTTTGTTTGTGTCACTGTAGTAGGGTCTAGTGTTTTAGTGTGTGTGTGTGTGTGTGTGTGTGTGTGTGTGTGTGTGTGTGTGTGTGTGTGTGTGTGTGTGTGTGTGTGTGTGTGTGTGTGTGTGTGTGTACATACAAGCGTGCCTGCATGTGTGTGCGTGCCTGTGATGGTGTGAGTATACACATCATGTCTCATTGTGGTTACGCTTGTGGTCAGGTATGACTTGAAAAAAAAGAGAAGAGAGCAACAGACAAAATGAATGATGGATGAGAGATATTGCCACATTTATACTTAACAAAAATATAAACGCAACATATAAAGTGTTGGTTCCATGTTTCATGAGCTGAAATAAAAAATCCCAGAAATGTTCCATATGCACAAAACTTATTTCTCTCAAATTTTGTGCACAAATTTGTTTACATCCCTTTTAGTGAACATTTCTCATTTGCCAAGATAATCCATCAATCTGACAGGTGTGGCATATCAAGAAGCTGATTAAACAGCATGGTCATTACACAGGTGCACCTTGTGCTGGTGACAATAAAAGACCACCCTAAAATGTTTTGTCACACCACACAATGCCACAGATGTCTCAAGTTAAGGGAGTGTGCAATTGGCATGCTGAATGCAGGAATGTCCACCAGAATTGTTGCCAGAGAATTATATGTGAATTTCTCTACCATAAACCTCCTCCAACATCGTTTTAGAGAATTTGGCAGTACGTACAATCAGCCTCACAACCGCAGACCACGTGTAACCACGCCAGCCAAGGACCTACACATCCGGCTTCTTCACCTTTGGGATTGTCTGAGACCAGCCACCCGGACAGCTGATGAAACTGAGGCGAACTTCTGTCTGTAATAAAGCCCCTTTGTGGGGAAAAACTCTTTCTGATTGGCTGCGCCCCTGCCAAGTCATGTGAAATTCATGAATTAGGGTCTAATTAATTTATTTAAATTGACTGATTTCCTTATATGAAGTGTAATTCAGTAAAATAATTGAAATTGTTGCATGTTGCGTTTATATTTTTGTTCAGTATATGTGTCTTTACCACACCACTCTCCTTTATGGCTGGAAAACAATCATATGGACTGATAACGTTGAGGTTTCTTTCTGCTGACAAAGTCTAGCTTTGGGTGATCAAAAGCATTTTAGGAATACTACTACTTCAGTCACCTCCATGATATTGAGTAGGTTTTGCAACAGTCAGTTTGTGCACCAGACAAAAGTAAATGACATACAAGTGTCTGCATAGTGGATGAGTATTTGGAAGAAGAGTGGATCATCTTAGTCAGGACATCCCTTCAGCAAACACACCATCTCTAAAGCCTCATGTCTCCCAGTCTACGTATACTGAGTCTGGCCAGAGTGGAGGCAGAGCACCCGTTTGTCCCCCGCCCACACCTGACAAAACTTTATTACCAGTGAGTGAGTGTGCCCTCTTGACCAGTGTGTTGTGTAAAAGGGTTTTGTGTGAACAGCTGGGTTAGGGCCTGTCACACACCCAACCTCCCCGTCCTAAAGGCACCAGGCCTGGGTACAGACTGCTCATAAATAGCCTCTTATCAGAACTAGCCCCACACTGGTGTTCTGCTAGCAAACATCAGGGAAGACTCTGGGACTGTGTGCACCATAGATCAATTTAGAAATCAGCCTGTAACAACGGTTTAGGGAATATATATTTCTTTGCGTTGTCCAACTCCAAAATAGCAATCAAGTTTTGATGTATGAGAACATTATTTTCCCAGAAACGTGGGTGTTACCTACAGTACCTCGAATCAACTCAATCAAAAATGAATTTGGGTCTCTGTAAGGACAACCGTTAGAAAGTGGCATATTGTTGATAGTCCCAGATGAATGTCTATCTTGGAGGCTGAGTAAAGTGAATGTGTCATGTTAGACCTTACTTATTCTGCTCTTCTAATAGAATCAGCCAAACAGAAGATGATTCAGGAGAGAAGAGTTTATCGTGTTAATGTTACTCCGTCCTCTCAAAATAATACATGTATCAAAGAAGTCATTATCCAACACTAGTCCCAGCTTCTGGCTGTAAACCACTACCCCATCATGTGGTTCTCATTAGAGTTTTTATTAGAATATACTGAATTACAGAGGGTGTGTGTGTCTGTGTGTGTGTGTTTCTTGGAGAACATCTTGGTCATTACTCCTCCTAATGCTTCTCCAAACAGTTTACAGCACAGTGGATGGGTAGGCTGAAGACAACAATGTACAGTCATATCGACCAACCGACAGGTCCATTGGATTAAACCCATGGCAACCTTTAATTTACCCACACTACAGGTAGAAGTCCATCCACAGTGCACAGTAAGCAACACAGCAAAACTGGTTCATAACAACAAGTAACAAAACATTTAACAGACAACACTTGCCAACCAGGGTCTTTGAAAAAGTATGAGTGTTTGTCATTCCCTCTCTCTCTCTCTCTCTCTCTCTCTCTCTCTCTCTCTCTCTCTCTCTCTCTCTCTCTCTCTCTCTCTCTCTCTTGCTCTGTCTCTCTGTCTACCTCCTTATTGAAGCAGAGAGGTTGGTTGCCTTGGCGTCTGTCCAGCCCCTCAGCCCTCCTGAGTCCAGTCTGGAAATCACAGAAGATTACTCTGTCATCCAGGCCAATCTCAATGGAGTCTGCCTTATTGTTTTAAATCATAATGAACTCCTTATGAAAGCAGTCCAACTCTCTCTCTTTATCTCTCTCTCTTTCTGTCTCTCACATTCACCACTGTAAAGAGTCCAAAAACAACCCAAACAGAGTATTACTTCCACTCCTTCCCCCAAGTGAAAGGAAAAGAGAATCAAATATTATTGTCTCGTCATCACTCTTTTTATTTCATTTTTAATGCCCTGGTGATGTTTTCTGTGATGTTTCATATTGCTCAGAGGGCACTGATCAGCGGGGAGATAGCACTCTGAGGTACAATAGGTGAAGTGGGGTGCTGGGGGTAAAGGGGGCAGGAGGGTAGGAGGCAGTTGGGCTGCTGGAGGGGGAACTGTTGCACTTGGCACAGGTCGGAGAAATCCGATCCAAGATCAGGGACGATGGACTTCAACAATAAGACCGGGACAGTCCCTGAGCACTCTTTCTACTGTTGTAGGGCCTTATCTAACCAGAACCTTGAGCATAGCTGGACTTTGACTAGTACTAAACGTGTAGTAATTTGCCACCATTTTGTTGAACCCCCGGTCCTGGGAGACCACATCCATATGGCTCCTCTCTAATATGTTTTTGACTTTCTTCCCTGCTCTCCTCCTGCTGCTGTAAGTCTTTATTGGAACAGTCAGCAGGCTTTAAGCAGCCCAGTCACACCACTAAAGCATCATTACGATCAGAAGCATCTATTGCCTCCAGTCATTACAGGGGGCTCTTAAATGACAGAACATGTGACCACAATGTGTGACTCATCTGAGAACACATATGCAAATAAACACACGCACACATGCACGCACACACACACCCGCTCGCTCACGCACACACGCGCACACACACTCTCACACATCTCGCATTGACACCTGAGGGAAAATTGCCGTAATTCTCACATATGCTGTAGGGCCCAACACCAGTTGCCTGCTCCGACATGTTCTCCTGACCTCAGAGTAGAGTCTGAGTAGAGCCACGCGTGTCAACTGATAATGTAGCTCTCACTTAGTCAATAGCTCTAAACTGCTGCTTATAACATTACATTTGGAAAAACATTTCCTAAATGTCATCTGCACCTTTTGGAAAGTCACACATCACTGCCATCATCAGATATTCTGGATAGGATTGATACAGTCTTCACTAAGAGATGTGTTATTGGCATCCATTCCTTTTGAAATAGGTTTGTCTTTGGGCTTATGTTGCTTTTCTTCTAGCAGTACCAGTACAATGTGCAACATGAAAGGTACCACTTCAGAGAGCTGTTGAGCTTTCAACTTCAACATGTGCCTCCTGAGACGCTGGCTCTCTGTCAGAGCCGAGAACAAAGACCTCCATCCGCCTGGCTGCTGCTGGGAGGTGTGTGTGTGTGTGTACGTGCGTGTTTTCCAGGTTTCTGTTCATCCTTGTTAGGTCTCCAACCTGACAACTGATCCATTCTGTGTTGTCGTTTTGTGTTTCTGTGCAATGATTACTGTTGTCACTCACTGTGTCGCTGAGAACCATCACTTTGTATTAGCTGCTGAAGTCACAAGTAAGCATTGCAATAACCAGCAACAGATGACACAACATTACATTTACATTTTGACAATTGTATCATTTAGCAGACGCTCTGGTCCAGCTGAGCGACATTCATCTTAAGAGAGCTAGGTGAAAGCACAACATACTGTTTCACAATCGTAGCAAGTACATTTTCCCTCAACAGCATAGTCAGTGCTAGTATATGTTTTTTTGTTTGGGGGATTTAAGATACACAACATGTATATACAGTGGCAAGAAAAAGTATGTGAACCCTTTGGAATTACCTGGACTTCTGGATAAATTGGTCATCAAATTTGATCTGATCTTCATCTAAGTCACAACAATAGACAAACACAGTTTGCTTAAACTAATAACACACAAACAAGTATACGTTTTCATGTCTTTATTGAACACACCGTGTAAACATTCACAGTGCAGGGTGGGAAAGTATGTGAACCCCTGGATTTAATAACTGGTTGATCCTCCTTTGGCAGCAATAACCTCAACCAAACGTTTTCTATAGTTGCGGATCAGACCTGCACAATGGTCAGGAGGAATTTTGGACCATTCCTCTTTGCAAAACTGTTTCAGTTCAGCAATATTCTTGGGATGTCTTGTGTGAACCGCTCTCTTGAGGTCATGCCACAGCATCTCAGTCGGGTTGAGGTCAGGACTCTGACTGGGCCACTCCAGAAGGCGTATTTTCTTCTGTTCAAGCCATTCTGTTGTTGATTTACTTCTGTGTTTTGGGTTGTTGTCCTGTTGCATCACCCAACTTCTGTTGAGCTTCAATTGGCGGACAAATAGCCTTACATTCTCCTGCAAAATGTCTTGATAAACTTGGGAATTCATTTTTCCGTCGATGATAGCAAGCTGAGGCTGCAAAGCAGCTTCAAACCATGATGCTCCCTCCACCATACTTCACAGTTGGGATGAGGTTTTGATGTTGGTGTGCTGTGTCTTTTTTTCTCCACACATAGTGTTGTGTGTTCCTTCCAAACAACTCAACTTCAGTTTCATCTGTCCTCAGAATATTTTGCCAGTAGCGTTGTGGAACATCCAGATGCTCTTTTGGGAACTTCAGACGTGCAGCAATGTTTTTTTTGGACAGCAGTGTTTAGTGTTTTAAGTATTGTAGACTTGTTAGCATCTTCCAGAGATTTCTGTAAGTCTTTAGCTGACACTCTCGGATTCTTCTTAACCTCATTGAGAATTCTGCGCTGTGCTCTTGCAGTCATCTTTGCAGGACGGCCACTCCTAGGGAGAGTAGCAACAGTGCTGAACTTTCTCCATTTATAGACAATTTGACTTACCATGGACTGATGAACATAAAGGCTTTTAGAGATACTTTTGTAACCCTTTCCAGCTTTATGCAAGTCAACAATTCCTAGTCTTGGGATCTCTTTTGTTCGAGGCATGGTTCACATCAGGCAATGCCTCTTGTGAATAGCAAACTCAAATTTTGTGAGTGTTTTTTATAGGGCAAGGCAGCTCTAACCAACATCTCCAATCTCGTCTCATTGATTGGACTCCAGGTTAGCTGACTCCTGACTCCAATTAGCTTTTGGAGAAGTCATTAGCCTAGAGGTTCACATGCTTTATCCAATCTACACTGTGAATGTTTAAATTATGTATTAAATATAGACAAGAAAAATACAATAATTTGTGTGTTTTTAGTTTAAGCAGACTGTGTTTGTCTATTGTTGTGACTTAGATTAAGATCAGATAACATTTTATGACCAATTTATGCAGAAATCCAGATAATTCCAAAGGGTTCACATAGTTTTTCTTGCCACTGTATCTGTATTTACTAAAACTGAATCACATGGCCTCAGGGAGTGTTAAAAATGTTTGTTTTTCTCTGACTACAGAAACCATGATGGAAAAGACAGGCAGTGACCCTTCTTTAAATACAGGCTTTAAACCCATCGGGCTTTAACCCCATCAGGGTGCTCTTACACAGTGGTGTAAAAAGTACCCAATTATCATACTTGAGTAAAAGTAATGATACCTTAATTTACAGAAAATGACTCAAGTAAAAGTGAAAGTCACCCAGTAAAATACTACTTCAGTAAAAGTCTAAAAGTATTTGGTTTTAAATATACTTAAGTATCAAAAGTAAATGTAATTGCTAAACTATACTTAAGTATCAAAAGTAAAAGTATACATAATTTCAAATTCCTTACATTAAGCAAACAAGATGGCACCATTTTATTTTTAATTTTTTTAGGATAGACCAGGGACACACTCCAACACTCAGACATCATTTACAAACGAAGCATGTGTTTAGTGAGTTCACCAGATCAGAGGCAGTAGGGATGACCAGGGATGCTCTCTTGATAAGTGCGTGCATTTGAATTTTCTGTCCTGCTAAGCATTCAAAGTGTAACAAGCACTTTTGGGTGTCAGGGAAAATGTATGGAGTAAAAAGTACATCATTTTCTTTAGGAATATAGTGAAATAAAAGTAAAAGTTGTCAAAAACATAAATAGTAAAGTAAATTACAGATACCCCAAAAAACTACTTAAGTAGTACTTTAAAGCATTTTTACTTAAGTACTTTAACACCACTGCTATTACAGACACACACGCATGCATACACAAACAGACACGCATGCATACACAAACAAACACGCATACACAAACACACACATGCGCATACACAAACACGCATGTATACACAAACACACACGCAGGCATACACAAACACACACGCATGCATACACAAACACGCACGCATACACAAACACCCACGCACGCATACACAAACACACACTTGCACATACACAAACACACGTGCATATACATAAACACGTGCATACTCAAACACAGTCAGTGTGCTCATGTACACATGAACACACATGCATGCACACACACACACACAGATACTGTACATATAGATTTCTCGCCACCATAAAAGCACTGAGGCAGTTGAGGTTTGGATGTTTGGTTTTATTTCAGGTAATTATGTTATGGTTTGTTCTGTATGATTAAAAGATTGACTGCAGTTATATGGCTTGTGGTCCATATCACACAACACAACCTCTGACCTCTGATATCCTAACAGCTCATAAACCAGAGGAAAGGAAAGACGGTGAATTTAAGTTGAAAGCAGGGATCCTCAACATAATTAGAAGCACACCTTTTTACTGGATAGTCATTTCAGCTCATTCACTCTAATTTTGCTCATCCTTTTATGTCGCCCCTTGGCATGGAGACAAAGAGCTTCAAAGAGTGCAGTCGACCCCAGTCCAAACCACAGACCCCAACCCCCAGCCATCAGGACTGGACTGGTAAAACTCCTCAAAGATGGACACATCAAAGCAGGTGCCGGTGTGTGACCTGACCACAATGACACTGCAGGGGTGGAGCCCAAACAACCTCTTTAAACAAACTCCCCCAGCTATGACTGTGCATGTCACTGACCGGACAATCAACAGCCAAGAAGAGAGTGAGAGGAGGATGAGGAGGAAAAGGGGGAGGCTTTCTCTCCTCTCCTCTCACACCTGCAGTCCAGTCCAGAAATGTCCTTCCTTCTTTCTATCTCTGAGTTCCTCTCCTGTCTATTTCCATACACTCTAGTCTTCTCCTCACCTTCCTTTCATTTTCCTACCCTCCCTCCCCCTCTTCATCTGGGAAGCATTAGCAGGGCTTGTGTCAGGCACGTTTCTGATAGCTGAGGAGCAATGCTAGTGGAACATTCTCCCCTTGCCCAGAGCCCAGACCGCAGCACAGCAACACATGTCCTGGGAAGGCTATGACTGGGATGAGCTGTCACAGTCAATACAGGAAGACTGATGTGGAGACAGGCAGAGAGAAGTAAGAGGAGTGGTGGAGGGGACGAGCTGAATGATGGCGGGGCTACCTGTCAATCAGTTTGGTGCATTAATCTGTTGACAAGCCTAGCTCCCCTTCTCAAGCACTCCCAGAGTGCTCCACTACCCACAGCAAATTGGCCGTCGTCTCCAGTCAGAGCTGATTGAGATCTGTGGGCTGAGCTGTTACCTGGGGCTAGGCAGGCAGGCCGAGAAGAGAGGCGAGGACAGGGCGGGCACCTTTTGCCCAGCTCCTAAATTACAGCGCTGCTCATCTCACTGTGCCCGAGGCCATATGTGAACAAATACAGACAAACTCTCTCTGTTTCTATAACCACACACACATACGCACACATGCACACACATGCACACCAACCCTCTCAGTCCCTTGCTTTCTCACATACACACACACACACTTATCTTTGAACACAGTGTCCTAGATTAGCAGCTATATAGTGGCCTTGGATGTCCTCCCCTGAGACACATGCAGAAATGATCCCATAATGGCTCCTGGCACTAAATGCTCCTTACTCTACTCTGCTCTACTAGCCTGGGCTCACTGTGTTCCCAGGGGGAGGCCACAGGGCATTCCCATGCACACACTCTAAAAACATCACACACACACACACTCCCGCCTCCTCGGTCCGCAACAACTGCTGTCCAGACCCCAATAGATCAGACCGTGTGAAAGGCACGGTGGTCTATTATTCTCATTCAACATGGGAGCCTGCAGTGTTTTACAAGTCTTTATGCTTTGTAACAGCATTCACTAGACATGTATCACACTGAAGTACTTTCCATGTTGAGTTATTGTGTAACTATATTAGAAAACATGGTGGCATTATGTTTCTATAATATGTATATAGCTCTCATTACTCCATCAAACAATTAGCTATTGAAAAACCCTTGGAAACCCTATGGGGCGGATTCCTGGACTCAGATTAAGCATATTCATAGACTAAAAAGTACACCACTGTACACCACTCCTCTCTACAGTGGTGTGTCTATTCCATGTCAGGTCATCTCTACAGTGTTGTGTCTATTCCATGTCAGGTCATCTCTACAGTGGTGTGTCTATTCCATGATAGGTCATCTCTACAGTGATGTGTCTATTAGATCATAAGTCATCTCTACAGTGCTGTGTCTATTAGATGATAGGTAATCTCTATAGTGATGTGTCTATTAGATCATAAGTCATCTCTACAGTGATGTGTCTATTCCATGTCAGGTCATCCAAACAGTTGTGTGTCTATGCAATGGTAGTCATCTCCATAGTGTATAGTGCTGTGTCTATGCCATAGTGGTCAGCTCCATAGTGTACAGTGCTGTGTCTATGCCATGTCAGGTCAGCTCCATAGTGTACAGTGCTGTGTCTATGCCATGTCAGGTCAGCTCCATAGCGTACAGTGCTGTGTATATGCCATGTCAGGTCAGCTCCATAGTGTACAGTGCTGTGTATCTGCCATGTCAGGTCAGCTCCATAGTGTACAGTTCTGTGTATATGCCATGTCAGGTCAGCTCCATAGTGTATGGTGTGCCATCCGTGCCATGTCTGTGTGCCTGCAGTCTGACACATCAAACCACGAGGAGACGTGTCTTTATTTCAAGCTAAGCTCTGTGTCCGTCTAATTGCTTCAAAAGCTGCAGCCTCTCTCTTATTGTTCTCCGGCCACAAACTAGTTTCCTTTTCTTCTAATTACTTCAGAAACCATGCAGTCACGCCATGGACCTATCAGCAAGGTTGTTGTTTTTTGGTCTCCACCCCTATGCCCCAGACACACACACTCTACTGTAATGTGGAGCAGGTCTCCTTGTGACCTCATAGTGGGTTTGATGTGGCAGAGGGTGTCACATTAGTAACCTGAGTCAGCAACTTCAGTGTCTGTCCTTTACTGGTTCTTCACCTTGACTTCACTGTGTTGGTACCCAAACTAAACTATTGGTTGTTGTTGGTAAAAACACAGTGTACCAGCATGAACCATCAATCACAAAAGAATCATACGTTCTAACATCATGCAGTCATACTTTTAATTGTGTAAATTACACCCCACTTCATCTCTCAGTGTCTGTGTGTGTACACGCACATGAATGCATGTGTGTATGTGTAGGTCTGTCTATGTGCGCGTGCATGTGTGTGTGTGTGTACACACTACAACTCCAGAAGTCTACTCTCTTTGATGTCCACAAGGTAGTGCCCACATGTCCAGCCCCACTCTGCCAGGAAAACTGGGTCCCCCAGGAGCCCCACTGGCTGCTGAGAGAAAAAGGCTCTTTTTGATGTTCTAAAGAGGGACGATCTCCAATGTAATTTAGCCTTTCATCTGCTCCTTCTTTTGTCTGTGATTCATCCAGACTTTGGCAAAGTTGGCAACCTTTTCACAAGTCCAAAGTAATATCATACAGCTTTTAAAAATAAACAGCTCCTGAGTGAGACTGGAAGAGGGTCCAATAACAATAGACCAAAGGACTGGGCATTTGCTAGCTCTCACCATCATCATGTTATCCAATATCAGTAGTATACAGAAACTATTTTGTTTCATATAAGTAAATGTTGCAATCAGATCAGAGTCATTTGCATACATTTGGTATTTGTAGGGTTTTGGCTATTGTACACTAATACAAGTTTCAAATCACAAACTATCCACAATTTGGTCTCACTGCTAACGCTATGGTGTTAGTTCTGTTCTACAAATGGAGAAACACTTACTCTAGATCTAACATCTTACTCTAGATCTAACATCTTACTCCAGATCTAACATCTTACTCTAGATCTAACATCTTACTCCAGATCTAACATCTTACTCTAGATCTAACATCTTACTCCAGTACTAATATCTTACTCCAGATCTAATATCTTACTCCAGATCTAATATCTTACTCCAGATCTAACATCTTACTCCAGATCTAACATCTTACTCCAGATCTAATATCTTACTCCAGATCTAACATCTTACTCCAGATCTACAGTGAGGGAAAAAAGTATTTGATCCCCTGCTGATTTTGTACGTTTGCCCACTGACAAAGAAATTATCAGTCTATAATTTTAATGGTAGGTTTATTTGAACAGTGAGAGACAGAATAACAACAAAAAATCCAGAAAAACGCATGTGAAACATTTTATGAATTGATTTGCATTTTAATGTGGGAAATAAGTATTTGACCCCTCTGCAAAACATGACTTAGTACTTGGTGGCAAAAACCCTTGTTGGCAACCACAGAGGTCAGACGTTTCTTGTAGTTGGCCACCAGGTTTGCACACATCTCAGGAGGGATTTTGTCTCAGTCCTCTTTGCAGATCTTCTCCAAGTCATTAAGGTTTCGAGGCTGATGTTTGGCAACTCGAACCTTCAGCTCTCTCCACAGATTTTCTATTGGATTAAGGTCTGGAGACTGGCTAGGCCACTCCAGGACCTTAATGTGCTTCTTCTTGAGCCACTCCTTTGTTGCCTTGGCCGTGTGTTTTGGGTCATTGTCATGCTGGAATACCCATCCACGACCCATTTTCAATGCCCTGGCTGAGGGAAGGAGGTTCTCACCCAAGATTTGACGGTACATGGCCCCGTCCATCGTCCCTTTGATGTGGTGAAGTTGTCCTGTCCCCTTAGCAGAAAAACACCCCCAAAGCATAATGTTTCCACCTCCATGTTTGACGGTGGGGATGGTGTTCTTGGGTTCATAGGCAGCATTCCTCTTCCTCCAAACACGGCGAGTTGAGTTGATGCCAAAGAGCTTCATTTTGGTCTCATCTGACCACAACACTTTCACCCAGTTGTCCTCTGAATCATTCAGATGTTCATTGGCAAACTTCAGAGGGGCAAGTATATGTGCTTTCTTGAGCAGGGGGACCTTGCGGGCCATGCAGGATTTCAGTCCTTCACGGCGTAGTGGGTTACCAATTGTTTTCTTGGTGACTATGGTCCCAGCTGCCTTGAGATCATTGACAAGATCCTCCCGTGTAGTTCTGGGCTGATTCCTCACCGTTCTCATGATCATTGCAACTCCACGAGGTAAGATCTTGCATGGAGCCCCAGGGCGAGGGAGATTGACAGTTCTTTTGTGTTTCTTCCATTTGCGAATAATCGCACCAACTGTTGTCACTTTCACACCAAGCTGCTTAGCGATGGTCTTGTAGCCCATTCCAGCCTTGTGTAGGTCTACAATCTTGTCCCTGACATCCTTGGAGAGCTCTTTGGTCTTGGTTTGGAATCTGATTGATTGATTGCTTCTGTGGACAGGTGTCTTTTATACAGGTAACAAACTGAGATTAGGAGCACTCCCTTTAACTTCTTAAGGAGCAGCTCCCGAGGTGACGGTTTTGGAGAGCCTGGCGTGCCCAAAGTAAAATGCCTCCCACTCAGGCCCAGAAAACAGTATATGCACATATTTAGTACCATTGAATATGAAACACTCTGAAGTTTCTAAGAGTGTTAAAATATTGTCTATGAGTATAACAGAATGGATATGGCAGGCGAAAACTCGAGGAATTTCTGTCCTGGAAAAAAAGTGATTTTGACACATTGCCTCATTTTGAACCCCTCCCTTATGAAAATGCCCATATAAGGGAGTATGAATGCAGTACCTATTGCTTCCACTGGATGTCAACAGTCTCTAGACACTGTTATGATTCTATTTAGTTGCTTTAGATGGCAATAGAAGAAGAATTAGGAAGTGGTCACACAGAAGTCAACAGAAGAGAATGCGCGTTCCCGGCTTGCGCGCGCTGTGGTTTTTTCCTTTCCTATCACCCAGTTTATATTCCGGTTGAAATATTATACTAAATATACACAAGTGTTCCTAAGGATACATTATCAATGATGTTTGATTGTTCTTGGACAAGTGTATAGGTATAGGTTGAACGAGTTCTCTTCACGTTTCAATGGGCGAGTGGACGCTGTATTTTCTTATCATAACACACCAACCAAACGGAGATTTATGGATATAATAAATTACTTTTTCTAACAAAAGAACCATGGATTGTCTTCGTTGGACACTTGGGAAGCCCTCGGCAGAAGTTGTTCAAAAGGTAATTGATTTGTTTTTGCTGTGAAATGTGTTTTGTGTGAACCGTGAAGGCTTATGAATTGATGGTAATGGTAAAAATATTGGAGGTGCTACCCTCAAACAATCAAATGTAGTGATTTCGCCGTAAAGCCTTTTTGAAATCTGACAACGCTGTGATATTGCCAAGAAGCAGAGCTTTTGATGACTATGCAACACTTGTATATTGATGAATGTTTAATAATTCAACTTTTGGATTTTGAATTTGGCGCCTTGCATTTCACTGGGTAGTGTCGGGAGTTAAGAGTGTGCTCCTAATCTCAGCTCGTGTCACGCCCTGACCTGTATGAGCCTGTTTATGTCTCTTTTTGGTTTGGTCAGGGTGTGATTTGGGGTGGGCATTCTAGCTTCTAGTTTTTCTATTTCTTTGTTGTTGGCCGGGTAGGGCTCTCAATCAGGGACAGCTGTCCATCGTTGTCTCTGATTGGGAGCCATACTTTAGTAGCCCTTTTTTTCCTCCTTTCCTTGTGGGAAGTTGACTTTGTTTTTGTAGGTGGTTATGCGCCACACAGGGATTGTCCGATCGCTGTTTTTGTTGGTTTGTTTCTGTGAGTTAACCTAAATAAACATGTTTAACTCAACCCGGCACGCTGCGCCTTGGTCTGTTCATGGATATCGTGACAGCTCGTTACCTGTATAAAAGACACCTGGGAGCCAGGAATCTTTCTGATTGAGAGGGAATCAAATACTTATTTCCCTCATTAAAATGCAAATCATTTTATAAAGTTTTTCTGTCTCTCACTGTTCAAATGAACCTACCATTAAAATTATAGACTGATAATTTCTTTGTCAGTGGGCAAACGTACAAAATCAGCAGGGGATCAAATACTTTTTTCCCTCACTGTAACATCTTACTCCAGATCTAATATCTTACTCCAGATCTAGTATCTTACTCTAGATCTAACATCTTACTCCAGTACTAATATCTTACTCCAGATCTAGTATCTTACTCTAGATCTAACATCTTACTCCAGATCTAACATCTTACTCCAGTACTAATATCTTACTCCAGATCTACTATCTTACTCCAGGTATACTGTCTTACTCCAGATCTAACATCTTACTCCAGTACTAATATCTTACTCCAGATCTACTATCTTACTCCAGGTATACTATCTTACTCCAGATCTAACATCTTACTCCAGAGCTAATATCTTACTCCAGGTCTAACATCTTACTCCAGATCTACATCTTACTCCAGATCTAATATCTTACTCTAGATCTAACATCTTACTCCAGTACTAATATCTTACTCCAGATCTAATATCTTACTCCAAATCTAATATCTTACTCCAGATATTTTTCCAGAACTAACATCTTACTCTAGATCTAACATCTTACTCCAGATCTATTCTTTTACTCCAGTACTAATATCTTATTCCAGAAATAACATCTTCCTCCAGATCTAACATCTTACTCTGGATCTAACATTTCTATTGTGGAAAAAGGCTACTGGTACAGGTCTGCTCTGGAGAGTAAGCACTTTCTAATTCCACTGAAAAGAAACCTGTTTTTCAGGATTCATAAGCAATTCCCGAAGTGACCAGGTACTTCAACAATCGCTATACCCTGGTGATTTATGGTCCAGTGCAATAACAGTCCTAATAGTAGAGACCATAGGGGAGTTTAAAACTGAGTTTGCCAGGCTGTTTGCTTTAGCACGCAATTGGATTAATGTTTAACAGGCTGTTGTTTGGCTAAAGGGCAGATAGCTTTCCAAGTGGGCAACTCCCCCACCGCTCTCTCTCTGTCTCTCTCTGTCTCACTCTCTCTCTCTCTCTCTCTCTCTCTCCCTCTCTCTCTCTCTCTCTCTATAGGGTCGAAGACGCTGAGCCTTAAAAAAAAGATTAGATAGAACAAGAGCAAGAGAAAGCAATGTCAAGGGTCACTTTTCCATCTATGATGTATTGGCATGGTGTGCCTCAGGCTGTGTGTGACTTAGGCTGTGAGTGACCCCATATCTTTCCTAAACCACAGGGGGGTGGAGCCAGGGAAGTTTATGGGTATGACAGACAGGGGCATGTTGACCCTTGAGAACATTAGGCTGGTCACTGTTGACTCTCCAAGGGCAGAGTTAAATGGGTTAATTAAAAGAGCCCTTCATAACTCTACCCATAATCTTAACACTGACACAAATTAAATGAAATCAAAGTGTATTTGTCACGTGCACAGGATACAGCAGGTGTAAAGAGTACAGTGAAATGCTTGCTTGCAATGCAGTATACTAAGTCATATAAAATAAATACACACAAGAATCTACACTATATACAAGGCGACAGTTGAGGTAAGGCCATGTACACTATACAGAACCTTCAGAATGTATTGACACCCCTTGACTTTTTTCCACATTTTGTTTTATTACAAAGTGGGATTAAAATATATTAAATTTTTTGTCAACGATCTACACAAAATAATCCATCCGTAATGTCAAAGTGGAAGAAAAATACCCATAACATGATGAAACCACCACCATGCTTAAAAATATGATTAAGTTGTACTCTGTGATGTGTTTTGTAGGATTTTCCCCAAACATAACATTATGTATTCAGGACATAAAGTTAATTTCTTTGCCATATTTTTTGCAGTATTACTTTAGTGCCTTATTGCAAACATGATGCATGATTTGGAGAAAAAAAGTATTCTGCACAGACATCTTTCTTTTCACTCTGTCATTCATGTTAGTATTGTGGAGTAACTACAATGTTGTTGATCCATCCTCAGTTATCTCCTGTCACAGCCATTAACTCTGTAACTGTTTTAACGTCACCATTGGCCTCATTGTGAAATCACTGAGCGGTTTCCTTCCTCTCTGGCAACTGAGTTAGGAAGGGTGCCTGTATCTTTGTAGTGACTGGGTGTATCAGCCTGGTCTCATAGACTAGACTTAACATAGTCAATTTAAATCCGGGACACTCAAATGAATTGATATGGTTACATGTGATAGATGGCTACTTGCCCAAATGTTGCAAGTATGAATCTCATCACAGACAATATTTGTATTTTAGCTAATTAGCAAATTTTCAACAACTTACTACGTTTTAGCTACTTTGCAACTACTTAGCATGTTAGCTAACCCTTCCCCAAACACTAACATTCACTCTTTTAGATAACCCTTCCCCTAACCCATAGGGATGCGAGTTCAATCTCATCACGGATAACATTAACCCTTTTAGCCAACCTTAACCCTTTTAGCTAATCTTTCCCCTAACCTGAACCCTACTATTAACCCTTTAACCTAACTCCTAAACTGAGCCCTAACCTTAACCCTAACCCCTAACCCCTAGCCTAGCTAACGTCAGCCAGCAAGCTAACGTCAGCCACCTAGCCACAAAACTAGAATTTGTAACTTATCATACATTTCGCAATTTGCAACATATTGTACGTTTTGCAAATTCATAACATATTCAATCTCAATTTAATCAATTTTAAATGAATGTGGAAAAAGTCATGGGGTGAATTAGAGGTCGACCGATTATGATTTTTCAACACCGATACCGATTATTGGAGGACCAAAAAAAACAATACCGATTAATCTGCCGATTTTTATATATATTTGTAATAATGACAATTACAACAATACTGAATGAACAATGAACACTTTTATTTTAACTTAACATAATACATAAATAAAATCTATTTAGTCTCAAATAAATAATGAAGCATGTTCAATTTGGTTTAAATAATGCAAAAACACAGTGTTGGAGAAGAAAGTAAAAGTGCATTATGTGCCATGTAAAAAAGCTAATGTTTAAGTTCCTTGCTCAGAACATGAGAACATATGAAAGCTGGTGGTTCAATATTCCCAGTTCTTCAATATTCCCAGTCAAGAAGTTTTAGGTTGTAGTTATCATAAGAATTATGACGCGTCGACTATTTCTCTCTATACCATTTGGATTTCATATACCTTTGACTATTGGATGTTCTTATAGGCACTTTAATATTGCCAGCCTAATCTCGGGAGTTGATAGGCTTGAAGTCAAAAACAGCGCTGTGCTTCAAGCATTGCAAAGAGCTGCTGGCAAACACAGTAAAGTGCTGTTTGAATGAATGCTTACGAGCTTGCTGCTGCCTACCACTGCTCAGTTAGACTGCTCTATGAAATATCAAATCATAGACTTAATTATAATAAACACACAGAAATACGAGCCTTTGGTCATTAATATGGTCAAATCTGGAAACTATCATTTCGAAAACAAAACGTTTATTCTTTCAGTGAAACACGGAACCATTCCGTATTTTGTCGAACTGGTGGCAACCCTAAGTCTAAATATTGCTGTTACATTGCACAACCTTCAATGTTATGTCATAATTATGCAAAATTCAGGCAAATTATTTACGGTCTTTGTTAGGAAGAAACATGGTTCGCAAGGCGGGCCCAAACTGTTGCATTTACCCTGACTCTGCTTGCACTGAACGCAAGAGAAGTGACACAATTTCCCTAGTTAATATTGCCTGCTAAGATGCATTTATTTTAACTAAATACGCAGGTTTAAAAATATATACTTCTGTGTATTGATTTTAAGAAAGGCATTGATGTTTATGGTTAAGTACATTTGTGCAACGAATGTGCTTTTTTCGCGAATGCGCTTTTGTTAAATCATCACCCGTTTGGCGAAGTTGAATTAGGCTGTGATTCAATGATACATTAACAGGCATCGCATTGATTATATATGCAACGCAGGACAAGCTAGTTAACCTAGTAATATCATCAACCATGTGTAGTTAACTAGTGATTATGTGAAGATTGATAGTTTTTTATAAGATATGTTTAATGCTAGCTAGCAACTTACCTTGGCTCATTGCAGCCACAAGGTCCTTTGACGCTGCACTTGCGTAACAGGTGGTCAGCCTGCCACGCAGTTTCCTCATGGATTGCAATGTAAGCGGCCATAATCGGCATCCAAAAAGGCCGACTACCGATTGTTATAAAAACTTGAAATTGGCCCTAATTAAATCGGCCATGCCGATTAATCGGTCAACTTCTAGTTTGAGTACTTTCTGAAGGTACTGTATGTAATCAGGGTTAAGTTGACTGTGCAGCTAGATAAATATAATAAATAATAGCAGCAGCAAATATGGTGATGAGGTGTGTGTATGTGTGGTTGAGAGTGAGTGTGAGTGAGTGAGCTTCAGTGTGTGAGGGTGTGTTGGTAGAGTGTTTTAAGTGTTTAATCCTAGTAAAAAATTCCTGTCTTAGGTCAGTTAGGATCACCACTTTATTTTAAGAATGTGAAATGTCAGAATAATAGTAGAGAGAACTATTTATTTCAGGTTTTATTTCTTTCATCACATTCCCAGTGGGTCAGAAGTTTACATACACTCAATTAGTATTTGGTAGCATTGCCTTTAAATTGTTTAACTTGGGTCAAACATTTCAGGTAGCCTTCCACAAGCTTCCCACAATAAGTTGGGTGAATTTTGGCCCATTCTCCTGACAGAGCTGGGGTAACTGAGTCAGGTTTGTAGGCCTCCTTGCTTACATGCGCTTTTTCAGTTCTGCCCAGAAATTTTCAATAGGATTGAGGTCAGGGCTTTGTGATGGCCACTCCAATACCTTGACTTTGTTGTCCTTAAGCCATTTTGCCACAACTTTGGAATTATGCTTGGGGTCATTGTCCAGTTGGAAGACCCATTTGCGACCAAGCTTAAACTTCCTGACTGATGTCTTGAGATGTTGCTTCAATATATCCACATAATTTTCCTCCCTCATAATGCCATCTATTTTGTGAAGTGCACCAGTCCCTCCTGCAGCAAAGCACCCCCACAACACGATGCTGCCACCCCCATGCTTCACGGTTGGAATGGTGTTCTTCGGCTTGCAAGCATCCCCCTTTTTCCTCCAAAATAACGATAGTCATTATAGCCAAACAGTTCTAATTTTGTTTCATCAGACCAGAGGGCATTCCTCCAAAAAGTACGATCTTTGTCCACATGTGCAGTTGCACACTGTAGTCTGGCTTTTTTATGGCGGTTTTGGAGCAGTGGCTTCTTCCTTGCTGTCAATATAGGACTTGTTTTACTGTGGATACAGATACTTTTGTACCTGTTTCCTCCAGCATCTTCACAAGGTCCTTTGCTGTTGTTCTGGGATTGATTTTCACATTTCACACCAAAGTACGTTCATCTCTAGGAGACAGAATGCGTCTCCTTCCTGAGCGGCATGACGGCTGCGTGTCCCATGGTGTTTATACTTGCGTACTATTGTTTGTACAGATGAACGTGGTACCTTCAGGCATTTGGAAATTGCTCCCAAGGATGAACCAGACTTGTGGAGGTCTACAGTTTTTTTCTGATGTCTTGGCTGATTCCTTTTGATTTTCCCATGATGTCAAGCGAAGAGGCACTGAGTTTGAAGGTAGGCCTTGAAATATATCCCCAGGTACACCTAAAATTGACTCAAATGATGTCAATTAGCCTATCAGAAGCTTCTAAAGCCATGACATAATTTTCTGGAATTTTCCATGCTGTTTAAAGGCACAGTCAACTTAGTGTATGTAAACTCCTGACCCACTGGAATTGTGATACAGTGAATTATAAGTGAAATTATCTGTCTGTAAACAATTGTTGGAAAAATTACTTGTTTCATGCACAAAGTAGATGTCCTAACCGACTTGCCAAAACTATAGTTTGTTAACAAGAAATTTGTGGAGTGGTTGAAAAACTAGTTTTAATGACTCCAACTTAAGTGTATGTAAACTTCTGACTTCAACTGTATATCCTGGTTTGTTCTCTTAGAGAGCAGTGTAAGATCCTGCTCCTACATCATTGGGTTACATTGTCCTAATTGCATATGAATTGGCGGCTCAGTTAGGGATTTGTTTTTTATTGCGTTCAACCTGAACCATATGGGGCTGAATTATTTAGTCAGCCTCTCATTGAACAGACCTGCCCTCTTCCTCTGGTTCTTTTGTTCTGGTTCTAGAGGGGGTATCAGGGGACTGCTTATCACACTAACACAGGATGCCACAGTGGTGTCATGGTGCAAGACAGGAAGTGACAGCGTGGCACAGCGTTGTTTTCATAGGGAAGGAGGATATGTCGTGACATACAGTCCGTAAATACCTCAGTGAAAACACACAGTTTCTACCTCAATGAAAACAGGAATAGACAAGACACTTTGTGACTTTGAAGGAGTTGTTATTATGAACTGTCAATTGGCTAAATTATTAAATGTTTGTTTAGTACACAATATCATTAAACCATGAGCTAGTGTGTTATGCTTTCAAACAATACAATTATTGTAGAACTATGTCATGATTACACTCAACCCTATCTATTTCTGTGTCCTTTGCGATTTAATGACAATAACCAGATAGCCTTTCTCTGCTGTCTGCTCTCCGTCTCACCTCTACACTACACCATCTTTGCCAACCATTGATGAAGAAGAATTTCTGCTGAACGAGAGGGCTGGGGAGAGACCCAGGCGTCGTGTAGTAGTGTAGGGTTTTGGTGTATGTGCTTTGGGGATTGGATTTGGTCTTTGGTCTGGTCTGAGAAGGAATAAACGTGTCGTTCCACCAATTTGGTGCCTTTTGAGAAGTGTAACTTGATTTTTTTTTTAAGCGTTGGATTTCACCTCATTTTAACATTCTGTCATAAAGTGCACATGTTCAACTTCTTAAAAAACATGTTTTCCCATCTCAAGAGGTTACATTAAAAAAAGACTATAGTAAGTGCCTATAGTGGAACAGGGAATGGCAATTGAATGGAAGCGTCACAAAAAAAATTACAATTGTTAAAACGTTTTTAGCCTGTCTATCTATGGGTAATAGAGTTGACGTGTTACGCCCGACCCGCTCACTTTTCTATTACAAAACACTAGAAAATGCTCAAAAAGAGTACAACCAGCTCACTGGCATTTACTCTATGATTTCACTATTAGATGTTGACTGTTTTTTTTTTAAGATGTTTTTATATACTGTATATATATATATATATATATATATATATATATATATATATTTGTATATATATAAAGGAATAGTTTCACCATATTAAAACGAGACTTCAGTTCACGTAACAGGGTTGACGTAAAATGAGGGACAGACGTAAATGAATCACTAATCACATTAAATATTCATATTAAAAACAAGGTTTATTGAATTTATCCATGTGGTCTATGTTAAAGAGCACTTAATTTAACATTTTACTGCAGTGGGCTTTTAATTATGAAAACTATTAATACCATTCCACCCATGAGGCCATTAGAGTGAGATTTGGTCATTCGACTGCAGGAAAGGGTTTTAATATACCAGGCAATTCAATATTGGTGCACAAATTCTACTTAAAATATCAAAGGGATGCAAAAGGCCCTCATTTGGTGGAACAAAATGGTGCAGTTCACAGGTGCAGTTCCCTCGAGCTTCAGTGGTTTACTGTGAGCACACACAGCTGTGTCTCGTCTAACACCGTGAAAAAGACACACCAGACAAGACAGCCGCCAAAGTGTGACCCTCTTCACATTTCATCCAACATCTATTCAGTGCAGTGTGACCACCACTCTCACCACCCTGCACTGGTTCGTACACAGCTGTATTGTACTATGACTGATGTGTGTGGTGTGCAAAGTTACCAAAGCCCAAAGAAACCCATTACACAGTTGTCTAAAAAACACACAGTTCATGTTGACTTAGCGGTATAAGAGCAGTAGCCTACGTGCTTTCGTCCCCACAGTGCAAAGTCATATCTGTAAAAAGTCCATTAGCTCATAAATCATAGTTAAAAATGTTTGTCTTGTGTCTTGTGCCCATAGAGTAGAGATTGGGGTCAGGCATGGTCACCCCCCCCCCTCCTAACCCTGACCCTGTGTCCCTAAAGACACCAGGCCCCTGAGGTCAGGTGTTTGACACCAGCAGAACCCCTTCAGCAAAGCAGGCTAATGGCCTGTCACTGTCCCAGCCTGCCATGGGTCCCTATCACACTGGGCAGACTGGGACCATTGGAGGGACTGGTGCAAGGGCGGGGCGGAGACTGGGGCCTGGGGAGGGACAGAGCTAGGCCTTATTCACTCCCTTCTAACCCTTATTCACCCCTGAAACCCTGGCCTTCTAAACTGTGTATATGAGTACTTCTACCACAGCCTGTTCACTTCAGAATGTTTACTAGTGCATGACAACAGTGAGTTCTGTAGTTAGTTGTCACATACGAATACAAGAGTTATGTTGTTGAACACAGCCTGAACACAGAATTATTTGTGTGGCAACTTTCAATGCACATGCGGATGTGTGCAGCCACAGAATATTAATGCAGGGACTTATGTAGCTGTGGCACATGAATATAGGGAATTGTGTGTGAAGGGACCTTGTGAAGCAGAACAATGGCTCTTCTTCAGCTTGTCATGTGATGAGTGTACCTTGTTGTGTGTGTGTGTTGAGTGGTCCAGTCACATGAGGACAGTTCTAATGAGAAGCCATGCTTCACAATAGGGACCAGAGGCCAGCACTGGGCATGCAGCCCTTACCCCATGCAGTCCCAGAGTGGACAACACACTGGACAAAGTCTTCAAGAACGCTCAAGGTCTTCCCTTTATGGGAAAGGCCACGTCTTAACATCATGTGATTAAAGTCACAAGCCTAGTGACGCCTCAAGAATGGGGAGTCCCGGGAGTGGGACTTCTGAATGCTGGGGCACCTGGGCTTGTGGTTTTGAAAAGCCAATTGGATGGATAGAAGAGGAGAGACATGTCACGTGACATGCAACAGAGAGAGAGGATATTATGTACGCACTTAATGTTCTCCAAGATACAAGGATATACATGTTACACCAGCAGGAATACGATGGACAATCTTTTTATTCCACAGGTGTCTCTGTGTCATGGAGATAGGGTCACTCAAGTACAGTATTATAGTATCCCTGACTTGACAGAAGACTGGCTATTTATCTTGAGATTGCTTCACAGACAGGCAGACAGCCAAGCAGGCAGACAGGGATGCAGGCTGGCAGGCAGGCAAGCAGACAGACAGCCAGGCAGACACGCAGACAGGCGGACAGACAGCTAGGCAGACAGGTACACAGGCAGACAGCCAGGCAGACAGGCAGGCAGACAGACTGGCAGAAAGGCAGGCAGACAGCCAGACAGGCAGACAGGTGTGCTATAGATACAGTACCTCAGAGAGGGTTGTACAGTTGTATCAGCATGAGTATCATATCAGAGGTAGAGTCAGACTGGAGGGATTTAGTGTTGCTACACCAGAGCACTGATACTATAGAGCAGCAGACACATTCCCTTTAGGAGGCTGCTGGGTCTAGTGGCCATAGAGGGCCTGTTTAAAGTCCCATAATCCCTGGTCCCTGCGGGGGGCTTCACTCTGCTGGCCACGGTCCAGGACCCAGGTGATACGATACAGGGGGGGTAACAGAGGTTATGTGGGGGTTGGGAGGGACACACACAAAGGCTCCCTTTGGAATGAGGCCAGCTGACTGCTCTTGGCATTGCCTGTTGAGCCTTTTGTTTAAAAAGACTGCCAGACCCAAACCATACAGGTTTTGTATTGTTTGCGGTTTTCTTAACCTGAAAACGTGCTGCAGTACAATGTATTGGGCCACAGTTATATTTTAAATAAATGGAATCACTCAATTGAAGGAGAACTCAGACTTTCCTTACAGTTATTTTCAAAAACAACCATGTTGGCATTTTGTCTTAATTTTCTCCCATGGTAGTAATTAGAGAGGCAGATTAAACGTCTCAGCATGACTCAAGACCAGTCATCTCAGCCCCTTTCACTGCAGTAATTACTAGGCTTTCATTCAAGTTTCATTGAAATGGTTTTGGTCACATGATTAGGATTATGAAATCTCTCATCCCATGTGACCCCACAGTCAAGGCCACAGCTCTAGGATCACACAGATAAACAGGTAACTGCCAAAATAAAGGAAACACCAACATAAAGCGTGTTAATAGGGCATTGGGCCACCACCAGCCAGAACACCTTTAATGCACCTTGACATAGATTCTACAAGTGTCTAGAACTATATTGAAGGGATGCTACACCATTCTTCCACAATAAGTTCTATAATTTGGTGTTTTGTTGATGGTGGTGGAAAACGCTGTCTCAGGCGCCGCTCCAGAATCTCCCATAAGTGGTGACTGAGACGGCCTTGGCATATGGTTTACAGCGTTTTCATGCTCATCAAACCATTCAGTGACCACTCGTGTCCTGTGGATGGGGACATTGTCATCCTATAGCCACGGTAGCCAAAATAATGGCCTGCCTAGCATTTTATACACGACCCTAAGCAGGATGGGATGTCAATTGCTTAATTAACTCAGGAACCACACCTGTGTGGAAGTTATCTGCTTTTAATATACTTTGCATCCCTCATTCACTCAAGTGTTTCCATTATTTTGGCAGTTACCTGTACAATGAGGCTTAACCTTTCTAAAGGATTATGCATTTTCAATCAATCTTACAATTAAAATCCATCTAAGATTTGAATGATATTGCTTCTTCCCTCTTAACTAAACCCTAATATACGGCGTGGTGGTTTATTATACAGCATATTGATGAGCCCCTGACCCTTTATTACTTAAAAGGAGGAAAAGTAACACTAAAAGAAACATCAACAAGGCTGTGCTTTGGTGTGGTGTGGGCAACAAGTGGACAGTTGGTCAGCATGATGCTGGTGTAGTGATAACTCTCTAATGTTTCTAGTGGCAGAGGAATTCCCCTGAGCTCTGATCTACTATCCTGGAGATGTGCAGTTCCCCAGAGCACCTGATACTGATCCTGGTCAGTGCATGATGCTCTCTAGCAATCACACACAGCTAATGGAAATCATGCAGAATCCCTCTGGCCAGGGAAAGATGTGCAATAAAAAAAGAGTATGTGCTTCAGGCCGTGAGTGACACATTGCTTTCTAACCTTGGGGACTGTTGGGACGACAGCTGGATCAAAATACAGCAATCAATACCACATGCAGCCAGGAGAAAATGCATGCACTTGGAGACCCCATAATATCTAAATTTCAAGGACACAAAATGTATGTTTCTTTACATAAATGGGTTTGTGAGAGTGTGTGTGTGTGTGTGTGTGTGTGTGTGTGTGTGTGTGTGTGTGTGTGTGTGTGTGTGTGTGTGTGTGTGTGTGTGTGTGTGTGTGTGTGTGTGTGTGTGTGTGTGTGCGTGCGTGCGTGCGTGTCTGACTGCACATGTGTCAGAAAAGACATAAGAGAAGACGAAGAAGGAGAGAGAGAAAGAGTGAAGAAGAAGATCTATTAAAACCATGTGCTTGGGGCAGTGCCATGTGTGTGGGTGCCAGGCAGGCCAGAGGAGAGGTGGCAGAGATGCTGCCAGGCTGTGCGTTGGCACTGGGCTGCTCCAGAACTCAGCCTGGTTTCAATCAGGGAGAGAAATGACAAGGAATAAACCGATGTGAGGAGAAGAGGAAGGCCTGACAAGCATTAGTCATGGGGATCTGGAAATAAACGTACATCCCCAGCTGTTTCATAGTGCCATATACAATAGAGCAGGTGCAAGCTAATTAAAATTCCCTGCAGTAAAATCACATCAATATAGAGTAGTAAAGCATGGGCATGTAAATAGCAGAGCCAGAGACACACGGTCAGTAGCAGGGGAGGAAGGGAAGAGAGGATGGGAGGGGGGGAACGAGGAGAAGAAGCAGGGTGTGGAGGAGTGGAGGAGTAACCTCAGGAGTTTATGGGTCAGGGCTGAGTCTCTATCACCAAATGTGTTTGCTGTCATAGTGCATCAACCGCATGAAAAGAGGCTGAATTCACCTTAGTCAAACTTCTGTAAACTCTAGCATTACACACAGACAATCAAGCCTACACACAAATCAGCCATCTACAGAGAGGTACACTCTCACGCACAGGGGTGTGAGTCTGTCAACACAGGCTTTGGGCATCCTGCCAAAGAGCGATGGAGAATGAGAGAAAAGGAGGGAGGGAGAGAGAGAGTCCCACAGCCCAGTGCTTCTGCAGGTGCTCATGCTTCAGCCCCGGGGGAGGAGCGGAAGAGAGAAGTGGGGGAGGGTTGACAGAAGCACAAGCTCGGACACAGCAGCTCCGCTCTCCTCAAAACCTCACCTGTTGTTCTCCTAAGAAGAAGATGGGTAAGTGAGGGCCAGGCCAACACACATATGAGTCCCAAACACTGGTTTTAAACAGGACAGGGAGACCCAGTGCATGCCAGAGCTCAGAGGCTTTGAGGATAGCGTGACATGAGGATATGTCAACAAAAGGAACTGAGCCTTTTATATATACAGTGTATATATATATATATATATATATATATTCAGGTTGTTCAGTTTTCATATTCCATACACATTTCATGGTTTACAATTTAAGAGTACTTTAGACAGTTAGATGACTTCAGATGGATGATGTTAATTAAAGAACGTGGACATTTTCAGACATTGATAGAAGGCAATGCTTCTCAACTACTGGTCCCAGGGACCCAAAGAATTGAACCTTTTTAAAGACATCCAAAGCATCTTCTGCCCCGATTAACGTTTTCCATAATTATTTCCAAAAAGTGAGAGAAATAAATATTTCAAATACATCAACATGGACACTTTCATTGTCTTTCGCTTTGACGTTTTATTTGCCTCTAACTTTCTCATTGTGATACTGTAGCCTTCCCCCACTCTCTCTCTCTCTCTCTCTCTCTCTCTCTCTCTCTCTCTCTCTCTCTCTCTCTCGCTCTCTCTCTCTAAATTAGCCCTTCCACAAAAAAATAGAGAAAAAAACACATTGGTGGATTGTATTTGCTCAGCAGAATTTAATATGAGTGAGTTGGATGTGCTTTTCTCTAGGGCCAATCCCTTGGAGACACATCCATCTCCCAGAGATGTCCAGGACAAAGGGGAGGCTGGCCCTGCACAGCCTGACTACAGCTCCAGCAGACAGAGGCCGCCTTGTCTGACAACCCCACAGAGCAGAGTGAGTCAACTCTCCGAGGAGAGGGAGAGAGAGGGGAGGGAGTGGTGGAGGAGGAGAGTTGAAAGAAAGAGAGAAAGATAAATCAAGAGCTATAGAGTGATTGAAAGTTTTAAAAAATATATTTAAATAGAAGGGGACATGGTCGACAGAAACAGTAAAAAGATAGAGAGGGTGCTTTAAATACCAAGGAGGGGGTAGGTGTAACCGCTAACCACCCTAGACAGCCTTGTCAGTGTGAAGACAAGTTTATCTGCAGCGCAGAGCTGTGGCAGGCTGGATCCCTGCTGGATGCCTGCTGGATGCCTGCTCTATTTAATTTAAATTCAATTTAAATGGGCTTTATTGGCATGGGAACATATGTTTACATTCCCAAAGCAAGTGAAATAATCAAACAAAAGGGGGAGACAAAACAAAAAACATAAAACATTTACAGTAAACATTGCACTCATAAAGGTTTCAAAAGGATAAAGACATTTCAAATGTTATATTATCAGCTATGTAAAGCTTTTTTTTACAATATGCAAATAGTAGTAGTACAAATAGTAGTCGTACAAATAATAGTAGTACAAACAGTAGTTGTACAATTAGTAGGGAAAGATAAGTAAACAGATAAATATTGTTGTATTTCAACAGATATGGGAGTTTATCAATGTTTGATTTGTTTTCAAATTCTTTGTGGGTCTGTGTGATCTGTGGGAAATGTGTCTCTAATATGGTCGTACCTTTGGCAGGAGGTAAAGAAGTGCAGCTCAGTTTCTACTCCATTTTGTGGGTAATGGGCACTTTTATTCTATCAAGAGCCAGGTCTGCCTATGGCGACCTCTCACAATAGCAAAGCTATGCTCACTGGGTCTGTACATAGTCAAGGATTTACTTATATAGAGTCAGTCACAGTGGTCAGGTATTATGTTACTGTGAATGATCTGCTTAGGGCCAAATAGCAGTTATTGGTTGATTCTTTCCAATGTGTCAAATAGTCATGTTTTTGTTTTCACATAATTTGGTTGGGTCTAATTGGGTTGCTGTCCTGGGGCTCTTTGTCTTTTTGTGTTTGTTGCCAGAGCCCCAGAACCAGCTGGCTGAGTGGGGCTCCTCTCTAGGTTAATCTCTCTGTAGGTGAGGGCTTTGTGCTGAAATGTGTGGGCATCGCTTCCTTTTAGGTGGTTGTAGAATTTAGCAGCTATTTTCTGGATTTTTATATAATTGGCAGATATAGCCGTTATTCTGCTCTGCATGCATTGTTTGGGTTTTGTGTTGTACACGAAGGGATAGTTTTGCTGAATTTTGCATGCAATGTCAGTTGGGTGTTTGTCCCATCTTGTGAATTATAGGTTGGTGAGTGGACCCCAGAACCCACAACCATAGAGAGCAATGGGTTCTATAACTGATTAAAGTATTTTTTCCCAGATCCTAGTTGAGTTATACATTCCTTTTGATGGCAGAGAAATCCCTTCTTGCCTTGTCTCTTAGATCATTCACAGCCTTGTGGAAGTTACCTGTGGTGTACAGGTTTGGGCCGAGGTAGGTACAACTCGTTGTGTGCTCTAAGGCAACGGTGTCTAGATAGAATTTGTATTTGTTGTCCTGGGAACTGGAACTTTTTTGGAACCCCATTATTTGGGTCTTACTGAGATTTACTGCCAGGGCCCAAGACTGACAGAATCTGTACAGCAGCACCTAGAAGATCTGTGTGCTGCTGTAGGCCCTCCTTTGCTGGGAACAGAAGCACCAGATTCTGCAAACAGTAACCATTTGACTTCAGAGCTCTGTCTCTCTCTCCACTGCTCTCCACCACCTCAGTCATCACAGGCATAATGTAATATGCGGGATGAAGTGCAATGAACTAGCAAACACAGGCAATTGCATATGATGTTTAAGGATCCCTGTGTGGACTCTGGGGGAGGTGGTATCATGGTGGAGCAGCCCCCGGCTGTAGCACTGGTTAGTTCATTTCCTGAGCCCGCTCCTGTTACTGAAGGAAATGAGCAGAACGCTACACTCACTGGCCCTGACCATGAGGTCACACTCCCTCTGCTGCCACAGCAACAACACCAAGCTCAACCAATCACAGCCAGAGAGAGGGATGCCCAGGCTGCCATATAGTATCTCAGCAGGGATGAGGTTAGGATGGACACCAGTGTTTATTCAACACCAAAGTCAGAGGCACAGTGTGTTCAAAACATGTCATTAAGACCACAGAATACAATGCTGAAACGATTGAGGGCTTGTTGAGAGTTTAAAGTGAGAACTACACCACCCGTATTTGATGTGGCATCACAGTTTGGAAACTAGCTCAAATGTAAAAGAGTCTGACGTAAAATATTACTGTCAGTGCTGGTTGTCCATGGAGACTGACTCGTACGCCCCATTTCGTGTGAGATATTATCTATACCCAGGTAGTCTTTTGAAAATAAATAGTGATGGGAAGAGATTGGCAAATGCAGAAACCACTGACAGGGAGAACTTTTGTCACGAGGAAAAGTTACTTATCAACACTGAGCCATCAACAAATCAAACTTTATTTCATTGAATGGCACTGTTCCTCCTACTTTATACAGTACCCTGTACTACACACAGAACCAGTGAACCTGCTGGGCTATGGTGTGGCCTGGGTCACATTTAAACTGGATTACCCACAGATACCAATGACCAACCTCATTACACACTTACTCAACAATCTAGTGTCGCAAGGCTCTGATTGGGGTCTGGGACATGTAGACGGGTGATGGGGGAAACAAGCACTTGTGTGTGAGGTTAGTGTCTGGGTAGTGTGGATAGAGGAGGTGGAGGGGGTGTAGGGAGGGAGGTGGTGGTGGTGATGTGTCCGGGCCTCACACCAGCTGGGTTGGGGCCATGCTGCAGGTGCCACCAGAGCTCCAGTACTACGTGTGTCAGTCAGTAAGTGAGTGTGGGGTTCCAGAACAGGTGCAGTAGGTGGTAAGGCTGCAGGCCCCGACATGCCAGGAAACACATTGTTTTTGTGGGATTTCCTTCCATCAACTCCTCTTTTCCTTGTGTCTCCAAACAGCCCAAGGGAGCAATGGAGAGGTCCAACCTGAATGTGTAATCAGAGCCTCGGCTCAGGCGAAGTACTTTTCTTCATTGTGCAAGGAGGCTGAAAAGAGAGAGAGAGAGAGAGAGAGAGAGAGAGAGAGAGAGAGAGAGAGAGAGAAGAGGAAGATAATTTGCACAGAGCAGGTTAGACGACAGAGGTGCGTGTGTTCTGTATAAGGTTGGTGTTTTTGGATGCAGTAAATATGTAATCAGACCATGTAATAATAGACAGGCTTCCACCCTAAGGCTGGCTGTAGAACAGTCAGACACACTGCTTCCAGGGAAAAGAATCCCTCTGATTCAGTCATTAATGACCCTGAGAGTAGTAGAAGTGTGAAGTGAAAAGGAGGTATACGGTGCATTTGTGCGTGCACGGCGGCACGCAGGCACATTAATGCATGTTAGAGAGAACGTTTATGGTTTAAAGTTTGCATTCAGAGTGAGCCTTTCAAACTGGCAGACAACCCCTCAGCCCACTGCATCCCATGATACCAAACCCAGATGTGTTGCTCGTAAGCCCGTTTTAAGCTGAGCATATGACACTGTCAGCCTCTCCTTTCCACACCAAAGGCACACGCGTCCCCTCAGGACAAGGCTTACTGTGGTCGCTCACTCTTTCCGTCTCTCTCTCCCCTCTCTTTCCTCGTCTTTCTCTCCCCCATCTCTCTATTTATCTCTCTCTCTCTCTCTCTCCCTCCCTCCCTCCTGGTCTCTAAAGTGACAGGTAGAGACAGAGGGCATGGGGGAGCTGGCTCCAGAGAGTCTACCCTTGCCTACCTCAGCAGAGTCAGTATGAAACATTGATTCACTGTGATGTGCTGCCCAGGCCCTGGCTACAACACGCCACTCAGTGTAAACAAAACTCTAATAAAGACAGCTGTGTCTAAAATGGAACCCTAATCCCTATTAAGTGCACTACTTTTGGCCAAGGCCCATTTGGATCTGGCATATGTTACTACTGTATATAGGGCATAGGGCATCATTTTGGACACCCCCAGTGTCTTATTATCTAGTGCAGGCTGGCAGGATACAGGGCAGCTATGGTCAAGATGTAGTCAAGGAGCCTTGTAGTCTCAGTAGAGTTGTGTTGCTAAACCTCAAAGGGCCAACCCACTCTCATAACTAACTGTCTTGGTAAAAATTGTGATATATCTCAGACAAGAAGTAATCATGAACACTTAAAGTAGCTTGCATGCCTGTTTTGTAACTTTGTATCTTAATCCAAATTGATGTGACATCTTCCCCACTGCAACTGTAGGCTTTCCAATGCCAAGACACATTGTCATTCCACAAGAGATACTTTGCCGTGCTTTTCGGCTGTAACACCAGTGTTACGCTAGTGTATATTAGTAAGGCCTAAATGCAATCCATAGACCTGAGAACACAACATAAAAAGTTGGGTCATTCTGCCCTCTGCTGGCTGATTCCTGTAAATTACAAAACGACTCTACTACAAGATGTACCAAAGTGAATGTTGAACATAGTTATGCAGTGGTGTAAAGTACTTAAGTAAAACTACTTTAAAGTACTACTTAAGTCGTTTTTTGGGGGTATCTGTACTTTACTATTTATATTTTTATTACTTTTACTTCAGTACATTCCTAAAGAAAAGAATGTACATTTTACTCCTTACATTTTCCCTGACACCCAAAAGTACTAGTTACAATTTTGAATGCTTAGCAGGATACGAAAATTGTCCAATTTACGCACTTATCAAGAGAACATCTCTGCTCATCCCTACTGCCTCTGATCTGGCAGATTCACAAAAAAAAAATGCTTAATTTGTAAATTGTCAGTGTTGGAGTGTGCCCCTGACTATCAGTACATTTTATCCTGCAGTCTGGTTTGCCTAATATAAGGAATTTGAAATGATTTATACTTTTACTTTTGACACTTAAGTATATTTTTGAAATTACATTTACTTGTGATACTTAAGTATATTTGAAATAAAATACTTTTATTCAAGTAGTATTTTACTGGGTAACTTTCATTTTGAGTTGAGTCATTTTCTATTAAGGTATCTTTACTTTTAATCAAGTATGACAATTGGGTACTTTTTCCACCACTGTGATATGGCATTGTCCAGTGAACAAACAAACAAGCAACATTTTGGGGGAACAACAGGTGTCCTTAACTATCTGTCACATTGGAACCAGTTACAGATCAAAATATAGTTAGATGACATGCTTCTGATATGTTCAATATTTCATATTTTTTTACTTTCAATATGGAGGAGTCAGCTGAGAGGTCAATATGGAGAGGTCAGCTGAGAGGTCAGTATGGAGAGGTCAGTATGGAGAGGTCAGCTGAGAGGTCAGTATGGAGAGGTCAGCTGAGAGGTCAATATGGAGAGGTCAGCTGAGGGATCAGTATGGAGAGGTCAGCTGAGAGGTCAGTATGGAGAGGTCAGCTGAGAGGTCAGTATGGAGAGGTCAGCTGAGAGGTCAATATGGAGAGGTCAGCTGAGAGATCAGTATGGAGAGGTCAGCTAAGAGGTCAGCTGAGAGGTCAATATGGAGAGGTCAGCTGAGAGGTCAGTATGGAGAGGTCAGCTGAGAGGTCAGTATGGAGAGGTCAGCTGAGAGGTCAGTATGGAGAGGTCAGCTGAGAGGTCAATATGGAGAGGTCAACTGAGAGGTCATAATGGAGGAGTCAGCTGAGAGGTCAATATGGAGAGGTCAGCTGAGAGGTCATAATGGAGGAGTCAGCTGAGAGGTCATAATGGAGGAGTCAGCTGAGAGGTCAATATGGAGGAGTCAGCTGAGAGATCAATATGGAGAGGTCAGCTGAGAGATCAATATGGAGAGGTCAGCTGAGAGGTCAGTATAAAGAGATGTCAGCTGAGAGGTCAGTATGGAGAGGTCAGCTGAGAGGTCAGTATGGAGAGGTCAGCTGAGAGGTCAATATGGAGAGGTCAGCTGAGAGGTCAATATGGAGAGGTCAGCTGAGAGGTCATAATGGAGGAGTCAGCTGAGAGGTCATAATGGAGGAGGCAGCTGAGAGGTCAATATGGAGGAGTCAGCTGAGAGGTCAATATGGAGGAGTCAGCTGAGAGGTCAATATGGAGGAGTCAGCTGAGAGGTCAATATGGAGAGGTCAGCTGAGAGGTCAATATGGAGGAGTCAGCTGAGAGATCAATATGGAGGAGTCAGCTGAGAGGTCAATATGGAGAGGTCAGCTGAGAGATCAATATGGAGAGGTCAGCTGAGAGGTCAATGTGGAGAGGTCAGCTGAGAGGTCAGTATAGAGAGGTCAGCTGAGAGATCAATATGGAGGAGTCAGCTGAGAGATCAATATGGAGGAGTCAGCTGAGAGGTCAATATGGAGAGGTCAGCTGAGAGGTCAATATGGAGAGGTCAGCTGAGAGATCAATATGGAGAGGTCAGCTGAGAGGTCAATATGGAGAGGTCAGCTGAGAGATCAATATGGAGAGGTCAGCTGAGAGGTCAATGTGGAGAGGTCAGCTGAGAGGTCAGTATAGAGAGGTCAGCTGAGAGATCAATATGGAGAGGTCAGCTGAGAAGCAGCAGCTTCCCAGAGACAACAACCATCAGGAGGCTTCTGTGTAGTAGTGCCAGTAGCTGATTAGAGAGACCAATGCGATTTCAAGATATCATACCACTGGACTTATTCCACATTTTGTTGTGTTACATCCTGAATTCACCTTTGGCAGCGATTACAGCTGTGATTGTTTCTGGGTAAATCTGTTAGTGCATTGCACACCTGGATTGTACAATATTTGCACATGATTCTTTAAAAAAAATTCAAGCCTTGTCAAGTTAGTTGTTGATCATTGCTAGACAGACATTTTCAAGTCTTGCCATAGATTTTCAAGCCTATTTAAGTCAAACCTGTAACTAGGCCACTCAGGAACATTCAATGTCGTCTTGGTAAGCAACTCCAGTGTATATTTGACCTTGTGTTTTAGGTTATTGCCCTGCTGAAAGGTGAATTTGTCTCCCAGTGTCTGTTGGAAAGCAGACTGAACCAGGTTTTCCTCCACGATTTTGCTTGTGCTTAGCTCTATTCTGTTACTTTTTATCCAAACATGACGCTTTGTATTCAGGACATAAAGTTAATTTCTTTGACACATTTTTTGCAGTTTTAATTTAGTGCCTTATTTAAACAGGATGCATGTTTTGGAATATTTGTATTCTGTACAGGCTTCCTTCTTTTCACTCTATCATTCATGTTAGTATTGTGGAGTAACTACAACATTGTTGATCCATCCTCAGTTCTCCTATCACATCCATTAAACTCTTTAACTATTTTAAAGTCACCATTGGCATCATGGTGAAATCCCTGAGCTGTTTCCTTCCTCTCCAGCAACTGAGTTAGGAAGGACCCATGTATCTTTGTAGTGATTGGGTATATTGATACACCATCCAAAGTGTAAATAACAACTTCACCATGCTCAAAGGGATATTCAATGTCTATTTATTTATTTATTTTGTACCAATAGGTGCCCTTCTTTAAGAGGCATTGGACAACCCACTGGTCTTTGTGGTTGAATCTGTGTTTGAAATTCACTGCTCGACTGAAGGATCTTACAGATAATCATATGCAGTTGTGTAAAGTACTCAAGTAAAAATACTTGAAAGTACTACTTAAGTACTATACTGTACTATTTATATTTTTGACAACATTCCTAAAGAAAATTATGTACTTTTTTACTGCACACATTTTCCCTGACACCCAAAGTACTCTTTACATTTTGAATGCTTAGCCGGACAGGAAAATGGTCTAATTCACACTTATCAAGAGAACATCCCTGCTCATCCCTACTGCCTCTGATCTGGTGGACTCACTGTTGGAGCGTGCCCCCTGGCTATCAGTAAATTGAAAAAAACAATAAGGAATTTGAAATTATTTATACTTTTACTTTTGATACTTAAGCATATTTTAGCAATTACATTTACTTTTGATACTTAATTATATTTAAAACCAAATACTTTTAGACTTTTACACAAGTAACGTTTTTACTGGGTGACTTTCACTTGAGTCATTTTTTATTAAGGTATCTTTACTTTACTCAAGTATGACAATTGGGTACTTTTTCCACCACTGATAGTATTTATGGGGTAGAGATGAGGTAGTCATTCAGAAATCATACTATTATTGCTCACGGAGTGAGTCCATGCAACTTATTATGTGACTTAAGTAATTTTTTTATTTTTTACTCCTGAACTTGACACTTGACATAACAAAGGGGTTGAGCACTTACTAACTCAAGACATTTCAGCTTTTTATTTTTAATTAATTTGTAAAAATGTCTAAAAACATCATTTTACTTTGACATTTTGGTCTATTGTGTATAGGCCAGTGACACAATATCGAAATTTAATACATTTCAAATTCAGGCTGTAATACAACCAAATGTGGAAAAATTCAAGGGGTGTGAATACTTTCTGAAGGCACTGTACGCTGATATGAATCAGCCTTGGGACATGTTGACATGAGCCAGACAAGACACAGCAGAGAGAGCAGCAGCCCCTGGCTTGACAGACTCGTGTCTAGACAGAGAGAAAGGTACTTCCTATCATTGTTTGTTGGTATTTCACAGCAGGAAAAACAGGAAGTGATCTGTAGTGCAATAAAAACTGTGAGCCAACACAGCTTTCTGCTTTAGATCGCTCGTCAGTAGAGTCTGGCTTTTTCTCGGTGAAAAGTCTGTCCTCTGTCCTCTCCTCCATCCTCGCTCCTCCGTGACCCGAAAACACAAGCGTTTACTACCGTGGAAGAATTGTATTTAAAAACAATATGCTACTTATCATTTTATCTATAAAATGTCTTGCACAACTAACTTCATTTGCCTTTATTACTTCACATATTCATTTTGAGATCCACCCCTGCAAACGTCCTTTGCGAGTGGAGAAGGAGCTTCTCATTTCATAGAAGTGCATTTTCGTCCACGTTCACTCTCCTCGCCGCCTCTCCTAGATGTTTTGCCCTTTTTCAAAAGGAAGCGAGAGAGGACGGAGAACAGGATGCAGGTCTTAGGGTTTAGGCTAGAGACTGGCAGCCATGACACATTGTACCTAGTCCTGAGTTTAGAGGCAAGTTGATGCTGTATCTCTGAGCGACATCTCTATATTCATCAGTTTGGTTCAGCACACTCACTGATATCTTTTTAACCTAATGGATGAATGGGTGAGAGAGAAGCCAGAAAGTGGTTGGTCAGGTAATGTCTATGGTATACCACCGGGTGGCAGCACCACATAGCGTAATAAGTACAGGTTAATTTCCCAAAAATGGAGACAAGATGTCCTGGCATTCACTAAATAGACTCTCACAGCAAAAGGCTTAGGGCCTTTTGGGGGGTAAAACATTTTAGTACCCCCCTCTTGCCTCGCGCAGCAAAACATTTTAGTGTCTCCAATTTTGACGGTGGAGAGAATAATTTCTGATGTTTTAAAGTTAATTTCCTGCAATTCTACACATTCTGACAAGGGATGTAGAGATAATGTTGCAGTTTTAGAACATATTTATTTCAGATAATTTTATTGAGTAGTTTGGGGTAGGCCTCTTCTCTGAGAAATGCTCCTCAGTGCCAGATAGCCCTATTTATTTATCATTATTTAACTAGGCAAGTCAGTTATGAGCAAATTCTTATTTTCAATGACAGCCTAGGAACAGTGGGTTAACAGCCTTGTTCAGGGGCAGAAGAACAGATTTTTAAATTGTCAGCTCGAGGATTCAATCTTGCAACCTTTTGGTTACTAGTCCAACACTCTAACCACTAGGCTACCTGCCGCCCCAATGCTGGGCAGCTGGCAGAATGGGGATCCGATGGCGGTCCAGTTGGTGGTGGAGGAGAGGTGGAAGGTCATTGGAAGGCTGTTGCTGCAAAACAGCAAGTGGGAGACACAAGGTTTGAGTTGACATATAAATACTCCCCTAGATTAATGCCCATTGGTTGAAGGAAAGGAAAGTGATCATTGCATGAGTGAGCCCATAGGTTAATCAGCAAGTGTGGTGGAATTGCCTTAGTGAGCCATGCTCATAGGCTGAAGTTAAAAGGTGAATGACATTCCGCTTATGTCGCTTATGCCTGGAGCCGGCCATGATCAAAACATATGACTTATATAAGATAATACAAACGTTAGATTCCAGCCTCAAGGCTTCTTCCTCTATATTCTTGTCAAATAAACATTATTTCCTACCTACCTCTAAATATTAAAATCGCAAACTGCATGTACACATGTCTTCCGAAATAACATTAAGCATAAATTATTTTCCGCCGGCAAGGTGGTTGTTTTACCTTGATGTTTGAGCTTGTGACACTGTAATTACGGGAGAATTTACAGCTGAAACAGGGAGCATTGACATTCCAGAGCCAGATGGATGTCTGACTATAAATATAGAGCCTCAGTTACCTGGGATGGTTACCTGGGGTGATCCCCCCGCCAGGCCCGCCCTGCTCCCACCGTCCAGACACTCACAAAGGGTGAGAGGTTTCCAGATCTGTTCACAATCAGGGGAGGGAGACTAGCAGGCTTTCTGGGTTATGGTTCTGACTCCAGACTCGTGCTGATGTAAACGTATCCTCTACAAGCTATGCTGGTTCCATAGTGTCACTGATCCCACATATGAAGTGACAGATTATAATGGGCAGGTGTTGTGGGAATTGGACACAATGTTTCTTTTAAGTTCCCAATCCATTCTGGAATTCTCCATCAACACACGGATTTACAGATTAAGCTTCTGAGAGGTCGCACTTAAAGTTCCATTCAAACATTACAGGGGTGAGCTAGTATGCCACTTACAAATGTCAAACAAGCTCGTGGCCATCCCTCTCCAAGGTCATATTTTCCCAGTGGTAGTGGAGGGTGAGAAGCTCATAGTATTTTTTATTTTATTTAACCTTTGTTTTGACAGGGAGTCAATGCTGAGACCAAGGTGTCTTATCCAGATGAGCCCTGTATAGCACCACAATAAACATTAAAATACAATAAACACATTCACAGTGGTGTAAAGTATTTAAGTAAAAATACGTTAAAGTACTACTTAAGTAGTTTTTTGGGGTATCTGAACTTTACTTTACTATTTATATTTTTGACAACTTTCACTTTTATCCGCCACTGCACATTCATATACACAATAAAATACACATCATTATACACAAAAAAACAAAACACAATCATAAAAAACAGAGACATTATTCAGTAAAACAACCATCTGAAATGCCCTAAAGGCACTAATTCCTAAAATGTTTAAGTGTTTGTAAACCATTCCACACGTAAGGGGCAAGGAAATTAAAGGCTGATTTACCTAACTCTCTAGACATTAAAGGAGTCACCCAGAGTAAAACAAAAATGAACTGGTAATTTTTCATCTTAACAGTAATGTTCGGTAAGTCGGAAGTTTGTAAGCCGTCTGTCACAGGCATGGTTCACAGCCAGAGGAGCTCAGCCAGAACTGTAAGTAAAGCTTCACTGAGGCCCCTCTCCAACTCCATACTCCAACTCTACATGAGTGGGTGAGTCAACAGGTCTGAGGTGCCAACCACCAAACCCAGAACCACTATGTGTCACTACATCTCTATTTGTGTGAGTGATGCTGTTGGTCCTTTTTTTGGAATGAATAGTCAAGGTCAGCAGTACCACGGGTGTAAGGCCCTAGTGTATGCCATTACAACTCTACCCAGGCCTCTGACAAATCCTAGTACAGTAAGCCATGCGGTAAGGCCTGCACTCATATGCCAGCCAATGGACCGCAGATGGAAAAACAAAGCTTGCCTCTTGGATTGATGTAATTTAAGTATTTGATGATAAGTAAATCTTAATAGACAGAGAGCTCATAGTTTGATTGAAATGTTTATAAACATCAAGACGATACTGGTTGTCACGCCCTGACCTGTATGAGCCTTTTTATGTCTCATTTTGGTTTGGTCAGGGTGTGAGTTGGGGTGGGCATTCTATGTTCCTTTTTGTATTTCTTTGTTTTTGGCCCGGGTATGGCTCTCAATCAGGGACAGCTGTCTATCGTTGTCTCTGATTGAGAACCATACTTAAGTAGCCCTTTTTCCCTCCTGTCTTTGTGGGAGGTTGACTTTGTTTGTGTGTATGTGCTGTTGGTGCTACACCGTATGATCTTCGTTCATTGTTTTTGTTTCGGTGAGTTAGACTAATAAACATGTTTTTCTCAACCCGGCACGCTGCACCTTGGTCCGTCATTGAAGATCGTGACAGAACTTCCCACCACCAAGAGACCAAGCAGCGTAGTTATCTGGAGTCCTAGACATGGGAGGAGATCCTGGACGGTAAGGGACCCTGGAGGCAGGCTGGGGAATACCGCCGTCCCAAGGAGGAGCTGGAGGCAGCAAAGACGGAGCGGCGTTTCTACGAGGAGAAGTATGCGGGAACACGGCTGGCATTTAAGCCCTAGAGGCAGCCCCCCCCAAAATTTGGGGGGGCACACGGGGAGTTTGGCTGGGCCAGGTTGGAGACCTGGTGTCACCAGTGCGTGTTTACAGCCCGGTGCGTGACATACCAGCTTCCCGCATCTGTCGAGCTAAGGGGAGTGTTCAGCCTGGAAGGAGTGTGCCGGCTCAGCGCTCTTGGTCTCCAGTACGCCTCCTCGGACCAGGATATCCTGCGCCGGCTCTGCGTACTGTGTCTCCAGTGCATCTCCACAGCCCAGTACGTCCTGTGCCAGCGCCCCGCAGTGGCCGGGCGAAATTAGCCATTCAGCCAGGACGGGTTGTGCAGGCTGTACACTCGAGACCTCCAGTGCGCCTCCACGGCCCAGTGTATCCTGTCCCTGCTCCACGCAGGTCCCCTGTGCGCATCGAGGGCCCGGAACGTCCTGCCACCGCTCCCAGCACCAGATCTCCAGTGCTTCCCCACAGCCCGGTCCATCCAGTTCCTGCTCCACGGACCGGCCCGGAGCCTCCAGAGACGGTCCCCAGTCCGGAGCCTCCAGAGACGGTCCCCAGTCCGGAGCCTCCAGAGACTGTCCGGGGCACGCAACGAGGGTGCCCGGTCCGGGGCCTGCAACGAGGGTGCCCGGTCCGGAGCCTCCAAAGACGGTCCGGAGCCTCCAGAGACGGTCCCCGGGGCCCGCAACGAGGGTGCCCAGTCCAGGGTCGGCGGCGAGGGCCCCCACCCCAGAGGCGCCACCAAAGCGGAGGGAGCCAGAGGTGGAGCGGGGTCTATGTCCCGCACCAGAGCCACCACCGTGGATAGATGCCCACCCAGACCGGAGCAAACAAAGTCAACCTCCCACAAAGACAGGAGGGAAAAAGGGCTACTTAAGTATGGTTCTCAATCAGAGACAACGAGGCTCTGTGCTGTTGGTGCTACACCGTATGATCTTCGTTCATTGTTTTTGTTTCGGGTGAGTTAGACTAATAAACATGTTTTTCTCAACCCGGCACGCTGCACCTTGGTCCGTCATTGAAGATCGTACACTGGTAGCCTGGCTTCATGTTGTAATGAATGTTTGATGCAATATTTAAAGTTTAAGTTTCCCAGTAAGGTTTCCTGTATCCCTGAGAAAGCAGGGATGAAAACATTCCCACTATCTTAACTTCTTTGGGAGCAGCGCACGAGGTGACGGTTTTGGAGAGCCTGGCATGCCCAAAGTAAAATGCCTCCCATTCAGGCCCAGAAAATAGGATATGCACATATTTAGTACCATTGGATAGGAAACACTCTGAAGTTTCTAAAAGCGTTAACATTCTGTCTGTGAATATAACAGAACGGATATGGCAGGCGAAAACCCAAGGAATTTCTGTCCTGGAAAAAGTGGTTTTGACACATTGCCTCATTTGGAACCCCTCCCTTATGAAAATGCCCATATAAGGGCATATGAATGCAGTACCTATTGCTTCCTCTGGATGTCAACAGTCTCGAGAAAGTGTTTTGATTCTTTTTAGCTGCTTTTAGATTGTAGAAGAAGACGAATAAGGAAGTGGCCACACAGATGTCAATAGAAGAAAATGCGCGTTCCCGGTTGGCGTGCTCTGTGGTTTTTTCCTTTCTTATCGCCCAGTTTATATTCCGGTTGAAATATTATACTATATATACATAAAAGTGTTCCTAAGGATACATTTACAATAATGTTTGATTGTTCTTGGACAAGTTTATAGGTATAAGTTGAACGAGTTCTCTTCACGTTTCAATGGATGAGTGGAGGCTGTATTTTCTCATTATAACGCGCCAAATGTGTTTTCTGTGAACCGTGAAGGCTTATGAATTTATGGTAATGGGCAAAATATGTGAGGTACTGTCCTCAATCAATCAAATGTTTTGAAATCTGACAACGCTGTGATATTGCCAAGAAGCAGAGCTTTTGATGACTATGAAACACTTGTATATTGATGAATGTTTAATAATTAAACTTTTGGATTTTGAATTTGGCTCCCTAAGAAGTTAAAGGTTTAACAGTATTTATGGGGTTATAGCTCTCACACAATGTTAAGGGTCAGGCCTGATTTACTGCTCATGGCTGCCTGGTATTGTGATGCAATAATGCCCATGGTAATGTAGAATGTCCATTCAAATGATACTAACTGGTATAGTCCCAGTCGGTATTTGATAGAACGTTGCGGCCCTACCCACCTGTGGGGAAAACCTACTGTAGGTTACCCCACTGGCTCACAGCAAAATGTTGACCTTTTACAAACGCAATTTTCTTGTTGTCTGCTTGTTTAAATCAATTACAAAACTACATTGAAGAAAAGTCCAACATGTCTAAAGATTATTTTTCAATATTGCCTGCTACCGAGCATTCTCACTACTTAAACACGTTATATTGTAAGGCTTCCCTCATGCCCCTTTTCATGACGGTGCTAGCAGCCGCAGGAGTGAGTGCTACCGACCAGAACAATAACCTACCCAAGACCAACAACACAAACAAAACAGGCTTTACAGCTACAAGTAGTGAGTGGAGTTACAAACAGACTATACTTAACAAGTTAAATGTCTAACTTGTGATTAAATGTTTTCCACACACATAGATACCTGTAGCCTACTTGGACACCTGGTCCCCATCAGTGGCAGTCAGTGCCGGTTTTTATTTGGCTTGCTGGCTTGCCTTAACTAGGCAAGCCAACAAATTCTTATTTACAATGATACCCTAGGAAGATTGGTTAAATTAACTGCCTTGTTCAGGGGCAGAACAACAGATTTTCACCTTCTCAGCTAGGGCATTCGATCTAGCAACCTTTTGGTTACTGGCCCAACGCGCTAACCACTAGGCTCCCCTTTAAGATGAGGGAGGACAATTCTTTTTTTTATGAGCATGGCCTTATTTCTATTACAGCATATTGGGTGACTGTCATTCATATTCCATTCACCCAGCTGAATGTAACATCGATAGGTTTAGAATTTTCCTTCTAGCCATCATGAGCTTACTACAACCTACCTATGATTTAAAGATTACGAGGGATGTGCACAGGAGAAATTTGAGTAATCAAAGTGACAGACATTGACACATTCAATAGGGCCTTGTTAATCCCTGTTTCGTTCCGTTTGCTTCCGTTTAAGAAACGTTTTTCAACAGAATCGGTGGAAGGAATACACCCCTGATCACATGCAAACACAATTCACTTTCATAGCAGCTCCATACAAACAGCATGATCCCTTTGATTATTGTTTAATTCCTTCTCGCATCTACACGCTCTCTTCCTCTCACCTTTTTTCTTTGCTTGTGGACAGTGCACAACACATCAGCTATCTGTGACCAGGCAAAAAAAAAATCCCTAGCATAGCCGTAGGGGTTCTGAGGTAGGGGTTCTGAGGGTACGGCAGCACCCCCTGAAAAATAAGAATTCTCACAAAAATAGTCCTGTATTAGCAGACTGCCATCTGCAGAGCGGGCAAAACTTTTTTCTACCAACATATCTTTCATGCAAGAGCTCTGATAGGTTGGAAGACATCCTCCGGAAGTTGTAATAATTACTCTGTAAGTCTATGGAAGGGGGTGAGAACCACAAGCCTCCTAGGTTTTGTATTGAAGTCAATGCATCCAGAGAAGAATTGAAACTAGCTGTCCTCTACATCATGTTGCAGATCGCTGTTGAGGCTATTATAGACCATTGAAAAACAGTGTGTTTTAATCAATTATTTGGTGACATGAATATATTTAGTATAGTTTTATCTAAAAAGGATAACTTTAATGATTTACTATTTACATTTTTATGAAATGAACTGAGGAGGATGGTCCTCCCCATCCCCCTCTGAGGAGGCTCCACAGATTATGATTATAGAGAGAGAGAGAGAGATGCCTCTAGTGTTTGGACATTGCACTCTGAACCTGGTGTGTTGTGTAGTTGGATACTTCGGTAGTTTTCCTCAGTTTCTTGACCTCAATATGTTGTACACTCTTAGAAAAAAGCGTTCCAAAAGGGAAAGGGTTCTACCTGGAAACAAAAAGGGTTCTTCAAAGGGTTCTTCTATGGGGAAAGCCGAAGAACCCTTATAGGTTCTAGATAGCACTTTTTTTTTAAGAGTGTACAGATGTCGGAGACAGGGAAGATTAAGTGTTGTGTTGTATTCATCCACTTTCTGCCACATGCCCTGCCATCAAAAACGAAAGAAAAGTTGTTTTCTTTCTCATATTCTTCACATACAGTGGGGCAAAAAAGTATTTAGTCAGCCACCAATTGTGCAAGTTCTCCAACTTAAAAAGATGAGAGAGGCCTGTAATTTTCATCATAAGTACACTTCAACTATGACAGACGAAATGAGAAAAAGAAATCCAGAAAATCACATTGTAGGATTTTTAATTTATTTATTTGCAAATTATGGTGGAAAATAAGTATTTGGTCAATAACAAAAGTTTATCTCAATACTTTGTTATATACCCTTTGTTGGCAATGACAGAGGTCAAACGTTTTCTGTAAGTCTTCACAAGGTTTTCACACACTGTTGCTGGTATTTTGTCCCATTCCTCCATGCAGATCTCCTCTAGAGCAGTGATGTTTTGGGCAACACGGACTTTCAACTCCCTCCAAAGATTTTCTATGGGGTTGAGATCTGGAGACTGGCTAGGCCACTCCAGGACCTTGAAATGCTTCTTCTGAAGCCACTCCTTCGTTGCCAGGCGGTGTGTTTGGGATCATTGTCATGCTGAAAGACCCAGTCACGTTTCATCTTCAATGCCCTTGCTGATGGAAGGAGGTTTTCACTCAAAATCTCACGATACATGGCCCCATTCATTCTTTCCTTTACACGGATCAGTCGTCCTGGTCCCTTTGCAGAAAAACAGCCCCAAAGCATGATGTTTCCACCCCCATGCTTCACAGTAGGTATGGTGTTCTTTGGATGCAACTCAGCATTCTTTGTCCTCCAAACACGACGAGTTGAGTTTTTACCAAAAAGTTCTATTTTGGTTTCATCTGACCATATGACATTCTCCCAATCCTCATCTGGATCATCCAAATGCTCTCTAGCAAACTTCAGACGGGCCTGAACATGTACTGGCTTAAGCAGGGGACACGTCTGGCACTGCAGGATTTGAGTCCCTGGCGGCGTAGTGTGTTACTGATGGTAGGCTTTGTTACTTTGGTCCCAGCTCTCTGCAGGTCATTCACTAGGTCCCCGTGTGGTTCTGGGATTTTTGCTCACCGTTCTTGTGATCATTTTGACCCCACGGGTGAGATCTTGCGTGGAGCCCCAGATCGAGGAAGATTATCAGTGGTCTTGTATGTCTTCCATTTCCTAATAATTGCTCCCACAGTTGATTTCTTTAAACCAAGCTGCTTACCTATTGCAGATTCAGTCTTCCCAACCTGGTGCAGGTCTACAATTTTGTTTCTGGTGTCCTTTGACAGCTCTTTGGTCTTGGCCATAGTGGAGTTTGGAGTGTGACTGTTTGAGGTTGTGGACAGGTGTCTTTTATACTGATAACAAGTTCAAACAGGTGCCATTAATACAGGTAACGAGTGGAGGACAGAGGAGCCTCTTAAAGAAGAAGTTACAGGTCTGTGAGAGCCAGAAATCTTGCTTGTTTGTATGTGACCAAATACTTATTTTCCACCATAATTTGCAAATAAATTCATTAAAAATCCTACAATGTGATTTTCTGGATTTTTTTTCCTCATTTTGTCTGTCATAGTTGAAGTGTACCTATGATGAAAATTACAGGCCTATCTCATCTTTTTAAGTGAGAGAACTTGCACAATTGGTGGCTGACTAAATACTTTTTTGCCCCACTGTATTCTCTCTTTTGAGTGAACAGGTGACATTGCTTGTGTTTAAATGGGGCCATTCATTTAGCTCCGCAACAGCTCCATATTTCTGCTGCTATTCGTTAAAGGCATACACTATATGGCCAAAAGTAAGTGGACACATGATCGTCGAACATCTCATTCCAAAATCATGGGCTTTAATATGGAGTTGGTCTTTGCTGCTATTACAGCCTCCACTCTTCTGGGATGGCTTTCCACTAGATGTTGGAACATTCCTGCGGGGACTTGCTTCCATTCAGCCACAAGAGCATTAGTGAGGTCGGGCACTGATGTTGACCAAGCTCACAGTCAGCGTTTCAATTCATCCCAGAGGTGTTCGATGGGGTTGAGGTCAGGTTGCTCTGTGCAACCCAGTCAAGTTCTTCCACACTGATCTTGACAAATAATTTCTGTATGAACCTCGGTTTGTGCATGAGGGCATTGTCATGCTGAAACAGGAAAGGGCCTTCCGCAAACTGTTGCCACAAAGTTAGACGCACAGAATCGTCTAGAATGTCATTGTATGCTGTAGTGTTAAGATTTCCTTTCACTGGAACTAAGGGGCCTAGCGCGAACCATGAAAAACAGCCCCAGATCATTCCTCCTCCACCAAACTTTACAGTTGGCACTATGCATTCGGGCAGGTAGTGTTCTCCTTGCAACCGCCAAAGCCAGATTTTCCCGTCAAACTGCTAGATGGTGAAGCATGATTCATTACTCCAGAGAACTCGTTTCCACTGCTCCAGAGTCAAATGGCGCCGAGCTTTACATCACTCCAGCCGACGCTTGGCATTGCGCATGGTGATCATAGGCTTTTGTGCGGCTGCTCGGCCATGGAAACCCATTTCATGAAGCTCCTGACGATCAGTTCTTGTAGTGATGTTGTTTCCAGAGGCAGTTTGGAACTTGATAGGGAGTGTTGTAACCGAGGACAGATTACTTTTACACGCTACATGCTTCACCACTTGGTGGTCCCATTCTGTGAGCTTGTGTGGCCTACCACTTCGCTGCTGAGCCGTTGTTATTCCTAGACGTTTCCTCTTCACAATAACAGCACTTACAGATGACCGGGGAATCTCTAGCATAGCAGAAATTTCACGAACTGACTTGTTGGAAAGGTGGCATCTTATCACAGTGCCACATTGAAAGTCACTGAGCTCTTCAGTCCATTCTACTGCCAATGTTTGTCTATGGAGATTGCATGGCGGTGTGCTCGATTTTATACACCTGTCAGCAATGGGTGTGGCTGAAAAAGCCGAATGCACTAATTTGAAGGGGTGTCCACATACTTTTCTATATATAGTGTACAAGTGTCAGGAAAACTCTTTCAACCCTCACTATGCATTGCCATCACCATGGCCTTGATTCCCACATCAGCGCCATGAGTTCACTGATAAGGGTAGCATGGGCAATAGCAAGCCCATAGTGGCTTTGCTTTATCTTGGCCAGGTCGCAGTTGTAAATGAGAACTTGTTCTCAACTGGCCAACCTGGTTGAATAAAGGTGAGAATTGTTTAAATAATAATAATAATAATAATAATATGTCTGTCCGTACAAAAACCCCTGAAACACATCCTCAGGCCTGTAATCAGGTGTGCCTCACATTGTCCACTACATACACAGTCAATACATAGCCCCTCTAAGCTGTAACACATAACCCCTGTATAGCCCTGTAAGCTGTGTCACCATGGGCCCTGTGCTGTGGGTCTGTGGAAGCCCCTCCAACGTGTCAGACACGCCCTCTGGCCCTGGCCAGTCAGTCACACACCAGCCAAGCCCTCCACAGCAGCAGTGTGTAAATCCACCAGCTATAACAATGGAGGGAGTGTGAGGGGCAAGCATAGACAGAGGTAGACCCCCACTCTCAGGCCAGAGACCCAACACCCTATAACCCCTTCCAGCTGTACTGTAGGCCTCCTCATGTAGGGGATGACGAGCCCACCACCAGGGACCGTGTCCGCACCCTGGAGTCAGGGAGCTGAACACATGGACACGCTGGAGGTTGGGTGAGTTAGTCACAGCAGCAGTGCCCCTGAGTCAGTCCACCAGCACACTACACCCATTCAGGACCTGAGAATGTATGGTAACCCGCCCTGCTCTCTGCCCCCTGCCCTGGTATTCACACACACACGTACATCTACTCACTACACTCTTAGAAAAAGTTCCAAAATGGTTCTTCGGCTATCCCCATAGGATAACAGTTTTTAGTTCCTGGTAGAACTCTTTTGGGTTCCATGTATACTGAACAAAATATGAACGCAACATGTAAAGGGTTGGTTCCATGTTTCATGACCTGAAATAAACGATCCCTGACATTTTGGGAACACATTTGCTCACATCCCTGTTACTGATCATTTCTCCTTTGCCAAGATAATCCATCCACCTGACAGGTGTGGCATATCAAGAAGCTGATTAAACAGCAGGTTCATTACACAGGTGCACCTTGTGCTGGGGACAATAAAATGACAGCTTTGTGCAGTTTTGTCACACAACACAATGCCAAAGATGTCTCAAGTTTTGAGGGAGCATGCAATTGGCATGCAGACTGCAGGAATGTCAACCAGAGCTGAATTGAATGTTTATTTATCTACCATAAGCCACCTCTAACGTCTTTTTAGAGAATTTGGCAGTACGTCCAACCAGCCTCACAACCGCAAACCATATGTAACCAAGCCAGCCTAGGACCTCCACAACCAGCCAGTCACCCAGACACCTGATGAAACTGTGGGTTTGCACAACCAAAGTATTTTTTAGAAACTGTCTCAGGAAAGCTCACGGATGAATACTGGTTTCAACTGTACCGGGCAGATGACGTTGTGCGAGATCCTGAGGCCCATTGTCGTGCTATTCATCTGCATCCATCACCTCATGTTTCAGCATGATAATGCACAGCCCCATGTCGCAAGGATCTGTACACAATTCCTGCAAGATGAAAATGTCCCAGTTCTTCCATGGCCTGAATACTGACCAGACATGTCACCAATTGAGTATGTTTGGGATGCTCTGGATCAACGTGTACGACAGCGTGTTCCAGTTTGAGACAATATCCAGCAACTTCGCACAGCCATTGAAGAGGAACGGGACAACATTCCACAGGCCACAATCAACAGCCTGATCAACTCTATGGGAGGGTCAGCGTAGCAGATGTGTTGTTACCTACCCTTACCACCTGGGGGCGGCCCGTCAGGAAGTCCAGGATCCAGTTGCAGAGGGAGGTGTTGAGTTCCAGGGTCCTATTCTTAGTGATGAGCTTTGAGGGCCCTATGGTGTTGAACGCTAAGCTGTAGTCAATGAATAGCATTCTCACATAAGTGTTCCTTTTGTCCAGGTGGGAAAGGGCAGTGTGGAGTGCAATAGAGATGGCATCATCTGTGGATCAGTTGGGGCGGTATGCAAAATTGCAGTGGGTCTAGGGTTTCTGGGATAATGGTGTTGATTTAGGCAGGTTACCTTGGTGTTCTCAGGCACAGGGACTGTGGTAGTCTGCTTGAAACATATTGGAATTACAGACTCGGTCAGGGACAGGTTGAAATGTCAGTGAAGACACCTGCCAGTTGGTCAGCGCAAGCTCGGAGTACACGTCCTAGTAATCTGTCTGGCCCTGCAGCCTTGTGAATGTTGTCTTGTTTAAAGGTCTTACTCACATCGGCTACGGAGAGTGTGATCACACAGTCATCCGGAACAGCTGATGCTCTCATGCATGCTTCAGTGTTGCTTGCCTCAAAGCAAACATAGAAGTTCTTTAGCTCATCTGGTAGGCTCGTGTCACTGGGCAGCTCGCGGCTGTGCTTCCCTTTGTAGTCCGTAATAGTTTGCAAGACTTGACACACCCAACGAGCGTTGGAGTCGGTGTAGTACGATTCAATCTTAGTCCTGTATTGATGCTTTGCCTATTTTAATGGTTCGTTGAAGGGCATAGCGGGTTACTGTCTCGCTCCTTGAAAGTGGCAGCTCTACCCTTTAGCTCAGTGCGGATGTTACTTGTAATCCATGGCTTCTGGTTGGGGTATGTATGTACGGTCACTGTGGGGACGACGTCATCGATGCACTTATTTATGAAGCTAGTGACTGATGACGTATACTCCTCAATGCCATCGGATGAATCCCGGAATATATTCCTGTCTGGGCTGCATCATCTGGCCACTTCCATACTGAGCGAGTCACAAGTACTTCTTACTTTAGTTTTTGCTTGTAAGCAGGAATCAGGAGGATAGAATTATGGTCAGATTTGCTAAATGGAGGGCGAGGGAGAGCTTTGTACGCATCTCTGTGTGTGGAGTAAATGTGGTCTAGACTTTTTTCCCTCTGGTTGCACATTTAACATGCTGGTAGAAATTAGGCAAAACGCATTTAAGTTTCCCTGCATTAAAGTCCCCGGCCACTAGGAGCGCCGCCTCTGGATGAGCATTTTCTTGTTTGCTTATGGCCTTATACAGTTCGTTGAGTGCGGTCTTAGTGCCAGCATCAGTTTGGGGTGGTAAATAGAAAGCTATGAAAAATATAGATGAAAACTCTCTTGGTAAATAGTGTGGTCTACAGCTTATGATGAAATACTCTACCTCAGGCGAGCAAAACCTTGAGACTTCCTTAATATTAGATTTCATGCACCAGCTGTTATTTACAAATAGACACAGACTGCCACCTTCTTGTCTTACCGGAGGCAGCTGTTCTATCTTGCCGATGGACCGAAAACGCCGCCAGCTGTATGTTATCCATGTTGTCATTCAGCCATGACTCGGTGAAACATAAGATATTACAGATATTTTAATGTCCCATTGGTAGGATAGTCTTGATCAGAGCTCATCCATTTTGTTATCCAATGATTGCACGTTGGCTAACATGACTGATGGTAGAGGGGGATTACTCACTCGCCGCCGGATCCTACGTCCCCGATATCTCTGTCTCTTCTTCATGCGAAGAGAGGGATTTGGGCCTTGCCGGGTGTCTGAAGTAAATCCTTTGCATCCGACTCGTTAGAGAAAAAATATTTTTCTAGTACGAGGTGAGTAATCACTGTCCTGATAGAAGCTCTTTTCAGTCATAAGAGATGGTGTCAGAAACATTATGTACAAAATAAGTTACAAATAACGCAAAGAAAACACACACAATAACACAATTGGTTAGGAGCCCGTAAAACAGCTGCTAAAATGAGGTGCTTGAGGTCAGAGACAGCAAAGGTTTCTAGCAGGCATCCAAAAGCCTTGTTGTCATGGAATCAGCCTGAGGCCAACTGGCCATGATGTCAGGGTTAGGGTATAATGAGAGTGAACTTTGAAGTCACACTCTCACTGAGGTTCTGACAGACAAATGATGCCTAATGATTTGCTCTTGAAAGACCTCAGCCTTCCCTGAATTTCTCTTCCAGGAGATATGATGTGGGTTTTGTGCTGTTGTTCTAGACAAGGCCAGATCTGATTAGGAGAGAGAGAGAGAGAGAGAGAGAGAGAGAGAGAGAGAGAGAGAGAGAGAGAGAGAGAGAGAGAGAGAGAGAGAGAGAGAGAGAGAGAGAGAGAGAGAGAGAGAGAGAGAGAGAGAGAGAGAGAGAGAGAGAGAGAGAGAGAGAGAGAGAGAGAGAGAGAGAGAGAGAGAGAGAGAGAGAGAGAGAGAGAGAGAGAGAGAGAGAGAGAGAGAGAGAGAGAGAGAGAGAGAGAGAGAGAGAGAGAGAGAGAGAGAGAGAGAGAGAGAGAGAGAGAGAGAGTGTTGCCTTAGCTCTGGTGTCCCTCCACCCTGCCAAAGCAAACTCTGCTGGAAGAAAGAGAAAGATGAGTGGACTTTGCGAGTAGCCAGCTGGCCCTGGTTAAAAGCTGATCATGAGCAAATAGGTCATTGTAACTCTTGGGGGGCTAGATCTTTACGAGTGAATGGAAACTAACCTCTGCCTCCGATCTGTCGTTGGAGAGCGGCGGGCGACCAGCACCCAGCGGTTGGTCTGTTTGAAAGGATCTGTAAGGAGAGATGGAGGGAGGAAGGAAGGAGGGTTAGGGAGACAAGAGCAGGGTTGTCTAGCGAGAGCTGATTATGCGTGTTGGAGGCTGGTTTCTTGGATGCAATGTTTGTGTTAGAACCTGTTGCCCATGGCAGATGTTGCACATGAAGGAGGTGTTATTGGATGTTTACTGTTTGAGTAACATTATGTGGTATGAGAGTAGACTGTTTCTTCAATGTTTCCTCTATATTGTTACTCACCTCTACGGCAACCCTCTCAATGTGTCTGTCGGTTATTCATGTTTATAACAAGCCTAATAATGTACTATGTGTAGTAGAAGGTGTTAAACATGTATACTCCTCCCTCTCCTAGGCTTGTTTTCCACATCTTCCTAATATACAAAGAAACAAACGCACAGGTTAACCAACACAGCCTAACCATTCTTACCTTTTCAACCCACTTGCACTCACACCTAACATTAAAGACCTACACACACTGTCAGGTGTCTCAGTGTAGCAGGTAAGCAGAGTCAGGCGCAGGACAACGGAGATGAATAATCAATCATTTTTACTCAAAATACAAACTACCAAAAGGTAGTAAAAATCAAGCTCACAAAATACAGACCCTCTAACCTAGAACAAACACTCACAAAACCATGGGGGGAAACAGAGGGTTTAAATAAGGAATGTGTAATTATGGCAATAGAAACCAGGTGTGTATAATGAAGACAAAACAAACAGAAAATGAAAAGTAGATTGGCGGTAGCTAGAAGACCGGTGACGTCGCCCGCCGAACGCCGCCCGAATAAGGAGAAGGACCGACTTCGGCGGAAGTTGTGACACACACACTGGTAATGTGGACTGCAACCATTACCGTCCATTTCAAACTCACAGTTAATACTTCCTGGTTCTGAAGCACTTACACAATTTTAGAAGAAAGCATATTGAAATAATACATCTTCAAATATAAGGAACTAGAACACAAATGTACTAAAAAGTCCAAAATTAGGTAGGGATCAATATGCTAGGGATAAAAACACAGCAAACAGATGACATCGAAGGCACAGTATGTGGTTATGTGCAGTATATTGTAATTAAGGTGGGGGGTGTGTTTTTGTGATTAGAAAAGTGTGGATATAAGTGAGTGAAAAAGGCAAATAGTTGTAAATGCCAGAGCGCATGTGTGTCTGCGAGCAAGAGTTGTGACAGAGAGAGCTTTTAATTTTGTGAAGATATGGGATATACAGTTGAAGTCAGAAGTTTACATACACTTAGGTTGGTCATTAAAACTTGTTTTTCAACCACTCCACAAATATCTTGTTAACAAACTATAGTTTTGGCATGTCGGTTAGGACATCTACTTTGTCATTTTTTCAACAATTGTTTACAGACAGATTATTTCACTTAAAATTCACTGTATCACAATTTCAGTGGGTCAGAAGTTTACATACACTAAGTTGACTGTGCCTTTAAACAGCTTGCAAAATTCCAGAAAATTATGTTATGGCTTTAGAAGCTTCTGATAGGCTAATTAACATCATTTGAGTCAATTGGAGGTGTACCTGTGGATGTATTTCAAGGCCTACCATCAAACTCAGTGCCTCTTTGCTTGACATCATGGGGAAATCAAAAGAAATCAGCTAAGACCTCAGAAGAAAATCTGGTTCATCCTTGGGAGCAATTTCCAAACGCCTGAAGGTACCACGTTCATCTGTACAAACACAAACAGTAGTACGCAAGTATAAACACTATGGGACAACACAGCCGTCATACCGGTCAGGAAGGAGATGCGTTCTGTTTCCTAGAGATGAACGTATTTTGGTGTGAAAAGTGCAAATCAATCCCAGAAAAACAGCAAAGGACCTTGTGAAGATGCTGGAGGAAACAGGTACAAAAGTATCTATATCCACAGTAAAAGGAGTCCTATATCGACATAACCTGAAAGGTCGCTCAGCAAGGAACAAGACACAGCTCCAAAACCGCCATAAAAAAATCAAGACTACGGTTTTCAACCGCACATGGGGACAAAGATCATACTTTTTGGAGAAATGTCCTATGGTCTGATGAAACAAAAATATAACTATTTGGCCATAATGACCATCGTTATGTTTGGAGGAAAAAGGGGGATGCTTGCAAGCCGAAGAACACCATCCCAACCGTGAAGCATGGGGGTGGCAGAATCATGTTGTGGAGGTGCTTTGCTGCAGGAGGGACTGGTGCACTTCACAAAATAGATGGCATCATGAGGCAGGAAAAGTACGTGGACATATTGAAGCAACATCTCAAGACATCGGTCAGGAAGTTATAGCTTGGTTGCAAATGGGTCTTCCAAATGGACAATGACCCCAAGCATACTTCCAAAGTTGTGGCAAAATGGCTTAAGGACAACAAAGTCAAGGTATTGGAGTGGCCATCATAAAGTCCTGACCTCAATCCTATAGAAAATTTGTGTGCAGAACTGAAAAAGTGTGTGTGAGCAAGGATGCCTACAAACCTAACTCTGTTACACCAGCTCTGTCAGGAGGAATTTACCAACATTCACCCAACATGTGGGAAGCTTGTGGAAGGCTACCCAAAACATTTGACCCAAGTTAAACAATTTAAAGGCAGTGCTACCAAATACTAATTGAGTGTATGTAAACTTCTGACCCACTGGGAATGTGATAAAAGAAATAAAAGCTGAAATAAATAATTTTCTCAACTATTATTCTGACATTTCACATTCTTAAAATAAAGTTGTGATCCTAACTGACCTATAAAAGGGATTTTTTATTAGGATTAAATGTCAGGAATTGTGAAAAACTGAGTTTAAATGTATTTGGCTAAGGTGTATGCAAATGTATTTGGCTAAGGTGTACCACCTGGTGGCGGCTCGCCAGGAAGTCCAGGATCCAGTTGCAGAGGAAGGTGTTTAGTCCCAGGGTCCTTAGCTTAGTGATGAGCTTTGAGGGCACTGTGGTGTTGAACGCTGATCTGTGGATTTGAACAGCATTCTCACGTAAGTGTTCCTTTAGTCCAGGTGGGAAAGGGCGTTGTAGAGTGTGATCGTGATTGATTCATCTGTGGATCTGTTGGGGCGGTATGTGAATTGAAATGTGTTAAAACTTCTTCGGGATCGGTGTCCCTTCCACGGGATGGTTGAGCTAACATAGGCTAATTCGATTAGCATGAGGTTGTAAGTAACAAGAACATTTCCCAGGACATAGACATATCTGATACTGGCAGAAAGCTTAAATTCTTGTTCATCTAACTGCACTGTCCAATTTACAGTAGCTATTACAGTGAGAGAATACCATTCTATTGTTTGAGGAGAGTGAACATGAAAAGTTATTAATAAACAAATTAGGCACATTTGGGCAGTCTTGATACAACATTTTGAACAGAAATTCAATGGTTCATTGGATCAGTCTAAAACTTTGCACATACACTGCTGCCCTCTAGTGGCCAAAATCTAAATTGCACCTGGATCGGAATAATACATTATGGCCTTTCTCTTGCATTTCAAAGATAATCATTTGTATTATCTTTTACCAGATTAATTGTGTTATATTCTCCTACATTCCTTTCACATTTCCACAAACTTCAAAGTGTTTCCTTTCAAATGATACCAAAAATATGCATATCCTTTCTTCAGGGCCTGAGCTACAGGCAGTTAGATTTGGGTATGTCATTTTTGCCAAAAATTGAAAAAAAGGTGTAGATCCTTAAGAGGGTTTCTGGGATGATGGTGTTGATGTGAGCCATGACCAGCCTTTTAATGCACTCATGGCTACAGATGTGAGTGCTACGGGACGGTAGTCATTTAGGCAGGTTACCTTGGCATTCTTGGGCACAAGGACTATGGTGGTCTGCTTGAGACATGTTGGTATTACAGACTCGGTCAGGGACAGGTTGAAAATGTCAGTGAAGACACTTGGCAGTTGGTCAGCACATGCTCTGAGTACAAGTCCTGGTAATCCGTCTGGCCCTGTGGCCTTGTAAATGTTAAGCTGTTTAAAGGTCTTACTCACATTGGCTAGGGAAAGCGTGATCACTCAGTCGTCCGGGAAAGCTTGCGCTCTCATGCATGCTTCAGTGTTGCTTGCCTCGAACAGCGCATGGAAGTCATTTAACTCATCTGGTAGTCTCGTGTCACTGGGCAGGTCGTGGTTGGGCTTCACTTTGTAGCCCGTAATAGTTTGCAAGCCCTACCACATCCAATGAGCTTCAGAGCCAGGGTAGTAGGATTAAATCTTAGTCCTGTACTGACGCTTTGCCTGTTTGATGGTTTGTCGGAGGGCATAGTGGATTACTGTTTCGCTCCTTGAAAGTGGCAGCTCTACCCTTTAGCTCAGTTCAGATGTTACTAATCCATGGCTTCTGGTTGGGGTATGTATGTACGGTCACTGTGGGGACGACATCATTGATGCACTTATTGATGAAGCAAGTGACTGATGTGGTATACTCCTCAATGCCATCGGATGAATCCCTGAATATATTCCTGTCTGGGATAGCAAACAGTCCTGTAGCTTAGCATCTGCGTCATATGGCCACTTCCGTACTGGGCGAGTCACTGGTACTTCTTACTTTAGTTTTTGCTTGTAAAGCAGGAATCAGGAGGATAGAATTATGGTCAGATTTGCCAAATGGAGGGCGAGGGAGAGGTTTGTACGCCTCTCTGTGTGTGGAGTAAATGTGGTCTAGAGTTTTTTCCCTCTCGTTGCACATGTGACATGCTGGTAGAAATGAGGTAAAATGGATTTAAGTCTTCCTGCTTTAAAGTCCCCGGCCACTAGGAGTGACGCCTCTGGATGAGCATTTTCTTGTTTGCTTATGACCTTATACAGCTTGTTGAGTGCGGTCTTAGTGCCAGCATCGGTTTGTGGTGGTAAATAGAAAGCTATGAAAAATATAGATGAAAACTTTGTTGGTAAATAATGTGGTCTACTGCTTATCATGAGGTACTCTACCTCAGGCGAGCAAAACCTAAAGACTTCTTTCAAATTAGATTTCGCGCACCAGCCTTTTGGATTATAGCGGTCTGCTATAGGCTGTGGAGCATAGAGGGCTGTTGGCCTGATGCACATGCTGCTGTGCTGTGCCATGCCGCTTAAGCATTTATACTTAGCCTGTTTATCTTGAACACGTATATTCAATTAAGACTTGTTTGTAAGTCAATTTCCTTTTCTTTTCTTTTTTCTTTTAGTCATTTATTAATACTGGCGTCCTGCACTCCTGCACTCTGCACTTGGAGACCTTTTTGCAAGACTGCCTTCCTACATCTCTCTTGGCTAGTTTGGGTCCGTTATTAGGCTACACACATACACACACTGTCTGAAGCAAATGTATTAATCTAGGAGTGATAGTGCCTGTTGACAAAGATTTGGTAAGCATGAGTATTTTATGGGAACTAAACAATATAGAATGCCAGACAGAGGAAGCTACATGATGGAAACCATAGATTCATCTTTGTTTACTGAATGATAATACATAAATCACCGTTGATGAAACATAATGACATGCTGTAACCATGTTACCTCTTTAACAGAAACGCTACTGGCATGAACATCTCCCCTTGAAAATGAACAAATGTCTACACAAGGACTTGTTTATACTTTGCCAAATCCAGTATCAATCCCCAGTAGATTATTTCTCAACACTTTTTGAGTTTTAGTGAGTAGCACTGTTTTCTGATCATGACCATAAACAGGGAGACATACTGTATACACAAAACAAATGCTCTCCAGGAGTGACAGTGAGCTGAAAAATATTCAATCATTTGGTTCTTTCCTTACAAGGAACATAAACAAATGTGAAAATATTGTGTGTTACGAGACCTTTTCTGGCCCAATATCTGGTGTGTCATTGAAATAATGTGAATAAAACAACTGATAACCTATCTGAAAGTTGCCTGTCCTCAGTGAGAGTAGGACTGAGTCCATGACCCTGACTGTCTGACATGGAGCTGGGGTCTCCAGCGGCCATCAGGAACCCCACTTTGAGCTGCAGCAGTGGACCCCCTAAGAGAGACCCACTATGTTTCAAAAGCACCAAATGTCCAGTCTTAAGGAGTTATCTTTAACGGTAGCTAAGTTATACTGAACATCTGAAGACAATACACATGACTAGGGCCTGTAGCCAACATACATGTCTTATCTCTGGCGAGTTAAACAGCTAACAGGGGATGTTGTACTTTGTAAACAGTATTGTGAATGACACAATATGACCTACCTCATATACACCTGACCCTGGTGTCCGCTGGTCATTGGCACCACTACTCGAGGTCTCCACGGGTCACTGCACTGTCTTTCTGGGCAGGACAAACTCAAGATGTGGCTGCGCCTTGCTTAACAGCTCTCTGAAGTGGTCAAGGGCTATTGGATAGGCAGATGATGCTTTGACATTGGCCATTAACTGGAAGTATTGATATTGAATGATGTCCAGTGCGCAGCTATGAAAATTCTTTTCCAGAAATGAAGCAATGGGCCCAGAATGTTCTTATGTTTATGTTTGACTGAGATCACATCTAAATGCTACATCAGATAAGTTACAGGCTTCTTTCTTGAGATGCAATAGTTTATATGTTGAATTGCATACAAATGTAAAAATATATTTGATATTTCAGAATCAGTTACAATGAGCATGTAGGCCGACCATTAATCAACAGTTGAATTGAAATAGAAAATAGCATGTTTTTCTATTAATTTGTCATTAAAATAAAAGTATAAATGAAAAGTACAAGTGGAAAGAACATTTCGTTCAACGGAATTTCAAGGTTATTGCGAATACGCTACCTATTGCGCAACAAAATGAGAGGACCAGCCGAACGATTAGAAGATATCTCAATTCAAATCCTCCCTCCGTTCCCTACTTGTGATTGGATGGCGTACACCAGGCTGGGCGTACATGTCAGTCAAGAGGAATGGGTGCAGCTAATGTCTATGCCTGTAATGTCAATTTGGGTCTCAGATTGCATCCCAGTGTTTTGGCGTTAGGTCATCCTCACTCCTCTCCAAACGCAGAAGACTCACACTATGTGGTTGTCGTGAGACGCAGTTATTATTTTACTTGAAACAACACTGAAAGTGCACCTACCTACAGTAGGCATCGAATCCTTTTTTTCTGAGGATAGCCCATTGACAGTAAAAGGTAGCCAGCCTACCGGAGAGACCAAACCAGGAGCATCCGTGCGCTTTTCCATGCACTTTCCGAGGTAGCCTATTCTCGGGAAGCATGCTGCCTAGGCTATTGTAAAGGCACTGACAGCGCAGGCACCAACACTTTTTCTCATTCCATTTGAACAGTAACGTTATAACTTCTGGAATTACATCTAACGGACCTCGCGGATTTTATTTGGCGATTTACTTGACAGAAGGAAATAGTTTGTTTAGGCTTACATTTTTAACATAGGCTACGGATCTTGGGCTCATCATCATCTTTGAAATATGTTCAGGAAGTGTTTGGTAGCGTTCTTGAATTTTTCAATTCTGGTGCGTGTATTGATGTCTCATGAATGTACGCCATGTGATCTCCGGACGTGTCCGCCGAAAGCCTGCGAGAGCGGTCGGACTCTGGCCAGGGACCCGTGCGGATGCTGCGACCAGTGTACCCGGATGGAGTGGGAGCTGTGCGCCGGCCAGGACTGGGCACTGGGCTACTGCGCCTTGGGACTAACCTGTGCGGCTGTCAACCAAACGGGAGCTGTAACGCTCCCTGATATAGGAGTTTGTAAAGGTGGGTAGACTATGTCTAAAATAAGACTTCACTTATGAATAAAATAGACCCAATTTAATGTTGGTCTTGTTTCCCATTCTGAAATGTAAGCATTACCTAGAATGGCACAATCCTCTTTATTCTATAGTAGGCTAAAGGGACAATTCCATGATAACGGAATTACGCGGAGCTTTTTCAGCAAGTAGTCATTGTGCATAGAGGTGTATGGTTTGTTAAACTTTTATATCAATGGTTTTTGTTTGGCATATATTTTACAGTGAAAATTCAGTCTCAGCATAATTCAGTTATTGTGGAATTGCCCTCAGGCTACTAGGTAATTATTTCTCATTGATTGAATCCAGGCTGTATCACAACCGGGTGATTGGGAGTCCCATAGGGCGGCGCACAATTGGCCCAGCGTCGTCCGGGTTTGGCGGGTGTAGGCCGTCATTGTAAATAAGAATTTGTTCTTAACTGACTTGCCTAGTTAAATAAAGGTTACATTTAAAAATTAAAAATACAAAATTGATAGAAGAATGGGAGGTTTTGACATTGAGGTTTCAGCAACACGGTTATTCATTAACATCACCCTCAGCTCTGGGCAGAAAAGTCTCCATTGTAAGTGATTATTCTAATTTAGCTTGAGCACACCACAGTGGCCAGCTAGTTCATGATTCCATCGACTGTGCTGTGTGGACATTGTCTCTAAGCTCAGTGGGCTGGTTGGAGCAGTTCTACAGGTTTAAGTAGCTCTTGACTGCCAACAGAGGACCTCATGTTAGACTTTTCATTTCCCCCCTTGAAACCCCAGCTTTCTTCTCTTGCAGGCATGACAATAGGTTTGGCAACAAACCTTTGCACCATGCCTCCACGTCAGTATTACTTGAGTTCAGGCTTCCCTGCCAGGGCCAAATTTGAACATCTTAAAAGTTAATGACTATTTTCATTTGTCTGATTTAAAAAGCAGGGGCAGCCTAACAATGGGAAATGTGTATCTGTGCGTGTACACTTTACTCTGTCTTCATTTGATCCTGGAACAGGTTAGCTGTCCTTGTAGAAAGTGTTTTGCTGTAATGTGGTTGCACAATCAATGGGCTTGTGATGTGCCTCTGAGGGCTCCCTTGGGGTCAAGGCAAAATGGCAAAATTCTCACCAGCAGGTTTTCATTGGCAGATGTATCTGAATGACCTTACCATGAATCCCACAGTGGTGTCCCTGCCTTTCCTCCTATCAGATCCATGTCCTATACCAGTCCTTTACTGACAGTTTATTAAGCTGTTGTACACAATATATCCCTGGCTCCCAGGAAAATTATACTCCAGAGGATGGCTCTCCAAATCCTTTAGGACTTCAAGGGTACCCATCCATGACCGTTGTGTGTGTGTGTGAGTGTGAGTGAGTGTGTGTTTGAGTGTGTGCGCGCGCGTGTATGTAGCATTCTAAAAGGACAGCCAAGGTCAGCTTTTCACACAGTTGGTATGGCAGAACAGGAGTTGCCCTCTGAGGGAGCTGGGCATGGGGCATGGTCAGGATCACATCAAGCACCAGCCAGTCCCTCACCTGGACTCTGTCCAGACTGAAACAAAGTGATTGCAAGGGACTGACATTACCAGAGGTGAGGAAAAGCAGTCCCACGTTGGGGCCGGATCTACATGATCCTGCCCTCCATCATCACTCAGAGGGGTCTAGTGGTCCTGGGTCTCCGGCCCCAGGGTGTCCCAAGAAAAAGTGTCCTTGATTGGGCTTTATTTACAGGTTGTGCTGGCAGGCCTTAATCCCCCTCCACACCCATAGCTACCCCCTCTGTCAAATTAACAGCTTTGAATGTCTCTAAATGATGAATGCACTAATTGTAAGTCGCTCCGGATAAGAGCGTCTGCTAAGTTACTAAAATGTCTAATGTAAAAGTTAATGGCTTCCATGATTGAGTCATGCCTCTGGTCCCATGGCTGCAGGCTCCCCTACCCTCGGTGGGGTTGGCTGTGTGAGGGTAAATCAACACCTCCCTGTGTGTTTGCAGAGGCCACGAGGGCCAGGCTGATCCGGGATTTCCCTCCCGAGCCGTGGGTAGGGTCGCAATCAGGAGTAGGGGGTAAATGTTTCCAGTCTCTGACCCTTGCTTCTCTCTCCGCTCCTCTGCTCTAAGTCCTGTTGTTCTGGGTGGTCAATATGGAAGGGCAGAGTGTGAATTGTCATTAGGCCTATACTATTGTAGCCTGAGTTCATTGATGTGTCTTGCTAACATATTGACCTTTTTTGTAAAAAGAAAAATCGGGAAACCTGAAAGGGACTGAAATACGGGACGGAAATACAGCTGTCTTTCCCAAGCTCATCGGCGTGGGAAACTGTAAGGCACCGTTGAAAGTGTGAGTGTGAGTGAGTGTGTGTTTGGCGATTTACTTGAAAAAGTTGGACTTTCGTTGCGTTTATGGGGATCTCATGTCTGATTTGGGGGTTTTGAGTCCACCCCCGTAATTTGCACACTATGGAGGGTGATCAGGTCGAAGAAAGTAGACCATGTCTTCAGGTGACATCTGTAGTAGACAAGCATGTGTACAGTCAGTGAGAAAATAGCTGATACACATGATATTGAACAGAATGCTAAATATCCAGTAAGTGTAAGCTTATGAGGACTTTTATACTATGTGCATATTGTATATCAAGTGCAGCCAGTTAAAGTGGTTGTGTATTGTTATGACAGCTGTGATTAGGGAAAGTTGCCTGTGAATCCAAACACGTAACTCATTTAATCCCCAAAGGGTATTTCACCACTTGAGTGATATCGATGTTTTGCCCAGGGTGTTTTTATTTTGTCTGTCTCACTGTGTTAGTGCCACCTCTTCCCTCTCCAGAGCACTTAACATACCACCTCACAGAATGTCTGTCCTCGAGCCCAAAGACTGGACTCTGCGTCCTGTCCAGTCCACCACTCCTTCCCATCCTGTCCACTTTCCTCTTCCTCCAGCATTATCTAATGTTTCAAAGACTTCCTTTTGACCTTGCTATCAGCCAAAGGGCCTCAGAGGTCAACTTTCCCATCGCAGCTCTGGATGCCAAGACAAGCAGTCTCCATGGCTGAGAAGACTTCCCCAGAGACCCAGCCCTGATCCAGGCCAGCTGAGTGGGGTCATATCACAGCCAGGGGGTCAACCTAATCATTAGCTACAGTAATTAGAGGTTCACCCCCCCTAACCTCTCATTTAGCTTTGTCTACCTCCTGCCTCCTACTCCTGGAGGCCCCCTTTAGCACCCCACAGACACACTCAGACACGCACCATCAATGACTGCTATTTAAAAATACCCTCCCAGGCACAGGAAGGCCCAGAGATGGAACAAATGTGGAGGTGGGGATCATTTTAAGGTAACAGGAAATAAGAGGGAGAGTTTTGGCGCGGCAGGGGAGCTCCGTTTGAAAAGCCTGCCTCTCCCTCTACTCTCCCCAATATCCTGTCTGGTTTAACTCATAGGGACCATGACTGTCTGCCACCCAAGATTCACCTCTCTCTCTTTCAACTCTGGAAAGAATCCCTTTTGGAGTCTCCAGAATTCGCACATCAGAGGGAGATGTGGGTTTGTATAGGTGACCCTTATAGGCTACATACAGAGCACTTCTCAAGTACCACTTCTGGAAGGAATGACTGAATGTGCTGTACAATAATAGTTCATCGCTGCTTTCCCTTTGTTTGGTATTAATAAATTAACAACGTACATTTTCTTAAGTATTTTCATTCTAGCCAGCCAAGATGTCCATTCATACACCATCATTTTTAATCGTCATTGTCTCCCGGCCCCTAGCAGAGTATGAAAGCAAGGCCTCCCTTTCTGAGAGGAAAGAAGAAGAAGTACACCTTTACTCACCGATTACCACTCTATAGTGTTTTACCAGTTTATTTAGCCCAGCTCTTGTAATACATTCTGATGGGAACACTACTACTCATACTTCTAAATGTGTCTGTGAGAGAAGCCAGAGTATTTTGATAAGCAGTAATCAAGTCTCTACATTGTTGATTGAGGCCTGGAAGACAAGCCGTTGAAGGGAGAGAAGAGGAGCGCTGTATTGTGGTGTTTTCTGTTTGAGCCGGTTTACTCTGTGGCACGCAGGCAATGCATCAGGCATGAACACGACCCCCCTGTGGGGTCCCTGTGGGGTCCCTGAGGAGCAGAGAGGCAGCTGACGTGGTGGGTCTTCTGATCCTAGGGGTTTGGTGGTTATGGGGAGAGGGCCCCTGTCTCCCCTCCATCCTCCCCCCCCATTGTCATTAGATGTGTTTGTTTGTGTTGAGCTCAGCCTGGAGGAGCTAGCTACAGTATCTCAGAGGTAGGGATGGTTGGCTGGGCATGGGGCAAACACATAAGGTAAACGGCAGTAGCAAGGCAATGCATGGCAGGAACAGAACAGAGATGTCTGCTCTGGATCGCTTTGATGATGCTTCCCCCCTTTCCTCTCCTTTTCCCTCCTCTCCAGCCCCTCCCCTCTCTTCTCCTCTAATATCTCGTCTCCTCCTCTCCACAGTTCTGCCTCACAGTCCGGAGGCTGGGTTGGAGGATGAGCGCTGCCCCCTGCAGACAGGCTGTGACAGGGCCGGGGCCATGTGTGTGTGTGACACCCGTCACTCCTGCCTGGGCTCCTTCAGCTACCCTGACATGGAATCGTGCACGAGGGCCAGCAAGACAGGTGAGTTTCCCACAGCTAGCCGTCGGGAGCAAAAAAGACAATCCATTGAACATTGCTAATCCATACCAGATGTTGTACGCTGGTGACTAATGCTATTAACATGTGATAGTGATGACACACATGCTCAGGCTGAGGGTGGCCCCAATATGGATCTGTGTGGTGCCATTGTCAGTGACTCATGACATTGGACTATGTCCTGTCCCCCCTTCTCTTTCTTTTAGAAGGCCATAGACATGAGCACCAGGAGAGGCCCAGGGAGAAGTTTGTGGGACCCTCCGACCCAGCCTGCACGTTCTCTGGGTGCAACCTGACAGCACAGGGCTGCGTTTGTGAGTCCCAGAGCTGCCACTATCACTCCTCCTACATCAACCGCAGCCAGTGCCAGGAGGCCGCAGGTAACCTAGAACTAACCAAAAACGAACCAACGACTGCTCAAGTCATGATACAGTGGCTGATACAGTGGTTGATACAGTGGCTGATACAGTGGCTGATACAACTCTATTTGAGTTGAGCTCAGCTTATTAAGCATCTGTACCCTTTATACTCTAATATATACCTTGAGTTATGTGCTGACTGACTCATACCTGACTCATGTCTAGGTTGAAAAAATACAGTTTAAGACAACGTAATAGTTCCATGCTGAGCGTTCAAAAATAAACACATTCATTGTACCAGCGCTGTTGCTGATTCTACAGGATTAGCATTGATAACGTGACCAGTGGTCGGTAAATCAAGTAATAAAGTGTCTGTAGATCATTTGAAAAACGTTTAAATGAATCGATTTACAGTAAAACAGTTATGATATGTGTTTGCTGTGTAGTTAGCTGAAGTTCATTACGATTGTGTTTATTCTCCACTTTGATGGCAAACTTTCTGTACGGCTAACATTCACTTCCAGTCCGGCGCTGGTCCAATGAATTTGTTTATTTCCGAACACTTCTGCATGGAATGATTACCTTGTCTCAACCTTCTCGTCAACCTACGCCCATACAGTACAGCGAGTCAGCACAACCTGTGAAAAATCACAGAGATGTAGTAGACAATCAGTCAGTCTGTTCCAAAGTCCTTTCCATGTCAACACTGAGAGACAGAGTAGCAGGGAGAGGAGAATATACTGTGGACATATGAGGTGTTGGACATCTACGTACACAGTGTTCAGGCTGTAAAGTGTAACAGTGTAGTGCGTTGGCTGGATTCTCAGCCTGTGTCCAGGGTTAAAGCATGGAGTGAGGAGGAAGATAGACCTCCACAGAGCTCAGGAACCAGAGTGACAATTATGAGCTGTTTGTTTAAATGTGCCTCACAGAGAGGCTAAGGGTAAGTACCCATGTAGCTGCCTCTCTGACTGGCACTTCTAAGTGAGAACTGTTAATGAGGTGGGCTCTATTTCACCCCTTTGACAGAACTGTGTGAGAGGTGCATAAAACCAACATGGCAAGCTCTCTGTATGTATGAAGCACATTGGTCTCACTGAGGAAGTGCCAGCGAGTGAACTCACAGATCCTCTCTTGCTGTGTTAGTGGGAAGATCTCATCAATCTGCTTCATAATACTGCGTAGCCATGTTGTGCCAAAAAGTTAGACTCACGTCAGTTTACCGAGGACATTTGGTGAGTTTAGGAGGCCCAATTTAAGACAAGTGACTCGATCCACAACCAAGACATTTGTTTTAGCGTTGTTTGTGCTTTCATCCCTTTTTTTTCTTTGATAGTTCAGTTGGGACATTTGTATCATTCCTGATAATGTAAGGTCTGAGAGTATTGTATGATATGCCATTTAGCAGACATTGTGATCCAAAGTAACCTCCAGTCATGCGTGAACAAATGTTTTTACACATGAGTGGCCCCGGGGAATCAAACCCACCGTCCTGGCATTACAAGAACCATGCTCTACCAACTGAGCTAGAGAGGACCACAACATGTGTCATCTTCGGTTATAGGATCTACAAACAAGATCTACAAACAAACAGGGTCGTTACAGAGCATTTACAGTCCCTTGCCTGTGTATTTGGATATTTGAACGGAGCTGTTTGTTCTGTAAATCCCTCTAACAGTGTGGAAAAGTACACATACTGTACTATTGAGAGACAGCGTCATTGCCTTCTCCTGTGTCCCTATGAATAATATACAAGTCGTCTGCTGCATTTCACAACTTCCAGTTGTCTAGAGCAGCCAAGAGAGGACGACAGCGTGAAATCACACCACTGAAAACAGTAAACAACATTTTTCTGCAGCTTATGTGTTGTCGCTGCTCCACACACCCTTTAGACGGCCCGCATTAAGTAAGGAGGGTGTGTGTGTGTTCAGGGCAGTGATAATGAACTTATTTTGTCTGACTGGCTTGGCGGAGATCTTGCTGTCTGTCGTCAGTGCTTCTGTTATGATTAGTAACCCTGAGTGCAGTGCTCCTGAGAGGTCATGGAGCTACCCATCAAGTCAAGTAGTGATTTAGCTCTGGGTCAATGTGTCCCGTAGCTTGTGATGTCTACACATACTGTAAGCTCTGGTTTCGCTGCATGAGAGTTACAGCGATTCCAAACTTCACATGCAGTTCAAGATGAAAGCGGACCTTTTTTGCCAGTACTTGAAGCACTTTTTCAGCCATCCATTTGAACATAGCATCCTCTGTCTCTGCTCGGGGCTTGTACATTCACACATGGTAGTGGTTTGGGACTGGCTCTTAATGCTCGCTCTGACTCAGAGAGTAGAGTAGCCTTCTGAGGCCAGCCGACCGTCCTGGCTTGTGTTCCTGTTTACTGTTTGTTCGAAGACGTGGGGCACAAACCTCATTTGCAGCTTCACCGACTGCAGCGCTTGATCTCCAACAGCCATCTCTTAGTATCGCTAAGGGCTCTCTACATATGTACTGTCAGTATGCTGACGCACGTCTTGGGACTTCAAACAGGGGTCAATGTCATGATGGGTGCTGTGAGGTGGCGTGAACACAGGCACCCTGTGTTGCTGATGAGGAAGTATTAGACTGAATCTCTGAGGATTGATCAAATTAGTGGAAGAGGAGGAAGAGGTCAGAAGAGGAGCTTGTTCTGTAATACTTTGATTGATGTTGCTGATATGACCTGGTGTTGTAATGGCCCTGCGGAGAGTGGCTCTGGGAAGACAAGGAAGATTTAAGCCTGTGGGTTGTTACAGTCATATTACATCAAGGTATTTTAAACTCCCAACCATGTGACTGGTCCTCATGGCTAACCTCAGAAGGTTAATATGGGTGAAATGGGGCAGTATTAATGTTTAGTATAAGCGTATACTTTTTAAAGAACATTACAAGGGAGGAAGTGGTGTTGAGGTGGGTCAGACACTGGAGCCGTGCCCACCATGATGCCATGGAGCAAACAGACCTCGCCACCACAGAGTTGGCCCACCAGTAGTACCACACTCCCTCCCGCCCATCTCCTTCCCCTGAAAGCATCATTAGTTCTGCTTGGCCGCAGCCTCTTTGTGGCATCGCTATTACTCGCCAGTCCAGACCGCCAGTAGCTGGCAGGGATGCTAGACGTCTCTGTGTGTGTGTGTCGTCTGCAGAGGCTATGGCCTCTGTCGTGCCCAGCGAGCCTGCTCATGTCCCAGAGTGTGTGTATGTGTGCGTGTGTGTATATGTATGTGTGTGTGTGTATACAGTATATGTGTGCGTTTGTCTCTTGGCAGTGATTTCAGAGGGGAAACAAAACACAGTTTATCTTTTGGCTCAGACAAAGAGCTTCCCGCTAGGCAAAGTGGGATCGCTGTCTCAGCCTGTTGTCCTCTCACTGCTCCCAGTCACCCAGCTGATAGCTCTGCTTACCAGGCACCACAACTTTGCCCAAGCACTGCCCCAACCCAAGCCCCAGCCCCTGCCTCCAGCCTCAGATCCATTCCTGCCCTCCAGCCCCAGACTGACTGGGCAGCTGCAGAGCGTAGCCCCGTACTCCCTGGACTGACTGGGCAGCTGCAGAGCCGTAGCCCGTACTCCCCTGGACTGACTGGGCAGCTGCAGAGCGTAGCCCCGTACTCCCCTGGACTGACTGGGCAGCTGCAGAGCGTAGCCCCGTACTCCCCTGAACTGACTGGGCAGCTGCAGAGCGTAGCCCCGTACTCCCCTGGACTGACTGGGCAGCTGCAGAGCGTAGCCCCGTACTCCCCTGGACTGACTGGGCAGCTGCAGAGCGTAGCCCCGTACTCCCCTGGACTGACTGGGAAGCTGCAGAGCGTAGCCCCGTACTCCCCTGGACTGACTGGGCAGCTGCAGAGCGTAGCCCCGTACTCCCCTGGACTGACTGGGCAGCTGCAGAGCGTAGCCCCGTACTCCCCTGGACTGACTTTTATGTGTACAGCCCAATTCATGTTTTTATGTTCAGTGTCCTCTAAGGCAGATCCAGAAACCTTTAACTCTTTTTGAAGGTTCTCTCGTGGCCCATTTGTTACTGTTTCATACAACTTGGACCATATTTGTGCCATCTTTTCACTCCCATGCATTTTGTGCCAGCTCTGTAGTAGACAATTATCCATAGAAAGGTATTCTCTGCAACATTGTTCAGCCCGTTCAGCATGATAAAAGCTCACTCTCCCTGGCCCAATCTCATCTGACAATACCGAAGAAGGGTGTGTTGAGCTACTCTAGGCAGAGAACACTTGACCCACAGCTCTGCTGCCTGGGACACCAGGATCACGTTTTTCATCCTCAAATATTTAGCCTGAGCGTGAGAGAGCGAGGAGCTGTGAAGTCTGTGTGTGTGTGTGTGTGTGGACTGTGGGATGCTGCAGCTCTCTCTCCTGACACACTACTCTAACCAGAGTGTGATGTTCAGACGTCTATGTTTCCCTCTCCTGTGACCCTGTGCCTTTTGCCCTGAATCACCTCCCAGACATAGTTCTTTAAAATAGAGAACAATACAGACATTTTTAGCCTCAACCGCCAGTGGGCAATCGGCCAGACCTCCACAGCCTACGTGAGAGATGAGCCTGATGGGTCCCTTTGCGGACAAACTGTATAAAACCTGAGGATGTACCAGAGGCCCATGGAGGGCAGCTGTACTAAGACAGCTTTGTTCTCTGCTGACTTGTTTCCAAAGTCAGTCACTGAACAGAACTCACATTGTGCACTTGTTCCATGAGTAAACTCAGGCTGTCAACACAGCCTCCTCTGCCTACCAGAGCTGCTTCAGTCAGATGAATACTGTGCTCCTTGTGCTCTGTGTAGAAAAAAAGCTCATTTACATAGAGGTGTTTTCCTTTTTCTCGAATGGGCTTCTCGGAGATGCCAGAAATATGCATTGTTTACAATAGCCCATTCTGTGGTAATAAACCAATTTCTAAATCCTACCTCAAGCCCAACTTCAGGTTGTGTTGGTGCGTGTGTGTGCGCGTGTGTGCGTGTGTGTATTAATGCTTTCCTCGGGGGGTTGCTAGGTTTTCCATACTATCTCACCACCACAACAAGAGAACGTTTTGACCATTCTACAGACTGAATTTATTAAGCATGCCAAATTAGGTCTTTGTGTTTTTGTTTGCGTAAGCTGGAGAATAGCCACCATTGTAATACAGAGATTGCTTTTGTGACCACTGACTAGCTAATTACCCCATTGGTGCTTCTAGATAGAACACAAACAGAATGTGCTGAAATTCATCCTCTACTGAGTTTACCATACTGTTTCCATGCTTTGTGTCTGCCTATTATGTTCATAAACGGCTACAATACAATTCATTTGAATGACAATAGAGTGTCTGGCAGCTGGTTTTCCCAGCGTACTCCAGTCCACCCATTGTTAGATGTGAGTAAGCAATCTGTTTTCTTTGACTGGGGCACACAGAAAGTCTTGTTCAATGCAAACATTGCACAACATTTTATTTATGGCCACATCACTCTGTTGGACGGCAGCACACTCCGTGTTACTGCTATTAGATATAAAACCTCTGAAATCAGCCTGTAACTGAAGTTTATTTAACTAAAATGCAGGAATTAGGCCAAAAACCGTTAAACGGGTTGTTGCTCGCCCTAATTCAGGGGGAATCCCCCCCCTTCTCTCTGACACTATTCAGTAACAAAGTTGATCAATGCAAGCTTTGTGCCTGCCCCCACTGTTCACAGGTTCCTAGAGCAAACAGTACAGTACAGATACCTCATGCCCATGCACTATTTATTCAGGGAAGAATAAGTCCAACACTTCCTTCATCCTAAATTTAAGCCTGTCAGATCCCCCCTCCTCCCCCAAATATGACTATCCTGCTCAAGTCACAACTTCACTTTTACGGGTCAGGCAAACTTCAAACGACTGCATAGATGGAAGATTAACATGCCGGGTGAGCATTGGGTCGCACCGATGTGTTCAACCCTTGAGGGTTTGACTACTGAAAGTAATACTGCAATCATCGCTGTATGTGGAGTTGAACTGTCTGTCTGTGGAGCAACAGTCAGAACCTGGGCTCCAGTCCCTCTGTTTGCCATTTCAGTTTCCCATCTGGTAGGAACAGCCTCAGGGATCCTCTTACAGGCCCTCAAATGTCAGGGATGAGACACATCCTCTGCTAGAGTCGTGTTGCACCAGGGAACCGCCGAAAGTCTGGGAAGGACATCAACAAACCAGCTTCTGAAAGAGGCACAAACCCCAAGCCTTGTTACGCAATTTCTATTCTATTTCATTCTCTTTCCACCAAAACCATAATTCATGCAAAGATTGTAAAGTATTCTTCCATTACATTTCTCTCTCTTATGGGGCAATTAGTTATTTATTAGCTTCATGGCATTTCCTTTCCTAAAGGCCCAAGGGAAGACATTAAGTAAAAACGTAATTACCAATTTTCTCCTCTGTCATCAATCATACACTGCTTTATTCCACCCTTCCTCACACTCTCTCCCAGTCCTCCGTAACAGCCACAGATCTAACCTGGTATCCTACTAGCAGGAGATCTGTGAAATGATTTAGCCATTGACAATTACAGTGCCTTCAGAGAGTATTCATACCCCTTGACTTATTCCACATTTTGTTGTGTTACAGCCTGAATTCAAAATCGATTAAATAACCACCAGGTTTACCTTTTAGTATTTTGCCTATGCTTAGCTTCATTATGTTTCTTTTTTATCATGAAAAACTCCCCAGTCCTTAACGATTTCAAGCATACCCATAACATGATGCAGCCACCACTGTGCTTGAAAATATGGAGAGTGGTACTCAGTAATCTGTTGTATTGGATTTTCCCCGAACATAGCACTTTGTATTCAGGACAAAAAGTAAATTGCTTTGCCACATTTTTTGCAGTATTACTTTAGTGTCTTGTTGCAAACAGGATGCATTGTTTGGAATATTTTTATTCAGTACAGGCCTCTTCTTTTCACTGTCAATTAGGTCAGTATTGTGGAGTAACTACAATGTTGTAGTTACTCCTTCCTAACTCTGGCAATTGAGTCAGGAAGGATGCATGTATCTTTGTAGTGACAGGGTCTATTGATACACCGTCCAATTGTCATTAATAACTTCACCCTGCTCAAAGGGATAGTCAATGTCTGTTTGTTTTTTTACCCATCTACCAATAGGTGCCCTTGTTTGCAAGGAATTGTAAAACCTTCCTGGTCTTTGTGGTTGAATCTGTGTTTGAAATTCACTGCTCGACTGAGGGACCTTACAAATAATTGTATGTGTGGGAAAAGGAGAAGAAGTAGGCATTAAAAAAAGTAGTATTTTAAAAAAAATATCATGTTAAACACTATTTTACTCCTGAACTTATTTAGGCTTGCCATAACAAAGGGGTTGAATACTTATTTACTCGAGACATTTCAGGTTTCCTTTTTTAATTAAGTTGTACAAATTTCGAAAAACATTATTCAATTTTGACATTATGGGGTATTGTGTGTAGGCCAATGACACAAAATCTAAATGAAATCCATTTTAAATTCAGGCCGTAACACAACAAAGTTTGGAAAAAGTCAAGGGGTGTGAATACTTTCTGAAGGCATTGTATAGGACCGGACATGAGTCTGCAGCACCCAATCCATCGACTCTGTATGCACAACAGTGACACGGTTGAATCAAAATAAGCAATGGTTAAGGATTGTGTAATCCAAGCTTCGTAAGGTAGCTTCTGTTCTTCTGCAATATGAGACAGAGGGGCACTCCGCTTTTCTTTTCCTGAAAGTGTTCAAAGTACACCCCTGTGCCACCTGCACTCCCTAACCAGAGTATGAAGACCATTATGTTGGCTCTGGCATATCGATAGACAAACGCTTCCAGGTATGCTAAGTGTAGTGTGATTTCTAAAATAAGGCTCAGGGCAGGAAAAAAAAAGGCTGAGTAAAACATGGCCTTGTATTAATGGCTGGTGAGATGGAGAGCCTGTTTGGATTGAGAGCTGGATCCAGTGGGTGGGCAGGCAGGGATCAGGAAAGGTCTCAGACAGGATGTGCTGAGAGGTTTGTCGTGTCTAGAGACGAGCATAGCTCTCACTCTCCGTCCTAACAGGATGCTGTAAAGCTGTCACGGAGTGAAGGGGATCTGATGACTGCAACATGAGCAACACTGTTCCACTAACACTGTATGCAGGCCAGGGAGCCCCACTCCTCTCCCCCCTTTTCCCCTGCCACCTAGCAAACAGTGTGGGCACTGTTGTAGCCTGGGTTGAAGGTGGTGTTACAGCATGCCTTACAAAGGCTTGTTATTGTATGTGACTGACTCTGTGTGTGTGTGTGTGTGTGTGTGTGTGTGTGTGTGTGTGTGTGTGTGTGTGTGTGTGTGTGTGTGTGTGTGTGTGTGTGTGTGTGTGTGTGTGTGTGTGTGTGTGTGTGTGTGTGTGTGTGTGTGTGTGTATTTCAGAGGAGCTGAAGTGTGCCGCGACCACATGTCCTGCTCTGCCGGTGCCTTCCTGTCCTGAGGGCTCGGTTCTGACCAAGAGCTACACTCCCCCTGCTGGCTGCTGCCCCACTGTGCCCCCCCAGTGCACCTGTGACCTCCGCGCGTGCCACAAGCCCCAGTGCCCCTCCGGCCAGAAGACTGTACAACTCAGTCAGGCCACCGGCGAGCCAAGAGACTGCTGTGACGTGTTCGAGTGCCAGAAAGGTAACGTATATACGCGTAGTACGCCATGAATTTGATGAGAGAAGTGGTGCTGGTGTGAAATTTAACACCTTTTCAGATGTGATTATTTTAATCAGACACAATTTTTCCCCCAAAGTCCCAGTTTACCAAATTGATGAAAAGGAGAGTCAGTAAATAGGTAATTTGTTCAAATACATTTTCCTGGGGTGTAGCTGCAAATAATCTCAACGCCACAAGGCAAATTAAACATAATGGATCTCATGCATATTGTGTGTGTGAAGCGTGCTCGCAACTGATGTTCTCACCCTCTGTGTGTGTCTGTCTGTGTGTGTGTTTGTGGGAGAGAGAGAGAAATAGAGAGCAGATGTTGGTAGTTCGGCCAGTTCACTCACCTTCTCCAACAGCACATTCACAGCAGCTAGCTAATCAGCCAGCCAGCTAGTCAGGGATGCAGGGAGTCAGAGAGGGATGGAGGGAGGCAGGGAGAGACACAGGAAAAGAGGGAGTCAGGGAGGGAGGTAGGCAGGGGGAGAGGCAGGGAGAGAGGCAGGGAGGGGACCTGGACCTGGCTGTTTACTCTGCGCTCCCAGAAAATATTTTCTGTTTTACCAACAGAATAAATTGTGCAGTGTCAAAGAGTTCCTGCCTGGTCACATGTCCAAAAGGAAAAGGTTCAACAGTTAATTGATGGGATTGCTTTTTATGTGCTTCCAGTCTTCCAGGGGGAGTGTAGTCGAGTCAGTCAGGCCGGCAGGGGCTGAATGGCGGCTGCAGAAGCTAGGGGATCAGTGTTTTGATAACAAGCGTCTGCTGCTCTTTGGGTCTGGACTTGACGCCCTTTGTGCCTCCCCTACTGGCAGTTAGCTCTGCATGACTGCGTCCACATTAGAAAAACACAGAGAGGGACTGGGGATGAAGATATGGCACATACCCCCCCTAGTTGGGTGCAGTGGTAATTTTAGCATGTAAATGTTGGTGGGGCAAACTCAAATATGCATGCTAGCAAAGCCACCTCACAACACAACACTAAACAATACATTAATTGCACTATAACGGTGACAAACGGTTCCCACAAACTATTAGGGCATACATAAAGCTGTCCCAACAGCAGAGCTTTATTTTCAGCATCATGGAGTGAATCCTTACCACTGCTACACCTGGCTACCAGGGAAGCCTTGTCTGGCAGCAAAACAGTTCATTCAGCCTCACTTAATGCCTTTTAAAAAAAGATGATATGGCTGACTTGCTTAAAATGACAATTGAGATGTACAAACTATGGCATAAGGGAATGATGAGCGGATGAGAGGCAATCTGTACGTACGTAGTCAATATAACTATTTGTTCAGCACTTTTGAAATGTACAGCGACAGAATTCAGAACTTGGGCCGTTCTTACAGTTTTCTCCTTGTACACCAAGTCAGAACCGTAGGATAAATAAAGGGGGCATATAAGCAGACATTGAAAGCTTTTACAATAATCAAGGATGATATTTCTCTAACACAGGCTGTAGGCTACATGTACACCACCAAGTTAGTACAGTAGGATAAGTTGTAAGGGGGAAAAATACCAAATTATTAGGGTGAGGCACATGGGCTACTAACAGCTTACTACACAACATACACTTAGTATTAATGTCTTAGCTACAGTATACATATCTCCCTGGCATATTACATAATTTATGCAGCAGCATACAATACATTTTTGGACTCACCTTGTTGTGCTGTGTTCACTTGAACAGGACCGTGGTGTGGCGGGCTTTCTTGTGGGCAAATTCTGTCATCAAAGTCTGTCATTCTCTGGATTTATGGTGCTTTCAAGACAACTGGGAACTCTGAAAAAAACAAGGTTGATTAAGGACGTCAATGCTCTTCAGGTCGGAGCTCTAAAAAGAGTTCCCGACTTGGAATTCTGAGTTGGATGACTGTTCAAAACATATTTTCCCAGTCTGAGCAAATTTTTTTCAGAGTTCCCAGTGGTCTTGACCTCACTGAAGTCTGAGATTTCCCAGTTCAGAGTTTCCAGTTGTTTTGAACATGGCAGAAGTCATGCTGGATTGACAGGATGCCCAATGTATCAAATAATGTTTATGTCCAATGGCCGATGAGCACAGATATATTTTATTTATAATTTCTCTTCATATGACAAGGCTTGAAAATAATTTTCCAGTAGACTGTCGACTTGATTCATTATGATGACTGCTTGTCTAGCTTGCTAGCTAAGATTTTGAAAGTATGATGTTGACATGATCACTCCAATCAAAGCTTTGGTAGATATAACGATAATTTTACCTGTGGCCAATGACCTTGAGCCTTCTTGGATGGGCACTTCTAATGTAAATCTACGGCAGCACCCAAGGGGCGTACATTTTCAAGCTCTACCCAGTAGATTTTGAGGTGACGTAGTGTCCCAATGAGTGACAGAACACTGAGCCAATCACGATGCAACTAGAGAACATTACCAACTCCTATGCTCTGTATTTTCCGCTGGCTTCCCCACCACAACAGAAAGCACTGAGCTAGGCTGAAATGGCTTTTATGTGGCTTTATTAACTCAACTCAATTTACGTTGTTTGCAAACTGATATGTGGCATGTATTAATGCCAAAATAACATACAAAACAGGCAACAACAACAAAACAATTGTTTTTTGTTTAGTTATTTTTTGCTAAACAGGTGGGGTTCAAAATGAATGATGGTTCGCTAATGGTTGGGTCACTCACAAACACTAAAGCCCATCCACAAAACATATTAAATTATAATCAGGTCCATTAATCACCAAGTTTGGGATTCTTAGAGTATTTTGCGATGGAACACATAATAGTACCCGACTTTCAGTGACCTAAGGCATTGAACAAATGTTTTTACAGACCAGAGGTTGGCTTTTGGTGGGTATTTGGTCAGGGTCAGTGTACAGAGTACTATGACAATGGGGCTGACCTGTGTGTTTTGGCCATGTTTGGCGAGACGTTTCCAGCTCTGGCTGAAGAATGGGTCTGGGTGGCTGGGCAGGAGCTGGCATGGCCTTCCTGACCTGATGTCATCTGATATTACAGATGGTTCCAAATGACCGTGTTAACAGCAGCCTACTGTTTATCAGCCCTTCGACGAGCAAACAGTATGGACTTCATCACGTGTAGCATGGATTTAGGTTTAACCACAACTTGATGTGGACTAGTATGGCACTTGCTTTCCAAGAATATTAAAGCCGTGAACATGAATCAAGCTCTACAACCACACGAAGTGTCTGGCAATTTTAATCAAGAATGCATGGTAGAAGTCTTGATGTGCATTATATTGGAGGAAATTGGATTCACCAGAATTAATATGCTGAGACCTTTCTGCTCCATTGAGAAAAATCCCTCAGATATTTTGTTTATAATTTGTTTGACATTTTTGTTTGCTGGAAGAGACAGTCACACCATGTCAAATGTAATGAATGTTTAAGGATGGGCCAAGGTCAGGTCCAGTCTGATAAACAGTCCAAACCGCCTACCCAACGCTCGGAGGCGTCCGCATGGTCCTAAAGCACACCGTCGCCTCGTTTTGTATCACATTCTAATGATAAAACTGGGGTGGGACAAAATGCATTTTCAGAATGTCCCCGTCCCCAGTGAATGTTGATCCCCTGGTTTTATGGCACATTCAGCCCCAGCCACTATCACATCCTCAATTAGGATAGGACTGGGAATCAGAAAGCATGAATAGAATTTAGTGTCCCGGCCGCAAGTTTGTTTTAGGGATTACCTTCAACAAATACTGTGGAAATCACGTGAACATCCTGCCATTTGACTTCCTATTTTTTCCAAAGCATTATAATTTTTACCGTGCATTTACATTTCTGCCTGGCAAAGTGCTTATTGCATTTTCTCTCCTAGGCTGTGCTGCACGCAATGCAGGCAGGGAGGGAGGGAGATGGAGATGGAGAGAATAAGAGAGGAAAAAACAAATCCCTGCTTTACTTTCAACTCAGTTGGCCCACCTGCTTTGTATTAGAGTGCAGGGCTGGTCCAGAGGGCAAGGAGAGAAGCGAGGGGTCAGAGCAGTGCTCTATCAGGGTATGGTATACAGATGGAAACCTTAGTGGGGCTAGCTACATCTGTTAGCATCTGGGCACCCTTGACTGCTAGAGCCAGGCTTCTCCTGTGTGGTGCTGGTGCACCGGTTATTTACCCCTCCCTTCCCTCCACCGCATATCAAACCATGACCATGACTAGTTTACTTAATCACTCTCCTGCAGTAGCTACATCATCATGGTTAATGTGGTCTTTCAAGACCCTGAGTCATAGGCATTGTCAGTGAAAGTGTAAAAGACAAATGGCTGTGTGGTAATCACAGTTAGTTTGTCAACATCCCCTCTTGTTTCTTTGGCAATAATGCAGAATCCATTTGAATGAAATAATGGAAATGTAAATTATGGAACTTTAATAAACTAAATAGAGAATGGTCTTGTCCTTCAACTCTCTCTCTCTCTCTCTCTCTCACACACACACACACACACACACACACACACACACACACACACACACACACACACACACACACACACACACACACACACACACACACACACACACACACACACACACACACACACACACACACACACACACACACACTCTCCCGGAGTGTTCAGGAGCATCGCGTGCAGTGAGCGGACAGTTTTGTCTGCGAGGCGGCTGCTCGGGGCTTGTTATGGGTCTCCAATGATCCGTACGGTAGTCATTGTTCTATGGGCCGGTGTTTGGAGACAGACAGCTGAGGTTTCCGGTACTTACGCTGGCTTTACTGGGCCTGTCTGCTGTCTGCATCCCAGCTCTCCAGACCACACTGTACCAGCACAGGCTGCTGCTGTTTTCTGTTACCCAGCGCTGGGATGAGCTGAGCTACGCCGCGAGTGCTGTCTCCACCAAGACTTCACAAATCTCTGCTAAATTCCACATAATGGAGCTGGCTTCATAGTCTAATGCTGTTGGAGCCCAGTACCCAGGGCTCTTGGCCCAAGTGCCTAGCTCCACACAACTTTACCACAACTCACTGCTCTTCCATTCACAGCTAGCTACACTGGAATTATTGCTTCTGAGTTAATACACAGATACAGAAGCAACAAACTCATTCTGTACACGGATGCAGAAGCAACAAACTCATTCTGTCCCGGGGTGGATAATGTATTTTATACATACCAAATGGGATGGTTTAGCATAGTATGTTCATTTATTTTATTTATGTATTTAACCCTTATTTTTACCAGGTAAATTGGCTGAGAACACATTCTCATTTACAGCAACAACCTGGGGAATAGTTACAGGGGAGAGGAGGATGGGGATGAATGAGCCAGCCGTTAGTGTTAGTTAGCCATCAAGAGCCCTACATATCGTTCAGGTTGACAGCATCTGTTTCCTCTTCCACTTTTCCCAGTTTCTCCCAAGTGTGTCCACAATGGGAAGGAGTTTTCAGAGGAGGAGGTGTACCGTATGGACCCGTGCTGGCTCTGCCAGTGCCGAGGAGGGATATCCTTCTGCTCCAAAGCAGAATGTGCGGAGCTCGACTGTGAGAACTTCTACATCCCGGAGGGAGAATGCTGCCCCGTATGCATAGGTACACACATCAAAAAGTTAAACAACAGTATCTATAACAGATATAGATAAGTGAGGTTTTGTATGACACGACTAGATTTGTGGAGGTGAGCCGTTTGTGATTAGTGTTGAGTGTGGCCAGACTGGCAGTGGAGGCACTAGGGAGGCAGGGAGGCAGACGAATCGAGGAGATAAGGCTTTAGTACACTCCCCCAGGGCACCCAACACGCCATACAATGGCCTTACTTACCTTAGTCGCTTCCTTTTACATACAGCTCGACTCAAGAGTCATTAACATGCTTCACATACAAGGACCGGTAGAAAGAATGAGCAATGTGTAGGAAGTCAGGAACATAAACTTCCTTTGAGTGACTGCTTTGGCTTCATTATATCTGGTTGCCTTAATATGGAGGGAGACCTGTTTGTACCTGACCTCCTCACTAAAACACATGTCCTCAGAGGCAGGTAAAAACACTGTTACCTGCGGTTGGAGCTGTTGAAAGGGTTTGGGGAGCGCATGTGGACAACAAATTACTGTCTCGTGAAGTACACTGATCAAAAAAAATAAACGTAACAATTTAAAAGATTTCACTGAGTTACAGTTCATATAACGAAATCAGTCCATTGAAATAAATTCATTAGGCCCTAGTCTATGGATTTCACGTGACTGGGAATACAGGTATGCATCTGTTGGTCACATATACCTTCAAAAAAGTATGGGCGTGGATAAAAAAAACAGTCAGTATCTGGTGACCATATTTTGCCTCATGCAGCGTGACACATCTCCTTCGCAAAGAGTTGATCAGGCTGTTGTGGCCTGTGGAATATTGTGGAATGTTGTCCCACTCCTCTTCAATGGCTGGGCGAAGTTGCTGGATATTGGAGGGAACTGAAACACGCTGTCGTACATGTCAATCCAGAGCATCCCAAACATGCTAAATGGCTGACATGTCTTGTGAGTATGCGGGCCATGGACGAACAGGGACATTTTTAGCTTCCAGGAATTGTGTACAGATCCTTGCGACATGGCCCGTGCATTATCATGCTGAAACATGAGGTGATGGCAGCGGATGAATGGCACGACAATGGGCCTCTGGATCTAGTCACAGTATCTTATGGTAGAGAAATGAACATAAAATTTTCTGGCAACAGCTCTGGTGGACATTCCTGCAGTTAGCATGCCAATTGCACGCTCTTTCAAAACTGGAGACATCTCTGACATTTAGTGTTGTGTGACAAAACTGCACATTTTAGAGTGGCCTTTTATTGTCCCCAACACAAGGTGCACCTGTGTAACGATCATGTTGTTTAATCAGCTTCTTGGTATGCCACACCTGTCAGGTGGATGGATGATCTTGGCAAAGGAGAAATGTTTACTAACAGGGATTTAAACAAATGTAAACAAACGTTTTAATGAAATAAGCTTTTTTTTGTGCGTATGGAAAATGTCTGGGAACTTTTATTTCCGCTCATGAAACAACACTTTACACGTTGCGTTTATGTTTTAGTTCAGTGTATAATGGTGATGGTGGTGGCCAGATTTGTCTGCCTGTGTTTTTGTAATTGATCAGACACATGAGATGGAGGGAGGTTTTTAGAGGTCAGTGTCAGATGTACACCTGGAATGTTCAGCCCCTGAGATGGTGGGGAATGCTTTCATCTTGTACCCCTGCTTGGCCATAGAAAGCTCCAGTCATTGAGGAGGCTATAGTCAGGGTTATTGTTGTAAGCTGGGGGTGGCACCTGGTGCATGGTTGTTATTAAGAGGAACCTCCGGTTCTGTACCTGATAGCTGTCTCATTTACAAGGCAAAGCTGCATACCTGTTCTAATCCTTTTCGTAGGCTGGTCAAGTCACCTAAAACCCTGGAAGTGCTTGAAGGCTTGTGTGTGAGTGCAATACAATGTGTATTTTTAGGCTCACTATTGATAGTGTGAGAAATGGATAGAAAGAGAAAGAAAGGGATGGATAGATAGAGAGGAAAGCAAAACTGCTTCATATTTGTGATAATTACACCCAGATGGAGGAATCACAGCAGCCAAATCTCTGCTGGAATCAAATCTGGTAAATAGGACGTTGGCCTTAGGGATACCCCCCTTCTTCACCACACACACACATGCACACACACACACACACACACGTGCGCGCTACCCTCAGACCACTTAACCAATTCCACCTCACACTGCTGCTGTGGTAATGGCCTGCCTCTGTTACCAATAAACAGTTGAACAAAAACCAATTATGGTCATTTATGGCAAACTCTTAAGTCATCAGAACAGGTTCCCAGAATTCTAAGCACAATGTGTTTTCTGGGTTGCCTCTTAAACAGTTGGCTTTATTATGTTGCTGTTCCTAGACTTCAAACAAATGGGCAAAACCGCATGTTATGCATAAAATGCTCTTAAACGGTATTTCTTGCTTTGGAGTGAAATTTTTGACAGTGAACCCTAAACTGGTCTTTGGCCTTTGGGGGCACTGGTGAAACTGGATCTGTGTGACATGCACATGGCTGAGGGTAACTCCTCTTAAGGGGAATGACTGGACACTGCAGAGACAGGAAATTAGATATGTCTGTCTTGCTTTGAATTAACTAATCTCGCTCCAATGTGAATTGCTCCGATCCCATGCTCTTCCATCTAGCTCTAATTATGTACATTATACATTAGATGTACACTATATGTACATTAGATCCCTGTACAGTTACATCCTCTCTGACTCCTTAAATCGCTTTGGAGTGTTCTTCTCCTGGTCCCTCCAGTAATATCCTGCTTCCCTCACCTCTGATTCCACCCTGTACTTTGTTAACTCAATTACGTGGATATGGACATACAATGAGTATACAAAACATTAAGAACACCTGCTCTTTCAATGACAGACTGACCAGGTGAATCCAGGTGAAAGCTATGGTCCCTTATGAATGTCACTTGTTAAAATCCACTTCAATCAGTGTAGATGAATGGGGGGAGACAGGGTACAGAAGGATTTTTAAACCTTGGGACAATTGAGACATGGATTGTGTGTATGTGCCATTCAGAGGGTGAATGGGCAAGGCTACTTTTAAGTGCCTATGAACGGGGTATGGTAGTAGGTGCCAGGTGCACCGGTTTGTGTCAAGAACTGCAACTCTGCTGGTTTTTTCACGCTCAATGCTTTCAACACCTTGTAGAGTCCATGCCCTGACGAATTGAGGCTGTTCTGAGGGCAAAAGGGGAAGGGGGGTGTTCCTAATGTTGTGTGTCATACATCATTTGTACCACACAGCATTTACAAGTAAGGATGGTATACCAAAACAGCACAGTATAGTTCCCACACTTCTCTCCTTCTGATCCGAGTCTCTATCTGTGTCTCCCTCTCTGTGTGTCCAGATGTGGAGCTCCTGTCTATGGACAGCACGGAGGCCAGCTGCTGGGTGAACAACAAGCTGCGTGGCCACGAGGAACAGTGGAAGGAGGATGACTGCACCTTCTGTCAGTGTGTGGATGGAGACCCTCACTGTACCGCCATGGCCTGCAAACAGAGCTGCCAGAACCCAGTCAAGATCCCGGGAGAATGCTGCCCCTTCTGCGAGGGTACACACACAGTCGCACGCGCACACACACACCTGCTTTATAAATGCATGATCATTCTGTACCTAATCACATACAGCATTGAAGTAGTTGGAGATTTCAGTTTGAAAATAGCAAGGAACAAGTCCAATTTTAGCATGTTCTAGACATACCCCTTGTTGTCAAAAGCAACTAATGTCCTCATAAGGAAATATCTCACGTCGCACTTCTCCAGAAGCTTAATATTGCACGTGCAAGCATTTGACATACCATACGTTTTAATGGAAGATTGAATGTTCCTTTCATCTAGCCTAATAGGGCAGTAAAGACTGTATAACATAATGTATACTCAGTTTTTAATCTAATAACATTTTTGAAAGCACAACAACTTCAATGTTTCTGATGTTTAAGGGTCAGGGGCACCATAAATTGTATCTGTCATTCCATTGAGCTCTTCGTATAGCCAACATAGTGTATCTGTCAAAACTCGGCAGCTGATTTTCAGGAAAACACCCCCATTAATGCAACCCCCTCAAATGTCAATGTAGCTATATCAGATGTGCAACAAAACAATGTACAGTACATCCGCCAATTGACGTCTTCATCTGTTAATGGAACAATTCCTACTTCGTTGGATCAAGCTACAAATCAGTTGTGTTTTACAATACAGTCGCTTTGAGATCAGAGCCTGACTGGTGGAACAGAACTGTTGGATAGTCTCTCCCCCTGCAGCTATGTGGAGGCCATGTTGGTGGCTCATTAAAGGGGAGGCCGCATAGCATTCTTCAGCTGCAGGCTCCTTTGTGATTTTTTATTGGTCCAGCCCGCAAAACGAGACCCACCTGCATGAGGTGCAGCTTAGAGTGAGAACTTAAGGCTGCTTAATTGGAGTGGATCACTGTTTTTTTGTGAGCATAATTAGTTACAGCTTGTTTGGTGCTCCTCCCACTGAACGTGGCAAGATAATGGGGGGGCTCCCTCCTTACCCTCCCAGACCCCCACCTTCACTTCCCCTGGTTGTGCCTCGTACATGTGTGGCCCAGGCCAGCAGAACACCTCATCGCTGACAGGCTCCAATGAGGATGAGGCCCTGACCAGGTCCAGAAGCCCTCTGGGTCTGTCCAGTGCCAGCCTCTGACTCACCAGACTCCCACACAGGGCCTCTTCTGTTAGGGGAGAGAACCAAGGCAAGGCGTGCTCCTGCACTCCAGGTCATTTAGACAACATGTGAGGTGCTCATTCATCAGAACCCTTTGATAGAGAGCACCTACAGTATCTGCTGTAATGGGCCTGCGTTTATCTCTTATCACAGAACGCTCTGATGGGAGCAACGTGAACACTGAACTATTTCTGTTGGCATGGAGATGAATGTGTAACATTGCGTGTGTCTAAATGCACGGTTCTTTACTCTGAACTCTCATAAAAGCCTAATTTGAGAATAGTATGACATGTCTGTGAGTGTTATAGGCTTCATAGTGTCATATATAGTATGGCATGTCATAGAGAGTTATAGCAGCATCATATGAAGGTTATAACCTACTGTTCTATCTCACAGAGCCTTCGTATGAGACAGTGAGCCCCATGCTGTGTCCTCGTCTGGAGAACTGCTCTCGATCAGGGAAGGACTGCCCCTACGGCTTCCGGCAGGACGACAACGGCTGCCTGCTCTGCCAGTGCCTCAACCGTGAGTCTCATACGGGATGCAAAGGGTTAAACCCGGATACACAAACACACACACACACTGTAAACACACACATACTGTAAACACACACATACCGTAAACACACACATACTGTAACTTGTTTAAAATGACGATTCCCTGGCACGTTATCTCCATAATACAAACATAAGCACACACACTAAGAAATATCTGTCGCACCTCATTTGTTTCCATGGCTGTGTAGTATTTGTTATAAGTTGTAGGAATTCTCAAATGGAAAACCCTAATGCAAACTAACATGGTGTTGATAGTAAGATGACCTCTATGTGAACTATTTCAGATGAATCCTGCCCTGACCTGGGGACATACTGCTCCCTGCAATGCCCCATGGGATATGAGAAGGATAACTTTGGCTGCGAGGTGTGTGAGTGCAGCGCTCCAATGCCCAAGTGCCGACCCCTGACCTGCAGCAAGACCTGTCCCTACGGATATGTGTAAGTCCTCTGAATGGTCTCCACATCTTCAAGTTAAGCACTGCTCATTATTCACCCCTTAGTTTCCACGCTGATCAAAGGCTGTTACAGCCCCAAAGCCTGAAGTAATTGTGATTTGTCTGGTTTATTATTGACATGGGCCCTAACATACAATCCGGCCTCTCGTTAGCTGGAAAAACACACTATGTTTCTACTATGTACTTATAAATAGACCTCTTCCGCTCATTGTTTGTTTTGTTCAGTCGTGTATTCTGTAAAGATCTAGACTTTAACTGCGTAAACTCTTTTATTTTGATTTTGGTTATTTGACAAGTGCACTATTACTCACACTGTGAAATCTTTGGCTCTGGCAATGGAACACAAGCACTGTATCTTGGCTGACAGTGCTATCAGACTCTGTAAAAACATGACTGTAGATCAGTGTGTACAGACAACATCATCATTCTCCAGGTGGAATAGTTGGCAGGGTGCAGTGCCAGGTCTCACTGGGCAGAGAGGAAGTATATTGTTACACACCTGGCAGCCTCACCTTCTCCCCACCTCCTCAGATATGAAGGGCCAATCAGGGCCAATCAGGGGCCAATCTGTGTCTCTGTGTGACCAGTGCAGTGTCCGGTGCTTCGGCCCCTCTACCCCTCCCCCCCGCGCTTTCATAAATCATCTTTCCGTCTCAAAACAACGATCAAAAACACATCCGCACAAAAGCGGCCTCTATGAAGTGTATACAGTGGGATTCTTCTGGTATCTGAACCTGGCTCTCTGGAGCCTTCGCTCAAGATTGTGCCTGATATGTCTGCACAGGATGCTAGCAGAGAGTCCCCCCGTGGGGGAAGAGGAGCAGGAAGCATAAATAAGCACCAGTTCAGGGCCGGCTTCAGAAGTCTGAATCCTCGATGAGCCAAGCAATGCATCAATCTTCTAGCAGAGTGGTGCTCCTATAATGGACTAGTGAGAAGACACAAAGAGGTGGCACAGAAACGGCTTTGTTTTAATTGACTGCATTTACAACCTCTACAGAGAAGTCAACTATATAATTTGTGGCGTAGTGACTTAAACATGATCAAAATAAACCTCATACACTATCCTTGCTATGTATGAACAGTCCAGTTCTCTTATCTCCATAGGGTAGAGGGGGACATCATGTAAGCAGTGAGCAGTGGGCTGTCAGAGTGGGTCAGAGCCCTAAAGGTGTGTTTACATTGACATTTGGCATAGTTGAGCGCCTCGGGCAGGACACAAAGGGGGACTTAAAGCGTTTCCCCTCCTCAATGGGTCTAAATCATCATCGGACCTGATTGGACGTGCACGGAATTCTCCTGTTGCCCGGCACGCTGGAATTTGTGCAGAGCCAGCAGTCCCAGCCCCAGAGCCCAGCGCTGTGCACAGAATTCCACACACCACCTTTAAACAAAGCCCAGTTACCAAGATGGCCAGACTCTCTGTCTCTGTGTTTGTACACTGAGGGCCCAGCCAGCTCAGAGCTCAGCCTGGCCTCTCCATACTGTCGTTACTGATGAATCAGTAGAGATGTGACCTCTGCTAGTGGTAGGGCTCTGTCTCCGACTGCCTCTGGGGGCTGTAGTAGAGCGGGTCGAGAGCTTCAAGTTCTTCGGTGTCCACATCACTAAGGATCTATCATGGTCCAAACACACCAACACAGTGGTGAAGTGGGCACGACAACACCCCTCAGAGGCTGAAAAGATTTGTCATGGGTCAAAAGATCTTCAAAAAGTACTACAGCTGCACCATTGGAAGCATCTTGACTGGCTGCATCACCACTTGGTATGATAACTGTTTGGCATCTGACCTCAATTCGCTACAGAGGGTAGTGCGTATGGCCAAGTACACCACTGGGGCCGAACTCCCTGCCATCCAGGACCTCTATACCAGGCGGTGTCAGAGGAAGGCTCTAAAAATTGTAAAAGACTCCAGCCACCCAAGTCATGGACTGTTCTCTCTGCTACTGCACGGCAAGCGGTAGCAGAGAACCAACAGGACGCTGAACAGCTTCTACCAAAGCCATAAGACTGCTAAATAGTTAGTTAATTAGTTAACCAAATAACAGTGGTGTAAAAAGTACTCAACTGTCATACTTCAATAATCAGTCATGAAGTATGACAGTTATATTATGCAAAGCAGACATCACAATTTTCTTGTTTTACAAATGTATAGACAGCCAAGGACAGACTCCAACACTCAGACATCATTTGCAAACACAGCATTTGTGTTTAGTGAGTCTGTCACATCAGAGGCAGTAGGGATAACAACACATCATATTGATAGGTTTGTGAATTGGACAATATTGGGAAAGGGGGGAAACCTAGTCAGTTGCAATGTGTCTTCTGCATTTAACCCAACCCCTCTGAATCAGAGAGGTGCAGGGGGGCTGCCATAATTGACATCCACAGCACCCAGGGGGGTTAACTGCCTTGCTCAGGGGAAGAACAACAGATTCTTACCTTGTCAGCTCTGGGATTTGATCCAGCAACCTTTTGGTTACTGGCCCAACGCTCTAACCACTAGGCTACCTGCCGCCCCGTATTGCTGTCCTGCCTGAGCAAAAGAAATGTAACAAGTACTTTTGGGAGTCAGGGGGAATGGATGGGAGTAAAAAGTACATATGTTCTTTAGGAATGTAGTGGAGTAAAAGTTGTCAAAAATATAGATAGTAAAGTACAGATCTCCAAAAAACGTACTTAAGTAGTACTTCAAAGTATTTTTACTTAGTTACTTTACATCACTGCCAAATAGCTACCCGGACTATCTGCAATGACCCTGCTTGCACTAACTCTTTTTGATTCATCACACACGCTGCTGCTACTGTTTACTATCTGTCACTTTATTCCTAGGTATATGTATATATCTACCTCAATTACCTCGCACCCCTGCTCAACGACTCGGTATTGGTACCACGTGTGTATAGCCAAATTATCGTTCCTCATTGTGTGTCTATTATTACGTGTTTTACTTTTCTATTATTTCTCTATTTTCTTTCTCTCTGCACTGTTTGGAAGGGCCCGTAAGTAAGCGTTTCACTGTTGGTCCGCACTTGTTGTTTACAAAGCATGTGACAAATAACATTTGATTCGGCTTAATTACCGGTTTTATTTATGTGGCCTGCAGAGAACAACGGAATCCATGTTTAATTGAAAAAGGTCTTATGGGTTCCAGGTTCCAGAAAAAGAGAGTATGGGAGACACACAGAAAACGAGACACGCACAGAGAACGAGACAGAGAGACTGGAGATGTAATAGAGGAACCCATCTGGATCAGCATTTGTCAACCTGCTGCTCATCTATGTTTTATGGCCTCTATATATGGATCCAACTAGGTCACATGCTCGGTGTCTGTTCCTAACTCATCTATGGTTTGTTTTCTCTCTGCGTGTATCCTCCTTAGCTTTCGGACATTCAGTGGGGGTTTAGATAAATTCCAGTAGCCGCGTAGATCGTCTCTCAAACTCTTCCGGGTTTGTTTTTCCTCTGGTACTATTTCATCCCTGTGTCTTCTCTGTTTACAAATCTGTTTGTTAACAAATCAACCATGATGAGCTCATAGTTAATGGAGGGCAGGGCCCTTCAGTCTCTAGGTTCCTTAATCAACCTGGCTGCATTAATATCATCTGGCCCTGCTCTGGACCTCGCATGTCAGCCATAGGCTTTGGTAGCAATACAGTAGCCATCTGAATAGGATGAATCGGATAGAAAGCATCTGAATTTGCTTTAAACCCAGTGCCCTAGACTCTAGCATTGGTATGGCGTGTGTGCCGTGCACCATGGGGCTCTCACGTGTTCCAGGGTGCTGCTTTTATCAGGCCTCTTCAAAGCCTGCTAATATAGCAGGGGGAAAACAGAACCATATGTCTATTATACCAGACCTGACCATCTGGTTCCACGGCAGCACTCCACCAGACCACTCACAAGAGCGGCAGGTAGCCTAGTGGTTAGAGCGTTGTAACTGGAGGGTTGCAAGTTCAAATCCCTGAGCTGACAAGGGAAAAAAAAAATCTGTTGTTCTGCCCCTGAACAAGGCAGTTAACCCACTGTTCCCTGGGTGCTGAAGATGTGGATGTTGATTAAGGCAGCCCCCTGCACCTCTCTGATTCAGAGGGGTTGGGTTAAATGTGGAAGACACATTTTGGTTGAAGGCATTTGGTTGTACAACTGACTAATAATGGTGACTATGAAGACCACTGGCTATTGAGCTTTCATTCAAATATGAGTTTAATATGCCCCATTTGAGATGTAAAATGGCATTCTTATTTTTCCCTCCCTCATTACATATCTGATAGACATCTGTGTGCTCTATCTATCCCACAGGAGGAATAAGCACGGCTGTGAGATGTGTCGCTGTGTCAAGTGTCCCCCCTTCACCTGTGACAAGAACTGCAGCGATGGCTACCGGCAGAACAGGAAGGGCTGCTCCATCTGCATGTGCAAAGGTATGATTCTCATCTGTCTGTCTGTCTGATCTGGTCCGCATCAATATTCATCTGTCTGGGACAGCCGGTCACACGACTTCAGTTCAATAACAGTAGTGTGTGTGTGTGTGTGTGTGTGTGTGCGTGTGTGTGTGCGTGTGCGTGTAAAGCGTGTGAGTGTGCGTGTGCGCGTGCGCGTGCACGTGTGTGTGTGTTGACTTTCTCCCACTATGTAGCAGATTTGATTTGCTGGAACCATTAGCTGATCTGAAGCCTGTTATGAATGGATGTTTTGACTCTGGTGTTTTATTTAGCTCCGCTGAGGCCTGTGTGTGCATGTCTGATTAGATTCACCAACCACACAAGTTAAAGAAAGTTTGGACGGCTTATTTATACTTTTTTATGTGTTTATTTCATTTTTCCAGTAATATTATAAATATTTTAGCTTGGAATGTATTTGGGGTTTCTTGCTCAGCAAGATGCCGGTGCAGTGGCACCCCGTCATGTTTATCTTATTTTGCGACTGTTAGATCAGTTACTCAGTGGACTGTTCAAATATTTATGGATAGGAAACTTTTTTTGTGAAGTGTACCTTTTTCCCTTTGTATAACAGTGTGTTGAGAGAGAAGAGACACATAAACATCTGCCCTGGATGTGGAAACATGATGCGATTCACTGAAATACTACGTTCTATTCAAAAACACTGTTCTCCCCAGACTTAACAGCCACACTGGGTTTATATCCCACTTGGGGGCCAGTTATTGGCAGATGTGGGGTTTTATAACCTCAACCTATCTCTCAACAGAAACAGAGGACCTCAGTTTTGGTTCAGGTCGCAAAAACTTCAGGGAAATTATTCAACTTTATTTATTTGTGGTGTAGCTGTAAATGGATTATTGGGAAATAAAGGGACTTTAAAAGGAAGAGCACATAATGGTGCTTGGTGAAGGTGGAGCTGAGAGGAACCAGGGATGGTTAGCAGAGCTTTCTCATTAGCCTCTAATGGACCCAACACAATAACATTGGATAGCTTTTTACTATCCATTGTAAATAGTTCTTCTTAATGACATTTCCACTTTTGAATTCACTCCTGCATTTCTCATGCCCTGAAACATCCCTGTTGATGGTTTCGCACAGGTTCAAGTCGCCACTCTCCATCCCTGCCTAACGTTTGTCTGTGTTCATGTTTTTTTTTCCAGAGAGTGACAACCTGCCAAGCACCACTGCCCCGGCCCCCATGCCCAGCTACTGCCTGACCTCCAACAGGCACCGCTATGAAGAGGGCGAGAGCTGGCATGACGGCTGCCGAGACTGCTACTGCCTTGCTGGGAGAGAGATGTGTGTGCTCATATCCTGTTCTGTGCCCAGTTGTCCCAACCCCGTGGTCAGGCCTGACCAGTGCTGTCCCACTTGTGAAGGTACGTCTCGTCTGGAGCCGCCTGGTCTAACACACACACGTCTGGCAGTTCACAGTCCCATAGGAGCTCACACCCTAAAGCCCCAGTCCACTTACTGCCCAATCAGTCAGGTCTCAGGCTCCATGAACACTCACACTTTGTGTTTGTGTAAGGAGCAACACACTCTGATACACAGTTACACAACCACGCCTTTTCATCCACACCCCTCTGAATCACTGAGGATATTTATAGGGGAGTGACTCAGTGGACTGTTCAAATATTTATAAGTGAAAGAATGTCTACAACTTTCAGTAGCTCAACACAGTTTGTCAGGCGACAACAGACTAACTCCTTACAGATATCAACCCAATTGCAGTCAATTGTTTTATCTGTACTGTTGTACTGGACTAGACAAAAGTATGTCCGAACACAAATTGTTGTGTAACTACCAAGCTTAGTTCTAGTAAGATGTGAACCTTATTCTGTGTAGTCTTTCATGTGTTGTTGGGTTACTGTTACCTGCCTCTCATAACCTGTGTGTTGTCTGTCCAGATGAGTCAGGCAGTGGTCAGCCAGAGGGCATGGACCTGGTGGTGTGTCGAGCCCTTGGGGGGAAACTCTATGTGGAGGGAGAGACCTGGAACCTGGATGAGTGTACACGCTGCACCTGCAGGAAGGGCCGCGTCCTGTGCGACACTGAAGTGTGTCCCCCTGCGGTGTGTCAAGCCCCAACCAGGAACAAGGACACCTGTTGCCATGTCTGCCCAGGTACAGTACCTCACATCCCCCGCATCTGTCATAGGCTGCTTTACTAGAAAACCTCTAGTATTAAGCCATTTTCTTCTCTGTAAATGTAGAACTCTATCATCGTATTAGCCTTGACAAGAGCAATTTCAGATAATATCAAAAGCACTTACATCCAGGAATGACTCCAGAAGGGATGTCAGTTTGTGATCAGTCTAGTGGGATAAATTTGATCTGGCGCCATTATCAGCAGCATGTGGTGGTGGATTGAGGGTCTTGCCTTGTCTTGGTGCATGTTGCAGTCTGTCCCACAGTTTAATGTCAGTACACACAGGCTAATAAAGAAACCAGACCAAACCGGCTGGCTTTACACAGGGATATATCCTCCAGAGAGGAACACATGGGGACAAGCCTGTCTGTTTCCACTAGTCGTACTTAAGAACAGGATTTTTCATGGCAATGTGATATGACTAGAAAAAACTCAAGGCCCTAGTTATAGCCTATAACTAGTTTCTCCTGGTCAGGTCTAGGGTTGCAAAATTCCAGGCACTTTCAATAAATTCCAAGATTTTAAAGAAATCCCATTTGGAAGATTCTGGAATCAAGAGGGAAAGTCCGGAATCCTCCAGCCAGGATTTCTATTGAAGGTTCCCAGAATTTTGCAACCCTATTCAGGTCACGTGACCTCACCAGCTGCTGAGAAGAGTTGGACCAAGTAGGCCACTGTCCCCACCACCACCCCCCCTCACTCCTCCCCACCACCTCCACCCCCACTCCTCCCCACCGCCCCTCACTCCTCCCCTCTACCCACCCCATCACCACCTCCCGCCCCCTCACTCCTCCCTCCAGCCCCCCAAGCAAGAGCCTCACAAATCAGAAATGCATGACAGCCCCTGAAACCCACAGAGCCTCCTTGGGAACGCTCGGCTAGTTGCGTTATCACCACATCTCCCACCACAAAATCAGATTGTAAGAGGCAGCCCTTTGATATATGTATGGTTCTGTCTCTGAGGAATGTGGGAATAATACACATTTCAATGACAGGCCCCTTGATGTATGTGTACATCATGGAAGAGTAAGAATGGCGTTGGAATGGATAGCTGCCGTTTTACAGACTATTTTGAGTTCGATTTTTTTGTATAATGTTTACACCATCGTTATCTATGACCGTAAAGAGCTTCTGGACATCAGAAAAACGATCACTAATGTTGATTTGGATGAAGATTTCGACTTCAACAAGTTGGCAGCGCTGGACATACTGCTCACCCTGGACCAGCCACCAATCCCAAATACTTTTTATTTTACCTTTATTTAACTAGGCAAGACTGCCGACTTTGAAGAGAATGAGACCATACCATTTTCCAAGAGAGTTTTCATCAATATTTTTCGTAGCCGTCTATCAACCACTACCAACCGATGCTGGCACTAAGACGGCACTCAACGAGCTGTATAGGGCCAAAGCAAACCAAAAAATACTAATCCAGAGTCGGCACTCCTAGTGGCTGACGTTTTACATGTCCCCAACCAATTGTTTTTTTTTGTTTGTTTCTTTGCGTTGTTTGTAACTTATTTTTTTACTTATTTTGTACATAATGTTCTGGACATAACTTCTGGACATCAGAACTGCGATTACTCACCACGGACTGGCAGAATCCTTTCTTTCCTTTAACGAGTCTGACGAGCCCGACGTGAATGATATACTGCTCTCCTGGGAACAGGCCTCGTGATTTGCGTTAAGAGAAGGTGGAGAAAAAGGGGCAAAGGGAGGGCTGCCTTCTGAGAATTTGTAGGCGATCGAATAAACCCCCCACTTCCTTGCACATTTGCTAGCAGAATGGAATCTTTGGAAAATAAAATAGATGACCTACACAGAAGATTAAACTACCTACGGGAAATTCAAACCGTAATATCTTATATTTCACGGAGTCGTGGCTGAACGACAACACTATCAACATACAGCTGGCTGGTTAAATGCTGTACCAGCAGGATAGAACAGTGGCGTCTGGTAAGACAAGGGGCGGCGGACTATGTATTTTTGTAAATAACAGCTGATTCACGATATCTAAGAAGTCTCAAGCTATTGCTCGCCTGAGGTACAGTATCTCATGATAAGCTGTAGACCACTAGAGATTTTTCATCTGTATTTTTCGTAGCCATCTATTAACCACCAGACCTACCAACCTGAAAACTGTTGAATGCATTGAATGAGCTGTATTCCGCCATAAGCAAACAAGGAAACGCTCACCCAGAGGCGGCGCTCCTAGTAGCCATGGACTTTAATGTAGGGAAACTTAAATCCGTTTTACCAAATTTCTATCAGCATGTTAAATGTGCAATCAGAGGGGGGGGAAAAAACTCTGGACCACCTTTACTCCACACACAGAGACGTGTACAAAGCTCTCCCTCGCCCTCCATTTGGCAAATCTAACCATAATTCTATCCTCCTGATTCCTGCTTACAAGCAAAAATTTAAGCAGGAAGCACCAGTGACTTGATCAATAAAAAAAGTGGTCAGACGAAGCAGATGCTAAGCTCCAGGACTGGAATATGTTCTGGGATTCCTCCAATGGCATTGAGGAGTACACCACATCAGTCATTGGCTTCATCAATATAGCATCGATGACGTCGTCCCCATAGTGACCGTACGTATATACCCCAACCAGAAGCCATGGATTACAGACAACATCCGCACTGAGCTAAAGGCTAGAGCTGCCGCTTTCAAGGAGCGGGACTCTAACCCGGAAGCTTATAAGAAATCCCGCTATGCCCTCCGATGAACATGCAAAGCGTCAATACAGGACTAAGATCAAATCGTACTGTGGCAGGGCTTGCAAACCATTACAGACTACAAAAGGAAGCACAGCCGAGAGCTGCCCAGTGACACGAGCCTACCAGAAGAGCTAAACTACTTCAGTGCTCGCTTTGAGGCAAATAACACTGAAACATGCATGAGAGCACCAGCTGTTCCGGAAGACTGTGTGATCACGCTCTCCGCAGCCGATGTGAGTAAGATATTCACAAGGCCGCAGGGCTAGACGGATTACCAGGACGTGTACTGCGAGCATGCGCTGCCAACTGACATTTTCAACCTCTCCCTGTCCGAGTCTGTAATACCAACATGAAGTGCTTTGAAAGGCTGGTCATGGCTCACATCAACACCATTATCCCAAAAACCCTAGGCCCACTCCAATTTGCATACCGCCCCAACAGATCCACAGATGATGCAATCTCTATTGCACTCCACACTGCCCTTTCCCACCTGGACAAAAGGAACACCTATGTGAGAATTCTATTAATTGACTACAACTCAGCGTTCAACACCATAGTGACCTCAAAGCTCATCAATAAGCTAAGGACCCTGGGACTCAACACCTCCCTTTGCAACTGGATCCTGGACTTCCTGACGGGCCGCCCCCAGGTGGTAAGGGTAAGTAACAACCCATTCGCCACGCTGATCCTCAACACAGAGGCCCCTCAGGGGTGCGTGCTCAGTCCCCTCTTGCACTCCCTGTTCACTCATGACTGCACGGCCAGGCAAGATTCCAACATCATCATTAAGTTTGCCGATGACACAACAGTGGTAGGCCTGATCATCGTCAACGATGAGACAGCCTATAGGAAGGAGGTCAGAGACCTGGCCGTGTGGTGCCAGGACAACAACCTCTCCTTCAACGTGATCAAGACAAAGGAGATGATTGTGGACAACAGGAAAAAGAGGGCCGAGCACTCCCCTATTCTCATCGACGGGGCTGTAGTGGAGCAGGTTGAGAGCTTCAAGTTCCTTGGTGTCCACATCACCAACAAACTAACATGGTCCAAGCACACCAAGACAGTCGTGAAGAGAGCAAGACAAAACCTATTCCCCTCAGGAGACTGAAAAGATTTTGCATGGGTTCTCAGATCCTCAAAAGGTTCTACAGCTGCACCATCGAGAGCATCCTGACTGGTTGCATCACTGCCTGGTATGGCAACTGCTCGGCCTCCAACCGCAAGGCACTACAGAGGGTAGTGTGAACGGCCCAGTACATCACTGGGGCCAAGCTTCCTGCCATCCAGGACCTCTATACCAGGTGGTGTCAGAGGAAGACCCTAAGACTCCAGCCACCCTAGTCATAGACTCTTCTCTCTGCTACCACACGGAAAGCAGTACCGGGAGCGCTAAGTCTAGGTTCAAGAGGCTTCTAAACAGCTTCTACCCCCAAGCCATAAGACTCCTGAACACCTCATCAAATGGCTACCCAGACTATTTGCACCCCCCCCTCTTTTACACCGCTGCTACTCTCTGTTGTTATCATCTATGCATAGTCACTTTAATAACTCTGCCAACATGTACATATTACCTCAACTAACCGGTGCCACGCACATTGACTCTGTACCGGTACCCCCCTGAATATAGTCTCACTATTGTTATTTTACTGCTGCTCTTTAATTACTTGTTACTTTTATTTCTTATTCTTATACGTATTTTTTTTTAACTACATTGTTGGTTAAGGGCTCGTAAGTAAGCATTTCACTGTAAGGTCCAACTGTTGTATTTGGCGCATGTGACTAATAAAATTTGATTTGAAAATCGGTCTTACCTCATTTCTACCAGCATGTCACCTGTGCAACTAGAGGTGACAAATCTCTAGATCACCTTTACTCCACACATAGAAATCCATACAAAGCTCTCCCTCCCTATCCATTTTTCAAATCTGACCATAACTATACTGAACAAAATTGTTGGTCCCATGTTTCATGAGCTGAAATTTTTCGGACACACAAAAAGTATATTTTTCTCAAATATTGTGCAAAAATGTGTTTACATCATTGTTAGTGAGTATTTCTCCTTTGCCAAGATAATCCATCCACATGACAGGTGGCACACACATGTCTATATAAGGTCCCACAGTTGACAGTGCGTGTCAGAGCAAAAAAACAAGCCATGAGGTCTTTGGAATTGTCCATAGAGCTTCGAGACAGGACTGTGTCGAAGCACAGATCTGGGGAAGGTTAGAAAAACATTTCTGCAGCATTGAAGGTCCCCAATAACACAGTGGCCAGTCTTAAATGGAAGAAGTTTGGAACCACCAAGACTCTTCCTAGAGCTGGCCGCCTAACCATACTGAGCAATCGGGGGAGAAGGGCCTTGGTCAGGGAGGTGACCCAGCACCCGATGGCCACTCTGACAGAGTTCTAAAGTTACTCTGTGGAGATGGGAGAACCTTCCAGAAGTACAACCATCTCTGCAGCACTCTACCAATCAGGCCTTTATGGTAGTGTAGCCAGACGGAAGCTGAAGACTCTCAGACCATGAGAAACAAAATGTTCTGGTCTGATGTAACCAAGATTGAACTCTTTGGCCTGAATGCCAAGCATCATGTCTGGAGGAAACCTGTCACCATCCCTACGGTGAAGCATGGTGGTGGTAGCATCATGCTGTGGGGATGTTTCTCAGCATCAGGGACTGGAAGACCAGTCAGGATCGAGGCAAAGATAAACGGAGCAAAGTAAAGAGAGTACCTTGATGAAAACTTGCTCCAGAGAGCCAGGACCTCAGACTGGGGCGAAGGTTCGCCTTGCAACAGGACAACAACCATAAGCACACAGCCAAGACAACACTACAGATGGTAGTGTATACGGCCCAGCACATCACTGGGGCCGAGCTCCCTGCCATCCAGGACCTCTATATCAGGCGTTTTCAGAGGAAGGCACAAAAAATTCTCAGACTCCAGACACCCAAGTCAAAGACTGTTCTCCCTGCTACCGCACTGAAAGCAGTACCGATGCACCAAGTCTGGAACCAACAGGACCCTGAACAGCTTCTAAGCCCAAGCCATAAGACTGCTAAATAATTAGTTAAATAGTTAACCAAACAGCTACCGAGACTACCTGCATTGACCCTTTTTGCACTAACTTTTTTGACACATCACATACGCTGCTGCTACTGTTTATTATCGATCTTGTTGCCCAGTCACTTTATTCCTAGTTCTATGTACATATCTACCTCAATTACCTCGTACCCCTGCACATAGACTCGTTACTGGAACCTCTTGTATATATCCAAGTTATTGTTACTCATTGTGTATTTATTATTACATGTTTTACTTTTCTATAATTTCTCTATTTTCTTTCTCTCTTCATTGTTTGGAAGGGCCTGTAAGTAAGCATTTCACTGTTAGTCTACACCTGTTGTTTACGAAGCATGTGATGAATAACATTTGATTTGATTTACATTAGTGTTGAGATGTGTCCAGTCTAAGCTTTGGTCACAGACAGGCCATTGATCTATGGGCCTATGACTATGAGACACAGAGATAAGCCTGAGATTTAACTGACACAGCTCAGCACAGCAGCCATGTGTTCCCTAGTCCCTAGTCATCAGCTAGCCTCCTGCTAGTATTTACCATACAGTAAAACCATCTTATTGCAAACACAGGCGAACAGTCCTAATAACCGCTCTGGATTAACATGTTATACTGCCTTGGTGTGCCTCTCTCTCCATCCCTCCATCCACAGAGGACAAGCAGGGTCCCCAGCTCCCGGTGAGCACCAGTCAGCAGGAGTACTGTATCTCCAGCGAGGGAGATGTGCTTTTGGCTGGGGACACCTGGAAGGCCAATGCCTGCACCAGCTGCACCTGCAACAATGGAACCATTCGGTGTTTCTCCCAGCGCTGCCCGCCTGCCAACTGCAGGGTGCCCGTCCTGCGCAAGGGCCAGTGCTGCCCTCACTGTCTGGGTAAGTGAGTTTGTATGTGTGAGGGTGAGTCTGTCTGTGGAACTAAACTCCTGGGAATGTCTTGATGGGTGAGAGCACACTGCCTTGTTAGCCTCTCTAATGATGCCCACTGTAATTCTAGTGTGTAGTATATTTGTGTCTTGTGAAAAATCCCATATTAAGTATGCATTAAAACAAGTTATTCCTTTGGGACAAGGTGCAGCTTGTTATTGAGAACATTATTATTCACGCTGTAAATTGTAGGAAGGGAGGAACAGTTTTCAAACCTGTTTCGCTGGCACTGCTTGGGCAAACACGGTTAATCACAGCGACATTCCATGTGACACAACTCACTCGGAGTGAAAACATTCCCCAAGCATCCGCACATTCACATGTGTTTCCTGTCTCCGGCTGAGCCGACCCGCCACTCTCAATGCCGGCACAGGAAAGCAAAGCTCCATGTCAGCTTTTCCTATAGAGGAAAACCTCGGCACAGGCCTGCATTGTTCCCTTTGATTTGCAACCGTCTCATCTCAGCTTTGTGTTGGTTATTTGCTCGGTGGAAAACAGCACTTTTACATAAGACTCTTGACAAAGGGAGGTCATGGAAGCTTAGGGAACACATCCCGTAAACACACCTTATCTACAGACACTTCACCCAACCATAACCTTCTGTTACATTGATCTGGGATGTGGGATTTGTTTTCAGTTCAAGTGTGTTTGACATTACGTAAATGAGTCTTTGTGATTTATTTGTGATTTTTCTCTTTGGTTTACAGAAATGACAACAACGTCCGTTCCAATGATGGTGTCGACCAAGGCCCCCAAGACCAGGGCTACTACCACAGTGGACAACACAGTCTGGATCACCACTGTCTCTTTGCCTCCTATCATTGCTGCTACAGGTACTGTCTTGTCTGTCCTTCTCTCTTGCTCACCCTCTCTCTTTCACTATTTCTCTCTTTCCCTCACCCACTCCTCCTATGGCCCACAGAGATGGTTAAATGATAGGTTACTGATAGGTAACAACTGCTTCAGACCTGTGACTTGGTATCATTGTCCATACTTTCCCAGCCAGCCTGTTGATGATGTTTACATTGTTGTGGGGCAATGGGAATGCTTTGACAAATGAGCTAATTGCACACTGACACACATTCATCTGGAGACTGTATCTAACGTATTGGCCAGGGAAAACTGCCAAACACTAAGGAAGGACATGAGCTGCTTTTTCATTTATAATGATTAGAAGGGGAATAATGTAATGGAAATATTGGCCTGTGTGACAGCAGTATGTGTAGTCCAGTCTGTGTGGGAGAGCTGATATTGATTCTCCCTGCAGATGGCAACAGCCTGGGAGAGAACATCCCCAGTCAAACTGAGATGGCTCTCATCTACCAATCAGCTGCCTGGATACTGGCCGGTCTCCTCCTGGCCATCGTCATCTTCCTCATTGTGGCAGTCCTCATTAACAAGAAGAAAAAGTGGGTGCAGATGTACTGCTACAGCGCCCCCAAGAAGGTGAGAGGCATTGTGGGTAAAGAAGCTCATTAGGCCCAGTACTGTACAGACAGCTTGCGGAAAAAGTCTATTCACAAATTAATTGCAACCCAGCACCGAAATGCCTCATGATTCTGCCCGATAGAACCAATTCAATTACTTCATTTTTTTGCTGTTGGTATGGGGTTGCTGCCCAAACTCAGACCACTGTGGTGCTAAATCATAGCACCATAGCGGGGCGGGTGGGCCGTTGTTTTAGGATCTAATCTGTGGGTGGGTCGTGGGTTTTCCTTGATCCTCCAGCTACAATTCATGTTCAGGGTGTCATAAAGTAGGGATTAATGTATTTTTCCAGCACTTAATTCTGAAGGAGCACTTTGAACTGCGTCAAGTTTATCATAAAATGTGATCGTTTTACAACACCCCCATGAAATGAGACTAGAGTAGCACAGAAAATCGTAATTCGTCACATGCTTTCCGAAAAAGTCTCTCCCGTCCTAACTAGACATGATAACACAAAGCAGTAGGATTCAATCAGTACAGCTGACAAGACCTGTTGTGTGAAAGTAAGATCATTGATATTTAAAACCCTGGGAATGTTTCCTTTCCTAGACTGTGATCCTGAAGAAGCATGTGAACAAGAACTCAGTGGTGTACATGGAACCTTCGGAAGGAGAACAAGTTCCAGAGCGTGAAGAATGACTGTGGCATCAACTTCTCCCCAGAGATGAGCTCACCATGTGGGGAGAGGATGCTCATCCCCCGGGCCAAGCTGAGTACGGGCCAGGGCAGGGGACAGCGCTAGACCCCCCTCCCCCTAAACACCAACCCCCGTTCACCAGACCCCCAAACTCTACGCTGCCCAAAGGGCTACCAAGCACCTCTTCTTCTCTCTTTCTCACATTTTCATGGTGATCGATCCACAACAATGCATGCAACTGCCTGTTGCTTTATCATACTGCTGGTACAGTGAGGAGAGACTGGGGAGGCAGGAGGATGTGGCCATTATGGGACTTTGCCATACAGTTCACCACAGACAGAGTGACAGTCAGCCAGAGAGGCTACTAGTCAGCCAGAGAGAGCTCTGAAATGTGAACATGATCATCATCGCTTCTCGTCTCCTCTGGAATGAGAACATGAAACTAATAGGAGGAATATAACAGCTTTAGGACAGGGGTTTGGGTTCTAGTCGAGGGTCCCTAGTTTGCTGTTTTCTATGTGCCGCAGCGCAGCACTCAATTCAACAACAATTGTTTTAGTGATGCCAATTTAGCTGGTCTTCCAGTTGTAATCAAAATTGGAATGGGAGGGTAAGTGGATTATCAGATGAATGGCTAGTTCCATGACTCGCTCCTCTCCCCAGTCAATGACTTTGAGCAGCATCAGATCCCAGCAGACTCTATGGCCCAGAAAAAAAAACCCAAACTCCTGCTTTAGGACGTGTGGTTTTCATCTTAGCTTTTTTTTAAATATATTTCTACGTGTAATAGTTGTAGTGTTTTTCTTGGTCAAGTCTCGTTTTTGTTATGGAAGTCTCCATGGAGGCAAGATTAAAACATTGTAAATGCCAGACTAAACATTCCCCATCGATGCAATGGAATGACACTCTTCTATTCCCACTTACTGTAGTGGATTCTGTCTGCCTCAAAGGTGATGACCAAAATCATTCCATTCTGAAAACAACCAACCACCCTGGGGAGAGGGAAAACAGTGTGAATGTATTCTGCCTCAGCTGTGAAGCCAGTGTCAAAATCAAATCAAATTTTATCTGTCTTTAATACAGTAAGGTCCTTCATCCTTCTGTACTCAATAACTCCCTTCAGAAGGAATCATCCAATTGGCTGGACTTCATCTAGAAATGGGAATGGATTTCAAGATTAGGTGGATTAATACTAATCCAGACTGTTATTTTATAGCTTGCAGATAAGAGGACTCGTTACAGGAAACTACAGAAGCTACTCATGATGAATGTCAACATTACAATAAGCCTCACTTATATAACTTCATTTACAGCTGTGCGTAAACATGAGCTACTGTTTCCAGAGAATGTTAACATATACATTAGTAGCCTTTATTTTAATAGCCTTAATGTTTTTCATATTTCATTGTTTCTCCTGTAATGACGTATGCTAGTCCAATTTTGGTGCAATTTGTTGTGCCATGTATTCCATGCCCAGGTAACCTGACTGAAGGTCTCCCGATTCCCACCAGTTTATAACATATTACAGTGGGGCAAGGGTCTCAAGGAGACTCTCCTATGAAATGCAAATAACGGTACATTCCAACATCAGCGCATGTTCATAAAATGTAGCACTTTTGTTTTAAAAAGCTGTGGGTGAGATCCCTGGCGGCATAAAGGCCTAATCAGGGATTTGATAGGCATATTTAGCACATGGAGATGATGAATCACTCAAGTAAACATAATGGTCCAGCAAATTCTAGGCTTATTTAACAGTCTGATCAACCTAGTGAAATAGATGTGCTTCAGAGCATTACAAAACAGACTGGGGTTTAATAGGAACTCTTTGGATCTGATTTCATAGTTACATTGCCAGTCTCTCGCTACAAAGACCATTGTGATGCCAAAACTGTGTGGAGACAAAACTATTGAAGAGTTTTAAAAGTAATTCAGTAGATTTGGGTCTGTTTGAATCACAACCATAGGGTTTAAATGAAGGGAAGAGGAGACTTGTAAAAGTTATTTGTTTTTCCTATGTGTAAAAAAAGGTAGATAAAAGTAGGACAGAAGAGTACCTTATTTATTTTTTCACATAGCTTTATTTATTAATACTGAAGTATAGTTTGAGTTAATGACATGTGTTTTTGGCAAATGAACAAGCTGCTGTACATTTCCATCTGCTTTGTTATTCAAGCTTATTTATTTTACTGTTGCAAACTGTAAATACAATGTTCTTTGCTGTTGAACTGTAACATTTACACTTATTTTGAAAAACAAAATGTGTGAACAAAAATTACCTTTACATTTAATATTTGGGAAGACATTTCAGTGCTTGTGACATTTCCATGGTGATATCATGTTTGCATTGCAAAGTGTGACAGAGCTGGCTGATGCCCTGTGCTTTAAAAAAAAGACTGGAAATCCCTATAAATAAAATAATTATCCATATCAATAAATATCAACTTAGCAACAGTTGGGTTCAACAGAGGTAACATATCATAGCATGGTTAGATGGGACAGCTGTTCCTTTATCTACTCTTGCCCAGTGCTGCCAAAGGGGATCCGCTTCCTGGGCTCCCAAGTGGCGCAGCAGTCTAAGGCACTGCATCTCAGTGCAAGAGGCATCACTACAGTCCTTGGTTCGAATCCAGGCTGTATCACATCCGGCCGTGATTGGGAGTCCCATAGGGCGGTGCACAATTGGGCCAGCGTTGTCCGGGTTTGGCCGGGGTAGGCGGTCATTGTAAATAAGAATTTGTTCTTAACTGACTTGTGTAGTGAAATAAAAGGTTCAATAAAAAGAACTCACTTAGTTTCCCAAACGTTTTAAAGTTTCCTTTCTCTTAAGCATAGTTGCTCTGCTCTCCTTATCCGTGTTGTGTTAGCGAATGTGGAAGACCAGGGATTGGTGTTTGGTATTTCTCACAGCCCACAGGACTATACAGAGGAGGCGTGAGTGGGGAATGCAGCGGCCAGATCAGTCTCACACTCGGGGCTTCATAAAACCACAGACAGAAAAATACTGAGCCAGGAAGGCTTGAACGGACAACCTGAAGAATTCCGTTTGACTTGTCTGTCACCGTTTGCTCATAATGCTCAACGTGAGGAAGTGAAGATTGCTCTGAAAACACAAGAAATCACCCATTTAAGGAGCTTTTTTGATCTTCTTACAGCATAACGGTTAAGCCAATTGTTAGTGTGGTCATAACGACCTTTCCATACCATCAGAGGTCACATTCAACAGGAACATTTTGGGAAATTCAGAGTACTAGTCAAACACCCCATAGATCTCTCAGTAAAATAATACCCACAGTCCATAGGTAATTATCAAGTTTCTCAGCTAAATCCAAGGTTTGAGCTACTTTGTTTCATGAACACATTCATTGTTTTCACAGACTGCTGCATTCTCAAAGAAGAGAACCACAAACTGAGGGAAAATGTGATTTAATGCCATTATTAATCATGTCACTTAAAAAAATATGGAATTGGACATTAATTTGGAAACATTATCTCTCTTCCTCTTCAGAATGTATATGAACTGTTCCATTAAGGCAGGTACAGTAAGAAGATTACAAACTGTCTTGGTCTTCTTGTTGTAGGGAGTAACACAATGCTGTGAGCTTCAGGGCAACAGCTGATTGTACCTGGATTACATTTCAACACTGTAAAAGTTTACTTTTGAATGTGGGTTCACTCTGAAAAGGAAAGTCACAGAACGAAGCCGTCAACTTCTTCAAACAGATACTGTTTCACTACATTGAAAAGCACAGGAAGCCTGTTTCTATGTGCCGCAGCCTGTTTCTATGGGAGCAGCTTGGAGCTTATCCTGGGCAGAAACACATCTTCGGTTTCACAGAAGAATCTTGTAGTAATCATCCTTGTAGCTGTACAAAACCACCACAGCAACCCTGCAAAGACAACACACTCGTCAAGTCAAAAACTTGACATTTAATGTTTGTCCAAAACAACCCCAGCGTGTGTCCACTAGCAGACTGTTGATGTTTCCATATGCAAAGGAATGTATAACACTTGCTATGGACATCAAAAAACAGACCTATAACCTATAACGGATTTCTTGTGCAAGTCTACCACACCAGGTAAAGTCTGTTTAGCTGTTTAACTGGCCGGTTCATTGTGTAAAAACAGCCTAATTGGACTATTTCTATTCACTGTCACCTTGATCATTATTGGCCCTAGCTGTCCATTCGTTTACAGGGCATTTCAGATGACCTGGGGGGCGGCTAGTCTGTTTTGAAGTACATGAATAGCCTCCAACACTCTACTCAACAAATTGGATGCGGTCTATCACAGTGCCATCCGTTTGGTCACCAAATCCCCATATACATTCCCAGTGTTTAATTGCTATATTGTAATTACTTCGCCACCATGGCCTATTTATTGCCTCCCTTATCTTACCTCATTTGCACTCACTGTATATAGACTAATCTTTTTTAAATATTTTTTTTCTACTGTATTATTGTCTGTATGTCTGTGTATTCCATGTGTAACTCTTTGTTGTTGTATGTATCAAATTGCTGTGCTTTATCTTGGCCAGGTCGCAGTTGTAAATGAGAACTTGTTCTCAACTGGCCTACCTGGTTAAATAAAGGTAAAATAATTAAATAAATAAAAATGAAATAGTGGCTGTAGCTTTAAGACTCGGGCAGCTCAATGACTGCGGGGCCCTATGGGTAGTTTATAGGCACAGTGCAGCCAAGTGACTGTTGACTACTGTGGCCTTTGGCCCACTCATCTTGTCTTCTCTGTGCCTTAGTTCCAGCCAAAACAAACACAAAAAACCCACTGTGAATATCTCCATTGTTAGCGAGCCCAAATAACGTTAATTTGTCAGTAAACACTTTTCCCTTAACGGTGAATGAGACACACAGTACACACAGGAAATTAAAACCAACTGCTCTGGACAGTCTACGAAGAGCCCAGATGGAACCAGAGAAAGAGGCTCTAGCTTTCTCCTACATTATCCCCATTCATGAAAGAGAACATCCATCAAATCCTACATAGGCTCCTTGTTCTGAGAATCCAAATAAAGCTAGGCAGTGAAGAAAAAAATGGAGTTTAGCAGAGTCTTTGAGCAGGGCTATAGGCTCCTGTAGACAGCTTGCAGTGGAGTTTTAACCCTGTGACCTGGCCTATGGCCCAGGACTCTAGGTGTCACCCACAGTGGAAACAACCAGACAGCAGACAAACAAACAGTCCAAATCCTTCCCCCAGATTCCAAATGGAAATCTGATCATCTGAGGAGTTGTTTTAGAGACTATAGTTATCTCTGACCTGATCCGTTTGAAGAGTTGACTGACATCCACACACCTGGGGTGTGGGCTGTGGTTTTCTGGTGTTTGCTGGTCATAAAAGGAAGTCTGGTTTTTAAAGGGCCTTTAATGATCTCTACCGTTTTCCTCAGGTTTCATGATTTTTAATAAAAAAGGCGAGTTGGGCCTGAGTCAGACCCTGGGAGTACACAGGGGCGAGGCGATGGGGTATACTGCCCTGCTCTTACACTCTGGCTGGGCTCGCCTGCCCTGAGACACCCATAAGCTGTTCAAAACAGCCCAGTAAGAACAGGTACAACTACGCACCTTTTCATGATTTTGAAGCGGTGGATCTCCTCGCAGATGGACTTGAGGTAGCGCTGCTTGGGGAGACGTGACAGCAGATGTTTAACGCTGATATTGAACGGCTCATCTCCATCAAACTACAGAGAGAAGTGGGAAAGAGAGAGCGAGCAATCAGACATTCAATATAGCCACCGTGATCAAACAAACACAGTTGTTGATGTATTTGTAGTTACCGTGTCAGAGACTCCACCATCTGCAGTTAATGGGGAATATAAAAAGATAGATCTGCCGGTTGTGGATTTTACACATTGTGTATTTTTGCCTGTGGAGACTGGCGGTGCAGTAAAGCTGCTCAGTGAGGCTGCTAGGATAGTTTAGAGTCTCAGGCCCTGAATGCTCTGTGGGGTGATTAGTCAGTGTGATGCAGGGTTTCCTGTGGGTCTGGGCATGCACACTGTGTATTGTAAGTTGTTTTCTCTGACACTCAATCACAAAGCCACGTTTGATGCGAGAGGGGAACTGTATAAGGCTGGCCATTCATTCTACGCTTTGTCTGCTAACATAAGCTTGTGTTCGGAGCATTTAAAAAAAAAATATCTTTATTATGTTTAACTCCATATAATTGACATTCTCTATTTTTAATGAAAGCTGGGGGTTTCTGCTTCGTTTGGCAGGCGCTGGAGCCAGGACTTTGGAATGTGAGTGTTCACACCTTCTCCCAGCTGATAGTTGGGTAACTGTGGTGTTTTACTCCCCTCCCCAGACAAGGCTAAGGAAGTCAGGACTCCCTTATTTTTCCTCTCCGAAGGCCTGACCTCCCTTCCTTCCCTCCCCTATTCCATCCTGCCAAGATGTACTTTATTGGCTGTGCAGACGGAGGTCATGATAAGCAGAGCTGGGTACAGACCTCCAAAGACAGGAAGTTGATGAGGGTTTCCTTTGGCAGGTCCACCTGGCACGGAACAACACAGGGAGGTGCGTTAGACTCCACTAACACAATGGATGTTACTGTATCTCACCATGTAATCCCAGACCACACTGTACATAGCAGGCTGTCCCTTTCCTTAGGAAGTATATGTAACCTCAGCCACAGTATTCAAATATTAGCTATAAATATCCACATTCCACAATGGCACATTCCACAACGGCACAAAACAGAAGGATCAGTTCCCTCAGCTCAAGGTCATGAAGATCATTTGCACACTGTGCTGTAGCAATTTAGTAAGAGCAGAACATTGGCTTTGTTCATTATTCTTCATTCATGGTGCTCTCACCACCACTGAGTGCTCTACTGTAACTCATTCATGGTGCTCTCACCACCACCGAGTGCTCTACTGTAACTCATTCATGGTGCTCTCACCACCACCGAGTGCACTACTGTAACTCATTCATGGTGCTCTCACCACCACTGAGTGCTCTACTGTAACTCATTCATGGTGCTCTCACCACCACCGAGTGCTCTACTGTAACTCATTCATGGTGCTCTCACCACCACTGAGTGCTCTACTGTAACTCATTCACGGTGCTCTCACCACCACTGAGTGCTCTACTGTAACTCATTCACGGTGCTCTCACCACCACTGAGTGCTCTACTGTAACTCATTCATGGTGCTCTCACCACCACTGAGTGCTCTACTGTAACTCATTCATGGTGCTCTCACCACCACTGAGTGCTCTACTGTAACTCATTCATGGTGCTCTCACCACCACTGAGTGCTCTACTGTAACTCATTCATGGTGCTCTCACCACCACTGAGTGCTCTACTGTAACTCATTCATGGTGCTCTCACCACCACTGAGTGCTCTACTGTAACTCATTCATGGTGCTCTCACCACCACTGAGTGCTCTACTGTAACTCATTCATGGTGCTCTCACCACCACTGAGTGCTCTACTGTAACTCATTCATGGTGCTCTCACCACCACTGAGTGCTCTACTGTAACTCATTCATGGTGCTCTCACCACCACTGAGTGCTCTACTGTAAAATGTCCTTTGCAGGAAATCATAGAACTGTCAGTGCTGATTTTCCATCTATGCCTTTATATCTTGGTTAAATTGCCTTTTTCTTTAGTTACGGGTATTACCTATGACAGACGGGTAGCATTACTGCTGATGTAACCTGGAAGCAGCTCTGAGTAAATACATACCGGCATCGAGGTGAATATGTCTGTTATGGTTCAATACCTCACGCTCCAGCATCTAACCTCTAAACCTCTGATGTGAACCAGACACAAGCATATGGAATGACAAATGTATTTGGACTATGTCGTATCAGTAAATAATACGCTGTATAATTTACTCTGTGAATATCTCCTTTCAAATCTACTACGAAACCACAAATAAACAAAATATGCTAGCAATTTAGCTCCAAATGACACGCTCTCTCCTTCTGTTTTCTGTTTTGGAGCAACTGGAATAATTTTACAGGCATTTACCTCCAGTAGAGCCCTGTAAACCCCTCTGCAGTGCAGAGAAAAACAGAGGGGAAAACCACTAGTCCAACTGATCAACTCCTGTCCTCATTTCACACATAGATCTACTTCACACATGGATTCAACAGATAAGGTGTAGAGCAGGAAGAACAGAAAATGACTTACAGCCAGAACTTCGATGTCATTGTTCTTGCTCTGTAAATTGCTACCTAGATTCTGCAATCTGGTTTGTATCTGAACAAAGAGAGAGAGAGAGAGAGAGAGGGGAAAAGGAGTAATTGCTCCCATGAACACAATGAAACTGGGAAACAAAAGCCACTTCATCCTCACATGCAATCCGTCTCCACACGAGCCAATGGGGTTTAAGCCTGGGCTGGCGGCGTGTAAAAGGCGGCGTGTTGTCTGACTGTGACGAACGCTACGGTGAGACAGAGCTGGGAACCACAGCCAGAGAGAGAGACACGGCGAGGTTGTCCCGGTCTCGTGGTCGGCTGCATGACTGGGCTTGGCTCGGTCCGTCTGTCTGTTGTGTATATGTCTTCCTTTCTGCTATAGCCTACTCCAGGAAAGGTGTGAGTGACAGGTGTGAGTGACAGGTGTGATTCATCGACAGACCTGGGTCTCATAGCGTCGTCTGGTGCTAGAGGACACCTTCTCCGGGGTGAGGAGGTTCACATTCATGTTACTGGAGGCACTGCTCCCGTGCTGCTCTGATGATCCTGTCAGATCACACCACACACACACACACACACAATCCTAATGAGACCATGGCAATATGTCAGAGCTGTTACAGCCTTCTCCCACCACCACCCACAGACACCAGTCGACTGAGAAGCCATCATTGTTAACCAGACTAATAAGCCCAGTGTGTTGTATTAAGGTTTATATCTACTGTACATCTGAGCCAGAGGTGGTGAGAAATGGAACACTACCACTAATCACTTTGCAGTTCACATATTCCCCATTGCTCTTTGATTATCCATTTAACAAAGCCCTAGCACCATGTAGGGACTTAAACCCAGAACAAAGTAGGTTCATAGGAAACCAGAGGACCATCATTACTGCTCTGCTCTCTGTCAAAGGTAATGGGCGTCCTCCTTGGACACCGGGTCAAGAGGCTGTTCAACTGTACCTGAGGTACTGACGAGTGATCCCTTAGAGTTCTGAAGGGAGACAGTCTCCGAGATTTCCCTGTTGGAGGAGAGACAAACAACACCGCTGTGTCAGTCTCTTTCCCAACAACACTGGAAGTCTAGAACAGAGTTGGTGCGTGGGTTAGCAAACCGCGTTGTCACCTGACATTTCTCTCCTCATAGAATTTGGTCCGACATTTCTGAACAACGTGATCCACAAGGTCAGACTCTGGAATCCTCTTCTCTGACTGCCTTTCCTTCTCAAAGGACTTGACCTGGGAACACACAGGGGATAGGGAGGGGAATCAGACTTGCTTCCAATACACACTTCCACTCCAAATGCTCATATTTTGGGGAACTCATATCAAGACCATTTACACTGAGTATACCAACCATTAGGAACACCTTCCTAATATTCAGTTTCACCACCCCGTTTCAGGGCTTTGAGCATCTGGACAAGCTTTATATAAATTAAAAGTTATTATTATTACCTTGATGTAGTTCCCCTCCTTGTCTGAGACCAGGGCCATGCAGGTGATGCCAGCCTGTCTGCAGTGCTCCAGCAGAGTCTCCTGGGAGGGAACACAACACAGTCAGATCCAGTTGGGAAGAAAACACAACTTTGTAATAGCCAAGTGAAAATATGGTATATACTGCTCCCAAGAAGATGATGTCCCAACGGGCTCCAGATCCTGCAACCTATTTCTAGACCCAGATTAACATTTACAGTTACTACTACTATATGTGGATTGACCAACTGTATGGTTTTGGTGAATTGTAACTTGCATGTACTTGCTATAGGGAAGGGTTCCCCAACTGGTGGCCTGCGGGCAGAATTGGGCCAGCGGTAGGTTTTATTTGGCTCCCAAAGTTGTCAGAGCACCAGGAAATCAGCTCCAAGTGATTTTAATTTGGGAAATCTGTTCGCAAGTACTTACAAATGTGATCGTATACAAATGTAATCAAGGTTTGAAATGATTATGTTTTAGTCAAATATTACATTTATTTGGGATTCTTGCTGTCAATTTGCAGTCTACAAATGATTTGTAATTATGTACCAGCCCCCCCAACCATTCGCTCATGAAAGAAATTGGACCTGCAGCTGAATCTAGTTGATGATCCCTGCTATAGGGGTTGTGGTAACATGGGCTACAGAGTTAAGTGGTTACAGTGAGCAAGTGGACCCCTTCAACACTATACAGTTGTGGCCAAAAGTTTTGAGAATGACACAAATATGAATTTCCATCAAGTTTGCTGCTTAAGTGTCTTTAAATATTTTTGTCAGATGTTACTATGGAATACTGAAGTATAATTACAAGCATTTCATAAGTGTCAAAGGCTTTTATTGACAATGATGCAAAAAGTCAATATTTGCAGTGTTGACCCTTCTTTTACAAGACCTCTGCAATCTGCCCTGGCATGCTGTCAATTAACTTCTGGGCCAGATCCTGACATGGTAGCCCATTCTTGCATAATCAATGCTTGGAGTTTGTCAGAATTTGTGGGTTTTTGTTTGTCCACCCGCCTCTTGAGGATTGACCACATGTTCTCAATGGGATTAAGGTCTGGGGAGTTTCCTGGCCATGGACCCAACATATAAATGTTTTGTTCCCCGAGCCACTTAGTTATCACTTTTGCCTTATGGCAAGGTGCTCCATCATGCTGGCATTGTTCATCACCAAACTGTTCCTGGATGGTTGGGAGAAGTTGCTCTCAGAGGATGTGTTGGTACCATTCTTTATTCATGGCTGTGTTCTTAGGCAAAATTGTGATTGAGCCCACTCCCTTGGCTGAGAAGCAACCCCACAAATATGAATGGTCTCAGGATGCTTTACTGTTGGCATGACACAGGACTGATGGTAGCGCTCACCTTGTCTTCTTCGGACAAGCTTTTTTCCAGATGCCCCAAACAATCGAAAAGGGGATTCATCAAAGAAAATGACTTTACCCCAGTCCTCAACAGTCCAATCCCTGTACCATTTGCAGAATATCAGTCTGTCCCTGATGTTTTTCCTGGAGAGAAGAAGTGGCTTCTTTGCTGCCCTTCTTGACACCAGGCCATCCTCCAAAAGTCTTTGCCTCACTGTGCGTGCAGATGCACTCACACCTGCCTGCTGCCATTCCTGAGCAAGCTCTGTACTGGTGGCGCCCTGATCCCGCAGCTGAATCAGCTTTAGGAGACGGTCCTGGCGCTTGCTGGGCTTTCTTGGGCGCCCTGAAGCCTTCTTCACAACAATTGAACCGCTCTCCTTGAAGTTTTTGATGATCCGATAAATGGTTGATTTAGGTGCAATATCCTTGCCTGTGAAGCCCTTTTTGTGCAAAGCAATGGTGACGGCACGTGTTTCCTTGCAGGTAACCACGGTTGACAGAGGAAGAACAATGATTCCAAGCACCACCCTACTTTTGAAGCTTTTAGTCTGTTATTCGAACTCAATCAGCATGACAGAGTGATCTCCAGCCTTGTCCTCGTCAACACTCACACCTGTGTTAATGAGAGAATCACTGACATGACGTCAGCTGGTCCTTTTGTGGCAGGGCTGAAATGCAGTGGAAATGTTTCTTGGTGATTCAGTTAATTTGCATGGCAAAGAGGGACTTTGCAATTAATTGCAATTCATCTGATCACTCTTCATGACATTCTGGAGTATATGCAAATTGCCTTCATACAAACTGAGGCAGCAGACTGCAAAAATGTATATTTGTGTCATTCTCAACTTTTGGCCACGACTGTACAGTGAATTAGTTTGAGGATAAGCTCTCCCTCAGCTCCATGTTTCTCCTGTAATATGACAGTGGGGTTATGGGAAAGTTAGTTTGTGGAGTATTTAGCAAAGTGGGCTGTCTGTTTAAGAGTAAGAGTTGGAAGCAGTCCTGGTGGTTTAGTGGTGTGCTGAAAGCTGGGTTCAGGCAGGTTTCAGTGGCTTTCCTATGACTCATCAGTTCCTGTGCAAACGGAGAGTGTGTGCCGTACGTGTTGGACAACACGGCAGGAATGTAATAACAAAAGCAGGAAGCTCCCCCATTTTACACTGAGATCAAAGCAAGTGATGTGGTAGGAGAGAGAGAGAACAGGGGTGGCAGAGATACCACTGGGCCACGGCAGCATGAAGCCTGGAAAATTCAAATGCGTGCTGGGGGAACGCTTCACTTGTGCCTCATAAATTCCTCCAGAGTGGCGGAGAACCAAGTTTAGCTTGGAACGGAGAGCAACCCTGCCCATTGCCCAAACCTGGGCCTGTCCGGGTAGTGCACTCACCCGTGGCTTGTGTGTGAGCAGCAGAGCTGATTTATCCTAATCAAATACAGACAGACAGGTTTCAACTGGCAGGCAATGCTGAGTCAGAGCAGAGCAGCAGACGGACTCTGCTGAGGAACAATCCCTGTACTGTATATCCCCTCTCTGCTCTGCTCTCCAGCAGTCTCTCTCCCCACCAGCTTCCTCACAGCACCGCTCTCACTGAGACCGCCATAGAGAGAGCCAAAGCTATAGCTCTGCCACTGTGGATGCCGGAGGGTCGACCAGCTTTCGACCATATGCCTCCCAGCTGACCTCAGATAGGGTTCACAATATTTGGCTAGAAAAGCTAAAAGAGAGGAACCATCTCCGGACCATGAACTAGCATTTACTGGAGACGTGGCCAGTAAAAGCAGTGCATGTGAAAAGGTGTTTGAAGGAGAGCATCTCAGCATTTAATAAACTCTGAACACTGGATGTTGTCTCTCACACTGCCCCCTCCCCCCAGCTGGCTGGCTGGTCCATAAGGCAGGCATCCTTAACAACTTGGAGTGACATGTTGTTCCTCTCCAGCAAAGCAGCGTGGGCCCAGACAAAGCAAAGCAAAGCTTTTAATTGCCGCTTGGGGCTCGGGGGGATGGAGTTGGGCAATCAGTGACGCTGTAGAGAGTTACAGAGACAGAAAAAAAAAGAAGAGATCAAATGAAAAGTGGAGAAGAGAGGGAGGACACTGGAGTGGGTGGAAGGAATGATGGAGAGGACAAGGGAGAAAAGGGTGAGGTAAACAGAGGAAGAGAGGATAAAATAAAGAGAACAAGAGAGAAGGTTTCGACATAAGAGAGAGAGGAGAGTTGTCAGCTGCACGCTACGCCAGGTTGTGGGGGCCAGCCAGAGAGAGACACACACAGCAGTAGTGACATACAGCTCCTGGCCTGAGATCAGGCTGTCACATAAACATGAAGAATGTGACGAGGCATGGCACCAGAACAGCAGTCACACTACACCACCCACAAGTACACTGGAACACATTGAAACTCTTCTCAGGACAAAGTTGGTCAACAGACTTCAACTACAAACTGAACATAAAAATTGCGTATACAGTAACAGAGATGAGGAAAGTCAACGATAAGAAACGACTGTATTTCATCGTATTTCTTAAACGTGCTACACTAACAGGCTTATACAAGTAACCTCAAAATGGATCCCATTCCCCTGAGTGTTTACATTTCCAGACACTGTCAAGGTAAATAACTCGGGCAGTTTGGACCCCCTGTTCATGTGGGGTAGAATAGAATAGAGGTGTTGCCCCCTGTTGGTTAGGTATTGTCACAGCAGAAGGCGCTACAGGCTGCTCATCACTTACCTGTGACACATCGTAGACGATGTCAGCAGAGACCCCTGCTGTCCACAGCTTCTGGATCACATTGATGGCCCTGCCCATGGAGCTGTAGCCTACAGGCACCACCAGCACATCACACGAACTGATAGAGGGCTAGGAGACAGGGAGTTAGGTTTAAACATGCACACACACACACACACACACACACACACACACACACACACACACACACACACACACACACACACACACACACACACACACACACACACACACACACACACACACACACAGAGGTCCACACAAATTCAGAGTTGATTTTTAGAGGGTTTGGCGGTCAACCCATCAACTGTCATTCTACAGTATAGAAATATACAGTAGAGCCTTTTCCAAAATAGCTACATTTTAGAAGCAGGATAATAACAGACATTAACTTTAATGGAGGCTGAAAGTTATCCTCAAATATGACCTTCTGTGTCTGTGGGTCATTATCACTGATGAAGGGTTCTCACCGGCTCCTCCATGTTGGCCAGGGCAGCACAGACCTTGTCCAGAGCCACACTGGCCCCTACTGCCGAGGGGATAGGAGCAGGGGACGCTGGGCCACGGAACTCAAGGATCTACAGGAAGAGAACCAGAAACCCTGATAGTTCAACACTTCCAAGGACTGAAGTTGGGACATAATCTGTTGGCGGCATGGGTAGGATGGGGGCATTACCAGGTGGTCGTATCTCCCTCCTGCAGCCACGATGTCTGGCACTGTGCGTCTGCGTTTCTTGATGAAAGCCACAAACTGGAAGATGACCCCGCAATGGTGCTGCACTTTATATACCAGACCCAGGTTGACCACCACCTAAAAAACACGCACACACATGAGAGAGAATCAATCAATCACTCACTCACTCAACAGCAAAACACATTTCAATACCATTCTCTCCATGCCGATTAGGGCAGCCCCCCGCACCTCTCTGATTCAGAGGGGTTGGGTTAAATGCGGAAGACACATTTCGGTTGAAGGCATTCGGTTGTACAACTGACTAACAATGGTGACTTTGACTTTGACATGCACTTCAAACACCTGGGGTAACAATAAAGATGGAGGGTGAGAGGGAGTAACAGTACCTGCAGCTTGACGCCCAGTTTCCTGAGCAGACCGGTGAGCTCTTCCAGGTCTCGGAGGCCCTGCTTGGCCAGCTGGGTAACGGCAGTCTTCTGTTTGGTCAGAGAGGTGATGAGGGGGACCAGGTCCTGAAGGTCTCCCTTTTGCTCGATGTATTTATACAGCGTCTGCAACTGGCAGGGAAAGACCGACAACATCAGACACAGAGGGAACAAACACAATCTGGACAGACAGAGAAAACACAGTGTCTGTAGCTGAGAGCAAGGCGATGTTCAAGAGTAGCTGACCAGTATGTTTCCTCTGAGCAGTGTCAAAGTGGACACACTGATGATTTCACCAGACATGTCATAAAGCACCAGAAGCAACAGTAGATACTTACACTGTTGCTGGACAGAGACAGGTTACAGAACTTGGCCTCCACCTCTCGCCTAGTCAGCTTTTCACTCTACGAACAGAGACAGGATACCATTTTATAGTTCCGGTGGTAGATCGAAGATGTTATGGACAAAACTACCACACAATCTACGCATGCATGGTGTATGTTGAATTTGCGCGAGTGCGTGGGCAGAGTACTAACCATGGCTTCACAAAGGATACTGGAGGCGTGGCTCAGCTTGTCCTCTGGGACTCCGCTGTGCAGCAGGATGGCCTTCAGCAGACTGGTGTGGTTCAGGTAGATGTGGTAGTTCCTCTCCTAACACCACACACAATACACCACACAACCAATACACCATTACACCACAACCCACACAATACACCACACAACCAATACACAACACAACCAATGCACAACACCACACCCCAAATACACCATTAAACCACTACACCACACTCCCAATACACCATTACACAACACAGCCAATACACAACACAGCCAATACACGATTAGACCCCACCCCCAATACACCCTTACACCACACCACACACCCAATACACCACACAACCAATACACCATTACACCACACCACCAATACACTACACCACACCACACACAGTCGTTTCTTTCCTGGTAGAAAGTGGTAGTTCCTCTCCTAACACCATCATCAAACACCATTATAACACCATTATAACACCATTATAACACCATTACACCTGAGCACAAATACAATCCTCATCCCTAAATCACTACTGTAGGAGGACTTCTTATCTCTAAACCACTACTGTAGGAGGACTTCTCATCTCTAAACCACTACTGTAGGAGGACTTCTCATCTCTAAACCACTACTGTAGGAGGACTTCTCATCTCTAAAGCACTACTGTATGAGGACTTCTCATCTCTAAAGCACTACTGTATGAGGATTTCTCATCTCTAAAGCACTACTGTAGGAGGACTGTCATCCCTAAACCACTACTGTAGGAGTACTGTCATCCCTAAACCACTACTGTAGGAGAACTGTTCATCCCTAAAACCACTACTGTAGGACTGTCATCCCTAAATCACTACTGTAGGAGGACTGTTCATCCCTAAAACCACTACTGTAGGAGGACTGTTCATCCCTAAAACCACTACTGTAGAAGGACTGTTCATCCCTAAACCACTACTGTAGGAGGACTGTTCATCCCTAAAACCACTACTGTAGGAGGACTGTTAATTCCTAAGCCACTACTGTAGGAGGACTGTCATCCCTAAACCACTACTGTAGGAGGACTGTTCATCCCTAAACCACTACTGTAGGAGGACTGTTCATCCCTAAACCACTACTGTAGGAGGACTGTACATCCCTAAACCACTACTGTAGGAGGACTGTACATCCCTAAACCACTACTGTAGGAGGACTGTACATCACTAAACCACTACTGTAGGAGGACTGTACATCCCTAAACCACTACTGTAAGAAAGACTGCTCAGTGAATAATGGCCACAGAGGCTGGCTGCTGCTCCCTCATTCAGTGACTCACACATTCTTAACAGCTTTCTCACACAGAGAGAGGGAATATACAGTAAATGGTGCAATCAAGGAGAGAGCATTTTAGAGGGGGGGCCTGGAGCCATGGTGATCCTCTGGCTGTAACAGAGCAGGGCTAGGGTGGACTGGGCTCATGCTGAGTGAACTGGGCCTACTGTACCAGGGGTTTTTCTGGATCAAAAGGGGGCTTGGGTGGTGAGCGTGGCAGGGGTTGCGGTCGGCCTTCCTGAATTTTAGAGAACATTTTAGAGGCCCCCATCTTGACGTTGTAGAGACATTTTTGCTTTTATAAGCCAATTTCCTACAATTCTATACATTTGTTCATGGAGCTAAGAGACAGTTTATGCAGTTTAAAGCCAATTTCCTGCAATGTTGCCATGCAGCTGAGCAGAACTGTTGCAGTTTGAAAACAAATAGTGTGATTTTACATATTCTGCCATGGAGCTGAGAAGATTTTAAAACTAATTTCCTGCAATTCTATGCATTTTGCAACGGCTAATGCTGTGTTCTAACTATACTGGTAAATAGTTTTATTTGAATTTTCAATTCTCCCTGACTGTCTAGATTGTATTTTGGTGATCGTTAGTTCTCAAAGATTTTATTCTTTAAAAATATATAGGTCATTTATCTTTTCTACATTCTTTATATCTGGTTTTAGTCGTATAAGTTTACACTGAAAGCGTTTTTCCCGCCCAAAAATTACAATGGCAGAAAAATCCCTGTGTAGTGTCCAGGGAGTAAACAGGTCTGTGACCAGAGCTAGACAGTAGTGGTCTGTGTGGCTGAGGTGAGACAGGGAGTGTACTATAAGGGAAGGACAGTATGGTCTGTGACCAGAGCTAGACAGTAGTGGTCTGTGTGGCTGAGGTGAGACAGGGAGTGTACTATAAGGGAAGGACAGTATGGTCTGTGACCAGAGCTAGACAGTAGTGTCTGTGTGGCTGAGGTGAGACAGGGAGTGTACTATAAGGGAAGGACAGTATGGTCGGTGACCTGAACTAGACTGTGACAGGGGTAGTAACACGGTGAAAGGAGTGAGCCAGACAGGAAGTGGTCCAGTATTCGTACCTGCAGGACACTGAACTCCTGAATAATCTCGGAGATGGTGAAGATGGTCTCAGCGTCCGGCAGCAGGCTGTTGGTGACGGGGACAATGACATCAAAGGCGCACTCCAGCAGCTCCCTGGGGTGAGCCCTGTCTGGCTTCCTGGGCCGGAACACACGCTCGATGCTCCACCTGCGCACACACATACACACACACCGTTTCATTACGCTGGATATAAACACATGCTCGGATGACATGCAAAGACTGAACATGCATAGATTCAAGAATTCAGTGACTCCTGACTATGAGGTTTACCTCTTGAAATGGGTAATATTATTTCTGGCCACAAATCTTGCGAATGCCACCTGGAATGGAGACAAAAGAGAGACTCAATAAACAGTGCATGCAAGACCACAATAAATCACTATGTGGAAACAGACAGTCCCTAGGTTGTTCCAGGGTTGTCCTGAGGTTATCCTGGCTCTAGTCCACGCTGATTGCGTGCTGCGACCACTGAGGGCTAGTTAACGGTGTAGTGCTTCCTGCTGCTCACCCGGAGGTCGTAGGGCAGGGTGACCAGCATACCGCTGTGGTCCATGAAGCAGGCCAGCTCACTGCCCTCATACAGCTTCCTGTTCCTGGGGAGCAGCAGGGGGGTCTGGAGACGCACAGCCCCTGGACAGACAGCCACAGAAACACTGTTTAATCTATGTTAACACGTTTAATGTACATAAAAATATAACCTCAAACACAATATGGAAGTTCAAATTCAACCAGTGTGCCCACCAGCCATGTACAGTATCTACTTTGCATATTGCATAATATATATATATATATATATATATATATATATATATATTTCTTTTGACCTGGACGAAGCAGATAATATAGAAACTGAATAAACAACTCAAATAAAGAATTGCAGCTGTATAAAGGTCTATAGCATGTATATATAACCAAACATCTGCCTAGAATTATAGTCACTAGAGACAACAGTATATATGGGAGCAGATGTTTCAGTCAAGGCCCCCAGTGAGGTCTTCATAACAGCGAGTTAGAGTGGAATGGGTCAAGTCGTTTGCACAAGAGAGTAAACATGACTTCAGCTCTTAAAATGGGACAAAAAAAGTCCGGACTCACCGTGTTTCTTGAAGATCCTGGTGATTGTTTCGTACACATACTGTTGCAATTTAGCACTGTTGAAATTAAAACTACCCTGCAGCAAAAAAAAAAAAACGCAGTCTGTTATGAATCAAAATGCTTCGATTAAAGCTTCAACAATCCCAGCATTATGTGGAACAGATGACAGGAGAACTGTAGCAGAACACAGGACCAGCATCCTTACTGTGTCTACAGTGACACCTACAGGAGGAGATGGGTAGCTCTTCCCACTTTGGACCACTGGACCATTCTATTCTGAGCATTCAAGACAAATTCTCCAATACTTGTCTGTCACAAACAGTGGTTTGGGACGCTACGAAACGGCAGAAAGAATAATCGTACCCAAGATTTAACGCCTGGTTGGCTTTGTGTTGTGTTTGTGTGGCTAGGTCAGGTTTGAGGGGTCTGGTCCAATGTGTCGGTGTGTTGGCCGGAGCAGTAGGCCTGGTACCTTGTGGAGGTCGATATCGTAGGTGTAGTCCATGACGGGGGAGGTGTTCTGGGAGAACAGCTGGTTGACCATAGTGCGGTAGGCCTTGCCATTGACGTTAGCCATGGTGTGCTGCAGGACCTCGTGGAGCTCCGACTCCTCCATCTGGGGCGGGGGCAGCAGATCACTCTTCAAGAGCTCCTGGGCCGTGGGACGCAGGGCCGGGTCATGGTTCAACAGCCAGCCAATTACCTTCCTCTGATTTAGACACAGGGCTAAGGATCAGTCAATCGGCCCAAACAGTGTAATGTCACTCAGTTTGCATTTCATTAAGCTTCCCATCGTCGGACTATAATGTGAACTACTTCTACTTTTTACGTAGCTTCACAAAAATTCACAGAGCTGTGAGTAGAACTTGTGTAACATGAATTGAATATGTCCTTCGTCACCTGCATTCCACTCTTACACTCAGGGAAGTCTTCAGGGAAGTGGATGTCCTCCTGCGGAGCAGAATGACAGAGTAATGGGACAGTGACGAGAGGTGAGTGATTGAGACCCCTTCCAGTGGCCTCCCCACACTACACCGGTCTGTGTTCCCTTTGCTGGACAGACTCACCATGCGCAGCTGGCTCAGGACTGAGATGCGTTCAGATCCGGTGGTCATGGGCCGGTAGGACATCTCAAACAGGATGATACCCAAGCTAAACAGATCCACTTTCTGAAGAGAAACACAGCACACGGGTTGAACCCGCTCCCCTTTACATCAGGTTCACACAGTCCATTCAGAATGCTCTATTTCCTAGGGAGAATACAGTAACACCGTTGGGAAAACCTCGAACGGCCTCAAATGACGGAGGACATTAGTCTGTGCTCCACCCAGGAGACAAGGGCCTTAAACAAAGTCACAAGATAGTAGAATTCTTTTGAGACTACTTTTGAGATCTTTGATGAATGACTGTACCGAGACAATATCTCTTTATTTTGTTCTTCTGAATTGACTTTGGTGCTTGTTCCATTCGTATTGTATTTCTTACCTGGTTGTAAGTGGCTTTAGTATTTCCTTGCACCTCTGGACTGACATACAAGGCAGTACCAACCATACCAGTCATGTTCCCTGTTCAGAAATAACAAGGTAGAAAATATGAGCATAACAGAGTCACAAAGCCTGAAAAACTTGGGGACGTTTGATGTGGAAGGATGTTGCTTCTCAGTACCTGTTGGGTCCGATTTGAGAATCAGAACAGAGCCACTCTCCTCAATATCCAGTTTACCTGCTGCAGCCTATGGAGGAGATTAAATGTACAGTCAAAACCACTTATTTGTTGATTCTTGATTTATTTGGGCTTGCAGAGAAGGAATTACAGTTCTGACATTAGGACAACAAAAAAACACAAGAAATACCTCAACTTGATACAGCAGCAACATTCCACTTATAGACCTCAACATGAACTTCAAGGTATCAGTTCATTCATATCTATCACCAGGAGACAGCGGAGCTGAGGACATTAAGGCATACCACATTAGCAGGATGGTCTGTGGCCAGGCCAAAGTCTCCAATTTTCATATGGTCCTGAGAGTCCAAGAAAATGTTGACAGGCTTGAGGTCTCGATGAATCATCCCCTGTTGGAAGGGCGATGGGGAGGTGGTCAATTAGTGCTAATTGGAACCATGGCTGGAAGCATGTCATGCGCGTCATCATTGTTGTTCTGGGCCGTGCTGTGACAGCTTGGCTTCTTGGTGTAGAGGTAAGAAGGAACATGTATGCCAGAACATTTGAGCGTTTGAAAAAACGAGAAGAGGATCCTTTAAAAACACCATTTTGCATCAAACACATTTCAAAACACTTAGTACAGCACAAATTATATCCCGTATCAATGTCCAACATGAACCTAGCGAAACCTTTCTTTGACATTGGGATCTGAAGACTTAGCAGATACTTGGAGTGGAACAACAGAATCACAAGCAGTGACTGTCCTGGACTTCCTCCTTCTTAACCAAATGTGACAGGACAGTCCTCTCTCTCTCCACACTTCTCCAACTCTATGATCTTAACATGACATCTCTGTTCCACACCCTGAAGCAGACATTGAACCCTGCAGTGCACTCTGAAGGGGACATTGAACCCTGCAGTGCACCCTGAAGGGGACATTGAACCCTGCAGTGCACCCTGAAGGGGACATTGACTAGGGGAGATGGGGCTTTACAGACAGACCTGTTCGTGGATGTAGGCCAGGCCATCCAGGATCTCCCTGAAGAACCTCCACAGGCGACTGTTGTCCTGATGCAGGCCCTGGTCAATGGTGTCTCGCAAAGTGCTTTTTTCACAGTATTCCATCTGGAGGGAGGAGAGAACACAGGTTAGATCAGGGTTCTCAAAGTGGGTCAGGGTGTCCACGGCCAGATCAACAACAAAAAATAATACATACACACATATACATATATACACACACACACATACACATATATATACACACACACACACACACACACACACATATATATACACACACATATATATATAAGTTGTGTTCTGATTATGAGGGGGTCCCTGATTCATTTTCTGTCACGGCCCAAAAAGTTTGAGAACCCCTGGGTTAGATATCAGACATAAAACAGTGCCCTCTAGTGTGGTATTAGTTAAGTGCTAGTGAACTGAGCCTTACCTGGATGTAAAGGTAATGTGCTATGAGCTGTGGCCTCTCCGAGTCTGTGCTATCTATCGTGTCACCCCCCACTCTCTTGCTTGGCTCCTCCTAAGTAATGGAGATTACATTGAATGTAAATTGGTGAAATTGTACACACTAGTAACACACACTACGGCAATAATGTGAACACTAACCTGAGATATGCTGCCATTCCCATTGTCAAAAATGATGTCACTCTCTGAGTCACTGTTTGATGGGCTAGACGCAAACAAAACAGATAACAGAAAGTGCATTTTATTTCAGTATATCAAGTGCACAGGGCACTGCACCAGATGTACCCTCAGAGGAACTCACAGGAACGAGGCACAGAAGACATCCTCTTCATCCTCATCATCATCATCGTCGTCGTCCTCATCGCTGGACTCATGGCCACTGCACTTGGCGCTAGAGGACCTTTCGATGGAGGTGCTCCACTCCACCGAGCTGGCCAGGGCGGGGGGAGGGAGGGGCGTTGTCCTCCACGTTGTCAAGAATGCTGAAGCCCAGCTCGTTGAGTCGTAGAGAGGGGGCTCGGACCTGGGGCAGTTTCTCCGCTGTGCTCTTGGGCTCGGAGCTGTCTGAGCTCAGGACCCCCGTGGAGGGGGGTCTCGTGCCTCTCGATCCAGGCGTTGTAGTAGCGGACGATGTTCTCATGGTTGAGGCGCGAGAGCAGCGTCACCTCACCTTTGATCCTACGGAACTGCTTACTGGCTGGGTTCACCTGGATACGCTTCACAGCATAGTAACAGCCATCCAACTTGTTCTGGACCTGCACACAAAGAGAGAGGTACGGACAGAGAGACAGAGACGGGTGGGGAGACAAGGCAATACAAACATTATGTCAACAACAACCATGGACTAAAAGAAAAAAGGGGAAGGCTATGAAAGCTACTGTCAGCTACGCTGCATTAAACATGGTCAACCTTGATAACGGCACCAAAAGCTCCTTTCCCCAGCAGCTGCAGCTCTTCAAACTCGTTGAAGTAGCGCGAGAACTGCCTCTGCAGCCCAGTGCTGAACGGGGCGTTGAGGATGTGACTGTGAGGGATGACCGACGACGCAAAGTCATCACCATTGTCTGGGAGAGGAGAGAATACACCAGTCAGGACTCTATATAGTGAATCAGGACTCTGAAAGGGAACCCTTTTTATAGACTTTAAGAAGATATCTAGTGGCTCTGTTCTTGAACTTTGTAAAGAGAGGTTGTCACCTTCTGGACTAGCATCCTGGCACTGAACAGGGGTCTTTGGAAGTGGAGGGTTGAGGAAGGGGTGGTCCAAGAGCTGCTGGGTGTTCCAGCGGTCAGCATCATCCAGGCACACACACCTATCACACACACACACACACACACACACACACACACAGTGAACGTTGCATTACGCATGGAAACTTCCAATAAGAGCTAACATTCATGTAGGGCATTCCTGGCAAGGCCCACTGTGGCCGTCAACATCTGGTCCACACGGTGTTACTCTGCATCCACACTACACCAACACTGGTACCCAAACGCAGAAGATGAACTCTGACAACCAAACCCTGACTAACACGTTGTCCATGATAGGAGGACAATAGGCCAAAAGGTACAGGAAAGTTGAATACTTTAAAATGAACCTGTATGTGCAGTGTGCCTGGTTTCGATCAAAAGAATAGTAAAACGGACATGTTTCCTAAATCATCTAGCTAGATATACAAAAAAAACATGTGCTAATGAGTCATAATCTGTAAAAGACATTTTCATTTAACCACAGAAAAATACACGTTTTAATTGACTGACACCATTAAAATGTGAGAAGGTCCAGGCATGGAAGAAGTGGCTGAGACTGGGCTGTCTAGCTGTCACTGAGACTAGCTGTCTGGCCAAACTGAGTTGATGGTTATTGTCGGGCAGGCGTACCTGTTAAGGAAGTCCTGGAAGTCAGCTGGCAGGTTGGTGGGCACAGACACAGGGTACTCCCTGACCTCCTTCCCCTGGCTCAGTGCCAGAAGCATAAGCCCCATGCTCCATACGTCCCCTTTCTTCCCAGCTTTGGTGGGAAGCATGTCCTCACAGAAGCGCACGCGGGCCTGCACAAAGATGTCCTCATTGCAGATGTCACCCAGTCTCTTGGAGAGGCTGTAGTCTGTGAGACGCACATTGCCCTGGTGGTCCAGCAGCACACTAGAGGCGCCCAGCTGTTTGTGAACAACAGAGTTGGAGTGGAGGTAGTCGAGGGCAGCCAGGAGCTGGGTGGTGAGCAGGCGGAGGCGCTCCAGGGGGATGGCGGTCTGGCTGGCCAGGCTCTGGCTCAGACTGCTGCTGACCCCCACATACTCCACCAGCAGGTCCACCACCAGGCAGTCATCCCTCTCACTGGAGCTCAGGGCCTGGTAGTGCACCAGGTTAGGGTGCTCCAGCTTCAGCAGGGACTTCAGCTCACTCTCAGCTCCATGGATCTATGAAGAAATGGACAGAGGGTATTACTTAGTGTGTAGGCATCGGCGTTCCAATATCTTGAGATCTATGACTGTAGCGTCTGTGATGTCAGGAAGGATCTCAGCAAGGAATTACTCACCTGCTTTTTACAATTGTCAATCTTCCGGTTTTCCTCGCTGGTGAAGAACTTGCCAATCTTCTTGTTCCAGCGTAGGTTCCACTCGTATACTACAGCAAACTCTCCGTTGGTTGCATCGAACGCATTATAAACATTACGGCCAAGCCTCTCACTCTCCCCTGCCAGAGACACAGATACATAGCATACTGAGGCGCACAACTCAACACCGGCAGTACAGTAAACTACAATACAAAACAACATAATGAGAGAGATTTACAGGCAATTATAATATCTTACCTAGGCACTTCCCTCTATGCACTACAATGTCCCCCAGGGTACTGTTGCTGAAGTGAAGCACTTCCTGTGAGCGTTGGCTATCCTCACTGTATGTGTCCCGTCTGGTGACAACAAAATCAACAGGCAGAGTTAGCTCAGTGTAGTTCAGGCACAGAGCTATATCTTAGGAATGGATGTAGCTGGTCCGTGCCTGAGGCGGGTGTTCGAGTTGGTTCGTCTCCGGTGGTTGGCCCCTCTTCTGGGCTCAGTGAGCTCAGGTGGAGGCCCAGGGGAACACGGCGAGCTGCCCAATACAGAACAACTTTCTACGGCAGGCTGGTCCATACTCTCAAAGCGCTCCTGGGCAGTCACAAAGCCAGAATATGTTTACATTTCATGCTCTGTTTTGTATGGAGGTTTCTTTTTAATACGTAGGTCAAATCAAGCATGATTTTAATGAATTTGGTTTCAAACAATATTATATTAATTGATGATCAGTATCCTAAAAACCTAAAGTCTGTCACTTTTCCAAAGGAGGGATAAGAAGTATTGCTTATCTTCTAAAAAAGTGATTATGAAGGCACCTGTTTGGCCATTTCTTTCCTCTTCTTCTCCTCTCGTTTCTCCTCCTCTCTCCTTTGGATTTCAGCCATGATCTCAAATTTCTGTAGAGGCGAAAGGGTTTAAAGATATAATACATTTGTGTGTGTGTGTGTGTGTGTGTGTGTGTGTGTGTGTGTGTGTGTGTGTGTGTGTGTGTGTCTCCTCCTCACCGTCTGCTCCTCCTGCCTGCGGTATTGGTCTAGTCGCTCCTGCTCCTCCAGGGCTAGCTTCTCCAGCTGCAGCCGCTGGTTCTTCAGCATCTCCTCATGGAAGGAGCTGGACGGACGCTTGTTGTGTTCACTCAGAAACCCCTGGACATGGTCCGCAAGCTCATAGATCATCACCTGGGGGAAGAGAGGGGGAGGTCATGGAGAAAATGTCATTTTGAGACTTACACAAAGACGTGACCAAAGCAAGATTATCATTGTAGCGTCTAAGGGTTCAGTGGAGATGTTTGTCATCGGTCTGCCTGTCTGTCGGCCTGTAAAAGTCTATCTCACCTCCCCACATCGCTCTGCAGCCAGTTTAGTGAGCTCTGTCTGAAGGTTCTGGAGGTTGTCATTGGAGAGACCTTTGGCATTCTTCAAGTCAAGCTCTGGAGGCCTGTCTCCCAAACAAACAAAGGAATGAATGCTTAAAAACATATACCATTTTGTTCCAGACAGATTAAATGATTAGGCGATTGTAGCAAACCAAAAGACACGTTGAACGAAAATATCAGGCACAGTTTTCCTAATGCCAGAGGTGGCGGCTGTTATTTATATTGAATCAGACAGCAACACCCAGTGGTGTATATTATTAATACTAATATTATCTAAAATTATACATCTGAATCTAGGGCACGATATACTGTATGACATGAATTCCATCGATGGATTGATCTAATGATACTCACACATCTGGGTATGTTGGTGGGATTTTGACCTGCAAGTCCACTGTCACATAACTTTCCTTCCCATTGCTCAGTCCGTTAGGTCGCAGGCACAGGTATACCTCTGGTGGCCTTTTGATCTGAATGAGGAGAAAGCAGAACACGGAAGGACACAAATATAGAAATTCTTGTTGGTGTAATCAACATCACGTTGCATCAGCAAGTCAGCAATCAGGAACTCTATTCATCAAACAATTGTGTTGAAAGTAGGCCTACCTTCCATGGGTGGTTCTTCCGCAGATCCTGAAAATCATCTCCAAAAATGGATGCAAGCGCTTCTAGTTCGTTTTCCTGTTGAACAGAATAGTCGTCGGTCCCACTCCCAGCTGCAGAAGTCTGATGACAACTCATCCTACTAGCTGAGCTACATGGACACTCATGTCTCGCGCATACACCCCTCTCAATATCGAGGCGAATTAGTTACAACCTACTGTAACACTCGCCTTTTGTTACATGGTAACATTACAATATCAACCTTGGTTAAAGTTACGCGATCGATAATGTATCTGATTCCAAAACATTGAACTTCCAGCATTGAAAGCACCACGGAATCACAACATAATCGCAACGCTGGTGCATGGCAGGCGTCGTACGTGCCGTCGCAGATGGAACGTCAGTACGTAACAGTTCCAAAAGATAACTGTAGACAGCAGTAATGCACATCTCTAAAGAAACATGAAATAAAACATTAAATTGAAGTGATGCAATCCCATTCGTCACACATCTGTCCACCTGGCATCTTTATTATCAACCACAATTTGTTGTGTAGTTTTCAAGGCCAATAATTCCTGTCTCAATGACAGTCAATACTCTGGATGATGGTGATGAGGAGGCAGAGTGGCTAAGTAGGGAAAACAGTCCGTAATAAAAATCGAATATTCTGGTTAAATTATTTTTATGCAGATATTCAATGGTATAAGTTATTGGCGTAAACGGCTTTGGGTGTGATAAGAGAGTTCAAAGAGATGCCTGTGCTCAGAACAAGCTGTGTGACATTGAGTTGTGTGAGATTCTGAAAATGAGCTTTCTGTAAACGCCCATCACTCATTGGCTGGCAGAAGAACATAATTACACTGCAATGGAATTTTAAACCATAGCATCCAACACCTATCTATCTGTGGACATAGAGAGAAAGTAACACTTATAAATAGGTAGGCCTAACATTCAGTGGGACAGCCTAGAGGGAAAAAATGCTCTCATATAATCCAGCCATGGATATAAAATAACAGACTCCAAAGACAACCATCTGCTACAGTGTCCCCTGTCTGTTCTGCCTGCCTTACATGTCAAAATATACCTGACAACATCAGATTGACCACTGCCATTGATAATACACTGTACCAATAGTGCTCAGGTCAGTAATATGGGTAAAACGTGTTATAGAAAATAATAATTCTGATCATTCAATAGGTGATTGATTTTCTCAATACATTTGAAAAGGTGAAACTTGAAAGATTGTATTTCCTCATAAGGTACATTGAGAAAAATAAAGGCTGTTGAAGGGGGTGGGACAAATAAGGATCTCAACACGGAGGGACCCCACTGGATGCACATTAACGACACCTGTTACACGCCATGACCCTAAAAGGAGAGAGCAGGACCTATCAGGGCTAAGCACGGTGGACGCAGACCAGTCAGACCGCCAGCTCGGAAGAAGGACGAGACGTCATAACCCTCAGCTGTTCACCACGTTTAGGGGCTCAGCTCACATTCCAGCAGCAGCCTGGCCCACTGACATATACAGTGTTTTACTGACTGGACCGAAGCCTCTCTTTTTCGTCTCCTTAACAAGGCCCACAAGTCTACTATTTCCGTTCACACCTAGTGTGTGTCAACGAAAACACTGTGACACGTCTGCTCCATGTTTTTCGAGAGAATTGTATGATGTACAATTTCAGTAAATGTCTTAATCACTTTTCAGATTTCTCACAAACCCTGTCCTTTAAAACAACAACAATCATCAATCTAAATTCACAACGACCAATGCACCTTTTTGTGTGATTTCAGAAATCCTGACTGATCAGAACCTTGATTCAGAATTCTTTAGAGTGTCAAATGGATGCACTGAACTTATAATTGAACTATTCTGTTTGTAAAAAAAAAAACAATTTAAATGAAAGCTTTACCTACAGAAAAGTATTTAAATAAAGAAGACCATTGTAATTGCATTTTAATGGTCTGACACCTTTGTGAATACCACTATAACACCCAGACATCTTAATAAAACAAAACATTCCCTTTTCACTTCTCATCTCTAAAGCATATCAGTCTGGCATTTCTCAGGAAGCATCTCACCATTTTTGAGGAGTCCCATCTCACCCGATCGCATCATTTTACTTGTAGGTTGTTTTCTTTTTTTCTGGCAGCTCTTATTTGGACTTGTGTAAACTCTAGGCTCCACCCCTGGTCCCCAGACCCCACTCTTATTTAAAGGGTCCTCTCACCCTCCTCCTTTGTCCCAGTGGAAGCATCAGTCTTGCGCTACAACTTGGTGAGTGCATATTTCTGCATATTACTACTTATTTCTATGGAAAACATGAGACTTTGTGGGGACAGGGTGTCCACATTTTAGTTCTCTGAGTAGATCTTAACATGGCGCTGACCAGACAGAGCTGGTCTCTGACATTGGATTATATTGTGTTTTCTACCTGGATGGGTTGTTTGTAGCTTTATTGACAAGAAGTACACTTCAAACTGAAGTCACTGCTTATTGGAAGGGATTCATGCTATCTCTCCAAAATAATACAAGACATTCAGCTATTCAGAGATTTGTGAATAATAAACGATTCATCATCAGGTGATTGTGGGGAGGGTGCAGGCAAATACAGTGTAATAACTTAGTAAACAGTTATCGATACACTGGTTTGGTCAGGTACATTGAGACAGAACTAAATAGTGTCTAATGAATGAATCCATTATAGGCAGATGGAGCAAGGAGCCATGCTGTAAACAGAGGTGTTACAATGTGCCGACAGCTGCTCTCTGGGTTGGCTCCAACTCTTCCATGTCTGAAATAGTTCCAGATAGGGACCCATGGAGGTCAATGTGGCACTTGGTGTAGCTGTGCGTGGAGCAGCCAGGGGGTGGAGCTTAAAATAGATAGCTGGTCTTGCTTGCTGCTTCCACTGATATGCCCCTTTTTGGAGCTACCTAGGCAGCCCTAAAATGTCCCAGGAACAATCATGACAGCTGATACATAGTATCAGTAACTTCACAACATGTTTGGGACAAAAATAACATGGGATACATTGTAGACAGCTGCTATTTTAAATACACGAAATTGATAACATTTTCAAAATAGTTAGAAGACAAGTTGTACAAATTTGACTACAGTAGTAAAATAAATATATTATTCCAAAAGACAAAAAAAAAATGCTGTATATCGAAAACCTGGATTCGAATGCAAACATTTTTCATGTCAGTACAGTAATAAATCTGTAGTTGTGAACAAACCAATTAGGATAGGCTTGCTTGAAATTCTTGCAATGGTGGGGGGAGGCAGCTGTCCCCACCACTCAGTCTCACCCCTGTGTCTCTCTGTCACCCACAGACCATCCCAGTAAAGCCTAACCATGTGTGACGACGACGAGACTACCGCCCTTGTGTGCGACAATGGCTCTGGCTTGGTCAAGGCTGGATTTGCCGGAGATGACGCTCCCCGTGCTGTCTTCCCTTCCATTGTTGGAAGGCCCCGTCACCAGGTACTGTACCATGATGTAACTGGGGCGGGTATAGATTGTGCCATTGTATGGACACACATTTATAGCGGGAAACTGTCAAAAAGGGTGCAGTATGTTAGTATGCCGTCTGTCATGTAGGCTACGGTGATGATTGTGTCACTCCTAACCTCTCTTCTTTCTCATCCAGGGTGTGATGGTGGGTATGGGTCAGAAGGACAGCTATGTAGGTGATGAGGCTCAGAGCAAGAGGGGTATCCTGACTCTGAAGTACCCCATCGAGCACGGCATCATCACTAACTGGGACGATATGGAGAAGGTGGGTCCTAGATTACTACACACTTCTTACAACATCTTGCAGAGTTTTGGCAGTGACTTTGGCACAAGACTAGGAGTAAACACATGCAGCTTAATAACATAATAAACAGGGAACTCGTTCGTATCCTTGCAGATCTGGCACCACACCTTCTACAATGAGCTGCGTGTGGCCCCTGAGGAGCACCCCACCCTGCTGACAGAGGCTCCCCCTGAACCCAAAAGCCAACAGAGAGAAGATGACACAGGTACTTTTAACTCCCTGATTCCCCCCCCACTTTATTTCAAATCCATGTCTTCTGCTAGAGCATAACAGTCAAGCAAACTTCTGAAATGCCTCTCTTATTCTTGTGTTATAGATCATGTTCGAGACCTTCAATGTTCCCGCTATGTATGTGGCCATCCAGGCTGTCCTGTCCTTGTACGCCTCCCGGTCGTACCACCGGTCAGTATTGCAAGACACTGCCTCTTATATGTACCAATGTCAACCACGGATAGTTGCTATATTACTGATACAATATGTTGTTTGCTTCCACACATTAGTGGACAACATAACAACAGGCGACAGCTCAAATCAAGTTGATGCACGTGTATAACAATAGCGTTGAGTAAGTGAGCTGCTTAGCTGTCAGAGACAGCTAGATTAATTGTTCCCTTGTTGTCGAGAACATGTTAATCCCTGTTTGGCAGGGTATGTGGCACACCTGTAGCCATTGATGTCAGCGTCATTTTCATTTATGATGATGACAAACGCTTGGAGTGACTCCCATATCACAGCCGACCATTCCTCTGTCAGTCATGTCTGTCCGACTGACTAACGTGCCTTGCCTGGTCCATATAGGCATTGTGCTGGACTCTGGTGATGGCGTGACCCACAACGTCCCCATCTATGAGGGTTATGCTCTTCCCCACGCCATCATGCGCCTGGATCTGGCGGGTCGCGATCTGACTGACTACCTGATGAAGATCCTGACAGAGCGTGGCTACTCTTTCGTGACCACCGGTAAGGAGCGCTAACTTCTGTCAATGAGGTTATGCCTCGTTTTTTGTATTATTGTCATTCCTGTGTGTTTAGAGCAGTCTCTTGCTGTGCAGTTGTGTAAATGTTCTCCCTCATAATTGAAACGTGCCCCCCTTAGCTGAGCGTGAGATCGTGCGTGACATCAAGGAGAAGCTGTGCTACGTGGCCCTGGACTTTGAGAATGAGATGGCCACCGCTGCCTCCTCCTCCTCCCTGGAGAAGAGCTACGAGCTTCCTGACGGTCAGGTCATTACCATTGGCAATGAGCGTTTCCGTTGCCCAGAAACCCTCTTCCAGCCTTCCTTCATTGGTAAGTCATACTTACAGTATGCATTATGGTTGCAATACAATGTGTTATTACAATCAATGAGTTTGTGTGTTCTGTGTCAATTAATGGACTTCTGTAATATCTTCTACCAGGTATGGAGTCTGCTGGTATCCATGAGACCGCCTACAACAGCATCATGAAGTGTGACATTGACATCCGTAAGGACCTGTACGCCAACAATGTGCTGTCTGGTGGTACCACCATGTACCCTGGTATTGCTGACCGTATGCAGAAGGAGATCACAGCCCTGGCCCCCAGCACCATGAAGATCAAGGTGAGGGACAATCCCGCCATGTTAACCTTCATGGAAGTTAACCATCAAGTTAATTGTAATGTTCCGATTTACTGTGGGTCTACGTGAAACTAAGCAATTCCCTGTACTCTGTTCATCTTCTAGATCATCGCTCCCCCCGAGCGTAAGTACTCTGTCTGGATCGGTGGCTCCATCCTGGCTTCCCTGTCCACCTTCCAGGCCATGTGGATCAGCAAGCAGGAGTACGATGAGGCAGGCCCCTCCATTGTCCACAGGAAGTGCTTCTAAACAATCAACCCCCCCTTTAAATTTATACTGTGTTGTTTACTGTATATACATGTACTGTTGTAATAAAAATAGATCCTTGTAACTGCAATAGTTCTAAACTCTTTTCGGGATTGCTATAGGCCTATCAAGATGCCATACGCAAAGTTTAATCAATTTATCTATTCATTTATATATCTATCTGGATTTCAAGTTTACAAGTGCATAGAAAGATTGAATATTGAGAAAGTAAATAAGATTTTTGGTATTCATATTTTCCTTTGACTGATTGATTGCATTTATTAGACTATTTTTAAGATACAGTTGAAGTCGGAAGTTTACATACACTTAGGTTGGAGTCATTAAAACTCGTTTTTCAACCACTACACAAATTTCTTGTTTACAAACTATAGTTTTGGCAAGACGGTTAGGACATCTACTTTGTGCATGACACAAGTAATTTTTCCAACAATTGTTTACAGACAGATTATTTCACTTATAATTCACTGTATCACAATTCCAGTGGGTCAGAAGTTTACATACACTAAGTTGACTGTGTCTTTAAACAGCTTGGAAAATTCCAGAAAATTATGTCATGGCTTTAGAAGCTTCTGATAGGCTAATTGACATCATTTGAGTCAATTGGAGGTGTACCTGTGGATGTATTTAAAGGCCCTTCAAACTCAGTGCCTCTTTGCTTGACATCATGTGAAAATCAAAAGAAATTGGAGAGAAAAATTGGAGACCTCCACAAGTCTGGTTCATCCTTGGGAGCAATTTCTAAATGCCTGAAGGTACCACCTTCATCTGTACAAACAATTGTATGCAAGTATAAACACCATGGGATCACGTAGCCGCCATACCGTTCAGGAAGGAGACGCGTTCTGTCTCCTCTTTTTGGAGAAATGTCCTAGTCTGATGAAACAAAAATAACTGTTTGGCAATCATGACCATTGTTATGTTTGGAGGAAAAAGGGGGAGGCTTGCAAGCCGAAGAATACCATCCCAACTGTGAAGCACGGGGGTGGCAGCATCATGTTGTGGGGGTGTTTGCTGCAGGAGGGACGGGTGTACTTCACAAAATAGATTGCATCATGAAGGAGGAAAATTGTGTGGATATATTGAAGAAACATCTCAAGACATCAGTCAGGAAGTTGAAGCTTGGTTGCAAATGGGTCTTCCAAATGGACAATGACCCCAAGCATACTTCCAAAGTTGTGTCAAAATAGCTTAAGGACAACAAAGTCAAGGTATTGGAGTGGCCATCACAAAGCCCTGACTTCAATCCTATAGAAAATGTGTGGGCAGAACTGAAAAAGCGTGTGAGAGCAAGGAGGCCTAAACAGGTCAACATTCACAAGGCCGCAGGGCCAGACGGATTACCAGGACGTGTACTCCGGGCATGTGCTGGCCAACTGGAAAGTGTCTTCACTGTACTCCCTGTTCACTCATGACTGTACGGCCAGGTACGACTGGTAGGTCTGATCACCGACAACAATGAGACAGCCTATAGGGAGGAGGTCAGAGACCTGACTGTGTGGTGCAAGGACAACAACCTCTCCCTCAACTTGATCAAGACTAAGGAGATGATTGTGGACTACAGGAAGAGGAAGACCGAGCACGCCCTCATTCTCATCGACTGGGCTGTAGTGGAGCAGGTTGAGAGCTTCAAGTTCCTTGGCATCCACATCACCAACAAACTAACATGGTCCAAACACACCAAGACAGTCATTTCCCCTCAGGAGACTGAAAAGATTTGGCATGGGTCCTCAGATCCACAAAAGGTTTTACAGCTGCACCATCGAGAGCATCCTGACGGGTTGCTCTCGATGGTGATAACTTTTTGTGCCATGCTCTTCCCTGTCAGATGGTTATCTAGCACACATCCAAGATAATTAACTGAGTATTTAGCTGTGACTACCACGTCACCTACTACCACCTTAGGGGATTTCCTCAGTTTCACTTTGGACCCGTACAAGATGGGCATATTTTTTGAAGTGACAGCTTATTGTAATATAGCCATTTACTGACATTCAGAAGTTCAGCACTGATGGCTTTCTCAACCACATGTTTGTATTTTTGGGAAACCAACAGCGCAGAATCATTTGCATAGAAGCAGTGGCGGATTTAGGTATAGGTGACAAGGGCAGCCACCCAGGGGCGGCATCTTGCCGGGGGCGGCACAGGGCACCCGCACAAAAAACATTTGCGCGATCGGTTTTCTATCGCTCATTTGCACGTTACGTCAATGACATCATGTCACCGTGTGGGACTGTGGGGCAATTAACCTTGTCGGAGTGGGCGCCCTGATTCAAGTTTGTGAGCAAGGCAGGCTACTGCATGGGAAGATCTCCCACTCAGAAGTACAAGATGGGGAGGGGGGGTGGGGGTAGGTTGACCTCAGGTCTCCCCACTGGAAGCCCGAGGTAGGAGGAGCGGGGGGAATCTATCAAATAGCGCACCTTTAACTTTGTACAGTACTAATGCAATTAGTAAATTCAGTCACACTACCAAATGCTACCAAATAAACCATTCATAATACTGTGAATATATAGTTTTACAGACAAATAGTTGCATTTTTTTCTGGTTTGTGTGTGCGAAATTGTTAAGAATAATATAAAACCAGTCTGCAAGCCATACAAGCTAGAACCGCCACTGCATAGAGGATAGAGGACCCAGCACACTCCCTTCTGGTTTTGTGTTTAGACAGGGTCCCATCCACACCCACCATCTGCTATCTTCCTTGCAGATAAGAGATAACCCATTTTACTGCTAAGATATTAAAGCCCATGGCTCTTAGATTGATTAACAGAATCTCATGATCCACCGTATCAAACACCTTTTGAAGACCTCCATCAAGCTCCTTCCTGATGTGGTCAGATAGATATAGTAGACAAGTGTCGGTGGAATGAGATTTCCTAAAGCCAGACTGGAGCTCATATAATAGGTTGTAGATATAATTATCCACATATTTCTGGCCCTGTTTAAACGTTACAGTATAGCTATCCTGAGTGGGTCTAGTAATCTGCATTGGCTGTGTTTTTTTTATGCATTTAATTAGTCACATCTACCTACATTTCCACTTACTTCAATACACAGTCAGAGACTCTGGTACAGTAGCTGCTCAACAGGCACTGAATGTATAAAGGCATCTACATTTCCATTGTGTGGGTCAGTGGGATTATCCAATGTTGACGAGTGGGGTGAAAACGGCAGTAATAGATGCGGAGAAGACAGAGATGATGGCCAAAGCATTTATCCAAGTGCATAGCTCTGCAAATTTGTCAGAAGAGGGGCAGATGGGGAAGAAAGAGAACAAGAGGAGCACCCTGGAGTGCTGGATAGGAGGGAGGATGTAAGGGATGTGTTGAATGCACCATTTACCATGGCAGAGATGAAAAGGGAAACAGGTAAGGCTGGGTTAACTTGGGAAAGATGAGTTGTGTTATGTTACTGTATGTTGGCCCATCGTAGTGATGAGGCACTGGATAAGGTATTGGTGTTGTACAACAGAATGTGGGAGGAGGGGAAACTACCAGCAGCTGGAAGTAGGCAGTAGTGGTACCAGGGAAGGATCCAAAGAGGCCAACAAGCTATCTGCCAATAGCTTTAACATCACATGTATGTAAGATTATGGAACGTATGATTACGGAGAGGCTAACTTACTTCCTGGAGAGCAGGGGGCTAGTAATGACACATCGGAGTGTGTTCAGGAAGTGGAACTTTGGACCCCAGTGCTCTACTTAGAAGCAAAGGTCAGGAAGGCTCAGGTGAACAAGGAGGCAGTTTTAGCTGTGGAAAAGGCGTATGATATGATGTGGAAGGAGGGGTTGTTAATCAAGCTTGATATTATGGGGGTAGGAGGAGGAACGTAGAACTGGATAAAGGGTTTCCCGTTTGGAAGGTCTATCCAGGTGAGGGTGGGGAAGTCTCTATCAGGCAGCTGCCTGATGGGATAATGGTACACGGTAGGGGAGCGTGATTAGTCCTCTGTTGTTCTCAATCATAATCAATGATGTTTACTCTCAGGTACGGCTGGATATTGGGAGGTTGTTATTTGCAGATGGTGGGGCCTTATGGAAGAGGGAAAGAAATGTGCCATACATAGTCAGGAAGGTACAGGAAGCAATTGATGAGGTAGAGCGGTGGGCATTAATGTTGGGATTCAGGTTCTCTATAGAAAAAAACTCTGACAGTTCTTTACCAGGGTGAAGGTGGGAGATGAGGTATGCTTGAGGTTATACGGGATAAACTTGGAGAGGGTGGGGGCCTTCAGGTTCCTTGGGGTGTACTTTGACACTAGGCTGACCTGGGCAGAACACATTGAGAGAGTGGTGGGAAAGTGTAAGAAGGTGCTAAATGTGATGCACTGTCTGACGGGGAAGAAGTGGGGGGCTGGGCGTTCATCAATGAGGACCATGTATGTTGCATTGATCCGATATGTAATAGAGTATGGCAGTATAGAGTATGGTTTGGCAGCCCCGACATCATTGGAAAGGCTAGATGTCATACAGGGTCTAGGACTCAGAATATGTAGTGGGGCATTTCAGACCTCCCAAGTGTCTGCACTACAGGTGGAGATGGGGGATATACCATTGCAGATTAGGAGACAGCAGCTGGCAATTAATTATTTGGTCAATCTACAGGGACATGGGGTGACTCATCCTGCAAAAGGGGATTTTACAGGCATGCTGGGAACATGAGCAAGGTGGGTGGCTAAAACTCATGCGAGAGAGATGGGACTGTATGGAAGGGAGTTTAGTCCAACGGTAGCTATTGCTGTAAACTCACCGTGGCTACTCACGCCTCCAGTAGTTGATCTAGAAGTGTTGGAGAGACTACGGAAAGATAGGGAGGGTGTTGATCCATCTGATTTGTTTAATAGACGTCTGGATACTGTGTTTCAGGATTTTGTGGCTATTTACACAGATGGTTCAAAAGCATTTGTAGTGCAGGAATGTGGAGTGGCAGTCAGGAAGCGTATTACAGATCATCTGGCTGTATATACGGCAGAGCTGATGGCCGTACTATTGGCCTTGCAGTGGGTAGAGGAAGTCAAGCCAGACAGGGTAGTTATTTGCTCTGATTCATTTGCAGTGTTGATGAGTCTACAGTAATTTACCTCACGTAGCAGAAGGGACCTGCTTTATGATGTACTACAAACCTATGGCAGGATAAGACAGATGGGTATACAGATAAGATTTACTTGGGTCCCAGCCCATGTGGGGGTGAAGGGGAACGAGGCAGTTGATGTACTGGCTAAACAAGAACTTAGTAGTGGGGATGTTAATGTTGTAGTTTTAATGAGCAAGGCAGAGGCAAAAAGCCTGACATGGACAGTGATGGTCCAGAGATGGCAGGAGCAGCGGAACAGAGATACTAAGGGCAGGCATTGACGTGATAGGAAATTATCCGACAGGAAAATGTGATTATTGCCAGGAAACAGAGACAGTGGAGCATGTATTGATACAGTGTGGGGAGTATGAGAGGGAAGGAGAGAGGCTGAGATCTAGTATGAAGGACGTCTGACGAATATACACTTGCAGGGCGAGGGAGGAAGGAATTATTTTTAAATAGACCGCCCTTGCCCGGTAATTCATCACTCGTTCATCAATGATTGTGTTTTCAGCCACCGGTAGCTTGTGGGTGCTTTATATGCACTACAGTCAGTTATGATTGCATGTCTACTCATATTTACTATATAATTATTAATATATGCCTAATGTATCATAGCAAGCTAACTAACTTTGCCTGCCTAGCTACTTCTGAAGAAGGCAAATGTTTTATTTCGACAATTTCCAAAAGCTCACCAAAACATCATTACTTTTATGAGACATGTTTGTACATTAATAAAAAAATGTCTAACTTATTTACATTCGTTTTGACTTACACTTGTATGTTGACTCCAAATTGACTTTGAGGTTCTAAGTTTTGGCGGACCTTTCTTAGCGGATGTACAATCATTGCGAATTTAATTATGGGGCGTTTCAGGCCCCGAAGTGACACTCGCAAACTCCATTAAAAACGAGAGCTGAGGGCCTTATGTTGCAAACATCCCTTGCTTGGCTAATCATTTGGACCGACGACAAATATGACTGCGCGGATACCCCCAAGGGCATAGGGCTGTCTACTTTGAGTTTGAAACGCAGGCATAGTCTACGGGGCTGAGTTAGGATTTAGTTTCTCACTATCTCTGGCCCACACTCCAGTACATTAGGTGGCGGTAATGCACCATAATGTTGGATGCCGACAGCCGATAAACCCAAACGAAGAAGAAAAATAACATTGTGTGGGTTTTAATATTTTGAACCAACTCTAGCCAATCAGAGCGGAACATGTAGAAACGCCTGTTGCGGTTTAAAAGATGTGCGGAAAAATATTTCAGGGGAAGCGTAGTCTGCAAGCAATGTAGCTAGCTAAGGCAATTCAGATGATATAAAAGCAAGAGAATAGCGGCATGTTTTTTGGGTTGTTGACATAGCTATGTATTCTGGTAAATGCTAGAATGTAGATTTAGGCATACGGTAATATACAGTAGTTATGGTTAGCTAGTTATGAGAATTGTTATTTGGCTAATGTTATCGAGAATGATAGCGCCTAGCTGGGTCTGGATAGTTGCCGGTTACATGTAGAATGATATGGTGTGTCAAGTTAGCCAGATTGTTTTCAATGAGAAGGGCATACGCAAAGAATCGTTTAAAGATTAAAAGGAAGGGGACGTGCGGACGTGGGCTACGATAGCGAATTTAGCTGTTATGTTGACCCGTTAGATTAAAAAGGGATAATAGTAGTTAAGCATAGACCTGCAAGTTGGCTAAGTTGGGTACAGTATGTGTTGAAAGTTGTTTTAAGAAGGCACAGTGAAAGTAATTTGTAAAGTGAAAGATGAAGGTAATGGAAAGAAATGTGATGCGTCTGGCTATTGTGCAACACCTTCGTACTACTTATGGGATAAAGACTAAGAATTGGAACAGAAACAAAGCACCCACTAGCTGCACGTTGACAGCAAACAACAAGGTAACTAAGTCTATTTTTGTTTGGCTTACAAGCTAGATAAACACTAAAATGCTTAACGTTACTCCTAAACAGAAGTGTCAAACTTTGGTTGTAAAACAGTGCCTGAATGAGTCAGTTGGTGGGCTAAGTAGCTAACGTTAGCTAGCTAAAATTATTTGTTTGCTTGTAAACCGAGAAACACTTATGGAAGTGGTTTGTTTTCGTAACAGATTTGTGTAATTTACGCAGCAGGTTAGGATAATTAACGTCTCAGGTTAGAAAATTGGATGGGTTAGCGAAAGTCGCTTCGTATCGAAGTGGCGTGAAAATAGTAATTTTGAGAACCATTCTGGCTGACTAGCTAATTTGTATTCAGTCTGAGCACTTTTGTTAGCCTGTCATTGTAATTCACGTTCATTGTTGGATTAGTCTGTCCATCAGAATTGTGTTGGGGTTCACAACTAGCTAGTTAAGTGCATCAAGATGGCCACCATTCTTCTTGTACCCAAGAAGGCAAAGACAACTGAACTAAATGACTACAGCCCCGTAACACTCACTTCTGTCATCATGAAGTGCTTTGAGAGACTAGTCAAGGATTATATCTCCTCCACCTTACTGGCCACCCTAGTCCCACTTCAGTTTGCATACCGCCCCAACAGGTCCACAGACGATGCAATCGCCATCACACTGCACACTGCCTTATCCATCTGGACAAGAGGAATACCTATGTAAGAATGCTGTTCATTGACTACAGCTCAGCTTTCAACACCATAGTACCCTCCAAAAGCATTATCAAGCTGGAGACCCTGGGTCTCAACCCTGCCCTGTGCAATTGGGTCCTGGACTTTCTGACAGGCTTCCCCCAGGTGGTGAAGGTAGGAAACATTTCTACTTCACTGACCCTCAACACTGTGGCTCCACAAGGGTGCGTGCTCAGCCTTGTCCTGTACTCCCTGTTCACCCACGACTGCGTGGCCATGCACGCCTACAAATTCAATCATCAGGTTTGCAGACGACACAACAGTAGTGGGCTTGATTACCAACAACGACGAGACGGCCTACAGGGAGGAAGTGAGGGCACTCTGAGTGTGATGTTTGGAATACAACCTCTCACTCAACGTCAACAAAACAAAGGAGATGATTGTGGACTTGAGGAAACAGCAGGGGGAGCACCCCCCTATCCACATCGAAGGGACAGTAGTGGAGGAGGTGGAAAGCTTCAAGTTCCTCGGTGTACACATCACAGACAAACTGAAATGGTCCACCCACACAGTGTGGTGAAGAAGGCGCAACAGCGCCTCATCAACCTCAGGAGGCTGAAGAAATTTGGCTTGTCACTGAAAACCCTCACAAACTTTTACAGATGCACAATCGAGCAGGCTGTACAGCACTCGATGTCACAGGAATGCCAAAAATATAATCAGGACAACAACTACCCGAGCCACTGCCTGTTCACACCGCTACCATCCAGAAGGCGAGGTCAGTACAGGTGCATCAAAGCTGGGACCGAGAAGCTATTTTTCAGTCTCTATCTCAAGGCCATCAGACTGCTAAACGGCAATCACTAACTCAGAGAGGCTGCTGCCTAAATTGAGGCTGAATCACTGGCCACTTTAAATGGATCATTAGTGACTTTAAACAATGCCACTTTAAATGATGCCACTTTAATGTTTACATATCTTACATTACTCATATGTACTGTATATACTGTATATTATACCATCTATTGCACCTTGCCTATGCTGCTCAGGCATCGCTTATCCATATATTTATATGTATGTATTCTCATTCACCCCTTTTAGATGTGTGTGTGTGTGTGTGTATATGGTAAATGTTGGGAAATTGTTAGATTAGTTGTTAGATATTACTGCGGTTGGAACTAGAAGTACAAGCATTTCGCTACACTCACATTAACATCTGCTAACCATGTATGTGCCCAATAATATTGTTTGTTGCGAATGAGTCAAATGATTGACAATAGTAGACACATTTGGCATACATAGTAGCGCAGTAGACTGTTGAATTAGGCTTGGTTATGAGACGGTAGTACAAGGCACATGTTTGCCTTTGGCAGTTAGCCTAATTTCATTTAAGGCAATTGGTTTGGTCCATTAAACTTGTACTTTCATTCCATGGGGCAGGTGAAATTTACTGGCAGAAAATGTACCAAGTAAAAGGCACAGGGCTGTCATTATACTGTAGTAGGTTGTTTAAAAAACAAAAAAAAGCACAGCTAGCCACCTATTTTCCAGTCTCTCCCTACTTAGTGGAATGTTTGACACTTGGCAGGCACAACCTAGCGCTAGCTTGTATTTGATCAGGTGATGAGTTACAAACTACTTCCTTGGGTAGGGGAATGTCTAACTGTTAAACAGCTTTCTGCTTCTGCTAATTGGGGACAAATCCCATGTGAAGACTTGTGCCCTTTCACAGACATTTCCGTGGTGGGAAGTTTGATAGGCTACCAAGTCAAAGCTTATTAGTGAGCTTAGGCCTATGTAGGATAATTAAACCAGCCCTCCATGCAAAGCCTTCCTTATTGAAATCAAACATTAACTTGTTTTAACATGTTTTCCAGGTGAAAGTGTTTGGTGTACCGCTGGAGAGCCTTCTTCAGTACAATGTGGAGAATGGGAGTATACCATGGTAAGAAACACTTGTCTTTGCTAGCTTCTACTTCTTTTTAACAAAATATTTTGTTGTCCTTCATTTGTGTGTGTTAGGCCTATTCTCTGTCCTTTTTTAGGTCTAATGTTTCTCCCATCCCTTTGCTCTCAGCTTTCTCATGGATGCGTGCGCAAGTCTGCTGGAGCATGTGGATACAGAGGGCTTGTTCAGAAAGTCTGGCTCCATTGTTCGTCTGAAAGCACTCCGGGTTAGTGATGGCTGGATATTGACCTTGCTATGAATAGGAAGGCCCTGGCTGTTGGAATAGTTAAGCACAAGGCTGCTTTTTTTTCTGTGCAGGTGAAGTTGGATAACGGTGAGAGGTGCCTGTCCACTGCCCTGCCGTGTGATGTGGCTGGCCTGGTCAAGCAGTTCTTTAGGGAGCTGCCGGATCCTGTTATGCCTACAGAGCTGCATGATGCCTTCCTCAAGGCCCAGCAGCTGGCCACAAAGGAGGACAGGACCTATGCCACCCTGCTGCTGTCCTGTGTACTGCCTGACAGAAACATGAGCATCCTACGTTACTTTTTTGGCTTCCTCAACAAAGTCTCTCAAAGGTATGATTTGTCTCATTTAAATAGTATAATTTCACACTGTACCATTTTGGACTTGGTCAATCATTCTTTCTCAATCTGGTTTTGCTTTTTCTCTCAGGAGTGGTGTGAATAAGATGGACAGCAGTAACCTGTCTGTGATCCTTGCTCCCAACCTCTTACACGCTGGAGACGGGGCAGACAAGATGAACTCCAGCACAGAGAAACGCCTCAAGCAACAGGCAGCCGTGGTCCACTGCCTTATAGAACACGCTTCAGACTTCGGTAGCAGTTCAAGCCTTGTTATTGTAGTGTCATCAATCAACTGGTGATTGAAAGTTAAAAGGGAATGTTCATAGCGAACAGTGTCTAAAACGTGTCTCTGTGTGGTAGGTGTGGTACCTCGGTTCATCATGGAGAAGATTCCAGCTATGCTGGGCTGTGAGGCAGATGTTCTGTCCCCTACTATTGAGCGACTAGAGGACTTGGACACAAATTCAGGGGCCAAGAGGAGATGCAGGCGCAGTTTAGGGGGTAAGATACCCTGGAAAAACTGGGAAGAACATTGACTGTAGAATTTATGTATTCTTTTCCAGCATTGGGTTGTCTTTGAAATTATATTAAATGATCCAATGTTATAGGCTTATTCTTCCTCCTCGGTAAATCTCCATTGAATTTCAAGATATGGAATGGTTTTTGCATTGCAGATATTGTCAATGGAGCTCTGAATAAGTTAAAAACAAATAGAACACCCACAAATACTCCCCAGTCAGACGGATATGGTAGGTACCGAGGTTAGGTTTCGCCTCCTGCCGTCGAATGAGCGCATCAATGCCCTGTAGCTCTGACGCATTCGTTTAATCCAGCCTGCAACAAGGAATCAGCTGCTTGTCTTTCACAGAAATGCAACTCTAATTTAAATGTTTCCTTTGTTTTTTTTTTCATTTCCGCTTATGTAGTGAATGAGTAGCAACCTGGTCTTGTCATTTCTTTTCCCGCTATTACATTAATGATTTGATGCCTGCCCAAATTGTCTTGCCTACTCTTTGCCTGTGTGCTTGTCTTTGGCTTTAATCTTCTCAATCAATGCTAATCAAGAATCTTAGCGACTCATTTCAGCTGTTCTGAATATTCTTCTGTGGCAGACTTGTACCTAATAGTAAATTCACTCTTGTGATAATTTTTTTTATTTTTTCCCCAGTCTTTTCCTCTGCAACTCCTGTCATAATTACTCCCAGCTCCAAGAGAGAAATTCCTTTGGAATCTGGTCATAGTTATGGATTCTCCACCAAGAAACGGAGATCCATAAAAAAGAACCTTGGTTTAGAATTACTGCCTAATGCTCTGTTCGGTGGAAGCTCCACTCCTGGACCAGGTAACTCCACAACGACTCACAGACGTATTTGTTCAAAGTTTTTAATTTTTTTTACTAGAAGTATTCATGTGCATTGAGTGTGTTGCTCCTGTTTTTCAGGATACCTTGATCCAAGTGCCTCAAAATCCCTCGAATCCTCCCATAATGCTTTGGCCTCAGTTGGGAGGTCCAGCGGGCAGTCTGCCAGCTCTGCAAGGAGAAAGAGCAAACGACTGAGTCACCAACATTTTGTCAACAGGTACATGCATCATGTGGTTTATCAAAGGCCATTTCCTGACCCTATGTTGTATTGAAAATTCATCCTGTTCCTGTATTGCTCAAGCAGATGACAACTGTTATGTTCAAGCTGATAACGATCTCACACACCAACCTTTTCCTGTCACACTTCTCTCTGTTGCATCGGAGGAGAGGCCTTCTTATTAAATATTTATATTGTATAATATGTATAACTTGACAATGGTTGAAACGGTATGTTCTTGTCTGTTTTTCAGAGTAGAGTCGGGGAAGGCTGGTTGCTTCTCTCCCAAGGTCGCCAAGAAAGAAAATGTTCGCAAGTCCCTGCGCCTTCGCTTCAGCCTGGGCAAGAGCAGCAGAGACCCTGTAAGTGCAGATACCCATGTATGACCTCACTGATTATCTGCCCCTCAAATAGGAGGAAAAGACTGCTCTCAATCCCAGCCTTGACAATGACCCCCCCCTCCAGCAAATTGACTTTAATTGTATTAATCAGAATAAATCCTCTACATTTATGCATGCGGTGCAATTGTAAGGTACAATTTTGCACAGTAGTACTTATGTCTAATCTTTTTAGGTTTTCTTTTTTGGCTGTTGATTTTATGGCAATTTGGGAATATGTTTCCTTTCAATAATGCATGCTCAGTTAATAAATTGACTGGAGCCCATTTTGAGGTTGTGAACTTTTACTTTAAATCAAACGTTCTTGTTTTCAAGGCGAGAAATCCGTTATTCCTGCATGACTGCTCTGTAACATTTGATGGAATGTTTATACTGATAAACTAGTGAACCACGATGTTTATATTATCAATTCTAGGATCTGAAATATTTAATATAAGTGAAATCTAAAATTTTTGACTTTAAAAACATTTAATATTAACCCGATATTATATTTACCTAAACTGAACTGTAACTTGGTTTATGCATGGGTCACTTTATAATGCGCATACTGATGTATATTTGCAATTTAATAAAACAATATTGACCAACACTAATTTCATCTGAGTAACTTTTTACCATACACCGAAGACCCTTAAATAATGATGCATCAGATTTTCAAATCAAACTTTATTTGTCACATGACCCGTACAGTGCAGTTCAAGAAGAGTTAAGTTGTGAAATATTTTCTTAACAAGGTTTTAGTGTAAGGCAACATTTATATGCTTGACTAAAAAGTACATGCTCCATCCCAACAATGTCATTTCTTATTCCATTCTGGCGATTCAGAGAGAGGGTTCAAAGTTCATTGGTTGGCGACTTGCCACTCAAGAGAGCACCACCAGTTTTTGCTTCACCAAAGATGCCAAATTTAGCCCTGCTGTTTTGCGAAACAAGAGTGCCTCAAAGGGTGAGTCCCTTTTTTAAAACTACTAACATTCTTTTATAATGTACTTTCATAATTTGTGCAAAGCGCTAAAGTAATGCATGAAATGGATCACTGTTTGTTGTCCCTTGAGGGAAGCGATGTCTGCTAATGCCCACTCCTCCACAGGCTCCAGGTTTTACAGTAAGTCAGAGGACAACCTGCTAACCCCCCAGTGTGACGGCAGTGCCCTCCGGACGTCTTGGTGTGGGGAGACCCCTGACGAGGGCCATGTCTTCAGCGGAGGCTCCTTCACCGACATCCCCATTAACATGTGTCTGAAGAACAACTACTACTCTGAGCCTGCCATCGTGGTGGCCAAGCCTCCCACAGCACACAAGAAGCTGTGCTGTGCCTCCAAAGCTGAGAGCCTTGAGAGTGAGGGCTCATTGAGCCAGACTCTGACCAGGCCCACCCTGCTCAAAATCAAAAAAGCCTTCACTGAGTCCGGCAGCGACCTACAGGGAGTCCTGAGGGACGACAGCTCCCCCTCTGAAGAGGGCAAGGCAACGCAGCCTGAGAACACTCAAAAATATTCAACTGATTCAACTCCATCTGAATCTTCTACACTCAAAGGTGTGTCACCAAACAAAGAGCATTCTGGCATGCCAACTCCTTGGAGGCATCTGGCTGATGACCAGAACATCACATTTGGTCAGATTGAGTTTGTTCCTCTGTCTCCCTTGTATATAGATAGTGCCCTGTTTGAAGTGGGAGGATGTGGCAGTCTGTCAGAGAAGGCCTGTGACTGGTCGCTGTGTGCTGGTGACAGGTCTGTGGCGGGAGAGGCAGAGACTGTGGCTGAGCAGGTGAACTGCAGCAGGTTGATCGATGCGCTGGACATCCAGAGCCCTGCTCACTTCACACGCAGCATTGCTGCTGGGGTCCAGTCAACTCCATACAGAGCTTCAGGGCTGGAGTACTTTCAGGAGCTCAAGACCCCTCTTCCCCCTGTGGGAACCATGCCTGTAATGGTACATGTTGATGAGGCTGTGGCATCCCCAGAGCCCAGTGTCCACCCCCAGAGGCAGGAACAGCAGCCAGTGGAGCTGCCTTCTCCAGGCACCCTGGAGACCTGCAGGCTAAGGGTGGTAGACCACATCCAGCGCTTCAACAAACTCACCCTGTATTCACCCAAATCACAGGCCAAAGCAGTCAGGTCCCCCATCAAGTTCCAGCGTACTCCTGTGCGCCAGTCTATCCGTAGGATCAACTCCTTGCTGGGGGACAGGAGGCCTGTACCGGCTGGTATCACCTCCTCTAGCCAGGTAACCGCCATCCCTGTGGGAGAGGCTGTCAGCCTGGAGAGTGGCCTGTCTGCTGGGGCTCAGCGCCAGCCTCACCAGGGCCAGGCAGACGACCATGGAGGCCCCACACTTGACAAAGTCCGCTCCACAAAAACCCGCCCTCCTCCAGTCCCACCCAAGAAGCCAGCCAGCATCGCCCGCAAACCCAGGAATTGCACTCTAAGCGACATGATCAAGGTACAACTGAAGGCCAAAGGTGACACACCCGTTAAAGGCCCAGGAGGTGAAGGTCAGAAGCAGGTGGCGGTACAGCAGATGGCTGAGAAGGATGTGTGTCACTACAGAGGCTCCCCCAGGAACCCCCTCAATGAGGGCAGACTGCTGTCAGCCACCAAGCCCATAGACCTCTAGTCTAGTAGAACTCACCCTTCACTGTGCAGGTCTCCCTATCTGGATATATACTGTCTCACTGTATGACTTCAAAACATTCCCTCAATTTTGATGTCTTCAGTTGTTTTCAGGGATTTAATTTATTTTACTTCTTAGATGCTGTTCTTTGAGTGCTTGGGGTGACTGATCTGTTGCATTGCCTTAGTTGTTTACTCTGTTGGTAAAAGAGTTTAGCACATGCATATCAGTGTAAAGGAGTGTGCATTTTCTTTAAGGTGTTTGTAGTCTGTTAGATTAGTGTGAAAGGCAATTGCTAAACGGTTGGGTGTATGGCTTGAAGTTTAGAGTTAATGGACAACTCCACCACTTTTATAACCAGTTATTATGTTCTTAGTATATGCCCCACCATAAGATTTGATACAAAATGTGTCTGTCATGCTGCATGATTCCTAGTTTTGTCATTTAAGCTTCTGCATTGCCCTCATCTACAGTATACTACAATTCCCAGGGTGCAATGCTCCACCCAGTCAGCAGTTAGCTTTACAAGCTTTATCTGAGTGCATTTCATATTATAATGCTTGCATGTATATCATGCTGAATATATATTCATCCCATTGTCGCCAATCAACTGCATTACACTCAAATAATAGAATTTATATGCTAACAAATGCTAATCATAAGTGACTATCTGATGGTTAGCTAGCATGCTAGCTAGCCTGACTGCTACATCCGAAATAGGTTTTTTGCAACAAAAACAGCCGAGTTTAATATTAGTTGCTGTCTTAATAGGGAGCAGTGGGTCACAGGCGCCCCACCTGCGACAACTTCTGCCAAAATGCTGAGCGCCAAATTCAAATGACAAAAGTAGTATTACAAAACATTAATGAAAATACAAGTGTTGCATACTGCTCAAAAGCTTAGTCTTGGCAATCTCACAGCGTTGTCAGATTTCAAAAAGGCTTTACGGCGAAAGCAGAACATTTAATTGTCTGAAGACAGCACCCTGCATATTTTCTGCATTAGCATAATAACATAACCAGCACGGGTGTCACAAAACCCAGAAAAGTGATAAAATAAATCGCTTACCTTTTGAAGATCTTCTGATGGCAATCTGAAGGGTCCCAGCAAGACAAATGTTGCTTTTTTTTTTTCTCGAAAAAGTCCCTCTTTATATCCATAAAGCTCTGTTTGGTTGGCGTGTTTTGTTCAGAAAATCCACCGTCCATTATACAAGACATACAAAGCATTAAAAATATACCTATAAACTTTGTCCAAACAACATTTCTAATCGATCCTTAGGTACGCAAATATGTATATAAACGATAATATTTCACACTGATAATATCCTGGGCGATAAAAAATGAGTGAAGTGACTTCCTCACTCCACTTGCCAATTTTTGTCTTACTCCTCGATTTTTCTAGATAAATGCATGAAACCTTGTCTAGACTGTTGACATCTAGTGGAAGCCATAGGTACTGGGAGCTGGATTCCAGTATTTCCTATAACAAGTCAATGGAAAAAGAGGTACCTCAGAATCACATTTTTCCAGATGAATTTTCCTTGGGTTTTCGCCTGCCAAATCAGTTCTGTTATAGTCAGACATTATTTTAACAGTTTTAGAAACTTCAGTGTTTTCTATCCAATACTACTAATGTGCATATCCTTGTTTCTGGGCCTGAGTACCAGGCATTTTACTTTGGGCATGCCAAGACTCCGAACACTGCTGCCGCTCCCTAATAGGTTTAAACAACAGTCCAAACAACATGTAGGCCTGTTAGAACACATTTATTATGACATTTACAGGCAAATCACTATGGAATCCTAGTCTCTCATTTTAAGCCTGTATATTTTGTGCTAACATTAGCAATGCCAGCTAGCTAAGTAGCTAACCCTGTTGCATCGGAAGTAGTGTGATCAACAATCGCTGCAAAATAGAGCCTTAGCAACCTTCCAACAACATTAGGCCTATTGGAACTAATGAAAAGTATGAAGTTGACAAGTAATTCACTGTGAGAATATAGGATATTTGGAGCTGCAACTTCGTTGGTGATGGTGGGAGTGGTTTTGCTGAATGGAATAATGGCAATTTGAGCCTTGAACAACAGAAACACATTGGTGTAAACTAGCTATACATATCATTCTATAGGTTGAGTATTTATTTACAGATGTTATTAGACGAAGACAACCAGAGCAACATATGATCAGAACTAGATGGGTTATATCGATAGCTGAAAATGACTGTCCATTTATTTGATTAGTAATTTCAGGGATCCTACTTGAAAACAATTTCTGGTGTTGCACATCACTAAACAATCAATAGACATGAAATAAAGTTACACAAACTGTAAGACATCACTAAATAATTCATAATAACAACCCAGCACGGGTGTTAAAAGTGGCGGTGTTGCCCTTTTAAGGTTTTAGTTTTGCTTGTATTTATTTTTTTCATTGCGGTCCTAATTTGGTAAAGGTCTACGAAACTGTTTCCCTACATTTATTTATTTTATTTAAAAAAATGTTTGGTTAAATAGAAAAATTCAAACATTCAAAAAAATTAACTTGGGAACAATTCATAATACTGTCTGTCTGCACATGCTGTTTAGGACATTATATAGGGCAGAGTTCCCCAGCTGGTGGATTTTATTTGGCCTCCCACGTTCTGTTCCAAAGTATTCCCATGCATAATAGAGAGAGACGTGATCATGTAAATAATGAAAGCAAGGCATGGCATGATTTGTTTTAGTCAAACGTTATAAATGTTTGGCCACCTGACCAAAATTGTCTGGAGGCTGAATCTAGCCAATCACATCTGGTAATTGCAATTTACTTCCAGAAGGGGGTGTACTTAAATCACTTGTTAGGGAGGCTGCAATGTATACTGAACAAAAATATAAATGCAACATGCAATCATTTTCAAAGATTTTACTGACTTACATTCATATAAGGAACTCGGTCAATTGAGAATACAGATATGCATCTGTTAGTCATGGATACCTTTAAATGTTGTTTTAATCAGTTTCTTGATATGCCACACCTGTCAGGTGGATGGATTATCTTGGCAAAGGAGAAATGTCCATTAACAGGGATGTAAACAAAATTGACAAAAGCTTTTTGTGCATATGGAACATTTCTGGGATCTTTTATTTCAGAAAATGAAACATGGGACCAAGACTTTTCATGTTGGGTTTATATTTTTGTTCAGTATACATTTTGGAGTATATAAAAATGGTGGGACAACAATTTTGACCACAATATGCTATGACAGTGACTATGTGGTGGCATCAGGTGATCATTCCAGACATTTGATAATGCCATTAGTAAAACATCTGTTCATTTGGAAGTTCTGCATTGGTTATCCCTGTCAGGTATTGTTGCTATATTGCTATGTGCACATGTAGAAAAATATCCCTGGTGCTGGAACTTTGTAAACATTAACAATAATGCAAAACCCAAACTGCACACTGCAGTAGAAAATCAAACCCAATGACCAGTTCCTATCATAGCGTATTGCTTTCTAAATAGACATATAGACAAAGCAAACAATTATTGAGTATTGACCCTTACCCTAAGAAAAGTAGAATGAACAATACTGTGCAATAGACGGTGAAAGGCTGCGAGAGCCACATTGCCGTCTCTAGTTTGTTAGCCAACATGAATTGCTGTGAAAAAAGAGCATGTTCAAGTTCATAAGATTAGAGAAACTAGACATCTGTTTTGTGACAAAACTGCACATTTTAGTGGCCTTTTATTGTCCCCAGCACAAGGTGCACCTGTGTAACGATCATGCTGTTTAATCAACTTGTTGATATGCCACACCTGTCAGATGGCTGGATTATCTTTGCAAATGAGAAATGCTCACGAACATGGATGTAAACATTTGTGCACAAAATTTGAGAGAAAAACGATTTTTGTGCATATGGAACATTTCTGGGATCTTTTATTTGAGCTCATGAAACATGGGAACAACACTTTACATGTTGCGTTTATATTTTTGTTCAGTGTAGCAGCACTACTGTATTTCATAGGAGATGTATCTGTGATTTGTGTGTGCTTAATCCAGCAGATGGTGCCCTGCCGTCTTTTTGAGAATGTCTGTGCCACAGGCTGACACTACTCTCACCTACAAGGGAAAGAGAGGCTTGTGAAGGCATCACTTGATCCATAGGAATGTAACAGAATTTGGATAACAAAATTTGATCAACATGATATCACTAATTCCTCTCAGTTGAGTCAAAAGCTTGTCTGATAACCTCAGGCAAATTACTTTACCACTGCACACCTTTAGCACTGGTAATGGAATATTTATGAGGACATCAATAATTAAACTATAGTTGTTATGGAGGTGTTTAGACCTCAAACATTCTAGACAGAGGGTAGGGGATATGCGGATAGGGCTTGAATACTGCGCAATGGTCATTTATCTGGAATAAAAATCCTGTATGTAGTGCATATGATGTCCCTAATGACCCACTACACACATCAGCCATGTGGCAATGGAG